>CM057379.1:101975000-103315000 GCA_030015415.1 Cynopterus sphinx
ACCAGCTTGGCGCAGACCGCAAAATCAGAAACTCTGGAGCAAAATCCTGTTTGGGTCCTGGTGACGCTTAAGTGAGTAAAGCCAATCATGTGCCTGAATAATCAAGACGTTTTATGTCGATTTAAGCCACTTGTGTTCATGAATACTTAAAGCTGTGTTTGGATTCCTCTACCTTTTGTATGATGTTCATGCCCGGCAGTCACCTTGAAGTCAGGAGAAAAATCACTCTCTGGTCTCCCCTAAACATGTCAAAAGGAAGATGAGAAGCCCCTGATGAGAGACGAGTAAATGCAGCGGAGACCTCGCCCTGCAGACTTGGCCACTGCGGGGAGAGAGCGGATTTGCACAAAGAGCCCAGGCCTGCCTGGGAAAGAAATTGAACTCTTCCAACCCACCTCTCCGTTATTCAGGTAGAGAGACCTGTAAGGGATAGATCGTGATGGCCAGTGGCGGAAAAGGGGTGAGTAGGATTTTGAAACCAAAAAGAGCCTGGGACCCTAGCCTTGGCTAAGGACAGGACTGTGTGTGACAACCGAGGCTGCACAGGAGCAAGTTTCAACAGTGCCACCTTGTGGCAGCATGACGCAAGAGCAGCGCGGGACTGATCCTCTTCCCCACACCTACCAGGATCTGGTGGGGGCCAGGGATGCCCCACTGACCCTCTCTGTGCCTCAGTCCCTCTCCCACTCTAAAACTGGAATAACACATTCACCCGCTTCCCCTCTTGTGCAGTTCGTCTGACGACGACACTGTCAATGGCCACCGGCCAGGATGTAAAGGCAGATCCATGGCACCACGGGCAGTCCTCAAAAGGAATGACTGGTCGATCTGAAGAGGTGATACTGAGATACAATCAAGTGAGAATAGTTGGTGTCCTGTCTTTTTGGTTTTCCTTATACTGCTTTATTGAGGTAGAACTGATATACTGAAAAACTTTACATATTTAATGTATATAATTTGGTGAGTTTGGACATATGTGAGATGAGGACCACAGCCAAGATAACGGTCATATCCATCACCTTCAAGTGTCCTGTGTCCCTTTGCTTTTTTTGCATATGTGACAGAAGACTTAACAAGACATCTACCCCCTTAATAAATTTAAGTATTATTAGCTGTAGGTGCTGTGTTATCCAGCAGATGTCTAGAACTTATTTATCTTGTGTAACAGTATCTTTAGCCAATTCCTGTGTTTGTAAAAATAAATAAGCATATTTATCAATACTTGTATGGATATATATATATATATATATATATATATATATATATTTTCCCCTTAGAATTTAGAGAAAGTCCACCCCCCACATGGAAGTTTCCATGTCATGCTGTTGACCGTGAATACCTCCAGGTGGGGTGAGAGATGGAGAGAAGTTACGGGAAAAAATTACTGATTTTTCCCTAATATCAAGGCATCAGAAAGACAATCTATGTTACTTTTGGAGTCACTGCTTTTGCAACAGAAACTTGTAACATTAAAACAACTGAAAAAAAAAAAAAAAAAAAACAAGTGTAAAGAGCAAACAGATGTCGGGGCTCCCGAGAGCACAGGTGCTAACCCAGAGCTGGCGCTGCGTCCGTGAGATGCCAGGTCTGCAGGGAAAAAGCTCGCCCTTGTCATCCGAACTGACCCTCTCCAAGGAGAGGCCTCCAGGCCACGGCTCTGGCACGTCTCCCATCTGGGCTGACATCACGCGCTTAGAAAACCCATCTCGTCGGATAAAAAATGGGCCTTGTAATAAGGGAGCGAGTGGTTTGTAGCTGAGCATGAGCTGAGAACCACATTTCCAAACCAGAAGTGTATTTCAGGCGCAAGTAGCACTTAAAAGAAAATATTGTGGCAGGCCCCTGGAAGCAGCAGACGTTGTTTATGTCACGTCAACTCGAGTTTTGCTTAGCAAATCACCAGCCTGGCGCAGGACGAACATTTCCTGAGACTGTGTGTGCCTCTGTCCCCACCCTACCCTTCCATCTCAGGTGAGCAGACATGATTTTCACCTAATTGTGGGTCAAAACGCACCCCCAAACCTGAGGCCTCGCGAGGATGAAAAAATCCGTTAATAATCCTTGAAACACACCCAGATAAGAAAGCCACATCTCCCTCCGAGAAGTGTTGGCGGACAGACTCTGAGGTGTCCCCACTTAGCCGTGCCTTTGGGTGTTCACACCCTCATAGAATTCTTTCCTCTTGAGGGTGCGTGGGACTGTGACCTGCTCCCAACCAACCTTGTACAGCAAAGGTTACATGATGTCACTTGTCTGTTACATAAGCAGGCGACACCCATCTTGCTAGCAGACTCTCTCTCTTACTGGCTTGATGAAACAAGGGGCCATGTTGGGGCAGCCATGATGACAAAAAACAAAACAAAACAAAACAAAAAAACACAGAGGGCATCATCTGGCCAACAACCAGTTGAAGCCCTCAGCCCAGCAGGTCACAGGAACAGAATCCCGTCAACAGCTATGTGAGCTTGAAAGCAAGTTTTTCCTTGGTTGCTATGAGCCGAATGCTTGCGTTGTCCCCCACCCTTCTCCCCAATTCATATGTTGAATTCCTGGTCCCCAATGTATTTGGAGGTGAGGCCTTCAGGTGCTGATTAGAGTTAGATGAGGTCCCGGGGGCGGGACACTTATGGTAGATTTAACGCCTCGTAGAAAGAGGACAAGATGTGCGCCCTCCCCCACCACCACCACCACTGTAGGAGGACACAGTGTGAAGGCACCATCTGCAAGCCAAGGAGAGGGCTGTCACCAGACACTGAACCTGCCAACACCTTGACGTTAGACTTCCCAGCCTCCAGAGCTGTGAGGAATAAATGTTTGTCACTTAAGCCACCCAGGCTGTGACAGTTTTGTGATAGCAGCCCACACTGACAAGACACTGGCCGAGCTGCTGAGGTGAACCCAGCCGAACACTCTGACTGCGGCCTTGCAGAGGACCCCGCTGCGCTGTGCCTGGACTCCTGACCCACAAAAACTAGGAGATGATCAACGTGTGTTGTTTGTGACGTGGGCTGCCGAGTTTGTAGTAAGATGCTTATGCAACAACAGACGGGGTCTGATATGCAACGCCAAAATCTGGTCTCCCACACAGGACCCCAAAATCTGCCTGAAGCCCAGCTGGACACCTGGGATTCACCCTGGGGGTCATTTTCAGCCACAGCTGTACCACCTCACCACAACCTTAGAGGCTGAAAGCAGCAGTTTGTCCAGGTCAGAAGCCCAGGTCGCCTTGGCTGGTCACTTTTTGCTCTGGGCTTCACAAGTTCAAAGTTAAGGTGTCGGTTGACAGGCCGGGCTCTTATCAGGAGGCTCTGGGAAGACTCGGCTTCCATGTTTACTTAGACTCGTTGCCCAGTTCAGTTCCTTGCACTCGTAGGACTGAGTCCTCTGTTTCCTGGGCTCCAAGGGCCTCTCACCAGTCCTTGTACATGTTGTCTCTGCCTTTGCCTCGCATTTCAAATGCGACTGCCCCTTCTACTGCTTCATTCTGTGAGCCAAAGCAAATTCTCTGCTTTTAGGGGCTCATGGATTTAGACTAGGGGCCCCCTACATCATCTGGACGAATCTTCCCATTTGAAAGTCTGCCACCCTCATTACATCTTCATTTTGCCATGAAACATCACACCCTCCTAGGGCCCCGGGATTAGGGTGCGGGCATATTTGGGAGAGCATTATTCCGCCTACCCCAAACCTTGACTCAACCCTCCATGCTCACCTGCATACGACTGGTCTCTGCCTAAAACTCTCTCCAGTCACCTCTGTGACTGTCCCACCTCTTCTCTGAGGTCTGGTGTCCGGACCAGGGCCATAGACGCCTCATGGGTATTCCTGGCTGGCAGTCTTCTCTCTCCTCCATGCCCCTTCCCCTGTCATCTCTCAACCATGGCAAAGAATATGTCACTCTCATCCTTTGGTCCTTTGCAACTGTGCCTCCTACCATCCTCCCTCTTGCTCCTTTCATACCAGCCTTGCTTCTTCCTTCCACTTCGATTTGTTCCTTAGTCTTCTGGGCCTGGGCCTGAGCTGCTCCCTCTGCCTGTAATATCCTTCCTCCAACTTTATCTTCCTGGAAAACTCCTGCTCACGCCACAAAACCTTACCAAGCTCTTACTCAATTAACCATTAATTAACTCCCCTTGGTCGGAGTTCATTGCTATTTCCTCTGTGCATCACCATCACCTGGAGTTTATTGCTTTTATGGCATCTATTACAAAAAATTACAATTACAACTACTAGCTTGCATGGACATAGTTATCTCCTCAGAGAGCAGAGGCTGAAAGCTCAAATGTCCACAGGAGCCAGACAGATCACGTGAACATAGGAAGCCACTTGGGTATAAGACAAGAGGAAGTAGTGGGGACTGAGGAAAACTTGAGAGGACATGCCAGGCTCAAGGCCACCATGTTCCTGAAAACCCCATGTACATGAGACCCAAGAATCCTACTCTGAGATGTTAACAGTGTGGAAATTGTGTGTGTGTGTGTGTGTGTGTGTGTGTGTGTGTGTGTGTGTGTGTGTGTGTGTGTGTGTGTGTGTGTGTGTGTGTGTGTGTGTGTGTACACCAGCCATTCACGCAGCAGTGAGGACAGACTGGGGTGGGCTCAGAGTCCAGGGCAACAGTTCAGACGGACGAACTAGAACGACGTCACCCGACATGGATAAAACTCACTGAATATGGAATGAAAGGCAGCCATAGAAAGATGATTCACCACGATACCGTTTACACGGAGTCGATATTGTAAAAACAACGCCCTATTTGGTGTTTCTGGCTACACAGGTAGTAAAAGCACCAAAATGAGCCCGAAGGAGGGAGCATCTAAATTCAGGATGGTGTTCGCGGGGATGTCAGGCAGTGGGCTGAGATGGAGCAGGGGCACACAGAGCTTCGGTCTTGGGTGAATATGGGTTTGATTTGTGTATTAATTAAGCTGGGTGGTAGGCACATGGGTGTTTGTTCTTTTTATACCCTTTTTGGTTGGCCTGAAATATCTCATAATTAAAAGCGAAAAAAAAAAGTGGGTCGAGTGTGGTGTAACCCCCATCTTACCACGTAGCACAGAGTCTGGCACATAAATGAGGAGGTAAATACCACTTTCATTTTCCATGTAAAATAATTGAAAGAGGGAGGTGGTGTTTCCCCAGGTTATGGAGGGGTTCCTGGGGTTGGGTATGGGGCTGAAGAAGCATGGGGAGAATTAGAAATGGCCCGTGCCTGGGCCTCCCCCAGACCCAGACCTCCCTGGTGCAGAGTGTGACATACCAAGGCCACACCAGTCCAATTTCAGAGAGGAACTGGACAGCCATTTAAATCTGTACTATGGATGCCCAGAAGATGTGAGAGTGGGTGGGGATGGGGAGGGGCTCCAAAATAACACAGCTCCACAGCTTTAAAAATTCTCCCACTCCTCTTCCCCCCTGGGCCCCACCTCAGTGCGAAGCTGCCTCTGGCCTCATCCCAGACTCTGTCCCAGTCCAGCTGGGCTGACCTTCCTTCCTCTGTCTGACCAGCTCCTCACTTGTCACATACACACGATCCAGCCTTTTCCCAGACTTGGTGTATCTCCAACCTGTGCAGGTGCCTTTCGATTGGCCCCATCACCCAAGACCCTTAAGGGCATATCAAGATCTTGCTCACAAGGCTGAGAGGGAACCCTTCTGAGTCTCTGGGAGAGGCTGCGAGTATTCCAGAGATTTCTGTTTACAACGCCGGCTGCTCTCTTAGGCCTAACCCTGTCCCAGATTTACCAATGAAAGTCCAGGGACTCTGGAAACCACTGAGTTTCTGGTGGCCCCGGAGACAGGTCACCCTACCTGTGCTCTCTTTCAACAGAAGCCACTTTGCCTGTCATCTCAGGGACTCTCTTAAGAGCTTGGGACAGGCCACCGCAGCCCGCATCGCTCCTGTTAGGAAGGACTGCTGGCCTCTGACCTCCCGGGAAGGCCCTGCCCACACTGGACCCCTGGGCCCCACGGTTTTCCCTGGTGAGTGCCCCTACCTTCTAGATTTCTGCCGTACCATCCACCTCCTGCACTATGTTCCGCTAATACTTTTATTTAACTTAACTCACCTTTACAACCTGGCCAAATTTATTTCAAAAGGAAATGTTATTTCACTTCCACAAATGGAAAAGAACATCATCTGCCAACGATAGATGATGATGATTTTAAGATGCAACGGAAACCAAAAGGTGTTCGTGTATTCTGTCTTGATGCTGCCAAAGAGGAAAAGTTTGAAGCCAGGAGCCTGGGTTTCTTTCCTTAACAGCGAGTTTAGTAGGTGCCGGGAAGATGTTAAACACGCAGCAGCACACAACTGAGACTCTCCCTCACAAGAGCCAGAGGGTAAGTGAAGAGAGAATACATTTCTACTGGGTTATTCAGAGCTACCGAATGCCTCCTCTGTGCGGGATCTAAAGTCCTTGTCCCACTGTTCGGGCCTCACGCTCTAGGGCTGGGTCCTCCCTAATGTCCCAGGAGGTGGCAGCCAACCTCCCACCATCTGATCACTCAGCCTCTCGGCTGCCGGGCAGCGACCAGGCCACCAGCCAACCACTGCTGTGAACTGTCTGGGTGCTGAGCCTCAGAAAAGAGCCTTTACGTGTCTGGCCATGGAATCTTTCGGCCATGATCACAGCAATCCACGTGTTAGGTTCGTGTTCAGCCGAGGGAACGGAAACTTGAAGCCGTGAACTGGTTTGCTTAAGTTCACACAGCTAAGCAGCAGCGGTGCCTGGGCTCAGACCCACACGTGCTCATTCCATGGTCAGTGTCATGCATGGACGGCTGCATCCCCAAGATGCAGGTGGAGATCCGGTCCCCGGAGGGGACCATATTGTCCCAGGAAGCACTTGATACTTGCACACTGCACCCTCAAGTGGTAGACACTGGGTAAATACTATCCCAGGCCATGAAGGTCACAGGGCTGGCCATACTGACCTCAGCTCTGCACTGGAAGGAGAGAGAATACCCACAAAACTCAAATACCCACATGGCCAGGCAGGGGAACCTACGTGACTCCAGCCAGCCCCACTACTCCCTTATCAGTCTGGGTACTTTATTTTTCAAAATCAGGAGCTCCCCTGTCTCAAAGTGGCTTAGCCAGTAAGGGAATTTATTGTGTCTTGACCAGGAAGCCTAGGCTGGGTTTCTGGACTGATTATCTGAGCATCTTCACCAAGCCAGCAGAGACATACATTCCTTCCCTCTCTCTTCTTTGTCATCCTGTGGTGGCTTCATCCCGAGGCTGGTCCCAAAATGGCTGCTGCAGTTCCAGACCTCAAATCCAAATTCAGCGTGTCTCATCAGCTGGGATTGTCTCACATGACTGTTCTTCAACCCATGGCTGGTGGTTCCCCCTGAGCTAAATTGGCTGTGCTGGGGAGGGGGTGAGGAAGGACAATGGGAAGAACAGGACTTCCATGACCAAGCAGAGAGAGCTCTTGAAACAGAGATGCTGGTGCTTACGAGCCTCTGGGTTCTCCTCTTCCTCCTGGGCCCTGAGCCAGGCACCATTTCACAGCCCCCTTGGGTCCCTGTTGGGCCTCATGACTGGTTCTCACCAATCTGGGACATTTCCTAGCTGATGCGATTAAAAGCTGGTCTGCTTTCTCCATAGCCGCTTTCAGCATCCCCCAGCTCGATTAGAAAGAATGAAGTCCCAGAAGACAGCAGAGCCATGAAGCGGAAGGCACCGGGGGTCCTAAATAACCTGTGGACGCCCCTGCCCCCCACTTTTTGGACTGTGAGATGAGCAAAAAATAAAATTATACTGTCGAAAGCCATTGAATGCTGTTCGGCACAGCGATGAGCCTTCCCTTCCGAATGTTCTATTCTCTATTCCGCCCCAACCAGCCATCACCCCTTGGGAATATAGGCCCACTGCTGCCAAGTCTTTTGATCATCTGGTTTTTGTTTTTTATTTTTTTAAGAGAATCCAGAAATCTGGATTTTTTTCAAAGTGAAATTTCCTGATCTAAAAACATTGGCAACCGAATCGGATTTATTATTCCAATTTTAAATGCTCTGCAGGCCAAACGCTACACATCTGTGGGTTCCACTTGGCCTGGGAGCTGCCCATTGCACCCTCTGGTCAAAACAGCCAAAGCCGACAGCATTTGTTGGTAAGTCGGCACTGGTCTCAGAGGTGGCGCTAGGTCTGTGGTCACATGGACCCCAAGAGGAGTTCCAAGTTGCTGGCCATGTGGCTCGAATGCATGACGTGTCCTCACAGCTTCTTGACACAGCTTGGCCACCCTGCTGGAACTCCAAGAAGCTGACTCTGCATTTCTAGGTGACTGGGCCCAGGCGGGCCAAGCCGGCCCAACCACGGTGCCACTTCCACTTCGGTTCCACAGGGCTGAGGGGCAAGAAATGACTCTGATGCCAGGGCCACCAACCACATCTAAAAGGAGAGAAGCGGGAGGCTCCCGCACTTGTAAATCTGCCCAGAGCACCCACAGGCACGGCCGGTTCGTCACCCCCGTTTAACAGCGAATGGTAATTGCTACAATTTACTGAGCACTTCGCGTGAGCCAGACCCCGCCGAGCACTTGGTGTGACTCGTGTAATTCGATCCTTTTAACATCCCCGCTGCTGCCAATGAGGAAATGAAACTCGGAGGACGGATGCTCACAGCCTGATGCCTGGCTTCTCTGCGCGTTGCAAAGCCCTTCTCAGCCAGCCTTTTCGGTGCCTGTGTCGTGAGCCCCTGAGCAGGTGAGGATGTCGTTCCCAGGCCACCAGGAACCTCAGACCCCTCAGCCTCACCACATGGCTGTTTGTCTTTCCGTCCACCTCATCCTGGGAGGCCCGACATCCCCACAGACAGAATGTCACCACGATCCCAGTCCCACAGCCTCTCTTCCAGGACTTTGGCTTCCTCCTTTTATTCATTTTCAAACAAACCTTTATCCGTCCTACCATGTGCCAGACAGGACGGGGTACCGGGGCCATGGGACATGAGAGAGAGGTTTGCCCTTATTTTTCATTTGGTAAAGGAACACGAGGCTGTAGGCCCACGGGGACCTGTGGCTGCAGGTGGCCTTAGGAAACCCAGGCGGGCCAAGCGCTCTCTCCACCTGCCACCGTGGAGCCCAAGGGCTAGCGTCCCGGACACTGTGGTCTCCCCATGCTGTCCTTGACCCTAAATCTGTAGTTCCGTACATGGGGGAACATCCACCATTGTGGCAGGGCAAAATGAGATATCTCGGAGCTGCTCGACTGCTCAGCATCCCATCGAAGGTCCGAGACTAGGGTGGGGAGGTGACCTCTGGTTTTCGGGGCGCTGCGGACCTAACTTGTGAGAACCATTTGGCTCCAGTCCTCATATCAGAAAGATTTTTTTAGGCTAGAGTCTTAACGTTATCTGCAGAAGATACCACAAGGGTGGTCACAGCCTCCTTCCGATGGGGTAGACGGCCATCATGCCACTTCAGACTTGTGTCCCATGAACTCCGCTGGAAGCACGTAAAAACCTATTTTCTATAAATCCTGCCATTGTCCCACTTCTGGCAATAACTCCGTTGCTATTGCTACATTACTCTTCACACTTATCTCTTTCAAGCACCTACATTTGCTCGATGAAAACATTTAAAACCTACAGCACGATCATTTGTGTGTGCCTGCTTCGGAAGTTCTTCATTTTTGATATTCCGGGGGTCTCGGGAGATGGCAGTGACTGGGCGCTGACACCCTCCCCCCATCTCCCTCTTGCAGGCTCCCTACAGGGTGGCAGGGTGAGGCCTGAGCCTGCCTGCCCCTCTCCTGGCCTGGGAGCCATGAGTCCAAGCCTGTCCCAGAGGCTGCTTGACCCTGGTGTGTCCCCTTCGCACTTCTGGCCTAGGCCTTGGCATCATCCCGGGGCCAAAAACCTGGGTGCGGGTGGGGCTGCTTCCTGGGAGAAGGCCAGGGCGGGCCTCTGGGGCTTCCGGCGGGGTGCGGGGTGTTTTCCAGACTCTGGCGGCGCTTCCAGTGCTCAACTGGATTTCGGGCCTGACTTGAGCTTGAGTCACGGGAAGCCGAGCCAGAACGGGCAAGGGCAGGCCTCAAAGGCATCAGGGGTAGGAGGGGGGCATCTCTGAGGGTCTTGCAAAGTGCAGCGTAAGGCAGGGCCCTGGCTGCCTGCATAGGACCTCGGCCCAGGCCTTGCTGGGACCACTAGAGTCTCCTTTTTCCCTTTACATCTAACTCTTAGGGCCTAAACTGAGGGTGATGCCGGGAGCTTCTAGAATGCTGTGGCTCAGTGCACTGATGTGTGGGTGGGGTGGGGTGGGGAGTGGTCAGCTCCTGGAGAACTCTGAGCCAGGCGACTCAGGCAGGAGGAAGCTATTTCAGCTCAGGCCTTTGCAGGCATTATACCTGCTGCCTGGTCCCCACCCCTCCTGCTGGCCCAGTTTTTTCCCTCTTTCCCATCTGAGCTCAGACACCCCCTCCTCCAGGTAACGATTCCAACCATCTCGTGAAGTCACGCAGAGGCCCTTCTCGGTCAAATATTCTGAGAGAAATCCAGTTCTCAATTCTGAGCTACCTCTGAATTGGGCAAACTTGCTTCCCTATCCAAGAACAAGAGCAAAAAAAGAGAAGAAACCCCAAACCCTAATTCTAAAGCTGCAGGAAGATCAGAGCGAATTGGAAAAAGAAGCAGAAGGACATTGACTCGACATTTAGGGGAAGGAACAGAACGACATGTCAACAGTATATCAGATTAGAAAACAACAGCATCTCAGATAGACCACTTACGACGCCTGTCTACACTGCCTTCAGGAACCAAGCGACGTCCTATGTTAGGTATAGTTGGCAAAGAACCCAACTGCTCACTGCTCAGAGTGCTGCGGAAATGTTAATGCTTGTATAAATGTCATAAAACTTATATTCAATGGAGTATGAATTACGTACAAGTCGATATGTTAATAAAGCCGATTTTTTACAACATTTGCAATTATTTTTTCCACCTGTTAGGACAGTTTTGTTATGTATTTCCTGCTAATAGTACTTAAAATGGCAATTTCTAAACAGAATAAATAATTAGAAAACATGTATAGGAGGAAATGAGGGGGAAAAAAATGCCAAGTACCCCTACCTGGATTTTGTCTCATTTAATCCCACTAAAAGTCCTGTAAAGCCGGTATAACTCCTATTTTCCAGATGAGACAACTGAGGCTGAGAGGCTAAGCAGCGCCCAGGGTTTCCCGGCTGGTGAGAAGATGCGGGTACATGAGGACAATGCCAGCTTCATGGAAACAGCACCAGAGTGGGACTGGCAGGGAGGGCCTCTCGTGGTGCCCTGAGCCGAGGTAGCTGGGCTCCAGACCCTGGTGGCAGCATGGCAACCACCTGCCGACTGGATCTCTCCCTGAGATGGTGAGTTCCTTGGGGGCAGGGGCCTTTCCTGTTTGCCACTGTGACCCCAGCATCACTGTGCCTGGTACACAGAAGGCAAGCGAGCATTACTTCAACAAGCAACTGACCTCTAAGCCTCAGTCTCCTCATCTGGAAAATGGGGTGAGTTTAGATTCTACATACTTCGTGTGCTTGGCACACAGTAGGTCCTCAGGAAAACATGGGAACTGACGATTATCAGTGATTCGGCCTTGGCCCTAAAATAGCTCAGATGTAAACCACCCCCTGCCCCCTCTGGTTGCCACCTCCCCATTCCAGTCAGCTATTAGAGAAGCCATCCTCTAGGGGTCCCTCAGCCCAGAGTGAACCCGAAGGTCCCCACCCATAGCCTTTCCTGCCTTGCCCTGAACATGGTCCTCCAGGCTTCTGGAATCAGGGCCCAACGAGGAAGAAGGGACATGAGCCACAAGGCCAGTGGGTCAAAGTCCTATGCAGTGGCCATGAGCCAGGACACCCGGGGTGGGGAGGGTCGGTAGGAGTGCACAGGAGCAGAAGAGGAGGGGACTGTCTGACCCACTCCCTCTGGCTAGGGTACCTGGGAGCCCCGGCAATGGCATTAGGAGCACCACTGGGTTGGGTGATACGTTTCCTGAGTGTGACACATGTCGGCCAACAGAGGACAGCAAATACATTTTTTATGATCCTGGAAAGCACAGTCCAGTCACGTTCAGGAGAAAAGAGGATGGGCGGTCACGGGGGACAAGTCATGTCTCAGTAATTTGGATCTTAGAGCAAAAGGGGATACTCCTGCTGTTACCCGGAGGCGTCACTGGGCAAGGGGTTGCAGGTGGGACAGATTTCAGGAGCGGCTGAGCATGGGGGAGGGTCTCCCTTGCTGTTGGAACCTTAGGTACTTTAAGGGGGGAGTAGCTCATGGGGGGTGTCAGCACCAGAGGCCAGATCTTGGCCAGGTGGAGAGGGTGCCCTGACTCCCCACTCCCAATCCCCCAAGTGCCTCCCAGAACCTGGGGCTGCAAAAGCAACAAGGTGACATTAAAAGGAGAGAAACAACTTTTATCTCTGGGCCTGAAGGTGGGCTCGTATCTTGGGTGGTTTTTGGGAACAGCGCGTGTTGGTCCAGTTTCAAACCTGAGACTTCCTGGGGACTCCAGTCATCCCAAAGGAGGTTAGGGGCGCCTGTGGCTGGGTGGCAGGCACGAGGGACCGCCTGGGTGCTGTTCCTGCCTCTCCTGTTTGCTCATGGGGGCAGGGGGAGTGCTGAACACTGAAGGGCGGGCTGAAAGCTCCTGCTCAAAAGCACTGTCCCTGGTGTTTCCGAAACAGCGGGTGGCAGACCTGGGGACAAGTCTGAATCTGAAGTAGATGTGTCCCCACTGGGGCACAGCCCTGCACCCCCAGATGAGGGATCCCTGGAGGACTCTGGGAGGAACCCTGCCGGCCCCTTAGGGTGGAGGCCCAGCGCGGGCTCCCTTCTCCCAGCCATGGGGGTATTGAAAAGTACGGGGGGGGGGGACTGTCCCCTCCTCCCTCCTCCCCCCCTCCCAGTTTGGAGAACCCCAAGCTCTGCTGAGTCGCCGCCGTGCTTCGAGGAATGCCCCTGCCCACTGCCTGCATCTGGCGAGGGTTTCTAGGGGGGCACCCCCAGCCCCCCAACCCCCACCCCAGCCCCCAGCGGGCGGGCTCCGAGCTCTCCCCTCTCCCCCGGGCGGCCCGGGGAGGAGCCGCCTCCCCAGCGCGGCCAACCCCGGGCTGGCCCAGCCCCCGCCCCCGCCCCGGGCCGGCCACAGGGCGCAGGGGGGGCGGGCGGGGGGCCGGGGGCGCGGCTTGGCGGCGGCGCGGACCGCAGGGAGGCCAGGCCGGTGCAGCCCGTGGGCTCCCTCCGGCTCGCGGCGGGAAGGGCGTCCCGCGCCCCCGCCCCGCACCCATCCCCGCCTGGATCTCCTCTTCTCTCCTTTTCCCGGGAGGAGGCCGGGCCGCGAGCAGGCGGAGGCTGCGGGGCCGCGGGGTCCCCCCGCCCCGCCTCCCGCACCCCCGGCGGCGGCGGCAGCGGTGAGTGTCCCCGGATCCGGCGTGGCACCCCGGCCTGGGGCAGGACCCGCGGCAGGTGGGTGCCCAGGCCCCCGGGGCCGGGCCGAGGGGGGGTGCGGGGCGCGGCTGGGAGCGGGGGCTGGGGCGGGGGGGGGTGGGGACCCGGCGGCGGCGCCGGACGCCTGTCTGGGCTGCACCCCCTCCCCACCCCCCACCCCCGGCTCCCCCAAACCCCTCCCCGGCTCCCCAGCGGGGCGTGCGGGGCGAGGCGGTGGCGCGGGGGTGACGCGGCCCCCACCTCCCTGTTGCCCCCGCCGGGAAATGGACGAAACGTACAGAAAGGCGGGGTCCCCCCCCCGCACCCCGCCCCGCGGGAAGCGTGTCGGGGAGACGCACCGGCTGCGCGACCCCCAACACGTGCGGCCGCCGGGGGACAGCGCCCACCGCCCCCCCCCCCGCACCCCGCACCCCCACCCCGGGGCCCGGCCCTGGGGACGCCGGACGGGCCGGACGGGCGGCGAGCACGGTCCCCGGGGGCGGGGGGGGGGTACCGGCCCCCGGAGGAAAGTTGGGGGCACCCCCCTCCCCCCACGCCAGGAGCAGGCGGCCGGGGCACGTCGGCCTCAGCGTTCGCTGGGCAGGAGTTAACATTAAATAAATAAAGGAAAACTAGGTTCCGGGGCACGGATCGGGGTGTCCCGGCCCGAGCCCACGTCCGAGTCGCTCTGGCAAAAGTTTGGGGTGGGGGGGAGGGACAAGGCGTTCTGGGGGGCGCTGGGGGCGGTGGCGTGCCCGGGCCCCCCTGCTCCCGTCCCCTCGGCGGGGAGCCGTTGGAATGTGCCGCTCGGAGCCTCTGAGGACACATCCATATTTATAATTTATTTTTAGGAGAAGTTGTGAAAAAGGGAGGGGGCTTAAAGTGGGGAGGAAAGATGTGTGTAAGGGGGGGGGGGGGCCGGCCTTTCCAGAACCCAGAGGCTAATGGAGCTATTAAGATGGAAATAATTTCCCCCAATCTGGGCGAGCAGCAAATTTGACTTTAATGAGAGACAATTAAGGGCGCAAAGAACTAAACTTCAACTGGATGGGGGTGGGGTGGGCGGGGAAAGTGTACCAGCACCACAGGCACGCCTTCCCGCTCCGCTAAAAGACAGTTGGGGTGCCCAGCATCTTCCCTGGGAAGTATTCAGACCCAGCTGGGGGCCAGAGGGAAGAGGTCACCCAGCCGCAGGCAGATTTGTCCCCCTCCCTACCACAGGACCTCCACTTTTCCTTGAGATGAACTGTCATGCCCGCAGGAAACCCCTAGAATGATTCCTTCAATGATGCGGGATTCTCCAAAATCCCACCTCAAAGCTGGGGAGGGGTCACTTCTTAAGAAAGGAGCTTTTGGAGGCTGTGGTCCCAGAATCGGGGTTTTGAGGGCGAGATGAGTTTATGTTTTATCCAACTGGCCCACAAAGTCCCGCTTTTGGGGTCATTCTCTACAGCGAGGGATTCAGGTGCCAGACGTTCCTGGAGAGTGAGGGAGAGAGCTGAACCCCCTCCCCTAAAGCAGCTGCTGTAAAAATCCCTGGAGGAAAGAGGGAAGGTTGGCTACCTTTGGTAAAAGTGAAAGGCCGTTTGGGGGGATATTCTTATATGTGTGTGTGTGTTTTCTCAATTTATTGAACCTGCTGTTTGAGAGGGCCTCTTTCCATGTGGGGGAGGTCAGAAAGAGATAGGAGAAGGCAAAAGTGCAATTTTTTTTTTTTTTGCACAGTGGTTTGATATTTTCAGAGGCGAGATTTGAAGGGAACGAGGGGCACATTGGTAGTGTAAAGCGTTCGACAGCCCCCAAATCAAACACTGCTAAAATCATGAACAGTGATTATATTAGATTTTTCAGAGGAGCAGCCCTCTGCTCGCTTCCACGTGGAATCACAGCATTTCTTTGCTACCTCATTCTAAGTCGTTTTATAAGAAACTCGGCATAAGGTGTTCTGAGAATTCCTCTAAGGCTAGGGTGGTGGGGACAATGTCCCTCCCAGAACATGATCCTTATGAAATTGTATCAATTGACACACATCCCTGCCCTCCTGTTGTGACCTATGTAGACAGCCACACGCCGTAAATTTATTTACTTGCCGACCTGGATTTCAATCAAGTGTCCCCAACAGGGAATAAAAAAGTAAGCTACACCTGAAAAACTTTGGGACACCAAGTCCTGGCTCTGAGGCTGTTTAATAGACACCTGCACTCCCGGGGCCTCAGCAAAGCTAGTGCTTTACCTCGAGTTCTTCCTCTTTGTTATGGGACACAATGAAACAGCACAATTGTCAGGAGTCCACAATTCCGGCCCGGGGCCCGGTGATGGGAAACTGTCACGTTGTGAAGTAAATTGTATTTGTGCTTTGCTGAATCGTCACCCCCACCCGAGCCCAGGCGAGCTGTCAGATCCTATTTGCTCTGCTAAATAAGGATATCTCACCAAATTAGCCTTTAATGATACTTCTACAAATAGGGCGTTTTGCGTGAATTACCAAGGCCGGAACCCCGACTGCTGTGCCCAGATCCTGAGCTATCATCGAGGCAATGAAGCCGCCTGTTGAAATTATTGAATTGTGAAGTGTGTAAAAATCAGACGGGATTTAGTGCTGAATGTGAATGCGAGCGTTGGCAGCAGTTCCAGCCACTGCTGAGATCCTGAAACCGGGCATGGAACTAATGAATCCGGTTTAGCAAACTTGACCCCCTCCTAGTCTGGAAACAGGCAAAGGAGTATGATGAAGAGATGATCAATCAGGACTTTGCAAGTGAGAAGTCATCATTAATTTGGCAAAGAATCACAGCTTGTCATATTCTTACCACCACCCCTCCCCCTCCCAGTAAGGGGAAAAAAAAAAACTCAATGTGGAACTGATGAACACACTGAGGACATTTTTTTATTTTTGCCTTTTCTCCTTTTTTTTTTTCTTCTCTGCATGGAATTTCGTTAAGCAGTTGCCATCCTCACCCCCACCACCACGAAGAAATGTGGATTTAGAGGGAAAAAAATAGCAACTCTGAATTTTGTTCTTAGCAATACAAGAGCCATAGTGAATCTTAGAGGAAAAAAAAAAGTTTCAGTCGATAAGAATATGGTACAACTTGGGGGGGAGGGTAATATTTTTAGAGGTGGAGCTGCAATAAAACTAATACTTCCCATGCATTTATGACGCAAACCAATGAAAGTTGGAAAAGTCCCTACGAGGGAATACCCCCTCTGCTTCTTGCTGCCAACCCCCCTCCCCCATATCTTATATTAAGAACAGAAAGAAGATTCTTGCCAGATAATAGACTTACAGTTTCCTAATAAAGCGGCTCACCCTCTTTTAATTGGGATTGTAGAGTAAATACAGCTATTTCGGAGGTGTGGACAGATTAGTTAAGAAAGTTAAAAACTCAGTCCTTACAATCACATGCCAGAAAAGAAGGGTGGACACAAACAAAAGAAAACATTGCTGATCAGAGCTCATCGAAGCCGGGATTTTCTTTCTTGCTCAGGGAAACGCGAAGACCTTTTTGCTTAGTTGAGGAATGAGGTGAAAATAAACCCTGAACAAAAACACCGGCATCAACGTGATATAAACGACCATGGACTTTTCAGGCCTAGTAGCCACGCGGGCTTTTCAGGCAAAAGGGTGGACGTTGAAGAGAGTTTGGAAGGAGTGGATTTGGGGGTCCCTCCGTCACCCCGACTCCCCCAGCCCTCCTCATGCTCTCTTTTCAGAGCAGAGAGTCAGGAGACGCCCCTTTCTCAGTGTCCTCAGTCGCAGGGGGCATGAGCAAATATTTACAAAGCCCTGAAGTTTCTGATTTTACATCATCCCCTTTATATAAAACATGTAGCGTTTCAGGAACCACAGAGCCAACTTGTTTCTCAGTGTCCTTGAATGGCTGCAGCAGATGAAAAGGAGACACACCTAGAAAATGAAAACTGATGTTGGTGTCACCGGAAAGCCATTTAAAAAATGCACTGGGAAGATGGGGGCAGCTTGGGCCTTTGCTGGAAGGTCTGGCCTCCGCTGGGGAGGGCGTGAGTGGCTGGCTTGAGCCTTCGGCGAGCTGTGCGGCCTGGTGTGAAAGTTTCTCCCGAGGCGTGCAGAAAGCTCGGCTGCCCAGTGCCCAGGCCTGCTGGCATCTCTGCCCAAGACTACCTGGACCACTGCCAGCCAGCACAGGCCTCCGTGTGGCCTCAGAGCTACCACGAGTGCCCCAGCGAGTGCCTAGGGGTCTGTCCCGCTGGGACCCGGCCTGCAGCAGCATGCCTTGGCTAGAAGCGGGCGTCTGGCTCCCCAGGGCAGCCTCCTCTGACACTCCGCAGGGTTTATTATCTGTTAAGGACGTGGGCTCGGGAGAGGGTGGAACCCCGCTTTGCTAAAAGCAGTCTCCCCCGTGCCCTGAGGGAAACGAAGGCTGTCCTGCAGGCTTAGAGCAAACCGCCTGCGCGCGAGCAGGCTCAGGTCTGATCTAGATGGTCCAGGAGCAGAGCTGCGCTTTGGGTGGCCCAGGCTGAGGCTCCCCACTCTCCAGCAACAGAGCCGAGATCCTTCCACTGGGGGTGGGCTAAGGGGTAGCGGCCAGGGGACAGCAACCGAGCCAGCGTGCGCACATACAGCTAAGCTACCTGCAAGCTACCTGGGCGTGTGTCTGCTCCGGTCTCCTCCAGCCAGCGGGCCTCCCAGCTACCAGGGGACTGGGCCCTGTTCAGTGAGGAAAACCAGGGCCATGAGCCCAGGGTCGCAGCCTTGGAGCGGGGATGAGACTTTGGGGTGGGCCATCGGAGGGCCCGCTGGGCAGATGAGGGGACTTCTAGCTAAGCCCCCCCTGGGGGTGGGCAGAGAGAGAACTGGATGGGCACTGTGGGGTCAAAACATGCAGGAAAGAGGCCTGCTCTGCTTTGACACCAGAAGGAACCTGCTCGGGAAGCTGACCCGGCCCCGAGTCAGCCATGCCCGCGGGACTCCCATTTGGCCTCAGGCACTGGCCTGCAGGCCACCCAAAGGCCCCGCGGGTTCCTGAGTGTATCTTAGAATGGCATTCAAAGGTCCAAACTGGGCACTCGCGGGCCATGCCATATTTAGCCTGAGGTTCACCCGAAGAATATTTTCGGTGCTGCTTGAAAGAAGAGATCTGGTTGCCGCTATCGCCGGCAGGTGTAGATCCCTCCCTCGCAGGCCTCACCGGCGCGGATGCCGCAGTCCCTGCCAGAGCTCCGGGGCCACGCGACAAGTGCCAAGGAGCCAGCGAGTGCCCGGGGATTGGGTTCTGTGTCGGGAAGGCGGTTCGCCCCATTTTCGTCCCGACGGCGATAAGGCCGCTTCCATTCACAGAACTGGCAGAGGCTGTTTTCCGCGCCCCTCCCGCGATGGCCCAGTGTGATATGGCAGCTTGCTGGGAGAGCGGCCTCCTCCTCGGGTGTCAGCAGCGACTGCTGGAGGGGTTAACTCTCTCACGACCCCGGGGTGCTGGTTTGCATCAGGGGCCTCTGCCTGCAGAGACCTCAGAGGCTGCACGCCCCAGGGGAGTCACTGCCCTGAATCCCACAGTCGGTAGTGGCAGGACCTGAGAGATGACACCGGGGACCTCAGCCAGTGTGGGGAGGGGCAGGCTCTGGGAGTGGCCTGGCATTAGGGAGTGACCCTGCCTGCCACCTGCTCTGGGGTTCCACACTGCTTTTCCGGGCCCAGAGGGGGTGCGTCTGCATTGAAGCCACTGCCTTGGGGACACATTTAGCCAAATATCAGCCCTTCGGGAGCCTGGGTGGAACCGCCGTGCCCTGTGAAAGCCTTGGCTCGTGGAAAGCTCACTCTAACTTCGTACATTTTTTCCTCTCTAGTTTTGGCTCTTGGGGCTCCGAGAGCCACTACTTCCTGCCCAGCTGGTTCATTACCGCAGGGAAAATGAGGGACTTTTGGGGGCAGATGTGTTTCCATTCCACTATCATAATGCCCCTAAAAATCCTTATTGCTCTTGCAGTATTCCTCGGGGGCCCCTGGGCTGGCCCCGCACCGCTGGGGCCACGGCAGCTCCAAGCTCCTCAGAGGAGACAGAAAGGTGTTTCCCCCCAGTTCTCCCTTCTGATGGATCTCCCTTCTCAGCGCTCAGAACCGGGCAGCACCCCGAAAAATGAAAAGACGAGAAAGACGCCATCCACAACACTAAGCACGCTTGTTGCCCTCCAGGGGCTGGACTCTGGAGGTCGGGCCTGGGGGCTCTGTGGGAAGGTGGGGAAAGTGGAAAAGAAACAAGGGCGACCTGTTTGACAAGGCAAGAGTTCGCACTCGGCCTGGTCCCTCCAGCCGTCTCTGGGATCCTCACCTTGGCAGAGGCCCCTGCACAGCCCTGGCTCGCTCAGCAGCCGCCTGAGACAGAGCGCGTTCCCACCCTCTGCCTCAGTTACCCTGTCTGCCAAGGGAAGGGCAGCACCCTGTGCTCTGGCCTTAAAGTGTTCTTGGTTGTCCCCAGTGTTATAAGTTCAAGTGACATACCAGCTCCAAGGGTGCTCTGAGAAATGGGGCAGTTAAAGCATTCAACAGGGTCGGTGTTGGTGCTGGGATTAATACACGCCAGATCTGCCGAGGTGACTCGAACAGAGGGGAGCCCGACAGTAAGCTCTGGTTTCTGGAATCGGCTGACCCAGGCTCTGCGACTCTTGCCCCCAGTCACCCCATTGCCTCATGCACTGTTAGGAATAGAAGTTTCCCTCGTCAGATGCTCCCATCTCTTCGTGGTACGTGGCTAAAGATGTGACCAGCTCCGATAGGTATTTCTCTGTGCAGCTAATTTCTATTTATGGCAAGTGACTGGTTTTCAATTTTAGGCAGGGATAGAAGGGCTCTTTTCTTACATCAGTTTATATACGTAAGGTGTGAGTTGCTTGGGAGAAAAATATTAAGGAAAGTACAGATACTTTGAGGATGGGGCACAAATCAAGATGGTAGTTTTAGGGTTTCATAAATCTGCTTGAGTTGTTTGTTTTAGGGATTTTCAAGATGACCCCAGGTAGCTGGGGTGGGGAGGGGTGGGGCTGAGGGTCAGGTCACCAACTTAAATCTGTGACAACCTGCATGTCACATGTCTTCTCTGGGGGCAGACACCCCTTCCCTAATCAGCAGCACCAATGAGACCCCTCTGACCTCAGCCCCCACACCCGCCCACAGTTCTCATCTGTCTCTCGTTTTAAGAGTTTGATGCCCCTGCGCCCTCTTTCCCTGCCAGGGCGCCTGTCTGAGCCTTGGTTTTCTCAGCGAAATGGGAGAATAATGAATCCTCTGTCTCAGAGCAAGGGCCCAATCACTCAGGCAGCTGTGATGGTTCACAAATAGGGCACCAGCAGCCCTGGGATGGTCAGGGGGCACTCCTCAGACAGGCCACCTCGTGTCAGGCTGGGCACCAGCGCCCCGCCTGGCCCCTGACATGGTAGCTCTGCAGGGGAACGTGGAGCACTGGGTCCCAGCCCGCGGGGCGGACTCTGGTTTCACTTTCTGCTGTGTCATGGGCTGAGGGGTGGCATCGGGGCCCAGCTGGGCGGGCACCGAGAGGCCGGCAGACAGCTGCCAGTCGAGCTGCCAGAGCACAACCCACACCCACCCTTGCCCTGCAGTCTGCTAGGATGGGGGCTGGGCCCTCGGGGCACCCCTTAAATGCCTCTGCGCCACAAAGTGGGGAACATCCAAGTAAGAAAAGCCAGCAGAGTGGGAGAGACAGTTTCTGTTGATTCTAGATCAGAGTGCTCTGGACAGACACCTGCTTCCTGCCTCCCTTCACTGGGCATGTGTCTGCTGAGGACCTACTATGTGCTCAGCACTGTGCCAGGTGATGGAGGTACAGTGGAGAGCAAGACAGCCCCTGCCTCGTGGGCTCTCAGTTGAGTCGAGGGAGAGACTAAAAAGGAAGCAAAGGAGGAAAGAATCCCGTGTTATGGGGAAAATTCCACACTGTACGCTTACTGTTAGCACCTTGGGGGAGGGGTGTGCATACGTGTGTGTATGCACATGCGTGTCAGTAATGGCCAACTCCTGGGACACACAGGTAGGTTAAGAAGGGGCCTGATGTCCTCTGTTTGAATCTGGATGCTTCCACTGACTGGTGTGTGACCCCAGGCAAGTTCCCATTCCTTTTTGGGCCTCAGTTTCCTCACCTATAGGTGCTAGGATAAAAGGACCTACGTGGTAGGGCTGCAGGGAGGATGACATAAACGAATGACCCCAAAGAACTAAGGAGAGTGCCTGGCATCGACCAAGCGCTACGTAAGTTTCGGCTCTTGTCTAAGAATAATAAACGTGCGCTATTCTCACGGGGCAATGCAGCAGTCACAGCGACCCGAGAACAGCAGCAGCGAGACGGCCGGGCCCGTCCTCCCTGCTAAGTACAGGCCTCGTCTCACTTTAGCAGCCACAATCACCCTTCAGGTGAGCCAGATGAGGAAACAGACTCAGGCAGAGACGAGTCTGAGGGTGCCCAGCTGGAAAGGAGTTTGACACCAGATGCAGGGCTGGCTTCATGGTTGGGGGCCCTGCACCTGGCTTAATCCTCTGCTGATGTCATCTTGAAATTCTCAGTAATTTTGGAACCAGGGACCCAGGTTTTCATTTTACAAACGTGGAGCCAGTCCTGCCAGATCTGACTTACTCCAAAGCTGTCATTCTTAACTCTCCCCATCCGTATATTGTACAGCTGGGTCCAGCCAGAGTGGCTTTCCAGGTCACTACAGTGTTCAGACTGGGGAGAATTGGAGATTTATTATGGGGCTGAACTGCCCAATGCCTGTGTGTTTGTCTGTTACCCCTGTTACTACCCCGTTAGAAGGCAGGCAGGGCGAATGCCAAGGTCAGGGGGCGTGACTCACTCATTGCTGTATCCCCAGGAAAGTGCGTCCTCAGTGGTGCAGTGTTGGCCCCAGCCGCTTCAACAGGCTCCCAAAGGATGTGGAGACAAGGGTCCCTTTCCTCGTCCTGTCCCAAACCTGCTTGCCAAACCCCGGGAGCAGCTCGCTATTTAACAGGTTCTGGTGGGGAGCTCAGAGACAACGAGAGTATTTGAGGACACGTGGGCCTGGATTCCTGAGCGCCTGTTATCAGGGCAAATGGAGCACTGGGCCATAAGAATACTCAGGTTTTAGCTCTGGGCAGGTTCAAATCCCAGTCAGGGTGTATAATTTCCCTAACCGTTAAACGAGAGGGTCTGGATTTTTGGATTAAAGGTCCTTTTATCTCTGAATAGAGTTCTTTTATACTCACAAAGCTCCAAATTATAAATATTACTAAGACGCAAAAAACCTTTAAGTTCTTAAATCTCAAAAGCCTTTAAGAGATTTACAGCAATTTTAAAATTGAGCCCTTTTTGCCAACTGTTTTCACAGGCTTGATCGCCATGGCTTCAGCTAGCCCTGTGATGTAGGAGTTACTGTCCTTATTTTGTAAATAACATTATAGCCACCAACATATACTGAGTGCTTTATATGTACGAGGCACTGCACACGTATGAAGTAATTTTAGTTGCATAAACAACATATAAGGGAGGCACTGTTCCTACCTCTGGCTTACGGATGAGGAAACACAATTCGAAATATATAATAATTTAAAGTATATAATAATTCAGTGGCTTTGAGCATAGTTAAAGTTGGGCATCCATCATAACAATCAATTTTAGACCATTTTCAACACTTCAAAAAAAAAAAAAAACCTCTGTACCCCTTGGCATTCCCCTATTCCCCACCCCCAGCCCTAAGCAAGCACTAATCTACTTTCTGTCTCTGTAGACCTGCCTGTTCTGGATATTTCATATAAATGGAATCATAAAGTATGTTATTCTTTGCGACTGGCTTCCTTCACGGAGCACAGTGCTCTCAGATTTCATCCATGGTGTCGTGTGCATTAGAACTTCGTTCCTTCTTATGGCCCAATAACATTCACGCTTTTATTTATCCATTTGTCAGTTCAGAGACATTTGGGTTATTGGCACTTCTGGGCCTTTCTGAATAGTGCAGCTCTGAACATGCGTGTGTAAGTTTCTGCGTGCACACATGTTTTCATTTCTCTCGGGCCTGTACCCCGGAGTGGAATTGCTGGGTCATCTGGTAGCTCCACATGTAACATTCTGAGGAACTGGCAGAGGCACCTCTGACGTTGCCTTTTCCAGCTTTGTATTCTGGAAATTTCCTACCAACCTGGAAGCAGAGGAAACACTGTACCGAGCACCCCAAGCTTACCATCCAGGTTCAACCTTTTGCCAGTCTTGAGTCATCAGCCTTCCCTCCCCCACTTTGTTTCCCACTGAGTAGCTGGAAGTCAGTTTAAACACCGTATTTTATGTTGTTTATGAAGCTGAGAGCTTATTTTCTTTTACCCCAACCTTCAGTTCAAGTCTCCTACACCCACCCACATCGTTGTGCGGATGGAATTGGGGCTGGGGGCGGTTGGAGCAGAGTCTGGAGTGGGTCAGCGTGGGATGGGAAAGGAATAGCTCCCGAGTGAAGCAGGACTGACTACACCATTTGCATTGGCAAAACGAAGGCGCAGAGCCCATTCAGATATTCCTAACAAGTTCAAGATGACAACAGCAGAGCATAAAACCAAACATAGGCCCTATGGAGCTGCACAGGTCACATACCCACGAGGCCAGCAAAAGGGTGCCCGGGCAGAACTGACTCATTAGATGCAGGAATGTTGAGCCTTTAGTGCCTAAGAGAGACATAAGCACCCCTCACCCCCAATCCTTGGAAAGGTTCCAAGGAAAGTTAGGTCTCCCATGGCATGTGGGACAGAGTTCAAACCCATTGCATCTGAATCTCCAAAAATAAGATGACCCCAGCTGACATGAGGGTTGCAAGTGCTTTAAGAAAACAGCCATTTGTCTTAAGCCTTCTTCCCTGAGAGCCTGCAGTTGTTTCACTTGGCCACACCATTTTTTGTCCTGGACTTCTTGTCTACCCTGATAATCACGGCAAATGACAGGGCTGCCGGCTTCGGAACAGAGGCCCGCTGCTTGGCAAACGAGCCAGAGCAGCGGCAGGACCAGCGATGCCCATGAGAAGCAGGTGGCCATGGCGGACATTGCCAACCCAAGCCATCCCGGCTCAGACAGAGTTCCACCACCCTGCCACCAACCAAATGAACCTCATTTCCTAGACTCAACCCAAGAATTCACCCAGAGATTCAGAGCCCTCAGTCTGTGTTAGGATAATCCCCAAGGATGCACTTCTACTAACAGCCTTTTCATGAAGAGATGTACAGCACGCCTGGGGAGAGGGAGGAAGAGACTCCTTGAGGGGAGAACAGGGAAGGATGCTGCGGCTCCTCCCGTTCTCTGTGGGATGTTCAGTGAATGAGCGAATGTTCATCCATTCATTAGAGTCCCTACTATACATAAAGGCTATAAACTGGGCAGGAACAATCTAGTAGGCAACAGGACAGGCACAGTTCCTTCCCACAGGGGCAGGAGAGGCGATCACAAACCAAAGATGAGCAAAACACTTTAAATGTGATTAAAATGACGTAATAATGATTACCAAAAATAAAAATAATAATAACTACAACAATAAGGTCTGAGTAAGTCCTGGCAGCTTTGGGGTTTCTAGCCAGAGTGACCCTTAAAGCAAAGCCTGTTTTAGGATCGAGGCCGTTCTGAGATGAATGCAGAAGCAGCCCGGGCAGAAGTGAACCCCCCAGAGGTAGGTGGCTGTGTGTGTGTGTGTGTGTGTGTGTGTGTGTGTGTTTCTTTTTTTCTGCCAGCACTTTGTCTTCCACTTCCAGATAAGAGACCTGACACCCATCCCTCAGCTACAGGCATTGGTCCAGGTGTGGACATGTGACCCAGCACAACCAGTCACAGCAGCCCAGCTTTGAACCTGGCCACAACCATCGGTCCAGGGGTGATCATGTGACCCAAAGCAGGGCCAACCCAAGATCATCCAAACTGGAGCTGGTGGGAAGGAAGGTTGCCTTTTTCCCCCCTTTGCAGCATTTAGAGCTACCTGTAGCCCCAGAGATTGGGGCCAATAAGCAAAAAGGAGGAGAAGTGAGAGATGGGATGGAGGTAGTTGAGTAGGAACGAGACTGGCCCTACATTCTGCCCTGAGCTTCCAGTCTCTGGATCACAAAGCAGCTCAGCCCCCCTCTTTCTTCATTGTAGCCACCTGAGTGAATAAATCCCTCATTTTACCCCCATGAGATCAACTCTGGCTTCTGTGCGGCCCAAAGCTTCCCAATTCCAGATTTGGGGGCTGTTTCCCTCTTTATGGATCGTGTGAAACTAAAAGGTTTTCTTCAGAACTCGCTGTCCCCTCGGTGTGCCCGCTGTCCTTGAGAATAAGAGCCCCCAGACACATCTCCCTCTGTCCCTTACCCCATTGAATTCCCAGCAAATCAGAGCTAAACACTTGTTCTTGGACTGCAAGTCCCACCCTATTCCTGCTTGCCTCCATCTCCCCGCGCTCACCCCCAACACACACCCACTTCTCCCATCCTGCTCTTCACCACAGAGCAGGGAGCTCACCCTGACCTCTGCTCTGAGGCCTGCTGTGTTAATATTTGCGATGATCTATTTATGACTGTTCCTCCCATGAGTGGGGACCTCACATGGGGACCCGGCTCTCACTCATCTTTGCACCCCTCCCACTGTTGGCAAGCATGGAAGGAAGGAGATAGGGAAGGGAGGAGGAGAGGAAGGGGAGCTCATTCCTATTTATTCTTGTCCAATCATTGGGTCGCTTGGAGGGACAAGCTCTACTGGTTTCCTCTACTCCACTCTCACCTTCCCGGGAAACTGCATTCTCCCAGTCCCCTTCCTGACCTGTTTACTATGCTTTTTTATTCTATTTAGCACCTTCTACTACCATCAGTCCTTCCTCATGTTCCATTTCTTTTATGTACTCTCTCTCCCTCTGAATGTGAGAGTAATAATGTGAGCCCCAGGTGGGCAGGCATCTTTGTCTTGTTCCCTGCTGCATCCTTAACATCTAGAACTCTGCCTGTCACCTAGTAGATGCTCAAAAAATACCTGTGGAATGAATGAAGTCTTTGTGTTCACCCAAACCACGGTTCTGCCAGACTTGTGTCCTAAAGGGCCTATGCACGTCATGCATTTTACAGGTGTTGCGAGGTCAGGTGATCGTTTCCTAGGGCTGTCATAACACCTGACAGTTGACCCTTGAACAACACAGGTTTGAACTGCGTGGGTCCACTCCCACGCCATCTCTTTTTCAATAAATAACCTGGACTGTTGTGAATCTTGGTTGGGAGTCCACAGGTGTGGAGGGCCGACTCTATCCGTTGTTCTACACCATTTCTTAGGGCCTTGAGGATCTTCAGATTTTAGTAGCTGCCAGGGTCCTGGAACCCATACCTCCCAGATACCAAGGGACAACTAAATTTGGGGGAGTCCAAAGTTATAGATGAATTTTTGACTGCAAGGAAGGTCAGCACCTCTAGCCCCTCCCCTGCATTGTTCAAAGGCCAACTGTACGACAAACGGAGCAGCTTAAAACAACAGAAATGTATTATTTCACAGTTCTGGAGGAAAAGTTCGGAATCTGGCAGGTGCTTCCTGCATAAGCCATTCCATGCCTCTCCCAGCTTCTGGAGGCACAATATCCTTTGACTTAGGGCTGCGTTACTCCAGCCTCTGCCTCTGTCACTGTAAGTTCTTCTGTGTCTGTCTCTGCTGCTCTCTCATAAGGATGCACGTGATGGTGTTTCGTGCCCTTCGGGACAATTCAGGACACACTCCTCTGAAGATCCTTAACTTAATCATTTTTTTTTCTTTGCCATATAAGGTAATATTCACAGGTTCCAGGGGTGGGAAGTGGATATTTTTTTTATCTTTCTGGAAGCCACCATTCATCCCACTACAGGTTATCTGCGCCAAGACCAGAAAAGCAAAGATTCCTACCAGCATCGCATTGGCCTGACAGATGTAAAGGAAAGAGTGTCACTATTGTACTGTGTTGCTCCAATCAGAGCATAGACATGATTTTTAAAACACCATTTGTTTAATTATCTCAATTTTAAAAAATACCATGCTTATAATTAAAAAAAGGATAGAAGAGCATGATGTGGGAGATAAAGGAGACCCTTTCACGTTTTTTCTCTAACTCCAGTTGTACTTTCTAAAAAGTCACCACTGTGTGCAGTTTGCATAATCTTCATACCTTTTCTAAGAGTGTTCAAGTGCATACACTTTTTTTCACTCATAACATCAGGAAAGCAGGGGCATTACAATATATCCTGAAGACATGACAGTCCCGACTCACCTCATTCTTTCTAGTGACTTCTAGCATTGCGGGTACTTAACCTGTCCCCCACTGGCCAACATTTCAGTTACTTCCAGTTTTTTGCCGTTATAATATATATCCTCTTTGGCATGTGTCCAAGTATGCTCATAGGAAACATTCCTAGAAATGGAATTTCTCGGTCAGAGGGTATGTGCATTTTTAATTTCTACAGCTATTGCCCAGTGCCCTTTAAAAGGTGGTGTCATTCCCACGCCCATCAACAACTCGTGTGAGGGGGCCTGGTTCCAACACCCTCGCCCACCCTGGCAAGGACACAGGGTCTTAGGGGAAGAAGCGAATCCTAAATGAGGTAAGTAGACTTTTCATGTGGGCCTAAGTGGGGGTGGACACGGCCTCCCGGTTCGTCCCTGTAGCTTTCTGAGGCGATATGCCCTGCAGAGTTCTCGTGGCCTTGGGTTTTATGAACAAAGGCAGAGGCTGGGAAGGTGAGCCAGGACCATGCAGCAAGGAGCCTACCACCCAGTATTTATTTCTTTAGTGCAGTTAGGACTTCAATATGGTCAAAACATATTTTTCTTTTAATTTACACAAACAAATATGTTCCCGAGCTGACACCTCCAGTGCCAAGTTTCTAGGGGAAATGAAATTCTGCTGTGAGATTATAAACCACCAGCGAGAGGAGGAGAATGGAAAAGATGCCCGGGAGTGAGCTTCACAGTCCAGATCCGGGCTGCTGAGGGGTGTCTCTTTCTTGGTTGCAGATAAACCTGCCAGCAATTTCGGCGAGTGACATGCGGCCTAGGTAAAAAGCCAGAGGATGGAGAACGCTCCAGTTTTGATAAAAGGAGGTCTGCTGGGCTTGGAATCCTCCCTCCCGCTGATCAGGAGACGCAGAGAGAGATCCAGAGGAGCTGACGAATTGAGGGAAGGGAAACGAGGCCAATGTGAGTCGCCTTGCAAGGGCTGTGCTAATATAAAACCCAACGACTTGAATTCGGGCCAAGGAGGGATTAAAGCAACATGTTATTTTGAGTGATTGCTTAATTTATTGAGCTGCAGTGAGATCTGTAATGAAATACAGCCCTTGCAACTGATAACCTCCTGCTGTAATTGAACTTCGACAATTAAGGAATATTTTTCGAGGGTTTTTCTGGAACGGCTTAGAATTTTTTTTTTTTTTTTTTGCCTCTGTGGTGGGATGTTTCTGAGCACTCATTTTTCCAGGCAAGTTTTTGTTTTCTTTTGTTTTTGTTTTTTTAAGAGTGAAAGGCTGATGTCAATAAGGAACATAAGTGGCTTTTTATTGGAATGTCTTGTGCACACCAGGCGTTTAATATACATGATCTCTACTCGTAACAAAGGCCCAGTGAAGTAACTCTCATTAATCCCTACTTTTCAGATACGAGGTTTCTAGGTGTCACTTTTCCAGAGTAGTGCTGTCCCACATGGTGGCTCCTAGCCACCTGTGGCTATTTATATGTAAAGTAGTTAAAATTTGAAAAATCTAACCATTTTTAGGTTAGGCTGCAGTAGTAATTAGTTCATGTGCCCACTAGCCACATGTGGCTAACAGCTACCACGTCAGACAGCGCAGGCAGAGGCCATTTCGATTATTGCAAAACATTCCACTGATCAGTGTTTTTCCAGAGATTTCACAGGTAGAAACGGGCGGTGCCAGAAATCAAAGCAGACCTAATGGGCTTTGAAGGCAGCATCGGTCTATCATTACCCCTTGCCTCTTTCTCCTCCTCCTTTGGCTGAGAAGTGATGTTTAGAGCAGTGATTCTAAACCCTGGCTGCACCGCTTTAAACAACATCGATGGTAGGGTCCTGGCCCCAGAGATTCTGACTTAACTGTGACGTGTGTGGGGGTTGTGGGGACAGGCGTGAGGAGGTTTTGTAACAGCCCCGTGACTCAGATGTTCAGCCAGGACTGAGCGCAGCTAGATGAGCAGGTCCGCACACCAGGGTGGTCGAAGGAGCTGGTTCATCTGCCATGAGACTGTGGTACCTCGTGAAGCTGGAAGGAGCTGCTCCCAGGGCCACATGTGAGCCTTTTCATCAGACAGCTCAGGTGCATTGCTGAGGGGAAGACTGAAGTGCTTTCTCATATACTTCCTGTGCAATGGGAGACACAGCAAGGGGCTCTGCTTTCAGAAACAGGCTTTGTCACACTGTCCTGAAAGCAGGGAGAGATGGGATACAAGGTCAGAGAGACAAAGTGGGAAACCAGCGGTCCCAAACGTGAACTGGAAGCATGCATTTTGCCTTACGGAAGCAAGCATGTGTTTTCTAGCTCTGTCCACTGAAAGGGTTAGAAATCAAGACCAACTCGCTGCAGTGAGCACCACCAGAAGTGGGTCTCTGAACACCGCTTCGAACGAGAAATCAGGGCTCCGTGCAGATACAGCTGATTCCAGGTCTGAGACAGGACGTGTGCAAGATGAGCCTGGAACACCCTGTCACACAAGTAGCATGGAAGACTTTGGGGGTCATGTCGGAAAGGATACAGGGACAACGGGATGGGACAGCTGGCCAGAGATGAAACAGTTTGAGCACCAGTGGAATAATAACTGCGATGGATTGAAATGTGTTGTACAGGTCCAAATCTGAGTTTGCAATGATACTTAGAAAAAAAAAAAAGAAAAGAAAAATGTAAGCTCATTTATCATCTTTGGAGGATGTTGGGAAGCCAGCTCATTATTTTGAAAACTGTCAAATAAAATGAAAGAATCAAGCCCTTCTCCTTTCTGGTATTAACTGTACCTTATAGCAACTACATAGTTAAGCTCCTTTTCATAGAAGTATTGCAGCTAACAAAAACAGAGGGATAGAGTTAGTTTGCCACCATTTTGCAACTTCTAACAGATCCGGACAGTGATTATGCTGCGAACATTACCCGACATTGTGCACCTTCCCATGGAAATATGGAATTGCCACTGGGAAGACATCAAACACACACACACAAAGAAAAACAAACCTAAATGAGCTTCCAGACCTCACTACTGCTTTTCAAGACCTACAGAGAGGAGCATGTGCAACACCAAAATGGGGATGCGAGAAGCAAAATCCATAGGACACTGCAGAACAACCAACCCCGTTTCTTCAACAAAGACATTGCAAGGGAAGAAAAAGGGAGAGAGAGAGAACCCACAGACTGAGACCTAAGAGACGTATCAGCCGATTGCAACAGATGAACCTTGTGCGGATCCTGATTTTAACCAACTGTTAAACATTTACGAGACAGCCAGAGAAATCCGAACACTGACTAGATATTTGCTGATGTCAAAGCCTTCGTTTTAGTAGGGATGACGATGCTATAAACCCTATTCCTTTGTTGGGAGTTATATACTAAAATATTTGTGGAAGAAATGACTGCTGTCCGGATTTTGCTTCTAAATATCTGAGATGAGGGAGGAGGGAAAGGCTTATAGATGGGACAAGAGTGGTTGAGAGTTGGTGACTCCTGAGGTTGGGTGGTGGGGAGCTGGGGTTCATTGTACTCCATTCTCTTGTGTATGCTCAATGTTTTTCATGATAAAGATAAAGAAATAAAGACAAGCCTTTTCCTCCTCTCCTCTCAAGGGTATCGGGGTTGGTATGGCCACCCACTGCTGGCATCTCTGGGGCAAGCCTGGGTAGCAGGTTTGAGATACATCTCAGCGTGCACACACACCTCCTCCTGTCTCCACGGCAACCGGCGAGGTGAGAAAGCAGCATCGAAAGGTTCCTGTCCTCATGATCGGGTCCCGGCTGCCAGTGTCAGGCCCACCGTGTCTGCTCCCTTTGGAGAATTCCTAACATCTTCACAGGGGGCACCCCCACCAGACCTGCCTCCTTACACCCCCCTCCCCATCACTCTTGCCCTCCCTCTGAGGAAATAGAGGCCCATTCGTGAAGAGAACAGGACCCTGAACCGATTCAGGTTCAAATCCTGATCCGTCCGCTTAACAGCAGTAAACTTTAACCATCCTGAGCCTCATTTTCTCATCTGTAAAATGGGCACAATGTACCCTCAACTAACTCAATAAATATTATAGGGAGGGAGTCATGGCAAAAAGGACCTCGTCTCTACCTTGTGGAACTACCCTGTGGAGGTGAAAGGCAATTTTAATGTGCACTGTGACAAAGCACACGTAAAATCTGAGATGGGAGAGTGCTTAGTCACTTCCCAAGTTTTTTGAAAACTGGCAGTCAGCACTCAGAAAATAGCAACTCTCAATCACACTTTTCATGAACCAGAATATCCGCACTTTCCCACTACTGAGTCCCCAGCTCTGCCAAACACACCGAATAATTTCACATAACTTAGTGCTCACACTCCCGTGCGGTAACTCCTGTTATTCCCACTTTGTGGAGGAGGAAAGCAAGCGCAGAACGGAGGCACCTTCCCCAAGGCCACACCATGAGTGCATGGCCCTGTGCTCTATGCTGGGCCCTCTGCTTTGATCAAGCTTTGACATGTGGCAGCGGGGCCAGGAAGTCAGAGCTGCCAGGAGACTAACAAGTTCTCCAGGTCAAACTCCATTTTCCAAATGAGGAATCGGTGGGCAGAGAAGCCGAGCCACTTGTCCCGGGCCACATAGCAAACTGGCTGCTGAGCCTGTATCCGGGCTGCTTGAGGAGAAGATGAGGGGAAACCCCAACAGTGAGGAGGCCAACTCTTACTGCCCCATTTAATCCTCTGAGGAATAAAGGAGTGGGCTGACCAACCACCCTGAGCTGTTCCGGGACCGGGGACTTTAGGTGCTAAACTCAGGAAAGTCCTGGGCCCACCGGGATGACTTGGTCACTACCTCACTGCGAGGCATCTAAATGGATGTTTCCCGGGACACAGGGCCCTGGGAGGGAGCTGGCCGAGGACAACCACCAACAAGGCCCCGTGGAAGTGCCAGGTCTTCCCCTTTGGTCCCTGGAGGTGCCACCCACTTGTCATCTCAGAAGCCTCTGGAGTGGTCCATCTCCCAGTCTCCTTCCTTGTGCCTCTCTAGTCTGTTCTCCCACCCAACAGCCAGAGTGCTATTCCTAAATAGTTTCTCACTTTTCCATCTGCTTTAGGACAAACTAAATTTTGCAGGCCCAGCTGTCCAGCCTCCCTTCTCTGGAACCCACCCCACTGCTATGCCATTCTAAGGACCAGGATAGCCAGAGACCCTCTAACTGTACAGTGGTAATCACACGGCCATCTGTATGATTGTTAATATCTCATCTCCCCAAACCCTGGCTTGCATGTCAACCCACAGGGGCAGGGATGAGTATGTGACATTCACTTCTGTTTTACAGCCTCTGACTCAGTGGTGACACATGAATGATTTGCAATAAACAGTCATCGAACAGACCAACCAGTGCCACCACCACCTCGAACCTGGCACCCATATGAAATCACAGAAAGCCTTTAAAGCCCACTCTAGTTCCCATTTCAGTCAGGCTGGTATCCATGATGTCACATGACAGAAGAGGATCCCAGAAAAAGACTGGCCAAGAGGCTCCTGCAAGTAACTACGGCAGTCAGGAGCGGGTGTGTTCTCCTCTCGTTGTCATACCTGTCCCGGACACTCTCTCTTGCCTCTGTTCACATTCCTACTCCAGCTCCAGTTTAGGAAAAACAAAACATTCGCCCCAGAGTTGGAGACAAGATAGCAGGCTGCTTCCCTTTCTGCTTGTAATTAACGCTGAAAATGATCATGGCGTGCCTGGGCTGCGACGGTAACAATAAAACCTGCCTAATTATTTGGCTACTAATTACTTTCTTGGCTTTATTTTTTCCTCCCTTTTCCTTAAATTAATTCCAGAGTCGCTCCAGATTTCTCGTTGCCAAGCTATAAAGTTCTGGGTTTCGCAGCGCCCATGCCCATTGGCAGGGAGTTTCCTGCAGCTCCAATCAGAAGCAAGTTTCTGAAAGGAGCATCCAGATCACAGCTTCGCCTGGGGGTTCTGGAATTTTCTCGCTGACGTTATGAACCGCAAAGATCTTTGTCTCTGCAAAACCTGTTCTCTTGCTCTTTGCTGCCTCTCTCCAGAGTGCAGGCTGCAGGGAATGCCAGAGGTCCTGGGATGTCCCCTGGAAGAATAAGGTATCGCCAAGTCACCAGGTTGGGGTCAGCTACAGAGATGCCCTGAACCCACTCACGGTCGACCACAGACAACAGCACAATGCCCTGCCATGGGCCTGGGAGGCACCTCAAGCCCCCAGAACTGACTTCTCCCATGTCATCTCCTAAGCTGGGTCAAAGACTGAAGGAGGATAAGAAAAAGTGGATGCCACTGGCTGGGGGCTGTTGGGGTAGAGGCCACATTTGTGAAGGGTTTTAAAACACGTGGATGGCAGGGGCACGGTGAAGTGTTCCACCCCCAGAACCCTATGCAAACAGCTTCTAATAACTGAGTTTCCTACTGTGTATCAAAAACTAAATTTTTATTTTTTAGGCCATTTTATGGAGGTCTGATTGACTTCCGAAAGTGTATCTATTTGATGTGTACAACTCGATGAGTTTGGGGATACGTATACACCCGTGAAACCATCACCTCAATCTACACCATAAACATATGCATCACGCCCAAAAGTTCCTCGCCCTCTATTGTTTTTTGTGATGAGAACGTTTAATTTAACATCAGATCATGCTGCATATTCCCAGAACCGATTCATCTTGTGTAGCTGAAACTCTGTACCCCTTGGTCAACATCTCCCCATTTTTCCCTCCTCCAGCCCCTACCAATCCCCCTCCTACTCTGTTTCTATGAGTGTGACTAATATAGATCCCTCATCTGAAGGGAATCACATAATATTTGTCCTTCTGTGACTGGATGATTTCACTCAGCATCGTGTCTTCCAGGTTCATCCAGGTGCTCACATATGACAGGATTTCCTTCCTTTTTGTGGCTGAATAATATTCCATTGGATGCATATACCACATTTCCCTTATCCATCCATCTGTCATCGGACCTTTAAAGTGCTTCCATGCCTTTGCTATCGCGTCAGGTACTTCACATACAGATGCCCTGCCATCCCGAAGCTCCTACTGGACAGGCTGAGAACGTGATGGACGTCCGCTGGTTCTGACTGCAGTGCTTCCACCTTTCGCTGACAGGGGAGACATGCCACAGGGAAAGTCTTGTGACCCAGGCCTGGACATAGTGATTGACTCTGGGGTGGGGACATGACCAAGCTGGGCCAGTCAGAATCTTCCTGGAACATCCTTAAATGGACATTACCAGAACCTATAGGAAAAGAATCCCCTCCTGCCACTGACTTTGCTGACCTGGTGACCACTGTGGTCACACGTGGAAGGTGCTTGAGGGAGGTATGAAGCCCCTGGGACAATGCTTGAGCCCCAGATGCAACCAGGGGAAGTCAGACCTACTCCCTGGAATTCAGTTACAGGAACAGCAAGTTCTTTGTCTGTCGAGGCCAATCTGCCTTGTGTGTCCTTGTGTGTAACTGACAGAGGGTCACACAGACACACTTTCTCCTTGTTCTGCCTGGCTCTGGGCTGGACGATTTGCATATATTCCCACATAGCATCCTCACAATCACCTGGTGAGGTATTCCATTTTGCAGATGGAGAAACTGAGGCTCAGAGGGGGAAAGGGAGCCTTGCCCAGATGATAATGCCAGCATGTGCACAGGGGTTCCAACCCGGGCGGTCTAATTCTTGGATGTCCAGTCCCTCAAATTCAGCTTGTCCACGGCTGAATTCAAGAGCCTCCTCTCCAACCCAATGTCTCTCGAGTCCCCTATCTCACGGACAACATCCCCTTTCAGTCTGGTGGCACTCACCAGAAACTAGGTGCCATTCCCCACCCCTCCTCGACACACCCAAGCCTCCCAAAATCCTGTCCGGCTCCCTCCTTGTCAGTGCTGGAAGCAGTATACGTCCTTTCCCCATCCACCTTTCTACTTCTGCCCAAGCTGCTCTCGTTTCTTGAAACCTTGGCCTTCAAGAAGTACCTCCTGTCTATATCCATCCTCCTCTTCTCCTCCAGTATGTTGGCATCCAGGGGAACTGCTCAAGTGCCAGTCCGATCACATATTCTTGCTGAGGGAGGCTGGTTTTGATGACCTGACAGCTCACATTTGCTTCTGGGAAGGTTTTAAGAGTCATGCAGCCCCTTGGTCCTCCCACTCCCAACTTTTGGACACAAAGTCTTCAAGGCCAAGGTGAGGGCAGGACACAGCCCCCTGCATCCAGCCAGCCATCCCACCATTTATTTCATGCTTCCGGGCCCTGCTCACTGTGACCAGGAGAAGCAACCTGAGTGGATCCCTCGGTACCCCCGCCGCAGGTCGGACCCTGCACTCTGTGCTCCATGCCCATGAACCCACTCACTCCTCCAGCAGCCCAGTAAAGCCGTGACTGTTATCAATCCCATTTTACAGATGGAGCTTTACTCATGGAGCTTACGTGCTAGTGAGAAAGACCAAAAATCAGACACACACACACACTCAGAGACTGATGAGACCACGGCAGGTCTGGGGAAGATCCCTGAGCCGACTCTGGAAATGGCTCAGTGCTGCTGGGTAGGGAATTCTGGAATCCAGGGAGTGTGTGAGTACCAGGTGGGCACATCCCCCTGGCCCTCCAGCTCCTTACTCCGCAGTGAGGGGTCTGGCCAGAGGACGACCAGCGTGGACCCTCTCCAAGTCACAGAGCCAGACTTGCCCGCGTCGAACACAGCGCCGCCTAACCTGGCCTCTGCTTCACACTGCGCAGTCGTTGCCATCTGCACCCGACTCTTCCCCATCCCTGCCTGTCGGCATCTGCTGTACCTCCCGTCCTGGCTTGTATGGTGTCCCCCGAAATTCATGCCCATCCAGAACCTCAGATTGTGACCTCATTTGGAAGGAGGGTCTTTGCAGAGGTAACAGAGAGAAGATGGAGTCATTCTAGGTGAAGGTGGGCTCAAAGTGCAATGGCTGGTGTTCTTGTAAGGAGAGAGAACACACGGACCCATACAGGGAGGTGGCCATGCGATGGCGGAGGCAGAGACTGGAGGGATGTAGCTACAAGGAAGGAACACCGAGGATTGCAGGAAGCCACCAGGCGGTAGGGGAGGCACGGAGGGATCCTTCCCTAGAGCCTTTGGAGGAAGCACAGCTCTGCCGACACCTTGACCTGGACTTGGAGAGCTGTGAGGGGGTAAGTGTCTGCAGTTTTACACCACCAGGCTTGTGGCAGTTCATTATGGCAGCCCTCGAAAACGGATGCACCTCCCTGCTCCCTCCCTACCCCTCCCCTCTCCCTGCCCGGCCCGCACCTAGGGTCAGGCTGGTGCAAGAGAAAGTGTCACTCACGGGTGGCAACATTTCCCCACCCCCTCACGATTTACCTGGCCCACCAAGAGCCCAAATCCTCTCATTAAAGTTAACCTTTCCCAAGAAGATCACCTCCACCCTTGCCCATGGCAACCTTGGGGACAGACTGTAGCTCCAGGGGCACATGCCAGGCCCCTAGAGCCGGACCTAGAAGAGGTGAGGGCTGCTTGGGAAAGGTCAGCTGGGGAGCCCCTCACTGCTGCCCACCCCAGCCTCGCTGGACCAGCAGCCAGGAAGGACGCGTGTCTACAAACTCCTTGTGCTGAGCACATGCTGTTTGCTGCTTAGCTTTCCAGTAGGAACCTGTGTTTGCTACAATTGTTAGTGTTTAGTTACACTTAACCAAGGCCATGGAAGTGGTGTGGGGGGTGGAGGAGAGGGAGCCAGCGAGCTGGGCATCATCTCTGGTGCACAAAGCCTGAGGCAGAACTGCCTGCCCCGCCTCTTCTCAAATGCGGATGACCAGCAAGAGGGAAGGTCTCTGTAGAAATCCGAGTGAGGTCAACAGCAAAGGGCTGCCGTTTACTCCAGGAAACGTGATGACCTCTCACCATCAGACAAGTCATCAGGGCTACGTACTATTTGAATGCCCAAAGCCATGTGTCTGTTAATCCATCCATCCACCCACCCATCCATCCATCCATCCACCCACCCGCCCACCCACTCAACCAATTTTGTCTACGTTCCCACTATAACGACTATAATTATATTAATAACAGCAATAATAACAACGGTTCCTACTCAGTGGACACTTTCTAAGAGACAGACTGTGCACTAAGCACTTCACATGCATCATCTGTTTAATTCTCACAAACAATTCCACAAAACAGATGCCAACAGACCCAGCTCGCAGAGCGGAACAGGCCTACCATGGGAGATTAAATACAGCCAGAGAGTCCCCATTGCTCCCCCACGAAGAGGTGGGGTTTATTTCTCCTCTGCCCTCCCTCTAGGCCAGTCCTGTGACTTGTTTGACTAAAAGAACATGTAGGTGCTGTGCGGGCTGCAAACCCAGGTCTCAGGAAGCCTGGTGGCTTCTGTCTCTGCTGACCTGCAGTGCTGATCTGAAGCCTCCAGGGAAGGAAGCAGGGCTCACCCACTGGCAGACGAGAGGCCAGCTGAGGCCACCCAGCCGACAGCCAGCTGCCACACACGCGAGGGCGGGCGTCTGGACCTTCTGGCCCAGCTAACTCTGGAGCAGAGTGAGCCCAGGTATAACCGGCAGAGGAGCCACCCAGCCAGCTAATCCACAGAATTAGGAAGAATAATATATTTTTGTGTTAAGCCGTTAAGTTTGGAAGGTGGTCTGTCATGCAGCCAAGGCTCACTGAGAGGCCCAGCCAGGACTCCAGACCAGCGAGGATGTGCCAGGAAGCGAATCACCTCAGTGGGCAACTGGGAACCTGGGGAGGTGGTGCTGAACAGACACCTCGGAACAGAGTCACCTGAGAGGGGAGGGAGCCAGGGTCTTTACACTCCAGATCCCTGCAGTCACCACTGAAGGGCGGTTCCCAGAGTGTGCTACTCCCCGCTGTCTCCTGCCCCTAGAGAGGGCACAACAGGCTCCGGGAACCTGAGAATGTCCTCGGGCAAAGAAGACAGGCCAGGGGCCCCGAGGCAGGACAGGCTGAATGGACGTAGGTGAGTCACCAACCGTGTCTGCCACCGTGCGGGATGATGGGTGTGTTCTGGGTTCATGCAGTCCTCAGAGCTATCAGACATGTGGCTCGCTGACATCTTTCCCCATTAGGAACCAGGCCACACAGCAGGAGGTGAGTGGTGGGTGAGCAAGCAAAGCTTCCTCTGTCTTTGCAGCCACTCCCCAGCGCTGGCAACACCACTTCAGCTCCACCCGAGATCCTCAGGCATTAGATTCCCATAGGAGCACTGGTCCCTGGTGCCACAAAGGTTGGGGACCGCTGCTCTAAGCCACCACCACCTCTTGCCTGCAGCACCCACTCAGTTCCCCTCACTGCTCCTGCCTTCGGCCTCCTCAGTCCATTCTCTGCAGAGCAGCCAGAGTGAGCGTTTACGGAGGACCAGACCCCATCGCCTCCCGTTGTGATGATAAAGTCTAAGCTCTTCCCTTGACCCGCAGGTTCACATGACTCAGCCCTGCCACATCTCCAACCCCCGCACCTACCACTGTCCTCTAGCTCACTCTGCGCCCACACTGGCACCCCATCTGGAAGTGACCCAGTCCCCTTAGTGCCATAAATGTCCAAGGCCATTGGCTGAGGCTCTGAAAGAAGGTGACCTGACAGGCATGGCCCTCTCTGGCCGGATTCTGGGCACTGGGCCCCATGGCTGCATGGGAGGTTGGGGGGATAGGGAAGCTCTGCCTCCCAGGCCCCCACGGCTTCCAGCCAAGTCCCTAGTCTGGAAGCTCCTCCCTGGAGCAGGGGTGAGGACAGGAGGGGCTGTACTTCGTGACTTTTCTCCTCCTGGCTGCATGGACACTGGTTGATGCAAAGGGACACTAGGTTGAGCGGGAAGGCTGGGACGTTTAAGCCTCAATCAAATATGAATGGCCGCTCCCTTCCCACCACGTGTGGGACAGCCTAGCTGCTCCACGGACATTGCAGATGTGGGTGCTCTCACCCAACCCTGATACAGCCAAGGCTGCCCTCCCATGCTAACCCACGGTGGCCCCCCAAACATGCTAACTGGATAATGTACGACCTCTCTCTGTCCCCAGGCACCAGCTCTGACACTTGCCAGTTATTCTCTCTTGGGCAACCTCCCTGATCTTCAGTTTTCTCGAGCTGAAAAATCAGGGTGATGGCACCCGCCCCCCAGTGTTCACAAAGGCCCGTGGGTGCTGAGTACAGCCTGGGCACAGAGACTGCACAGGGCAAACACAGCCGCGTTGAACCTAGCACAGAACCTAGCTCGGTAAATTTCTAAAAATATGTTTTATTGGATTTTCTTTCCGAGCTACAGAAGCAAAATGTGCTCCTTGGAACAAGCCAAACAGCAGAGGTGAGCAGAGAAAAGGCGAAATTTCCTTCTGCCCCTCACGCCCACCTCACACCCCCCTTCCACACCCCCAGGTACATGCCCCGGGAGAGGGGGATTGTCGAGCGTTTTTCCTTCAAACCTTCCTCCTTGCACAGTCATGTATTTGCATAGATGTGGTTTATTGATTTCATTTTTATAGAAATGAGCTAATTCCATCCTTATTTTCCCTGGCCACCTCAACAGAAATAATTCGCTTCCTAATGTTCCCCGTTGGCCACGAAGGGCCAGGTTTTTAAGGTTTTGGCCCCTCCCCAGCTGGTGGCCCCTCAGGCTGTCTGCAGTCACTCAGCCAGCAGTGCTGCCCTGACACCCTTGGGTCTGCGGGCTCATTTCTATAGGAAAGTTCCCCAAAGTGTGGTTGGGGGTCAATGGGAACAGCTTTGTTTTGTGTTTTTAATTTTATAAAGTACTGTTGAGCGAGGGTGTTGAGTGACTGACTGATCCTGGGTGGCCCGGTGTTTACTCTGCCTTCTCCTGAAGGCCACTAGGGTCTCAGCAGTAGATGAACAAAAGGGATGTAGCTTCACCCACCGGGAGAGAAAAAAGAAAAGGCCTATCCTCTGCTTTGGGGACCTGAGTAAGACCTGGAGAAGCAGTGAGAACCAGGAGCACAGGTGGGCACGGGAGACGACCCTGGGGCTGGATTTTCATGGGGCATCACTGCCTGGCACAAGGCTGGTCTCATGGCTGTCTCTAAGCTGGACACAAATGAAGATAAATGCCACCCTCCTCCCTTGCCAGTGATCTGGGGGACAGGTGGTGGCTCCAGGGGCAACATAAGTAAGATTAGGGGGTCATCGAGAGATGGGGCAGAAGGCTGCCCGCCCTGGGGAGCCACACGGTGGGAGAAGCCTCTGAGCAAGAACTGTTTGACCTGAGGTGCCAGCAGGTCTGGTGCAGGCTGAGCATTTCAGCACCCTGGCACAGAAGGCTGAAATGTGACCTCAGGCAAGCTGCCAGATCCTTCTGCATCTCAGTCTCCACATCTGTGAAATGGGGGTGGTACTGATGTGTCCCGCCCTCCGAGGTTTGCTGTGAGGCAGTAGGTGGCAGGTGGCACTAAGAGCTCCCACCCACCCCTCTCCCCGCCCCCACCCCTGCCATCTTCTTTGTTGACCACTGAACCTCTTGGACCCAGAGTGTCATGCTTCACCCCACCTCAGCCCCTCCAGCCCCAGGGTTTACCCCAGTCCTTCCTAGGGCCAATAGCTGGAAGTCACACCCCCTCACCAATAACTCCACCTCCGCCCTCTCATTGTCGAGCTGGTCTTCCCTAACCACCACACACTCCCCTCACTGTGGGAGCCTCAGCCCCTGCATAGCAGGTCCCCAGTAAACGAGTCAGATGGAGGAAGACAGGTTTGGCAGTCGCTGCTACTAAAGAATTGTGTTAGACACACATTCCTACAGGAAGTGGGGGGAAGGGTACTTAGGAAGGGGGTATCTGCAAAGATACGTAGAGTCCAGAACGAGGTGAGGTAACGAAGCCCCTACCATGGAGTAAGCATTTAAGATTCGGCCAAGATTTCACTCCTTCATTCATTCAAAACACATAAGGTCCCGGTGAGCAAAACACACCCAGAGACCTGCCTGGGGAACACAAGGAAATGTGTGGTGGGGGCCAATGGGAACAGGAAGGCCTGGGAGGTGGGCAGTGGAGTTGGGCAGGGAGGGCACAGGTGGAAGGGGTGATATTGGATATATTTGACCTTGACAGTACAGATGACAATCAGAGGATGTACCTGATTGTCACCATCCTGGGCCCCCGGCCATGCCAAGCACCATCTCTTTGGCACTGAGCCGTGGGTGTTCCAGGGGTGAATCCAGGTGGCTGGGGTGGTGTGGTGCTCTGGGAGGTCACTGGACTTCAGCTCTTGGCCAGCTAACTGGCCAGGGCCAGCAGACCACAGGTCACAAAGGGTTTCAATATCTCAGCAGGAGTGACCCAAGACAGCAGTGTGGCGACACAGCCAGGTGGAGGGACCACTGTGCAAAAAGGCTTTACGCCGGAGGCCTCTAGCTAGCCGGTCAGCAGGGTCCTGGGGGACCATGCCAAGTGTTCTCCCAGGAGACTTTGAGCCTCGAGGGCACGGGGACTCACCCAGCCTTTTCACTGTGCTACCCCTGAACTTGGCATGGGGCCTGGCACATAGTCAGTGTTTAAAGTTACCGTAACCAAAAGAAAAACCATCCCACAGCTGGTTTGAGGAGAGGGCATGACCTTTGGGGCATGGGGTCACCCTGTCCCCACTGTGATGGCATCACAGTGCCCCTCCGAGCAGGATGATGAGATATCCCAGTTACCTCACTGCCCCAATTCCCAATCCCTACCTCCAAGAAGGAAGATGAAGGGTGACCTTGGTGAAGAGAAGGTGACAGTGCAGGGGAGGAAACAAAGGTCATGTGCCCTATTACCAGGCAGCCAGGGACATTTGAGACCTTTGGGAACACTGGGCCCACTAGGAAAGGCCCAAACCCCCAGGTCTGATTCTCATCTGGGCTTCTGCCACTCAAGGCAAGCTTTGGCCCAGCAAAGTGACTGTCCAGGACCCTGCTGGTCCTCCCACAGGGTGCTCCAGTCATATACAATGCCTCATTCACGTGTTCATTCGCCAGTCATTTATTGAGCACCTACTATGAGCCGGCACTGTGCTAGGCCAGGGGACATCGTAGTGATCAGATGAGGCCCTGCCGTCGAAGCTAATGGAACGGTGTCGCAGGGGGAGATGTCCAGCCCACGAATCCCACCCAGGCCAGCTACATAACTCGTGGGGGGCCCTCCTTCAGAACCCATTAAGAATTTCAAGACGGCGACAGCAGAGCATTCGACCAAGCACAGGGCCACGTGCACTGCACAGGCTGCGCACCCTGAATCTCATCAAGGACTAGTTCACTGCAACAGTGAGATCGGGCCGGGAAGTGAAAGGGCAGATGAGGAAACTGAGAGCGTGTGACAGTGAATGGGACCCAGGAGCTCTGAGGGGGTGACACCTGCTTTGGACCGGATGAAAGGAGAGTGCTGTGTAAGAGTGTGGGGAGCAGCGGGGGCTACAAAGCCTTGGAGGTGGGGAAGGGCTGGGTTCCCTGCCTCCTCTGTTCCTTCCATGAGAAACACCCCTTTGTCCCCTGCGACTTGGCCTTCCCCCTCTCCAGGACGCCTTAAGCTTGGCACCTCCCTTCCCGGATTAACTACAGTCTTTGTCCCCAACCATTTTAACACGTGTAAACAAACATTATTTGGGAAAAATTTTGGATTTGCAGAAGTATTAGAAAGATGGCACGGAGAATTCCCACACACCCTTCACTCAGCTCCCCCGAAGCTGACATTGCAGATCTAGGGCGTTTTTGTCAAAACTAAGACGTTGACACTAGGAATTTTTTAGTAACGACACTCCAGATTTTATTTGGGTTTCCCTGTATTTCCATCGATGCCCCTTTTCTCTTCCAGGACCCAGTCCTGGGTACCACGTGGCACCAAGCTCCCCTTCACACCCTAAAACCTGATACCTGAATATTGTGACATGCCAGGCCCTGTGCTTGGCCTCAGTGAATTCTCATAATCATCACCATCTCTGTGTTGTAGATGACAAAACTGAGGCCCAGAAATGTTAAGTAACTAAATGGCCTCCAGGCACCCTCCTCACTAAATCCCTCCCCTTCCCAAATCCCTCTGCCATGTTACCCAGCCCTGCACTCTACTCCAAGGCTTCCCAAACCTGAGTCATGTATGATTCTCCTCCTGTAGTCCTTCACTTGATATCATTTTTAAACACTCTTTTTTTTTTTAACTGAAAAGAAAATATTCTCAAAGGATTCAGCACGCGTCGATCCTAGGGTGGGCCACTGGCAGTAAGTAGAAGGTAAGTGTGCAAATGGAGACAATGAAGACGAAGTGATAATACAAACTGCAGCAGGGCCTGGCGTCCAGGCTCTGGGTGAGGGATGCCCCAGCATGAGCCCTTCTCACTGAGTGATCCGAGAGATGGTGCACCCTCCTCGTGCCAACCAAGACCCAGATCCTGTCTTCAGGGCATCACCAGCTGGTGGGGAAGCCTGGACCGGTCAACATAAGCACAAGGCAGTGAGGAACGAACCCAGCACAGGTAAACACCAAACAGCATCTAGTGCATTCCAGGCACTGCACACTGTCTCAAGTGAAATCCTCAAAAAGCTGATCCTACTTTTTATCAGGAAACTGAGGCTCAGTGAGCCACTTAGCTAGCCAATGGACACACACAATGAAGTGGCACTTGAATGGCCCCACTTGCCGAACCCAGCCCTATCTTCTAACCATCCTCTTGAGTGGGTTGCCTCTAGTCTCTCCCCATAGTCATTGGAGTGTGAGGCTGGGTTGCCAGTTCCCGTTTGTTCACGCCCACCTTTGCCAGGCCCAGGGCTGGGCACCTGAAAAACCCTGTGTCATGTGAGCCTAGTGACAACACCGATCAGTGATGAGTTTCCCCCAGTTTACAGATTGAGGCCACCAAGGCCCAGCGAGGCGGAATCTCTTGCTCAAGGTCACACAGGCTGAAAGTGGCCTGACCAGGACTCCACCCCAGACTAGCTGGCGCTCTGGGCAAGAGACCTTAGCCACATATCTGAGTGCTGGAGACGTGCAGAAGCTCAGATGCTCACCACAGAGCTCTCCACTATCTGATGACCCAGTAGCATCAAGCGCAGGTAGCTTTAGGCAAGTCACAGCAGGGACATAAAAGTGTCTTCCTCACAAGGTAAAGCAGGGAGTGACATTTGACTTACAAAAGTCTTCACTGAACGGGAGTTCAAAAGGATAAATATCTCTGGCTTTAGCTTCCAAAGGCCTGAGGCCAGGGGCAGCCAACTGCAGGTCTGGCGCCTAACTCAGCCCACTGTCTCCCACCCCTTTTTAAATTATTATTGTTGTGGTAAGAACACTGAACAGGAGACCTAACCTCTTCACAAAAATTTAAGTGCACAATACAGGACTGTCCACGTCCCCTGCCCCCGGCCCCAGCCTCCTCTCTGTCTCTGAGTCTGTTTTTGATGCCTCATCTAGGTGGGATCATACAGCATTTATCCTCTTATGACTGGCTTATTTCGCTCGCCTAATGTCCTCAAGGTTTATCCATGTTGTCGCAAGTAGCAGGATGTTCCTCCTTTTAGGGCTGAGTAACACTCCACTGTGTGTAGAGGCCACGTTTTTTTCTTTGTCCTTCCATCCACCAGTGAACACTTCAGTTGCTTCCATGTCTTGTCTACTGTGAATAATGTTGCATTAGACATGGGGGTGCAGACAGACTTTCAAATTAGCATTTTCATTATTCTTCGGATATACACCCAGCAGTGGAGTCGCTGCGTCCTATGGTCGCTCTATTTCTAATTTTTTAATTTTGAATTTTTACTGTTTTCCAAGTCAACTGTTTCTCTTGCTCCGCTACTTTTGTAAATAAAGTTTTATGGGAATACAGCCATGCCCAGTTGTTTATACCTTGCCTTCTGACCTACAGTTGCAGAGTTGGGTCACTGCTTCAGGGACTGCCTAGCCAGCAAAGCTTGAAATATTTACTCTCTGGCACTTTACAGACGTTTGCCAACCGCTGTCCAAGCCCTCAGGGGCCCCAGGGAATGGAGGCCAGGGTACCATGTTTGTGCCAGCAACACGTTGGAAGCAAAAGGGCAAGATTACACTGAGTAGGGAAAGAATGGGAGGAAGGGGACACTCGCTCTGACTGAATGGCAGAAAGACCTCAAGAGAGTAAAGGGCTAACCCTGACCACAGTGATCTGTCTGTCCCACTCAGACCCAAACTCCTAGACCTTAAGGGGCCCCTGATACTGGCCCTTCCTCCACACCGCCTGTCCCTGGCAGGGCCAGCAGGCCACAGTGTCAACTCCGAGAGGCAGGTCAGCCCTGAAAACCAGAGGCTAAACGTTTCCACTAGGCTGGCAGGATGAGGGCTTAAGCAGAAATTAAATAAATTTATACAAAACTCGAATTCCAACATACCCGAGTCTGGAGCTGTGTCTTATACACCCGCCAAGTCCACCTTAGTTTAAAGAGCCATCATGTGACACAGTCGTGTTGACTCCTATTTCAGGAACATCTCGAGTGGGGAAAGGCAGACACAAAAACATGACTACAGGTCCCTGTTCCCTCTGAAGTGACAGGCAGCCTCGCCATGGGAGGGTACTTTCCACCCCCAGTTTTACAAGTGAACAAAGTGAGGCACAGGGGCTTTTATTCAGTGAAACCAGCTCCCAAAGCCATGACGGGTAGAACTTTCTGGAAGAAGCCCTCACTGAGCAGGAAGTGAGGTGACCTGAGCTGAGTGCCATGGTCTGGCATGCTGGTGGGTCACCGCTTGACCCTGGGCAGGTGGTGCCCCTCTCTGCTGGTGTCACTGGTGCACTGCAAGGCCTGGGAGCAGTCATGAGGTGCGATGCCATGGACATCACTCCCGAGATTTCCAGGAAGCGGAGCCAAAGGATCAGGCAGGGCAGGAGGCCAGAGCTGGCTCCAACAGGGACTTGCCATTCTGTGTCCTCATACATGGCCCCAGCAATCTGACTGATGCTTACGTGCTTTACCGCCACCCTTTCCCCCAGCACCCAGCTGCACCCTCAGAACTCAAGCTTGCAAGGTCTCTCCATGCTCCCTGCACTGAGTAAGGAGAGATGGGCGGAGAGGAGACCCCACTTTTGCTGCAAGTGGCTCCCATCAGGCCAGGGCCCCTGTGGCTGAGGGAAGACACAGGCACCAGACACAGGGCACTCACGGTGGCTCTGGGGTTCGCTTCCTGCTGCCCGAGGCCTGTGCAACTCACTCCCGTTGCTTCCCTACTGCACACCAGGCCCTGGGCACAGTGGGTCTCATTTAATCCTCCCACAGCAGCCCAAGGCTGGAACTGTTTTCACCCCCACTGTATCGATGGAGGAATTGAAACAGGTTGAGTAACTTGCCCAAGGTCACATAGCGAGGAGAGGCTGTGTGAGCATGACTCAATGTGACACTCAAGCCCAAGCTGCTGCTTTAAAACATAAATTGTTTCAAAGATGATACATTTTTTTTTTAACTTGAAAAGGAGTAAGTCCACATGGGTCTAAAAAAAGAAAAAAAAAAAAAGGCAATGAACAAATCTGTGTCCCCCCCCCACCAGTGCCTGTGTCCGCCAACACTAAGTTTTAACCCACTTCCTCAGGTAACGTTTAGTCATTCCGTGAGTGGCCGCAGCTTCTCTAGGCAAATGTGAGCTCAGACAAGTATATATTCTTATCCCGCCCTCTTTATGCAAACAGGTCTACACTGAAACTTGCTTTTCTCACCTTTTTATAGCCGCATAGACAGTGTCCCATTATGTGGGGTAGGCCAGTTTCTCTAATCTGCCCCCTTTGGATGGGGGTTGAGGTTGTTCTCAGTCTCCCTCTTTCACAAACAGTGTTGCAAAGGATAACCTTGTGCTGAAATAATGTCCCACGAGTCCCAGTTTATCTGTGGGATTATTGTTGGGCAGCGGCCCAGCTGGGACAGAGCGTTGCTGCATTTGGAACGTGGACAGATATTGCCCAAAGAGACCAGGTTCCAAACAGGGCCCAGCCCGAATTCCAAAGCCCTGGGGATGCAGGTGGGGGCAGAGACCTGTGACCAAGGAGCCAGCCGGGGAGAAAGGGGCAGGGGCCAGAGGGCGGCAAGAGCACCACCTCCCCTGACTGTCACCTCCAGTCCAGTCCCCACCTGCTTCCTCTTAATCTTCCAGTGATGACTTAACCCTCCTGGTAGCACACTGCCTTAGACGCACACGTGATGAAACAGCACAGAGCTCGACAGGTGAGGAGGACAGCAAGGGACAGCACCAAGATGTGCTGAAAGGGAGCAAAACGTGAAAACGCACGGCGGAACGAACTTAAGCTTGTCAGCCTGTCTGCCCCCCCATGGATGGCCATGTGCAGCACTTACTAGATTTTCCCCCAAAAGCCGAACATTAAACTGGGACACCGTGGTGCCCGCCACACACCCGGAGCATTTTCTCATCCGGAGGGCATTCGTGGCAGCCTGTCCCTGTGCCAGGGCTCCGTGCAACGGGTTTCACGTGCATGATCCCAATTAAGCTACCCATGAGATCATTTCTATTATTACCTTTGTCCTCTGTCCTCCCAAGAGGACACAGGTGAGGTAAGTGCCAAGCCCACACTCCAAAGAACCATCAGGGCCACAAATCATGAGGAGGACGTTGGAAGGGGGTGGGTCACGGGGCTAAAAATATTTCTTTGGACGAGATTCTCAGGGCAGGTCAAATTCCCATTCAGACCCCTACCTTCTGCTACAACAGTTTGGGGACAGGAAAGGACTGGTGAGTGGGGGTCCCATCCCTGCTCTTCTTCTGTGATACTCATGGATTTACTATTTGATAAAGGTAATGCATGCTTATGGTAGAAAATCTGGGATGGACTGGAAAATGGAATTCAGAAACCACCCTCCGAGGAAGCCTCATTTAGCATCAGGGTACAGCAGCCGCCTGGGTGTTTTCAGCACGTGTCTATATGTTAATATGTTAATTAAAATACAGCTCGTGTGCAGAAAAGTGTATGGGTCATAAATGGATAGTGTGATAAATTTTCACAGTGAAATCTCATGTATAACAAGCATCTCGATCCGGAAACAAAATATGACCATGTCTGTGCTTTTGAAACATAATCAGGATCCTGTGGGGTCGAGGGCTGAACTGTGTCCCCCCAAGAAGACACGCTGAAGTCCTAACCTCGGGGATCTGTGAATGTGGCCTTATTAGGAAATAGGGTCTTTGCTGAGGAAGTCAAGATGAGGTCCCACTGGATTAGGCGGTGCCAGATCCAATGGCTGGGGTCCTGATGAGATGAGACACAGACCCACCGGGATTGTGGCCATGTGGTGCCAGAGGCAGGTCGGAGCGGTGTCGCTGCAAAGCCAGGACACCAAGGATTGCTGGCAACTTCCAGAAGCCAGAAGAGACCAGCAAGGAGACCTCCCTGGAGCCTTCCAGGGGAATGCAGCCCTGCCGACGCCTTGATTCCAGACTTCTGGCCTCCAGGGTTCTGAGCAGAACCGATGTCTGTTGTTCTGAGCCACCCTGTCTGCGGCAATTTGTCATGGCAGTCCCAGGAAACGAATACCTATGGTGTTCAACAGTTTTTATGTTTATGAAAGTCGTATGAGTTCACCTCTCACCTGGACACACGGTCCAGCTCCTGGACTGGTCTAAGAATGTCACCTCCTGCAGCCTGACCATTGCAGATGGACACAAGTCATCACCAAAAGCACTTCGGTGGCTCCCCGGTGTCCCTATGGTCTGGCTCCCGCACCCTCCAGCCTCCTCTCATACCTTGCTGCTCCCTGTCCAGCCCCGCTCCTCTCTCTCTCTATGGCCACAGGGCCTTAGCACATGCTGTGCCAGCTACCACAGATGCCCCCACTCTCCCCCGGGCCTGTGCTCAGCTCATCTTCACCCTTAAGTTCAAAGTTCTTCCCTGCCCCCCTACACCACGTACCCTTTTAACACCAGTGATCTTGTGACCTCTCCTAATGGCATTTGGTGGTGGTTGGAGGGGGTGTCCAGAGAACTGTCCTGAGCACGTCATCGCTGGGGGTCCTGGCTCTGCTTCCTCAGTTCCTAGAGGACACCTTTTCCTCCCTCCACCACTGGCCAGAGGTCCTCGGGGCCCCCTCTAAATGCCTCCCACACCTCATTCCTCTTACCTCCTCTTGGCATTGCAACAATGTCCCACAGCCCTCTGCTCTCCACACTCAGCTGAGGGCTCTATAAAGCATACCCTATCTTATTAAAACCCTTTCATCACTCCCACTGTCCTCAGGGTAAATTTCCAACTCCAAATTCCTGAGCCTTCCCCACAAGGCCAATCTGATCCAGCCTCCAATGAGCACTCACTGCACTGGCCTCGCCTCACTCCGGCCTCGGCCCCCAGTGCCAATTCATCTCAGTCCCCCATCCCCAACTGTCTTGCTGCAGTGCCTTCTACTTTTGCACCTTCTGTCCCCTTTGCCTGCCCCCTTTCTCCTTTTAGCTTCGCCTGGCTACATGCTCACTTCATTCATACTTTACACCTCCCACCAAGGAAACCCTCCCCAGGGCCCCAGGCTGCATTTTCCCTGAAGCAAGAATGGTGGTTTATCTCTGCCCAACCCCAAAAGTGAGTACACAATGAACAATTTATGAGATAAATTATATCCCAAAGACAAAGCCTGTGGCAACGAAGGGTCAGATTTCTATTCTGTACCTAAATTATACTGACTCTGCTGGGATTCCATCAGCACCCAAACCTCATCCAGGCTGCCAAGTTAAGCCTCCCTCTTCGTCCCTAGGGGTGGGGGTCTTGGACATTCTGCTCCAGCCTTTACCCATCACAGGCAGCATTCTGTCTAAAACCCCAGGCCCACCTTCAGAGCACCTCTGATGCCCACCTGCTTTACTCTGAACCCACCTCCCATCTCAAAGCGGGTATAGTGGTTCCACTTCTCCAAGATCCAGGCCAACAACACCCCAGAGCCTTATTAGGAGTCCACTTCTCATCTGCCCCGAGGCTCACCTTCCCCAGGCTGCATCCCTGGCCCAGGATGGATTTTTTCAGGCTGAGGGGCAAGAAGCTCACTTCCTTACAGAAAATCCACCCCACCCACCAGAAATGACCGCACCTCTCAAGTGAAATAAAGCCCCAACCCTGTGACATTATCACATGCACAGTCACTCAGGGGCCATGAGCACCTGTGGGAGGCAGCAACTATCCCTTCTTGCTTGACCTTTACCAACTCAGTGCCTCCTCTCTGCTCACTTTTCTCCATCCTGAAGCAGGATACTGGGGAGTCCACACTCCATCCAAAGGGGCAGTCCTGCTGGGCCCCAGCCTGCCCCTAACAGGCAGGCACATGGACACAGTGTTGGACGACCCTCCTGTTTTCAGGAGAAGGCAGGTATCATACTTCTGCACACAGTGGCCCTACTTGAAAACTGGAATCGAAATTTTCAAATCTCTAAGTGGCCAGACAGGAGGCCAAGTCATGGACCGCCAAGCTCAGGACACCAGCAGGTCCACAGCGAGGTCGGTGATGGCAAAAAAAGGCCGCCATGGAGCTCTGTGACCAGCTGGAAATGGGCTATGGAGATGCTCGATGGGCAGCGTGAACATGTGGAGTTTTGTCTGGAAACCACAAAGCCATGACTAAATGTGCCTTTCTAGGGTCAGAGCCCTAGAAAGGGGGCGAGGGTGGGGTTCCCATCTGGGGCAGGCGAGAGGCCCGCATTGTTGAGAGCACACAGCGCCTGTGGTCTGGGGTGACAGCCTCACCCTCCGTCTGGGGAGGCGACGCTCTCAAGAGCAGATGATCAGGGACAGTTTCCCAAGCCGTGAGGGAAGGGCCGCCTCCCTCCTAACAAGACCAGGCGGCCCACGATGGGGAAAGACTCCAGGGGCAAGTCTGTGCCTGTCATGGGCAGGGCCCCAGCAGGGAGTGAAGCAAACCTCAGCCCACATCTGCTCATCCCCTCCCCGGGGAAGGCTCTGCCCAGCAGAGACTGGTCATCACCAGCACTCCATAAATACTTGCTGAATGAATGAATCGCTGGCTCGATGAGTAAAGGGTTGCATAGACAGATGGAAGCATGGATGAATCAACAGATGGATGGATGGGTGGGTGGGTGGACAGACGGACAGACAGAAGCATGGAAGAACAGATGAATGGATACACGGACAGATGACTAGATGGAAGGTTGTAAATCTTTAAGGACAGAAAACTCTCTGCAGGTAGGGCTAAGGCACACAGTGGACATGACAGGAGCAGCCCAGTCTTAAGCTCACCCTCAGCATCCAGCTGTTGCACCTTTTGCTGGAACACCCTTCACTTCTTTGCCTGCCCAACTCCCATTTAATCCTTTAGGACTCATCTGGGGCTTCTGCATCCCCGGGAAGTCCCCTGATGGGCTGGCTCTCCTCCCCCTAACTGGCTGGGCTGGGTTCTGCCCCCGAGGCCCCCTCCATTGCCATGCAGACCACCCTGTATCCAGACGATCTGTCCACTCCTCACCCCCAGTGGGATGTGGGCGCCTGGATCCCCCATCAACTCCAGCGCAGGGCCTGGATTCAGTGGTGCTCAGGAAGCGCCCAGGAGGAACGGATTCTGTTCCCCAAGTCTACAGACTGTGTGATATGATCAGAAACACACTTAACCAACCCAACTTTAAAAAACAAAGTCGGAGCCACAAAAGACGGGCGGGCTCAAAACGAAAACACGGAGCTCCCAACTTGTGGTTTGATAGAACAGAAAAGCCCCATATGTATGTAGTGTCTGTCTCCTGGTTCACAAAGAGCTGTCACATGAGTCAGCTCAGCAAATCCTGTCATAATAGCCACCTTGGCCAAGTGTGAACAGAGGCCCTGAGCTAGAGCAACCTGCCCAGGGTCACACCAAGTGCTGGGACCGGGGCCAGGGCTGGGATCCAGTGCAGGGGCCTCACCTGCCTGCCCACTCGTCCTCTTCCTGACCACTGGGTGGTTTCTAGCTTGGGGATCTGTTGACAGCTCAGCATGTTCAGGAGGGGAAAGACTGATTTTCCCACACGGAGGAGACAAGGAGGCTCAGAGAGCCTAAGTCACCTACCTGGCCTCACACAGTTGAGAAGGGAAAGTTTGAGGAAGGGAGGGCCTGGAACCTTGGGTGCGGTGGAGATTTCATCCCAAGGGCCCTTCTGTGCCACCTGAACCACCAAGGACCCACAGCCGGGCAGGTGGGCCACCTGTGGCAAGTCTAGATATCTCAGGTCCCAAGGTGCCCCATCCTGGGCATGGAAGACAAGCCTCCTTCAGCAGAATTGATGAGGGACTGTCCTAAATGGCTCATCTGGGAGACACCCAGGTGTCAGCTAGAGGAACAGTTTTGAATCCCAGCTCTGCTGCTTGCGAGCTGGGTGAGCCTCTGAAAGCATCTCTCTGAAGCCGCAGTAACAGGCCTGCCATGAAGCCACAAACTCAAGCACCAGCCACAGTGCCCGATAAGTGGTAAATGCTGCCATCCTCACTGCCAGGAGCATCTTGATGACACCGAAGCACAGCCAGGAGGTGAGCACCTCAGAGCTCCCACAGGGGAGGATGAATCGCAAAGAATAGGTTTTCTGTGCAGCTCCTCCAACTCCTCAGGCGGACAGGGGAGGACTGGGGGTTCCAGGGCACACACAGGGCTGGGTTGGGGGGTCCCCAGCAGTAGGGTTTTCTTGTGATAAAAGCTTTTAAGATCTACTCTCCTTTCAAATAATGCAATGCAGCATTAACTATAGTCACTGTTCTGTACATTACATCCTCAGGGTGAGATTTATTTTATAACTAGAAGTTTCCACCTCCAAAATTAAGGTTTTAAAATGACATGTATGGTAGGATGTCCACAACGGGCTTTCGAACCCTCCAGCCAAATGGGGGGGAAAAAGCAGGAGAGGGAACTCCCAGGAGGTGATAAAAAATAAAAGATTGTGAAACGTTTGCGGATGATGACACCAAGGCTGGAATCCCTGTCTGGTCCTCTCGACTTCTATGCGTTTCTGAAATTTTCCGTAATGAAGATGTTAAACCAAAAATGCTGATATGCATGGGTGGGTTCATGGTTCTCCCAGACACCCAGCGCTGACTCATGGCTCACTATCGGCCCAGGAATTCTCCCCCACAGCTGGACGTGATGGCTGTCACTAAAGAAAACACATAATGCTTACCCACCACTGTGGAATCCAGCCACGCCAGGTCACACGTCTGTCAGGCCATCTGCAGGGTGGGGCTGGAAGGGGGTCAGGGCTGTCTGAACTCTCTGGAAATTGGATGGGGGAGATAGGTGGCTGAGATGGCTCCCAGTGGGAGAGGGTGTTGGGAGGGGAAGACGCCCCAGAAGAGGTGGGACATACAGCAGTTTCCCCAGGTGGCCCCTGGGTCTGGGAGCTGGAGAGGAACTGGCTCCTAGGCCTGGTGAGACTCATGGGGGTGGGGGTCATGTCACTGTTGAGTTGAGGGGCAGCCCCTCAATATTCCTTAGGGAGATGGTTAGTGCCTGTCCACCTCGCCTGATCCTCTCGACAGCAAAATTACTTCTAGAGATTTTTCAGTGATGGCTTCACCTTAGGAAAAGTCACGTCTTGCTCTGAACCTCAGTTTCCCCACCTAGAAAATGGATGCAATGACAACACGCATCTCACAGGGTCGCTGGGAAGGTCAAGCGAGGTGGCCACAGCCTTGTGCAGACTCAATGTCCATTAAATCCTTCAATGGATAGCACTGTCACCGCACCCATGTGCCAGGAGAGAAATGAAGGCATAAAGAAGGTGCCAAATCTGCCCAAGGCCACACAGGGATCAGGTGGAGGAGCCGCGATGTAAACCTGCAGGTAAGGTGATGAGTTCCAGGCCCTGAGCGAAAGTTATGATGATGATTTTAAGCCATAAAGCACTGAAGCGCTTGAGGGGAGGGGCGCACCAGATAAAAGATGACTCTCTGGCCCCACTTAGGGACTTGCCAATTACTTGGCCCCGGCTAGAAAGTTTGGGGACTCAAAGGGCTGGTAGCCTGGGACACAAACACCAGCCAGGACCAAAAAGCAGTGCTCCCATCAGCAGGCCCCCCAGTTTTGAAAGCTGGGGTAGGGGGAGCCGGGGGGCGATTCCCCAGCCCAGCTGACTACAATGCCTGGCCCTCTCAGTGTCACATGTCACAGAGGAGCAAGGGGATTCTCAGTGGCCGGGAGGACTCCTGGCTGCTGAGCTTGGAAGCGGTGCTCCCCCACCTCCCCACACTTCATTGCATGACTGAGCCTCAGTTTCCTACTGGGTGAGCCAGGCCTACCACCCAGGTAGCTTGACCAGTGCAGGTGACATTCCACAGCCATCCCTGACTGTCCTTCCTTCCTGCAGGGCTTCCTCCTCACACAGGAAAGGCCACACCCCACAAGAAACAAAAGGGCCTTGAGGGAGGGAGATGAGCATCTAGAAGCAACTATAAGCAACTAGAAGTGACATCCCCAGCCCCGAGGCCTGCGGAGACAGGACATCTGTGCTCAGGGTGAGACCCACGCATGGTGCTCAGCTCCATTCAGCTCCCTCCAGAGATGTTGGGCAGACAGGACTGGAATCCACAGCTTAGGCCCCTCAGCCTCCTTGCACAAAGCCCCCAGGAGCTTTCATTACTACAGATGCTGTCGGCACAGGGGCTACAGGGTGCTGAGTCACCGAGAACCTCAGTCAGTGGTTCATGACCAAGGGAAGGGGGTGCATGTAGGCGTGAGGCAAACACGAGAGCAATGCCCTGGGGACCATACGGAGGCTCCGTGTCACCTGTACATTCAGGAATGAAGGCTCCCTTGCCAGGGAAGCCTTTAGTCACTGCTGATGATAACCTTCCGGCCGGCCTAGTTAATGGAGAGTGTCATCCACACAAGAGGAGGCTCCTTGTGGAATGACAGGTCAGCTGAATGGTGTGATGAGGCAGGGGACAGAGACAGCCTGAGAAAAGATGACGAACCCTTGGAGTGTCATCGTGAGAAACCCATCGAGACCAGTCTGGGCTGGAGGCTGGCATGCGCCACCCTTCCATCCCCAACCACTGCCTGTGGTCAAGACTTGTCGGCACCTGGGCATGGGGTGACCACAGTGCTCAGGCCTCCTGGCACACCTGTCCCTTCCCAGCCCTCACTGCAGCCTCAATGGTCCACCCTAATGTGTTTTCCCCAACAGAAACCATAAATTGACACGTACTTAGGAGCAGGGTTGGGGATCAAGGAGTGATGGAGGCTGGAGAGACAATAGGGAGTGGTGGAGACTGGACCACAGGAGCTCACAGCAGCTGTCACTCAGCTCCAACTGGTGCCTGTCATGTGGGAACGTGGGTCCAGACCTGCCAGAGTCTTCCCTTGTTCCAGCAAGTCGGAAATATAGATTATTTTTTCATCCTTACTTCTAAACACTGTAATCCTAACACCCTCCCCCGCTCCCTGCCAAAAAACAGAAATTTAGGTGCTGTAGAAGCCACACAAAGCCTGTCTGTAGCCGGCTCTGCCCTTCAGTCTCAGATGAAGTGGACCCCTGGTGGCCTGGCCTCTGGCCACCTCCCCAGGTCCCTCTCCCCTTTCTCCTACCCTCGAGGAATCCTGAAGTAGCAGCAGCTCCCTGGACACAGCCAGTGTTTTCTAGCTCACTCTGCCGCCCCTCACCTTGGGAGCCCGGCCTCATGGAAAAGCACCATGAGCTTCTGGGGTGAGGAGAACAGTTCTTGGGGCCACACAGAAGGCCTCTACTGAAAGCATGTAGCACATGGGACTGAATTATCTCCCTTCCTCCATACTAAAGCACTGCTGATCTGATAACAGCTTCTAGGGAGGGAGGGAGGGAGGGAGGGAGGGAGGGAGGGAGAGAGAGAGAGGGGGGGAGAGAGAGTGTGTGTGTGTGTGTGCACGTGTGTATCACATACACACATACATGCAGGTTGAAATCCCAAATTGTCTCCAAGGCCTACAGGCCTGGAGTGATGTGGCCCCTGGCAACCTCTCTGAATTGCACCCCCTCCCTCACTGCAGTCTGCGACAGCCCCGCCCACCTCCTGTCCGCTCCTGGATGTGCCAAGCTCCCTCCTGCCTCAGGACCTTTGCTTGTACCATTCCCTCTGCCTGAAAGGCTGTCCCAGGTCTTACCAGAGCTTGATCAGGGGGTGGGTAGGGGGAAGCACACATCTCTCAGCAGTCCCCAACCTTATTCCTTTGTAAAGTGACACCTTCACTAGCCTCAAGCCACCCAATCAGGCTGACATCACATCTCACACCTCAGGGCCTTTGCCCAGGCCATTCCCTCAGCTAGGGGTGTTGGTCTTTGTCCCAAGACCAACTCCTTTTAGGACATTTCCTCCCTCCCCCATCACCCAGTACAATTAACCCCTTTGGATCCTGTATGAATCTCCCTTTCAGGGCTCAGTTCCAAAGGCACCTCCTGAGAGAAGCCTTCCCTCCAACCGCTCCAGGAGAGCTCACCCCAAGGCCCCTCCCCCGTTACTGTGCATCCCTTTGCATTACTGTTTACTTCCCGACCTCATAGCTCCGACATCACCTTGTTCATGTATCCTTTCTCTCCATCTGCCCCCGCGGATGTGAGCTCCACGCGACCAGGGGCTTCATCTACCCCCCTTACCCCCCATATCGCCTGGGCCGCACGAGCACCTGGCCATCGGTGGGTGCCAATAAATGCATGCTATGCCGATGCCCACTAAACAGGTTTGCTATTCGAAAGACATTCAGATTTTGGAAATTATTCACACTTTAGAAAAAAAATACATCTCAGAGGTAAGACAATACCGTGTCTGAAATACGTGCCTCCTCAGTGCCCCTGTGCCCAGTGGGGACTCGCTTGTGGTGTTTTTCTCTGGGTGCACTGTGCCCGGCACCAGGCCTGACCAGGAGGCATCTCAATGGCTCTACACTGTCCCTAGTTCCCAGGCCATTCCCTCTGCGGAGGCTGAAGTATCTACCCAGGAGCCAGCTGCCTGGGTCCATAGTCCAGCTGTGGGCCCGGCAGACACGTCCACATTTAATACTTGTACCAGACGCGGGTGGCAGGCAGCGTCACCTTCGTTTATGCAGCTGAGGGACCTGATGCTCATTAGACTAAAGGTCTCACAGCCAAAGTCAGGCAGCTTCAGAGGGCAGAGCCAGGACCCCACTCCACAGCTTCCTCAGGACCCAGCCCCCTGATCTGCATAGGGGAGGAGAAAAGAACCAGCTGGAAGCCGGAGCCCTCACTCTACAGCCCCAGCCCAGGGAGCAGCTTCAGACGAGGCCCTGCAAGGGTAGCCCCAGCTGCTGGCCTGGCTGTGGCAGGATTATAATCTGCCCACACAGGCAGTGGACCAGCTGGGTCTGGCAAGTGGACAGCCAGCCTCTAGGGGACATGACCTTTGCCCCAGGCCAAGGGACAGGCTACCCTTCTGGCTGGCCCCCAACAGCATGAAGCACTAAGAGAGACTCAGTCTTTTCTTCTTTAGAGCCCAGATGATGATGTTTCTTAGAGACAAAGAGACTGAGACATTTTCTGCAGACATCAGTGATCTTGTGACTCGAACAGGGAGTAGGGAGATACCTGGTGCCCATCTGAATTAACCCCATCCTTACCCCACCTGTAACCCCAACGTTACCCCACCTGTAAAGCTACAACAACAGCTTGATGGGCTTCCACCTGCCAGACTGGGCTGACATCACAGGCTCCTTCCTACCCCACAGCCTTTGCACAGGCTTCTCCCTCTGCCTGGAACATCTTGTCTCCTTTGTCCCAAGACCAACTCCTTTGCAGGCATTCCCCGCTAAAACTTTCTCTGACCCCTTTCTATCCTCTTTCCCCTAGGAGAATTAGCCCCTGTGTACGCATTGTCAATTCTCTAAAAGAGTATGTTTGTTATCCAGAAGACACTCCCATGGTGGAAGGACAGCACACTGCACAGCATTGAGGGGACAGCATGCCAGGTTTTCACCTGTCCCAGAGAGCCAGCTGCCCTTGGCCCACACCGAACCCACAGGATGGTCCCCAGGGAGCCCCTTCCTCCCTCCCATCTGGGGGGACCCGTCCTCTAGAAAGAAGCACCTCTGACTTTCAGACTGATAAGGGTGACCCCATCTTCCTGGCCAAGCTGACTCTCTTTTAAGATAGTGCTTGACCCCAGGGGTCTCTCTCCCATTTCTCCATCTCCTAGATTCCATATTCCATCACTGGGCTTGACACAGGCCAGAGCAAGGAAGGGGCTGAGGGTGGGTGGAAATGCCACCCTGCCACCTGGCTCTCTGCACACATCCAGAGCCTGAGGCCTGATGTCTACAGATGCTCCCGAAATGGGTACAAAAAAAGGAAGGAAGGAAGACCAGTGTGCTGGGTGTCTAGAGGCTGGACTTGACCAGAATACCAACGTAGAAACACCAAAAATATACCCTTATCTGGTGCTTACTGTATGCCAGGCCCTACTAGAGTGTCCTTCTATGTTATCTCATTAGATCTGCACAAGGCCTCAGAGAAACCCAGCAAAGAGGTGGTGGGGCTGCAACCCCTGACCTTGGCAGTCCAACCTTTATGCTTTCAATGCACCTGGTAGTCAGGGGCTATCTGTAAAATGGGGAGTGGCTTGCACTTCCTTGCCCCCTGGAGTCCTGCCAAGAGGACAGGCCAAGGCCCACGAGAGCAGTGCGGGGACCAGAGCGGAGTTGATGCAGCCGTGAGGGGTTTCTCAGGTGATGGTAGAGGGATTCTGTACCATGGAGACCCGACTAGGGTTGGGGAGCCCCAGGGCCCTGAGAGGGCGATGAGAGCTGCCGGCCAGGCTGGATGGGTGTGGCTGAGTGGTGGGCACGGGGCCCTGCTCACGGTCACCCTGACCTCTGAGGCAGGCCAGCTGGGAGTCACTCTTTCCAACCCATCAGCAGAGCCTGGCTGTAGCCACAAAGGGAAATGCAGGGTGGAGGAGACTGTGGGCCGTGGCGTCTAGCTACTGCCACCAAGGCCCCACTTGCCAAACTTCATCACAGGCTCCCCAGCCTCTTGACATCTGCTGTACCCACGTATATTAAATCCACCACCACTCACCTAGTACCCTTCATAATAGGGCCGCTCCCAAAAAAAGATATTATTCATTTGAAATAAAAATGTTCTGTCACTATGTGGTGAAGCTATAGTCTGAGGGGCTACTTATATTCCCTGCCCCCGTGGCTGTACGGTAAATAAATAACTGTAAAACTAAAGCATGGCTCACCCTGTACCACCCGAAACCATCACACATTTCACCACCACGAGAGCCACATTCTGTCAGCTTCAGAGAAGAGGGTCTCGGTCACTCCCTCTTCAACTCCCAGGCCTGGGAGACCCCATTCCCAGGCTTTCAAAAATGGGGGTTTCCAGTACATTCCTTTGACCCCGAGTGCAGCGGGCAGGAGGTGTGGGGTCACAATGCTGAGCGATCCCACGTCCTCCTGAGGAAGAGACTTTGGAACCAAGTCCGCTGGTGTGGGCTGTTGAGTAGAAGTGGGAAGGGTGGCCCCTCCTGGATGAGAAGCCAGGAGCCCTGCGTCTGAGCCTCACCCTTGTGGTTAAGTCTCCATGTGACCCTGGGCTGGTCATTTCCCTAGGTCTGGACTACCATTGCGAGCAGGAATAGCCTTCCCAAAGGGGATTTTGATTCCTGATAGCCCCCAGGAGGGCTGTTGGCCCATCTTGGGCCCTCAGTAAGGCACAACAATGCCAGGCTACACCCTCCCCATTCCTAGACAAAAGTGGTGGGTGTTCGTACTCTTAGTTGATGGGTGTGAACGGCACCATTCCAGCCCTGGAAGAATCTCAGATGTCAGCAGATTAGGAGATGTTAGAGGGGACACCATTGTACCCGTTAGCTGGCCACCCCTCTGCCTAGGCTCCCAACAGTCTCTCCCTCTACGAAATAAATGGGAAGCCTGTTTACATAGGGACCACAAGGAACTGAGATTCAAATGTTGCCTAGATCTGAGGTGGCCCGGGACTAAAGCAACCAGCCCAGGGCTGGCCCCAGGCCCAAGCTGGGGGTGGTTGGGGTGAGGGTAATCGAGACCAGATTTAGCAAATAAAAACAGAGGATGCTCATTTAAATTTGAATTTCAGATCCACAACAAATAATTTTATTCATCATTTATCTAAATAATTGGATGCTTTGTATTTCATCTGGCAACCCTACTTAGGATGGTCCTTAGCCAACTGTGGGAAGACACCTCCTCACCCCCAAACCAGGACATTGATCCAGAAGCGGGTGGTCCCCCTGTCGCTGTCACCTTACATCCACAGGCGAAGGTAGCCAAGGTGGCAGACGGCACAAAGGAAGCAGAGGAAGGCTCTGTGAGCACAGACTTGGCCTGGTCACTCTGCTATGCCTGGTGGCACATTCACTTATTTACTGAGCACTCAGGGCCAGGGCACTGCGCTGAGCATGCATTAAGTACACAGGAAAGCTAGGTAAGGAACTGAGACTCAGAAAGTCACTTGGTAACTATCCGAGGTTGGAAATGAACCCAAACAATTCAGCTTCTGGGAGAACAGACTTAGCCAGGGCAGCACCCTCTTAAAATGTCTGCATGTCCCTCATCCTATATGGGTGGGTACAGGAGTGGGGGTGTTGACTGCTGGTGATTTTCTGATTGACCTAAACTTTACAGTCAGGAAATACCCAGGGCGTGATGGTGTCATGACGCTCACTGAGTCTGGGATGAGAACAGAAGTGCAGGCCCCGCACCTGAGGTCCTGAAGAGGAACAGCCAGGCCTAGACTGCACACACTCTGTTCTGGTCCCCTTCCCACTAGATTCTCTTCCTTTTAGAAATGAAAGAGTCTTGACAGTAAGCCCCATGGTGGTGGGGGTGTGGGGAGCAACCCCACCGTTAGTCCTGTCTGGCAAGGAAGGGGCGCAGGCTATCCTGGGTTGGGTGAGAAATCCTCGTCAGTGACTAGCTGGGATGGTGAGAGGCCTGGGCTACAAAGGAACAGGGAGCCTGAGCAAGCAGCCCCAGCTCGCCTTGTTCTAACCTAACACACATGCACCATACCTACTCACCAACGGGATGGCAGAGCAAGGAGCCGACGTGTCAGGCCTCACCTGTTGGCCCTGAGCCCAGCCTGGTACTGACCCCAGCTACCTAGGGTAAAGGTGAAGCTCACACATCTGAGACCCTGCGCCCGTCCTTCTGAATCCTCGAACCACGAGCCACTATGAGAAGAATTGCTGGCTCACCCACTCTAGGCCAGGCCCAATGAGGAGCTGGGGACACTCATGGACACTCATGGGGTGGATGTGGTACACCCCTGTCACCAGGAGCCAAGGATCAGCCAGGGGAGACAGACCTGTACTGGGACCTGGGCCACACATGGGGCTGCAGATATCCAGAAATCCCCTGCCCCACCTGGAGGAGGTGATGGAGGTGATGTCCAGGTGGGTCTCAAGGATGAGGAGTCACTAGATGACGAAGAACACCTAGAACTGCCTTTGCAGTGATCTTCCAGCCAGCCAGACTCCCAAATTCTCTCAACTGCAGCCAGCGCTGGCAGAGGAATCATGTCCCATTGTACAAAGGAGGAAACTGAGGTGCAACGTGTGAACGGCGTCACCCACCAGGGATGTAGAGGGGATGTGAACCTGGGGCTTCTGACTCTGTCACTTTGGGAAAGGACCATGTCTTCTGCTCAGGGACCTTTCCTCATCGCACTCTCAGCCAACCTAATCAGGCACCGAAGCAAAGCTAGGCCTCCTGCTCGAGCCCTGGAGAGGACCTTTAGTTGGGGGGCTTTCTGCAGCAAAAAGTAGCATGTTCACAGGACCCAGGGGCCCAGAGCGGGAAGGGGGGCCCACAGTGCTCAGGGGACAGACACATCCCCTCCTCCCTGAGTCTGCACTGGGTAAAAAAAGCAGGTTCTGGTTGCCTCTGGGCCACCCCAGGAACTTTAAAGCAGCAGATCTAAATGCCTGGGGGCAGGGGTGGAGGGAGGGGTAGGAAGAACATGGATGAAAGGATGCTGATGGCTCCCTGCCTGTGGTTCTCCCATGGGGCATGAACCCCAAAGGCCACATTGAGGCTGTTTGGTGACAGCAAGGGTCAAGGTCAGGCCTGGAGGCTCTAAAGTGGACAAGGCCAGGGACCAGAGGCGAGGATCTCCCCCTCCCAGGCAAGTGTCAGAGGACAGGCACACCCTCCTGAGACTGTAACCCCAAGTCAGCTGGAGCCTGGAGGCACCCAGGAGCCTGGAGGTTTTCCTCCCAGCCCTCTCCAGCTGAGCCAGCATGGGACTCAACCAGCCAGAAAGAGCTGGCTCGGCAGTCCAGGCAGAGGCCCACGGGGGTCTTATCACCCTTCCCCCTGGGCTGGCACTGGACACGAGAGACATGCCATGCCCCACTGGGACTTGTATCCAAAATCTATAAAGAGCCCTTTCAACTGAACAAGAAAATAGCCCAGTGAAAAATGAGCAGAATAACTGAATAGATGTTTCTCAAGAAAAGATATACACACACACAACACCCAGCATCATCTGCCACTAGGAAAATGCAAATCAAAGCCACAATGAGCTGCCCCTTGAATCAAAAAGACAAACAATACAAATGTTGGGGAGGCTGTTGGAACTGGAACCCTCATGTAAAATAGAACAGCTACTCTAGAAAACAGTTTTATAGTTTGCCAAAAAGTGAAACAGACAGTGACCATGTGATCCAGCAATTCCATGCCTAGGTACATACCCAAGAGAAATGAAATCATACATCTACATAAAACATGTACACAAATGTTCACTACAGCATTATGCATAAAGCCAAAAAGCAGAAACAACCCCAATGCCCACCAACAGATGAACGGATAAACAACAGGTGGTGTATCCATGTAATGGAATATTATTCACTCATAAAGAAGGATGAAATGCCAACACATGCTACGTGGATGAAGCCTGAAAACATTATGCTAAATGAAAGAAGCCACACACAATGTCCCATGATTTCATTGATGACAGTGCAATTAAGGAAATGTATGAGACCAAAAGTAGATTACTGGTTGTCTAGGGCTGTAGGGAGGGAGAGAGGAGTTAGGAGGGTGATAGCTAACGAGTACTAGGTTTCTTTTTGAGATGCTGAAATGTTCTAAAACTGATCGTAGAGGTGGTTGTATACATTTATGAATATCCTAAAAGCCACTGAATTGTACAGTAAATCAGGGGTCCCCAATTTCTCGGCCATGGACCAATACCAGTCCATGGCCTGTTAGGAACCAGGCCACACAGGAGGTGAGCAGTGGGCAACTGAACAAAGCTTCATCTATATTTGCAGTCGCTCCCCAGCGCTGGCATCACCACCTCAGCTCCACCTCAGATCATTAGGAATTAGATGCTCATAGGAGCACCGTCCCTGGTGCCAGAAAGGTTGGGGACCGCTGCATTAAATGGCTAAAATACATGGTCTATGAATTATATCTGAATAAAACTGTTTAAAGAAAAAAAATCCTGGAGTTTGGACACTGATGTACCTTCAGGGCCACTGAGTCTAACTCTGTCCCTAGAGATGACCAAACTGAAGTCGGGAGAGGAAGAAATGTGACCAGGGTCACTCAGGGCTTCCAGTCCCCACCTCAGATTTCCTGTTGCCTGTTGTCAAAGTGTGAGATGTGCTTAACCTGGGCAGGGGGTGACAGGGAGACAGGAATGGGGTGTCTCTTGGTTGAGTGACTGGTGAACTCTCTGCAGACCCGCTAGCCCCCACCCGACCTTTCAAGCAGCCCAGGGTCCTTTGTCTCTACCAATGTGAAGAAGCAGGACATCCCAGTGACTGTGACAGAAGGTAGGTTATGTCCCAGGCATGAGCCAATAATCCCCTCATTTTACAGAGGATGAAAGAGACTCGGTGGGGTGAAGGGACTTGCTTGGCCGAGTGAGGTCACAGAGCAGGCAGGGCACAGCCCCAAGTACAACTGGGTTTGTGTGAGCCCAGACCCCCAGGCAGGAGGACACCCTGCTCCCAGCCTGAGTGAAGGGAAACGCTGACTCAGCCCCCCATCAGCAAGGCTGCCCACCACAGGCTGCTGGGGGGGAAGGGAGTTTTCTGCTGAGCTGGCATGTGGACAAGCCAGTGGTGGGACCATGAGTCACAGGGGCCCCAAATCCAGGCAGAGCCCGGCAGCCCTCTCTGCCCTGCTCTGGGCCCACTGTGGTCTCACAACAGACGATTCTGGGACCTGGGAGCCCACCAGCTCAGAGCCCTAAAGTCAGTCTTGTCCTGCACTTATGCTCCCCAAGGGTCCTAGGTGGGTCCCCAGGCTCAATTCCCAGCCCCACCCACTGAACCTCCAGGCCTTTGGAAAGAGTCACAGGGAGGGGCTCTGGGGTTGGAAGGCCCCTCCCACAGGCTCCCCCAGCAACTCCAGGGCCTGAAGTTACGCCCCACCCCACTGGGTGACCCCCTGAACCCACCGCAGGACAGTCAAGGCTGCTGCCAAGGAGTGAGAAGGAGGTATGAGCTTGAAGGCAAAGCGTCCCCCTCCCCCCACCAGAGGGTGCATCATTTCAACTGGGCTTAAATCTCTCTGGAGGTACAGAGAGGCCCTGGGTGGAGGATGGGGGGAGCCAACTTTAGGCCACAGGGTAGAGATACTGACTAATGCATACCAGAGGCAGCAGAGGAGCAGGAGGGGAGAGAGAGGCTCTCAGACATGCCAGAGTTGTCCTTGGCTCTGAATCTAAGATCCCAGAGGGACTCTGGAGAAATGGTGTGGGGACAGAGGACACCTCTCAGACAGGCATTCGCTGACCCTCTAAGCAGCTGCTCCAGCCCTGGGTCCATCTCACTAAACCAGATCCACCAGGCCACTCTGCTGCTCTAAAGCCTCCAGTGGCTCCCTAGCACCTAGCATTGGGGAAACCCCATTACCCCCACCCCTGTCTCCGTCTTAGGGACTTGACCCATATCCTCGGATGCCTCCTTGTCTTGCTGCATGCTATTCCCAACTGTCTTTTCCCCCTTCTCCACCCAGAAAGTTCTAGTAGACTTTCAAAACTCAGCCCCAACCCTATAGCAGTCATCCTTGACAGCCCTGGGTAACCGACTTTCACCTTTGTTTCTTCGGCCTAGAATATGGTGCCTGGACAGGAGCTGGGTGAGCACGCTATCCAAATGGCTGGGTCACTTGATTTCATTTGAATCAGACCCTCACTAAATGGGTAGAGCAGCCAGATTCTACAGTCCAGGGAGGGATTTACAGATTATATGACAGGGTGAGCAAGAACTGAACAAAATGAGTCTACAGACTGAGGGACTGCCAGAGTCCAGAAAGACACCCAAGGTCTTAGAAGAATCTAGGCTGAAGTAAAGGTGGCCTCCCGAAGCAGCCAGCAAAGGATGGGTTGTCTCCAATGGTGACTAGTTTGGAAAATGAACAAAGTGAGATTCCCTCTTTACCCAGAAACAACTGCCAAGAGTCAAATAAATACTTAAACATAAGGAGACACGTCTTAAAAGCTTAAAGAAAACGGACACACCAGGGCATGAAGCCATTCGAGGAAATGGATAAAATGGGCCACACACAAATTTTACACACCCATATTCTTTTAAAAGGCCATGTACAGAAAGGCAAAGGACAAAGTCAGAAAAAAAACTGTCTACAACATTTGATAAAATATTATTTCTCATAATTTTAAGTGAAAAATTATCGAACAGTATATATAGTACATACATTACTTTTTGTCTTAGATAAGAAGAAATAGAAATATCTATGTCTGCCTATAATTTTATTATTGCCAAAAACAAAAACAAAAACAGAAAATGAGCAGAAACTAATGAAAACAGTCACTCAAAAGGAACTGGTTGAGATTGGGATAGAGGAAAAAGGGATGAAAGTGAGCTTTTAAATTGTATTTCGTTCATATATTGTTTTATATTCAAGAAATGAAATGAAAAAAGAAAGTCAACCCCAAGAGTGAATACAAAACAAGAACAAGCGAACCTAATTGTATATCAAATTGATAACATAACCACACCGAGAAGAGTATTTCTCATAACTTTTGAGTACAGTGATATGACCGCATCTCCTCGGAGTGATACATTCTAAGGACAAAAAGAAACGCAAAGAAATCTTAAATAACACCCAGTAGAATTTTTCACTGAGGTGAATTTACAAAACATAAACCATTTAAGGGGGGGGTAAAATATGTGGTGATAGAAAGAAATCTAACTGTGTATATACATATATATATGCCTCACTGTTGAATTGTACACCTGAAACTTACTGGATTTCATTACCCAATGTCACAGTAAAAATGAAAACTAATTAAATAAATGAACCATTTTAAAGTGTACAATTTCATGGCATTTAGCACATTCACAATGCTGTACAGGCATCACTACCATCTAGTTGTAAAATTGTTTCATCACCCCAAAATAAAACCCCATACTCATTAAGCAGTCATTCCCCCCTCCCCTTTACCCCTATCCCCCCATGCCCTGGTGTCCACGAGTCTCATATGCCCTGAAGGTTTATACTTAGAAGCCATTTCTATTATAATTTTGAAACTATTTCATGCATTTTGTAGGATAAAGCAAAAAGTAAATACTAATGTTATTCGGGACCTAGATCTTCAGTGGAAGAGAGAAGAGGTACGAGTATGACACAAGAGTAAAGATGAACAGATACTTGAACACCCATGTTCGTTCACAGCAGCATTACTCCCAATCCCCAAAGGTGGAAACAACCCACCTCGATGACAGGTGAATGGATAAACAAAACGTGGTATGAACACACAATGGGATATTATTCTGCTTTTTTAAATAAAGAAAATTCTGACATGTGCTACACATGGATGAATCTCTAAAACATTATTCTAATAGTAAGAAACCAGTTATGAAAAAAAGATGATGTGATTTCACTGTTGTTGACACACGGAGTCAAATTCATAGAATGTAGAATGGTGGTTACGAGGGGCTCAGCAGAGAAGGTAATGAGAACTGACTGTTTAATGGGCACAGAGTTTCAGTTTGAGACGGTTTAAAACAACGTGAATGTATGTAATGCTACAGAATTGTATGTTTAAAAATGGTTAAGATGGTAAGTTTTATGGTTTTATATGTGTGTGTGAATGTGTGTGTGTGTGCGTAATCTTCCCACAATAAAAAAAGAAAACACTCTTGACATGTGAAATCTGAACTGGAAATTTCAAGATGCATACATGTATAGATGTATCAATATGCATACATGATTTTTTACAAATGCACGTCCTGTCTGTGTCCACTGCACCTGCCGAGGACTAGTGACACCCCATAGCAGTGACCACACCAGCTACTCAGGTCTTGGTTACTAAGTGCCATTGCCTCTCAACTGAGAAATTTCTCTTGGGAGAAATGGTTGATTCTGGGTGAGCTTAGGATATCTGTATCCAGAAGTGAAAAAACGATCAAACACTAAAAGAATCACGTCAAAAGGATACAGAAGCCAGCTTGAAGGACTCCCCTTGGACGAAGTGGGAATTTTGAACATCTGAAAAACCAGTGACTCTAATATATTCAATAAATAAAAACCCCTGCGTTCCTACTGATATCATTGATCCTCATCATTCACTGATTCGGTATTTGCAAATTTGCCTATTTGCTAAAATCGATACTTTCAGTCATTCTCGAAAATGCACAAAGTGGTAAAAAAAACATCTCAGTCACCTGACACACATGTTCCCAGCTGTGGTTGAACAATGCTTTCTGCCTTCTTGGGTTCGCTTATACTCAGAGCTGAAAGTGAAAATCCTTTTTGTGGTCTATTTACTGCCATGATTTTTGCATTTTTTGTAAATGGCCCTCAAGCACTGTGCTGAAGTGCTGTGTTGTGTTCCTAGGGCGAGGAGGCTGTGATGTGCCTTCTGGAGAATGTGTGTGTTAGAAAAGCTTTTTTCAGGCACAAGTTATAGTGGTGTTGGCCATGAGTTCAATGTTAATGACTCAAAAGCACATGTTAAATGTCTTTAAATAGGAACACACATAAAACGAGATTATGTATTGATTAGCTGATGAAAATGTTGTGACCAGAGGCTCACAGGAACCTAACCCTGTATGTCTTCTAGGACTAAATGATTTAGTGTTTACGGTGACTCGACAGAACATAACTACAAGTAATGAGAAGTGACTGTGCTTAAAAAATAAAAGTGGGGGAATACCAGCCAAGAAAATGTAGAAAGAATGATAGCAAAATCACAGTTATGCAAATATCAGTGCAATAACTGATTTCAGGCCAGGATCACCACTGGCTGTCAAAGCACTGGAAGAAAGGCCATTCGGGGGCAGGATCGCCAGCCTGGGCCAAGACATCACCCACAGGTCACTGACTGCACAGGGGACAAAAGAGTGTACAATGGAGAAACTGGGAAGGCAGCACTCAAATGAAGTAATAAGCTCAGCATCACTGAATGCCATAACCTGTGAGTTCCCTCATGTGATGAAATGTAACCTTACCCAGAGGGTATTGTCTCTAAAAATGTTGCATTAGAATCTAGTTAAGCCTCTAGGTCTAACTTCCAGGCTACAGGACATACAGGAGACAGAGAAACATTAAACAAGTTCATGAGGAAACAGATACATACAGAATCTACAAAATAAAAGACCTAGATTTTTCTAAAGGTCAATGTTATCTTTTTGATGGCAGGATGAAAACAGTCAGAAAGACTGAAAAGATGGAACCAAATATAAGACGTGACCCACGTGCGATAGGATCCTGGTCTTTAAAAGGCAGCTATAAAATAATTTATTTTTGTGTAATGGGACAACTGGGAACATCTGCATGTGGACTGGATACTGGATGAGACTGAAATTGTGCCGCTTTTCTTGGGAATAATCATGTAGTCCTCTCCCATACACTTTGCATCCAGACAGGCCTGGGTCCAAGTCCTGGTCAAAACATGGCAGAGATGATTACTGGCATTTGATGCCAGGCCCCGTGTAAGGGGTGCTGTGTGCATGGTGTCCAGTTGCCCAGGTTTCCATCCTTCTTGCTGGCTGTGTGACCACAGGGAATTCACTTAACCTCTCTGTGCCTTATCCGTAACATGGTGACCATAATAGTACCAACCTCATGGGACTATTTGAGGATTAAATAAGATAAGGTCTGTGATGGGCTTGGCCCAGGTAGGCACAAAGCAAGTTCTCAATAACGTCATATAGATTTTTAGATGCAGGAAGAGCAGGTCATCCATCGCTCCATAGGCTGCTTCTGACCAATGACTGAGTGTGGCAGGGCCACTAAGGCCTCTTCCCAAGAGGGAAAGCTGCCACATGTATTTATATTTATCCCATATCTATGCATCTCCTATGTTTACGCACATATATGTACACACATATTTACACACGATCAATCCTCATTATTTAAGAGTGGATTCTGCATTTGTAGAATTGCCTACTTGTTAGAATTTATTTACAACCCCCAAACCCACACTTCTGGTGCTTTTGTGGTCATTCACAGACACGTACAAAATGGCAAAAAATGTGAGTCACCCCTGTGCACATTTCCAGCTGAGGCGGAAAAAGCCATGCTCTCTGCCTTCTTCCTTCAGCTCTTACACTGTAAACAGGAATCCTCTTTGAGGTCTTTGCTGAAGCGCTGTCTAGTATTCCTCAGCACAAGAAGGCTGGGATGTGTCTTACAGAGGAAATACCTGCTAGGTAAACTTCATTCAATGCCGCTGGCTGTGAGTGCAACATCAATGAATTAACAACGCATCTTAAAGTGAACGAGATGTCTTTAAACAGAAACCCATAACATTGTATATTGATTAGTTGACAAAAAATGTGACCAGAGGCTCACAGAAACCCAATCCTGTATTTCCCCTAAGAGCAACAGTCCAAGATTTGCTAAATCAGTGTTTGCAGTGACTTTATAAAATACACCTACCAGAGATAACAAGGACCCACTGTGCATGTGTCTACCATCCCCACCCTACAGAGGGAAAACAGGCTCTGGAAGTTCAGTCCCTTCCCAAGGTCACAAGGTGAGCTGTCCTCGGACACGAGATTTGAACGTGGGTCTGTGGATGCCAATGCTACAGCCCTTCTCCCAGAGTGCAGGCATCTGGAACCTTCGGGGGGGAGGATCTTCTTGACTGCTCAACCATGCTGCCAGTCTCCTCCGGAAACACCCGCAAGGCCTGACAGCTGAACGGTGGGGATGGGGGCTGAGGGGCAGGAGGCTGTATGAGAAAAAGCTGTGGCCTGCAGAAGCAGGGGCCATCAAAGGGAGATTCGGGGGTTGCCAGTCCCATGTCACTGACTCATGAAAGGCAGTCCAGGGTCAAGGGAGGCCCCATGTGAACCCCACCTTGCACTAGTTGGCTGTGACCTCAAGCCAGCCCCTCAACACCCCAAATCCCCGTTATCTGGCCTCTAAAATTGGACCTGACTCCACCTCTCTGAAGGGCCGAGAAGCATGCTTGGGGCAGTACACCTCAAATTTTAGAGGCCAAGCTGCACAGTGATTCATGTGCACCTCTGAGCAAGCTCAGGGAGAAGCGTGGGCCTGATTCCCTTCCTTTTCCAGATGAGGAAGCTGAGGATCAGCACTGTGGGCCCACAAGGCACCAGGCTGGGGTTCTGGGTCAGGGCCCCTCACCTCTGTCCTGCTGGACTCTCGTTGTGTGAATACAGCGTGGGGGTGGGTGCTGGGGGTGCCAAAGAGCCCTTGAGGGACAGAGAAGACCAGAGGGAGCCCTAGTCTGTCACAACCCTCCCCCTTTATTTTTTGCCAGTTTCTAACTAAAATAAATAAATGAATTAATGAATTAATGAATTAAATAAAAACAGGGCTGGGCACAGCCCTCAGGGTGTCTGTTCTACAAATCTTCCATCCCCTACTATGTCCCAAGATGGACACAGAGTGATATATGGAAGCTGGTGCCCCAGGAGGCCAAGGTCCCATTATGACCTATAAATCCCCATGTGGAGGGGGCCTGTGAGTCCAAATAAGAACCGTGTCTTACAGAAAGTAGAATGCTGTAGTCATTTTTACCTGCAGAATTAGCAAGCCACCTGGGAAGGGACAGTTTAAGGAGGGTCATTTATTAGTCACACAGTAAGGGGCAAAGGAGGGGTGCCACATTGGGGATGAAAGCATCTTAGAGGACAGGGGTCAGCAAGCTATGCCCTCAGGACAAATCCAGCCCACTTCTTGTTTTTATAAAGTTTTATTGGAACACAGCCACGTATTTCCATAATGCCTGTGGCCGCTTTTCTGCTACAACGGCAGAACTGGTAGTTGTAGTTGAGAGCCCCTGCATGGCCCACAAAGCTTGAAATATTTACCACGATCTGGCCCTTGATAGAGAAACCGTGCCTAGACCTATTTTAGGAGCTGCAGGTTGCAGCTTTGTGAGTTTTGTTCTCTGCTGTCTCCCCACACCTAGCCCAGGGGTCAGGCCAGCGTAGACGGTTATAAAGTGACGGGAAGCTGTTTATAACATCGTTTTCTAGTTCTGTTTATGTGACCTATTTTTAAGCACTTACTCAAAAATCCATCTTTCAGTCAGGTCAGTAAGTATCCAACCCTGGATGGGACAATGGAGAACAAAGGGGTCCCACCAGGCATGGCCCTCAACTCCTTCCTGTCCCCCAGTGTGGCTGTCCTCCTGCCCTGCCCTTGGTGGCCTGGGGCTGCCCTGCGAGCCGGGCCAGGCCTGTGAATCATCAAGGACTGACTCACCCTCTGTCTAAAAATACATATTGTCTCATGTTGGCGGGTGTTGCTTTGATCACTGTTTGCACTCAATCTGGTCTTTTTTGGAGTGCTTTGTGGGCAAGGTCTGGGTTTTCATCACTCTGGGTCCCCAGGGTCCAGTTTTGTCTCTAGCATGGAAATGGAAAAACATCTGGGAGGAAGAACTCGAGCGTTGAGTGCAAATTCTGCCCTGCCACTCGCTTGCTATGTGACACTGGGCAAACCACCCAATCCCTCTGAGCTCATCGCCCAACCTCTCCAAGCTCTCATTTCATCACCTGTCGCCAGGATGAAATGAGAAGAGGAGGCACTGCTGATACACTGCGTTCCTTCCCGACCTGAGTGTGGGAAGGGGACCTGCTCATTGACACCCAGCTGGACTTTTCTCCGCCAATGAAATCATCTGGCATCATCTTGACATCCAAGGAACTCAGGAACCTGAGCTGACACCAAGTTCTGGATCCCAGCGCCAAGCACTGGGGAAGCTCTGGTTACAGAAAACGAGTGGAACCCACAGGCCCTGGGCTGAAGGTGGAACCCATTTGGAAGGCAGAGAGGGACAGTGGAATATAACCCGGAGTCTGCAGGTAGACCTACCCCACGCCAGGCCACTGTCCATGTGGGGTGTGGGGACCCTTGGAATTCTCTAGCTTCTGCTTTTGCAGAGGTCATGGGCCAGGATGGGGACCCACCTCAGGATAGCTGGGTGGGGACTTGAGCATGGGCCTCGACCAGACCCATTTCCCTGCTCCATACTGTGTAACCTGAGGCCTGTTCCCTCACCTCTCAGCCGCCACATCTGTGAAGTGTGGGAACTAGGGGCACTTCCCTCAGAGGGTTGCTAAGCAGAAGGCTTAGCCCAGTGCCTGGCACAAAGGAAGCCCTTAGTCAGTCAGTCAGAAATGTTAAACGTGACAGGGGCAAGGGGATGGGCAGGAGAGCAAAGGCCAGTAAGTCCTCAACTGTGTGTTTGTTCAACAAATACTTACTGAGCATCTAATTTGTTCCAGATTGGGGGCGGGGGATTTGAAAGGGAACAGGACAGTCACAGCCCTGTTCCTCCAAAACATGAATAAGTGAGATAATAGAAAATGTGTACATTGGTCTCTGCCCCTAGTTCCTGGCACAGGGCGCCTGAAACCCTTATAATTTCCTAAGTGGTAAGAGCACCAGGAAGATCTTTTGTTCTCAAGAGGCAACTGTGGGTGGGCTCTTGTGTGGGGCCTGGTCCCCAGAAAGACCACGCCACGATGGGATGCTTGGAATTTCTCTCTCCCACCACCGCCCATTTTCTCGAGAAGGGAGAAAGGCTGAAAATGGAATTATTAATAGATGATGCCTATGTGACAAAGCCACCATAAAATCCCAATAGTATGAGCTTCAAAGAGTTTCCGGGAGGGTGACGCACCCCAACTCCATGGGGACAGAAGCTGCTGCACTCAGGACCCTCCCAGACCTTGCCTTCTGTGTCTCTTCATCCAGCCGCTGATCTGTATCCTTCAATACACGTAAATATGAGTAAGTTTTCCCCCGAGTTCTGCAAGTTTCTCTAGCAAATTAACTGAATTTGAGGAGGGGGGATAGGACTCTCAGATTTGCAGCCAAGCCGAAGAGAAGTTGTGGGTAATCTGGGGACCTACTACTTGTAATTGGTGTCTGAAGTGGGGTGGGGGCTGTCTCATGGGACTGAGCCCTTAACCTGTGGGGTCTGCACTGACTCCAGCTAGTTTTAGAATGGGGTGGAATTGTAGGACACCTAGCAGGTGTCAGAGAATTACTTTGTGGGCAGGAAAACCCCCACACATGTGGTGACCAGAGCGTCAGAAGTGCTGTGTGAGAGTAGGGGAGACACACACAAGTGGAAAATGGATTTTTTTCTCAAATAAATGTATATATAATTGTAATAATTCTAGAAAGGGAAAAAAATCAGAGTGCTTAGATAAAAAGTCATGGGAGGGAGGTCTGCTCTGGGGGGGGGGGTCAGGGAAGGACTGAGCAGGGGCTGGAGACAGCGAAAGGAAGAAAGGAACAAGGGGGACTCCAGGTGGAGGAAGCAGCACTGCAGAGGCACTGGAGCAAGAGGGGACTGGGGAGGCGGAGGGTGGTGGAAGAGATTCATCAGGGTCAGGACACAACCGGGATTTTGGATTTTATCTCAGCCTGGGGAGTGGATGATGGGGTTTTAAGCTGGACCTGACACCTCCACTAAATCCCTTGAAGGGGACGATCTTTCTCTGGCACACAGGGCTGGCCCTCCCGAGTCTAGATATAGGAACTGCCTTGGGAGCCCCTTGAGGGAAGGGCCATGTCCACAAACCAGTTCCAAAGATGGGCTGGAGTGGGAGGGGTCAGCTCGGGAGGGGAGCCTTGAGAAGTGTTAGGAATCCCCTGGGTCCACTCTGGGAGGAGGAAGCAGACGCAGAGGGGAGAGGGGACTTGCCCAAGGTCCCCTGATGAGTTAGAACCATTCTTATATCCATCCACCCAGAAACAATTCGCTGAGCACCTACCATGTGCCATGTCCTGTGATAAACACGTGGGGTAGGGTGCTGAATCATAGGACATGGTCCTTATCCTAAAGTTGCCCACACTCCAGAGATAAGGACATGTAAACTGACACTCGCAGCCAAGCCCAGAGCTGCCTGCTCCCCAAATTCTCCACCTCCCAGCTCAGTTCCATTTCCCCACCCGTCCCTCCCTCAGGCCTGATTGGGGGGTGTTGTGTTCGGAGGCAATCAGCTCACTTCTCCCCTCTCACCAAGACACACACACATAGCCCAGTCCTCAGCCTTATCTCCAGGAGCCCGACTGGGTGAGGGAACCAGGAAAATGCCTCCTGGACAGAGGAACAGATGGAAGAAGAGATTAAAGAAGCGAGCCTCTGGCATTCACCCCGCCTCACTCCACTTCCCTACTGGAGATGTCGCTCAGGCATTGTCTCTATCGGGAACCTGGCCCACCCCCAGCTCTTGAGACACAGTCCAGCCCCTGAAGTTCGAACAGCTCAGCAACTGCCCGCCACCATGTCAACTCTGCCCATAAAAGAGGGAGGAGCATTTAAGGCACAAACGAGGAACTGCGGGTGGCACCAGAATGAACATGGGACCAGTAGCTAGAAGCCAGGCTGTCTGTCTCCTGAAGGCTCCATGAGCCGGGCAGTGGCAGGCCAGGTGGGTGGGGGGGGGGGGAGGTCCTGTCCCCAGACATCCCTCTTGGCTGCCAGACCCCGACCAGGTGGCTCAGCACAGGGATGGGATGAGCTGGCTCTGGGTGCAAAACCTCCCCCCAGAAGATACTGAATGGGCAGCACACACCTGCACCGTCTCCGTCTCCTCCCTGCTCTCTCCCCTTTGGTGAAAAGGGAGCTCCCTGGTTCCCACTCAGTGCCACTGCCCCTCCCTTAGCCTCAAGATCCAAGTTCCGGGGAGAGTAAGAAGTTTCTGGGGTGAGCAACCACCCCTGTCTGCCTGGAACTGAGATTTCCTGGGAAGTGGGAATTTCAGTGCTAAAACCAGGACAGTCCTGGGCAACACGGGACCTTTGGTCACCCTAGTAATTGCCCACTTGGTCAGATTTGGGGGTGTCTAGAAGGTTCCCGATTCCTAGGTTATCTCACATCCCTTATTACTCTGCTGCAGGCACCTGAAATTCCACTATTAGAATAAAATTTCCTAAAATTTTCAACTTTGCTGCTAACCAGGAAAAGGCAAATTAAAATAATGAGATACAATTTTTAACCCCTAAGATGGGCCCAAATGGCAGCAGCTGCCAGCCTTGGTGTTGGGGAATGACCCTTTCAGTGCCAAATGGTATTCAGGAAAGCACATCTGCACCCAGCAACCCCACTCCTGGGGGCTTTTCTGGAAGAACATTACACAGGCGACATGTGAAAGGATGCCAACCAGGAATAAGATGTGGATACAGACTATGACATGGGTAAACCTCAACAGCACGATGCTAAATGAAAGAAGCCCAACGCAGAAGGTCACGTGTTACACAATTCCATTTATAGGAAGTATGGAGAATAAGTCAGTCCACAGAGACAGAGAGCAGATTGGTGATTTCCAGGGGCGGGGGGAGGGAGGTATAGGGAGCGACTGCTTAATGGGCACAGGCTCCCTTTGGGGTGGTGAAAGTGAAAATGTTTTGGAACTAGATAGAGGTGATGGCTGCACCACATTATGAATGGACTAAATGCCACGGAACCGTTCACTGGATTGTTATAATGGTTGATTTTATGTTATGTAAACTTTTTAAAAGATGTCTTATTAATGATACTGACACCTGAAAGTCACCTGAATGTCACTGAGGCTGTGTCCCAAGCCCTTAGTATAGTGGCAGAGCAGAGGGAAAGTGAGAAGGCTCCCAGTTTAACCTGCACCATACATAGCCCTGTCTCTACACCTAGGTTTCCAAGAGCAAGACAGGGGCAGCAGGAGCACCTCAGGGTGGAGTGGTCACAGCCTGACCTGCTCGGGGCTGGCTGTTTCGGCCAATCAGCTCAGCCCAGACCCCAGGCTGGTGTGCTGAGCCCCCAGACTCTGACAGAGCCTGTGAGCCATTACCTGGAGATAACTAAAGAGGACTCTACATCTCGCCTTTTCATGAAAAATTACAAGTGAAAGAATACAGTGTCTAGGATTTGCTTAAAATCTTCCAGGGGGAAAAAAAATGGGACAAAGGAGATAGACAAAAGAAAAAAGGCAAAATACTGACAACATCTGAAGCTGGGCATGTTGGAATTTATTGCATTATTCTTTCTATTTGGTATAGGCTGAAAATTTTCCTGCAATACTTAGAACCAGACAAAATAGACTTTAAAACAAAGGCTATAATGAGATAAAGAAGGACCCAGTAATTCCACTTCTGGATATTTATCTGAAGAAACCCAAAACACGAATTTGAAAAGGACATAAGTAAGCATCCCTATGTTCAATGAAGCATTATTTACAATAGCCAAGATATGGAGCAATCTGAATAGCCACTGATGGATGAATAAAGGAAAGGTGGTACACATATACAATGAAATTTCACAAGGCCATAAAAAAGAACGGAATCTTACCATTTGCAACAACATGGGTGGACCTAGAAGATATTATGCTAAGTGAAATAAGTCAGAGAAAGCAAGTGCCATGTGATTTCACTTATACAGGAAATCTAAAAAAACAAATGAACAAACAAAACAAAGTCACAGATACAGAGAAGATTTGGGTGGTTGCCACATGGGAGAAAGGTTGGACGGATGGGTAAAATAGGGATTAAGAAGTGCAAATCGGTAGTTACAAAACAGACATGGGGACACAAAGCACAGCGTAGGAAATATCGTCAATAGTATTGGAATAATTATGGTGTCGGATGGGTACCAGATTTATCAGAATGACCACTTCATAAGCTACATAAATGTCTAATCATTATGTTGTACCCCTGAAACTAATAGGTCAACTGTAATTTAAAAATATCTTTAAAAAGAAAATAAGAGCTAAAACAATGTACCAAAAACAGGGTAGACCGACGGATGTATTGAGAAATGGATGGATACGTGATAATTCAAGTTTCATAAAATGTCACTGGATGTTGGAAAATCTTAATAAAGTGTTGGCAAGAAAGTAGCAACCTCCTCCCTCAAAAAGTTAGCCTTCGGTGGCCCTCATTTCCTACAGAACTCCCCCAGGCACTTAGCTGCACATCCCCCCAGCTCCTGCCTCAGACCCCTTGGTGCAGTATTTAACCTTTCCAAGCCTCATGCCCCTGACACACAGGGAACTGCGGTCCCTCAGGGGACAGTGGAGAGGCCTGGATGAGAAGATCAGCGCTCAGCATCACGTCCGCACAGGCAGGCGCTCAGGAACTGCCACCTCTGATCCTTAGAGCTTTAAGGCCACTTCGGTGACTCTCAGATTCTGGGGGACGCCTGGCCAGAGGGTCCCTAACCAGAGCTCCTTGTTCATGTGCGGTGGGGCCTCTCAGCCCCTTCATTCGTTTGCTGGCCCAGGCAGCATCCTCTGAGCCAGGACCCGTGCTGGGTGCCGGGAGCCCATGCATTAACTCTAACAAGTCCTTGCCTGTAAGGAGCCCTCTCCAGAGACAGCCGGTTCTGACTGGCGCAACAGATGCTCCAAGGGAACCTGGAGCAGCAAAATCTGACAGCGCCGGCCTCATTAGAAAGCAGGGCCAGGCCTTGGAATGCTAACTGTCAGCCCAGAGGAGCCAGGCCTCGGCGCTGGAAGGATCCTGGCATCCCCTCCCTGCCTCTGCAGGACTTTACCCCTGGCAGCAGCCACAGCAGGAGGCAACCGGGTGGAGGTATGTGCTCAGGGGGAGAGCAAGGCCAGCAGAAGGCGAGAAGTTACCTTCTTCCCCCCACCCGGCTGTGACCAGGCTCAGACAGCCTGACTCAGAGCACCTGGTTTAGAGGCCCGAGTCCACGTGCCCCAATCAAGCCACCAGCACAACCGCGTTCTCCTTAATTAAGCAAGGCGTGGCCGGGCCTAGAGTCATGCTCAGGGTCCACAGTGCAATTTCACGACTGCCCCCCCAGGCACGTATGGGAGCAAGTTCAGAGACATTAACTAACTTGCCTGAAGTCACAAAGAGTAAGCCAGCCCTAGCTAGTACCCCTGCTCAAACCGGATCCCCAACAATGATGGCAGCTAATATTTGGAGCCACTACACATAAACCATGTCATTTGAGTCCTACTATGACCTGAAGAGGGAAAAACGATCACCGGCGTTCTGAGAGAAAGTCAACAATGCCTGGAACAACTCAACAGGTAGATGGCAGAGCCAGCACTCAACGAATGATGACGACGATAATACTAATGACAACTATATTATCCTCCTACCGCAGCTGGAACATCCATCACAAACTTAATGACTTTGAAATAATAAGAACGTATTGTTTACTTACAGTTCTGGAGGGCAGGAGTGCAGAGTCGAGGTGTCGGCAGGGCTGCGTCCCTCCTGGGGGCTTCAAGGGAGAATCCGTTTCCTTGCATTTTCCAGCTTCTAGAAGGTGCCTGTGCGGCCTGGCTTACAGTGCCTCCCTCCACCGTCAAGGCGCCCTACCTTCTCCAACCTTCTTCCATCTTCATGTCTCCTCCTCTGACCCTCCTGGCTCCTCGCAGAGGCCTCTTGTGATTACATCATTGGGGCCACCTGGAAAATCCAGGTGTGTGCCCTTATCATGTCTGCCGACGCCCCTTTGACCACATAAATTAACATGTTCACAGGTTCTGGGAATTAGGACACGCACCTCGTGGAGGGCTGTGACTCCACCTACCACAGCAGGTGACATTTCCTGAGCTCCAACTACTAGTACATGCGGGGGTTTTGTGACCAGGGTTTCGTGTGCATCATCTTAGAGCAGCGCATCTTGCACACAGATCCCCAGGGGACCTTGTTAAAAATGCAGATTCGGCTTCGGGAGGTCTGGATTCCTAACCAGCATCCAGGTGATCCTGCTGCTTGGTCCAGAGACTACACTGCGAGCAGCAAGAATCTAGAAGAGGGGCCCACAACCTCTTTCTGTGGAAAAACCCGACTATTTTCAGCTTTGCGGGCCTCACAATCTCTGCTGTGACTACTCCACTCTGTGACAGCCCCAAAGCAGCCGTCGACATTATGAGAATGCATGGGCGTGGCTGTGTGCCAATAAAACTTTCCTTATGGACGCTAAAATGTGAATTTCATAGACCATCAGGAAATGTTATTCTCCATTTGATTATTTTCAACCATTTGAAGATGCAAAGACCATTCCTAATTTACGGGGACACTGGGCCAGCTTTGGTTGTACTTTGCAGACCCCTGATCTGGAATGTCAGTTCCAGGAGAACAGTTCTTTCTATCTTATTCTTCTTGCTGTGGCATCCCTTGCATCTGGCACCTCATAGCTGCTCCCACCCCCAAATTATGCGTTGAATGAAAGAGCAAATCATCTCATTTAGTCCTCATGATTACTTCTCCTGGGAGGCACAGTTTATAGATGGGGAGCTATGGGAGTCGTTTCTCTGGATTTGGTAGGAAAAAAAAAAAGGCACAGAGATGGTGTGCATGAGGCTGTACAGCTGGCCTCCTGGAAGGACTAAAATCACTCTGACCCCATTGGTGTCCTCCCCCACATCCTGGGTGCCCCCTCCCCTGCAGCCAGCACCACAGAGTTGCCTGTATCCCTGGCTCCTATAAAAACAGTTCTGCTTCCCAAGACAGGGTCTGGGCCCTTCGCACAGCCACGTCTTGAGCCAGGCCCAGCAGGGCTCTCACCGAGCATGAGAGGCAACAGAAAACTCTCTCCTGTGTTGGCTGGAAACAGCAAATGCCCCAACACTTCTGTACTAGGCAACCAGGCACAAACTCTGCCAGGTCAGAGCTTGGCAAACACATTCCCATCAGGGGCTGGTCTGGTAAGATAAATGTGTGAAATGGGTGGGGCTGAAACCACAGGCACCAAATGGCTGCTAATGCCACAATGCGTGACACCTGTCCAGCCCTCAGTGAGACCCATGTGGCTTGAAATTTACCAGCTGTGTCTCTCCTCAATTCCACAGAGAGCATCTCCCACCCCAGGACCTCCACCCATGCTGTTCCCTCAGCCTGGGATGCTCTTTCTGCCCCGTAAGTTAACTCCATCTCAGGTTTCAAGTCCCAGAGTACCATTTCCCAGCCCAGGCGCCCTGCACCTCCCTTGTCACACTAGCAATTTCACACCTGTTTATGTGATGAATTGATCAATGTCTGCCTAGTCTCGGATCAGTTCTCTGCGGCTGCTGTAACAAACTGCCACAATCTTGGTGGCCCAAAACAACAAAAATTTATTTTCTCAGTCCTGGAAGCCAGAAGTTCAAGATCAAGGTGTCAGCAGAGCTGGTTCCTCTCTAGGAAAGTATCCATGCGATGACTTTCTCCCGGTTTCTGGTGGCTGCTAGCAGTCTCGGCTTTCCTCAGCTTGTAGACACATCACTTGGGTCTCTGCCTCTACCTTTCCCTCTGTGTCTCTGTGTCTTAAATCTACCTCTTTTTTTTTTTTTCTTAAAAGAACATCAGTCATTAGATTTAGGGCCTACCCTAAATCCAGGATGACCTCACCTGGATTCCTTAATTTAATAACATCTATAAAAGTCCTATTTCCAAACGAGGTCGTATTCATGGCTGCCTGGGGTTTGGACTTTGGCGTGTATCTTTTGGGAGGGCCGTTGTCTAAACCTCTGCAGTCCTCTTAACTTTAACCTCCACGAGGACAGAGATTATGTCAACCTTTTTTCACCAGTATACCCTGGTACCCGCCACACCCTCACACACAGGACTGGCTAGGTAATTTGTGGACACCAGGGAAAAATGAAAATGCGGAGCCCCTTGTTCAAAAATTAAGACTTTTAAGATGGCAACAACCAAACATGGGGCCCTTGTGAGAGGTTACAATGACCTCACAGACTGCCCACCCGTGAACCTGGGCCTGTTGATTGAAGGATGAGTACTAAAAACTATTTACCTCAAGAGTCACCCTGGGAAATGACTGGTGAAACCATCCTCAGCCCAAGCCCCAGGTATGGGACTGATGTTCTATCCATTTTACAGATGGGGAACTGAGGCCTGAGAAGTAAGAATGTGTGAGATCAGACAGGGCCGAGCAGGGACCCACATCTCCTGTTGCCCTCCCTCCCACCTGGCCCAACCCCTGAACCTCTGGCAGGTGCAGCCCTCTCAACTCCACCCAGTCCTGTCCCTCCTGCAAGCTCGAAGACACTTCAGTGAGGGACCAGAAGAAAAACTACTGTGGGAACTGTGCCCACAATTTAAACAAATCACAGGCTTGGCCCGAGCATCTGTGTCAGACAGTGACATTTGCTAGGCGCTGACCCTGGGGCTGGCTGGGGCAGCCTGCAACAGCTGGTCTTTCATCTTCACAGCCACTTCCTTTTCCCCATCTCACACATGGAAGAATCAGTCCAGCAGAAAGTGCCCGGAGTCACCGGTGTTTGCACCCGGCTCCATCTGACTCCGAGATCTGAGGTCCACACCTTCCAGCTCCTGACCTCTCAACAATGATGCCATACACACCTGCGAGGAGGAGACTGTCTTACAATCCCCCAGCTTTCAGACAAGGGAACTGAAGCACAGAGCACTGACTTGCCCAAGGTCACAGGGCCGGTAAAAAGCCGATTTGGAATTCAAACCCAAGCAATGAGCTTCCTTGCTACTATGTCGGCCACTCGAGAGCCTCAGGTGGGATCACAAGTAGGGTCCAGACCAGGGAGATGTTAAAGGGAGGTGCCACCCCAACTACAGGAGACAGTGTTCCCATAGGTGCAGAGGGGGTCTAGGAGTCAGCACCTGCCCCAGGGTGAGTCCCAGGCAGTGAGGAGGGCACAGAATTAGAAGCCACCTGGCCCCGCTGATGTAGCTGGCACAGAACGTGCTGTCTACATACCTGGGGCTTCCCCTCTCCCAGGGCTTCAGCTTGTAAAGTGGGGACAAGTGCAGCACACTCCTACAGCTTTGTTATGAAGTCTGGATATTTTATAAAGCTTCAGGCAAAAATAGGCTTTAAAAATTGCGTTTGGGTACATGGGGTAGGGGTCACACAGCTTGTCTTCCTTCTGCCCAGAGATAACCAACTCCAGCCCTAGCAAGCGGGGCTGACCCTTCTGGCTTGCTCAGAATCAAGGGGTCCCTGGGATGCAGGGCTTTTAGTGCTAAAACGGAACAGTCCCCTGTTCACAGGGACATTTTGTCACCCTGGCTGTCCAAGGCCACTGTCTAAGCAGAATGCTCTCTGGGCTTTAGGTCTGTTATGGGCTTGGAGCAGCTGGGGAGGGCTCAGTGGGGGGATGTGGAAGATGCTGGTCACTGCTGTCCCCAGGGAGATGAAACGCTGCCTTCTCTTTGAAGTGGCCCCAGCTGCAAACATAATGTGGTCTTTTGGCTAAAGTCATCAGCTGAGAATTTCTTCTCCTCCTGGAAGGGGGCCAGTCTCCCATTTGAAGTCCTTTGGGGGTGGGACAAGAGCTGGCATGTAGGAAGGCCTTGTGTTAGCATCCTAGGGCTGCTGTTAAAAAGTATCACAAACCGAGGGCCTTCAAACAGCAGGAATTTATTCTAACCCACGCTGAAGGCTGGAGGTCCAAAATCAAGGTGTTGGCAGGGCTGTGCTCCTCGCGAAGGCTCTAGGGGACATATTTTTTCTTGCTTCTTCCAGCTCTGAGTGTTTGCCAGCAATTCTTGGGTTCCTCAGCTTGTGGCACTACTCCAGTCTCTGCCCCTGTCATCCTATGGCACTTCTCCCCGTGTGTATCTATGTCCAAACTTCCCTCTTCTTATAAGGGCACCGGTCATTAAATTTAGGGTCCACCCTACTCTAGTGTGATCTCATCTTAACTTGATTACATCTGCAAAAGACCCTATTTCCAAATAAGGTCACATTCACAGGTTTGGGGTAGACATGAATTTTGGGGAGACACTATCCAGCTCAGCAGAGCCCCTCCCCAATCTACCTGCACCATGCCTGGAAGGTGGGGCAGGGGCAGGGTCCTGACTGTGGAAACCTCCTCACCCACTCGCCACCTGTCCACCCCCGGGCCTGTGCTGGGTGAGGGTGGGTGAACCTGGGCAGTGTGGAGGCACGCCAGTGGGGGGGGGCAGGAGCCGATAGGGAGGGATGGTGCACTGGCACTCGATACCCTAGTGTGACCAGAGTCTTTCCCGCCTCTTTCTGGCAACAGGGCCTGGATTTTCCTTCAAAGACACACCCTCCCCCACTCTCGATTCACAAGATTTGGGTAGAAATGACACCATCGCTAACTCAGGGTGGTCTGGCCAATCAAAGAGATGCATCCTACTTGACACAGGGATTGGTTCAGGACTGGATAATGACACAGTCAGTGCTGGAAAGACTCAGCTTGGGCTTCTGCGGCAACTTACCCTCAGGAAGCTGAGAACTTGGGCAGCCAGCTATCTTGCCACGATAAGGAGGGAAACTGCATTGAATGAAACCAACTCAGAGAAAACTAGATTCGAGAGACACAGGGAAGGATTCTTGACACCGCGTGTAAGTACCTGGATCCAGCTATTCCGGAAGCCATTCGATGCCTGCACTTTTTTCATGGGTCAGTCAGCACTCTCTGTTCTTAAGCTACTTGGAGTTGGTTTTCCATCAAGTGAAAGAGAACTGACACATAGTATGAAAGGGCATTGGACCTCAGTACCAGAATGTAAACTGAGGTTCAGTATGGTTGGGCAACTTTCTCAAGGTCATTTTTCTTATTTTGTGGCAGGCACTGGGCTAGACAAGCTTGGTCCCTGTTTAGTGGAAGAGAAGGAAGAATTACAATGTCAAAGGGCAAGGCCCTATGCATAGCCAGAAAGATTAGATCAAGAAGAGAAACTTAAGGATGCTGGAGGGAAGGATTTTGGGGTGAGAAAAGATAGAAGTAGACATGCTAAAGGGAAGACTGGGAATAGTCCCCCAAGACTGAAAAGGGGCCTTGGGGCTTGGCAGAGCCTTCTACTACTGGGAAAGGCCCTGGTCCCCAAGCCTGGCCCACAAGCAATGGAGCCGCCACCTACAAGGGCTCCTGGTGCTTAAAGTCAGAGCCCAGCCCCAGTGTGGAGTCAAGACTAGAGGGCCCTTCCATGCATGCTCTTACCCCACGTGCCCCCGAAACTTTCCCCCAAATCCGAGGAGTAAGGGTAGAGAGGCCAGTATGGAACACACTCCATTTGATTTCGATTCCAGTTTTGCCCACATTGTCCAAAGCTGTCTACATATTCAATGCAATACCTATCACAATTCCAATGGCATCTTTCACAGAAATAGAAAGAACAATCCTAAAATTTGTATGGAACCAGACAAATTTTTGTATGAGAAAGAAGAACAAAGCTAGAAGCAGACCACTTTCTGATTTCAAACTTTACTGTGAAGCTATAGTAATCGAAACTGAAGTTCTGGTAAAAAGAGACACATAGACCAATAGAACAGAATTGAAGGCCAAGAAACAAACACTCCCATATACGGTCAATTAATATTTGACAAAAATACTCAATGGGGAAAAGATAATTCTTCAATAAATGGCACAGGGAAAACTAGATAATTACATGCAAAAGAATGAAATTGTACCCCTATCTTATACCCCTCACAAAAATTAACTCAAAATGGATTAAAGATTTAAACATGAGAACTGAAACCATAAAAACTCCTGGAAAAAAACATAAGGGAAAAGCTCCTTAATATTGGTCTTGGCGACAATTTTTTGGCAATGACACCAGAAGCAGCAAGCAAAATAATAAGTGGGACTACATCGAACTAAAAAGCTTCTGCACAGCAATAGAGGTGATAGGATGAAAAGACAGCCTATGGAATGGAAGAAAATATCTGCCAATGATACATCTGATAAGGGACTAATATCAAAAATATATAGGGAACTCATACAACTTCGTAAAAAAATGTTTTAGTTAAAAAGTAGGAATTAAATAGACATTTTTCCAAAGAAAACATAAAAATGGTTATTAAGTACATGAAAAGGTGTTCAGCATCACTAATCATCAGAGGAATACAAATCAAAGCACCATGAGACCTCACCTCACACCTGGTAGAGTGGCTGTCATCAGAAAGACAAGAGACAAGTATGGCAAGGATGTGGAGAAAAGGAAATCCTGTGCACTGGTGCTGGGAGTGTAAATAGGTACAGCCACTCTGGAAACAGTATGGAGGTTCCTCGAAAAATTAAAAACAGAACTACCACATGATCCAGCTCGGGGTGTATATCCAAAGGAAACGAAAACACAATTTCAAAGAGCTATCTTCACAGCCATGTTTATTGCAGCATTATTTTCAATAGCCAAGACTTGGAAACAACCTAAGTGCTCACTGATGGATGATTTTTATATATATGTATATATAATGAAATATTATTTAGCCATGAGAAAGAGGAAATCCTGTCATTTGGAACAATGGATAAAACTTGAGGGCATAAGGCTCAGTGAAATAGGTCAGACGGAGAAAGAATACTGTATGATATCACTTATATGTGGAATCTAACTTATATGTGGAATCTAAAAAAGCTGAACTCACAGAAACAGAGAGTAGAGTGGTGGTTGCCAGGGGCCAGGAGTGGGAAAATGGGGAGATGTTGGTCTAGTTATAAGATAAATACGTTCTGGGGATTTAATGTGTGGTATGGTGATTGTAGGTAATAATATTGTATTATATACAGTATTACTGCCTTATCCATGGGGATAGGTTCCAAGACCCCCAATGGATACCTGAAATCATTGAAAGTGCCAAACCCTATGTTTTTCTTGCACATACACACCTTTTCACTTAAAGGAAGCACTTTATGGCTTCTCTTCTGGCATATCTGAACTGCCAGCATCATCACTCTGCACTCTGGGGCCATTACTGAGTAAAACAAGGGCTTTTTGAATGCGAGCACCACGATACCGACAGTAGATCAGCTAATTGAGCCGGCTACTTAGTGACTAACAGGCGGGGAGCGCCTACAAAGAGATGATTCACATCCCGAAACGGATGGAGCGGGATGGTGAGAGATTTCATCATGCTACTCAGAACAGCACGAAACTCAAAACTTGTAAATCGTTATTTCTGGAATTTTCCATTTAATATTTCTGGACTAAAGTTGATCGCAGGTAACTGAAACCCAGGAACATGAAACCACAGATAAGGGGGGGACCACTGTACAATACTTAAAAGTTGCTGAGAGCAGATCTTAAATCTTCTCACCATAAAAAAAAAGGAGAATGATGTGACATAATGCAAGTGTTAACTAACACATGATAATCGTTTTGCAAAACATAAGGGTATTACATCAATGCATTATATATCTTAGGTTTACAGAATGTTATATGTCAATTATAATCCATTAAACCGGAAAAAAATTTAAGTAAAAAAAAATTTTAAAGGGTTGTAACATTTTAAAAAACCCACACTGGTGGATTGACACTCATTTGTGTAACTAACGCTGGGAGATCCCACCAGGAAGCCTGCTGGCTACTCCCCACCAGCCTCTGGACCCTCCCGGCTCCCTGTTCTCAGCCAGGAGCCAGCTATTAAACCCATGACGAGCACTTAGAGCCATCCCTGGCTCACAGAACGACTTCATAACTGCCTGTTCTTATTATCGCTGTTGTGATTCCATCTAGCGCTTTACAAGCTTCAGGTGGGAAGTCCTAGTTTAGTAAGATACCAGCAGGTCCTCCTAGGACGAAAAATCTCCTAGAGTGCTGAGCAAGTGACAGGAAAAAATCAAGTTTCCTTCCAAATGTTTGAAGAGAAAGATGTAAAGATGTACTGGTGAGTCCCAAAAATGTTCCATCGCTAACATCCCTCCTTGGGCCACTAACTTGATGACCAAGGAGCCTCCTTTTGTCATTACCCACTTCCGTTGCTCTTAGTAACCATGTCCAGTAGCTGCCCATTTCCTCCCTCTGTCCCCCAACTGGAGCCTTTCCTTAGAAAATCTCTTCAGACCCTGTGGCTTCACACAGTGAGTCCTGTGATTCCCCTACCCTTGACCCCCCAACAAATAAGGGTGAATCACCATGTTTTCTCTTACCTGGATTCACCTGTCCAGCCCAAAACAGCCATCCACCCAGCTGAGGTTGACTCTCATATTCTGAAAACAGAGAGAGGAGAATATGCACGGTTCAGTGCAAGCACATGACCATCTGTCTTGCAAGTGCCAGGGAGTTGCCCCCAGCTAAATACCAATGCCAGGGTCACAAAAACCCACCAGCAAGCAATGTTTCCTGTGGATGGCACTATCTGAAAGAAGCCAGTTGTTAGCAAAAGGCCATATCGCAGCGTCCTTTGAGCATGTCAAATTCCTAATAGAGAATATAAAGCAGAGCACGGTGTCAAGACAGTCACCCAAGGACCAGTTCATGGTTGTCGATTAGCTAAATGGTTCTCGAGCATCATCATGAAGATTTAATCTGGACACGCATCCAGCTACCAACTGCTTAGTAAATATTCCTGCTCCTGCTCAGAACAAAAGTATTCATTTCCTCCTGAAGACTCTTCTCACGCCCATAGCCCCTGGTGCCCACACACTCACACAGGGCATGGTGCTCAGTCTGCTCTGCCCTTTGGAAAAGAGGAGATGTTCAAGCTCTCCGTGCATCACTTTGCTGCAACAATTTCCTAAATCAGGGGGCTCAGCCTCTTCCTGCGTTAGCCCTCCAGTGCACACTGCACTGTTCAAGTTCCATGCTCACAGGGACACCAGTAACACCCGTCTCTGCTCATACAGCTGTCACACTGGCAGTGATCGTTTGCATTTTACAGGCAGGACCCTGAGAAGCTTCTCCGACTTCATGCTGAACATGTATCACAGTCCATTTTTAAAATTTATAAAAGCATGTCATCACAGTGCTAAGAAGAATATGCCACGTATGCACCTATTTCCTCTTCCTCTCACTACTTTTAAATAAATCGCTGCTTGTATGAAATTCAAAGGACTGGTAAAGAAGATTTTTAATGGTGCAGTTGAGCCTTCTGTGAATATTTTGTTAAGTTCTCACATATCCTAGTTCGCTAATAAAAACAAGGAGCAAGAATACTGGCACCTTGTATCATCCCTCATTGTTGAAGGAGATTAAGGGGGAAAAAATAAGTCTTAGGATTTATCGCCAATTTTTTTTTCTCTCCCCAGAACATTTGTTTTCACTGAAATGCCCTGGTCTCACCCATTCTAAAAAAATGAGATTTCATTATATGAGAAATGATTCGGGAGTCCACATTCTTCCAGGGTGCCAAAATCCCTACATCCTGGGAGAAGGGTGCTGACACAAGAAGCAGGGTACTCAATTCTTGCCTCGGTTAGGTGTACACATTACATTAACACGGGACCCAGGGGAACACTCTCTAGGTTTTTCTCCCAGTTACACCCATGAGGGACAGGCTCTTGGGAGACTACAAGGACTTCGGTTCTCTTTTGACAGACAAAAGAAAAGGTGTCTAAAAGCCTAAAAGAAAACCAGAAGGAAAGATGATGCTCATTTACTCAAAAAGCACCTCATGTCCCATAAACCTGACCTCGACTTCTCTCAGGGAGAGAAAATTGGGTTGAACGAATGCAATTGTTTAAATAAGGAGCTCTAAAAATGCTCCAAATCCTGGCTTCAGCACTCGCAGTGTGGGAGGAAGGTGGAGCAGACAGCCAGGGTGTCTCTCCAGAGGAGGTCCAGCTCCCACCTCTGCCTTGAGGCTGGATAACCTTGAGCAAAATGTCTGGTTCACATCCTAAAGGGAGGACTGGATTAGAGGGGCTCTAAGCCCCTTTCCTGCTAAATTTACCATTCTGTGAGCCTACCAGCTGGCCTGGGGATCTTTGGTTTTGCAGGCGTGTCACTTTACTGGTTGGATGTGTGGGAAGAGGGTCTTGAACTATAAAAAAGGAAAAGAAGCTGAGGGAAATCACGTGTTAGACACGGCACAGCTGTGTTTCCTAGAAGGCCTTGGTGAGAAGCCTGGCAAGTAGACTCTAGATGGTGGCCCTTCACTAACCACCTCTCCTTTGGCACTTTCTGGGTGCTAACAGACTGCACGTGGGCACTTACCTTGTTTCATCTGCACCACAGCCCTGAGAGGCAGGTGCAGGTGGTAGCGACTGTTGGTTGCCTCCCAATATCCATCCCTCCCTTCCTTCTCACTAACAGAACTCTGGGAATATGTCCCCCTGGAAAATCGCTTTATTAGTTATCGCTGTGTAACAAATAACCCCAAAACTCAGCAGCTGGAAACAACAAACGTTATTACCTCACAGTTTCTGTGGACCAGTTTTGTGGCCTTCTGGATCACATCTCTCAAGAAATTGCAGTCAAAATGTTCACCAGAGCTGCAGTCATCTGAAGGTTTTACTGGGGGAGGACATTCTTCCAAGTTCGTGAGGCTGTTGGACTGAGGGCCTCGGGTCCTCGCTAGCTGTTGGCCTGAGACATCGATTCCTTGCCATGTGGGCCCCTCCATAGGGTGGCTCACAATGTGGCAGCTGACTTTCCTCGGAGATGGTGGTGCCCATGAAAGAAGCCACCATCTCCTGGTAACTTAATCTCAGAAGTGACATCCTATCACTTTTGCTGTGTTCCATTGGTTAGGAGAAAGTTATTAGGTCCAGCCCACACTCAAGGGGAGGAAATAACAGAAGGAAGAGATTAGAGATTATCTACCTCAAGTACCTTTCCCAAGCTCCCTTGCAGCTAGACATGACCACGTGGCTAAAATCGTGCCAATGAAAGACAAGTAGAAGTTTTGTGGTGGGCTTCTGAGAAGATTTCTAAAAAGCTATGTCAGAATGATGTATTTTCTCTTCCTTGAAGTCTAGAACACAATGGCTGGAGCTCCAGCAGCCACCATGGACCCTGAGGTGACCTTTGGAATGGAAGCTAGCACAGGAAGACTGAAGAAGCCTGGGTCTGTGATGATTTCACATATCCATCTTACCAGCCAGCCTGCCTGCCTAGAAAGTTCTTTACATGAGCGCTTTAAGTCACCATTCAGAGCTCTGTCACTCACAGCTGAATCCAGCCCTAAACACCGTATTATTATTACCCACAGTGTCCAGAGCAGAAAACTGAAGTTTATTGGTACACAGAATTTATCCGAGGTCTAAAGCAAGCAAGTGGTTCAGGCTGGGCTTGACTTGCAACGTGTTTCGTTAAAAATATAACCTTTTTCCAAGGCTTCTAGAGAGATCTATGCGGGAAGGCGGGGGGAATCATATGAGTTCCTGCCCCTTCTTCTAGACAATCTTCACCATGTGAAGTCACACAGGAGACAGGAGTGGTATGTGATAGCAGGCTGGCAAAATAGTCCCTTTACCAGGGCAGGGAGCAAAGATTGCTGTTTTATTCATCATGTTCCCTGTCCTTCCTGTGGGAACACTGAGCGAAGAACACTGTGGACTGGGCAACTGTTGACTTGGGAAACGTTCCCAATTTCAGAATAAGTGATAGGGAAGGACGGGCTGAAAGAGCGAAAGGTCTGGATGACAGATGGTGTGTGTTTGAAGGCAGGCTGCCCCAGGCAATGGGCAGCATTTAGTAATGTCCTCTTGGAGCAGGGACAGAAAAATGGTCCAAGGCAAAAGGCCACCTCCTTCTGGAGAAGATCTTAATCAGACCCCCACTAGAGCTGAACGGAAGGTTCTGGCTGAAATGGGTCATCCCCTAACCAGGGAACTCCATTTCAAATCCCAGGACCTGCCAGAGAAACTGGACTTCCCCTGGTGGCAGAACGGTGCCCGTCCACTGAATGTCTGTGCAGCCTTTTCGTGTGTAAGGACTTCTTCCTGTCACTCCCCTGACACACAGCAGTGCCTTCACACTGAACATTACACTCATTAAAGAACCCACCTGGATGAGTGATGGATTTGTTACCAGCCTATCAATGAATAGTAGGCCAATGAGTGCTCCTCAAGGGTCAGAAAAGACTTAAGCTGAACATTTGTTTGCTCTTCGTACTAGTTAGTCCACACTTACTCAGTACCAGCATGTCTTCACAGACTGCAGGGCCTTGCCTGTATCCAAATATCCTCTACAATAGTCAGGGCTTTCATGGTGGCAAGTGGCAGGAATGGAACTCAAACGACAATAAGCAAAAGGAGATGGTTTACTGATTTACCTCACTCAAAAGGAAGGGGTGGATCTAGTGTTGGCACAACCAGTCCAGGCCCCAAATGCTGCCACCCATGTGCTCTCACACTGGGTTTTCCTTCTTTTCTGTTGCAAGTGGGTTCTCAATGTGCACGGGAAGCAGGCTGCCAGCAACCCCAGAACAGGTTCTTCCAGCACCGAGAATCTTCCCTGCCATGCCTCCTGCCCAGGAAGTGACTGGCCCATCCCATAGAGAGGGGGTACTCTGGTTGGCTGGGCCTGGGTCATGTCGCTAGGAGGGTGGGGTACTGAGAAAGGCAGGCCCTACTGGAATTACATGACTGGAGAAGTTGGGCTCAAAGAAATGGGGTGCTTCCAGAAAATAACCCATTTCCACTTCAGTCCAACATTGCAAATATGTGGATAAAGGTTTTCCTGCATTTGCTTGCAAAACCAAGTGCCCTACTGAATCCAGATGGGTCTGTCGACATGCTGCCACTCCTGAGTCCGGTATGGGGCTCCTTCCCCTTCACCACCCTCTGTTCCACTTTCTGTCTGCCTGACAATCGCCCCTCATTTCCCTACCTGCTTCTGTTTGCTCTGGGATCTTAACCACCAGCTACAAAGTTTCTGGGACAAAATCTGCTATTCTCCCTCCAGATGTACCCAACCAAGGGTGGACTTTATTGAAGAGAAGGAATTCCCTCCTTCATCCTTTCCTAAGCCCTCTGACAGCCACCTTCCAGCCCTCTGAAGACAGAAGAGCTGCTGATAAGGCAGGCTGTCAATCTCAGATGACATCTGACCTTTCAACTCCAACAGGCTGAGTGGCAGCAGAGAGCAAAGCCACAGCTGGATGTTGACAGCTCTTGGCTGCCAAGAGGGAAAGGGAGGGAAGTGCAGACCGCACCCCCCCTCACCTTCTGGGGGCAGAAGGGACAAGCAGATCTGATTTGCTCAATGTACCCCAGTGCTAGCTGAAGAGAATTCATTTATGGTTTTTACCCCAAACTGCTTGGGCCATAAAATAAAGCACCCCTTTCCAAGGAGCACAACTTCCTATTGATGACCCTGCTCACTTGTGTCTGGTCACAGCAATCTTAGCATGGCCAGGAGTCCAGGGGCAGAAAAATGTGGGGGGGTTTCAAGGCGCCGTCCAGAGAATCTTCAGGCTTGGCTCCTCCGTGGTGTCAAGAAGCTGGTCAATATCTATGGCTGGCTGCTGCGGCTCTATTACTGATGCAGGGACCTGGGAAGGCAGTGCTCCTTGGAGTGGAAGTTTGTGACCAAATGAGCACCCTGGACGCAGATGGCAGCGGCACGCCTCCAGAGTTAGGACAGACCTCAGGAGTCTGTCTCGTTTCCTTTTTACAGGTGCATTTTCACCCCACATTGGGCTGTGGGCCTACTGTTTTAAAGGAGGGTCTCCAGCCCACCTTTCTTCGGGGTCCTGTTTGATCCCTGTCCAGGTCTACATTTCTGTGTAGCCACATTCCCTCCTGCTGCACGTTGTACCCTATTTTCCTAGTTACCTCACCCATTTGGAGGCAAAAGAGAGAATGAACACAGTAAAGGAAACCTGGACCTGGCAGACACAGGGATGGACTGTAGGCTCATTTTGTTTCCAGGATCTATTTGAAATCTTCTTTTGCCATTTCCACTGGCCCCATTTGTGACCATAAAGTCATGGCTAGACTCGAGTCCATTTTAGAATGTTTAGCTTTCTCTCTCTCTCTCTCTCTCTCTCTCTCTCTCTCTCTCTCTCTCTGTCTCTCTCTACTGTGCTGGGGTCCAGAGGGAAGCAGAAGTGAGGGGCAGAGCCTTCTAAAGTCTCGGTTCAAACTCTCCCTCTGTGGTGGGACATTTGCTTCCAGAATTGAGCTGTTTCTCAGCACATCAGTCTATTTTTGCAGGAGAGCTGGCTGCCCCACGCCAAGGTTCCTTACCACAAATAGAACTTCTGGAAGGACCCACCGGTTTCCTCTGGGCTTTCAGACACCTCTTCACATTTCACTTGGCTTCCCTTCCCCAGCCTCAAAAGGGAACATTTGGAGCCCCTTCTGTTCTGCTGTGACTGCAGGCCCCTCCAAGGTTCTCCAGGGGATTCCTTTGGGGTGGCAGTGAGCCTGGCCTGACTCTTCAGATCTGGCCTCTGGCACGCCCTGCTGCCACTCCCCGGAAGCTGAGCTGCGAAGCCCCACGGGTAGCCAGAGAGCCAGTGTGCATCCCAAACTGTAGGCTCAGCCCTGAGACGGTAAAACAGACAAACCACCAGGGCCCACACTCAGTGTCCCTGTCCCTAGATCGCCAGCCTCTCCGAGTGCCTCTGGCCCCAAACCGTCACTTAAGACAGGATTTGAGGACTCATCTTATAAACTGTCATGGGCAAGGGACATACCAATGAGACATTTACCTACCGGGGAGGCCCAGAGTTGAACCTAAAAGCAATCCCTGTGAGTCGAACTGAAACGAGTGGGGGAAAAGAAGACATCATCTCACTAACCTGTCAACCAGGTAAGAGGTGGCTGTGCCCAAGGTCGGCTTTGGTTCCTCAGAGTCTGAGGTTAGAAGCAGGGGAAAGCCACTTTCTTGAGGCATTTAAGACAGATCTTCAGAAGATTCCAGAACAACAATAAGTCCAGTTATTCTAAAAAGAGTCCCACTTATGATGTGAGTATCTCAACTCCTTCTCTCAGGCAGCGTGGCCTTCAAAGCTCAGTCCCTGGCAGATAGACTGGGTTCAAATTTCAGGTCTGCCACTTACTAGCTCTGTGAACTTAGGATGTTTCTAAACCGCTCTAAGCTTTCCTTTCCCCTCCCAAGGGAACAAAGGGAAAAATAATAATGTGCCTGGCACATAATAAACCTCAAAGTCTGAATAACATGTGTCTACAGGAGCTAGGCCCTTAACATGAAAGAGTGACATTTTCCACATGGTCCCAATTATCCAAACTACATTAGATACGAACAAGCTAAGGGGGCCGACTCCCAATGTGAACTAGAGGTGGATGTGACCTTGCCCTTGGATTTGCTCCCAGTCACCCCGGCTTTGGTTTGTAAACAAGTGCGTGCATTTCCCTTGCAGTTGAGGCAGCTTTTCCAAGACTAGCGGCTCCCAGAACTGAGCGGGCACCTGAACACCAGCATGGCTGGCTTCCAGGCTGCTGGCCCCACCCCTGGAGCTTCTGACTCAGTAGGATGGGGGTGAGGCCCAAGAATTTCCATTTCTAGCAAGTTCTCAGGTGATGCTGCTGCTGCTGCTGCTGCTGCTGTTGGGAACAAGGAGTGTCAAAGGCCTGGGCGTGTCTTCACCGGGCTCCAGGCCCTGGGGACTCCTCTGAGAGTGAAATGATTAGCTGGCTCCAGAGGCGGGTGCTTTGGATGCTGCTACTAAGGATTTGTAGTTCTTTGGCAGGAGTGTGAACTGGAAAGCAGTTTGGCGATACAGATCGAGAGCCTTTAGAGTCCTGCTCTCTGGTGTCGTGACCACTCTTCTGGGAAGCTGTCCTTTAAGACAGAGTCTAAGATGGGGACAAAGCCTTACACTGGCCTGGGGCCTGCAGGTCTGTGTCTAACTCTCTATCCCTAGGGCTGTTGACTGGTGAGAACGCAAAGAGGGGAAACGTGGTCCCAACCTAGTGCACTGACTCCTGATGATCAGGACAGTGCAGATGAGACTCGGGGACACAGGGATTCCTGCCACCCAAATCCCTCAGCACGTCTCCCTCCATATGGACATATGGCAGTATCGAGTCTTGGTTAGGCACATCCTCTTATAGTCAGTTACCCTGAGGCTTAAATTCCAGCTCTGCCACTGACCATAACCTCTAGGACAAGTGAATGAACCCACCTGGGCCTCAGTTTTATCTCCAAGTGGGGTCAAGAGTACCTATAGTTCAAAAAATCAAGTGCTTAGAACAGAGTGTGTTCCAATACACCTTTCCTGTTATTATCAGAAGAAACGCAATGGAATGGAGAAGAAAATCTACTTTCAAAAAGCAAGGAGTAGAGTGTTGACTTTAAAATGGAATGTTCCAGAGAGCGGGGTTGCATGTTTTCAGAGACTCCTGCTTCCTCCTAGCATGTAAGTGAACTAGGGAAGTGTCAGGGGGCCGGGAAAGAGCTCCAAGAGCGCCCACTCCCTGGGTGCTTTCTGTCATTGCTCAGCGAGCTGCTCAGTGGCCCCATGAGGGTGGCGGTGGTCCTATCTGACAGCTGAGGAAACTGGAACTGAGCCAACTCCTTGGGCTCTCATAGCAAGGATCTAGGCTCAGACCTGGGCAGCCAGCAGGCCCCAATGCTACGTCCGACGTGCTGCCTCCAACATTCACTGGTTGCCCAGATCAGAGAGAATGACCTGGCCTCAGCAGTAACCAAGGGTCACAGCATTTTCCTCTCCACGTGAAGAGATGCAAAATCGTCCAGGTGGGAATCACACATGCAGAAATGATGAAAGCCTCCCTGTGCGGCTGAACGGCAATAACAGCACATTTTAAAAACACACCCACTGAAGACCCACACTTGTTATTAGGTCAACAGATTTTTGCGCCAGGGATCAAAGCAATCCAATAGGAAAGTTCTCTACAAATGGTGCTGGCATAACTGGATACGCTCTGGGAATGAAGGGCCCTCAACCCCTGTCTCACACCATACACAAAAAATATTAATTCAAGATGGATTCTAGACTTAAACATAAATGCTACAACTAACTATAAAGCTTCTCGAAGAAACATGAAAGAGTAGTGTTACAACTTGGAGGTTCTTAGAAAGAACATGGAAAAAGTTGAAAACAGACTTCATTAAATTAAAAACTTCTGCCCAGGAAAAGATACTGTTAAGAAAATGAGTCGCTGGGAGAGTACATCATCAATGTTCTCACCACAATAAGATGGTGTTATGACGGTGCGGTTGGCTAGTGCTACGGTGGTGATCCTTTGGCAAGGTATGGGTGTATCAAGTCATCGCACTGTCCACTTTAAACTTATATCAGTTGCATCTCAGTAAAGCTGGAAAAAAAGAAAAGAAACAAGCCAGCCATAGACTGGGACTAAAAATTTGCAAACCAGCTCTATGACAAAGGACTGGAGCTACTGGAACTCTCTTACATCTCGGTGAGAGTATGATAAGGCCACCCTACAGAAGAACGCTCTTCAGCTTTGTTTTCCAGACTTGCCTAGGGCGCGCAGTAATTTTTTTGGGCTGAACTGCAACTCCTCTGCTATTCCTGAATAAACACATTTGCTGCTTGATAGCCTTTGCTGTTTAATTTTTAAGGTTACATTCATCAGAACCAATAAAATGTACACTCCGTATTTGAACATTTCACTATGATTTTTATCCCCACTGACCCCCAAATATAAACAAACACCAGCCTCTGACTAATGGCAAGTATGCTGAAGTACCTGGGGCAAGGAGTGTACTGATGTTTGCAACTTAAAAACACACCAAAAACTAAGATGAATTGACATGATGGATGAAGGATGGCTGAATGGTATGTAATAACACAAATATAACAAAACGGTAACTGCACAATCTAGGTGGTGTACAAATGGGTGCTCACTGAACAACTCTGTGTATGTCTGAAATTTTTCATAATAAAACGTTGGGGGGAAAATAGACAAATACAAAGCTATAAAAATGGATGGGCTGCAGCCCTCAGCCTTTGCCCCAGCTCCAACGTCCAAGAACTACAACCTGACCCCAGATCTGGCTGAAGGGTTCCAGAAATCCTAGAACCACAGCACCAGCACAACACGCCCCCTGGGCCTCAGTATCAAGGCCAAAGAACCGTCCAAGGGTTTTATGCCCAGAAGAGACATCAAGAAAGCCTGCTGTGTCTATATAGAAGGGGCAAAGGGCCAACCCAGTTCACTTGTTTTTGTCGCTTGAGACAGTTGGGAAAATAGGGGCCAGGGCGTGCGTGAGGGTTCTGCTGGATATTTAATTTTAAGCCAAATTCCACATGACCATCCCTATGTCAGCTCTAGCTACCAGAACCAGATACAGTAAGGGTTTCAGATAGAAAGTGTAATCTTCAAATATAACTACAATTTATATGTTGTGAGTGTTGGACATTTGGCATAATTTCATGTATCCTTGCATCCACCATGTAAGATAGGTTTACTATTCTGATTTTATGATTGAGGAAATTGAGGCTCAGAGAGGGTGAATAATGTGTCAGGAACACAGAGCTGGAGCTAGAACACACACTCTGGAGCATGGGCCCTTTCTAGAAAGCACTCCTTCCCAAGCCCCTCTCTGGACCAGGAGTGGCACAGGTGCAACCGGTGTGTTCGCAAAGATATTTGAGCAGGAAGCTTAGGGTTTCAGGGGACAGTGAAGAATCCCATTACCTTAGGGCAAGAAGCCTGCTTTCTCCCACAGAAGCCAGGGGGCTGTCAGACCACCATCCATCTGCGTGCTGACGGTGCCCTCGTGTGTACTTTCCGTAAGTACGCCAATCAGTCTTCGGTAGATTTTCCCTCTTGTTCACTGGTTAAAAAGTGTCAGGCACAAGTGTTTGTCCCTGTGAGCTTCAATGACGTGGGGAAGTACTGGCAGCACCCTTTAAGCCCCTCCTTCCCTACATCATTACCCTCTCTTCACACCCCCCTGAGCTGTGAGCAGTGACAGCTTTAGAAGGGCTGGGAGCTCCTTCCAGCCAGGTTTGAGTTTGTAACTCCTGGGGAAGGGAGAGGAAGTGGAAGGGTAGATGTTAAGAGGTTTTTAATGGGAGTGAGTGGGGGGGGGGTGGAGTGTCTTATAAATCTGAATTCTCATAACGCCAGAGATTCTGAGCCCAGCTGTGAGAGCTCAGGATCCCCCCATGTGGAAAAGATGCAGACCCTACCGCATAACCATGTACCAGAGGGCTTAACTCTAGCACCAGGCGCCCGACTCACTGAGGCAGGAATAGGGGTTACAAATAAAAAAAAAAATCCATAAACACCAGGCTTGATGACTTACCAGGGATCTTTAGAGAGAAATGACATCTATGTAGAAATCAAATGCATCATTTACTTATTAAAAAAAAGAGAAAGGAAAAAATCAGAATTCTATGAAAATGTCTTTAATTTTCATCTTTTGGAAATACATTTTTCATTTTTATTTCCATGATACAAAAATGTTAAATATCTAACAATGATCTATATGAAGCAGCTCTACTGAAGTAGACCCATGGAATTCTGTCGCTGTTGTGATCTGCTTCAACAAAGAAAAGGCTGGTACATGTAGATCTGTCATGATTTCACACACATACACACACACACACACACGCACGCACGCACACGTACGCACATGCCACCTTACACCCAGCCAGTCACTTAAACAGAGGAGACAACCAAGCTAAGACACTGACAAGTGAACATAGCACTAAATATAAAAACAGAAATTAACTTTTTTACTTGTCCTGCCATGAGAGACTCACATCTTAGGAAAAATAACTAAATAAATATGCCTTAAGGCCAAGGCATATGTTAAGCTCCTTTATGGGTTGATGTGGGTAGAGATTTTCCTACTAGAAAAACAAGCTTGAGAGCTCCACATTTTCAGGCATCAAAGGTAGGAAGCAGATGGACACAACTGATTTCTCCACTGGGACAAGGTGACCATGTGCTAGGAGTGGCCCCAAATCTGAGCACAAGGTGGTGTTGAGAACCTCTTGCAGCAGGAAGGAGTTCAAGCCCAAATTCATGATTGCAGCACCCAGGAACGCCAGCTCTTTCTACATATTTCACAGCTGACATCCTCCATCAGGTGGATTCCTGAACACATTAAATTTATGACAGGGAAGGTTTCCCACAAGCAATGAATATCTGGTTAATAATGGACATGTTCACAACAGCCCAGAATCGTGCTGAGTGTGAGCAGACAATTTACATTAAAAAGGGAGAGGAAAAGAAAAAAAAAAAAACACAGCCACAAAAAATAAAAGCTGGGTTTTTCTTTTTTCAGGAGAGACACTTGGTTTCAAACCCCTCCCACTCCACACTTATTAGACACAGTATGGCTTCCCAACGGGCTGGCTGGCTCTTTCTCAGCTACAGCACCCACAATTTGCTTCTTGTTTCGCTTAGGTCTTCGTTACCACGTGTCAGGAACTTCAAAGAGCTTGGCAGAGCTGTCCGAGATGCTTCCTGGCGGGAAAGGACAAAACAAGATGAACAAGGAGAGAACAGAACATCCAGTTCGGGGTGGGGCGGCTGCAAAGACACAATAGGAAAAAGTCCACAGACTGGTCTTGTCTGTGGAGAGCAGTGCTCTACAAACAGAGGTGATGCCACAGACACATCACAGGTAGGCTTACTGAGGTGTCTCCCTCCCGCTTGGCTGCCAGTTTATTTTACGGGACTTAGCATGAGATGCTTACACCTCCCCGTGAGCACAGACACACTCTAATCTTCACTAGCCACCATGCTGAGCTCTTAGTTTATTTGCCTTTCAGAAAAGTCGCTGGTATCAATATCCTCATTTTATAAATGCAAGAACAGGTTCAGAGAAGCTAGGGGAATGGCTGAGATGGGGTTTGGGTTCTTCCATAGCACCGAGATCTCCGCCACAGTCCCAGAATTGGATTTCTATGTTCTGTGGTTTATAAGAAATTCCAGGGTCTCATGGCTATAAGACGGAGAGTTCAGAGACCTCAAAAGGGGCAAAAGAAGCTTGCAGCCTTTTCCAATCTCAGCAACAATGGCTAAAATTTTCCTGTACTGAGGGGGCCTCTTCCATTACAAGCAGCTTTACCCCAAAGTTAGAAGCCCTTCTTCTCCATTTGTGTCACCTTCTGCAGCAGGAGCAGCAACTGGTCCAGAGCGGAGTGAGTGGGAACTAAGTAAGGAAAGGGTGTGTTCATAATAGAAAGTGTGACAGACCAGGGCTCCTGCACCTCTGGTGTCCTGCAGGAGTCAAGCCATACACTGAAGGGCTGGCAGTGAAAACTGGCCGAGCCAACCCCAGCTGCTAACACTCCAAGATTTCAAAAGGAAGGAGGTCTTTGAAAATGGGGAGTAGCTCTTAAAAAGAGATGGGGTTCAGGGTCTCATAAAGTAGGAAATCGCTTGGCTGAGAGCAGCTACTGTCAGTGACAGGAATGCCTAAAGGGAGCTAGGTCTAAAAACCTGAAATTACACGGGTATTTCAGCTAAAGTGAGAGAAGTCCCACTTCTGATCACTTATGAAGGTAAAATCCAGAGAGACAGGATGAGCAGACCAGGAGAGGGGTAGTTTGAAGTTTTCTGCCCTGGGTCTCATATGCTTTGTTGCATGTCTGGGGAGTATCAATAAAGACTGCAAGACTACTCCTGAGAAGTGAAGGCGGGCAGCAGATGGTCCACGTCAAAAAGATCCAGTCAGAAAAGATATAAAGATTATTAAAAAACAAAACACAAACATAAATACTCCCCTCCCCAGAACAACTAAATACTGCAGATACACAATAAGACAAAACTAGCCTGTGACCTCCTTCACGCATTCATACAGTACCTACTGGAAGGGAGGACAATGAACATCGATGAAGGCATTTGTATAATTCACTTATCAAAGAAATATTACAGCAGCCAATTAGCCATTATAGTGGTAAATCACAATGCCAAATGTGGGAAACTGAAGAAAATTAAAATTAGTCAAAAGAGGGGAAAAAGATAAATAGCTAAAAGCAACTGCGCTGTCATACCCGTAACACTTACAATAGGACCTGTTAGCTGGATGGGAGTATGTGTGAGTATGGTGGCAGGCCATCATACACCCAGAAAGTGACTCTGTGAGGGTTAATGAGAAATCATGGAATAAGCAAAAGCTTTGGAGCCATTTTATTCGCTGGATGCCTTTGAACAACTCTCACTGCATCTATAAGATGGACTGATTACTGTATGCCATGCTGGACTCCTGTGATACAGCAAAGTTCCTGGTGCAGAGCCAATTTGTAATGCATATCAGGTCCCTTTCCCTGATCAATAAGGTGGCCCAACATGGAGTATTGTTCCCCAGGAAGTCAACAACTCTGTAGTGACAGATGCTACTTTTCACTGCCTAAAATGTGCAGCTGCTGAGCAAGAATGTGGACAGAGGAACCAGAACTTAGGGACCATCTAAAGGAGACCCAGAACAGAGGGGACCTGCAGGTCACTGTGGTGTTCTTTCTAGCACTTTCCAGAAAGAGAGTGTGGTAGACTGTCCAAGGATCAGTCTCAAAGCTGGTGGACAAGAAGCAATAGCCAGTTTCCCAGGAAACATTTCCACAACCCTGTTTTACGAGAGTGAAAAGAATTATTCAGGAACAGTTTTTCTTTTTAAACGAGATAAATTTAAGGACATCTGTCTCCAATTTTGATGGACCTCAAGCCATACCTTGCATCATATACAAAGATGAACTCAAAATGGACTGTACACCTAAGAGTAAAATCCCAAACTATAAAACTTCTGGAAGAAAACAAAGGAGAAAATCTTTGCATTCTTGAGTTAGGCAAAGATTTCTTAGATATGACACCAAAGGCATAATCCAAGGAAAAAAAAATGATAAATTGGATTTCATTAAAATTTAAAATTGCTGCTATTTAAAAATACTGTTAAGAGAATGAAACGATGAGTACTAGACCTATCAGGGTAATGATTCTAAGTTACATAAATGTCTAATTACTATGTTGTACACCTGAAACTGATATATTGTATGATAACTACAAATGTAAATAATTTTTTTTTTAGATGTGGAAATAACAGAACTCTGTAAAGTACCCAGAATAGATTTTAAAAGAAAGAGAAAATAAAAGTTTTTAATGCACAGTCTGGAAAAACTTGCAAAGTACCTAGAAGAACCTGCATCTAGACTATATACAGAACTCTAAAAACCTAATAAGAAGGAAATAAACAACCCAAAGAAAAAAAATGGGCAAAATATTTGAACAGACATTTACCAAAGATGAGATTTGGGTGGCAGATAATCACCTAAAGATACACCTAACATCATTAGTCATTAGGGAAATTCATATCAAAGCTGTAATGAGATACCACTACACACCCATGAGAATGGCTAAAAAGGACGATACTAATACTTGTCAATATGCAGGAACACTGGAACCCCTACCTTGCTGGCAGGAATGCATAATGGTGTAGCCACTTTGGAAAACTGTGTGCCAGTGTCTTATAAAGTTTAATATACACTTACAATATGACCCAGTAATTCCACTCCAAGGTATTTACCCAAAAGAAAGAAAAACTTAGTTCATACAAAAACCTGCATCCAAATGCTTATAGCAGCTTGGTTCTTAGCTGTTGAAAACTGGTAACAGTCTAAATGCCAACTGGCAAAATGGACGAATAAACAGCAATCTATCCATTAAACAGAATACCATTCAGCAATAAGAAAGAATGGATCACTGACACATACACCAACACAAATGAATCTCAAATGCATTATGGTAAAGACTCAAAAAGCTACCTATTGTATGGTTCCATTTATATGACATTCTGAAAAAGGCAAAATTATAGTGATAGAAAGCTGATCAGCAGTTGCCAGGACCCAGGGGGAGGGAGAGGGACTGACTACAAAGGGGTAGGAGAGAATCTTCTGGAGTGATAGAACTGTTCTATATCTAAATCATGGTGATGGTTATGTGACTACACACATTTGTCAAAACTCATCAAATTGTACACCTGAAAGTGGTAACTTTCATTGAACATAAATTATATCTTAACAAAGCTTTTCCTGGAAAAGATATTAGGAATGTTGTTTAAAAATCCAATAAAACTTTAATATAAAATATGCTGATAATTAAAATTATTTGGCCAAAAAATTTTCAAATGGAGAAAAACAGGATACTAAATTGCATAGAGTATGATGCCAATGATGCATAAAAATGATAGGCAGAGTAAAACACTAACAGAGTATCAATAACTATGGGGTTTCTTTTTTTCTATTTTTCTTCATTTTATATGTTTTCATAGTGAGCACATTATTTTTATTAACCAAAACAACAAAAGAAATTAAAAAGTGGCAAACACAATAGGTTATTGTTTCTGCTTATTTACCTTTGAACTAACTAGAGTGAAAAGGGAGAAACTCAGAGGTAAGACATCTCTCTCCCCTCAGGTGAATCCAAAACCGTCTAAAAAACTACATAGTAGACTGGAAATATACCACTGTGTAATTTTCTACAGTGGAATTTTGTATACAGAAAGATCTTTGGGGTGCCATATAAAAGTTTTTAACTAGGAAGTGCTCCAAAGGACCTGGTAATGGGGTAGTGGCCCACACCCAGCAGGCAGAGCTCCCCTGCTGGCTTATGGGGGCCCCAGACAGCTGACAGAAGGAATGGGGAGCGTACAAAAAAAGCATTGAGTAGTACACTGCCCAACAGAGCAGTGCAGCACACACCCCTGTGCCACGTTCAGGCAGGAAACTACATTTTAACTGAGTAATTACAAAGCTCCTTGGGAGGTCACTGACTTCCTAGCCTGGTTGCTCCTCTGGTGACTGGGCAGCAGCACCCCCCGATATTGTTTGTGACTCTAAGGAGACCTGTACCAGCACATGGAGACTGTGGCACTAAGTAGATTCAAAACTTTTATAAGGATCTGAGCTTGAAAAAGTCAGCAGATTAGTCAAGACTCCAATAAAATCCATGGTTCTTTGCAAACACTTCAAGGTCTAATGTGTTGCGTTATAAATGCAAGGGGGAGAAAGACTTGGAGCAACCTCTCTATTACATGACAAGAGTCAACAGGAACAGACGGTCTCCTGGCACTCCCTGGGGAACGCTGTCTAACGGGGCGCTGATGGACCCTCCAGCACCCTGAGAGGGGCCAGGCTATGCAGCTTGTGATTTCTGGAAGAGGTGAGGGGGTGAGGCCAAGGCTGGGGCTTCTCCAGACACTGGGAACATGTCCCAGAAACACTTACTCCAGCATAAATGGTACAAGGAATGGTTTTCCTTTATGTACCACCAACTAAGAATGTACCTTGAATTCCTCAGAGGAAAGGTAGACAGCACTACTCATCATAACAAATATTAAAGGAGAGGACTCACATTACACATTTGCTTCCGGAAAAGGACAGAAACAACAATGGGTAAGAGAAAAACACTAAGTATGTAATATGCACATAAAATTGAAGTCCCAAAGGGGAGTGGTCGCTTGGATTTTTATCACATGACTCCACCATTTGAAAGTCCAGGTTAACAGCTGCTGTAAATAGTCTCCTTGGACAGAATCCTTTGCTTCCTCTAAAGTTTGGATCAATTACATACTGCAGAGAGGTGCAATGGGTGAGCTCTGGATCAGACAGCTCCTCCGACCCGGCAAACCACGTCTATTTGACTTTGTAAGTTTATAACTCTTTGAGACTCAGTTTCCTCTATAAATTGAAAATATTATCTATACCTTATTGGGTTTTGATAAGGACTAGATAAAGTAAAAAAGGATATTGTGGCACAATGTCTGTTATATAATATAAACTCAATAAATGGTAATTTAGCACATTTTGTTATCTGGGAAGAGAGAGTCTAGTACTTAACACTTTGTGTACCTTATATACTAAAATATATAAGTAAAAAAAATGAGTTTCATGTGGAATTTATTATGCATCAATTGTCCCAAGATTGCTACACAGTACAAGATATTCTATGGTCCTCCTTTTTAGCTACTTCCTCTTTGGAAAAGAGAAAATTCCTTACATGAAGTACTGTCTTTTACGTTCTTCATGCCCTCACTGACAATGCTGGGGACCCAACACACCTCTGTAAAGCCCCTGAGTACCTGTCAGGTTACTGTCCCCAGCAGGAGAGCTCAGACGTGACACCCTAGAACCTGTCTCTGTAGAACAGACTTTCCCACGCTGTAGGAAACACTCTAAGGCAGTTCCAGCCTGCACCCAGGCCAGCCCCTCCCAGCTCCTGGTACACTAAGCCTCTGCAATTTGACTGCAGACCCTTCACAGGGGCTGAACTCTGTCCTCTGACTCACAGGATCTTAAAAAGTAACCGAGCAGGCAGAGTTGGTTGTCTCAACAGGTTCAGCATCTGACTGCTTGACCTACATCCTGCTAATCCTATTAGGACGAAAGGCTTACAATAAGCCAGCTGAAAGGATCCATTAAACATCTACCCTTCGAAAGTCCTGCTCAGTGAGTGGTGCTCCAGAAGAAAACTTAATTCTCTCAAATTCTTTGATTCAATTAAAATTTGCAAGATTTTTTTCCTCATTTTAGCAGGATTGACAATGAAGTAAAAAAAATCCAACATTTTTTTTAGCTCACATCTTGTGGCAGTGACAGCTTTACTGTCAATGGGAGAGAAAACTATTTTAATGACGGTATTATAAATTCAAAACCCCAAATAACTCATATAAAGTTTTCGCTTAAAACCATGAAAGTTATAAAAGGAGGTAATCTATTAATGCAGTCTATTATTAGGTATTTTAATTTTAATACCTTTAAGATTATGTTGAGATAGAAGGGAAAAAACCCTGAAACCTTGTCCCTGAAAAGTAACAGATAAACTGAAAAATTCAAGAGAAGAGATATGAAAGAAAAAAAAAGACCCCCACCCCCAGACACACACACCAGATCATGCTCAGAGTGATCTCTAAAAGTCACGCTAACATTTAATATTTAACATTTGTCAAAAAGGTACCACTGGCAGCGATAGCGAGACATCACAGATGAAGACTAAGTATGCTACAGATTAAAAACATCTCCAATACTATTTCACGGAAAGAAAGGGAGGCAAGTAAAGGGAGACACTCTGATTCGAGGAGACAGTTCAAATATACAATTCAGGCTTCAAACGAGAGTTGAAGTTTTCAGTTGAAGTTATGTGTCAGCATACTGTACAAAAAAATACATCACATTTTGTGGCTTCTTTGATTTCATTAATATCAGTGAGACATAGAAAATGTCTATAGTCAGACGGCGCCACATGCAAAAATTGGAATTAACTGAAACACAGTGAGATCCTAGGTTGGGTTATGAATCAAGTTCCACTGCTTTACTACTTTTTTTGATTTGGCTGTTGGTTCTAAGCAGAGTAACTGACTGTCAGGATGGGGATAAAGGAGAGGAACAATGGCAGCTAGGTCTGTGGCCCTCTTATCCTGAGTAGACAGTACAGAACTGCACCTACCAGAACCAGCTTTCTTATAGAGCAGAATTAAGGGCTCGGTGCCCTTGGGTAAATCAGGTCATCTCTTAGGCCTCTGGGGGTTTTTCTGTTGTTTTTTTTTTTTTTTTTCCCACTGTGAAACAGCCCATGATGACTACCTCAGATTTAAATGAAAGAATTTCTACTAAGCATTAAGTGTTGTGCTGGATCCTTAGCAAGCACTCGTCAGCAGCAGCTGTGATTATTGTCACCCTGACCGCTGCTTGACCAGATTATGGTCAGATTTAAGGAGCAAACCCCTTCCTCCCTCACACTCTGGCCTTGTAGAGCCCAGTCTGCAGGAAGAGCTGAGTTAGGCCATGGACCCTCATGCATGGGTGACAGGATGTGGGATTTGGCATCACACAGGTTGGGGCTCACCTTCGGGGTCTGCTTCTTACTACCTACATGGACCTCCCTAAGCCTCAGACGTCTGCATCACTAAAACAAGTAGGGAATTCCCTATGTCAGACCTGTTGTGAAAATGAAACTTAATAAGGAGAGAAAAGTTTCCTACTACAGCTTCTAGCACATAGTAAGCCCTCAACATGTGCTAATTTCCTGTTTCCTTTGCTCCTTATATAATTCTGCTTATGAGAGAAATCCAGGGCTGCCTGGGTTTTGCGGGGAACAGTGAAAACTCTGCAACTGAAAATAACATGTGTAGGAGTAGGCCTCTGTGCATATTTAAATATACATTTAAAATACAGAGGCTACTTTAAACACATCAGCAAAACCTCTCAATCATGGGGGAGCAAGAAGACACCACAATGGACTAATCACCTTTTACCAGGAGCATCCCCCACACACCCACTTTCGTCCCCAACATCAAGTCTTACTTTATCAAGAGCCAGGGCTTTTAAGGGACTCCGCCAATTCAGTGAAATTGGTCCTAAAATAATCTGGTCCCATAGAAGATTATATGGGCTTTGCCACCAATGGAAGCCCTGCTATAATTTCTCTCCCAAAATATGTTTCTAGAGCACTGAAGAGTACACAAGTCCAGAACTTTAGGAAGATCCAGTACAAACCTGCTGGAGGAAGGTCCCTCTTCATTCTCTTAAATTTCTTGGCCTTTTTCCTTCCCTCTGAGGGTGATTCTGCACAGGAATCGGTCTGCTCAAGCTCAGGGTCAGAAAACTCGCCCGATACTCTGGCCTCCAAGCCAGCTTCTGCTTGACTGGGACTCAGCTTTCTCTTCCCTACTGTGCTGGTAGCTGTAAGACTGAAATACAAACAGTGGAAGAACGGAAAGGTGTTAAGGTAACAGGAATACTAGGCTATAAAATTATTTTAATACTCTTAAATCTATTAACACTTAACCAGCAATCAACAACTGGGGCAACTGCAGCCCGTCTGTGAGAGCTAAGACTTTATTATAAGCTAAAGTGTAAGTTTCCCCATGACCAGCTCATTTAGGAGAACATTCTACATTACACTTGTGTAAATATATACAAATCTAAGCTGTTCTTACTACTTAAAAGAACAAAATTTTAAAGGAAATTCCTGGTCTCTATTTTGGTAGAACTATTGTTAACAACATAATAGTCCCGATTACCTTAAATCAGAAGCTACAACTGTTACCTTCATGACTACATAATGGATACACAGCAGAACAGAAGAAACTTGAGTCTGTCAGTTATCACACTGCTCATGCATTTGAATACACTTACAGGGCACACCCCACCTTCCTATAATTCACTTCTGTTCCAGAAAGGTGACTTGCCAAATTCATAACTAAACCTGGCTTCATTTTTAAATCTTTATAGGATTTGACAAGTTGAATTCAATCAGATTATATGTCCCAATTTTTCCTTAAGAAAATATGTTCCCTGAAATATAACTTGATAAAAACAGAGACCACATGGCCAATGTGGGTCCTATCTCTTCTAAATGGGTCTTATAAATAGATTTTTGTTATTACAGCCCCCAAGTTATGAAAAGCATAAAAAAATAAGTCATTCCATTTACGAGAGGCCATGCAAGCCTATTTAAGCCTTCCCTAGGAAGTGAGTACTTTAAAATGTTACATATAAAAACCTCTGGCTACTCAATTATTCAACCATCATCAAAAGATACTAGATCTGGGGAGACAGTTTGATAAAGAGTAGGATATCTGCATGGGCTCACAGACTTGACACCCCGAGAAGGACACAATATCACTTATGCAGTATTTTGGTCAGAATTGTATAACCGGTTCTCATGAAGAAAAGGCAGACAAACCACATGAAAAATGTTTTATTGAAAAAAGGGGGGGGGCGGCTGGTGTTCTTCGATAACATCATTGTCTTAAAAAAGACAGAAGAGACATGAAAAATATAACACATTATATGGACTAGATCTTAGACTGGAGGGGGAAAAGCTATAAAAATAATATTGGATCAAATAATAAAACTGAGATATAAACAATAAGTATTAGATCAATGTGAAATTAACCAAAGTTGATAACTACTATTGTTGGGTGAAAGAATATTCTTATTTAGAATATTTAGGGACCATGAGGTATTAACTCCCTCTCATATGGTTAAGAAAAAAATAATGCTATTGGTGGGGGGAGGGTGCCAGGGAGATGAAGAGAAAAAAGAGGGACAGAGAAGTCAAAACAGTCTATGTGTATAGTAAGTCCTCACTTAATGTTGTCCATAGATTCCATGGTTTTATGCAAAACGAACTATAAAGAAACCAATTTTACCATAGGCTAATTGATATAGGCAAAAATTAAGTTCCAGACGGCATCGCATCAACGTAATAGCAAAACAACACTGAACAAAATAATGAGGACCTACAGAGAGAGAGTGGGAAGGGAAGAAGAGAGAGCATGTACACACAAAGCAAAAATCATATGGAGCAAAATGTTAACAACAGATAATCTGGATAAAGAGCATGCATGGGTGATCTCAGTAATATTTGTGTAACTTTTGTAAACTTTGAAATTATTTCCAAATTAAAAGCAAAAATAAAAAATAATTGAGAAGCATGACATGTTATTGAATATCTTCGATACCTGCTGTGACACAATCTAAGACTGATTGTGGGAAGCTCACTCCCTCATTAACCAGTATGCCACCTACTTAATAAGCCCCCGGCCACCCCCAACCAGCCTCCAGTCCTACCCATTTTGTTCGTGTCTGCCACCAGTTCAGGTACTTCCTCACCCACTGCCACTGTGAACCCTGCCTATCTTAACCCAGACTCAAAACAGGATCCTGGTTGGTCCATATCTCCCTCTCCTCCTCTTTCTAGTCTCCCTTCCCCTTCAAATCCATTCCTTCCAATGTTGCCAAACTTCTTCCAAAGCAAAGACTTGGTCAAGATGTTCCCAGCTCAAAAACTTCCACAGCTCTCCACCACAACCTAAATTTACTGCTTGGCACAGCACCCAGGATCCTCTGACATTGGGGTCCCAATCTGCTGTTCTAGCCCTACCTTCCACTAGGCAGTTGATCTGAAAAGACAATATACATTTACCTCAATGAATTCCCATTGCATGCACTTTACCATTTATCCATCAGCCCCCAAACACCCTATATTACCTCATTTCATGCTGCTGTTTGTGCCAAGATGCTACTGCCCATCTCTTCTTGCTCAAACACCACCAGATTCAAGAATATTCCCCAATTCTTCTGCCTAGTGCTCCTCTCCTTCCATGAGTCCCATAATACTGTCTGTCACAAGGGGCCTTTAAGTCATCTATCCTAACTATTTATAATAAACAAAAACTGGGAAGAGTGCAGGTGTCTATCAACAGGAGAATGGAAAAACTATGGTACATGCAGGCAATAAAATAAAATTTTGCATATAATGATGAGGAACTGCTGATATTTATAAAACCATGGATGAATCTCAGAAACATTCTAAGTGAGCAAAGCCTTGACATAAAAGAATGGGTATAGGAGTAGGCTTTTGCCAAATATTAGGTGGACATTCTACAAACATGGGGACTGCCTGCTTTACCTTTAGCATTAACTGCAAATGAAGATGTTGCAGGCATTTGCTGAAATATATTTTGATCCTAATCAGAAGTCACTGTGGTATTTTGCCCAATAATGCCCACGAATCTGCCAAGTTCCTCTCCACCACCATCTGAGTCTACCCTACTTCAGAGACTTATGCTAGTACATTGCCTCTGGAAAGTTCTTGTTTTTATGTAACTTTTAAGTTTACAAAACATTTTCATTAATATTTTCTCATTTAATTTAAAATATATTTCTGAGTTCCTAATCTATAGTTTCTGCTCTCAGATAAGAATCCTATGCTTTCCTAGGAAGAACTATTGTTTAGTGGACATCATGCCTGCAAAAGCCTCAGATATGTCTGAAATTAATACATTTCATATGTTTGCATATGTATATGTCTATAATATCCACACCAAGACAAAATCTTCTCAACTATCATTCTCTAATAAAAATAAAAGCTATGACCACATCCCATGTAGCTTAACTAAAGCAGTTTTGAATCAAAACCAGATCTTATCATACACTGAAACCAAATATATTAAGTAATTACTGCCTTTAAGTTTTTAATTCTATATAAAATAGGTATTTTTAAGGTATGGTTGCTTGTGACGTGTATGTGTATTATGCATAGACATTCTCAACACATGTATGTTGATGAGAAACTCCTTTCTGGATTGATTTCAAAGGACAGAAGTCAAAATTAGAATCAGACAAAACAACCTTCCATTAGTGCAAGCTCATTCTGAATGCAAAATTATAATACATGAAGTAAGCTATTTTATAATGAATGTGAAGAGCACATTTAAATCCACTGAAGAAATGGTGACTAATTAAAAAATAAAATGTTACAGATACAACTTGGTATGTCAAAACTTAACATTAAACCTTGATTATTATTTATATGAGGGATGCAAATGATAAGCCATCCTGGTTATAATGACTATTAGGTCAAACTTAGAATTTTGCTGTAATGAACAATGCTGCAACCACACACTAATTCAGCAAGATTCCCCATTAACTTCTTCCTTTTAAGAGAAAAAATGTTTGCTAATAGAAAGGTCACATTCACAAACTCCTTCTGTAAAACCACAAAACTCTGGCTGCCACATAAAATTTCTCCCCTATTTTATTTTAAATTAGAGTATTATTTACAGTCAATGAAATTCACTCATTTCAAGTATACAGTTTGGTTAATTTGGAGAATTGTATATAACCATGTAAGCACTACAATAATCAAGATGTAGAACAGTTTGCTCTCTCTGAAAAGATTTCTTGTGCCACTTTGCATTCAACCTCCTTCCCAGGAATCAGCTTGGAGTTCCTAATAGTTTTGCTTTTTCTACAAGCTCATATGAATGAAATCATACATATTTAGTCTTTTGTGTTTGACTCTCACTTAGCATAATATCTGAGAACAAACCAAACAGCCAGAAATATTGGTATTTCATTTCTTTTGTCACTGAGTAGCATTCTTTCATGGTATGGCTCTACCACAACGCATTTATTCATTTACCAGTTGATGGACAATTAGGCTGCTTCCAATTTTTTGCTATTGTAAATAATAACACTCTGAACATTTGTATAAGGGCTTTTCTTTTTTTTCTAAATCATGGTAAAATACATGTCACGTAAAAATTAACTATCTTAACTATTTTAAAGTGTACAGTGCAGCTATTAAGTACATTTCTATTATTGTGCAACCATCACCACCATCCATCCCTAAACTCTTTTCATCTTGTAAGCTCCATGCTTATTAAACATTAACTCTCCAATTTCCGCTCCCCTCAACCACTAGCCACCACTGTTCTACTTTCTGTCTCTATGAGTTTGACTATTCTAGGTACCTCATATAAGTGGCATCAGATAGTATTGGTCATTTTGTGAATGGCTCATTTCCCTAGTATAATGTAAAGCAGTTTATCCATGTGTCAGAATTTCTTTCCTTTTTAAGGCTGAATAATATTCCAATGTATACAGATACATATTTTGTCATCCTGTTCATCTGTCAATAGACAGTAGGGTTGCTTCCACATTTTGGCCACTGTGAATAATGCTGCTATGAACATGGGTGTACAGGTATCTGTTAGGGAGAAAGAAATTTTCTACCCTTCTAGGTTCTTTAGGCTGGTCTAATAATTAAACTGACAAGAGACAAATTAACAAGAGAAAATGTCCAAATTTAATTACATGCCTACATATGGGAACATCACATAACTAAGAGAGTCAGAGACCCCACAAACATGAGAGGTTCAGAGTCAAAAAGGTAAAATAAGGTATATATGGTATCTTGAGCCAAAAATAAAAGGTAAAGTGCCTGAGGCTTCAGAGGGGAGGAGAGCAATTCATAAGATGATAAGAACAGATGATCAGTATTCAGAAGTTTGTCCTGCCATATAGATAGATCATAAAAAGTTACTTCTGGTGCTAACTCATTATGGGCAAGTCCAAATTTAAATTCTTTAAGGAAGAGGTAAAGTTTTTCTTGGGCCTGCAAGGTCTTGATTGTCTTCAGCTCAAAATAATCTACATGCCGACGTAGCACATCTTCAGGAAGCCTGTTCTGAAGCCCTTCATATCTCTTCAAGACGCTGCTTTCAATTCTTTTGGTTACTGACCAAGAAGGAGAACTGCTGGAATTGTATGATAAATCTACTTTTACTCTTTTGAGGCCCCGGGATACTGTTTGCCACAGCAGCTGTACCATTTTACATTCCCACTAGCAGTGCACAAAGTTCCAATTTCTACACATCTTGGTAACACTTTTTTGTTTAATAGTAGCCATTTTAATGTGTATGAAGTGATATTTCACTATGGTCTTGATTTGCATTTCCCTACTGAATAGTGACACTGAGACTCTTTCCATGTGCTTGTTAGTCATTTGTATATGGCCATTCTTCTTTAGAGAAACATCTATAAAAGTTCTTTGCCCATTTTTTAATCAGGTTGTTTGTTTTGTTGTTGTTCAGTTTTATGAGTTCTCTATATACTTTACATATTAATTCTTTATCAGATATATGATTTAAAAATGTTTTCTCCTATTCTGTGGGATGCCTTTTCACTCTGTAGATAGTGTCTTCTGATGCACAAAACTTTTTAATTTTCATGAAGTCCAATTTGTCTATTTTCTATTTTGTTACCTGTGCCAATAGTGTCATATTCAAGAAATCAATACCAAATGCAATGTTGTGAAGGTTTTCCCCTATGTCATCTTCTACAAATTTTATAATTTTAGCTCCTACATTTAGGTTTCCAATCTAGTTTGAGCTAATTTTTATATATAATGTTAGGCAAGTGTCTAACTTCCTTCTTTTGCATGTGGATATCCAGTTTATCTAATTTTTTGAAAAAAATTGTCCTTTCTTCATTATTGTGGCACCCATGTCAAAAATCATGTGACTATGTATATGTAAAGATTTATTTCTGAGTTCTCTATGCTATGCCATTGGTCCATAAGCCTGTCTTTATAGCCATACCACACAGTTTTGATTACCATAGCTCTGTAGTAAGCTTTAAAATCAGGAAGTGTTAATCCCCCTTTCTAAAGATTGTTTTGGCTATTTGGGATCCCTTGAGACTTCATATGAATTTTAATATGGATTTTTATGTTTCTGAAGAATATAACATTGGGATTTTTATAGGAATTACAGTGACTCTAGATCACTTTGGCTAGTATTGACATTTATTTCAGCAATGCTTTGTAGATGATAAGAGAGCCATCTCTGTTTTCCTCTTCTTATAAGGGCACTAATCTCATCACGAGCCCCGCCCCCACATCATGGCCTCATCTAACTCTAATCACCTCCCAAAGGCCCCATCATCTAGTATCATCATATTGGGGGCTAACACTTCAACATACAAATTTGAGGGGAAGGGGAGAGACACATTCAGTCCATAACACAAGGTCATCAAGATTTTCTTTCCCCATCTTTTTTCCTAGAAGTGTTACAGTTTTAATTCTTACACTTAGATCTATAAGTCATTTCAAGTTCATTATGTACATAATATGATATGAGTGGAAGTTCATTTCTTTGCATACCATTAGCCAATTGTTTCAGCACTATTTGTTGACAAAACTAACCTTTGCCTATTGGATTACCAGCATCTTTGTCAGAGATTTTTAATTTTCTAAATTCCCAACAGTTACTAATCTTCAGGATTTGAGGATAAGAAATTGAAATTCCCGAATCATAAATTATTCTGTGTATTATAATGGTACTTTATTATGTCTTTTTAAGAAATAATGAGTTATTATAAAATACTGAATCACTTCTCTGTGATAGGGTTATATTAAAAGTTTCTGGGGGTAGTTTGGTAAAGATTTAACAACAACATGGGTTATTATTATGAATCAATAAACTGTGGCAAAATTATGTGTTTTAATAATCTCTATCTAATATAAGCAGTAGAAAACATTAAAAGAATGAAACATTAGCATCAAAGAGATGCCCAATATATATCATTTAAACATTGAAAGATGTCACAAATACTTGATATTTACAAGTTATTCCTAAATAAGATTTCAAAATACACAGGCATTAATTGCTAATATTTGTCTTGTGACAAATATTTCAGATGTAGAAGAGTTTTATGTTATACTGATGCTGGTCAAATTGTCCTGAGTGTGTCCAAAGTTAATACCAGTTGGGCGTTTCACTACCACACATGGTTTCATATAAACTCATTTCCTTTCGTAGCGATAAAAATATTTTCTGCTTGCTTTGATTTTTGTTTTGCTGTTAAAATTGATATTGCTTGTCTTAATTTAGATTTTAGATCAGCTGATTTCACACTAGAGTATTCCACAATGATATTTACATCTTGTCTTTTCATTTATTCTGCAAACGTATTTACAAAGAACAGTGCCTGCAGCAAATATTTAAACACTGAAACACCAATGGATTCTATTATTAAAGATAATGTAATGTTTGGATATCCTAGCAAGGTTAAAACCACTGCTACACAGAAACATGTTTCAAAACTGCCAATTTGAGGAGAGCTACCAAAACATATTTCTTGGAACAAGACTTGTAGGCTTTTCATAAAATGTATTGATAAATACTAATGTATATAAATTCATTAAATATATTTTTAAGAACAAATCACTGTTAACAGCAGAGAGGGCCACAAACACACTTGTAGCATGGCCAAGTGACAGGCAAGAATGACTGCTTTGGTTGTGGCCCCTTCTCTGCATGCTCCTGTCCTGATTTCAGAAATGTTGACCTTAACCTTTGATGTTGATTACACTCTTGGTTTTTGACTTCATGTCAGTGGATTTCTTTGAATTGGTAATGCCTATGTTGATGGTTAAACTTTAATCCCCACAGACTTTTTCCTTTATCCTGATTTCTCAACTGGTTTTTCTCACGATTTGCAGTAACATACAAATGTCCCTAGAAATGCCAGGAAGGAAGTCCTGTATGGAAACACTATTGGAAATCAACTGACCACAAATGTGTAGTTGTATTTCTGGACTATTCTGCTTCATCATCTACTCGCCTTTCCTTATGGCAGCACCACATACTGTCTTTATTCCTGTAGCTTTACAGTGAGTCTTAAAGACAGAGTTATGTCCTTTTGTTGGCTGGGAGGTTCATGCTGCTAGACAAAATACTAGCCACCTTTCATTTTAAAGGACTACCCAGTTTACAAAATTCTCTCCTTTGAGGCTTGCATATGAACATTTGAAGCTTAACATGTGTTTCATTCCCATTTTACAGACAAAAAAGTACATCCTCAGAATAAGTGACTCCTCCTAAGTCACATATCTGGTTAGATAGATCTGAGACTGTCCTCCAAGTCCAGTGCTCTTTGAATTGCCTCATAGCCTCCTTCCCCATACCTACCTTCTCAAAAGGGGACCCCTTGAAAAGGCTTTCCCTGATCCCTGAGGAACACAAGTAGCCCCTCTCCCTGTGGCATTAATCCCTCTGCCTTGTTCTGTTTCCCTCCTACTACTCCCCTCTGCCTGTGCTTCTTGCTTATGTCTTTGTTTATTCTCCCCCTCGGCCACTAGCATGTGAGTTCCAAGACAGCAGGATCTCACATCCCTTGTTGACCATCACATTCTCAGCACCTGGCACTTGTCCTGCAGACTAAGTCCTCTGCAATCAAGAGTATAAATAGATGAAATCAATAAGTGGATGCTCCCCACTCAAAGCAACAGGACAAGTGACAAACACCAGATTGCTTATGTTGTCCTAAATTATATGTAATATTAATATTGTTTACATTCTAGTATACAGTGAACTTCCCCAGTATGTCTAGATAACAACACCTTCCTTACTAGGGGTAACTATGGGAAAGAGGGAGTGTCCCACTGTGCAAAGTACCCCACACAGCAAAATGAACTGCAAAAATCCGGGAAAGTGGGAGCGAGAAAATGCATTTTCATTGTTTGCACAAACTCTCATGCTGAATTCGAATTCCATGAGAATGACTGTCTCTGTGTTTTCAGGCCTGATCTGGATGAATGAGGGAGGATGCCTTTGCTCAACTCAGAAAGCAATCCCTTGGAGATTGTTGATAAACTGTGATTCTTATTTCTAAAAAAAAAAATTGATTTGAAAAGCAAAATTAATATTAAATAAAGTATGTCTGTATGAAAGCTATCCAGTAATAAAGGATGTCTCTTGTGAAATGGGGTCCACTGGGGGCGAGAAAGAGAACTTACGAAATGTGTTGTGTGAGTATGTGCTCAGTCCTAGGTATAAAGTTTATCTGCAAACACGAGATTGGCTTAAATGAGAGAAAAATTGATTCTGGGTTACAAAGAATTAATTGCATTCAATTAGAAATACCTTTTATGAGAACTCAGTTTGAATATTTTAAACAATCCCCTATTGCTAACCCATTTTAATTCAACATAGAAAAGATTGATGGCAAACATGACAGAAATTAATATTAATTCCTAAATTAATAACTTACACTCAACATACAATTAACTAGAGCTAAATACAGAACATCTGAAATTTTCAGAGATTAGAATGAATTTTACTTTTGCACTAAAATTTGCCCTTGACTCTGATGAATTTATTAATGAAATCAGTGACACAATCAAATTTATAGGAGGGGAAACTACCAACTCCTCAATATCAAAAGCCCATCTATGTCAGAAAAAAAAATGTTTTTAAAAATTTTTCCAGGAAGTTAAACATAACTAGTTGAACACACATACCTATCTGTAGAGAGATATAAATATCTTTACAAAGGCACAAAGAACAGGAAAGGCAGCATCAGAGAATGGGATGTCAGTTCACTTTGGAGATGACGAGTAGGGAGAAGAATGCCAAAAACTTGCACAGAGGAGGAAGCAGAAACCTAAGTGCTGCATAAAAGGCTGCTGATTCACCCAACAGAGCCCTGCAAAGTCTCCATCAATAACAGGCACCAGATTCCTGAAATAAGCAGGTGATAAAAACTGAGGCTATGGGGACAGGGGAAAAGGCTGTACTAGAATCCCCTACCCCCATTCCTGGGAATCCAGGGCACCAGCATTCCCCTAGGTCAGCAGGACCTGGGTTTAGGCTCTGGAGAAAACAATCCTCTCATGGAGACACGAGGTCCAGTAGTGGAGAGTGGGAGTGAATCGGGCAGTAAGAACCAGCCAGGAAAGTAGCATCCCCTACATACTGAGAAATGAAGCCTCCTGCTTCTTCCTGCCAATTAGTGCACAAAGCACCAGCAGCAGGTAGGCCTACACCCCTTAAGATGTAAACCAGAAAATCAATCTCTAAAAAAACTGAACCCTTACAGCTAATATTATACTTAATGCTGCATACTCTTTACCCCTTAAAATCAGGAGCAAGACAAAGGTGTTGGCTCTTACCATTTATATTTAGCACTGTTCTAGAGGCCTGGACCAGTGTAATAAGGCAAGAGAAAGAAAGAAAATTCATACAGTCCATTGGACAAAGAGAAACCCCATTACTTTTATTTGCAGACATGTCTAACCAAACAGAAAATACCCAACAGTCCACAAAAAGTTATTAGAACTAATAAGAGAATTCTTATATAAGCAATTAACTGAAAATTAAATTTAAAAAATACATGACTTCAAAGAGCAGAACATTTAGAGAGAACTCTATCTAATAAAGCATATGTAAAATCTGTATGCTGAGAAATAATATGCTGATGAGAGAAATCAAAGAAAACTTAAACAAATGAAAAGATACACTATGTTCATGAGTTGGAAGACTCAACATGTAGTTAAGATGTTAATTCTCCCCAAAATGATCTGTAGAATCATACAATCCCAATTAAATGTCCTAGCAGCCTTTTTGTAGAAATCAACAAACTAATCTAAACTTTTTATGGAAAAGTGAAGGACTTAGAATTACACATTTTTTAAAAGGAAGAACAAGGCTGAAGGATTTACTGTCTAGTTTCAAGACTCATTATAAAGCTGTAGTAATTAATTTAGTGTGGTTCTTTTGAAAGGATAGACATAAAGATCAATAGAACAGAATAGAGTCCAGAAATAGACCCCCTACACAGACAGACAGACAAGACAGACAGATGGACAGGCAGACAGATAGCCAACTGGTTTTTGACAAAGAAGTCAAGGTAATTCAGTAGAGAAAAAGTAGTCTTTTCAAATAATGGTAACTAAACAATGAACATCTATATGAAAAACAAAACAAAACAAAAAAACCAGCTTGTACCCATGCCTCACACTGTACATAAAAATCAACTCAAAGGAGATCATATACCTAAACATAAAACAAAAACTTTAAAACTTATCAAAAAAAAGAGAAAATCTTTGTGACCCTAGTTTAGTCAAAGATTTCTTATGTAGATCACAAAATGCACAAGCCATAAAGAAAAGCATAAGCTTTGGAGAAAAGATATGTAATTACAGAGCCAGCTTCTTACCTCAACAGTCTACAAAGAAAAAAACATCAATAAGATCTGCCTCCACACCCAGAGAATCTCATCTCTTTTTAGTTCATTATTAAATAATAATGAATGACCAAAAATAGGCAAATACTTGAAGCAAGCCTTCAACATGAGAGATAAATACCACAACAGACTGAGATACAGACAAGAAAAACCCTGAGGAAACAGACGATGTAGGCAGCTAAGAAAAATTTTAAAAACTATGGGCAGTCCTTGCTTTTGCACATAGTATAGGACCACAAAAATGACGGGCAAACTACCATATCTGCAAGTCAACGAATAGACAGAAAAATCAAGAAGTAACAATAAGGACATTATTAGTTAGAAAAAGAAGATAAGTACCAAAAGAAAGTTAAAAGTGGTTTCCTCTAAGGGACAAAATGGGAGAAGAACGGGACTGCTGCTTTTTATTATATATTTTTTGTATTATTTGGCTCTTAAAAACAATATTCATGGATGTCTTTGCAAATATTTTAAAAGAAAAAAATGTCAAGAACTTTGCAAAGATCTACTTGACATGTGAAAAACTACTATACTAATAGTAAATCATTACTTATCTGGTTATGTTAAATAAGTATACTTAGCTCATTTTTTTGTAAGTTAGTAAGTATACTAACTGGCTTTGTAACCTTGAGTAAGACACAACTTCTTAAACCTTCCTATTCCCTTCTGTAAGGTCACAAAGGGTAGACTGGATCACCTCCAAGTCTCTTCTAGCTCTACAAGTACAGGGCTTTATCAAGTAACACTTTTGCTTACACAATTATAGGTGCCATCCATTTTTTTAAAAAAATAAATCTAAATTTCTTCAGAAATGTCCTACCATCTAGACTAGTCTTCACTTCCGTTCTAAATTAGTGTGGCATTACTATATTCCACAGTTATTAGCATTTGCAGGTAGAAATAGCATAGAAATATTCAAAGCCAACTGCCTAAATGACAAAATCTATATTGTTAGTATATTAATCCTACATATTTTTGAAGATATTCTATCTCTTTGGAAATTGAGTTGTTTATATTTTTCTTTTAAACCTACTAAACCCAACTTGAGAAGAGAAAAAGAAAACCATAATGTCAACTGAGCAGGCTCAAATTAGGAAGTAAACTGTTTCACAAATGATGACAAAAGGAGGTAGGTGAAGTTTTCATACTCATGGGAGGATCCAACTGTTCCTCTCTGCTTGGGCACTCACCTTTACCTCATGTCCATGGTAGCCAAATAATCTGAACTAATAGAAAGAAATGGGATGAAAAAAAGAGAATAAAAAGAAAGCTATCAACGATGTGGAGAACACTACTCTAAATTCCAATAGTTTTATTATATTCATTAATTTGACCAATCTAAATGGATAGTCATATCATGGATAGTCAAATGAATGATGAGATGCCATCATTACTAATAAGAATTTGGTCTGAAGAATCAACAGGGTATGATGGCTTCACTAGGAGAACACCTGAAGGGCTGCACATGAAATGTACAGTGTTGTTTTAGCTTCTTCACAACAGAGGACTACTACCTACCACAAGATGTTCTCCTACCAGGAAACCAACACTTCTTACAACTTAGTTTGGTTTGTGAAGACCCTTCTGGGGTAATTTGTGACTACAGAAAATGAGAAATGAATCCTTTCGAAGAATTTAGAATTATTAATTTAAGATGGGCTAATGTACCTCTTGGTCATTCCCAAGAATTCCCCAATTCCTTATATCACATTGATGAAAATGGATGTAATAATCAGAAAACAGTGATCTGAATACTGACTTCTGTAGTATTATATGAGATTGATTTATTTTTAAACAGTTTTACCTTTAAAAAATGTGGTAAGACATACATAAATGGTCTTCAGACTGAGATATCTCAAGACATCCAGAGTTGATCTACTCCTACCTTCACATGGCTCTTTTAGTCTAACCAGCAGGTAAGACAATAAAGAAAGGTGGGCATTGGTGTAATTATAAAAAGAATGTCTCTCTTTCCTGCCTTATCTTTAACAAATAGAATAAAAATATTCCTAGCATGACGTTAACTGTTCAAAAGGAAAACAGCAGTCTTCAGGTCCTTCTCCAATAAGAAACTGATAGGAAGTAATAACTGAAAATTATTAATGGTTCATTCATTTAAATCTTTTTCTGAATGACCACATAACATCACTTGCTAGGTGCTAAAACGCTAACATGAATAAACAGCAATCCCCAACTTTATCTTTTCACTTCCTACCAGAGTCACCAAGGCAAAGAATTCCCAAGGGTTCCAGGAGTCCTGGAAGGTATCAGGAGGCATTTCTGGTGGTGGGGAAGGATCACAAACAGATATCTGAGGAGGGAGCAGGCATTCTGGAAAAAGCATGAATGGGATTTGGGGTGAGAGATGAGAGCTTAAATCTGGGTTCTGTCATTTACTGGTTTTGTGACTCTGAAAAAATTATTTTACTTCTGTGAGCCTCAGTTTTCTCCACTATAAAACATGTTATTGTGAGGATCAAAAAAAAAAAAAAAAAAAGCACATGTTACAGTAACTGATACATGGCAGACACTTAACAAATGCCAGTGCCTTCTCTGTTCCTTCCCTTTTGTATGGTGGGCAAAGGTCAAAGGTCCATGTTTTGAGAGATGATGTTGATCTGGGTCTTCAGGGGTGGTGGTCCAAATCTTTGAAAAGCATCAGGAAAGGAGGAGATAAAGAGAAGAGAAAGTAGAAGGAAGATGTAAGCAGCACCAGTAGGTGGTATAGCATGGTCCTGATGGCTGGAAGGATAAGTGTTCTCGCAGCCTCCCTAGAGGGCTGGAAAGTAATCAGCTAGAGAGCCGCTCAGGAGCATGGGTGTCCAGGGCGCAAAGGCCCTGCTCTGCTGGAAATGTATACGAGGTTTCTAGAAGACACAGTTCCATTTTTTCCCAACATTTTATTATGAGAACTTCAAACATACAGAAATTTAAAGAACTGTACAGTAATATCTCTTTAGCCGTCACTTAGATTCTATAATTATTTCTATTTTGGGGATGAGGATTTGAAAATATACAGCAGATTATCGTTCTTTTGCATTTAGGAAAAAGAGGCACAAAAGGGAGGAAGCTCTAGAATATTCTCATGTGGTAATAAGCGTTTGGCTTCTGCTCTACCAGCAATACAGATGAATGAAATCTTTGCTTCAGAGATTCTTGAATGGACAAAAGGAAGCACCTCAAATCTGTAGACAGCATTTAAACGTGGAGCCACCTATCAGCACAATGACAAACTTCGTGTTGGGCCACAGCAGTCATTCATCCTTACACCCAACCTCCCCCAAATAAACACAAACACATTGTGGCTTCTGTTGCTTATAATGTGCTAGCAGAATTTTTAAAAAGCATAAAGTGTCAAAAAAGAACTGCCAGAAAAATGTTAAGAATTTCTATATCAGGCAATGAAAATACAGGATTTATACATTTCACATTCTACTGTAGCTAAAACTACTACAAATAACACATGAATAATCCTAACTGCATATTATCTAGGCACCTCAAATAGGAAATTTGTTTTGTGTTTGATTACAGATATGGAAAAGATATCATTTCACTTCCCTACCATTTAAGTGTGTTAAAGGCAATTTCAATAGTTAGCCCCATTAAAAAAAACTTTGTACTGTTACATGAAGATAAGTATGAATAACATAAACACATTATTAGAAACACAGATGATAATTCCCATTATGGTTAATCAAATAAACAACATGAAACTATGGAAAGAAAACATTAATTTTTGAGTATTATTATTATGAAACATGAAAGCATTCCATAACACCGAAAATCAGATTAAGTGTGAGGTGATATTAAACTGAGCTGTCATGTTATTTAAAATAAAATCTTGAGATGACATGTTGCTTTAAAGTGTGAGGTAAAAATGGTTTTCAGTGTCAAATTCTACATTTCTGAGCACAGAAACTTTTAAGTGAAAATGCTGAATTTTATTGTTGATGGGGACTAACTCTTCTATCTTTTTAAATTTAAAGAAAGCTAAGTCATTACTAAAATCTAAATGTAATAAAATATTTAAAGACTTTTAAAAACGAACTACAGAAATCTTAGAGATTAAACTCAAAAATACACATAATTTTTAATAATATAATTGTTCTGCTTTCACAGCTGTGCATTTGTCAATTTTGGTAGCGCTGACACTTCATAAAATGAAGTGTCTGTATGAAGTGCCTTTATGGCAGATCTATTAATCAGACCTTCATCTAAGAATCAATTCACCTGGTTGCCAGAATGTTCTAGCCCATATAACAGGTAAGGAAAAAAGGGTCAAATCTTACAGCATTTCCAAACAATTTACCTACTTCTTACATTTTATCTTGAGACCTTTTACATCTACAAAAGCATTTTAATAAAGTATAAAATAGAAAAGTAGTAACTGAAAATTATAAATTCACAACTATTTTTCTTTATAATTCATCATTTTGTTTATATTTTTAAAGTGTTTTTTAAGGTCCCTCATCAGAATCCTCCTTATCCCCTATCATCATGAGAAAGGCTTCAAAGTCAAATTCTACTATTAAAAAAATTGCATTCCAGGTTATTTCCATCTTTTAAAAAATATTTTAATTGTGGGGAAATACATATAACTTAAAATTTACTGTCTTAACCATTTTTAAGCATACAGTTCAGTAGTGTCCTTGTGTGACCAATCTCCAGATCTCTTTTCATCTTGTAAAACACAAACTCTATGCCTATTACACATTAACTTCCCATCACTCCCTCCCCCAGCCCATGGCAACCAGCATTCCACTTTCTGTCTCCTTGAATTTGACCACCCTTGGTTCCTCATAAAAATGGAATCATATAGTATTTGTCTTTTTGTGACTGGTTTATTTCACTTAACACAGTGTCCCCAAGTTTCAGCCATGCTGTAGCATGTCAAAATTTCCTTCCTTTTAAAAATGAAAAATATTCTATACCACTTTTTGTTTATTTGAGTCACTTATATTTTTGTATATCATTCCCAGGAATCCTACTGAAATATCTTCTCTAAAAGAAAGCAGTGGTGCCCTCATCTAGTGGCCCAAGAGAAGTCAAAAGAAGGAGAAAATTCAGGTTCATTTATCCCCAACAACAGCCAGGCAGACAAGACAGAAAGGATATTTGTCAGAATTGTGTCTACATCTTGATTTTAAAAAGCTCCCTGGCTGTATGTCTTAGGGACATTCCCCGGTGAAATCAATATTGCCTGGTTAATAATTCCATTTTATTAAGAACTACATACTTTAATATTCTGCATTTTACATTAACCAGACTCTAGTTTTATGCTGAATGTTTATTTGAATGTCTTAAAATATTCCCTTCAGTCCAGACTGATCCCATCTTTCAATTGCTCAGATGTTAGGGTAGAAAGGAGCTGAATGACAGGGAGCTGAGTAGAGGGCCACGATCATTTTTCCTTACTTACTAAAAAAAATCACTTAGAACAGATTTTTAAGGTCTCTATCACCTTTCCAGTAGAAATTATCACAGCCTGTAAAAGATAATCGGATAGCCCTGAAAAGATAATCAGACCTAGCCAAAACCAGCAAAGAGGAGGGGAAAGCAGCCAATCAGCAGAAGAGAGCTGTATCATCAGCTCTGTGATCTGGAGCTAGCCACTTCCCCTCTCTGAATTTTCTTGTCAGTGAAATAGAACTAATGCTACCTACACCTCTTCAATATTCTTCCTCAGTCCCCTGTGAGAATAAAGAACCATTACTCTTCTCATAATTGTATTTCATAATCTTAACATGGTTCCTATTGCCCTACCTCTTCCCTCCAGCTACTGTGCTTCCTCTTCCTTTCACCTCCAAGTCATTTCCCTGTGGTTCCTCTACTTAATATCAACCTATCAATCCGTCAATGGCTAAGGCTGTATTCTACTAAAGGGATGGCCAGTGCTGAGCATACTAGACGGATGACACGTATTTTTGGAATTCTTATTTCTGTCTATTTTTAAACTTCATTTTGAAACGAATAGTTTTACATTGATAATCTGTAAGACTAGACATCTAAATCCATTCCCCAAAGAAGGAAGGTTGAAATTCAGTTTAAACTTAGGGCCTTTCTAATACAGGAGAGAGAGAGAGAGAGAGAGAGAGAGAGAGAGAGAGAGAGAGAGAGAGAGAAAGAAAGAAAACAATTTATTAAAATGAGACAGCATCTCTCTCAAATATACACACTCATAGGTGTAGATGTGCTGTGTTCCTAAGAAGCAACTTAATACACTGGGTTACGGATCCACAATGCCTGTACGTTAGAATCCTGTGTAACTTCAGCTAAATTATTTAGCTTCTCTAAGACTCAAATTTCTCATATATAAATTAGGAATGTCACCCAGGGTTACACTAAGTCATACAGATTTTTTTTTTAATGATATAAAACACCTAGCATAGTGCCACAGTAGTAAGTGGGAATAAAGAATATGCTTAATAAATCTGAGCATTCTCTCATTTTTCACACTGCTCTGTAGATATTCCAAAAAGCATGATGTTCAGTGAGCTTTATACCTTTACAGTGATGGGACAGAGAAAGAGATAAGATGAGAAAATGTAAAAGAAGAATGATTCATCTGAACTAGAGCACTAGCCATAAGTTAATCTTTCACAAAGTGTCTGACTTATACAATATTCATGAATTTCACCACAAGGTTTATCATTTAAACTAGGATTAAAACCCAGGTTCAGCTGGTAAGTATGTTTTATTAAAGAGGTTGAAGAAAACTACAGCCATTTGCAGTATAAAGAATCACATTTTAAGAGTGACTTCCAAGTTATATGGCCGAAGAAAAAAGGAAGGTAGAGAAAGTTATGTGTGGTCCATTCCCACCTATCTAACAAAAGGTGGGAGAATATGTATGTAGTTATTTACATATTTGTAAAAATAAATGAATAAACTAAAAACTAATTAACTGGTCACCACAAGGGAGAAAGGAAACAAGAGAAGATGAGAAGACAGGTAAGTAATTTTGGCAGATTTGACCTTGGAACCACATAAATGTTTTACATGATTATAAAGCAAAATAAAAACTTTTAAAAGGAAATTCCTAAAAGTGAAAATAAAGCAAACCTAAATGTTTACTGAGTTGGTTGCTTAACCACACAAATAGTAATTACTTCAAGTGATTTTAAAATAAGGAAATCTGACTTTATCTCTAGTGTCAAAAACTACTGCAAAAATATAAAATTATTTTTAATAATTATGTTACTAGTAATGACACTGATATAGTTATTATGAAACTATTATACATAGTAGGATAAAGCAAATAATTTAATACCATTAGAAACCAGAATTTTCAGCAACGAAAAAAAGAAACAAAATTTTTTTAATTTAAATAAGTCCTGGAGTCTAAGCAGAATTGGAAATATCATTATAAATTTATCTTAAAAAGAAAAAGAAGAAAGGAAGAAAAGATTACCTTGCTAGCCCTTTTCATTCAAAAAGGCTATAAAACAATAAGGCAGCCACCATCAGTCAACACCCTTGGAACCCCAATTATGGTTTCTAAACGCCATATCCCATCAAAAGGAACGAGCCCCTTGGAGATATGGTTGATTCCAAACATGAGATGGGAAATGTATAGGGGGAGCATGGAACACCTTCTTAAGAATGTTCAAAATCAAAGAAGCTGTTAAAGACTATTGGGATTGCACCAAAAGACTCAAGAGGCAACTCATAATAGGTCTCATTGGTCATAAACAAGATAATCAGAACATTGGAAAGAATAGCAACTGTAATACTAAAATATATAAAACATATTTCTAAAATACTCGTGTTTAAAACAAACAAAACAAATTTTTTTTCTCTCCTTTGGAAGATGCTAGGAAGTCAACTAATTACTCTGAAAACTGATTTTAAAAGGTGTGTTGGGGGGTGAGATTAAAGAATTTATTCTGTTCTGTTTTTTTTTTTCTATCTGTATCTCCCAATAACTAAATAGATAATGAGAAGAAATTTTTTCTTTTAAATGAAAGCATTTGGAATAATGAAGAAGGAAAAAACTATAAATAAGATCACCATTTTGCAACTCTTGAAGAAATAATGGATCTAGCCATTGATCATTAATGGCTACAAAAATCATCAGCTGAAAAGCTAATAAGAAATTTTATATTGGATGGACCAGGATACCAACATCTGAACCCATCTGATCCATCTTATCACAAAAAGAGAGACAAGTAGACATTTTATGCCACCCAATGTGATGCAATAGGAAATACACAACATCTATAAAATATTCTTGCCATTAGTTCAGTCCTGAATCTGATCAAGTTTATAGATCTAACTACCAGTTAATTATAAACACAGTAGTCAGGGTACATGTTAAGCAATCTTAAAAGAATGTTCCAGCATATGGAAAATTCTACAGAGCAAACAACCTGGCTTCCAAAACATACTGCAAAGGGGTAGGGGCTGGGGGAAGAGAAGCCACAGAGAGAGGGAATTTACAGATTAAGAATGATATGAGACACGTCAACCAAATGTGACACATCAACCAAATATAACACATGACCATGTTTGGAAAGTAGAGCTCAAAGAAACAATTATTTTTAAAAATTTGTGAGCAGGAAATTTGAACACTGAATATCTGATATTAAAGAATTATTGTTGATTTTTTTTGTGGCAGTAATATTGTAGTTTTCTTTAAAAATGACTGCTTATCTTTTTGAAAATGCACATATAGGCATATGGCTGAAATGATATGCTGGTCGTGATTCACGTCAAAATTATCTAAAGGAGAGAGGGAGAGAGAATGCTAATAAAATAGGACTGGCAACACACTGACTGTTGACACTTTGTGAAAGCTATATGGGAGTTTGTTATATTATTTTCTCTATTTTTCTACATGTTTGAAATTTTTCTGTAATGAAAAGTTTGGTCTTCTTTCGAGCAGAAATCCAAAAACGCCTCTCTTCTACTTCCTAGAATATCAACTTTAAATGAAAAGATAAAAGCTCTTAGATGTTTCCTTAGATGTGTGGTGATCAGAGTCAAGATAATAGCCCCCTATGTGGCATGTACCTAGATGCAACTATTTGAGTACTTTTTTCTGCAGATGACAAGGCTATACCAGACCTGGGATAATTCATGTGGGGGAGCAGGATGGATGGCAGAAAGAACAGGGCTCTGAAGATCATTCTGGTACCAAATGCAATTCTTAGTCGAGAATCATTTAATCTCCCTGAGACTCTGTGAAATGGGGATACCCTCACCTCCATCACAGTGCTGCTATGAGCATCACATGAACCAAAACATGAAAGGCCTAGCCCAGAGCAGGTACTCAAGTATTTATTCATTCATTAATTCACCAAATACTTGAGTCCACATGCTGGATCAGACTCTAGGCACTAGAGACACAGAGACACAGAAAACATGGCACCTGCCTTGAAGGAAAATAGCAAAGTAAGTCAATGATCAAGTGCTCTCTATTTAAAGTTCTGAAAGGATAAATTTTTGGATAAACAATTCTATATCTGGCAACATTATCAATTATGAAGGCGAAAGAGGGGCATTTTTATTGCGTTTACTAACCAAACACTATATATGCAAAAAAGAAAAAATATATCACTCAAGGAAAAGAAAATTACTTCCCTCCAAAAACGCACATAAAAAAGGCTGGAATATTTGGATGATTCTCCTTTGGGTAACAAAGTTTTAATGATGAATACATTTTCTTTTTTGTGGGCCCCAATATACAACTTTCTTTTCCTTTGGAGAATTAGATTTACACAGTTATAATAATACATGCTGTATACCTGCTGCTGTCTCTTGGAACAACTTCTCAAGAAAGCATAAAAGTATAGGTACAAAAAGTAGTAAGTAGTATAAATAACCTAACTAACCAAAGTAAGAAGGACAGAGAGATGGAAAGTAATATATATGTGCTTAATTTTTAATCTTTTATAGAAGTGATATATTGGTCAAAGTTGGTAAGACAAGAAATAGAGATATTATTTAAAAGCAGAGTAGAAAACTACAAAAAGAAAATGAAACAGTAGTTGCCACTGGAAAGAAGAACAGGGAGTAGGGAATGAAGATTTTCTGCCCTTCATTTTATATTCTCCTGTACTATGTGAACTTTAAAAAATTATGTGCACTGACCACTTCAATGGCTAAAGCTGGGAAGCACCTTCTCTGCTAAAATATACACAACCCATAAGGTCTACAATGAATTTGTCAATATTCACTCTGCCCAAATATAAGACTCTGAGGTTGCTAGACTCTTTCCAGCAGCTAAACTCTTTCCAGGTCTACTGAAAGGAATATGCAAATTGCAGGAGTGTCATCTGGTTAAGAAGGAGACAGTGATGTAAAGTCTGCCCCTACACTCCAGAACATAGAAGCAAATAAAAGCAAAAGAATGGGACATTTCTCTAGAAAGAAGGCAGCTGAAAATAAGGAACAGAAGAAACACTTAAAGCCAAAGGGCTGGTGAGTTCTGCAAAGGAGCCAGAGGCAAGAAAAAAGAAATGGTCACCACAGAGCTTCTGAGAGCACTGCTGAGAGGAGCTGAAACCAGGGTGGAGCTCCCAACTCCTGCTTTAGAAATACTTCTGAGACAATGGTGTGGGGTGGGGGCCTGAAGGTGAGGGGCAAGTCCCAGAAGAAGGAGAGCAATGCATGTGTAAATGGAGGAGTTAGAAGGAAAAAGGGCTGAGCACAAGTTTCTTCTGCCACAGCATAGTGGTTTCTAGCCATCTTCTTGAAGATGCTTCTAAGAAATTCTAGTATGTAGGTGGTAGGTAGGAATTTGAAAGGTAGCACCCATTGAAAGTGGGTGGGCCATTTTTATTATTTTCGTGTAGTAAAGGGCTTTCATAGGTTTACTTGTCACAGTGGTTTACCCAACCTTTTTTATGATATGCTCCTCAACAAATAAATATCCTACTACAAGGATTTTTTAAAACTGAATTCTCAGGTTGGGAAGAGATTCCTCGCCATTCAGGGAGAGAGAATCAAAGGGTCTCGGGGGCTTGTAACAGTTTCCTCCTCATGCCCTACACTGCCTACAGCATAACAACACTTGGGATTTAAGAACTAGAAGGGACTTAAGCATTCTTTCCAACCAAAGGCATCATTTATGATGAGAAAACAAAGGCAAATATTGGGGCTCTTGACAAGCACCCACGGAAGGGAGGAATGATTGAAGAGTTTATTTTAAGGTACTAGGTGGTGGCAGAGTCTAAGCTTGAACCGTCTTTGCTTTCCCACTCTGCCTTACGTGACACGTGGTTTCTGTTGTCTCTAAGAAGGCATTTTTTTTCAGTAGGAGGAGAGAAAACCCCTGCTCCACAGGCGCATTTATGAGTAAATGTGTGAGCAGTCTGACAAGGCAATGGGTCCTGGAATACAGTCTGTTTAAGGAGAATCCCTCTTTGCCTCTAAAGTCACCCCCTCCCACCATTTCCTAATGTAACATGCATATTCAGTTACTTTCTGAAAACACTGACTTTAGATGAAAAGTATGTGAAATCTGAAACCATAGCTTCGATGTATGCTTTAGCATTTCCTACACAAGCAGAACAAGTCCTGGGAGCTACTACATTTTCAAGGAAGGCTGAAATTTAGTCTTGCCAAGAGTTGAAGTAAACCAAAGAGCCAATAATCCACAGACATGACTAACCAAAATCTGGGCAAAGTGGCTTTAAAAAAACATTTCCGTTATTAACTACAAAATATTAGTAAAATGAGAGCGGTAGTAGCATCTGTCTTTCAATAATGTTTCAAACACCAGTATTTATTTATAGAGACTAAACAGCTATCATATCATTAAGATCTTAAATGTTTTCACACCCAAGGTAGAGGGTGTTCCAAACTCTGGGCTAACCCAGATTTGTACAGGTCTCACACCCACCACCCTAAATCTCCTTCTCCCCTTCTCAAGTAAATTTATGTCCAAACCAGTTTCCCAGAACCTAAGCCCTATCTTTCATCCCACTGTCAACTATAAAGTCCTTGAATATTCTGGACACTGAATTTATTACGGAAAAGAAGCATGCTGACATAATACCAAAACAGATAGCAGGAGAAATGGACATCCATCTGCATCAGCACTGCTAACTGTTGTGAGATCTCTCCCAAGGTCTGAGTCAGTTGTCTAAAGCCAACAGAAGTGAGTCGGAGAGCTATAGCTGTCTTCCTCTCCACCATCTTAACAGTACCTTTCCAGTTGGAGGTTCCTAATTTTTGATACTTATACTTATGTCATTTCCCCTCTACTTTAATTCCTTATTTAAGAGTATGAATTGTTTAAAGAAAAATAAAAGAGAAAAGAAACAAAAGCAATAAAGTATCAAAGTATTGTGGGATATACAGGATTTGTAGAAGTAAAATATGAGATAAAGTACCACAAAGGATGGAAAAAGGTAAATGGACATATACTGCTATAAAAGTCTTTCATTGTCCATGAAGTAGTATAATTCTCACTTAAAATGTGATACATTTAAGATGCATATTATAATCTCTAGAGCAGTACTTGGCCAATAGAAATGGAATATGAACCAGTTATGTAATTTTAAATTGCTTAAGAGCCACCATTTAAAAAAAGTAAAAGGAAACAAGTGAAATTAATATTAATATTTTTATTTAGCCTAAAATATACAAAATATTTTCATTTCAACATGTAACCAATTTTTCAAAATCTGGTATATATTTAAATTTGTAACACATCTAAGTTTGGACCAGACACTATTTCAAGTACTTAATAACCACGTGTAGCTCATGGCTACCACATTAGAGAAAAGAGCCCTGGCATAAGGGTCAGCTAAGTTTTCTGTAAAGGAACTGATATAAACATTTTGGATGTTGTGGGCCATGTGGTCTCTGTCATGACTACCCAAATCTGCCACTGTAATGCAAAGCAGCCACAGATAATATATATATTAATGGGCACGGCTGTATTCCAATAAAACTTTATAAAAACATGTGAGCTGGATTTGGCTTATAGATATAGTTTATTAAACACCACTCTGGAGCAATGACTAAAAAAATAACAAAAAGATAGGTATAAGCAAAAAGTCAATAGAGAAGGGAATATGGAATGCTAAAACATCAATAAATACTAAATACACAATTTATCCAAAAGGTGACAGAGAAGAGGAATAGAGAGAGTATGAAACAAACACCAACATGTGAGGCAGACTTATGTGTAACATTAAAAAGCTGAACAAAACACTATAGAAGAGTGGTTATGTTAATATTAGATAAAACAGACATCAAAACAAAATAATTACTAAAAACTGAGAAACATTTCATAATGATAAAAGGGGCAATTAGTTAAAAAGCTATAGTAATCCAAAGCAAGCATATACATATCAAAAGATTCTCAAAACACATGAAGCAAAAAATTGATATTATTAAGTGGAGAAATAAATCTACAACCATAGTTAGAGATTTCAGCACCCCTCTCAATAGTTGAAAGAACAGTGAACAAACAAACAAAGTCAGTAAGGATATTGAAGATTTGAGTGACACCACGAACCAATGTAACCCAAAATGATATTCATGAAACCTCACACTCAGTCTTTACATGCAGAACACTAACCAAGGCAGACCATGTACCAGGCCATAAAGTAAGTCTTAGTAATTAACAAAAAAGTTCTAAATAACTCATGGGTTAAAGTAGAAAGCACAGAAGAAATTAGAAAATATTTGTAACAAATGTGGAAAGACAATATATCAAAATATGCAGTCTAAAGAAAAATTTACACCTTAAATGCTCTTATTAGAAAAAATGTAATAAGATAAATAAGTTCCCACCTTAAAAAGCTAGACAAAGAACAACAAATTCAAAATCAGCAGAAGAAACAGTAGTATAAATAAATGAAAACAGACAGAACAACAACAAAAAAATAAAGTTAAAGTTCGTTCTCTGAAAGAATCAATTGATAATAACCTAGCAAAGAAAAAAAAGAGGAAACAAATTACCAATATCAGGAATTTTTAAAGAGACATAATTATAAACCCTATAGATATTAAAATTATAAGGGAATATTCTGAGCTAATAGTTTTATGCTAATGATTCTGACAACTTAAATGAAATAGTCCTTGAAAAACACAAAATACTAAAAGTGATACAAGAACAAATAAAAAATCTAAATAGCCCCATATCTATTAAAGAAATTGAGTTCATAAGGAAAAACCAGTCCGCAGAAAAACTCTATGCCCAGACGTCTTCACTGGTAAATTCTAACAAAAATTTAAGGAAAAAAATCCTATACACATAGTTTCAGAAAATAACAGAACTTCTTAACTAGTTTTATGAAGTCAGCATAAACCTAATACAAAAACTTGACAAAGATATCAAAAGAAAATTACAATCTAATGTTCCTCATGAATAAAAATATAAAAATACTTCACAAACTATTAGCCAATAAAATCCAGCAACATGTAAAAAGGATAATACATCATGACTAAATGGGATTTCTCCCAGGAATACAAATCTAATTAAGTTCTCAAAACGAATCAATGAAATTCAAAATATTAAAAAAGGGGCAAAAACCATATAACTGAAAAAAATACAGAAAGAGCTTCTGAAAATATTCAACATCCTTCCTGACACAAACTCTTGGCTTATTAGAAATGGAAGAAAACTTCCACAGCTGAAAAAGGACCTATATGGATAACCTAAAAACACACTTCACAGGGAAACACTGAAGTTCCCCTCTCTAATACTGGAATTAGCCAAGGATATCCACTCTCACCACTTTTATTTAACAATACACTGGAAGTGCTAGTCAGTACAATTAAGGCAAAGAAAAGAAATAAAAGACATAAAGACTGGAAAGAAGTAAGGTGTTAACAGCACGCCAACATGACTTTATATAAAATACCTTATGGAATATAGTTTTTAAAAACTCTATTAGAATAAGTGCATTTTAAAAGGTTGAAGATACAAATTTTCACAAGGCCAATATACAAATTTAATATGTCTATCTAGAAACAGCAAAAATTTGAAAAGGAGGGAATTGTTTTAAGAAAACAATTCCATTATAATAGCATCAATAATATATTTAGGAAGAAAATTAACATAAAATTTACAGCAAAAAATACCAAAAAAAAGGCTTACTGAAGACAGTCAAGATGATTCTAAAATTAACTTGGAATACAAAGAACCTCAAATAGCCAAAACAATCTGTAAAAAAAAACATGTTAGAAGGTTTATGCTACCTGATTTTAAGACTTACTATAAAGTCACAGAAATAAGAAAGTATGGTTATCAGCATAAGAGGAGACATAAAAATGAGTGAAACAGAAGAGTTCATAAATAGATGTACATGGTCAACTTATTTTTGACAAAAGTGCAAGACAAACAATGAGGAAAGAAAAATCTTTTGAACAAATGCTACTGGAACAAGTGGATATCCATATGTAAAGATCTAAACCCTTGTTTCTAGCTCATTCCGTATACAAAATTAATTTGAAATGGATCACAACTTAAATGTAAAAGCTAAAACTATAAATCTTCTAGAAGAAAACATATAGGAAAATCATTAAAACTTTGGAGTATACAAAGATTTTTTGGACAAGGATAAAACTCACTAATCACAAGGAAAAAAATTATAAACAGGACTTCATCAAAATATCTGCTCATCAAAAGACATTAGTAATAAAGAGGCAACCACAAACTCAAAAAATATGCATTTGCAGCACATATATCTGACAAAAGATGTATATCTAAAATATGTAAAAGAATTCCTTCAGTGAAAAGACAAACAACCCAATTAGAAAATGGGCAAGAGACTTAAATATGCATCTCAGAAAGAAGATCCCTGAATAGCCAGCAAGCACACAAAAATGTGGTCTACACCATTAGTTACTAGAGAATTGCAAATTAAAACCACAAGGCAATACCTAATCTTATCTCTTCTAGAACGGCTAGAATAAAAAACACTGACAGCAGTAAATGTTGGCAAGGATATAGAGCAAGGATATGGAACTTTCATACAATGTGGATAGAGTAAAAAATGGTATAGTCAGTCTGGAAAACTGTTCGTATGAAATTTAACATACATCTATCCTAAGAAAAAACAATTCCAGTCTTAGATGTTCACTCAACAGAAATGAAAACAAATACAAATTTTTTTTCATAGAAATGTTCACAGCAGCCTTATCTATAATAGTTCCAAAGTGGAAGTAACGCAGATGTCTACCAACAGGAAAACAGGTAAATGTATATCTGTACAGTGGATACTACTAAATATTAAAAAATAATGAACTACTAATACACACAATATCAAAGATGAATTTCAAAAACATTAAGCAAATGAAGCCAAACATAATACCATATGATTCCATTTTTTACATATTCCAAGAATAATAAAAATTAATCTACAGTCATAGAAATCAGAAGTAGTTGCTTAGGGCAGTGATGGATTGGGTTTGCTTAAAAAGGGGAACAAGGAAACTTTTGAGGGAAACAAAAATGTTCTAGATCTTGCTTTGAGTGGTGGTTACATGGGGTATATCACTGTCAAAACTCTGAACTAAATTAAATATTTTACATCTGTACATTTTATTGTATGCGAATTATACTTCAATTTTTAAAAAATCTTTTAAAAACCATATGAAAAGTATGGAGGCCAATCCAAAATATTAATTGCGACTGCTTCTGGGTGGTGGCATTATGGCTAACATTTTCTTCTGCTAGTTCACTTTTATGAACTTTACAATTTTTTATCAAGAACTGTCCTCTCGCCCTGTTTTCTATATCTATGTTTTGTAGTTTCACAAAGAGGCCAAAATGTTACCAGCGTTTACTTTCTGAAAGAAAGATTATTAAAAACACTAAAGGAAGAATTCGTCAAGGTCTTTTATAGCAGGCGTGCAGAGGATCTGAGTAGAATTCAGAGGCAACACGGCACACTAAGAAGGGGGAGGGATCAGACACAGCCGAGTTCAACTCTGAAACTGGCTCTCTCTCTCTACTGGTGGGCAAGACATGGAGCCTCTGTTTCCTCATCCTTAAAATGGCAATAAGATGTATCCTGTCTGCCTCAGGAGTGTTTTCTGAGTATTAACTGAAAGAGCTGTGGTCAATAAAGCACAGAAGGAATATCAGGAATCCTGATATTATGGGAAAAGTTAGAAAAAAAGTCTTTGTCAAAGGTCGGATTATTGCTTACCATCCTTGTAGACAGCAACAAGAAAAGCTTTTGCTAGAACTCTACCCTTTTAAATCAACAGCCACGGATTCTTACCTATTGGTGCGGTAACAGTGATTCTGCAGAGCATAGGACACACACTGAGTGTTTAACCGCTTTCTCTCAACCTCCTTCCAACTCTCTTCTGACCACTTTCTCTTGATCTGCTTCTCCTCATGTTTTTTTCCCACATATTCGGCATAGGTCTGGATCCGATAGCTTTCTGCATATTTGCTGGTATTGACAGCTACAAAGAAAAGAAAACAATCCTTATAAAAGAGTCTGGCTTAGCCCCAGAGATATCACTGAGGTAGTCAAAGGGGCCCTGGTATCAGGTCTGAGCTTGGATGTTGAGGTAGCCTTAAGAATGTTCCACAGACTCCAAGTCTGAGTGTCCTCAGAGGGAGAAAAGAGAGAGTCACTGCTCCCCAATCTCCTCCAGATTGTGGAAGTCCTCTGTAAACTGTAAAGAACCATAAAAATGTATGTAAAACATTAATTTTCAAAATATTTTCAGATGACATTACCACTTAGAAATGATTTATTTTCAGAGTAAGAAAATGAAAACAAAACCACAAAGAGAAAACTATAAACCCTAACTTACTGTGTGAAAAATAAAAATGACAAAAGAAACAACCTTGACAGTGGCGCTGACTACCGTGTCAAAAACCGAAGGTCTGTTGCATGTCTGTGCTGGTGTTTTGTAAGCACGATGTCTCATCTTCACAACACACTTGCAAGGGGGGAACTATTTTTGCTGATGAGAAAGCAAGGGCACAAAGGTCGGGTAATTTATTATAGACCACACCATGAGTGAGTGGCAGCACTGAGATGCAAAGCCAGGTTACTTTAACCCTGAGGTCAGGGCCCTTCTTACTGCTCTGCACCTCACTTTGGTCTCTGCAAATTCAAGATATCCCCACAAGACTTGAGACATGCCTCCTCTCCTGCTTTTAGAGACTGCTAATTCTCTGCAACTTGCCTCTGGCCGGCAGGCAAACTTGAAAGCTGGAGCTCTTTCCCTCCTTGGTGTTAATGCTTGACTAAGGCCAGGTCAGTTTAGTTGTAATCCCTTGCAGCCTCCTTCTCAAAGGCTGGCAGGGTGGAAAATGCTGGTAGCATGGCAACGAGGACCCCTGCAAGGCCTGTAGGTGGTCGGGCACCTATCTGCTGGTTCAGGCTCATGCAGTTTGAGCATATACCCTCCTCACCCACAATCACTGTCAACTGTTATTACCCACACTGGCAGTGAGACAGCAGAGCCAGGCCATGCTGCTAGGGGTGATTCGGACAGACTTGGTACCTAAGTAGCTGCAAACACATCATGACGTCTGACACAGAATTGGTATACCCACTCCTAGCAAAGTTCTTGGTTCTAATAAACATTATGTGAATGGGTGCAAGGCAGAATGCAGCACGTGGTGATGAGCATGCAGTCTCTGAGCACATCAGAACTGGACAAGGGACTCCAGTACATTAGTGACCTTAAACCAGAGGAAAGACAACTGTGTGAGAGGCAGATATTCCAGATATCTGACACCTAACACTTAATCTTTACTCCAAGTAGACCAGATTTGCTTAAAACTTCTCAATATGATAGTGATTTACAGAAAAAATGTCATGCCCTAAAAATTTTAGTCATTTAAAGAGAAAAATAAAACAAGAAAAAAAAACCCACTTAGGAAACACAAATTTTTAGTAAGAGTTTGCCATGCTTTTCAAATATTCACTCTAGAATTAGAGGGAGTGGGGGTGGTGGGGTGGAACCCAGAGTATTAAGAAACTTTCATGTTATACAAAGTCTTCCAAAGAGTAGAGTGAGTTTACTGAGAAGTGAGCTCAAAACAGCGAGCTCTGACTCATGAGGAGATACACTAAGAAGGCATCAAGTTCTGCAGATGTGGTTTGACCAAAGTCACTTACATCAGGAAACCACAAATATAGGAAACTTTCTTGAAAACTTTATTCCTCGTGACAGCCACATTTCTGACTTTTCCCCTCATTATCTAACCACCTAACAATTTCTATATCAACAAATACTATCCATCTATGCTTCCATCCAGTAATTGCTCACTGAGTGTCTGTGCGTGCTAGGTATTTTGCAAAACAAGACACAATCTCCACACACGCAAAAGCTTACCCTGTCATGAGAGCTTTATGTAGAGATGACTTCCCTGAAAGCTTGAGACTACCTACTGAAACAGGTTAACCTACCAATGTGACAACCCGTAGCTTCTACCATTGTTATTCTGTACTGATTGTTGGTAAGATCCTCCTGGATTTTTCTGAGTTTTATTCCTTAATCCTGACTGGTTCATTTTGTAAGCATGCCCAAAAGGGATGACATCAGCAATAATCCCTCTCTTAAATTTAATTTGGACTACTGAGTAAAAAAGTGGGCCCGAGTCAGAATTCCCCATGAAAGCAAAGGTGATGATGGGAGCACAACGGAGCCAAGACGATCTATTTAACAGTGTCCAATTGTTTCCAATAATTTAGCTCTCAGTTCCATGGACAAATGTTACAAACAACTCCCTAACCGCAGAGCAGGAATTTATCTGAGCACATTTGGAACTAGGATTGCTTAAAAGGGGAAACAAATAACAAACCACTGCTGGCCTTCACATGGCAATGATTTACCAGCATACCTTCAAGTCCCGGCAGCTTTGCAGCTCTCGGCCTTTAATCTAGAAGCCAAACTCTGGCTCCCAGCCACCCCTCTAATGGATGAATCAGCAAAATGAATTGGCTGTCAGCTGTGTCCTCCAGTGATTCCAGCTCGCCTGTCAGAAGCAGCTTGTGGCCGGCTGCTTGGCAACACAAACCTTTTCCAAATTTGTCAGGGAAATGATTCAAGGCCATCTTTCGGTCGTGCCACTTGGTTAAAGCCACTAGGGAACCAAACGCTCTGAGAGGCCTCCCTGTTTCCTTGTGGGCAATGAGAGCAGTCCTCCCACATAATAGTCTCATCCACTCGCGGCTTCACTGTGCCTCTGCTGTCTCTTGTGCACACATTATACCTTTTAACCTTCACAACAACCCCATAAAGAAGGAATGTTCTAGTCGTCATAGAGATAAAGAGACAAAATCAGGGAAGCTAAGCATCTTGCCTAAAGTCTTGGAGGTGAGCAACAAAGCTGGTTTAAAACCAGGAGTTTTGTTTTTTTAATGTAATATTGCCACAGATCTGCATGTATTTGTGTGTATTTATACGTTTATTCAGACTGACAATCATCTTATAAAATGTATCCTTTACTAGTTTTAAAGAACTACTTAAAATATTTAGATTGTTTTATGAAAATTAAGAACTTCCCATTATCGTCAAACTAAGTCTCTCCAACTAAGTTGATAGATACATTACATTTTAGGACAAGAAGCCTTCACATACGATGTAGAGTTCTCCCTAAATTTATCTATAGATTTCACGTAACTCCAGTAAAAACAAAATTTTCCAGAATTTTAATAAAACACTGAAAAAAATTTTAAATGAAAATGAAAAACAAACTTGAACAGAAAACTGAGCCATGGTAGCCAGAGGCAGGTGGAGGAGGCCAACCATAAAGGGGATGAAGGGAGTTGGGGGTGATGGAATTGTCCTATATCTTGAATGTGGTGGCAGTTAGGTGGTTGTGTACATTTACTGAAACACAGAACCATACAGCAAACAGGGTAATTTAATTGTATATAAATTATACCTCAGTTATTCTGTGGAATTAGAAAGGTTGATCCCAAAATTTAAATGGAAGGACAAATGGGCCAACAATAGCCCCGACATTTATGAGAAAGAGAAAGGAAGGGGGGCTTGCCTTGCTAGCCAAACAAGCAGAGTGTAAAGTTAGAGTAATTAAGATAGTGTAGGGTGGTCCAGAGACAAACTGATCAATGATAGAGAGGAGCCTAGAAACAGACTTATGCATTTGTCAAAGTTTGATTTTTGGACAAAGACATCATGACAGAGAGTGTGGAAAGGAAAAGTTGAAAACATTGTTTATCCATAGGAAAAAAAATGAAATTGGATTCTGACTCACAACTTTGCGGAAAAATCAACTCCACATGGATGAAGAACTTAAATATCAAAAGTAAACTTCAAAAACTGGAAAAGAAATGTAAGTAAATATTGTTCTGAGCTTGAAGTAGGAAAAAATTTATGAAGACACAAAAAATGCTAATAAACATAAAAAATCAATACATTTGACTACATTAATATTAAAACTTCAGTCCATCAGAAGACATTTTAAAGAGAGTGAAGACAATCTACAAAACTGAAAGAAGATATTTGTTAACACACACAACTGATGGAGAATGAATACCAGAACACATAAACACACCTACAAATCAGTAAGAAAACATCCTATAGAAAAATGGAGAAAAGATATGAAAAACATACAAAGTCATTAAACAGAAAAGGAAGCGTATAATGCCAATAATTATATAAAGAGATGCTCAACCTTAAGCAAAGGCAAATTACGAGCACTAAGATAACATTTTACAGATTTGTAGAGAAGAAGAAAAAAAATGGGGAATGGGAAGGGGAGCAACAGAGTTGGGGGTGAAGAGAAATAGGGAAAGAGAGAACATAAAAACAAAAACAAGAAAACGATCAGTATAACTGTCTTAAGAGTGGCTGCCCTGACTGGGAATGGGGGTATAGGGTGGGGTTCAGGAGGATGGGGTTGAGAAAGAACAACAGGTAGACACAATTTATTAGCATATTTCAGTTCTCAGGCTGAGTAGTGGTTTCACAGATGTTCATTCCATTTTAAGCAAACAAATTGTTTAGGTTCTCTGTTGTTCACGTTGTCCAACTAAGGGCCATTTTCAACACAGCCTGTCCAAGTATGAAAGTCTCTGTAAGACCAGGCAAAGGTGACTTCCATTTTTAATGTCTTCGGTGCTATGGAGGTGCCTCTGAATGGTCCATATGGTGTACACGAGCACTGCTGCTGAAATGCCGGGCTTCGCCAACCTTCCCTAGGTAGCTAAAGACATTGTACAGCTTGGTTATCACACTGCTAAAACCCATTTATTGCAGCAACTGCTGCGAGTGGGGTGGGGGAGCACTGGGAAACTGTTGAGGCAGTTACGCACCATCAGCCCTGCATTTTCTGCAATGGCTATCCACCACCACCACCAAGTTCTCAATTTCTAAGGGAATTACCTATGTTTTTAGTAATCTAATGTTTACAAGAAAGAGAAGTATTTATTGGCTATTTACTCTGCCAGGCTCAGAAAATCCTGCAAGCATTATCCTGACTTTGTAGATAAGAAAACCGAGGCTCAAAAGTGATTAGCTCAAGGTCCTGAAGATCACAAGTGTTTAAACTGGGATCCAAAGCAAAGCCTCTGTTCTTCTCCTGACATCACGTGCTCTGGAAGGGTCCCAGATCATGTCGCTTAGAGTTGACAGAGGCATATGCATCTGCGTGTGATCAGAGCCTGTCCATCTCTATACACAGGCATTATGTAAATAGCAGGAATCTCTGTGAAATGACCCGGTATGTTAACCCACCACCAGAAGTGACATGGCAGAGCAATCTCTGCCAGCTTTGTAGACCCAAACCCTACTCCTCATATATGAACGTGGGCTTTTATGCTCAGTGGTGCCTACTTTGGACTCCCTTGAAGACAGCCTTCTTATTCTTCCAACAGCCTCCAGCCTGAGGCCCTGTACTGTGCTGTCATTCTGGCTTTGCACCCCATGCCAGGATGACACCAAATGTCGTCCTGTGTTTGCTTGTTTATTTGCATATGAACATATCAGATACAAAAGTTTTCTCATATTCCATATAATTTTGACCAGATTTTGGTTTCCAACAGAGGGGCTGCTTTTCTACTTTTATTGGATAGAGAATGGAGGGTTTTATCTTGGATTCTGTGGAAAAGCAAACTTAAAATCTTTAAAGAAAGGAGTTAAAGCCAAACCAAACAAAACTAAGCCACCCAACTGTAATGATCACTATGAACATCTTCCTGTGGTGAAAAACTGGTCAGGGATGCACTTCCCCTCAACCCATCCAAGGGCCTTGGCAGCCCCTGAGGTACACGCAGGAACTGGTGACCTAACAGAGCATGATGAATTACGGCCATTTTTGGTACACCCAAACAGTCAGAGGTGGGTGGGTCAGCCCAGAAATGAGACCCTCTGTTCCACCCTTTGCTGTCCATCCCTTCCCTACAGAACCACCCGTTCTCTTCTGTAGGACTCTTCAGAGTCTCCAAGATAAAGTCCCAATTTGCTAGGTACCATCCAGGGTCCTCAGTAACCATCCAGCTCTGTCTGGCTCTCTCACCTCAGCTCTTACTCTTTTCCCACACTGACGCCACAGGGCCAGATGCCCCCTGAGGAGGGGACCATACTTATCTATCTCTGTAGCACCTGGGTTCTACCATGGTACTTTGGCAGGAACTTACTCCAAGATTATGGAAGGAAAAAAGGGAAGAAACACAGCTTTTTTACCTGTTGGCAGCCTGCTTCAACTCTAGAGAAAAAAGCCAGAACCAAGGTACATATTCACAGAATTTACAGTTAAAAATCCCATGTTGAAGCCTGATCTAGTGGATGAAGAGCCTAAGACTGGCAACAAGAGGAGGTGGCTCTGATTCTTAAGAGCGGGTTCCCTTGTACAGTAACGGTCCCTGCAAAGGGTCACACCTGAGCCTCCCGGCCATGAGGCTGATGCACTTGACTCAGACACAGGGGAGGATCGTAGTTTGTGATTCCCTGTCCTTATTCTTCCTTCATACAGTGAGTACTTCTCCTACAAACAGCAATTATTTTTTAAAGTACTGAGCCTGAGAGAGTGACAACTAAGGCAATAAAAGAGATCCAAGCCCCGTAAACGGAACAGATGAAAATAGTAAAGTAACAGGCACAGCAGACTTGATTCATTTATTCTGCTTTCCTAAGGTCTCCACCATAGCACCTGACTCTTAGGAAATGAATCAAGGAAAAGAAAGCAGGCTCAGGTGACTGTGCTGCAAAGGTGTGAACAGCAGGTGCACGTTTAGACACGTTCCACCTACCCCGTCAGTGGTTCCCCACCACAGTGAAGGTCGATGTTGTCATCTCTGCTTACTGCCAAGGCTAAGAGAAAAATCAACAGGCACCCAGCGAGGAAGTAGCAGTTGGTTCTGCCAACTATAAGTCATGCCTATACCTCCAGGTTCTCTCCACATCATCCCCCTCAATTAAAAAAAGACGGTACTCATTTGGTCACTGTCCCACACCTCTCTTCACCTCAGAGCTTTCTAATTAAGGCCAAAGAAGTAGTGAAGAAAACACTTTATGAACTGGACAGAGGCTGATGTGTAGACATGAAAACATTTACTTGAAGCCTACAGTACAAAAAGGAGAGGCAAAAAGTCAAATGGGAAAACCATAGGTTCTGAGGCCACAAAGGCCTGAGTTCAAATCCTGCCCCAATCGTAACTTGCTTGAGGCAAGTCATCTGTCCCCCCGGGCTTCTGTTCTGTTACCCATAAAACATACACATCTATCAGATAAGGCTGTTAGGATGAGCAGAGTATGTGTGCAAAGGTTATAGCACAGGGCCTGGCACATAATAGGTGCTTAATTAATGAGGCTACTGCTGTTCAATCATAAAACATACTGCTGATGAAAAGAACTGTGCCCAAGCCAATATTCGACACCTACAGCGATACAGGTTCAGTGACTTGTAACTCATCTTGCCTTGGTGTACCAGAGGTGAGGAGGCCTGACACCCCCAAGTCTGCAACAGCTCATGCTCTGCCACTATCCTTTAGAATTTGGATGTAGTCTAGCAAAATCTCTTGTGCAAAAAATGTGGAAATAAAATTATATAGAAAGCAACATATCAACCTTCCTCGATAAGCACAAAATCTAAAAGTCTGAATTATAATTTTTCGAAACTATACTGAGACCAAAATTAGTCAATTTTCACTAAGTCTCTTGACAACACCAGAGTTGGCTTTTGAAACAGTCATTCACTCGGGTTTTGGGGTTTGGCAGAAGAGAAGATGTTCCCCAACACTGAAGACGCCCACCATCTACAGTAAAAGAAAAAGAAAGGAACAGATCGGTAGGGAAACACCACGTAGGCAAGAATCATGATGAGAAATGATCATTTTAGCATGGGGAAGGGTAAGAGAGAAGAGGAGGCAATAGTACCAGTTGTTAAAAGGTTGACTATGAGGGGAAGAGGCTGCTATGTAAGTTCTGAGTTCCCATGGCCTATGACAACTGTCTTAGCATTTAATGAATGACATCACTAAGGAGCACTGCTTCCATTAACCAGCCTGGTGGTAGTTTCTTTTCATGGATACTACCTGAAAGTTAATTAAAAATAAATAAAGCTGTCATTTACTGAGTACTTACTCTATATATCAAGGACTATGCTAACTGCTTTACAAATGTATTTCATTCTCACTTGTGCATTTATTCACCCATCCACTTGCTTATAAATACTGCTTGTAAATACAGACACTGATATATCACACTCTCATCTGCTCGTTCATTCATCTATCCATTCATTCACGAACAAACCATCTTCTAAGACTAGGCAAGTGGGGCTGTGAATCAGAGACACAACCCTCGGTTCCCCAGGGAGAGAGGGGCAGTGCACAGAGCCCCACACGCCGCTGAGAGCCAAAATGCAGAAGCGCACCCATCAAGCCTAGGTCACAGGGACCGTTCCCCAAAGGAAATGACATTTGGGTCCTTCCTGAGACGTGCATGTTGGGAGTGTAGACATTAAAAGGGCCGGCAGTGGGGAATTGTACTCAAGGCAGAAGGAACATGATTGACCCATCTGAGTGACTGAGGACCTAGACAACCTCAATGGTGGAGCCCTAAAGGAGGGGTGGAGAGGAGCCCACGGGGAAGAGAGAGGCCGGGACACAGCCCCAGGGGCTCTGGGCCATGCTAAGTGCAGCAAGAGCCCCATGGGGGCTGTCAGTCAGGAGGAGGATGTGATGTGATGGGCACTTCCACAAGAACACTGTGGTGGAAGGGGGAAGAACGGAGGAGGCACAGAGTAAGAAGTCTGAAGAACACCAACAATTAACAATCATTTGGATGGGGAAAAGCAGGCCTGGGAGCCTGGGAAGCTGCGGGCTGACGAGGGAGTAGACTAAGCTAGAAAAGACGGTGCCAGGGAGATCAGGGAGGAAGAATGGTCAATGGACTTAGTGACCAGTCAAGAGGGTCTGATGGCATTATGCCACGGAGGACACTAGGCCACCTCAGTAAGAGTAAACTCAGGGCTGTGCGCATGCCACAGCTGGATGAGAGTGAGAGGGCACAGCAAAGGGGGATGAATGCAGAACATCTGGATTTGTACAAGGGAAAAAAGTCAGGGGCAAAGGCAAACTGGGGTCTTGGGAGTTCTTCAGAAAAGATGGGAGGGATTGGGCAGGTTTTCATGCCATTGGAAAGAAGTCACTGGGTGGGCTCAGGGGATAGAGACAGCACAAGGTCCTGGAGAGAAGGTGGAGCCCAGAGAACCTGCATGGGATCAACTTCTGAGGAAGAGGGTATGGGAGCAGAGCTCTGTGAATCTGGGGGTAGGCGGCTGCACCTGAAAGTTGGCTGGCTGTTCCTGGGGCTAGAGACTGGGCGAGAAAGGAGAGAGACAAGCTCATGGGCCAGGCATGGTGAGAACCTTGCCAGTGGCCTTCATGTAGATAGCTGCCCATCTCTGCCCATGCTCCTTTTCCCTTCAAAAACAGCCCAAGGTAGGTAGAGGTTCTATTTTCACAGACACATAAAACAGTCTGAAAGAGGTTGAGTAACCTGCCAAGGGCCGAAACAACTAATTGGCAGAGCTGGAATTGAGTCCCAATCTCCCCGACTATGGTTTTGACAACTACTTTAACCTACCTGTCAAAGCTGTCAACAAAGCAGCTGTTCTAAACCCAAATCAAACAACAACAAAAAAAGGGTTTTCACAAGTGCTGACATAGTTCCTTAAAAGACAGGGTAGTGATGTGCAGAAAGTAAGAAGGAATTTTATTATATAGTCACACAGGAGCAGATGGAGTTCTAAAAATTTTAGAATTGAGAATTAAGAGACAGAGACATTTTTTAAGACAAAAATACAACTTAAAATAGGAGTTGGAAAGCAATTCCATACTTAACAGTCTTGATGAACTTGACAGACAGCTGAAAGACCTTAGCAATTTACAACATTCTTCACACTTCATGGGAGAAAATTAAGATTGATGTCTCAACTACACAGGAATAATTTAAAATAAAATCAAAGATCTCCTAGACTGTGTAAAACAGCAGATCCTAAATGTCAAGAACACTGAATAAATTCTTCTCCAGGGAAGACTAAATAATACATGTTTTAGTTATGCTACTTTATAACAATATCTTTAAGGTCTGCTTATATACATATCACAAAGGAGTATGAATAAATGATAACCACGGTATATAGAGAGGTTACCATGCATCAGGTACTGTATTGCCCCTGGTCCTAATGTATTATCCTATATTCAATAACATCCTAATATATTAATCTTAACATATTCTCTTTCATCTCTAACCATACCTATACAAAACAACCTTGTTTTGAAATCAAATTTGAACAAAGGGAGCCCCAGACAGGTTAAGTCAGTTGCCTGATGTCACAATGCCTGATGGTGGTAAATGGCCAGATTTGATTCATCACTGACACGACTTACTCCCACCCCACATGGGGTGCTTTCCATGGTCCAGTGGCAGCATAGTGTGCAACAGGTTTTAAATTACACAGTAACACCAAACAATATCTACCTTTACTTCAAGCAACCCATTCTGATGTTTTCTGTTTCATTTCTTTCTCCTTTTTTTTTTTTTTTTACACTGGTGTCTACCAGCCTTGACTTCCTGGTGCACTAATGGGTCCTGACCCGAAGTCTGAAACACACTACAGCTCACTGACACCCACCATTCAAAATGACATTTCTAGGGGACAATGCGCATTGTGTTCTAAAAGGTTAATCAACAAAAGAACTTTCAGGACACAACCTATTCCCCAACCGGAGCCCGAGTGTAACTGAACTGCCTGCTGCAGATAGTGGCCGGGTCTACAGTCAGAATTAAGCAAGGTTCTTTCACCTGGACGAGTTCTCGTTAGCAATGCTTCAGATGTCAGACACAAACACGCACCAAATATGAATGTGCATCACATACACCGAGACAATACTTTAAGACTACTTAACCCTGGCAGCTTATGGAGCTGTTTATGAAGCGTTAAGTCTGCCACAGTATTAACATTATTGTAATAAAACGTAAGTGTACCATCTTTTCTCCACTTCCCATAACCAAGCTTGCAAAAAGCTTGACGGCAGCACATTTTCGGATTTAAAGGTTTCAGTAGTTGAAAGGCTTAAAATCTGTTTATAAGCCAACCAGAAATGGAAGATGCTGTGCTGCGATACACAGCTGTGATTAAATGTCTCTCAGTGGAAGTTTCGATGTGGGTTTCATTTGATAAAAGAATTTACTTACACCTTCTGACTCAGTTTATTCATCAAGTGAAAGCCTTAAGGAAAGGAGGGGACCTGGAGAGAGAATGAGAATGCCAGGCCCTTATCAGCCAGGCAGGGCTGAGCTCTCTCTCCTGTAAGGTGAGTCATTACTCCTGGGAGGGAGGGTATCAGTCACCAAAAGTGGCCTCTCCCAACCTAGTAAGGATGGATAAATTCCATCTAGACTGGACAACTCTGCCTATGGTTCCCTTCAGGTTCCCTTCAGCCGGTCCTTGCACACACCCATCTGGGACCAGCCAGAGCTCTTGCGAGGGTACCACGGTGCTACCCTCTGAAAAACAGCCATCTTTCTCATCCTGCCTTTCATCTCTCCCCCTCCCCACCCCTGCGGTCCATCTACCAATGGGGAACATTCTGAAATCTGCATCAAACGCTGACTGTCCTCTGCAGTGTCTTCGGGACACCCCACATAATGATCTGCCACCACCAAAAAAGTTTGAAAAAATGCCAATGCAACCTCATCCAACATGCAGGCCAGCTCCGGTGCCTTCCCGGAGCCCTCACTGGCACTGTGCTGCCCTTTGTGCAGAATGAATAGGGTAACTACTGAAGGAGTGAAAACTGCTCCTCAGACTACAGGCGGCCTTGGGACGACAAAGTGTATTTGTTGTAACTGGCAATGTCTGACTTTATAAAAGAAGTACACAGAAAGAAATCACTTTTGCAAGGGGGAAATAAACAAAGAATGATGAAGTTAGTTTTGCTTTCCACATCAATTTTACTCTTTGCCTGTGCTGAGATGATGTGCCCAATGACCGACTGACTTCACTGCTGGGATCCAACTGTAGCCCAAACACTAAAACCCGAAGAATATCAAACGCCCCAAAAGGGCAGCACGAAACTGAACAAGAATTATTCTTTATTTTACAGTCTCACCTTGGCATTTAACACGTTCACTCTACATTTGTCGTATTTTTATCCTCTTAAATTACCAAATCACATCCCTATAGACTTTGTGATTTTAGGAAAACAATTCCACCTTTTTATTTTCTTCACCCCTAAGCTTGTTTCCCTTTTATGGGAAGGCCCTGCTGCCAACAGCAGTGGTCGGACACAGGTGGTGCTGAGGTCTGAAGTGAGGACATTAAGCAGCCAAAAGCAGGTTAAGCAAAGTTAGTGACATTTCCCTCTATGTCATACTCATATACACAGGAGAACGGGAGAAGGAAAGAAGGGAGAGGGAGAGGGAGAGCAAAGGGGTAGGGAGAGCAGCTTTTCCCACTTGAGTCAGGGCTTTTAGAAGGTGGCAATTCCCAAAATGCAGAGCAGTAACGGGTTCTTCACCAATCCTGCACATTTAAAGAACCTGTGAAATTCTTTGCCAGCAGAATAAGGAAGGTTTCTTTAAAAAGTGACAGTGACTGTTGTTCAGCATATCTCTAACTCATTCTAAATATTCATTTTGTTTTCTAGATCCTAAGGGAAAATCAATTCAGACCTCTTTGTCTATTTGGAGACCCAAGGCAAATAGTAACTAGTTAGATAAAAGGGTCAAGTCTTATCTTTAAAAATGTGTACATGAAAAAAAAAAAAAAAAAAAAAAAAAATATATATATATATATATATATATATATATATATATATAATACAATGGCAAGTGTGATTTTGCTACACTTTAAAGTACTTTGGAATATTTTATAAAATTATTTCTTAAAATCCCCAACAACCCAAGGATTTCCTAAAATGTTAAAATATTCAACACAGGCTAGAAAATTGAAAAACTTTGGAAAGTCACATATCTGTATAGCAGAACACAGAATGCTTAATAATGGAGCATTCTTAGGTTCTATAAAGTAATCTCTACATTCATTTTTCTTTAGAAAAGTGTCATCATTCTAAATTATAACTCTGAGGTCCCACATCTAATGCCTCTAACATAAGTCTCATTTTAAAACATGTGAACGCAAATGTTTGTTTAATGAATGAATTTACTTACCCTGTCTTTGCATTGCATTATGCTACTATTTTAATGAAGAAAAATATGAGTATGTGACAGCAACTTCCCTGGGACCCAATGTAAAACTCCATAAGCTCACACTTTCTGGTGAGCTCAGTTAGTGCTCCATGCCCTGAGCCAGGTTAAGGCAACAGTTAGAGGCCTTCGCCAACAGGAAAAGAACAAGCCAGGCTTGCCTTGAAGTGGATCCTCTGTCAAAACCAAATTGGTGGCAAAAGTGTATGGCTAAGACTCTGCTGCTATGTAACAAACTTCATGAAATAATCTGCAGGTCTGAATCACAAATAAAATAATTTTGACTAATATAAAAAACAACAAGTTTTCAGTAACTAATTCCCTTCTTGATTTGGGCGCTTGCTCTTAAGTGATATACAAATGAGAACAGAAACAAGAACAAGTGTTAAAATGCAGGCAGAGGCATGGAAAATAAAGCAGAAAGTTGGCTGGCAGAGCCAAATCTCTCTCCCATTCCACTCTGAGTGGTCACCCAAGAGCTGATAGAGGCCTTTTTGGTGAAGAAGGTAGAAAAAAGCCCCACGACTCTCAGGTTGCCAGGCAACACGCCACATTTTATTAAAGCGGGTACAGTGAGAATCCTCTTCTCGGAGGGCTGGCTGGAATGCTGTATCATGTGTTCTCCCAAGCTCTCAGCCTCCCCTTGCAGTCCCTCTCCACAAACACGCTCTCGGGAGCTGCAGTAGGAAGCAGCTACCTGAAAGCAGCTGAATGTCTCAGACAAGGAACAAGCAAGGAATGAAACACACGCCTGTGGGGCCATGATCTTTCTCTAACTCAAACCAGAAGCGCAGCCGGAATCCACAGCTGTTGCCAAAAAGCAGAGGCAGAGCTTGTGCTTGGTTCTCTGGAAGTATGAACTAAATGCTGTTTGGATTATTTAAAAAAAATTAAGTCTGACTGCTTCATGATTTAAATGGTCCTAATAAACATGGTAGGAGCAGAGAGCACAGTGGGAGGAGTGTGCACCGGGGGCTGGGACAGTCTCCTCCCACTGGACTGCAACTGGACCTCGGGGCACCTGCTTTCTTATCCTTGAGCTGAGCCGCTTTCCATAGGTCACTTCAGGGAAAGCGCCGAGCACTGTGAAGTAGTGACAATGTCAGGGAGAAGGGCAGGAGGCAAAAGGTGAAAATCGTCTGGTTAAATTCACCCTTGAAAAGTCCCTTTGTGGGCACCACACTGGCCTCCAACACGTCCCTCCAGTGTCCGAACACACCACTGTCTCTTCTCTTGCACGCCAGGGAAAGAAGGCCACGCCACTGACCACAACGTGTGTGAGCCCTCACGGTTTCTAATGAGCATCACCCGTGGGATGAGACAACAGATATTGGCTTGGGAAAAGCTGACATGCATCTCCCGTCTCATCTCCAGCTCACCTGGACACCTACTTTCACTGAGTGGAGTGACTGGCAAAACCAGTCTCACTACTGAAAAAATCATTTACCAAAAAGAGTAAATCTGAATCAAACTTTTACGATGCAATTCTAGTTGGAAACTAGTGAATATGCATAGTTTCCATGCCTTTGTGCCTGTCCTCTGCTCACACCCAAACCGGTTCTTTGAATACAAAGAACATGTTTTAGTCATTTTACATCATCACCTGTGGTATGTCTGCAGGAGAGAATATCTAACACTGCAATTTCTCTCTGCTTCGGAACAGCCCTGTGCTTGCAATTTACTACAAGCCACCGAATAACCACGGTTTAACTTCTCGGAGCATAGATTTCCCTGGAGAACAAGGAGAAAAGGTTAAATAATTAATCTGGTCGTTTAAAACAGTTTAATATTAAAATAAAATGATATATTATATTGGAGAATTTTTTAAATCTTCAAGAACAGTTTAAATAAAAGATGAGACTGCAGAGAAATTCCAACTCCCCTCCTTTTTGCCCCGCCCCCGGAGCATTCCAGTATGTGCTTCTGTAATACTGAAGTACTAGTGAAAGTTTAAGAATGCCTCCTCCCACAGAGGCATTAGTAATAAATATTAGCTGAATGAATGACCGAGTCTGCTTTCTGATACAGTGAAAACACCAGAGGGGAGAAGGAATCCCCACCTTCCTCTCTTGGCAGGACAATGGTGAATGTAGTGTTCACACAGAGTACTTTATACAAGACAATCTGTACTCCAGATTCACAAATGACACTTGCAGAGCTGTTAGGGATTTTTTACAGTTGGAGGCAATCCTGGAAAGAGCTGACCGGTATGACAAAAGGGTAATGCAATATCTATTTTTCCAGCAAAGGTGACAGAAATGAATGTATCACGTATAAGGAAAGACGAGGGCAGCCTAAGCTGAGCAGGCATGCTCTCACAGTTCAAATAAAAAAATACCTGAAAGGGGTTATAACCCCACATACCCATGGACACAATGGAAAGGAAAGAATCCTATCCTGTAAGCTCACATCCTGGTCCTCAATCACTTGACGAGTTATTTCTTGGCTGAGGCGAAGTGGTCCCCCTGCCTCAATCAGCTCATCTACCAGAATGGTCAGGACCAGGGACTGGGAAAGTTTTGAGCTGTGGTTACTAGTTCCTGAGATTACATCCCACGCGGTACACACACTCCTGATGCCGTGAGCTCTGTGACCCTCACTGAAATCTGCTGAATGACTTGCCCAAAGTCTTGTAGCTTGTATAAAAACAGCATTTCAGTCATTCTACCAACCAAGGAGGATGGTGTCAAGGAAGCTACCATGCACTGGCCACCTACTCTGCCAGCTTTTCCCCGAAGCAGAACAGAGCCATAGAGTCAGTTCCCCCTCTGTGAGCCTTCTTCAATGGACAGGTCCACTGCCTGGCAGCGAATGTTCTGTCTAAATGAGAAGGGGCTTAGAGATGCCCATATCCTCTGACTTGGTAATTTCTTTTTCATGAAAATGAGTCTATGAAAACAATACGAAATGAGGACTAATTTTTAATGAATGAAGATATAAGATCAAAAATACATATGCATACATTTAAAAACTCACAAACAAACCTTTTAAGTGTTCAACAGTGGGGGAATAGCTAAAAAATTATGCTATTCATGTTCATTAAAAGCTGTGCTTTTCAATGGGAAAATAACCAAACAATAAGTAGTCAATAAATTCTCTGGCTAGTTATTTGGACAAAAGTAACACGAACATCTTATCTCACAGGTTTCCTCACTGATTCATTCAACCAATATTTGCCAATCACCTACTATGTGTCTGGTACTATTTTAGATGTTGCAAATACATTCAGAACAAAAATCTTTGCCCTTCTGGGTTGTAGTTATATGGGTATCTTCACTCTGAAATAATTCATTGAGCAGTATACTTATAATATATGTACTCTGCTATATGTAAGTTAAATATCAATTTAAAAATTGGAAAAGAGGCTTGATTTCATGAAGTTCATATTCCAGTGGTAGAATACAGACACTAAACAAAATAGTAAAATAGACTGTGGATATATAGTGCTGTGGAGAAAAAAAAAAAAAGCAGAAGGTGCTGAGAAGGGAGTTGTAATTTCAGATAAAGTGGTTAGAGAGAGGTTTGCTGATCATGTTGCCAAATAAAAACACAGGACACCCAGTTAAAGTTGAATTTCAGATAAGCAACAAAGCATATTTTTGTCTAAGTGTATTCCATACCTACTTATTTTGAGCAAAATCTGGCAACCCTACTTACTGATGAGGTGGCATTTGAGCAACACTCATTCCTAATAGATTAAATACTTAATGCTTCTAAACAGGAAATTAAAAGCAGAAACTATAAAAGAATCAATTGATAGCTGTTACTATGGCAAAATGTAAAGTTTTGGTGCAGCAAAACAAACCATACTAAGAAGTGTTCAATAAACTGGGACAAATATTTGCAAAATAGAAAACCCAGGATGAGTGTAAGCTTCCATTTCTTTTGTAAAATGAAGGGGTAAAATGGTACCTGCATTTCATAGAGTTGTTAGGAAGATTTCAGAACAGCGTCTAGTATCAATAACTAATGGCTCACTAAATGTTAGAAATGAATAATAATCATAATAAAAGTGCACTTACCTATCAATAAGAAAAGCATATTATTCACAAAATGAGAACCAATTAAACTTTTCAAAGTAATTCTAATGCCTGCTTTGACAACGCATGAACTAAAATCTGGATCACATCCTTGCACAAGTAGTACCCAAAGTACTTATTAATTACAAAGGGGAAGACTACAATGGATAAATCTGAGGCCACCATTTAACTAAACAAAACATCAGTAGTAATGGAACAAACTGACACCAAATACTTAAGAACACATGTGCTTAAGAACACATCACCTACGTAGTCCTCCTGCCAAAAATGGTTAATCTGAATTGTATATCATGAGACAGACAAATCCCATCTGAAGGATACTGCAAAACAACTGGTCTTCACTCTTCAAAAATTGGTAATATTATGAAAAACTAAAATAGGCTTGGGACCTGTTCTAGATTAAAGGAGACTAAAGAGCTATGATAACTGAACATAATACATGATTTTGACTGGAACTTAGATCAAGGGATGAAAGTTAAAAACTGTAAAAGACATCATTAGAAAATTTGGGGAAACGATTATGGCCTGAACATTAGATCATAGAAATATCACAAATTTCCCATAATAAAATACATATAAAAATGTTCACATAAGTATACGTTACAAATGTACATGTATATGTATGTGTGTGTACGCGCACACACGTGCAGAGCAAGGGAGAAATGAAGCAAATATGACAAAATGCTGCCTCTCATGTACAGGTTGACCTCACAGATTGCAAGGACCTTGTCAATTTACAATCCCTTATTTTTTTTATTTTTTATGCCTATGGCACCTGGTCTTCCCCTAGGTGGTCTCCCATCCAAGTACTAACCAGGCCTGACCCTGCCTAGCTTCCGAGCTCAGACAGGGTTGGGCTTGTTCAGGGTAGCATGGCTGCAGACTTGAAAATTTTCAAAATAAAACAAAAGAAGCCTAATTGCAAAATAAAACAAAATGAAGCCTAACTATAAAAAAGTAAAGAAAAAAGTATATTCTCAGTAATCAAAAACTGCTGATAAGAATGGTTTTAAAAGATAAATACCTAATCTTAGATGGATTGTAAATTGAATATAAACTTTATACACGGAAATTTGATATGAGAAATTTTGCTTTTTAAACTTTTTTTAAACCAGTTGTCTGACTCTATCATGTTTTAGGCAGAGGCCAAATGAAATTCCAGCGACTTATAATTTTGCATTTGGAGTTCCTTCTTTCACACAAAATTCTTGTGCCCAAAGAGGTTTGGGAGTGTTAAAATAAAACGTAATCTAAAGATTCTGTAAAAAGAATATTGGTGAGTAAATTATGGTATATTGACTTGAGGCTTAACTAGTGTAGCCAATTAAAATGTTTTCATAGAGTTTAAATAACTTTCAAAAATTTCCCACAACTATTAATGAAAAAAGTGAAACCTAAAGTTCTATCTAGAGTATGATTATACCCACATAAAAAGGCAAATATATAAAGAAAATACACTAGAATGTTATCATGATTATTTCTAGGTGATTATTTTTCTTTATTCCATTGGGGTGTGTGTGTTTCTCCCCAATTTTCTGTAATAAGTTTGTATTTGTGTTTTTTAAATACTTTTTACAAATAAAAGACATTCTTTTGACTCGGAACATAGTGAAATGTATTTTTATTGCAGTTACCCGATTAGCTGTTCTGAAAGGGGAGTACAAGGAGCACAGGCTAATATTCCCACAGAGCTGTCCTCTGCGATAACGAGGAGAAAGCCTATTTAAAAAGAAATTTTTAGCTGACCCTGTCATAGCAAAGTTTTTGAAAATTATAGAGGAAGGTCATGAATTATAAAGACATTTACACATATTATTATTAATATGCCAAAGTTATTATACTCAAAATTATTAATTCAATGCCAGCAAAAATAAATTTTGAGAAGGAGCAGTCTCAATTTTTTATTTAATTAACCTAGTGTCTGAGTATAGCTCAACCTCAAAAATCCTAATCCAGACGGAACCAGAATTCCACAATTCATTTCATTTATAACTATAGGCTTAAGAGAACAGAGCTACCACAAACTGAATAAAAATCCCTCTACCTTTTCTGAATGTACACAATCAATTCTTAAGCCAACAATTGCTAATGTTTGATAGAATTTTAAAAATATCCTTGGAAGTAATTGTTCTGAGAATAATAAAATTATTCTGAGAATCCATAAGGTAAAAAATTTTAAAGGTAAAATTTCCTAAGAATAAGCTAAATTGTTTTTTAAAATTATTCTGAAATAATTAAGTAAAATTAGACTGAGAAATAAAATAAGCCACTTAGGGGACTTTGCCTACTTAGACTGACCTATCAAGAAAGCCAGCACCACTGGGAAAGGCTACAGGCTGCCAAAGAAAAGATATAAACAGAGTGTTGACCTGTTTGTTTGACCTTACTGATCAGACCCTGATGTGGTGTCCAGACAAGGACACCCCTGCAGAGATGATCATCTTGGGAATAGCATCATTCAGCTGGCCTGCTCAATTGCAGAAAGAACAAACAGTACACTTAAGAGTTACTGAACTAGGTGGGGGTAGAGAGAAGGGGAAGAAAGGGCTTTACTCAATAAATGTGATTTACTGCATGATTATTTACTCACGTTCTTTGGCTATAAGAGATTATTTTAAAATGTTGTCACAAGTGGTAAAACAATGTAATTAACCAATCCATTTTCATGTGAAACGGGATATTTGGGGGATAAAAATTTTAAACCTTAAACTCCAACTCATCACATAAGAGAAATATCAAATGAATATCAAATTATAAATTCTTATAATTATTATGATTTAAAAAACACAAACATGAAGCGCTAATTCTTGGTCAAATAACATCAATATATAAGAACACCTGAAAAACATTTTTATTTGTAATGTTTACTATAATACACAAGTGTTATGGCAAAATGTGTTAAAACAAATTACAGAGATTTTTATAACTGGAGAAAAGTCTACAGCAGCTACTGTTTCAGGTAGAAACCTGCTTCTAAGTGCATTTCCCAGCTGTTGGGGAGGTTTGCATATATTTTTCTATTCTTGACAGAATAAAGACTTTGGCATTGAATTTCTTAATAAAAAAGGAAGAATGTGGTTAAGTGTCCTTGCTCCTTCTGGTCACTTAAGAAATGGGTTTTACCGCTCACCACAGTTAAGATATACAACTGATCATGATGACATATTCCCAACAGTTTTCTTTTAGTTTAGAGTTCTAAATCCTCACCCAGAGCCAACAAACAAACAAAAACGTCCCAATAAAATGACAGAAACAACTGGTGGAGACTTTCCTATTTAAAAAAGATGTTCAGACACCCACTGGTGACTGAACCTGCTCGCTGTTGCTGTGGGGAAATTCCAAACATCTTTGCAGCTCAAGGCTCTTCCCCAGAGGAGAGAACAGATAGCAGAGGGTTGGGGGAATATGTTCCTTTAGAAATGAAAAGAAAACGAATGGTCAGGGCCATTTCCAAAGCATGGAGTAATGAGTTTCATCAAACAAATTTCAACAAAAACTGCAGGAAAACAGAGTGAAACAACATATTCTCCCAAAACTATAAATGGCCACCCAGGGCAATCAATAGATACACAACATCCAACTTAACCAGTACTGGTTTTTATAACTTCTAGAAAAAAAATAAAGACTGGGAAAACTATCTACTGTGGGATAAGTGCCAGTATAGAACCACAAATTATATAGGAAGTTATAAAAACTCACTTTTTACGATCATAAGCAAAGAAGATAAATTAATCTGTGTGATTTGAAGAGGAGGATTATCAAGGCTTTAAACAGCAAAACAAACAAACAAACAAAACACCAAAAAACAGAAACAACAACAAAAACAAAAAACAACTGCTAGCTAATATGAAAAATAAGAAAACCCAAACCTACAGCTGAACTTAGATCCTTACCCTATCATTTCGCCTTTCCAAAGACCATACCAGATTGCTATATTTCAAGCCTAGTTCCCCAGTGACAACTGCAGAAGCACAGAGCAGCAGAACATCCAGCTACCACCATCCTGTGACACGGTGATTTGATTTTGCTGTACAGACAATGCTTATCACCTAGCCAAGCTTGCTCTTCAGTTATGCTAAACTGAGATGTGGATAGATAGGACAAGGGAAGAAAAATCTATACAGACAGCACAAAATGCTGAAAAGAACTGAGCCACAGAAGAAAAAAATAACCAGTGTCGAAAGTTCTGAATGCCACCCAACCACAGGACTGCTCAATAAAAGTAGTTTGGAGATCATTTCCCCTATTAAAGAGTCCCAAGACTACAAAAAACTCAGATCACAAGTTCTTACTCTTCTATTATATCCAATCTATACAAGCAATTCCTTTAATTATATATTAGTCTCCTCTTATTTTAAAAAATAAAGCCAAATAAAAATTTCACAGCTAGCTCAAACCCTAAAGAACACAGCTTGCTTATCTCTATGAACTGACACAGGGTGATAAGTCCAAGGTTCCATTATCTTTTAAAGGTCAACAATGAGATCACCTAGCTTGTTCTAGGGACACCATCTATACCCTGGCACCCTTAACAACCTGTTCAGAAATAAATGCTGTTGTTCACAAAAAAAGGGGAAGTCTTGACATATGATTACAAATCTATTCCAACTGTTAAGAAAACCCCAATCCACATCCTATTTGATAGTTCATTTAAAAAAAATTACTTGGGAAGTATTCAAGCAGCAGATGAATTCCAACACTAGTCAGAAAGGGTAGCTAAGAATACATTACACATAAGCTTGAATCAATGTGATGAAATCATGACAAAAATATCAGACTGAGACAGACATCTTTGGCTCTCCTCTGACGCCTGAATTATTAGGTTTAACAGATTTATGTTGAGATCTATGCAACTAAACAGTTAAAGGCATCTAAAAAGTAATTCTGAAAAGCCTTTAGGGTGTAAAAAGTAGTGGCTTTCTTGTCTCTTTCTGAAAGGCATTCATTAAAAAGCTGTTAATTGTGTTCAAAACTCAGCAAGACAAACCATTTTATCTTCTATTCTGTAGATAAGAGCTACCATTTAAGTAAGCGATTCCTAAGTGCCAGGCCTGTGCTACTTACAAACATCTCATTCATCCTCATTGCTCCTGGGAGGCCTACGACAAAGAAGCTACTGCAAATGGAGCCTCTATGAGGCAGAGGCTCACTGACCTGCTAAAGAAGGATGAGCACAGAACTATTTCAGCTTCGTTTTACTCTCAGAAAGCCTAAATACATAACTGGCCAACGTCATACAGCTTGTGAGAACAGGCCCCAGAAATCAAAGCGAGGCATAAGGAATTCCAAAAAGGCCTTCTCTGTCCACTGTGCTTTATTGTCTCTAATAGCTTTCCCCCCTCCGCCACATACTTCTATAAAACTTGACCTTTCCAAGTGAAACTACCAATAAAAGTGGTCATCTTGTACATTTTAAAGGTTTTTTCTTTCTTTAAAAAAAAATTTACAACCAAAATAAATGCTTCTCTTCCAGGAGTACTTCAAAAATACTTTCAGAACTTCAGCCAATAAAATATGCTATCAAAAACAAAACCATTACAGTACTGTGACCTTGCTAATATATAACACATATGACTATTTATTATACATGTGTTCATTTTATCTGAGATCTCTCAAAGTTTCTATGAGAGAACCATTTGTAGGCCATGAGGTACTACTTTTTAGATTGTTCACCCAAAACAAAATCTATAATGTGGCCTAAAGGCTCTGCCTGACCGGGCCCTGCCTGGCTTTTGTGCTCGCCTTTCCTTCCCTCACAGCACTGGCCTTTCACCAATTTGTTGAACCAAACGTGTCAGTCTTGCTCCCTCTTGCCATTAAGCCTTGGAAAAGGTGCTCCACCTTCCTGGAACACCCCTCATCACTGTCACGAAACTCACACTTACTATTCTTTCACTCTCAGCTCAAAACTCTTTTTCTCAGAGAATCCTACCCTGACTGCCCTAGACCAGCTCTGTTTCCCCTGTACTGCATATAGCACTTTCCACATTTTATCTGACTAATTTCTGTCTCTCCCACTAGACTACCAACACCATGCAGGTGGAGCACCTGTTGCTCACCACTGTATCTTCAGCACCTAGCTCAGTGCCCAGCACATATGCATTCATTAATTAATTCATTCAAGGGTTGAATGCCACCAGGGATACATCATGGACCTTAGATTCTAATAAGAGACAGACATGGGGAGATGGGATACACAAAAGGAAAAATCGAACAACCACAGTGTTTTGGAGACAAGGAAGGGGATGCGGAGGAAAGAGTCACTTTTAAATGGAGTGGTAAGGCAAAGTAATTTTGAGCAATGATTGGACAGAGCTAAGGTGCAGGAGTGTGACTCACTAAATATCTAGGGAAAGATCATTCCAAGTGGAGAAAGCAGCCAGTGAAAAGGCCTGCAGCAGGGAGATGTCCAGAACAAGCAGTTCCCATATAGTGGGCACTCAGTAATGACATTGTGTATAAATGAGATACCTCAGAAAAGCTACCTAAGATTAAGCTGCTAATTATCACAGATGACAAAGTGAAGCTGTTGTCATTGGATAACTTCTGCTGGTAATAACAGACTACATAGCCCACAAAACAAACATCTTTACATATGTCCCAAATCAACATTTACCTGTTCCTTATCATACACTTCAACTCAACATGCCCTTGTCACTGTGCTTGGCAAATTCTAAAACACATACTTGCTCCTGTCTCAGTCACAAGTGTTTCATACATAACTTAAACCCTATGTACTTAGAGATACTAACTTCTTTTTAAAACAATGTCCCCAAAGTAAATATAAAATGGCTTTAACTTAACTCAGGTAGCAAATTCTAAGATATGCTTCATTGCTGTTAAATCACTGGGATTGACAAGCAAGCTCAAATCTATGTTGGTGAAAATAATTTTTAAAAGAAAAGAAAAATGCAGACAAATGACAAACAGAAGACTGTTTTCAAATCCCACAGAGAAAAATTACCTATATGGCCAATGAAAGCATGCCAAAAAGACATATCTATAAAGAGTTGAAAACAGCAACTAATATTTTGAAATGAACAAAAAAATACTAAGAGATTAATGAGAACCAAATCAGAATTAGAAGAACTCAGAAATGAGATGACAGTACTCAAGAAAACATTAGAACTCAAGAAGAATTTTACAAATGAAGACCAAATAAGAAAGAAGAATGAATGAATGCAATATGCCTTAAAAGGGATGAAAAAGAGGGGTTTAAAACCACAAAGAAATAAAGAGATTAAAAATGACTTGAAAGAGAGTGACAGAAGATTGGTGAAGAAGATCCAAGTAGATATAACAGCTGTTCTCATAAACAAGAGCAAAAGCAATGGAATAGAACAATACTGGAAATTATAATTCAAGACAACTTTGCTAAAATAACCAAAAAAAAAAAAAAAAAAGACTCAATACTGTACACTGAAAATACTCACCACATACCTGGAAAAATTGATCCAAAAGAACTAGCCTGAAGACATAGTCTACTAAAACCAGCAAACTTTAAAGCAAAAAATCTTTTGGGCCTCCAGTCAAAAAGAACAAGTCACTTGGAAGGGGGAAAACATCAGATTGCCATTAACACTTTCAGAGAAGCACTTCAAGCCAGAAGAAAATGAAATACTATATTTAAAATACTTAAGGAAAGAATATTTGAACCAATCTTTGTTTATATAAAAATGTATATCTAGTTAAACTGGCTTTCAAGTGTAAAAACTACAGACAAAACTAACATGCAAGAATTCCAGGAGCATTTTCCATGATTTCCTTAAAAGTATACTAGAGGATAAGCTTTGGACAACCAAAATGACTGAAAAAAAATCATCATAGGTATTGATAGTGAGCAGTCTGTGTACGTGAATTTACCTATAAAACTAACATTAAATAATGGCTGTAAGAGATTGAATATAGTGCATAGTGGCTGTTTGCTCTGACAATGTAGATACAGTACAGTTACTAAAACAAGAAAAGGAGAATGGGAGGGCACAAAGAGTGAAATGACAGTGCTGCCTTCCTTACAGTCAGTAACGGTGAGTAAAAGGGTATTTCTTCAAATCAAAAGCAGAGGAGAGAGAAGGCAGAGGAAATGAGATTAGCTAATTTCAGTAGGAAACCAACAGACAACAACTAAAAATAGGTAAGATTAAAATACTATATAATGTTAGTTGCAGCAGATTGTAGAATGGCCCAAGATTCTTCCTTCTCTTTATGTACCACCTTTACAGTGTGACTTTTCAGCTCTTCCCATCAAGAGGTACACTGAATTTATTGCTCCTCTAGAACCTAAGATTGGCACGTGATCTTCTTTAGCCAAAGATGTGTTAATAAACACAATGCAAACAGAGGGAACTAATGGACAATGAGAAAAGGAGGGTGGCTAAGGTATTACAACGGTATTAGAATATGGCAACCTTTAGAATAATAATGTATTACTAACTAAAGGGGAGAGAGAATAAAACAGACCATACAGAGAAAGACTATTCATATATAAAACTTGTATATACACATATGTAATAGAAAATAATGACATATTCAAGGCCAAACATACTGGTTACATGAATAAATTTGATGAGCTTAAATTCATCTATTAAAAGAAAAAAGTTTTGGATTGGGTAGCAAAGCAAAATCAACACTATGCTGTACTAGTATTGTGTTAGCACTAGGTATTTTGTGAGATAAAATGAGCAAAGTGAGGGAAAAATAAATATAGGAGATTACAATTTATCTGGAAAATAACATAAATATATACTTACTTGTTTATATTTTAAAAAACCATAGAAAAATAAAGCACATACTTTTTAACAGTTACTTATGTGGGGAGAGAGAGAACAGGATGGAAGGGATGTGGATAAAAACCAGACGTTTCTGAAAACAGTATACCTTGTTTGTTAACTGTGACTTCGGAACTGTGATAAATTTCAAATAAATCCAGAGTGATTATAATTTTTAAAATGATCACTAAGAACTGAAAATAAAAGAAAACAAATGAACCTAAATGTACCCAGCTGGGGATGTAAACACAGAGAGGGAACTAATCCAAAAAGCTTTATAAAACAGTGATCGGACTGTGTTTCCTCAAGGAGAGGATGCCCTAAGCCAAAAGGAACTGTGAACAATTTTAAACTGTTCTCAATTATCATACTGGTGGTGCCTGCATTGGCTGCATTATTCTGAGACTGCTGCATATATATTACAGGATAAAGCAAATGAGTAATTGTATGATACTCTATTTCTACCACTCCTAGCATCGAGAACCAGGATTCTTGGTGTGAGAGAAAGAGGATACAGTATATGTAAAACAGAAGTTGTTAAGTAAAAACCTATAGTCATGATGTTGATATCAGTTTGAACTCATGATGTATTTTTATCAGGAAGAAAGGGAAGGGGAAGTGAAAGGAAAAAGAAGTAAAGGAAAGAAACGAGAGGGAAGAAAGGAAGGGAGGAGAGAAAGAAAGGAAGAGAGGAAGGAAAGAAGAGGAAAAGAGAGAGGGAGACAGACAGACAGAAAGAAAATTTTTGTAGTTCTCTCTACTGTAAAGGCTCAGTAACAATGACCAACCCAATTCAATGGGCACTAGCAAAAGGAACTAAGGTCTTGAAATACCATTTTCCATGAAAAGTAACCAAAGCACCTTGGAGAAGTACTGATTTCAGGCCTGGGGCAGAACATGTTCTAGAGGAGCCTGAGCCATCATGTCATATCACAGGGCAACTCAAAAGAACCTGGTTAACCTAAAGAGGCTGGGACAGCAAGATCATTAGTAAGGGTCAAAATTACAAACTGACTGAATCACACTGTGGATGCTCATATGCCATTACGTCCATGAGGTCATGACAGAAACACAAAACAACTAACTGACGTCATCATTGGAGAATTCTAGTATATCTACTCACTTTGCTAAAAAGCAGTAAATGAAGGGAAAGAATCCAATCTACTTTCTGCTTTTCCTATACCAACTGCAAACCCCAGATAAGTCAGTTTCTCTCTATAGATGTAGTCCAACAAATGAAAGGGGATGCTAGAATTACAAAATCATTATACTGAAACCTCTAATGAAATAATGGATCTACGTTACACAAGAGGATGGGACAATTATATAAAACAACCCAAGGGATAAAACCAGTAAAACCAGGGCTGCAGGAAACTACTGGACCAAAGACCTTGTTTCTTCAACAAATGAAAAAAGAGAGACCTACAGATTAAGAGGCATATTAGACATTTCTATAATCATGGTATGTGGCCCTTACATGAAACTTGACTCAAATGAAAACCTCATGACACTTGTGAAAACTAGAAATTTTAATAGCAAGTGAATACATACATGATGATAAGGGGGTTCTTATTTTTAAAAGCAATAATAGTATTGTGGCTATATTTTTTTTAAAAAAGAATGTCTTTAGGAGATACACACTGAAATATTTACCAGTGAATATTATATGGTACCCAGAATATGCTTCAAAATGAAATAAAAAAGGAGAGTGGATATTTGTAGAGATGAAACAGGACTGGCCACCATGGTGGCTGAAGGAGAGAGAGTGAGTACACAGGGGAATCACTATATTCTTCTGTCTTTTTTGGTTACCTTTAAATTTTCCACAATAAAAAATTCAACCAAACCAACAACCAGACCAAAGGAGTGTCCCACTACCCCTCTCCCACACCCCTCGGAGAGATGACTAGAGTTTTCTCAAGCTGCCATTGATTTCCCCTCTCTGGTGACTATGCCACAATGTGTTATCCTTTGGTATTCTAGTCTAGTTCCCTAAATAGCATAACTAAGGTAAAAGATTTGTCAGAACCTTATTTTCGCTTTGCTACTTTTTCAGCTCTATCAGGCTGCTGTAATGACACACTTTCACAAACCCACATATTCCCTTTCTTTTTCATATGAAAAACAAAATGAAACAAAGCACTTGACACACAACAGACAAAGTTCCTCTTGTTTTATTTCCCCCCAGAACAATTTAGTGACGCCTAGGTATCACTAAGATGAGACAAGACTTTGCTTCCCTAGAAACTTCACACACAGATTAGGAGTTCAAGAAAAAGAGAGAGAGAGAGAGAGAGAGAGAGAGAGAGAGAGAGAGAGAGAGCGAGCGAGCGCACAAACATATGCCCAAACTCAAGCTTTTACAGCTGTTCTCTGAAAGAAAACCAGGGTTGCTGAAAAAATTCAATGGCCTGCAGATTCTCTCCCCTAGTCCTTCAGCCTGGCACACACCTGATGTGCAGTAAAATTTGGAAAGTCACACAGCAGTAAATGAACACGCAGACCACTGAACATCAGTTCACACCAACAGAGAAATACTGTTCTTCTCCATTTGAAATACTTGTTAAATATTATTACAAAGGACCTAAGTCAAAAGTAAAAGTGGTCCAGTGGGTAAAAACCAGAAAAGCCCAACAACAACACTCCAGAAAGATCTTTAGCCAGAGTCACTTACTCCATATTGAGAAACACACAGAATTGGGGTGCAGGTGAGGAGGCAGGCTGAGCTAATGCAAAGATGCAGAGCTTCCTCCCACTACAAAGACATAGGAGTGTTAGAGAAAGGCATCTAAACCTTTATTTCAAAAATATACAACTGAGTTTAAAGGAAAGAAAAGGAAATCCTCAGGTGTCAGACAGAAGAGAGAACTTAAAGGCAAGGGTTAAGAGCAGGAGAGGGCAGGGGGTAGGGTGGGGGGAGTAAGACCTGGGTGCAGGCCCTGACATCCAGAAGCCACAGACCCAGACACGGTTTCAGGCCTGTGTGGGAGAGGAAGCCGGACAGAGAGCCCTGCACAAAGCTGAGCACACACAAGAGCAGCCTTCAGAAGGACAAAATTAAGAACTCACCAACTGGCCTGAGACTTGGCAACCTTGTGTGTCCTGTCTGTGCTTGCCTAAGACACTGGGTGGGAAGACGGTGTGTGAGAAATTACACCTCACCTGGCTCTACCAGTGGGTGTTAAGAAAAAAGAAATAGTTAAGTAGTAAAGATAAATTGACCAAATTCAACATTTCAAAGATAGATTCTCAGACTAAAGAAAAGCAAACTGGCATCTAGATACTATTCACAAAGAGCTATATCTACAGCAACTCAGAAAGGTTGAAAGAGGATGAAAAGAGATATTTGAGTCAAATACTAACCAAAAAAGGAAAAGCGTGGTATAATTAAGTTATGTCAGACAAAAACTGGATTCAAGGCAAAAACAAAACAAACCACTAATTAGAACAACAGTATTAAACCATCCGTACAAAAACTGACAGAATTACAAGGGAAAACCAATAATTTCAATACTACAGCAGGAGCTTTTAAAAAAAATTCCAATTTATAAATTAAGTGAATAAAAAGAATTAGTAAATAAATAAAATATTAGACCCACATATTTAACCAGCTTGATCTACTGGACATACAGAATCCTACAATCCCAAACAGGAAATTATACTTTCCTTTCAAACTTAGAATACTTATAAAAACTGAATAAGTCATAAAGCAACAGATACCATGCCCATCTGAACCACATTCTAACGCTATGGTGGGGCCCAGGGTACAAATTCAAACAGTTTCCACCTTCTGCCCCACTTTTCTGAGCATGAAGAAGTCTATCCTCCCATTAACCTAAAATGAATACTGTACATATCTAGGCAGTGAGCTGATGTAGGAAAGACCAGACATTTATACAGAATATGGAATGATTACAACAATATCTAAGTCCATGAGGAAAATAAAACCTTGGCCCCAAGTGTCTCCCAGGAGTGATGCAAAGATTAGGGAGATAAAGGACTAAGTCATTGGGGGAGAGAGCAGCCTAGAAACAACATAAGTAGTTGATTATCACAGGTTAATAACCTGTGAGTTTTATTAAAATTATTTTTTCTGAGCGTAAAATATTTAAGACATTTTATGAACTGTTGCTTCCCAAGGCAACTACCTAGTTATAAATTCTTTCGTTTTGTTTTCCTTATCAGTAAGCTCTCAGAGAAGAGCAGAGGCCTCAAGGCAGACCAGCATATTACCATGCCTGGTCCATCCCTGGCAGTTCAGATAATCAAGATTCATCACCAGGTAAACTCTCCTGTCCAAACATGAGTTACGAAAAAAAATCTTCACTCCTAAGGGCAGCTGTTGTTCCGTTGCTGCTGCTAAATTGCAGCATTAAGAGTATTCAATATGTCAAGATAAGAAGACAAAGATCAAGCTCTAACATAATCACTTTTCAAAATGCTTACAAGCATTGAAAGAGTAGGGAGGAGGACGAGGAGGGAAGCAGTTCCCTTTACTCAATTTAGAAATCTAACAAAAATTTAGAGGCAAGTCTTTAAACTTACTTCAAATACTTACTGCAAACATTTTATCTCCGCTTACACATAACTTCCCAAACATTCTTCAGTTAAAATGTCTCTGAAGCAATATTAAAACTGAGTATCAACTGCTTGTAAAAATTTCTCCAAGGACTTAACATCAACATTCAGATCTTGCCTGTGGTTTTTATGTGTGTCTTTCCTCATTCAGATCCATTAAATCTTTCTATTACCAGATATCATGGCAGTATTTTATACACACACAGATATAGATATAAAATGAAACTCTTCATTTGTACATCAAAATGAATCTCCCTTTTAAATATAACTCAGCACAGTATATGTAATAGGGAGGAAGAAGATATAAGTCATGTGAAAGGAGAATTTAAACAATGACAGATTTTAAGCCAATCTATGATACTTTCCAGAACAGTACTACTAAAAAAAAAAAAAAAAAGAAAGAAAAAAAAGAAAGAAATAAACAAAAAAAACATGGGGGTAAATGAAGTATTTCCTTATTTGTGCCTATTTGAAGTTATCCAGTATATTTGCAGATATCCTTGCTATGGAATTTCAGTATGAAGAGCTCTGAGAAAAACCTCCAGATTAAGCTCCTATGACATTTGCACTAACTGTGACTCTCTACAGATGAGGCAGTGAACGCACCAAAGGATCAAGGCTGTTCTCTGCCAGAAACGAAACTGACGGCCCCTCCCATCTGAAAGATAAGGATGGCTCTGGCAAAGTGCAGGAAGCCTGGTTTGAAGTTGTGCAAGATCTGTCAGTCTCAGTCCTCAATACTGATACAGTCCCATTAATGCTGCCATCACAAAAGAGACAACTCCGAGACAGAGAGGCAGGGCACCCGATCATTCTCAGACTGAGGAAGAGTGCACCAACACCCCATTTCATGACAGTCGTGTGGCTGCATCTGAGGCATAAGCTTCCAAGTGGAGGAGTGAAGGTGGTGGCAGAGGGATCTGTGTGGGCACAGGATGGTCCCACTCAGCATGTCCACCATACTTAACTGCAGCCTCTTCCCATGATCAGCCACATGCCGAATGACAGGTCAGAGCTGCTCCACTAGGAAAAGACTGTACTAAGTGTTCTGTGTACAGAGGTGAAAGGATTGCATAATGGGACATTCAGTGTTCTCACTTTGATTTCAACTAAATTAGCTACATGTTATTTTTTCCAAGTATCTGCCTGTAAGAATTAAGTGAACCTTCCACTGCTTTTTACTCTTCTCCCATCTAAGGCCCCTTCTTCTCTAAAGGGGCCAAGGATGCTCTTTAAAATGCGGCCTAACGGAAGAGACTTTCTCAACACACAACAGCAAAGACACAGTGGAAGGCCACAATAAGAGGATTCATGGGCAGAAATAAAGGATCAAGAAAAAGAAGAAATAAAGAGCACATCACCTTCAATTAAAGTCAAATTCAACAGCTGTAGGAATTCTAGCCACAGAACAGATGTTTAACATACAACTTGAATTTAACCTCAATCCTTTAGCTACACAACTCTAACAAGAAAAAAGGACCAGAGTCACAATAAACTATATGGCTCACTGTACCCATCTCACCAAGTGGAGATCCTGGGTCTCCATTCACCTAATTATCTAGCATTTGGAGGCAGCTCAGGTCACTGTGCCAGCCAGTGTCTGAGCCACCTGGTGGCCAGGGCAGGCTGCGCCCTGCAGCAAGCCCTTTTCACTTCAATGTTCCTACCCAGCAGGAGTCAGGCCAACCCTCCTGAACTCTGTGAGAGGGACCTCTTCTTGAAAAACAAATTAAAAGCATGCAGCCCAGAAATCCTGTTGCCTAGGGGCTCTAAGAGGGACACCCTGGAGGAGAAAGATACAGAGTTAAGTCTCAAATCTCATTTTTCCTGTAGTTCTGGTCTATTAAGTCTCCACAAACACTGACCACACTGCTTCTGGGTGAAAATCAGGATTAGGGTCCTACAAGCCTTTGGACACAACATTTTCATAACCCCAAACTCTTGTTTTATATGTGCTTCAGTTTAAAGAGACCTTACTTAATATACATCGCTGATCCATTAATATTGAACTCACCAACAATAGCTTTATGACAACAGCCCTGAATGAAGCTTATCTAGCACTTATATTTCTCCATAAGACACATCACAGTCTCCTTTTGCTTAGTTGGGGGACATTTCTAACAGCAAAATCACCCATAAAAGAACAAAAATGTAAAAATCACAGCGATAAGTAGACAGAAAAGAACACTTGTTTATAGTGCGAGAACTGCAACAAGAAGGCAGAGTGTCTCCTTGTTCCCCCTAAACCGCGTGCATCGAGAGAATCAAATTGTCACTCTGCGCATGTCTGTGAATGACCATGAGAGCTCTGTGAGTACTAATTTTGAGGTTGCAAAAAAATGTTAATGAGTAGGTGAATTCACAAACACAGAATCTGTGCATAATGAGGGCTGACTGTATTTTTAAGACCATTACCAAACCAGCTTCCCACCCTGGGTCTGAGAATATATCCATCCACCTATCCTACTGCAATCTTACAAATGTCTCTGTGTCTGTAGAACCCTCATACTACTTGTGAACCTACTCAAAAGTTAACCTAGACACCAGAAAACTGCTGCAGTAGCTGGTGAGGTAGGGCCCCTAGGTAGGCTCTGAGGGAAACCCCTGACTGCACTGTTAGGAGTGATTAGAATGACAACCAGCTGTATGAAGCCACTAAAAAGAAAAGGAGGGAGAGCTAAGAATCATTGTGGGAACAGCTCTTGTCTTTGTTCAAAAGGTGCAGGCAGAAGACTTTGATGGCAGGTCATGCATAGCAACACCAGGGCCTTGCATGAGGGACACATTCTGCAAGCCGAGCAAACGTCGAGAGCTTTACACTCACAGACTCCACTATGCAGCAACACACACTTATTGTAAAATCCATTTGTAATGTCATTTCAACATCTGTATTTCTGAATGCGGGTGAGATGCAGATGGGGAAAGAAGTGAACATCTACTAAGCAGCTGGTGCCAGGCAGTGTGGTGAAAACATCACTTTTATCACCTGGATCAATACTTTCCAGCCCTGAAAAGCGGAGTTTCTCATATTCATTTTATAGCTGGGGCTCAGAGTTCAAGTCAAGTACCCAAGATCACTTAGCCAATTTTATTCCAAGTCCATCATACCATCTGGGTTTCTTTCAAGTGGTTAAAATAAATTAAGACTGCTTGGGTATTTCAATTAGTTGAATATGAAATTAAGCATTGACATGAGCTATTTCTTATAAATCTAATTCAGGTACTTATAAATTTCCTCCAGGTACTCAGATCTTTCCCCAAAAGAGAAGAGGAAAGCATGCTTTTTTTCTCTATGGAAATGTCTCTCGTCTATACTCATAAATCTTCAAACCAAACCATAGAACAGTGCACAAACAGCAACTAACAGACACCTTCATCCTGACTCCCCCATCAGTGTCACTTTACCCTGAGTGCAAAGGTGGCTCTGAGCAAACACCTAAACAAGGCCCCCATGTCCGGTTTCTCTAGCCACCACTCTGAAGGTTTGACTCTACAAATGGGTCAACATGGGTGACCCATGTTGCCTACCTGGTGCCATACTGCACAAGGTACACTGTGAACACCGCGTGCTAAATCTGTCCACATGACTTAGCATGAATAAGCATTTAGAGGACAGCTTTTACTTGAAGAGTGACGGGTGGACTGGTTACCAGCACGACAGCACCATCTTCTGGTTGGTGAAATGGAATTAAGACACAGAAAAACATATCAGGAGTTAAAAAGCACTTTAAAGGTTTGGTAACCTAGAAAGGTGGCAAGCTAGAAAACGTTTCTGGAAAATCTGAACAATGTCAATAGTAAGACCACAGAACAGAAGAAGTTTTAACGGGAGGTCACCACTGGTCATCATTCCACTTTTGCAAACACTGCAGCCGTGCCCAGCCTCAGCGCTCTCACACACTGCAGAAACCACATGCCTTATGAAAAAAACTCCTTACCGTGTCATCATTCACACCCATATCCACCCAGATGCTGAAAACGCTCTCTGCTCTTCATACACAGAGTCAAATTTGATGGAGGCACCAACTGCAAACAAGGCCCTCAGAATCTGGCCTCTTCCCCTGTCTTGTCTCTCACTAGTACTGGTTAGCAGTTGGGGAGTGTCATCCTCTCTTATGGGTCCTAACAAGCTAAGAGGCAGATAGAAGAGTTAATGATGTCTTAGCACCACCTTTATGTTTCCCCAAAGTACATGTCTTTGTTGGAGGTGGGTCTTGGGTTTGAGGTCCAAGTAGAGCTTTCTACTTTAGCTCCTGAAATCCCCTGAAGAAATCCAGACCAGGAGACCCCATCATTGAAGAGAAATGACAGCTGCAGGAACCTCTTGACTGTTTCCAAATGTCTGCTGCCAAAGGAGACCCCAGCAGCTAGTCTGCAGGCCTGCCTCCTCCAATGCAGTGGCCCCACCCACCGGTCAGGAAGGCCTTCCGATGTCAGACTCTTCCTGATTTCACCCGTCAGATATGCCATGGTTCAAACTTTTTTGACCATGACCTACAACAATACATTTTTTATTACAACCCAGTGCACACACATGCATATCTGCATGTACAGATTTATACCTGAAAAAAAGTTACATTAACAAAAAGCAAACCTACCTTTATTATATGGGACTCACTCTGAACTTTTCTAACTTCTTTTTATAAAAATGCTGGTTACATTCATTAAAAAGATTTCACAACCCACTGAGAGAGTGTGAAACACAGTCTGACAAACACTGTTATAAACATCCACTTTCACTCCTACCTCTGCTGTGCTTGCATGCACCTATCTTCTCTGCAAACCCAGAATCAGCCTCCATTAAGGGCCAAACCAAAGCCTCTCCTCAAAAGCCATCTATAACTTGTACCCAGCATGTCCCAAATACCAAAACCGTAAAATAATGACTACGATTAGTCCCCACTTTAAGAAGCCATGTCTACGAGGTGGGACAGATGAACGTTCTATGACATGCTTTAGCTCAGTCATAGACTTCCACCAAACAAAAAAACACCTGCCTTCTGTATTCATTCATTCATTCATTCATTCATTCACTCCCCACCTTGACTAGTTGTCTAGATACCTGTCTACATTACCAGACCATGAATTCCTTAGAAACAGAGACTATACATTCATCTCTATTCCCCATCTCATTCAGTCCTTCAGTTCTTCAACAGCAGACAGGCAAATATTTATGTAGAGAATAACAATAAAGTTTAAAATTTGAAACTTAAAATCATCTTTTTTAAAAACCTTGCAAAATACCTCCACAATTATTCTTATCTCTGTTACTATACACACACACAAACACAAAAAGACCATAAAAACAAAAGGTGTCTAGTAGTAAGAAATCAATAAGGAGTAAAAGGCTTACACTCCATCTGAAAATATAATTACAAAATATAATTTTAAAATGCATTGATAAACATAAAAAAATTAAAATGTTTCATATTCACCTTTTCAGAATAGCACGTTTTAGCCAAAAAACTGAAGGAAAATTCCGAGAAACTAATTCCACAAATGTCACAATTAAAAAACAGATGGTATAAAACAACTATTGTCAACTACATGAAGGGGACTACTCTGCCAGCTAAGAGTTTCCAAAGCAAGATGTTTCCCTTTGCTGTGCTCCCACACATGTGAAAAAGCAAGTAATACATTTTTACTCTTAAATTTAAGTATTTTAGTAGCTGTTCACAATGGGGAAAAGATCACAAAATAGAAAAAAACACACACAAGAAAGTAAAATACACCTGTTTTTCCATCATCCTAAGAGATTCATTGGTAACATTTTTGGTTACACAATATTATTCTGAATTAGCCATTTAAGTGCTCCAAAATCATTTTTATTTCAAATTCTCTAAACCCAGATTTATTTCATTTTCAAAAATAGTGGGTTTAGATACTAGGAATCAAGTATGAGAAAATGATGCAAATATATAAAGACTAACACAGCTAACATACTTAATCAACCAGTTTGTTATTTCAGCTAACAAAACAATGAATGACATTTGAAGCCTCAAGAATAAGAATCAGAGACACAATGTTTATGCTGAATTCTTAAACTTAGTCTCTAATTCCGATTTTCACTGTTTTAATTTTTTTATTACCATCAGCATCCTAAAATCTTTACTGATATAACTGTAGCAGTGGTACTTAATCAGCCACATTAGTTCCTGCTTTCAAAAGTATTCTGTATAACCTTAAAAAGTATGCATGATAAAAACAACAAGAACAACAATGAAGCATACAACTACTTTTAAAGATACATAAAATTATCTTAGTAAATGAAAAGACGCTTTACGTTCCTAGTCATAAAGACTGAATACATCCAAATATCTGTCGATGGAATTAATCTGTTAAAATGTCAGTGAAAATCCCAATAGGCTTTTTGAGTGACTCTAATAAAATGATTCTAAAGCTCAAACAGAAGAATAAATAAAAGCTTATTTAGAAAATGGTTTAAGTTAAGTGTCCAATAAGGAATTGTTTAAATAAATGATAACACACTCATATGATGAAATGTTGTTTAACTAAACACACAAAAAATGTACAGGAAGAGTTCATTACATAGACATAAAGCACCATTAAAAGAACTGTGGAACAATATGCAAAGTGTAAGATATCATGAATGAAAAATGTATTTAAATATCATATACATGATTAAAAAGTAAATCTCAAATATTATTACAGTTATACTTGTTAATAGAGGTACACTAGACAATATTTTGTTTTTCTTCATAATTTAAAAATTATTCTACCAATAAAAATTAATTACTTCTACTTAATAAGAGGAAAAGTGTTTTTAGATTTTTTTTTAAGATTACCATTATGGACCTAGAGATTTCATTTTTTTCGAATTCATATTTTAAAAATCAGAGATACAGACAAAGACATAAAGATGCTCATTAAAGAATTAATTTAAAATAGCAAAAAAGCGGATTTATCAAATATCCCAAAGGGATATAGTTACCTATGCATCCATTAAAAAAAAAAAAAAAGCTTGTCTAGAAAAATTTGTTATGACATGGAAAATGCTCCTGACATAATATTTACTAAAAAAGCAGATTCAAAAACATAAAGTCAGATCCCAATTAGTATTTAAAATGTTATTAAAATACTTCTCTAAACAAATGAAACTCTAAGCAAAATATTACTAGTATTCATGCCTAGGTTGCAAGACCATGATTGTATTGTTTTCTTATCTATCTTTTCAAATATTTCTCACATTTTCAACCGTTTGGTTTATTTCTAAAACTGGGGAAAGAGAGCACAACAAAAGCAATTTTTTACAAATGGCATCATCACAAGTAAATTCTGATAGAACATCACAAAGCAAACATTCTTAGATCACATAACATGGCCCCCAATACACAAAAAAATCAAACCCAGTGCTTAGGAGGAGCAGAGATTTAACAGAACATAGTCAGCCACTAGAGCACAAACACTGCAGTTCTTTCTCCTGGTTACATTCTAACTGCCACAGGAATCAATTTCTCATCACTGCATTAATACTGGTAACTATATTAAGAACCTGGGAAGCCTCATCTGGCAATCAGGAAGCTTTTTGTCCTATTCTCATACCAGATAATGCCCTAAAAAATACTAATTAGAGATTCTACAAGTTATTGTTACACTCTTAAACATATCTGCCTAATATATATTTCCTTGCAGAGATGTATAAAACTGCTAATTCTCAAGATTAAACACACAAGGGAATTAGGAAAACAAGAAACTTCTTAATAATTAGAATTAAAATTTTCCACAGTGCTTTCCACAGATTAAGTGATGGGGTGGGGGGAGTCAGTTGCTTTTACAAGTTTTCAAATCAGAAGATATCTACATAAAATGTACATTCACACTTCTAACAAAGATTTTCCTTTATCAAACTGAAATACTCAATAAAGGCACTACTGTAAAACTCTTGTCTAAATAAAAGAAATACACTGTTTCTAGAATCCAATACTTATGGCATAAAAATCATATACCATTTAAAACACAAGTTGTCATCCCTTCCCTCTAAAACAAGCTTATTTAATAGTACTCTTTTTTGAAAAAGGCATGTCATAGTTAAGCTCATCTATCTATACTGCTATATTTATCATTTAAGATCATTGTGGTAAATCCACATAAAGTTTAAGATTAGGAAAATTAACATACAAGGAAAAACATTATTCATTTTTTGGTTCTTTAAAAAATGTTTTGGTATTTCTTCCTTGACAAAAATAAATATATAGTAACACACTAGCCAACTATGAAAAGTAAAACAAATACAAGCAATGATGTCAAATACTTTGTCTGGATTTTGTCTATTGGAACATATGTATATCTGAAAGGAAATGAATTTAAGTCATTTTTAATTGATTAAAGGAGGTAACTAGCAGGGTTTTTTAATGCATTAACATGAGATTTTCTTAAAATGTTATTAAACAAAAATAAACAGGTAGTTTGAGCACAGCATAATATGGCAGGAAATTTTTTCATCAAAAGCAGATGCTTATAAGAGGAACAATTAAAGAATATAAGTAAGGAGATTTACCTCCAGTATGGAGAATAAGCATCTGCAAACACCTTTTCCACTGTTGATAGCTATATAAACTCTGAGAAATAATGAAAAAACAAACAAACAAAAACCCCCACAATTATCTAAGGGCTCAGAAACACGTCAATTTTGAAGGGAAGCCAAAACTTGGAAGAAAGCAAACTGGCAGAGTGACATTTCCTGGGTGGGTGTATGTGTCTCTGTAAGTGTGTGTGCCAGTGCAGGGAGGGGGGGGGGACAGAGACAGAGACAGACACTTTGCCCTAAGGGCAGACTGTAGTTAAAGGGGCATAGACCAACTAAAACTCTGACAGAAAACCCCATGTTTTCTAGTAGGAAGGACCAGAAGAAGCAGTCACTGGCAGAAGAGAGTAAAGGAGAAATCCTAGAAGAAAGGAGACCAGAGAATGGGACCTCCAAATCTGGTGTCCAGAATCAGCCGTGTCTTTGGCTGTCCCTTAGCCATGCATGTGCAGACTGAAAGCAGTAGAGGCTAAGATATGAACCACTGCCTATCATAGCATCGAAGAGTTTGTAGTTTGAATCTACTTAACTGCCAGCTAAAACTAAGAAAAAAATAGAAACGCTCTCCTAAGAAATATAAGAGAATCCAGTCTCCATAAACAAACATTCACAATGTTCAGGAAATAATGCCAAACTACGCAATATATGAACAGCCAGGAAAACGTGAACCGACCTCAAGAGAAAGGCAATCAGTAGGTACCAACACCCAGATAACACAGACACTGTAATTATTAGAAAAAGACTTTAAACAACTATTCTGTGTTCAGTGAGATAAAGGATTAGGGCTCAAAATAAAAGAAATCTTAACAGAGAAACAGAAAAGATTTTTAAAAACTGAATTGAAACACAGGACTGAAAAATAAATATATAAATTTTCTGGATGTGACTAATAGAATAATGAGGACTGAGGAAATAGTCGATTGAGTTGCTGATCAACTGAAATTACCCAATCTGAAGAACAGGAAAAAAAAGGAAGATAAAAAAAGTGAACAGAACATCAAGAACCATTGGAATAGTATCAAAAAGTCTCATATATAGTAATAGAGTCCCAGAAAAAGAGGCAGGAGAGAATATAGGACAGAAAAATATTTGAACAATGTTTAAACACTTTCCAAACCTGGTGAGAGAGAAATTTACAGATTCAAGAAGCTTAGTCAACCCCCAAAATTACAAAGATATCCATGCTAAAGTACATTAGAGTCAAACTGCTGAAAAACTAATGGTAGAGATAAAATCCTGAAAATAGCTAAAGAAAAACAACTGATTAAACATATAGAGCAACAACGATTCAAATGACTACAGACTTCTCATCAGAAACCATGGAAGCCACAAGACAGGACAACATCTTTAAAATGCTGAAAGAAAAACCCAAAATTTTATATCTGGCTAAAATACCCTACATGAATGAAGGCAACTAAATGAAGATGTGTTCAGATAATGGAAAATGAAGAGACTCAGTTGCCACCACACCAGCAGTATAAGAAATACTAAAGGAAGTTCTTCAGGCTGAAGTGAAATGACACCCAAAGGAAACCTGGATGTTAATGAATAAAGACATTTGAAATGGTAAATTTCTGGGTAAACAAATAAGAATTCATCCTCTTAAACACAGAATTTAAATTTCTTAAAATACATATGATTGTTTAAAGCAAAATTATAACATCACTTTGTGAGACTTACAATGAACATAGATGTAACACATCCGCCAACTACGCATGAAAGACAATGGGGATTGGAGTAAATGGACCTATATGTATATAACGTTTCTACATTCTATGTAAAATAGTACAATATAAACTCCAAGAAGACTGAAAAGTTATGGTATACACTGAAATTTCTAAAGAAAAATGATGCAAAGAGGTAGCACTAAAAAGCCAGCAGAAAAATTAAAATGGAATTTTTTTTAAAAATTCAAATAATCCAAAAGAAGATAGAAAAGGGGAAAACAAAGGAACAAAAAAAGAGAGAACAAAAAATAAATTTTTAAATAACCGCCTAATCATGTAAATAATTACATTAAATGTCAACGGACTAAATACTCCAATTAAAAGTTGAAGTTATCAGAATGGATAAAAAAGCAAGACCCAACTAAAAAAAGAAATATCAGAACCAACCATATGCTGTCTACAAGAGACTTCATTTTACTTATGCTGAAAATAGAAGGAAAAAGACATACCAACCAAATGGAAAACACAAAAATAAAGATTAACTATATTAATATCAGATAAGTTAGACTTAAAAGCAACAGTATTACAAAAGATAAAGAGAGACATTTCATAATAACAAAGGAGTCAATTTACCAAGAAGACAAAACAATCATAAATATGTACGCACTTTATAAGACAGCCTCAAAATACATGACATGAAAACTTAAAGAGGAAAATAGACACAATCATAGATTTTAATACCTCCTCTCAAAATTTGATAGAATTACTAAACATCAGTAAAGACAGTGAATATCTTAACAATAGTGATATTTATAGACCAAACCATATAGCAAACCATATGTGGAATATGTATTCTTTTCAAGTGCACATAGTATGTTCAGCAAGATAGACCTTATGCTATAAAGCAAGAATCAGTAAATTTTAAAGGACTGAAATCTCTAATCACAACAGAATTAAATTAGAAATTAGTAATTTATAACAGATCTAGGAAAACTCTAAGTACTTGTAAATTAAACAACACACTTCTAAATAATCCAAGGTCAAAGGAAAAATTAGACAATTTATTTAACTTAATGATAATGAAAAGACAACATGTAATTTGTGAGATGTACCTAAAGCAATGCTTAAAGGATATTTATAGCTTTAAATGCTTATATTAGAATTGAAAAAGTCAAATTTAATGATTTTAAGAATCTTAGCTATATACACACTGCTGGCTGGGCATGGGGCCTTCTGAGCCCACAGAGGAGATTAAAGTTCCAGCCAAAAGTGAAAACTGCTAAATGTGTTTCCCAACCCAGCTGGTGAAAAGTGGAAGCCCTGCTGGATCCAGGTTTTTCAGCATCACACCTGACCATCCACTGGCCGACCACTAAGCTATACTAACCCAGGGGTAACTTCTAGGAAGCTGGGCTTAAAAATATTTTAGAAGAACTTTAAAAAAAATCAATCACATAAAGTCCTACCTCAAAACATTGAGGGGAGTGGGAAGCAAAGTAAACCCAAAGCATAAGAAAAAAAAAAGGCAGAAACCAATGAAATGGACAGTAGCAAACAATACAGAAAACAAGATAAGCCAAAAGCTGTTTTTTTAAAAAGATCAACAAAATCAGTAACCCCTAGCTAGAGTGATAAAGGAAAATGGAGAAGACAAATCACCAACATCACAAATGAAAAGCAGTTATTACCACAGATTCTGCAAACATTAAAAGGATAATAAAAAGCACAGGTGAAGTTTAGAGTTCCAAGAAGCCTTTTAGCAAATACAATGCTGAATAATCACCTCATAAGAATCGTATCTACAACTCATTTTAATATTTATCTGATCAACACTATCAAACAAAAGCTGTGCTTTTAAAAGTCTGATTTAATATAAGCACTGATTTAATATAAGCCAAGATCGCCTCCCCCACACCCCCATCCCAACAAATCATCCTGAACAAGCTCCTAAAGCAGGATATCAGGAATTTATACAACTACCTGAATTTAGGCTGGCTTCACAAAATAATCGTTAGGTTCTAACTCTTCTAAAAGTGCCTTTATCAATTCATAGTGTGCTCCAACCTAAATAAATAAAAAGGTTATTTGTCTCAAGCTGTTTCTATAAAAATTATAAGCAGAGAGAAATGTCTTATAATGTATTTAAGGATAATCAAGATAATGTCTAAATTTTGAGAGTATGACTAGAAAGTTTACCTACTTTCAAAATAATTTTGAGCTCTTCCCTCATTTAACAAAACTACATTAGAAATACAAATTCTTATATAAGAATGAGCTTATATAAGAATAAGAAAGGTGATTTCTTGGCTACTCTAAGAAAAATTCTCAAATGAGGAGGCTGGGTTATCTTTCCTGTGGGCATCAAGTCCCACACTGGCAACCTACTGTCTTATCTGAAGAGCCAGAGGGGAAGGAGGCTGACTCTATGGCTTGTATATGGCTTATCACTATCCCCAAAGTCACCAGGGGCTCTCACTTGCACAGCAGCAGCAAACAAAAAATAACAGGAATCAAAATACATGGATGGCACTTGGTAGGAGGGTTTTAGTAATTCGTATAATAAGGTTTCCTAGAAAAAGAGAACTCTCATATTCAAGTTGACAATAATTTTTTTTAAATCTTGATTAGAATTAGTATTATCAAAAAAAAAAAAAGACAGGTGTCAGTTAAAAAGTTAACTCCTTAAATCAAAAATAGTTTGAAACGGAGCCAAAGAAGCCATTACAAGCTTCTACATAAATAGGCATTTAATGATTTTTCCAATGTTACATTATTGATCTAACAGGTCCTCTGCTTCCACTGAAATGAGTAAGTAATTTGTTTAAGACAACTTTAATAGTATTTGAAGCACATTAGAGACCCTGGGTCTTTCTCATCCTTAGAATTACCACTATGAAGAACTTCACATTGTGTCTTTCAACAAAACAGCCGCATAATTTTAGAAATCACAGCAAAAGACCTGAGATATATCTATCACATGCAAGAGGCATTTCTAAGTCATAATGTCTTGAATATCAGCTCAACAAATATTTAACATACACTTACTAATGTCAGACACCACTTCTCCAAGCACTGAAAACACTATGGTGAACAAGAGATATGGTCCCTGCTCTCAAAGAGTTTACAGTCTATTAGAGAAGACCACCAAACCAGGTGTGTGAGAAAGGATGCCTGGCTAGCACAGAAAATGGGGTCCAGACCCGTGGAAGGGAGCCAGAGAAGCAGATGTTCAAGCTGAGATGAGAGGGAAGTAGGACACAGCCTGGAAGGAGGACATGGTTGAGTAAAGTATCACTTCTGCCAAAGAAAACTATGGTCACAGGCACAGCACATGCAAATGGACAGGTATTTATTTTGAAAGCTGCCTTCTGTGTAAGAAAAGAGATGACAGTGGAAAATTAGACTTTACTAGCAAGGCTGTATATATCAAAAGACAACAGTCACCTACTTATTAATCTAGGAGAAAGAAAGGTAAAAAGGTCACAATTTCATTTTGGCCTATTCCTCATATGCCCATTAAAACACACGTTTACTTACTCAGGCCACAGTGTATGTCAGGCACTAGGGAAGGATTCAATGGCAAATAAGGTGGATTCCCTCAGGGAAGAAACACACAACCAAATTAAGAGTACTTCTGGCTGCCTGATTCTGAAATGCAGTGCCAATTTCAGGTATCATTGAATAAAATACTGAGCTTAAAAGCTACTGTTTGAAAAATCTTGCAATAATAAGTAAGGGAACAATCATTATTGGACATCAAATATGACACTCTAAGTATGCTTGCTTTTCCAAATAAATACTTCTAACTAGTGTTTTACAGACGCCAAAGCACTTTTACACTCCCTCGTTTTTACTGTTTACAGCAAGGGAGGTCAAGCAGGTATCTTAATAACCACCTGCCATTTGTCAGGCATCGCTTGTGGAGTGACAGGCACTTTAATATCCATGACCTCACCTCAGAACTACTATCATCATCTCCCTCTCTAAGAAGGAACCTGTGGCTTAGAGTTTACATAATGTGCCCAAAGACACGCAGCTGACAAGTGGAGGAGGCAAGGTTAGTTCCCAGGTCAGTCTGACTTCAATGCCTGTGCACCTCCATCCATCCACTGTGTGGCTTCAATGCCACCCAAGTCTGAACAGCGAAGGAGCTGAAGTGTGACACTGAGCAGAGGTGTGACTAGACTCCAGCCAGGAGTTCTCGTTCAGTGTTCTTTCAGCCTCACTGAAATCTCAGTAGAGTCTTAATCTGAGTCCCTCCCTACCACTTGAATTTATCTTTAGTTTTCTAATAACCCAATCCTTTTGGATTCCATCTAAACTATCTTTCTAAAGATTGTAGGACAGATCACAGAAATAAGCAAAATTTAAAAACTTTAACGAGCAACATTATTCACAGTCTGTATCCGATGCTATTCTTGATGTCATATGCTCATGAAATATATTTAACCTTGAAATCTACTATTAAATAACCATAATAAAAGTTCGAAGCTATGCCAAGCTTTATGTACGTGTTTTCATGTGATCCTCACATTAACCCTATGAAGTCCGTATTAAAACTTTAAGAAAATACCAAAATCCTCTGATTTCAATGTGTATGTCTGCAGAAGTTTTCATATATACAGTACATATAGTTACAGTATCAGAATTATATAGTTTTAGTATGTGGCACTTCGTTAAAGAAAAAAGAAATTAATTAAACATACTACTTAAAAATTTTATACTTTTTACATCGTTAAGTACCAGGGAATTTGAAATCTATTTGAATAAAACATGTAGCTGAACACTACATATTTTCTTCAGTTTTTTATTCAATAACTTTTCATCCTAATAGAATGTTTTATTATGGTAAATATCAAAATTATTTAGGGTCCAACAAGAGATATGGTGCTCCATCTTTTTACAACCCTATTTTAAAAGCAAACAAAATATCTTTGTTTGGAAAAAAAGTATTTCATACAAGTATAATGGAATGAATAAATCACAAAAATTTCTAAACCATGGGAAAAGTACAGAGAAAGACAGGTCAATACACGTATCACTTTTTTGTGTCCCCCATTCCTCTCAATTTGCTATTTATAATTCTAAAAGTAAATCTGCAACTCATTTTAGAAAAAAGTACAATGGGAGAAGAACAAAATAGAGCTAACTTAAAAAAGATAATATTATGTAGTATACTAATGAATTAATAAATTTGTCTTATTTTTTTCTCATCTACACATGACTTACTAATTATTTCCTTTATTTTGGAGACAACCTCAACAAACCAGGCAGCAAGACTTGTGAATCAGCTGACTACACCCATGTGGTGGCAGAAAGCAAGCCCCCACTTTAATAAATACACAAAACTATGTCAAAAACGCTTACCAATTTGTACTTGTTCAGGCTGGCTGAGAGAAACAAATGCTGATGTGTCATCAATCCAGGATATCTGAATGTTACCTGTAATATTGAATTAAAAGTAAAGTGAACATTTGACCATTTAGATTCAGTATACATGTTAGAGTGACAAGGGGTGCTGGTTTAAAATGTGATTAATATCTCAGCACTACAAAAGACAAAAATTTAAATCTACCAAAGCAGTTACTTCAGTTAAAACTTTAAGAAAAAAAAAACAAATGAGGGGGCGAGGGGACTTTAAAAATTTGTTTTAAAAGCAAAAGAAAGATCTTTCTGAATTAAATCCTGAGGCACTTCATCATTCAACACAATCTCATGCCAGAGCTGGAGACTTTGTTTCTAACAAGATCACTAACAAAAATCAGAAGCCACATAAGTTCAAAAACACAGTTATTTCTTTTTAGAGAAACAAACTTTTAAAATTATCAATGGTATACATGAAATGAATCAATATAGCAAGAAATAAGAAACAAATCAGTGTTGATTTCAAGGCCAGGTAAAGAAAACAGGTAGCAAAATGAAGGACAAAGAAAAAAAAGGCATCAGAGAGAGAAAACCAAGACAGACTAATAGAGAAAAAAAAAAAACAGAGAGGGGCAGAAAGCAGTAGAGTAAAAAAAAAAGATTTTCAGAGACAAATCCTCCCTCAATAAAGGATCACTGCAAACAGAATGGAAAACAGTGCTGAGCAGAAAAAAGGAGGGGTAGAGGGGTAGGAAGTTGGACAAAACTGGGGGGGGGGTGAAGCAGAGATTTAATTATGCTACCACTCTTTTTGAAAAAGTACAGAAAACTGAAATTTTTAAAAATGGGTAAACTCACTGGAATTTAACAATGAAAAAATGTTTTAATTCCAACTACAATTTCCGAAGGCCAGAAAGCTGCTTTGTTTCACTGTCACAGGAGAAAAACTCACTTCCTGCTGCATTGTGAGGTACCTTAACGACTTTCTCATAGAAAGTCACTTACTATTATTTTGTTACCTCTCTACCCTGTGTGTAGGTTGTCTTTGAGATAAATAATAGCTATCATTTATTAAGTAGTTACTGTATGCCACATACTATTCTAAACGTCTTCCATGGGTTAGATCATTTAATCCTCGTGACATTCCTATGAAATAGGTGGTATTATTATTATTTTCATTATTACCATTGTCACCATCATCATCAGCTCCAATAAGAAACCAAAAATAGAGGTTACTTGTCTAATATCACACAGCTCATCTTTTTTTAATTAAAACGAAAAAAAATCCTACTCAGAGCATTCTATTTCATTTAGCCAATTAAAGTCTGACTGCACAGGGATAAGAACTTAACAATACAGATGAGAAATAACATCAAAGGCTTTCAAAAGAAATGAGTTGTAAGATTCAATTGCATATCTAGATCTGTGTCTAAGTTAAAAAGCAGAACCAGAATTTCAGAATTCAGACTATGCAAAGATTAGGATAACTTTCCAGAAATAGACATGCTTTCACTTACTTACCCAAAATTTAAGTGTGCAAAGTTTTTTACTTACAAAAGCTAATATATGCTGATTTTAGAAAATACAGAATGTATAAAGAAAAAGAAAAAATCCTATCTAAATCATTCAGTGATCAAAGAATAAGTATTGGCAAGGATGTGGAGAAAAGAGAACTCTCATACACTATTGGTGGGAATGCAAATTGGTACAACTACTATGAAAATCAGCCTGGAGGTTTCTCAAAAAATTAAAAATGGATATGCCTTTTGACCTAGCAAGTGCGCTTATGGGTATTTATCCAAAGAAAACCAAAACAATAATACATAAATATCTATGCACCTCTATGTTCATGGCAGCACAATTTACAATAGCCAAGATATTGAGGCAACCCATCAACAAACGATTGCCCATCAACAGATGATTGGATAAAGAAGTTATGGTTTATATATACAATGGAATATTACTCAGCCACTAAAAAAAATGAAATTCTACCGTTTGCAATAACATGTATGGACCTAGAGATTATTATGCTGAGTGAAATAAGTAAGAGAAAGATAAATACCATATGATTTCACTTATATGCAGAACCTAAGAAAGAAAAAGGAACAAACTAATCAAAAACAGACTCACAAATATAGAAGACAATCTGGTGATGGCCAGAAGAGAGGGAGCTTGGGGAGCTGGGAGGATGGGGTAAAGGGTTAAAGAACTACAAATTAGTAGCTGATAGACGGTCACAGGGATGGGGAGCATAACATAGGGGATGCAGTTAGCACTAATGTAATGGCTACGTGGAGAGATCAATCAGGATGACTGTTTTTATAAACTATATAAATGCCTAACCAATGTACTGTGTATTTGAAACTAAAAATTAAATTAAAAAAAAAAAAAACTAGAAATAACGAAAAAATTCAGTTGATAATAGCATGATACTTCATTTCAGTCTGATTTCTATATAAAGTTTTTTTTAAAAAATAACATTAGTCATACAGGAATCCTACTTTGTATCTGCTTTTTACCATAAATGTTAAAATATAAACACTTTACCATCTTCCAATAAATTCCTTCAAGTATTTTTTAAATGGCTACATACTGGTCTATTGAGGAAATACATAAATATTTACTAGACATTCTTACTATTAGACATTTAGGTTTTGCTGCCTTCACTTTATCCAAAAATATCCAAAAGAACAGCCTAAGTACTTCATAAAATAAATAAGAAATACTGAAGACTTACAATCAGAATGGTCTTTATAAACCCTAAACAGAAAATTATTCAATTTAACCAAATCACCTAACCTGATAAAAAGGAATAGAAACTGCCTACCTCACACATATCACATATCTCGGTCCTCTCATGCATCTGTATTCAATGTTAAGCAGTATGCGACCAACTGCCCTTAATCTTAAAAATGATTTAATCTCAACCTAGGCTTATTTACTGTGGTCAGCAGTATAGCAGTCACAGTAATTGTATCTTGCTTTGCAAGGATTAATAATAGCACTCTATTATGAAGTGCTATTAAAAGTTCCTCAGATCATATTGGCACAAAAACAGCAATATGTCAAACCCCCCAAAATTCCATGAAATTAAAACCTTGTATATTAATATTATTTTATGCCCCAACTAAAGCCTTCTACATAACTCTGATCACCTAAACCAAAAGAATAACAAAATCCTAAAAGTACATTTGTACTTGTGATTTACTTACCAAAGGCACTGAAAAGTTGGTAAAGGTCGCTGGTTTTCCATTCTTTGGGGAATGTCACATGGAGGACATGATCACGCTTAGGTTGCACTACAGGACAAATTTTAGATGAAATGTTGATAGATGGAAAGTGAATAACACACCAGGGGTTCTTTGATGAAACTAAGCCCAAGCTAACTCAGGGAACCGTCCCGATTACCAGACAACTCCCAAAAGCATTGTTAGGAATGACAGGACTCTGCCACCTCAGCCTAGACCTCAGGCTCTGACATTTTATAGAACCAACAACAATTTGAACCCTAGCATTTCTATGTAGAAACATCTCTGCTCATGAATTTCCTGCAAAAATTAAAGAAATACACACAGCTGCTCTGTTTGATAAGTTTCACTAAGCTTTTTCACTTTCTCCTTTTAATTTAGTTGTCCACATGTTTATTTAGCTACAAAAAAAAAAATGCACTGTCCAAATTGAATGGGTTAATTTAAGTAGATGCAGCCCTGAGTCATAATCTTGTTTTCCAATCCCAGACCAACCACTTAACTAACTCTGAGCAAGAAACCTAACCACATTAGTCACTCATGGCTATAAACTGGGAATGACGATAGTTTGCAGAACTGTTGAGAGAATGACCAATTGAAATGTAAGTCTAATAGAGAGGTACAACAGTTTGTCCTCAAATCAATATCACTGCAATGATTATTACCATTGAATATAGTTCACCCATTTCTATATCTCTGTGGCATGTATTAAGGCAAATAAACCAAGGCCAGGAAAAGAAGAATGGGGCAAAGCAGATAAAGTAGAGAATAATCAGAAGCAGTAATCACTTCTCAAATACACTGACCTTTCAAAGTTTTCAATTAAAAAAAAATAATCAACCTACCAAGCTTAAATAATTGGAAAACAGAGATCTTATTGTTACTGACATAGCTAACAAATCTTAAAAATACAGACATGTTTATGAGGAATTATGAATTTAGAGTTTTGAGTGAAAAGAAATAATGAAGTTTTTTTAAAATTTAATTTATACATAAACTGGAAAATGAAGGGAAAAGATGAGTTAACTAAGGCCCAAGGGTACCATTAACTTAAGCATACTATTCATATCAACCAGAAAACCACTGCCTATTTTTAAGTGAATAAAGCTCTTTCTTCAGTAATACTTTCCCTGTTATCCCTTCCAGACCACACTTAAATGTGCAGATGCATGAGAAAACAAAATTTCACTTACAGTCTGGTCCTTCCAAATTTAGATAGGGGATATCCATGACTCTCATAAGAAATAACCTAAAAAAGAAAAAAAAAAAACAGATAATGAATGAATTTTTATTAAAAAACCAACAAGCATCTATTAAATTTTTAAAAACCTTCTTAATTAAATTCCTCTATTTTAAAAACTATTTGAAAAGCACTTAAGAGTCACTTCGAAGATTTTTCTCTAGGGTTAAAGATTTATCATAAATACAAAAACAAACTGTAGTATTACTAACACCTATAACAGTTGCTGGCATTCAGTAGCTGCTCAATAAATATTAGCTAAATAAATAAAATTAGTAATCAGAGTTGAAAGAAAGTCCTCTACAGAGTTGCCTTGTTAGTACAGAGAAACTGAGACAACAAATACTACAGAGTGCTAAATATCTTACCAACTTACGAAAAACTGTTTCTAAAATTGTAAAGGTAACTCTTATGATGGTATTTTGTGAGTTGAGAATAACAGCGTAAAAGTCTTTTTTTTACTGAAATAAAAAGTCATTGGATGAAACCTTATGTTATTGGGTGAATGGCATAGTCTAAAATAAGTGACTTGTGCTCACTTCCGCAGGACATATACTGAAATTAGAACGATAAAATAAGTGACCATCTCAGAAGTTCATGTCATTACTGTGATTTAAAACATTAAAAGTGCAAAGCAAAACAATCTCTAGTAAAGAAAACTATCACACTGACATAAAGCATAGTAGTCATTTTATATATAATCTCTAAAACAAATACAAAGGCACTTAAAATGGAGTACTTATAAATTACAGTGCTCTAGAAGGCCATTCAATTTTCCCTTATTTGCAAGACTATGGACAAAACATCAGGAGTTCTTTTGTTTGTGAGATGATTTTAATGAGTTTTATTTAGATAAGGACATATTGTGTATTTCTGGTAGAGAATGCATTATACAGCAAATTAAAAAGGCAATCCAATGCCCAACAAGCAATTAGTTTGGCTTCGCTGACCCACAATTAAGGCACATTGTTACCAGGCACTCAAAGCCAAGCAGGGCATGATTCAGTTTACAAATGGAGCCATCAGCCTGAATAACACCACTCTGCTAACACCAGAGAAAAAGAAGTCATGGTGCTCTGTGATTTGGGAGCTTGTGGCCTCACCTGCAATTTAATAAACCAAATCCTTTGGCTAAGAAACTAAATTTATTTTGAGTTCACTAATTCAGGTTCAAGGGTACTATTCTGGTTCCGGTAGCTATTTCCCCAAATTTAATCAATACTACCTATAATGCCAGAAGACAATAAGACATATGAGCACCTAGCACACAGGAAGTTCTCAATGGAAATAACTATCACTATCAGAGCCACCCAGAACCTGGGAAGTTATTCCTGGATTAGAAGGTTTAGTAATTTTATGTCGCATGTAATTTTTAATTCTCCATTTAGTAAATTTAGAGGTGGTCCCTAATTTCTTAAAATCAAATGAAAGTTAAAAAGTTAGCAAAACATATCAAACACCATAAAAATTAAAATTTTTTACACCACCTTCAACAGAAAAATAAAAGTTGAATCAACAAGATGTTCACTGCTATACTGACAAATACACCAATAGTCAAAATCAACCTCAAGATTTTAATATCTAGGAGTCGGTAAATTACAGTTCATCATTTCAACAGAACATTAAACAATCAAAGTAACTTCAAAATAACTTCTGAAAACTTCACAATGTGAAGAAACTGAGATACAGTTCTAAGTTTTAAAAAAAGCACAAAAGTTTACACTATGATTACAGCTTTGGAAAATATTAATGTCATTAAAACCAAGAAAAAAAAATACGCCCCCAATAAAAAAAATAAAAAAAGCCAATGGTTGTGGGAAACTGAACTTTTTTTTCAAAATTGCTTTTACTAGTAGTATTTTTTAAATTTAAAAATAAAATAAAATAAAATAAAGGCTACCCAGAACTGAGAGGCCCAGGGGAAATAACTAGAGACTTTCTCAGAGAAAGCCAACCTGAAAATGCCAACTGAATCAACCTTATGTATCCAAGCACCATCTCACCTACTGTGGGGGAAAGGACTATAAAGTAAAATCTTAAGTTTTGAGTCTACAATTGCTTTATTTCTTCTTAAAAGATCATTTTATTTCTGAAATTGTGGAACCTCAATAATGACTTTAGAAGACCTATTGTCCTATAAATACAAACAAGGCAATTTAAAAAGAGAGACTTCTCCAATTTATCTCGCCATGTAAACTTCTAAAAATTTTTTTGAAAGATACTTTGTCGAGCAACATATAGGCTATTTGTTCTCTAAACTTTCATCTGAATTTTAAATATCATCTCTGCTTAAAATAAGTAAAAACTGACTCAGCAAAAACACTCAAAAAAATGTTTTTAATTTAGTTAATTCTAGATATTATCTGGGTTGCTTACTTGATACTTTAACTAAATAGAAACCCCGTTCACAAATGAATTATTAATAGCACTTCTCACTCTTCCTCTAGGCCTCCATCCTCACGTCTGGGCTTCAGAGAGCACTAAATAGCCCCAAACCCTGAAGACCACGAAAACCAACTCCGTGTGTGACTTGGCAGATTGTGCCTCTGGAGAGAGCCCTGCAATTGGGAAACCGACTCTAAAACTGTAGCTGAGCGTCTGTGGAACTGAACCAAAGTAAACTCTCCAGTGCCCTCTAGCCCCTCATGCTGGGCTGCTTGCAAGCCACTGCTCCAGCAACATCCCTGACCTTCTGAAGTAAAATTAAAACATTTCACTTGTATGCATGCCCTGTTGTCAATAGGTTTCCACTGATCCCCTGGCACAATCTGATAAAACACTTCACATATGGATTACTGGACTGGACAGTTTTCATTTTAACATGTGAGGAAATGCACTGGGCAAACAGAAATGCTGATAAATACATGAAAAGATGTCCTTTTACTGTGAATGTATTAAAAGACAATCTCTCCCGGAAGGCGTTTCACCAGCAGATATCAAAAAGGACACTCAGACCAACACTTGCGTAGAAAATTCTTCCTATTTTAGTGAAGATTCAAGGTAGCTGCAGTTGGGTGGAGACACTCAAGACTGTGCAGGAGTCTTGCCAGATTCCTGCAAAGCTTTCTGATGAAATGTTGTTTTAGTACTTTTTATCTAAAGGATTGACACTAACTCTGTCAAAGACTAAAATTAAAATTCTTATTTGATACAATGGTCAAATTTACATTAGGATTCCATCCTCATAAACTGTATAACTCAAGTTCACATTCTAAATGCCATAAAACACTTTACCTTTTTGGCATTTGTCAATTTTCCAGTGTTATACAATTGTAGGACTGGCAATGTTGCTTGTCTAGGCTCTCAAACACGTCTGAAAAAATTCAAGGGTAAAGCACAGCATACTACAAGTTGTGCTACTCAGCCTCTTAACAGGTACACAGCGCAGGCTGTGTACAACACCTTCACCTCCAAAGAGCCACCCACCTCCACAGCTCATATGCTGTGTGACACTCACAAAAAAGCCATCTGCTAACATTTTTTTCCCACCAGGGCAGGATGACACTGTGACCTAGACTAAGAAGGCTCACTACTCACAAAAGAATTTCATTTAAGATGTAAAATTTCTTAGAGAACCTAAAACCTTGAGCCCTTATCAAAATAAGTAAAACCAGCAACATTGGTTATCACCTGGGAATTTGATAGAAATGCAAATTCCTGAGCCCCACCTAATCCTACTGACTCAAAAACTCTGGGGACTGAGAATCACAGAGTTAAGAGGCAAATAGAATGTTCAAGGTTATGTTGTTAATTGCCACTGATGATGATTCATTAATCAGCTGAGTAATGACTCAGGCCAACTTCTCCAAAAAGTGTTAGTCTTAATGATTTGTTTATATTATATGATTTAGGCTTAGAAAAACACAAATCTATTAAAACAAATACCAAAGACTACCTCAAAATTCAGGGGGCAATAACATAAGAGCTTTTACTGCTCCCTGAAACCAGGAGGTCAACTGTGGCAAACAACTAGGTTCTCTGCGAGAGAGAAATTGGGGGAAATTATTGCTCTGGCAGCTATTTTTCACATTTTTAAGAAGTAAAAAATGATTACTTCTCCTCTCTGGCCACTCACTGGCAAAAGTCCAACCTGTTTCTGTGGAGTAGCCACAAATGAACACCTCCAGCATCACAAATTGAACTTTATCTACCGAAGACTGGCAAATACTTTCTACAAAGAATCAGACCCTCTAACCTTATCAAAATTCCTGGACCTTACCAATAAGATTCGGACACAGAATCTGGCAACCACATGCTCTGCTTGAGGAAGCACACTAAGATCATCATCCTTTGATGACACAACAGCTCCACTTGAACTACAGCTTATCTGAACCACTCCCTAGTTGTTCAGTGGCTAAAAGATTGCAAAAAAATGCCAGTATTAATCCATTTTATGTAGGTGAGCTCAAGAAAACAAAAAGGACAAAAGTGATAATCAAAAATGCATGCATGCAAGAAGTCCTGAAAGTGATTCAAGAATATTTTGCACAAGAGGCTCAGAGCTCCAGGAACTGAAAAGATCATTAAAGTTCTTTAAAATTCTGCATTACCAAATCTATGTATAAAATCAATGATCCTATTCAAAAATGAAAGAAAATGTTTAATTTTGCTCCAGCAGGAGCACACTTTCCAATGCTGTGTGGCAGAGGTACCCGTCTCACTTGGCTTTTAACCTGAGCTACTTCCAAAGCCTCCACGTGAAATAGGGAGCTGGAGTCATGGCGGGAGCACCCAGGGACAAGTCAGGGTTTTAGTCCTGAATCATGACCCAACCCCTAGTGGAGAAAAGTGGAGTGAGAGCTCAGGATACAAGGGAAGCTCTCCGAAATGTCTTTTTGTAATGCTCTGGGGCTGATTAAGTTACAGTTTCCTGTGATGAGCGGAGCCTAGGTACAAGAAATGAGGCTGCTGTCTCAGAATGAGCTTTGGGTAGAGGAATTTTTAAGGTAATGGGAACAATAGACAATGAAGAGAGCCATGTCGCTATGGATCAAAAGGACAAATTTCTCATGTTTGCAGCACAGGAAGAGCTGCATTGGGCTTTCAGGTCACATCTGCCCCCACATACCTGATCATCATCAGAAAAACTAGCTAACAAGAGCTTCTCAGGGGTGAGCGAGACACAGAGGTGTCTGACTACTGGGTCTAATCTTATGTAATGTCAAATTTGTACACATACCCACAGGCCTGAATGACCTAGAAGAATATCTAATGTTATGGCACATCTTAATAAAGAAGGACAGGGTTTATTCTGGTCTCTTTCCCTAACAAAAAAAGAAAAACCTCAAACCCCTCAAATCTTTTATTCTTCCTTCTAGAAATTCAGTATTTCATTCAATGAGCAAAAATTTGCATTTGGTCATCCATTTCTTCAGGACTACACTGCTCTTCCTGAAAAGCTTTTTACCAAAAAAAAAATATATATATGTATCCAAGTAAAACTGTTCTTCTCTCCTAACACTAAAGAAAGAATGCAGAAATGCTGAGCAAAATCTAATCTCTACACAATTGGGGCAGTGAATTAATTTGTAGCTCACCCCAGGTCCCACACCTTCCAAAGGAAAACTGGAACCTTTGACGACTGCCAGCTCCAGTGTACTTCAAATGGTCTTGGTATTTCCTTCAGGGCATAGCAGTAAAAACACTTCACAAGAAGCTTGTATGCGAGAGCTCATCATTATACATATTTATGTGCTATAAAATACTAATTTTATCATCCATGGTAGGGAGCATGCAGACATCTCTCACAAAATAAGCTCATTTATTTTGCTCACTAAAGCTCTTGTGTAAAATCAAAGGGCAACCACTGGCTTGAAGGGAGTTACTGTGGCATCAGTTATTTTAAATTCACTCAGTTGGGGGGCATACAATTTTCTATCTAGTCACTTGATGTTTTGACAAATAGAGCATTACAAGACATTTGTCCTGAAGCTAACTCATGTCCTTTCTTAAACAGAAATACACTAGAAACAAGGAAGAAAAAAAGGAAAAAAAGAAAATCAGCAGCTCATTTGAATAGTCTTCATCAAATGAACCTTATAAATTACATCAAATAAAACTGTTATATTACACACTTATACAAAGGCAACATCTGCAGGGCCGGTGAAACAATGGATCATAAAATGCCGCAGGAAACTAGCCCCCTCACAATCCAGTGGTCAAATTCTTTTAGAATCACTGCCCAGACTGAGAAAAACAGAAATCTTTCAAAGATAGCAGCATGGCTGCTTAAGAAATGTGCAACTACCTGTGGAATTGTTTCTTTTAGGGGCTGTGTGCTGTAGAGAAAGAAACCATCCTAGCCAAGGACAGACCTGGGTTATTGTCCCTGAGCCTGCCATTTCTGGGGCCCTTGGCAGATGGCCTCAACTTTAAAGTTGGGACATTATAATCTACCTCTGACTGTTGCTGTCAGAGACTACAGTCAGTATGGGTGATAAACTCTGAAGGATTGAAGATGTTCAATGGAGAAGATATGTAGTAGCTAGTCTAAATGTCTTAGGGTGCACTGCTAACCCGTGAATCATATTAATTAAATGTTAAATAGTCTTGGAAATAACTATTGCCTACTTGCTCACAGCCAGGACCAAAGCAAGATGAGAAATACCTAAGAATGCTGACTTTACTACTAACTTGCCTGCAGTGAGCTGAATAGTGGCCTCCAAAGAGATATGTCCACATTCTCAACTCTGGAACCTGTGCCTATCACTTTATTAAGAAAAAGGGTCTTAGCAGATGTAACTAACAATTACGTTAAGGGTCCTGAGATGAGGACATTATCTTGGACTATCCATTTGGCTAAGACTTCAAAGGTATCCTTGTAAGAGAAAGGTAGAGGGAGACAGGTCATGTACACAGAAGAGGGGGCCATGTGACCATGGAGGCAGAGGTTGGAGGGATGTGGCCACAAGCCAAGGAATGCCACAGTTAGCAGAAGCTGGAGGAGGCAAGAAATGGATTCTTCCCCAGAGCCTCTGGAAGGAGCTTAGTCCTATCTATATTTGATTTCAAACTTCCAGACTCCAGAACTGTGAAGGAGTATGTCTCTGTTATTTTAAACTATCAACCTTGTCGCGACTTGTATAGCAGTCACAGAAAACTAAGATAATACCCTACCATAGAGGAGACAAGCTGTTTAAATATATATCCAAAGATTGATTTTTTTATAATAAACTAATGGTTTATCATAATGATAAACAAGTTTTTAAGCCAGAGGAACTGTATTATAAAGTAACCAGAGCAAATATAAGGATAGAATAGCTCAGTATGTGGACAGCCCCTGTATACCCACAGGGCTAGCATGCCAAGCAGAGGTTTGTGGGGTGGGTACTCTTCAAGGTTTCTTTAAAAAGTAGGCTTCGATAAAGCCACAGAAGAAGCTTACCTGATAAATATGGCAGTCAAGAACGTAAATGGAAATCAGGTAAGGTAATAACTTAAGGCAAGCACCCGCTTCTGAGGCTGTGGAAATAAGCACTAACTCCCAGTCTTAAGAAACCAGACAAAAGGCTTAAGACTCACTTGTCTTTTATCTTTATGAAAATCAGTATACTAAAGAACTGTCAGGGTGCTCAAAACAAGCTAAGTCTTGGAGTTTCTATCCCAGTAATTTGGAGAACCCAAAATAAAATGAATGTTGACTCAGGGCAAAATAAAGGGCTTCGGTTAAGGCATGTGAGGATAAAATACATTTTGTGTACTATGATAAAATACATCTATAAACTAGGAAGAAATTGACTTCAACCATTCTGGAATGTGGGAGATGGCTCCAAGCATTTATAATGGTGCAATTCTACTTCTCATGGTACCTGACTCTAAAGTTTGCACAATCTGGAAGAGGGTGAAAATGGACTCTGTTTTTATTAAAAAGCTTACTCCCTAGGCTTTTTATGATTAAAAAGCAATGTCCACAACAGCACCACAGTTCACTTCTAGCCAGGTGAGAATGTGTGATGAGCTTTGAACCATATCCTTGGTTCGAGGTCCATTTCTGGTAGAAGCTAGGAGTTAGAGGACATTCATTACTCCTTTTCTCAAGAACCATTAAGACAAAATTCAAGGCTAATAATTACCAAGCTCTTGGGAAAGCTAAGGCCATTGGAAAAGAAGGGTCCCACAATCACCACTGCTATCATCTGTCTCCATCCTGCCTGCCCTGACCTCCTCAGTTCTGGCATCAGCAGGGGTTTCTGGAAAAAAAAAAAAAGATGTGCAGGGCACAGCTGTTCCTAGTGTCAGACAAGTGAAGCAGACCATCTGCAGCCTCACAAATTACACAGCCTCACCACCATCACAAGGCTCAACACACACAAGAGAGACTAACACAGAGGGCAGACAGTCTCTTCTGATTCACAACCCAACCTAACAGCAAGACCTTTTAAATTAACACATAAAGACAGTTATGAGTGTTTTCTTAAAAGGACTTCTAAGCTATTTTCTCTATAAAAAAGATTTTATTGGCACCATGCACTTCTGTCTCTTTCCTCCTGTCAACACAGAGAGACTGCCACCCAAGGAGTCTCAGCTAAGTACATACAGCCAGCCCTCTTTGCTTACATACCACGGCCCCTGATACCAGGTCAAACAAGGCTCACATTATTTTCTTGGAAGTCCACTGTGGTGGAAACCACAGTACCAGTTACATTCCGTATCTCTGGTACCCATCACACACCATGCTAAGCAGGTTGTCAATGCTACTCGGCAACCTGCGGGCACCTTAACAAGGTGGGCACTGTCATCTCTACCGCAGACACAAAAATCCAGATTCAGGCGCCCTGCCCAAGTGGCATGAAGTGAGCCACACTGGCCCACTGGAGGCCTCTACTCTTTTACCCTGCCCAGCTGCCTTGCCTATGAGTGAACTTCAGTGGAGGCAGCTGCACAATTCAAATCTCACTGAAACAATAAGCTGCTCGAAAACAGCTCACAAAAGGACAAATGTATAGAGACAGAAAAGTAGGTTCGTGATTACAGGGGCTGAGGTGCAGGGGAAATGGGGAGTGATGGCTTGATGGTTACGCAGTCTCTGGAGTGAGAAAAAGTTCTGGAAGTAAACAGTGGTGATGGCTGCACAAGACTGTGAACATAATTAATGCCACTGAATTGTACACTTAAAAATGATTAAAATGGCAAATTATACATTACATATATTTTACCATATTTTTAAAAATTACACCATATACCAAAAACCATTTTTCACTTTAAATAAGTAAACTGTATGGTATGTGAACTTGTATCCCAAAAAAGGTGTTTAAAAAATTTCAAAAAAACAGATTCCAAGGGGTCATTTAGTAAATGCTATTTCTTTGCTCTTCTCTCAATAAAAATCTACCACTGAAAAGGCTACACAGCACAAAGACTGAGAAATAACCATATGCCTCAAAGAAGAAAAACAAGACAAGAAAAGATAACATATTCAAGTCTAACTAAACACCATGTAGTTACAAGCAGGATTTTCCTTCGCTGCCTTTTCTGATTGAGGCTTATAACTGAATCCAAAGCTCTCCTTATAGGAAATGTCCAGTGCAAAAGGTACGATTATATGGTATCTTCTGTGAAAGCAAAAAGCTCTTTATTTGCTCCAGTGTCTTGTCAGAGAAGCATATCTTCAAAGTATAAATGTCCCCACAGCTGTGGCAGCAGTGACAAGCTGAGACCTATGGTGTGTTGGGCACTGTGCATTTCACCTATTCTCCCATTTCACCCTCATGACAACCGTACAAATGGGCACTAATGATCTCAATTACAGATGAAGAAGCTGAGGCATGGAGAGGGTAAGGAACCTGCCCTAGATTGCACAGGTATAAGGAGTAGGGCTGAGATTCAAACCTACATAACTGACCCAGAGACCTGCTCTATACTACATGGTATCCTGGAGTGAAGCAATTCTCCTGAATAAATTAACCAAATGGTTTTTAAATTTTAAATGGAGAAAGGGGGAGTGGAAAAATAAAAAATAAATAAGATGTTAAAAAATAAAATAAAATTGTAAAAAACAAACAAAAACATCCATTTGCTCTTATAAATGTATTTTGTAAAATGTATATGGACATAACTATAATTAGTTAAGAAACTGAAAGAATAGAAATAAAATTGTATGTTTCTGTAATAAAAAAAAAATTTAATGGAAATGGAAACCAATTATGTCAAGTATTGTGACACACCTATGCCTTATCAACAGTACAAACTGTTATAACTCTTGCTTACCTTGCAAGGCAGATTACTATAACATTTAAAACAAAGAACCTAATTTATATCCGACCTGAACAGTATCTCAGTAAAGACACATTCAGTACATCACCTGGGATGTTAGAAATCGACAACAAAAAGCAGGAATGAGAATAGATTGGCCTCGTCCTCTTGTAATCAGCACCTTCTTCTCCTCTATATGAGGGGGGACAGGTGGGATGGAAGCTTCAGTGAGGGCCTCTCTGCAGGTGATCAAGCACCACCTTCTTGCGAGATAAGCGGTCTGCCCTTTTGGACACGTGGCCTACTGACAACCTGCTAGGAACCTGGCATGTGACCTGACATTCCACACAGCTAAGCATGAATGGCAGCTACTAGTAAGTAGGGCGAACGACAGTTGCTCTGCCTATTATCAAGGAAAAGCCTGGGAAGAAAGGAGGTACAGTTGGCTGTCTATATCTACAGGTTCCCTATCTGTGGATGCAACCAACCACCAATGGAAAAAAAATATTTAATGTTATGTTACTGCTGATGTATACTACGTATTTAGGCCTGCAATGGTTGCCTCTGTAAGGAACATGTACAGACTTTTTTTTTCCTGGTCATCATTCCCTAAACAACACAGGATAACAACTAATCACATAGCACTTACACTGCAGCAGGTATAGTTAATCTAGAGAAGAATGAAAGTATACAGGAAAATGTGCATAAGTTATACAAAAATATTACACCATTTTGTCTATGGGACTTGAGCACCCATGGATTTTGGTATCCAAAGGCGGCCCTGGAAGCAACCCCCCACAGATAATGGGGATGACTGTACAGCCCTGATCGTCCCTCTTCTCTCTATGCTTAGGACTATTATATACACCTACACCGCCTTCCATAAATTGTTTTCATCTGAGTAACAAAACTTCGAAAATGCTCCAACTCAAAGCAATCTTCCTTCCATTATGTACCAATCTGACACACTTCAACGTCATTTGATTTTATACAAGCAAACACTAAAATGCAGATATAAGCAAAAGTAGACACTTCACATTTGCAGCCACTGTACTCCTATTTTATATCAAATTATAACAAATTTTCTTCTTTATCATGATACTAAAAACATAAAACACACTCCACTACCACACTACCGTTTCTAAATCTCCTATTATGTGAAATTTTCTTATATTTCAAGAAAGGGAAACAATATATCCCGAGCATCTACTAAGTTCTAAGAACTATGAAAGTCCTTCCCCATCTTATGCAATCTTTACAACCTCTGTAGGAGAAAAAGCGTTATCCCCATTTTACAAAGGAGGATACAGTCTGTCCAAGAGCATATCACTCCCTCTAACAGGTTCTTTCCTCATCTGCAGCTTAGAAAGAACAGGCACCAGGGTCATCCAGTTAGACAAGAGATTTCTAGAAGAATCCTGTTCAGATTCAGAACACTTGTGTGGAAAATGAGACGACCATCCTGTGTGTACAGTAAACTGCCAGCAGTTCCTTCTTTTTAATTCTTCTTCAGAGAATAGCCAAAATTAAAGACTTAATCATGTCCTTCTGTCTAAGAACTGAGGTAAATAGAAAATAATCTTCCCAAGAAACCTTCATAAAAGGTCATCTACAAGAGAGTTCAAGGTGTGTTGCAGAAACAATGACTGTTAATAAAACATTTTGTGCTTTTTGAGATGCAACAAAAAGTAAAAGCAGAGAGTATTTTTAGCTCTTCTCAGCCTAAAAGGATTTGACCAAGGATCTTCTCTCAGCCTGGTTTTCCATGCATTGATTACAACTGACTGAGGTTATAAAAGAAAGTAAATCACTTCCTGACAGCCTGTCATTAGCAGTGGTCTGATCCAAACTCTCTTAGGACTTTCATTCTGATTCCAATATAGGAAGGAGAAATACAGGAGGTGCCATGAAAGAGACAAAAGGGCACCGTGCAAAATCCTCATGAGACATTCCTGTAGACAAATATGGCTCAGAACACACTTTATATTACACTAGGTCTCCGCATACTGCTCAAACACTGGCTGTCTTGGGCCTTCTCAACAGCTGACTCTATAAAGCTGCCCAAAAAGATACCTAATACAGAAAACTGCTAATTTAGAAGAAAGCGGAAATAGGTGGAGCTTACCTCTCACCAAGGTTTACTTTTTAAACATAAATCTGGTGACAGGAGAACAAAATGTTATTTGCGTATGTGGGTTCTTTGATGACCTTCAAAATTTATGTTAGGACTATGCATATTTGGTTAAGCTTACATTGAGAAAAGCCTGGTGCCAACATAAATAAACCCACAGAAAAAACTAACAGATTTTTCTAAAATCAACTATTGAGAAAATGTTTATGGTAATTGTTGGATGTTTTTCTACAAGGATAATCTTGAAAAAAATGACAAAAATCAAAGTTTAATGTTATAAATCAAAGTAACATGTAAGAAAGAATGAAGGCAATATTAACACAGAAAGATATCAAAAAAAACAACTGCTTTTCCCACTTTCTAAATGAATTAAGAATGAATGACTGTACTTGACTAAGCCATTCCAATATAGAATAATAAAAACAGTACTTATGTTGCATTTGAAATCCTGCTGGATTTTTTTTTTTTGTTTTCAAAGATGAAGAAAATATTCTTCCTATATAGATGGGAAAAAATTGAGCAAAAAAATCAAATTAGGCAAAAATTTTCAGTACAATTTCACATGAGGATTCTTGAATCCTCAACTATTTTTGGTATGTATCTAGGTTTTGACAAAAAAAAATCTGAATGGACACACATCCCAATTAAAATGAAACTATGTGTTATTGTCCAGTTCTTCTGAGTAATGGTCTTGCACATTAGCAATATTAAATTGATCTAGAAATATATGGTTTTACTTAAGCTCTTTATTTTGGGTACTCTTTATGTTGGTCAGAGATTACTGATCAACAAGGTGCTCCCTATATCTAACCCAGTTTGTTTTATCATGATTTTATAAGGATTTGATTTCATGGAGAATAGGACCATTGTTTTCAATATTTATAAATAAGCACACATCTCCCAGTTAAAAAAAAATATCATTGAATAATGAACATCATGCATGTAAAAATGTAAGGAATGACCATAATCCAAACAATATTTAGAATCACCTGTAGGTTCCATGGTCTATGACATAAACTGCCCTGAAATAAGAGTTAAGAGCTGAGAAAATCCTGTTTTACCTATAAGGAACTAGATAGACAGCAAGGACTCAACCATTAGCATAATTAATTTCCCATATAGAAAAACTCAACGTAATTTCTAACATACACTACACTGTTACCCGGTCCACTCTGAAAGACATTTGGAAAGCCAAACATACTTACTTCTGAACTTTCACAGAAAAAAAACAAAGATTGAAAAAATAAGAAGCCACAGTATGATAAAATCCCCTCACTCAGAATACACAATTTCTGAACCTGTTCCAATCCAGATGTTTAGAATTAACATTGTCTCTGCAGCATGTCACCCAAGTACAAGCATGTGATACTAGTATTTACACAGACATCCTAAGGAGACAGTATTCTTACCCAGGAAAGCACTGATAGGATTGAAAAGTACTGCACAGAATGTAAGGAAATGATGTAACCAACCCAACACCAAAATATTCTTTCTCTCGGTGGTGGCGATCACTGTGAGCCGCCTTGTTCTGTCTGGCTAGCCCAGAATCTCCTAGCACCAACCCCGCTAAGAGCTGGTGTAGAGATGAAAGTTTAGGGCTCTGGCACAGAGCCAAACTGTGGCCTGCTTCAGGACATCCATAACTTTAATAGTCTCAATGGTGCCAAGAAAGCACAAATCATACTTTGAAGTAATAATCTTGAGATTCTTTGAAAATGCTCTGAACTCAGACTTCTTCCCTAAATCATGAAGGTACATGAGCAAGCTTCTGCTTTACTGAATCCACTGAGGGCTCATGGTGCAATGACAAACAAAGCTTCATACACATGCACAGTCTCCCTTACAGGTAATTTAAACGCCAGACACACCAGTTTTTTGTCTTGAAAGAGATGCACTATCTTTGGCAGTGCTTTCTTTTCTTTTTCTTTTTAACCAATATATTTAATAAGTTATTTCCCAAATGGTCAATTTCTACATTCAAAAACATGAGTCACCAGAGATGAGAAAAATTTCATCTGAAAATATACTACACTTCCCAATTCTCCCTGATTGACATCCCAGATACTAGGGTAGTCCACAGTGTGAGAACATGGGCCCTGGGACCCACTGATTACTTACTTGTTAAAAAAAGGTTCAATGAGTTTTGATCTGGCAGACACATGAATTTTTGGAGGACTAAGAAAAGAACCTAATGGAGAAAAGAATCAGAGTATTATATACAGTCAAGTAGACGAAGCCTGAAAGTTCAGGCAAAAATACATTTAAATCACATTATGGGTCAGCATGGGTAGAGTTCATATGGCCGAGTTCCATATCCCAGGTATGAGGCAATGGTTCCTCCAGTGCACGCTACATCACTCTGCCCCAGTTTCCTGAGACTCCTGATGCTTCCCACATCTAACTAGGTGAGTGGATCCCAAGGAAATGGTAGACAGGTAAGATCCACTCCAGACCACTGTGCGTTTGACAGAAACATGTACGGTGAGTACCTAGGTAGTTTGCCATGGAGATAAAACACAGTCCTGTGATGTAAGCATCATAGCCTGCCTCGTGGAGCTGTTCAGAAGCTGTGTCGTAACTTGGAAAATCTTCTGCACTTTCTAAAGAGAAAAAAAAAATCAGTTTTCCCAACGACATCACAAATCATAAAGACAAGTAAGCATACTGCCTTATCAAAAACAAACTGCATTAGTATGTGCTGCAGAAATATCCTAAATAAATTTGCATTTGAAAAGCTATCTATTTCTCATTCTCACCACATAAGCCCACACAACATGGGTACCACAGTCACTGAAAATGGGAGCTTTGGTCTAGACTAGAGCGATGCCTCAGTTATTAACAAAGACTCAGTCACAGGCGTCCCCATTGCACACTAGTGCTACTTATGATCATGCATAACTCACCTATGACAATGATTCCTCTTCTGATTGCTTTCTAAGGTCACAAAAGGGGTAGTCTTTCCTTACAGATATTGTAACATGGGGACACAACAGGAATTTCAGAGTAATAACTAAAGCCTGAACTTTGGAGTCCCACTGTCTATGTTTGAATCTCTGCTCACCACTTATTTCCGATCTTGAGCAGGTTATTTCACCTCTGGGCCTCTATTTTGGAAAAATAGTAATCACATTTCCCTCATTTTTTTGTGATGTTTTTGTGAGGATCAGATAAGCTAATGTTAGGGCTCTTGCACAGTGCTTGGCACAAGGTAAACACTAAGTAATTATTATCTATCAATAATACCCTAGGTAACCCTGCCTGAACCAAAGATTCCAATCAATATTGGTAGTTCAATCCAACACTGCCCTCTACTATGCTGCCAGGTTTACAGATGTAAATACAACCAAGTCCAAAAACAGACCAGAAGTGACTGTAATGTGGCCCCTGGAACATGGGGCCACTTTACAGGAGCAATCATTTTGCACCATGATTCTTTTGTCACACAATGCACACAGAATCTGTGAGGATAACATCTGAGAAGAGTCACCTACTAGATAAAAATTCCCTACCAGACACCATGATATTATATAGAAATAATAGGATAAAATTAGGATAATATAAAGGATAAAATAATAGGATGATATGGTAACTCATAAATAATTATTTCCCAGAACCATTCTGGAAAGGAATATCAAAAAGATAATAATAGAATCAAAGTGTGAAGGGAAATTAACAATGAAAAGCTATAACTGTTTTTATATCAATACAAGGCTCTTTAAACAAGAATTCTTTAACCTCCATAAGTATCAAATCTTAGACTTTAATAAGCCTTAAAACTAATCTTCTAACATAGCAGTCATCTAATAGCCTCTACTACTAGCTGAAACACAGATTTCAAAATCAATTATTTCCATTATATTGCTATAGAAAAGATCAGGTTTCTTTTTCCTGGTGCTTTTTCTTAATTCTTTTTTGGATTATGACCCAGAAAAGAAAGCAAACAACTATTCTTGGCTACTTTAATACCTTATGGTATCAATTTCTTAGACTTCGGTCCTATTATCCATGTCTTCAGAAGTTTGCAGACTATAACTCATGAAAGGCTAATTATAGTATCAGCAGCCCAATTAAACAAACAGGAAGTCACACCTGGAAGTTTCACCAAATACCTGAGGAGCAGAGGTGGTGGCCAGATACAGCAAAACATCTCCACCCAGAGAAACATTCCTCCCTGCTTCTCGTTTCCCTCGCTGTTGCCACCCCACTCCTAAGACACCTCTGAAGGAGGAAGGGGTGGAGACAACTCTCTTTTCTCATCTGTTAACCCGGTTCTTGGGCTTCTCTGAGACAAAAAATATATTTTCTTTCTAGCCCTGGCAATTAATCACCAACTCTTTGTCTCTGCTTAAACAATGCCACCATAGAAAAGGACACATCAAATTTTGGGAGAATTCCAAGCATTAGGAAATAAAAGCCCTGAAGGCTTAATTACCAAATTTCTCAACAAACAGGTTACCCAATTCTATGAACATAAAACTAATGTAAGATTAGAAGACCATTTTTATTCAGAAAACAGAATTCAACACAGGGTGTAAGCAACTTAATTGAGTCAAAATCTATAAATGTGCAATCTAGATTCTAGAACAGTTTCATCTTCTATAGTTTATATCAATACATAATCATCACAAAGAGTTTGAAGATTTTCATTTTACATTTTGTATTCTTACCAACTTTAGGAGGGGTGAAAGGTGTCTCTTTTAACCGCTTTTCCAATTCTGCAAGGGATGTGTTGTTAATGATATCCTGCAAACCGGTAAGCAAAGAACTGTGAGCCTTCATCATCTCAGTGCAACAACGTACATCAAAGGTATTCACTGTCATGACCAAAAAAAAAAAAAAAAAAAAAAAGGCATCCAATACTGCCCCCTTGTGTTCTTTCAAAGAAATACAGGAGTCATCGTTTAGTCAATGTGAGAGAAGCAAGTTTAATTTCACTATATGGAAAGTTTAGTCATATGAAAGATTTTTTATACACGTGTTAAATATCTATAGACTTGGGGCCAGAAAGCTACACTTTTCTTACACAGTACTGGCATTCATTTCACTCAGCTGAACAGTCAGTTCACAAAGTTGTAAATGATACCTTTACCTGAATTTTCTTGATTATAAGACATATCAGAAATATATAAAAGGAGGAAGTGTGTGCATGTGCAACCTATTCAAAAATACATGATGTATTTTAATGTTGAAAACTTACATTCAAAAAGAATAAAAAGAGAGAAAAAATTCCACCACCCAAAAATAACCGCTATTCACATTTTAATATATTTATTTCTGGTCTTTTTCCAATTTCTTTTTCAGTCTTTTCTCTTTTTTTTTGAGGGGAAGGAGGTAGATGTATATGAAAAATGACATTTAAATAAACCAAAAGTCCAGAGCTCTTTGTAGCAATTTAGGAAATTTCAAATACAGTCTATCACTGATAGTCAAATTTTTTAAATACCTTAAAAGGTTGTGTGCTGGCCATCAATTTAGTATCCAAGAGTCTAAAAACAAAAGGATTTTTAATATGGTAAACAAAATGTATATCAGTGTTCAAAATGTCTTTTACTCAAATGAACAGCCTACTGTCTTAAAAGTGGACAGGGGAACTAAGCACATTAACCACTGTGAGCCTAGCTCTGCATCCCTGCTACACTGGACTGGACACTTGGTCCCCTCAGTCAGGGACTTTGTCGTACTCAGAGCTCCTCCCCTGAGATGGTGTAGGCTATACCAATCTTAAGGTGAAGACAAATATCCTCATATGTTTTTACACAGCTCAAAATCCACTACAGGCCCAACTCCACCAAGCCATCACCATCTACCTTCACCAGGTTTGTATGACATAAATTCTCCGAGGGTTGAAATCTGCATTTGGTAGTTTCATGCTATTGTTATTTCTTACTATTGTTTCAGAGACTAGAATATTAAAGAGAGAGAGACTAATGCAAAAACTGTTTCTCTCCACATAAATGTGAGACTAGATAAAAGTCTGCTTAAAAAGCACTGCCCCACTGGCACACCTGTCCCCCTTCAAACAGGTCCTCAAATGCAGAGGCTTGCTCTGTGGGCTCCACATTACTGATATGTGATCTATCAGACAGGTGACACATCAGACTAACCGGCAATATTAACTACGGAAAACACTAATGGGTAGAAGCGCTGACTTAAAGCTGAGGAGAAAATCTCTAGCCAGACAGTTCTTGACTGACTACAGAACACTCAACTGGATATATTCAACTACATCCAAATATATATTCAACTTTATCCAATATTCAACTGGATACTCTCAACTGGACACTTCATTGTGGCAAGGTACATCCAACATAGAGGAAAGACAAGTGCTGGCTCAGGAAAACTTTAGTTATTCAGGCAGCAAGACAAGGGATGAGAAAAAAGGAGCTGCTGTCTATTTTTTACTCAGTTCAAATTCTGATTTTTAATAGAATAACAAAACCAATCATCAATTATAAAAGTATAACATTACAAACGCGGATCTATTAAACCATTTCTCATGTGAATTGGATTATAATCACAATCTAATGGTTCTAATAAACTACTATACAGTTATTTGCATTATGAATGCCATAATGAGTGTTTTAAATAAAGACAAATCTTCAAAGAAAGCTTACCTGGGGAAAACACATGTTGTCATTTCCTTAAATTCATTTAAGTCCTAAAAAACAAGAGATGACTTGTTACAATTTAACACACGCAGGAGTAAAAATATACACATTTCTAGTTCTACATGTCTCTTCTCAAACTGTGATAACTCACACAGGCCCCTTAAGCTGAACTGCAAGACCCATTTCTAGTTAATAATAACATTTAAAAATCTTCATAATTTCCTCTGACCTGATATAAAACTGTTGCATAACAACATAACAAAAAGATATAGGAGGGGGAAGAAAAGGTTTCTATTATAATGTAGAAAACCTTCAATAATGGTTCTGTTAAACAAATTCAACATTATAATGGGACCAGCAATGTAATTTACATAAAATGGTTCATACAGGAAATGGACACCCTGCAAATGAGGTTACACCTTTACTGAAAACACCTCTGAAATGTTAAAGTGGCCACTAAAACACACACTTTCAATATACAATTCCTGCGTTAGTCAGAAAATTGCTTAAGTGGCACCAAGAGCAAGTGCCTAAATTAGACAATTCATTTTCCAAGTTTATTTTGATCAGGAAGTCTAAAGCTGAAATGAAAGTCCTCTAATTCTGAATTAACTCATTTACATACATAATTGCCACACTAGACTGACAGTCATAATCCTGACCCTTTGTGACTACACTTCTCTTCAGCGTTATTCATGCTTCACAGGAAACTGCCATTTCTAATTAGCCTTTCAAGCCTGTAAATACAGATGGTATTTAGCTAGTTTGCAATACTTACTGGCTTTTCAAGGGCTGTTGTTAAATTAATGGACGATACATGAACAAGTAGCCTCAATGCTAACCCAAACAAAAATGCAATGAGGATTGCTTGCAAACTCTCAACGCCACTACAAAGCTTTTTATAAGCAAGAAAAGATTAGAATTATGGCTACTTGGAGGGCCAGCAATAGCAAAGTTCTAGGCCAGTGCCTCCTAAAAGATCATGAGGAAGTACCATAAAGATTCTTAAGAAGAGACTCTCCCCTAAAAGGCAGCTCCAAAATATGAGTTCTTCAGTAAACTTTTAAATGCAAATTTTGGTACCATACCAGTATATGCAAAAGTTCTACCATTTTAAATAGCTTTTATCATTTATTCTCATCACTTCTTTCAAAGGTAGATGGAAGGAAACCATTTTCTTCCTCTGACAATGACAGAACACAAAGAATTAACTTCCTCAGGTTACCTAAGTAATAAAGGGTGAAACCACTTACCCTTAACCCACATCTACTCTATAACAAATCTTAGGTGCTCTTTCTACTGGAATCTGATTTAAAACTAGTTTCGTTCAAGGTAACATTTGTTAAGTGCTTATTATGTACAAAACACTCTGCCAGGCATTTAGACACAGACAGTAACAAGGTTACACTCTTTGTACAATAACCTAGGAGAAAGGGGGCAAGCTGGACAGATAAAATTTATGCACCGTAACAGGTACGCAATTCCGTGGGAGTTCAGAGAAAGGAAAGCTCTCCTCTTGGCAAGGCAGCAAGCAGGGAAAACTTCCTGGAAAAGGCCTAAGCTAGATCTTGGTAAAACAGGTAAAGGTGTATACAACAAGTATTGAGAAAAGCGAGAGAAAATTCAACTTGGAGGAAATAATATACCAAAATCACAACTATGCGAAATCATAAAATATTTCTCAGGGAACAAATGAGCCAGTATGGCTGGGAATAAGGTCAGACTATATAGAAGGCTAGGACAGACCACAGAAAGAATGATATGTTACGCTAAGAAGAATCAACTGTATAGAAAAGAAAAGAATGTGCAATTAGTTCAGAATTTTGAGCAGGGTCAGTGATGTGAACAGAGCCATATACCAGGAGATTATACAACTGGCACAGTGGGGAGACACTCATTTGTTAAGTCGATACTTAATGTTTCCTACGTGCCAGGCTCTGCTTAGTATCCAAGACACCTATAAACATAACATTAAATATACTTTCCTCTTTCCGTAACTGATAATTCCATTGCTTCGAAGGTCAAAAAAGTCATGAGGAAAACTGCTACATTGGTCTGTTTGACCATTAAGAAGTAGTTAACCTGAAATAAACATTAGCTCTATAGCTTTACAACAATGCAAATTCATACCCATCAGGTTTATCTTTAGATTCTCAAATATGAAGCCTTTTGAGTCCCAGACAGTGATATAGTTGTCATGAAAAGCAATGACAACCATAAGGTTGCAGAAATAAGACAAAGGGAACGACAGAGCCACAGTGTTCACAGCTGGGCCATGTTGGACTTCTGCAACAGAGAGTGACCAAGATGCTAATGGCTCCTAAGACATGTTTAGTAACCAAGGCTTTGAGGATGTATAAATGAGCCTGAACTCCAAAGTAGGTACCTCTCAATCCAGAAACATTAAAAGATTAATCTTGTGACAATTTTAAGCAGAGGTTGGCAAACTACGAACTGCAGGCTAAATCTAGCCCACTACCTACTTTTTAAATAAAGTTTTATTGAAATAAAGCTGCACTGTTTGTTTATGCATTCTATGATAGCTCTCAGGCTATAATAGCAGTATTGAGAGTTAAGAGAGAGGCTGTACCAGCCTCGAAAACCCACAATATTTACTTTACTATTTGAGCCTTTATAGAAAAAGTTTGCCAACCTATGGTTTAAAAGATGGGCTGAAAGGTAAAATAAGGCATGGAATCTTGCCTTGAGTTTGGTAAACTCCACATAAAAAAATAAAGCTATTTGCAATTGAAATTAAAAGAAACCAGACATGAGAGACAGTATGGAGACAAAAATGTCAAGTTTTGTAACTTAGCAGATTTCGGGGACAGAAGAAGAGTCAAACCCATGTTAAAAATAGTACTGGACTGGGTATTATTTATAGTAAAGGAATCAGGAGAAAGAACTGGTTTGGAGACAGTATGAATGAAAGAAAGGTAATGTAAGGTACACATCTTGTTTGAAACATATACATTTTAAATACCACTTAGTCTGAAGCCTATCTAGGTGGAGACATGTGGAGTCCCATATGAACTATGTGCTTAGATCTGGGGAGAAATCACAGCAGGAGAAAGCAATGTAGGTATCTTCTGCTGAAGCTGTGAAAGTGGGTGAGATCACTATAGAACAGAAAATACAGAGAGAAAATAAAGGACAGGGAAGAACAAGTGAGATGAAGCCAGGTGCAGTTAGGGAGCAGGGAGGAAGAAACAAAAGAGAAGCTGTTTTCCTGAGGACCCAAAGAAGCTCATGCTTTGATGCACTGAGATGATTTGGCTCCAAGAATGAAAATACAAGAAGAGCAACAGAGAATCTAAGGGAAGCAGCTTAGCATAGACAACCCAGAACTCTTATGGTTTCACAGTGTAGCGGTTAGCATGTCTGTTTTATACACAGAAGGTCTTGGGTTTGATCTCAGTGGAAAGAGTGGCTGTGGGTCCTCCATGCCCCTGAAAAGCAGAGGGGCTCCTTGTGAAACTTATGTAGGACCTAGTCCAGTACAGTTGACCTAAAGCACCACTCACCTTCAATATCCCTGCTACATCTCACATTGACAGCACCAAACTAGATAACCACGCCTGTGGCCGAGGAAACCCTGCCACACACTGACTGCGCAAACCACTGGCATTAAGATAAAATAAATGCTTTGCCTTGCTCTGGCAGATAACTAAGGATCCCTTAAAATGGCCTGTACGTACATCTGTTAAAAAATGTACAACCAAGCGCACGAGATTCTCTCTGTGAGAATATGGTGCACGCAAGGAAACAACACCTAAGTGGAGGATACTTTCTTGGCATTAAAAAATTGTGAATTTTCAACAGGCTAACAAGGCACTTACCGCAGGCAGAGGGCAGTAGAACTGATGGACTGTGTGCATGACATCCAAGAGCATGTTGTGTCCAATAACAAGTTTCCCCTAAAGAAAGTCAAGGTTAGAAAAAAGACTTCCAGGTACAAAAAGTATAGAAAGGCCTGAGCTTGAAATGGATGGCTCTAATTCCATGATGACTCTGTACTAAATTTATTTTTCCACGTTAAAAAAATATATAAGTATATGCAAATAAGCAAATTAGGGCTGCATTCATTTCTCTTAAATTTGGGGGTGTTAAATCCAGAATGCAAAATAAAAGCACCAAATGCTTTTAATTTCACTAATCTTTTACTGATTTTTATTAACCTTTCTACCTACAAGAATCAGAAGTAGTAAAATTTTAATGGAAGAGCTGAAGTTAAAAGGTAAAATCTGAAAACACCAAGTCCCTTGGACTGTTGAATAATTTGTGAACCAACTATCCAAATATCCATCCAAGACTGTGTTCTTTTTTCTTTTCTTTCTTTTTTATTTTTATTTTTTGACAGTTAAACTATAATCTTTATTAAAGTTATTTTTACAAATTTATGTCTCCTAATATGAAAAGGTTGATTTTTACTTTAACATGTGCTTTGAAAATTAACATCAGTAGTAGGAGGGGATTCAGCTGAATAGATTTCAGACTTTAAATATGTGACTGCATTCCTTCATCTCTAGTTTTTCCATCTCCCAACTACTGAAAACCCATGACTTTCAAATGCCATGTTTTCATAGAAGAAATCTTCTAGGGTGGATTGAATTCAAACAGTAATTAGATCTAGGAAAACATAGGACAGCTACTCTTCCAATATCTATAGCAGAAGTTACCACATCCAGGTCAGAAAGTGGAAGTACTTGACTCCTATTAGTATCAGTTTTGATTTCAAAATCAATATGATAATTATGTAGCAACTGTACATTTTCTGAGATGTATCCTTCTCCCAGAAGGCTATTTAGCCCCTGGCAAAGGATTATATTCTTTAAAACAACTCATTTATTTTTAAAAGATATATTCATAACAATGCTAAAAAATAAAAATACCTTTCTAATTATATTAAACAGAATTAATTTTCATTTTATCATCTATATCAAAATTCATGGGACATGTTCTTAAATATTATTTTCAATTAAATCATTGCTTTTCAACCAATTGAAGTAAAATATGTGTGCGATTAATCTGCTCCATTTTGATAAAAATTAAGCTACCAAAATGGAACATCAACTTAAATTTAGCTAGCCAGGTGACACTATTTCTAACATAAAGCACCAGGTCACCATAGTGGAGCTTTTTACTAAGTCCCAGTGGACCTTCAGAGTAACACTTCTTCCTTGAGTGTTACACATAATTCTTTGAAATAAATCACTCTACACAGAATCTCCCAAATCAACAGATAAGCTATCACTTTTGGCTCAGCGTGTGTGTACATTCCAAATACCTACACAATGCTAAAATCCCAAGTACTGACTGAAACTACAGAAAAAAATGTTGAGGGAACCCAAAATGGAACACAAACTAATAGATGAACCTAATTGTAAAATAAATCAATCCCATAACTACGCTGAAGGAGGCTGGGAAGAAAAGAACTAACGATGAAAACAGCCTCTTGCCTAGATATCATCAGGCCTGCACATGAACGCTGTAGTCCAGCCAGTGAATGCACTTCTCACAAGGTATGGGCAGTAATCCTGAAACTTCTTACGTGTCTACCGGATTTAAACAAACACAAAGAACTGGATTTCCCACTGTTGGAGAAAAAGTTACAAATAAGAGAAGAGAGCAAGCTAAAGGCAAATCACGTGTATTGGAATCTAAGGTATCAGTACAAAGGCACTGATTTACAGGCATATGTATGCATGCATGCATGCATGCATGTACATGAACTGTGTATACATGCATATGCACGGTCCTACATATGTATCATTTAGCTCTGACCAGTAAGGGTGCCTAGAAGTAGTAACACAATAGCAGTAACCCAGTCGGGGTTTCTAAACAATATTCCCCAATGAAAGGAACCAGAGTTCCTTGGAGAAGTCACTGATTCCAGAGCTGAGGCATGGAAAATACAGATGAGGCTGGACATAACTCAGCGATTATGATGTTGCATCAAGAGCATTATAACAACAGTCTATGAAATTCTAACTTCTTCCTCCATATCAAGTAAACATTCAGTATGTGACAAAATAATTCATTTGCAGTGATTACTAGTCATGTCACCTTAAATGTTATGTTCAGGAATCTAGTTAAAAGGAAAAGGTCTGGTTCACTTACTGAATTAGCAATGGCATGAATGACTCTAGAGAATCCCACAGCATCGTTCAGTTCTTCCTAATTTAAAAAAACGAACAAACAAAAAAGATCCATGTGCTATATTCCTTCTCTGAATGGGGTAAAACGTAGCCACACACAAAAAAAGGCACTGAAATTTTATATCATTAGCTTTAATTTCATCTGCTTTGCATCTAGCATCCTAAACAATTGCATGTGAAATGTTTATTTCTTTTTTATGCTTTAGAAAGTGAAATGTGAAAATGGTGCAAATTATCCCTTAGTTACTAAAATAATGGTGCCTAGGGTTTACCCATCATTTCAACTTTGTGTTGAAATTTCCGTCTATCAAGCTGTCTTAAAAACACAAACTTTTAAAACCTGCCACCTTCTGGCCAAATTCAATACTGCATTAAATTCTAGTTGATCAAATAAAGCATTCTCATAATTCCTGACTTTTTCCTTGTCAAAATGTATAAAATTTTTATAGCACAGCAATCTGAGACTCATCCCCAATCAGCTTCCTCTTCCCTCTTTTCTTCCTAAAAGTGTTTAAATAGGCTCAACTTCTCTATCTTGAAACCCTCTCTTTAATTCTGATATCACACAAGTGCATTCCCTTCTTGTCTCTTCACAGCTAAATTACTTAAGAGACTTTTCTCTGCTCAGTAGCTCCAGGTTAACTCCCAGGTACCTGCAGCCCTCTGCTCTCTGGCATCACCCTCACTGAAACTGCTTACCTCCTTAAACTACTCCCATGGCTAACTACTGTGGGTGAGGATGTGGAGAAATTGGAATACTCGTGCCCTATTGGAGGGAATGTAAAGTGGTATAGTTGCTATGGAAAACAGTATCGTGGTTCCTCAAAAAATTAAACACAAAATTTCCATATGATCCAGCAACCCCACTTCTGGGTATAGACCCAAAAGAACTGAAAGCAGGGACTCGATCAGATACTTGTACACTCATGTTCACAATGGCCAGACGGTACAAGCAAGACAAGGGTCCACTGACAGATGAATAGATAAACATAGTGTGGCACGTCTATATAATGGGATGTTATGCAGCCTTAAAGAGAAAGGAAATTCTGACACATGCTACAGTGTGGATGAACCTCAAGGACATCATGCTAAGTGTAAATAAGACAGCAACAAAAAGATAAAATACAATTTGATTCCATTTATCAAGTTTCTTTGAGTAGTCAAATTCAAGGAGAGAGAAAGCAGAATAGTAGTTACTGGTGGTGGGGTGGGGGAGTGAGCGCTGTTGTTTAACAAGTACAACGTATCAGTTCTGCAGGATGACGAGCCCTGGATATGGATGGTGATGACGGTTGCACACGATGTGAACATACTTAACACTATAGAACTGTACACTTAAAAATGATTAAAATGGTAAATTTTGTTATGTGTATTTTACCAAGATGAAAAATAAAAACAAAACTTTAAGAATATTTAAAAAAAAAAAACTCCCAAAGCTGAGCCCACTGGCCACGCCTCAGTCCTTGCCCTTACTTCTCACGCATATCAGACATTGTTGACATCTTCAAACGCTCTCTTCCCCTGGCTGCCATGTCACAATGGTCTCCTGACACACATTTATACTTCTATCTACTATCTAAACACTGTGGTCTTCTGGATCCTATTCTAGGCCCTCCGCTCATTCCTCATGCTCACTGTAGGTGCTCTAACCCAGTCTCGGTCTCTCTGTCAACAACAGTAAAGTCTGTCCCTCATCTCTCTCCTGTGCTCCACAATAGCAACCCTGTGACACTTGGCCATGGATGTCTCAAAGACATCTTGAGTTTCACAGGGTCAAAAACAGAATGTAATATTTCTTCCACTATAGGAAATCAGCTCCACCATGGTGCCTGGTGACCCTGCACGTATGTGAATAGGCCACTCAGGCAAAAGCTTGAGCTGCAACTAATTGGCACCTGTGAAACACCCCAGGAGGGGAGGGAGGCAGTTTGTAAGGTGCTGCTAACAGGCCATAGCCCACCCACCTCCCTCTCTCTCCTAACAGGCTGTCATCAGACAGTTTCTCACGGCCACCCACATTCTGATGAGGTTTGGTGCTTTCTGCCTCATGTTCCTGTCAGTACAGGGCTGCAGAATACAAAAGCACTTAACTGCAGTCTAGAATTGGCTCCTCAGCAATGAGGTACCCACAACTCATGTCACAGTCATTTGGCCCCTTCTGTTTCAGTGCTGTGTTTTGGTGTGTGCGACAAGGACCACATGCAGCAGCCACCTCTGGCTAATCTTCCTTCTCTTAGTAATAAACCATCTAAATCCAATAGTGGCTAATTGTGTCTTTCCTGGTTGAGTCAGTCAGATGTGCCTTATATATGTGTGAGCTTGACACCCTCCCACATGCAAACCCTCTCTGCTGTGTCCCCCTGATATCACTCCAGCCCACTCCACCTATGTGGACTGACACCAGTCTAACCCAGTAGCTCAAATTTCAGGCTTGAGCATCTTCCTTCTTGTCTCTTCCTCTTTCACCACCCACATCCAATCACAAATCCCACCGATTCCACCTTCTATCTCTAGATTCTACCTAAACTGCTAACTATCTTGTTCCAGGTCACTGACATCTCTTAGCCACTTTTTTTCACAGCTTATGTGGTCTCCCTGCCTCTAGGCTGACTCAAATCAACTCTCCAGTGGCAACCAGGGTGACAATCTAACACCGTGTCATCCTACTCTACCAAATCATATTCTAAACTTTGTTTCAGGAAAACTAGTAACTGTGCTTGAAAGCAGACATAGTGGTGTCAGTGAACAGGCAACAAAGATCAGTGACACAACACTCAAATGACAATCAAGCACATGTTCTCCAAGACTGCTTCAGACACAGGAACACTGGTCAACTGTGTTGTCAGACTCACTTTGTTGGCTTTGTCTACTTTACCTCAAGTTCCCCTTGTGTTTAGTCTAGGCTTTTCTGTCAATTCAATTCTCCTATGGTAGAACACTATTCACTATATTGACTCCAATATAGGACCTATGAACATATACAAAGTACTATGTCACCATTTCTCACCCAAAGGAAATGAACTTATCTCAACTACCTGTTCTTTAGCATGTTTCTGCTGCTCTCTTCTTTTACGTTCTTCTTCATCCACTTTGCTGACAACTATGTATCGTTCTTTCTAAAAGACAAAACCAACATACAATTTCTGGAAGCAACTTAACCCTCAAAATTTCAGAATTCTGCTATTATTAGAAGTTATTGTTTTTATCACTGCACAATGTCTCATGAGCTAAACACAATAAAAGTATTTTGAAATGCCACCAAAAGTTGAGTTGATGCATTACAGACCAAAATTCTGTCTCTGTGTTTCCATAACATTTTCCCATGGTTTATAAATTGAGCCCAACAAATGCCAAAGCAGCCACCGACTGTGAGAGCAAGACACTCTTCAAGATGAACACTAAGAAATCACGCTGAATTTGAATATGAGTTTCTAAATAGTTGATTTTAAAATAAAATTTCTCTATCATATTTCATTAACATAAGAAAAAAATTCTGGATTTTCTGGTAACCTGTCAGATAATTGGCACCTTCTTCCTCACATAATGCATTTTGTATCAATTAAACACACCATGAAACTTCCTATGTCAAAGTTTGACATTTATCTTCTACCAAGGTTGTTTTTTAATTTTCTTATTATTCTCTTATTTAACTTGACATATAATTTAAGAGTAACAACGAAATTATAAAATTCTAAACTTCTGCAAAGGGAACCCACCAATAGCCCACCATTACGCATCATGGTTCTAAACAGTACACCTTGGAAATACATGATGACAGCTTTGCGTATGCCCCAGAATCTAAATTTTAATTTTACTTGCTCACATAAGAGGGAGCCATTTGTTATTATATACCATCGCAATTTTCTGCCACAATAAAAATGGGTACTAACATTTTAATGCTTCCTGTTCATTTTCGCTTTTTTATGGATTACCATAAAAAAGTTGTGATAGGTATATTATCATTATCATATCTACCCCCAATGTACAAACTAGAAAAATGAGACTTAGAGAGGTTATATGGCTTGCCCAAGGTTACTCAGCTCCCAAACAGCAGAACAAAGCAGTAAATTCTGACTTTAGACATATTGATGTATCATTGCATGTGTTTAATTATTAGCCCCAGAAAATTCTTGAGGTTACCTTTTCAGTTTCTAATGTCTCAACATGAATGCCTTTGGGATACCTAAAGAAAAGAAAAAAATATGACAACAATAGATGAGACAAGACACCTAAAACCACAAGCACTTTAAAAGCAACTATATGGCTATAATTTAATTAAATGAAATAGTTTTTTTCTTATAGCACATAATACAGGCAACTCATTACCACATAGCCAAATCCTGCTTCTAGATTCCTAAGTGAAATTTTAAAGGTCTGTTTAGATTGCATGGGCAAACACAGTAAATAGATATGGGTAACTCTGCTACAGTTTGGCGTGATAGTTTGCCTCCACCAAGGAGAAGAATCTGAACCCATATGGAATAAATAGCAAGGATAGCATGACAGGAGAAGAGGCTGGTCTGTTATGTCTGAAGTAAATTCCCAGGATACAAGTCACTGGCAGATTCTAAGAGAAGAATAAGAACCCCAAAGTCAAATGCAAACATGGGTCTGTCTAAAACTGATGCTCAATTTTTGGATTAGCGATCCACTTGAAAATAGAAGGACACCAAAGGAAACATTCCCAGAAAAATACACAAACAAAATTTTGGGTATTATTTTAGGGGATTCAGAGCTCCTGAAACTCATCCACAGTCTAACCTCTACTTTACAAAATATTCGGGACTGAGTATTTTCTAGGTCTTGAAACCAAATCTTTATCCTATGCTTTCAAAGAACCAAATACTACAAATCCAGAACTTAACAGACAAAGCCAAAGTGATCATTAAAGAAATTTTAAAAGGCTTTAAAGTATCTATTAAAAGGCAGCAACAAAGAAAATTAAGTGGGTATTCAACTTAAGATAATAGGGGGAAATAAAGCACTGTACAAGAACGTGGTATGGTCAAACCACCAAGTCCTGGAAAATTTTAAAAATGAAATGAAAGCTAAGAGATTATATTCAGTTTTTAAACCCTAAGTCCCTCACAGAGTTCTTACATATCATATCAACACTTACTTCCAGCTCAAAGTCTGATAAATTAGTTTTCTTTGGAACCTACAAAAACAAAAGTTAAGTTATTGGTTTTGGCTCATTAAAAAGAAATCCTAACTGACCAAGCACTGGTTGGGAAGGACATTTAATTTCTAAAAGAGACTTCATTAGAAGGGACAGAAAATATGCAAACAAAAAGAGGGAGGATGTTTCAGGTGTGAGGACTCCTCACCATTTGTCTTCATCAAAATGTTCTTTAACAGCATTATATTGCCTTTATAGAAGAGGTAGAAGTTCCTATCTAACCAAAGTATTATTTCCTGTGGTTTTATAAAAAGTTTAAGGTAGACAGATGCACTAAAACACCTGTGAAGATGGTCGCAATGTAAAAGGAAAGTAGAATGTTTAAGTTATTCTTTGAAATGCTGATTTTTAGCACAAAGAAAAATTAAAAGGATAGAAGTCGCCTGACAGTAAAATCCTTCTCTTCTGAAGCCTTTATGTATTAAGCACTCCTCAAGGCTAAAAAGTTAGGCCACTCTTGAGCATAACTTTAAGCCAAAGTTGCACAACAGTTATTTCTCTTCCAGGATGGGACAAAGCATTCATTCAGTGTCTCAATATACCATCATCTTCACTGTGTCAAGCTAAAGTCAGTGCTTAAATTTTGGGAACATACCTATAATAAAAAGACTATTTATGAATGTGTTTTTAAAAGACCAAATGTAGCCTATGCCAGAAATCATCTACCTTTTCTCCGCAAAAAAAAAAAAAAAACATGTAAAAAGATTCAGGGCAACTAACCCGGTACACGGTTCTAAGTCCAAGTTCTTGTTTTCTTCACTTTGTAATAAATCTTCTATTTTCTCTCTGAGGAATTAGAATAAAAACATGACCATCAATACCCTTATGGAAAAAGTCATCAACCAACAGAATAATCATACTCAAAAGCTATCTAAATATAAGAACACATGAAAATGTAAGGTTATCCAATCACGTTTTAACTTTTTCATGCAATAAGGCTTAAAAAAAATAACTTATCTTGGCACATTCTTTTTATTATCATTGTTATTATTAATGAATCAGTGACAACTTCTCAAGGATTCATCAATACGAGTGACTTAAATTTTTACTCTTCTAGTAAGCTGTTATTCTGGTAAGTAAATTAAGCAAGACTAAACACACCTCCAAAGGCACATTTGCTCATCAGAAATCTCACTGAGAGAGAAATACACATGCATATGTTGAAAATATCTGGAAGGGTCTATTTGATTCCTCTGCCTTCAGAGAAACTGGACAGTGGCTGTCAGGCCCTTGGTCCATGCAGAAGGTCTGCTCAGTGACACGTGACAAGTCTAAGTACAATACACAGAATCCTATCTACAATGTGCCATTGTCACACAAATTTGGATATGCCGCAATTAAACCCCACTAATCACAATATCACACCGCTGTGTGTACTGCGTATGTGCAGCGCAGGTTAGAAATACGGATATCAGTCCTGCTCTAATACCCATTACACAGTGCACATCTGGTTTCAATTCAGAAACTTACACCACTTGGTCAATAAACTTCTTCTGATCCTCAGGAATTGTCACAGGACATTTTGACGTGTTAGGAGATACATAAGACAGAACTCCTGCACCGTTGGACTGTAAACGTTTTTCATCATACTGCTCTCTTAACTGTCTTTCTTCTTCCTGATTTAAATATGGAATCCCTAAACATAGGTTTTAAAAGAACATATTAGCAGAAGTAACTCTTTAACATAAAACTATTTAACAAATGAAAGAGTCTAAAATGCTCAGGAAACACCATTACTTAATATCTCTCAAAAAAATCAAGAGAAAAAGCAAATGATTATGAAATATTTGTCTATTCATACCCTTCATTCATTCATTCATTCATCTTTCAATAAATTCTCATTTGGCACTTACACTGTGCCAGGAACTGGATTAGGCACTGGGGAATATAACAGGGAACAAAGTAGATACATCCTGCTCTGTAGTGAAGGGAATGACTTTAGCCAGGATCAGAGAAGGCCACTGTGAGAGAAGATACAGAGGATAAGAAGGAACCAGACATGCAAAGAGCTAAGAGAAGAGTATTTCTGGCAGGGGGAAAAGTATAAATGTTTTAGGCTTGTGAGTCATATGGGAGTCTCTACTGCAACTACTAAGCTCTATTCTTGTAACATGAAAAGAGTAACACACAGTGAGTAAATGACTGGGCATGACCCAATAAACTTTATTTACAAAATAAGAAGTGGTCCATAGTCTGTACCCTGACTAGACTATAGACATAGGAAGAATGATTTTAGAGAGAGAAGAGCTAGAACTTGCTGATATACTGGAGGTGAGGGATAAAGGGAAGGCAAAATCAAAAATGATGCTCTGAAGTTTTTAAGCAATTGGGAAGGTGATAGGGCCACTTACTAAAAACTAGGAAAGAATAGGTATGGGGCTCCAAAGATGAAAAGCAAAAGCTACCTTCTGGATATAGAAAATCATCTAAGAGTATATGTAAATCAAAGTTACAAATATATGCTCATAGTGCAGGAGAAAGGAGTTTAGATAGAAATTTAGGCATCCGCAGGATATAGGTGGTCTTAAAACCTATAAGACACTAATGAACTTTGTAGAAAAAATTATGGAATTAGAAAATCACCATTTGTCAGTAAACACTGCTAACACTGCTGGGGTTCTTGCCTACACTCATAATCGATGAAACTACCAAATTCAGTTCAAGGTTAGAGAAAATACAGATGTGCATTTCTTCCTTTCCAAGTTCTCAGACTCCTGAATTCTATCTATGTAGGAAGCAAAGGCAGCCCCTGGACTGGTTAAGAACCTCTGTACTTAACACACATTTACAAATGTGGACATGGGTATGACCCAGTAAAGAGGAAAAATAATTCAGGAGGGAGAAGGGCAAGCTGGAGGGGCCAGTGCTGGACCAAGAGACAGGGACTGGCTGTTGACAGTCACAGAGACACCTCTGTAAAGGAGATAAGCAAAAAATACTGGGTCCAGACAGAGGTTTGGTGGTGCAAACACGAAGAAGCTCTTCTCTGTTGGCTTTACTTTCATGCATGGTCATTAGGTGGGGTGAGGTCTAGAGAAAGAGACAATTAAAAACAGACATCTCAGAGAATTCCTATGTCAGAAAAGCAGGATTTTTGAGCATGACTATTTATTTGAAGCTTGTGCTCATGAATTCAAAGTGACAAATTAGCTCAGGTGTGTCATGTTTTCTAGCAATATTCAGATGCTCGGAAACAAAGAAGGTAGGTAGTCAGATCCAACGAGGGTTGGGACCTTGCTAGGCAAATACAATGGAGGGAGAGAGGAACAAAGGAAGGAAGGAAGGATATGACGGACCATATAGACAAGGGAAGTCAAGAGAGAAGAGTGGAAAGAAACAGTGAAAAAGCAATGGAGGTCAGCAGACTGCTGAAAAGAGGTACTGGAGTGATCAAATGAGGACAGGAAGTAGTGCTCTCAATGAGAAATGCTAAAGCCGGTTGAAGCTACCAGTGATAAGACCCATGGTGCTACCAAGGACGTAGATGGATAAAGGGAAGTAGAAGCAAAGAATGCTGACCACCTGGTCAAGCAAAAGACAAGAGAGAGCATCTAGTGGCCATCCTGTAGATGCTGAAGTCACCCAGAGTGAGGAGGAAGGCAGGAGCGGAGATAAAGACAATGAGCCGAAACCCGGCTGTTGATGAATGCCATGCCCACGATATCAGCAGACAGAGGGGTAGCACAGCTGAGTGACACAGCCCAGAGAAGAACTGTAGCTCCTGAGAAGAGGGTATGCAAGTGGCATGGGGAAACAAGGATACCCACCCCTGCCTGGTGGAGATATGAAAAGAGGGGTAAAACCACCTATATTTGAGAGGAATGCAGAGTCAGAATATAAAACGAGAATGAGGAGCATTCCAGTTTGGGTGTTTCTCTCCTTTCACAAAAATAAAATCATCAAGCTGTACACTATACCACATGCATATGATTTAGTTAAAGTAGTTCCTTCAAAAGATTTTGCACTTACTCTGAGAATGTTCTAACTACATCTGAGACTTGTATTTTATATAATGGCTTTCAGAAGCAAGTATGAGCTAAAGGAAAAAAATTATTTTACATACCCAAACTGTGTTATTCAGCTGGTTTACTCATTATGTTAAGTAGCTTGGGCTCCAAAATTTTTTAGTATTTCCAAAAATCAAAGTCAATAGAAATTATGATGCAACACCACTGAAGCAATGAAAAGACAGTAGGACCTGGGTTCTCTCCACCTCCTAAGGAGATCATACTGAGGGGAAAAGAATTTATTTGAAGTCTAAGTTCTAACACTTTTGATAAGAAAAATCTCCTTCCTTACCTCACTCAATAATTCTACATTCACTATGGAAAAGAATCCAATTTAGGAGAATAACTGAATTTAAAGTAGTTATTGACCTTATAGCAGCAGGTGCTTAATACTGCTTGGAAAACCAGAGGCTTTTCCAAACACTTTGGGAAATAAATGGATAGGGGAAGGGAAACAACTCTGGTGTGCCCTAACGTCCAACATGCATTCATCAAATATTTAATAGTCACCTCCCTGATATATACCAAGGGTACAGCATGAGAGGCAGTCCTTTCCTCAGGGTGCTTGGCAGCTTATCACAACAACAAGACAGCTGGTATGCAATCTATGTACACTTCTTTCCTCCCATAAAATGGAGAAACCATCTCCAATTATAAAACAAGCACCAATTTAAAAAGGGAGTTTTTCATTATAGGATTACTGGAATACAGCTACTTTTTAAGTACTATACCACACCACTTGTCTCACTGAAAGAAAACAGGGAAGTGTCCCCCACTGGTCGTCTGTTAGGCAAGTAAGTCACACAGAATAAAATATGAACAACTATATTATTCTATAACTATGTATAAGGAGTTAATTCACATGAACTATAGGTAAACACCACTCAATAAAATCAGGAGTCTAAGAAGCCTCAATAAAGCTAAATAAAGTAGCATCGACTCCCCACTCAGTTCATGGGTGAGCAAGCTTTAAAAAAAAGGCACGACAAAACTTTTTAAAACTCTAAGACCACACATGATGTACTAGAAATCTAAGATTCACAGAGAGCAGGTGCAAAAAGATAATTCTCAACAAAATCCAAGGTCTAAAGGTAAGTCACACATAATCTTACCATTGCGAAAAACTTTATTAAAATCAAATCCTTGGCTTGCTAGAAAGTCAATGCTTGAGCTCTGAAACAAGAATAAACAGTGACGTTAGTGGCAGGGATGTAAATGGAAGCAAAGACATAACTCAGGAGAGTAAACAGGCCATAAGGCAAGGAACCAACATGCCAAAGGTCAGAAATCAAGGGATTTCTACTCCAAAGTGGCAAACAATCCATTAATTTACTTAAACTATCCAGACTCTGCTCCTTTATTTCTTATTTTAAAAAAATATCCTTTGTTTCACAACATTCAAGAAACTTCTACTTGGTGAACATATATTCTCCCAATAGACAGAAAACCCCTGATCACTACTGACTAGGAAACTATAATGTGTTCATATAATCTTACCCCAGGTTCAAGTTTAAGGTAGCTCACATATGCAGGTTTTGGACATCAATAACCACTTCAAACTAGATTCTGAAAACCCAAACTCTTAACTGGATAATCTTTCAATTCAAGATCAAAACAGAGAAAAGTTCCCAGTAAAGGACTTTAATTAAACAAACATAATTCAAATCTAGAGTGAGTTGAAATATATAAGTAAATTTAAATAAAAATATTAATAATACCACACAAGGTACAATCACATAGTTCTTTTTCAAACTGGTGGAAGAGTGAGAAACATTACATCATACCACCCCATTAAACTCATTACGGTATTCACTTTAGAGAAATGATTGAAGACAAGGTTTTCTACATTAATGATTTCTTTATGTTAACAGAAGAGGAAATGTGAGGTCTCCAGTCTGAGCAAAGCTGAACTTCTCCTGAGCCCTAGTTTGTTTTGATCCTATGGCCATGGATTGTGTGTTTCTCCCTTTTTGGAGCTGTAGGAAGTTCATAAACAAAGAGTTAGGACTTTCTTTGGCACAAATTCTGTGTTCTAATCATACCATAGTAATATCTTAATTTTTCTTCCAATTTTTCATTTTTTTAATCTTAAAAGGTAAATACCACATGTATCTTTATTTAAAATATGGTGGGATATCAAAAAGCAATCTTAACACAGACAGATACATACAAACACACACATACACCTGGGTACCTGCACATCATTTTCCTTCATGTCCAGGTTTTCTATGGTTTAAAACAAGCAACCCTTTCCCCTACATCTTCCCTTTTTATCCTGTTCTGAAACAAGACCCAATGTCTTCTGGCTTGGACCACAAGCCTTCTTCTGTCTCCCATGCCTGAGTATTCCTGTAATTCTGTCCACCTAAATATTTCATCACTAATAGAGGAACTGAAAAATGGATTAGAGCACTTCTGAGCATGGGATCTGTGCATAAGAACTACCACATGGTTCCAAGAAGCTTAGACCCCACCTATTGGAAACCAAAAGAAAAATGCCTTCTTTGCAACAGGTTAAAGAGAGACCTTTATATGATAAATCTTCCTTCTGGAAGCAGAAAACACTTTCATTAATGCCCAGGTAGAGAAATAGGCCATTAAACACCATGAACAACCAAGGTAACAGAAAGAGAAAGGAAAATCTCCAGAAAATAAGCTTACAGACATAGAAATATGCAACTTAATTGACAGAGAATTCAGGATGGTACTTCTGAAAAAACTCAGTGAGTTCCAAAACAAGTCATAGCAACAATTTCAGGAATTGAGAAAACAACTAAATGAGCAGAGCGAAGAGACCGAAACCCTCAAAAACAAAAAACAAAACAAAAGAAAAAACAAATAGAACTTCTGGAGATTAAAAACACACTGCAAGAGTTGAAAAATGAAATAGCTAGCTTGGGAAATAGAGTCTACCAAAAGGAGGAAAAAGTCAGTGATATTGACAGACATCTAGAAATAAATCAGAAGGAAGAGAGAAACTGAAGAATGAAAAATAATGAAAGAGAAATACAAGAACTAGCTGATTTCACCAGGAGAAGAAACATAAATAGGCATTCTCAAAGGGGAGGAAAAGGAGCAGGGATTGGAAAGCATTTTCAGACAAATAGTTGATGAGACTTTCCCAAATCTAAGGAATGAGCTGGAGCTTGGAATTCAAGAAGTCAACAGAACACCCAATTATCTCAACCCAAAAAGGCCTTCTCCAAGACATATTGTATTAAAATTATCAAAAATCAACACCAAAGAAAGAATTCTCAGGGCAGCCAGAGAAAAGAAGATGGTAACCTATAGGGAAAACCCATTAGATTATTGTCAGACTTCTCAGCACAAACCTTACAAGCCAGAAAGGAGTGGAATCAAATATTCAAACTATTAAATGAACTACCAGCCGAGAATAATGTATCCAGCAAAGCACTCCTTCAGATATGATGGAGAAATAAAGACCTTTCCAGACATACATTTTCACAAGTGTAAATCTATCAAATTCAATCTGTTTTTACCTCCATAAGTTGTAACACAACATAGCTGATTTCCCTTCAGGTAAATTGCATTAGTGTTTTCTCAGCTTCTTCAAAATATTCTCACCTCTTTCATGCAACCTATTCAGAGAGGCTAATTCTCCAGTCACTTCAAACATTGACTCCTTGAATAAACAGGAACAAATGAATAGTATCCTGAAACCTGTCAACTTATTAAGAGCCGAGGAAAACCACTCAAAATAATTTGCCTTCACTAAATAATCTAAATTGACTATTGACGTTGTTCCCAGTGGTCTCAACAATTTAAGCAGCTATTCTTACCCAAAGGTTAATGGTCTTAAACAGGATTATTTTCTTCTGGATACATTTTTTTCTGCTGCTGAAATCAGTCAACATTAAATTCCTTGCATGGCTAGCAAATGAGTCACTTGGACATGTGCTTTGGTTACAGCCTCATTTCCCTCATTTCTTTTTTTCTTTTCTATTTTTGTGAAATTTTACTATGAGATATAGCTTTTAATGTTTGTAACTTTTCTGAATTTTTTGTGATTTGGTAGTATTATGATGAGTAGTTGGTCTGGTAATGTCGACATGTGTTGTATTCTTATACCATAGATACAGGTCCATTGCATAATAAACATAATGCTTTGCCATCTAATTTGATAACAAAATAATCTACACTTCATTGTACCTTAAAAATGGAATATTCTATGTTCATTTTTTTTTTTCAATTTGACAGGTATATCCTGGTGATAAAATTATAAAATGTGCCAGGAAGGTGATCTGCATGACAAATGAAATGCTGTCAGTAAAAGCATGTTACTGTGATTTGCAGTGTGCAGCAGTGTGAAGTGATAAAAATGCCATATCTGGTCTCAGTCATGAAAACTCTGTTGTTGTAGTATAAAAGCAGCCATAGACAATAGGTAAATAAATATGGCTATATTCCAATAAAATTTTATTTAGGCACACTCAAAAAAAATTTTTTAAATAATAATGGATTAGATAAGCATTTTATCCCTTCTGTCACTAGAGTCCAAAAATCCCAACTTACTTCTCTTTAAAAATTCAGAGTCAAACATTCATCTATTTCCATGTTTTCCACTCAAACAACACACTTTAAGTTGCACAATGTAAATGTAACTAATGCCAATGAACTTAAAACCACTTAAAACGGTCAATTTTATGTTATTTTACTATACTTTTTTTAAAAACCTTTTGAGCCAACAAAATCTATTTGTGGTTTACTAACCACTACCTTTGATTTGTGTAAAATGTACCATTTTTAGGATTCAAGAAAATTTGAGAGGACAATTTGAGGCATCTATTGAAATTTTAAATGCATATGTCCTGAGTCAGCAATTCCCCTTCTAAGAAATCTATATTATAAAAATACTCCCACATATTCACAAAAATATATTGCACATAAATGTTGATTACAGCATGTTTAAAGAGGGAACCACTGGAAAGCTTTTGTACTCCAATTCAATAAATTATACTTATCTATACTATGAAATATGAAGACACTGTGTACAGTGGAAATGAAAGTTACATAAAATATGAATATTAGGAGTCTGTGTATATTGAAGAAAAAAGCTACCATTAAATATATGCATATACATAATTAAAATATAAAATCCAGAAAAAGAGTGAAATGGGGAAGGAAGTAGCATAGAAAAGAGGGCATTAAAAAAATAATAATTTTTTACTCTATAGATAGCAGCAATGTTTTGATTTTTCACAACCATGCATGTATTATTTTCCATGAATTCAACTAGAGATGTTCAGTCAGAAAAATGAAGGAGAAAAAAAAAAGAGAGATGAAATCAATGTAAATGCCATGCTATTCTGCCTGCCATTCCCCTGGATGCCATTCCCCTGGATGGGGACACTCACTGAGAGTGGGTGTGGTTTTCAGTGTACCCGTCCCTGCCTAGTGTGTGAACATCTCCCTCTGTGTATAGACACTTATTTTTCACAGAACATATTAGGTTGTTTTATCTCTAAACCTCACCTTCTTTAAGGGTAAAAAGTCCCCTTCAAGAGTGATTCTGAACTAGACAGAATTCTCACTCAACTTGCTAACTCTAGATAGACCCTAACTTCCTTGTAAGATGCAACCGTGCTGCAGTAATAGCATTTGAAACAAAACAAAAACCACCTCAGATGGAGGACCGAGAAAGAAAACTCAAAGATAGTTATCATTTACCTGATCCACACAAATCACAAGTTCACATACTGAGTCTAAACGTTTCTCTGCCTTTGTTTTTTCAAACTAAAGAATTACAGACTTTCTAACCCACTGTCCATTTCAGACATTAGTCTCTGACCTTTCATCAAGCCTATTATATTTTTCTTTTTAAGGAGTGGGTGGCAATTAGAACTGCATGGAGTGTTCCAGATGTGGCCACCAAATGGCTCTGTACAATGAATGGACAGAGCTCTTCTGATCTGTTTCCAACACATTTCCTAAAGTAGCCATTTGTTGCTGGCCTTTAAAACAGAGTATCATCCCTAAAGGGCCTCACTGCTACCCCTGCTTTCGTTTGATTAATCCCTGGCTAAAGCCATGTAACCCACCTTAAGTAACCGTCTTCTCCTGGTGCTGCAGGAAAACCGTAGCCATACACATTTCCCAAACTCAGTCTATTTTTTCCTCAGTGAAAATCTACAAATACTGTTTAATTAAGTATCCTATACTAAGGTGACTCCTGATACAACTATTAATAGCTATTAACTGATTGCAGGGTAAAGAGAAAAACAACTATGGTTTACTTGCTAATTTAAGAAAACAGGTTACAAGACCAAAACTTTCTTCACTTTTTCTCTTCAGCCCCAGGTAAAATGAGAGTAACTCTCAATTTCACTTGCTCATAGCCTTATTACAGAAAGAATGTGACATGACTCAGTCACTCAGAGGCCTGCCCTTCAGGCTTTCTTAATTGCATTGCTACTTACATGCAGGAGAGAGGAAAGTCAGGAAAACTCAAATGAGTTGTTACTGGGGGAGAAGCCAGGACATGAGATTATAAGGGAGAAAAGATTGACACTCATCTTTAATCACATATCCATATACTATACCACTGATTCACATCTTCCTTATCCATTACAAGAGATTACCAAGAGGCCAGAAAAAAAAAATTGCTGAGTGTCTGCCACAACCCTAAAGGAGATGTTCTGACAGGGAATGTCCCCTATCCTTCTGTTGGCTCATAAAGTGAGCCCTCTCCTCCTCAGGAGGAAGCAGTAGTCAGTCTTTTTCTACCCTCTTTCCTAATTGATGAGCGTGGGAACTGAGGAACTGAGTGCATGCAGTTTAGCTCCCTCTGGGTTCTCTTTTTGGACAGCACATACTCTACTCATCTACCCTTGGAGGTGCATGCAAGGAGAATTGGGGGGCGGTGGGGGGGAAGACTGCTAGTCCTGATCTATAGATTCAATTCAGGCATATGATATTAAAAATCCCAAACAGAAACACATTACAAAGCTAAGTTCTCAAATTGTTTTACTAACAATGTGCTTGTCTCTTGCATCTTATTCCTTAATTCATTCTGCAGTGTCATTAGTTTACAACCCTAAAACTGAAGGTCAGAGAGGTGAAATGATTTGCCCAGAGCCCAGGGTTATGGACAGAATCAAATATTAAAGAGAATTCTCATCCCACATGTCCACACTGCCTCATCAGCAATTCATAACAGGAAAAAAAAAATTATCCCACTAACCTGACAAACGAATTTGACATCCGGTGAGGATCGACTGAAGGGTTTCGGGAAAACATAGAAGTTGAATGACTTTGTTATATACCTGGGAAAATAAGATTAAAGGAGATTTAGGGGGTTATACGATGCCACGACAAAAGACGTCCCACCTCTCGTTAAAACAACCTACTTTGAATCTGTGTAGTCATACTTAAAAGTGCAAAGGCCAAACTGAAACAGCAAAAAGTCCATGGAATGCTGGAAAAGGGAAATAAAACATCTGTCAAAACAGCGCCATATGTTCCATGCAAGCAACAGTATTCTCAGTCAGGTGGGCTTTCTGATTATCAACTTGACTTTGGCAGAATATTTCCAATTAAAACAGATTACAGAATATGTAGCAAAAGTATTACTAATTTATATACATTTCTTAATATTTTTCCCAATTAAGCACCTACCCACCATCCAGAGAATCATATTAGGCCTACTTCCAAATGATTTATATAACCATACTATATTTCCTCTAAATTGAATTAGCATTGGAAATACTAAACCTTCCCCAAAATGCTTTCCAGCAAACAATTATTTTTGCTGTTTTAAATAACACCATAGTAACATTTAATAGCTGGGGTTGAGAAGTTAACGTGCAAGTTTAATGATTATATTCCTCTATAATTCAACATAAAGAGGACCAATATGGAAAAAAATTTTTTCCTAGTACATCCTCTTACCTTCTTAAGCTTCTGATACCTTTCTTCTGGAGTGTCAAAACCATTTGTTAATGCAGTGACTGAAGGTCCATCACTAATTCCTAGATTTTGAGAAATAAAAAAAGTTTTTAATTTGTCAATAAATGTTAATGTAAAAATGTCAGTCAACTATTCATTGGTTCTATAATTTCATATTCTCATGAATTACAATTAATTGGTAGTGCTTCTTCACTTTTTCAAAATTAGTATTAATTTCACTGGCCATCAAGCTATACTCTATAACAACAAATTTAGCAATGTGAATGTTTCCATTTGAGAATGGGCAGACCAAGTGTCTAAAATAGGTTTCAAAACACAGTACTGATTTAAGAATTTACTTTCTATGATTAAATAAACCGCCACTTTCAAAAGATTAATGCATAATCAGATGTCAACAAATCATGAAGTATATTATTGTTAAGAGTCCCAGTCTCAGCCAACAGTTTAGAGTAACATCTATGCAATGAAAGGTTTTTTCAAGGTCAAGAGAACAGTATTTCTGGGGAAAACTCTTAGCTTTCTAGGGAATTAGCTCCAACTAGAAAGGGCATGTTTAATTAAAATCAATAATCGTATTTACCCAGCGTGGATTCCTTTAGTTTTTTAAACGTGTAAAATCAGGTAGTGAAAGTGGCTATCCATACCAAAGAAATCCAACTGTTCACTGACTTCAACAATTTAAAAATCAGTCTTGCAATTGTAAATGTTGGTAAAGTATTACACACACACACACACCATGCCAAGATAGGCAACAAACACGTCCACGAATGCATAAAGGAATACCCTCATTTACCTGCAAAAGCTTGACCCTAAAGTTGTCACAAAGAGCAAATATTGTAAAACTCCACTTACAAGAAATTCCTAGAGTAGTCAAATTCTTAGGGACAGAAACAGTGGTTGCAGGAGGCAGAAGGGAGGGAGGAATTGGGAGTTGTTCAATGGCTACAGATTTTCTGTTTAGAAAGATGAAAAGTTCTGGAGATGGATGGAGACAGCTGCACAACAATGTGAACGTGCTGAATGCCACTTAACTAATTCAAAAGGTCAATTTTATGTGATGTGTATTTTACCACACACAAAAGGCCTGACCTTAACTCTCAAGCTTTCTACCATCCGTCAAACTGTTCTAAGCAGCACCAAAACCATAATCTCCATCCGCAACTCTCAGAGCTCCAACCATCACAAACCCACCGCGTCTCTCTCTCCTTTCTGAAACGTTGAGGAAATGTTGACTCGTTACACTTGCCCAAGGCTATAAAAACAGGTGAAAAAGGGCTCCGCAAGAAGAAGTCAGGGACGGGGTGGGGGAGTCAGGAGGATCTTTGGCTATGCATCCCAAGGCGCTAGCCTCAATCTTACAGGCGAGGGATACCTGAAAACTCCCCATCGATGGCAAAGAAGTCCGCCTCCTCTATGGCCTGGTACACTTTGTGAAGATTACTCTTAAAATCTGTGGAGAGACCGAGAAGCAGCTCAGAACTGGGGTCCCGTCCCCCTGCTCACGGGCTCCTAAGGGGAGAGGGTGGAGAGGAGCTCGGAAGGCGTCGGGCTGGAGGACTAGCCCTGGGGGTGGTACACGGAAGGAGTGCATCAGGTCCCCCGAGAGATGCACGGGCCTCAGGGGGTCAGGTCCCCGAGGGGTGAGGGAGCCAAAGGGAGACAAGGACTGAGGGTGCAAGGACCAGAGAGAAACATAGCCTTAAGGGGTGCACGGGCAGGACGATAACAAAGCCCCCGAGGGGTGCATACGCCAGGGAGGAACGAGCCCCGCAGAGGCGCCCAGGCTTCCGGGAGGCAAACCTCTGAGGGGCTACCTCAGCCCAGGCCCCGCCAAGCAGCCCCGCGGGCCGTGGTCCGGGCCTAAGAGGCGGGGTGCGGGGAGGGGGCGCGCATGGGGACGCGGGGGTGTGCACGGCGGACACGCACTGCTCCTGATTATCTCCATTGTGCAGGGCGGCCGGAGCCCCGGCGCGGCCCGGTCCCGCCTCGGCCGTCGTGCTCGCAGGAGTCCCGCAGGCACCGCGGCAGCAGCGCAGGCGGCGGCGCCGGAGACCAAGACGCCGACTTCCGGGAACAGCGCGCGCCGGCGCGCGTCACGTGTGCCTGCGTCACGGAGGGCCGGGGCCGGGGCGGGGCTGGGGCGGGGCTCCCGGCGGGGCTCCCGCCCCTCCTCGGCTATCGAAGTGGCCAAGGTTGGTCTAGTTTGTGAGGCTGGGCACGGGGCGCTCACTGTGCTACGTGCTAGGTCTCTGAGAGGAGCGGGGGATCCAGTGATGAACAGGAAAGACAAGGGCCCTGCCCCATTGGAGCTTAGCTTGGGGGGGAGGAGGGGAGAGTCAGGCAGTAATCAAACTTGCCACTTGGGAGCACGATAATCTCTTCGAGGAAAAAGCTGAGTGCTGCGATAAAAAACAATGGGAGGGAGGTTAAAGAGATAATAGGGAAAGCAGAGCTGAGACTTTGTCGACCGCACTAGCCACTAGAAATGGCGAGCAAAACAGATGAGGCCTTGCCTAACAGTTTCGGGATTTGCCCTTGATCTCGGGCCTACGAGGCTGACACATAGAAGATGCCCAACTGAATAAACATGAGCTGAGTGAATGAATTCACCTTGGTCTTTCACAAAAGCTAACTATGAAATTGGTTAGAAGACTTGTTTTCAAAGGCTGACTCTGCCATCTATTAGGTCTGGAATGTATTCGACCTTCCCAAACCTCAATTGCCTCATCCACTAAATAGGGTTGAGGATCAGTGCTGATGATTTATGTGAATTACAAAGCACTATGTAAATAAGTGTAAGATATGAACAGGGTTCTGATTTGCTATCACATTTCCCTGCATTTGCTACTCTTAGGTTTGAGAAATATATATGTGTGCTTTTTGAAACGAAGATAACCCCAGAAAAAAAAATATTAAGTTCTCTAAAGAAAAAATAAGAGTTCTTTAAAGAAAAAATAAGACCATATTTTCCACACCAGGTCCCACAACAAATTCTCTTTTCCTTGCATCATTCAACAGAAATTTATACAGGTAATTATGCCCACCACCCTAGTATGAGAAGTAAAGGGTGAATATGAATTCTAGAGTTCAGCTGGAATGGGAAGGGGAAAAACCAATATGACAAATAGTCAAACTTCAAGTTTAAAATGTCTCTCTGACTTCTTGTTTCAACTTAAAAACTCTTAAATAGAAAATACTAGCCACATATGGCCACTTAAATTTAAACTTTTAAATTAAACAAATATCAAAACTTATTGCAAATCTATAGCAATTAAAACTGTGATTTTGATTAACACTGGCATATAGAAAGACATAGAAACTAATGAAATAGAATAGAGTAGGTAGAGGTTCCCAACCCTGGAGCCACGAACCATTTGGAACCAGGCTGCACAGCAAAAGGTGAGTAATGGGTGAGCAAGTGAAGCTTCATCTATATTTGCAGCTGCTCCCCAGAGCTAGCATCACCACCTCAGCGCCACCTCAGATCATGTAGCATTAGATTCACATGAGAGCTCTGGTCCCTGGTGTCAGAAAGGATGGGAACCGCTGAAATAGAGAGCCCAAAAATAAACCTTTGCATATATGTTGATATGATTTGCAACAAGGCTGCCAAGATCATTCAATGGGGAAAGAAAGTTTTCAATAAATGGTGCTGAGAAAGCTAGCTATCCACATACAAAATGAAGTTGGACCCTTATCTAACACCATATAAAAAATAACACAAAATAGATTAAACACCTAAATGTAGGCGCTGAAAATATAAGACTCTTAGAAGAAAACATAGGGCAAAAGCTTCATGACATTGGCATTGGCAATTATTTTTTGCCTATGACACCAAAAGCACAAGCAACAAAAGAAAAAAATAGAAGGTTTGAACTACATCAAAATTAAAAGCATTTGTATGTCAAACAACAAGGTGAAAAGGGAGAAAGCCATGAAATGGGAGAAAATATTTGTGAATCATATATCTAATAAAGGGTTAATATTCATAATATATAAAGAATACCTACAACTCAACAACTCAAAAATAAACAATTCAGTTTTAAAATGGACAAAAGACTTGAAATAAACGTTTTTCCAAAGAAGATATACATATGGCCTTCAGCACATGAAAAGATGTTTGGCATCACTAATGCAAATCAAAACAATGAGATACCATTTCATAGCCATTGAGTGAGAATTAGAATTTTGTGCACTGCTGATGGGAAAGTGAAATGGTTCAGCCACTACGGACAACTGTAAGGTGGTTCTTAAACATTAAAAACAGAATTATATGATGTAGCAATTCCACTTCTGGTCATGAACCCCAAAGAATTGATAGCAGAGGTTTGAATAGGTATTTCTAGACCCATGTTATTAGCAGCATTATTCACAAGGGCCAAAAGGTGGAAAGTGTCAATCAACACGTGAAAAATCAAAACCTGACCTACATACACAATGGAATTTATTCAGCCTTAAAAAAGGAAGGAAACTCTAATAGGCTACAGTAAAGATTAATCTTGAGTATATTATGCTAAGTGAAATAAGCCAGCCACAAGACTAATACTGTATGATGCTAGTATGTTAAGTCAAATTCGTAGAGACAGAAAGTAAAATGCAGTTACCAGAAGCTGGGGGTAGGGACCATGGGATGGTGTCAAATGGATATGGAATTTCAGTTTGGGAAGATTAAAAAGGCCTGGAGATGGTGATGAAGGTTGCATAACAACGTGCATACACTTAACGCCAGCGTACTGTACCGTTAAAAGTCAAATTGGTAAATTTTATTCCATATCTTTCACCACAATTTTAAAAATGGTACCTATTACCAGATTATCTTCCAGAAAATGAATTCACACACTCCCAGCACTAGCACAGGCCATTTCGTGCATTGCCTGCCTATCTTTTTACTGTCAGTGTGACAGGCAGGAAAAAAAGGTCATTCCAAACGATCACTCTAACTATCTCCATCCAGGCCAGCGATTTCTACCACATCGTCAGCATGCATTCTCAACGGATCCAAGCGCCGGGGGAGGGAAGAAAGAAACGTGGTAAGAAAGTCATTGAATTCCGATGCTTCTTAAATCTGTCGGTGGTCCTCAGCATTCAAATGTGGCCGCAAAAACAAACAAACAAACAAGCTGCGGGCAGCAGGACGCGGACTGGGCTGAGGCGTCCACCTCCGGAGACAGAGGCCTGCCCCGTGCAGACGCAGGGTCGAGACGGGCCGCCGCCCGCCCCGGGGGGAGCGCGCCGCGTGTCCCGGAGGCGGGAAGGGCGGGCCCGCGGCGCGGCGGACGCGGCGCCTCCCGGGCCGGGCAGCGGCCGCTCTAGGCCGCCGGAGGCCGCGGGCGCGAGGGAGCCGGACGACGCGCGGCCGCGCCTCTATGGTCAGTGCAGGGGCGCGGGGCGCCCTCCCCCCCGCCGCGGTCCGCCCCGGGCCGCTTCCGGAAGAGGAGCGGCCGCCCCTTCCTCTGCCTCCGCGGGGTCGGGCGCGGGCCGCCGTGCGGAGGGGACCCCGGACTGGCGCGGCGGTGAGCCCCGGCGCGGCGGGGGGCGGCGGAGGGGAGGGCGGGGTGCGTTGGCCGGGCGTGGGGTGGGGGTGAGGGCCGGGGCGCGCGGCGCCGTCCCCCCGCTGCCCTGGCCTCGGGGCGCCGACCCCCCTCCCCGGCCCTCTCCGACACCCCCACGTCGGCGCGGCGGGTCCCCGGAGCCCCCTCGGGGGTCGGCGTCAGCCCGGCGCCCCCACACCCCTTGGCAGGGGGCGTCCCGATCGATTGGGTTCCTGGTCCAGGTCAGGCCGGGCTGCGGGTCTCCTGGACCAGGTCCTGCCCCCCTCTTTAAAGCAGGGTCCCGGGGCGCGGAAAGGCGGGAGTGCCCCCGCGCAGTCGTGCTGGGGACCGGCCGGACCCCGGCTGCGGGGACCCCCTACGCAGGGGCAGAAATCTGAACTTGTGCAAAAGGGGGTTTCCTTTAGAAACAAACAAACAAACCGCACGAGAGAGGCCGTGGGTCTAACTGGGAGTCTGGCCGAGCGGAGGCGCCCGCCTCCTCCCGCGGTGGGAGAGGAGAAAGTGGGAGCCAGAGGCTGCCCTGCGCTCCGCTGGCGCCGTTGGGGCCTCCCCGCCCGAGCCCATTGGTCGGTCCCTTGGGGGTGGTCCTGATGTCACACGCGGGGAGGCCTATAGGAAGGAGCTGTGCGGCACCACCCGGAGCCGCGCAGACTGCACGTGCGGATTGGGTTGTTTGGTTTGTGTTTGGGCCGTTTTGTAAACAGCCAGACTAGGTGTAGGATGCTCCTGCATTTCCTGCTTATCTCCATAAACCTGATAGGAAACGATACTTCTGCAGGGCATTTCTTTTTTCTTTTTCTAAGATCCCGTGCTTGATGCTCTCCCACGACTTACATAGCTGGCACTCAGTTAATGCAATTATTAATAATTCTACTAATAATACCTCAATCGACCGTACAATAATAGACTCTTTTTGAGTATCTGTGCATAGAGTGTGTCACTTATAAATGGGAAATAAGAGGCTCAGGGAGAGTAAATGTGAGCTGGTTTGGAACTCGGGTCTTTCTCGTTGCTAAGACCATTCTTATTCAACTATACCTGCCCCTCCAGGGAAATTATCGTCTGTGAGATGAAACATGCACAAATAAAAGGTACACTAATTCACAGAGGCAGGAAGGATTAATTTGAGTGTAAGGGGAGTTAGAGACTTTCAAGTGACAGTTGATTTAGATCTTGTCAGTTGGACACTTTTGACCCAGAGATGATGTGGGGCTGTGTTACAGATAGAGGGAACGGTGTGATATGGAAAAATAGCCAAGGAATAGTAATTAATAGGTGGGACAAGAGTGTGAATAGGTATTAGGGAATAATCATAGTGATAGTAATAGTTAACATTTACATTGCACTTACTATGTGCCAGGTACTCTTCTGAGTGCTATACACATGTTAATTCATTTAATTAACAACCCTAAAGATTCTATGACTATACCTATCATACATGTGAGGAAACTGAGGCACAGGGGTTGAATGATTAGGCTAAGCTCACACAACTAATAATTGGTGGGATTTGGATTTGAACTCAAGCATTCTGGCTCCAGAATCTGTACTCTTACTTAAAAAGTTGTGTTGATTGCTAGCAGGCCATAAAGATTCTTAAATGACAAACTTAAAACTGTGGGTTTTAATTCTCATAGCTGGGAAAGTCAAATTTTTGTTGATTTGATTTTCATCTACAAATTTCTAGAGCCCAGCTTTGTGCCAGTTACTCTCAGGTACCATAATAGAATTCTGTGGCTTGGTTCTGACCTCAGGAACCAAGGGAGCTCAGAATTTGCTTGGGGGGGGGGAACCTCAAAGTGTTTAAAACATGTAAGAGTGAGTGAAATCTGAGGAGCATGCATCAGTTTACAATAGTTAATGTTTAAGTGACTGGTAACCAGCAATCATTTTTAATCATTTTATGAGTTATTGGACATCCACAGCATTTAATACAGGGTAGGTCACTTTATATATGCTACATAACAAACGAAAAGGACAGTCTCTGGAGAGAGCCAGGACACCCTTCTCAGTGTGTTCTCATCTTGCCCGACACCACACACAGGCGGTAAATCACTGGATCTCAAAGTTCAGGCAGCAAGTCAACATCCAGTGAGCCAGCTACCTTTGCCCTGGTAATTTCTGACCCTGTTCAGCAGGAAAATCTGTTTATTCGCAGTTGGGAAAACAAGATTTATATGGTAAGAGCCTAGAAATGCTCCTCTGGTATTAATAATGAAAGCTAGTTTCTGCCACCTGTAAGAAGTGCACATAATGTTCTCTCTTTATTGCCATTTCTGACCCTTGCCTTACTTACATTTGGGAACATTTGTTTTTATTTCATAGTCACTAGAAATGCATGGTCATTCTTTGAACATTTAATAACATCTATAGTATTCTGCCATTGTTTATAGTGGTGTACTCAGAGATGGACTTGGGGTGCCAGAAATGTGGGTGCTCCCAACCACCCTCACCCCTATCTCTAGTGTGAATTGTTTCTGCTTATTTCTCTCATGAAACAGCATACTCACCCTATTAACACTGGTGTTCATGTTCCAAAATACAGTGTCGTCAGATTCTAGTTTGTCCTCGTTTGGATTGCTCAGCTTTGCAGTAGCCGCTCTGTGATGTGGCCTAGATGATAAAGGAGCAAATCAGCCCTTGAACTTATAACTGTTATTGATTATGCTACTGGGGTGATACAGTTATGAAAACAGGCTTTAAGTCAGACCCAGAATTAGAACCTGGCTCTGCCCTATATTAAGTAGGCCTCCATTTTCTCATCTGTAAAACATGCATGATAGTAATAATTATCCCATAGGATTGTTGTGCTTTTCACATTATACGACCTCAGTAAATATTAGCAATTGTTGTTATTCTTTTTTGTCAGGTAACATGTAATGAGAAGAAGTAGCTTAAGTAGAAGTCCATATAAAGCCAAAACCTTTTTATTCTTTGTAAACATCTTTGCTAAGAAATGGTTGATATCATATATTTCAGGCTGGAATCCCAAAAAATTAGCCCTTCAAAGGCTTATTCCAAAAACATTAGCTATATACTAGTCACAGTAATGTCTTTTTAATGAAGACGTAGAACCATAATTATATACCACTGAACAAAGTAGTTTGAAGATTATGATTTCTAAAGAGTTACAATCATTACATAATGAGATATTAATAAGCGAAGATATAAAAATTCTTAACTTAAAGTCATAATGCATTCTTTTTTTATAAACTCAATAAAAATTATTGTATTAACTGACTTAAATGTTAGTTGGGTGACTAAAGGATCAAACAGGTACCAGCAGTGCCACCACCTCCTCCCAGGTAGTAGCTCTCTGTTTAAATCCATAGGTAAATACTTGACCAAATGAGACAGACAACTTTGCTTGCAAGGGAAAAGTAGACAGGTTCATTCCAGGTCCTTTAGTTACACAGAATTAATTATTGGGAGATTGTGTCTGGCCCTCATCTTCATAGATTTTTCAGATAACTATATATGTCAGGTATTTCATTGGAAAAACAAAGGTCTTGCTGATAGATATCTTGTAATTGCCCACGTCCTTGGAGACTGGTAATTCTTTCTTATCAGTTGTGCCAACAGATCAAACCCATGAATATTTTAGGAAAGATAACTATACAGGTTATTCGTATATGTGTATTCATGTCATATTTCATATATTAATGCTTTCTAAGATTTTATGCCATTTCTTGACACTTAAATTTTAGAGATGGTGTGTTCCTCAGAAAGTAATCTCTCTCCGGGTGTTTTAAAAGTTACACTGGTGAGATGTTGAAACAAGTTGTTGATTACATGGCCTGGGCATGAGAACAAGAACTTCAGGGATTCCTCACTTGTACAGATTGGGAAGTGTCACCCACGTGGGACATGATGTGGAAGAAGATATTTATTGAACACTTCCTATGTGCTGGAGCCTACTACATATATCCTCTTAATGCTCATGATAGCCCTGTGAGATGGGTAGTAGTTACCTCATTCCTTGCATATACTAATGTGAGACTTGGAGGGAATGAGTAATTTCTCCATGATCTCATGGCTCATAAATAGTGAAACTGGAACCTGGAACCTGTCTTCTGATTTTAAAACTGAGGTACATTACACTGTCTCTCAGAATCAGGAAGTAAATAATACCTCCCAAAAAAATAAAATAAGTGTCTTAAAGGCCTTGTACGATATATTTGATTCATAGACGAGCTCACAAACTCTCACAGTATTCATTTAGACCTAGGTCTCTGGGTATATGATGACAAAGCCAACTTCGAATTTTTAGATTCAGTCCCTGCCTCAGGTTCACTCAGAGCCTTTCACACAAAGAATCTGCTGAACAGGGTTCAATCTCTGGCATCTGAGTCTAAAGCATAATAGAAGCAATAATTTAAAATTTTGTGCAACACCTCATAGGCAGTTACTTTCTCAACAGTGGTAAGTAACAACCTGACAGCAAATCAAGAGACAGGAAAACTGTAAACTGACACAACTCTAAAAGCCTAAGGCCAGTTAACCTAGAAACATCACTCATCAGTAGACAGAAGGTATTACCTTATGGGACAGGGCATGAAAACTCAAATATCCCCAGGGACCAGGCAAGTAACAGAAATGAAGGAAACCAGGTGGGTGAGGACTAAAGCATACTAAAGCCCATCTTTCCCTGAAAGGGGGCCGCTTCTGAGTTACTCAGCTTAAGCTGACTCTTGTCACATGAAATGACAACAGCTCGTTGCCACATCTTCTGAGTTTTTTCAGAAGCCAGGAATCTGGGTTTTTACGTGAAACCTAATTTTTAAGAATACTATCACCAAATTCAAAAGAAAAGGAGGAAGAAGGAAAGAGAAAGGAAAGAAGAGGGGGCAGAGGAAGAGAAAGGCCATGTGAAAGAAGGCCTGCTTGCAGGCCGGATACTGCCACAGCAGAGTGGTGGCTGCCAGTGTTGAGACTATCCCTGGACATGGGGGATGGGTATTTACAGCGATAATGCTGCATCACTCTGGGGAGGCTCACCTGCATCCTTTGAGCACTCTAGGAAGCAGAGGGGTGTAGTACATCAAGAAAGCCTTTATCCCAGTGGAAAAACAGTTCTTAACCTTATTTAGAGTCTAGTAAAAACTGGAGATTTCCTTCAGGAAAATGCTAATATTACACACTCATATGCACAAACTCAGGCTTGGCATATAATTTCATAAAATGCGTAGACCTCCTGAAGCACCTCTACAGACATCAATTGAAGACCTAACTTTTTTTCAGAACTCACACAGTTCCCCGAGGTTTTGCTATACTCTTCAATTCTCTGGCGTTCAACCTATTGTTTTAAACTTGTCTCTGCAGTTTTGTAGACTTCCAAATTCAGGCATTCTTCACATTGGTTTTGAACTAGGTAATTAACATTTGTAATTTCATGGATGGTACTGAAGCCAATTCAGCACAATCAGGAACCCCCAATTTGGTGGTGAAGAAGGAAATTTTATTCAGTGCTAACAGCTCCATTGTGGTACAGCACGACTATGGAAAAGCTCAGTAGTGTTGTAGCTCAATTCTGAAGCAGCATAGCTGTGGAACAGCACTGCAGCCAGCTAGACAGTTCTGCTCTGGTCTGGTCCAATCCACTGTGCTCTGCATCGGTCTGCTCCGTTCTGCTCTGGTGAGACCTTTTCAGTGTTTCAGCCCCAGCCAGTCTTTGGAGGAAAGAGAAAGTGCATTCTCTGAGCAGGAGGATGGCTGACTTACATAGAAGTCTCTGCCCCCTGGTCCTTGATTGGTTCATCCTCATACAAATGAGGACTCTAAATCCTCACAGTTTGGTTTGTCCAAAAGTCACTGTCCTGATTGGTCAGTGGAGCCACTGATTGGTCCGTGGAGATGCTGATAGGAATATAGTTGCACAGCTCCAATAGGATGGGGAACGACTCAGTCCTATTAGTTGAAATAGGATCCCGCTCCATACAGTCTGGCTCAGGTGGCAGAAACATACAGAAAGGTAGTTCAGTGCAGGAGGCAGGCAACTTAGCGCAGGCTTCTCCCTGAAGCAGTTTGCATGAGGAGTCCCTGTATAGAAGTGGCTGCTGGGCTATATTTTTAAAATTTGAGCCCACTTAGCTACCAGGAGCCCTTCTTAGTAGGCATTTCCTTTCTCACAGTACACAAACATAAACCAGAGTGTATCCATGTGAACAGGGCACTGGTGGTAAGAATGGAGTGACTCTCCTTGCCCCAGTTTTGACCAAATTCCTCCAACCTTCCCTGAGGCTTTTGAGACAAGGGGGAAAGACCAGGAGGCTTCAGCGATATTCTAATGTCTGCTTACTTGTGAAGGAGCTCAGAAAGAGCCAGTGAATCTTCTCACAGCTCCACATGCTGATGAGTGTGCCAAGTTTGTAGAGAACAGCTGTAAACATCCTCAGGAACACTGGGCCTTATCCTCAAAGAGGCCTTTAATCTTTGCCAGTGCAGAAAGGTGTGCTTACCCAAGTCAGAACACCACAGCTTGAAACTTAAGTGTCTGAGCTAGATTTTATCACTGAAGAGGCAGTTTCATCTTCTAAAAGCACTGAGTTTTTTAATGGAAATAACCCAAATACATACAAATAGCAGAAAAGATCAACTAAATTTAAGATGTGTATTCTTTCTCTGTTAGCATTCACATTTTGAATTTAGGGTAAAATAAAACTAGCAAAATTCCTAAGATGTAATCAAAGTCCATGCAGTTTCTGGTTTGTTAAAGACAATTGTAAAACTGAGTTAGTGGCCATCTCAGCTTTTCAAAATACAACTTAGAAGATACATTTTTGATGTTAGTGTGTGGTTTGTCTTCTCTCATGAAAAATAAGTTTTCAGATTCAGTAAGCCAGGAACTACTTACTGATGCATTTTAGTTTTATTGTTTTGTTGTTCTTTTTTTGGGCAGGGGACGGAGATGTTCTCATTTTAAAAGGCTAATTTGTGAGAAATTAACTTGAATGTACATTATTGTTTCTCTACAAATGACTCTGAAAGCCAATGACTTGGCTTCATTTTTAACTCCCATCTACAGCTTTGCACCTCTAGTTGCTCACTGGATACTTGGAAGTCTTATCATCACCTCAAATTAAACTTTCCTAAAATTCAACTAACCTTTCGAGATTGGCTCCATTTGTTTACAGTGACCCATTTCCATCAGATGTATTGTTCTTCTTCCCTAGTTCTGAAACCTAGCCAGCATCTCTGATCTTCTTTTTCCTCTAGTCACCAAAGCCCATGAATTATTTTTGTAAACATATCTTGGATTGTTTGATCGCTTTCTTTGTTGTTACCTTCCATTTCTTTGCCATTTTTGTTTTTGCCACCTTAGTCCCAGAGGGCATAACACTCACTTGTAACTTCTCCCAGCCTACGCCCTCCTTTCTGATGAGATTTATCAACCTCAAGCTGATCGTACTGCCTCTGAAACCTTTATGTGTTCTCATCAGCCCATTTGTCACAAGACCTATATCTCCTGTATCATTCACTGCTCCCCGTGAAAACACTGAGAGCAGCACCTAAGTTAGACCCATCTTCTGACCCCTTATACAGCCCTCACTCCTCTGACATAATCAAGATGTGGTGATGAATGTATCTAAAGGGTTTGCGCAGTCTCTAGGTTCATAGGGGATATTCAATAGATACTAATTGTTCAGTTATTCCTTGAATAATACTCTTCACATGGTAGTCTAATCACTATTTCTTTATCAAAATTCTTCCTTTTTCCAAAAACCTATATAACATCTCCTACTTCCTGAGCAATTTTAAGAGACTGCTAAATTTATATTTATCTTTAATTATCTTAGTACTAGATGAGGAATCTCTATTCCAGTTTTATACTGACTTTATAATTTAGTTGTATATATTCTGAGTTGAAAATCTTCCATTGATGTTAGGCCAAAGGAATATGATATATTTTTTATAATTTTATATATGTATTTTACAATTATACATTTTCCTTAAGAACAACTTGGCAAATACAGAAAACCACAACCAGAATAATCATGACCCTTCCCCTAACAACACACCCACTACTAATACTTTATTGTATTTTCTTCTAGTCTTTGTTTATAGATTTTGCTTGTTTAAAATGTAATGTTAACATACGCTATGTAAAATTTTTCACCCTATAAAAGGTGATAAAATTCTCTTATCAGTACATTTGGAAACCAGGTAATTGTTACCATTTATGTTTTACTTACCATATGCCAGGATCAGTACTAGGCACTTTGCTTGCATCCTTTTATTCCATTCTAAAAATCTCCCAATGGACACCTGAAGTAAATATATTGATATAACATTGAATATAATATTGAATGTTAACTGAGTTCTTTAATGGAAATAACCCAATAATCTATAATCTATTATTAATAGATTGAGTCAGTGATACAAATATGAAAAGTGACCTATGTTTGGGGGTTAATATGGACTCTTCTGCCCTTCAAGTGGTCATACAAATTCTTGGAATCTTAAACAAAACCCTTGCAATTGAGGGAAATATTATTACCACCCCCATTTATACATGAGAAAGCTGAGACTCAAAAGAGGTCTGGACCCCACAGCTGGCAAAGGGCGGGGGTAGGGGAAGAACCCAGGCAGCCCAGCCCTGAGACCCCTGTTCTTAACCACTGTGCCTGCAAAGCGTAAACTGTTCACTGTGTGACCAGTGTGGGTGATAGAGAGTGATTTACTTTCTTTCCCTTCACAATAGCAAGACTGTGAAACACTTACACACCAGTGCCTTTACTATGATCCTGGGAATAGTATGAATAGTCATTTCTTAGCCCTCGTTTACACCGCACACCATCCTCACCACTTTACTTTCACTGTCTCTAATCCTCACAAGCAGCCTGGATGGGTTTTATACTGTTACCACCATTTCTCAGTTGAGGAAACAAGGCTCAGAGAGCTCAAGTAACTAACTTATGAACAGTCACAGAACTAGTGAGTTGGGGAGTGGAGATTCGAGCTCCATGGTATTTTCTATCATACTGCCTTGCAGTTAAAGAAGTCCCTAAGGTCCAGATAAGAATAAGAAAAGACCAGCCCTTTTCCATCTGCATATTAGAGACATTCGCATACTTCTAGGCACCAAATTGGCCAGATACAGAGGGCATGAGAAGCATGTTTGAGTTAACTTGGGAGAGAGACAAACACTGATCCAAGGGAGGTTGACTGGCACAGGCCACCTAGAAAACAAGGCTTCACTCATGTCCTAGAACTGTTCCTGTGAGAACCTCTAAAATCAAATTTTTGTAAAATACCTAATGGGAAGGCAGATTTGTTTGGATGAAATGTGTTATTTACTTGAAATACATCTGTTACTGTCAACTCCAAATATTTTACAGGAAGCTGGTATATTTAAAATCACATACATCAAAAGGATTTTAGAAATTTAATTGAAGAAACTGAAGCTAGAGAAATTACATTTTCAAAAGAAGTTCATGTAAAAGATCTAGAACTCTCCACACTACACCCCAGGTCTATTGAACTTTCCACTATACTATTTTGCTTTACCTAATATTCAAAATATGACAAATATGCCAGAAAGAAATTCAGTAATATTTATCTGGTTTTTAGAATGTGAATTTTTAGAAATATTGTTACATTTAAAAATCAGCTTTAATAGAATGGCTGTAATCTCAAATACCTACTAAGCTATTTGTCTTATTCCTGTTGCTATCTCTTTTTTCTAGGTTTAATGATGCTTTACAGCAATTTTCTAAGTCCGAAATTTTCTATGCCCGTGGATCCTAAAATTTGCTAAGGGATGGAGGAGTCTCAACAAAATGATCCAAACACAACCACCCTTAAGAAAGATGACCCTCTCAAGAGCATCAGCCCTCAGATTTCTGTTAATGAATTTTCTTGCCATTGCTGCTACGACATCCTGGTTAACCCCACCACCTTGAACTGTGGGCACAGCTTCTGCCGGCACTGCCTAGCTTTGTGGTGGACCTCTTCAAAGAAAACAGAGTGTCCAGAATGCAGAGAAAAATGGGAAGGTTTCCCCAAAGTTAATATTCTCCTCAGGTAATGCTCAGTCTGTATTGGTAGCACATACAGCTTGTTCAGTGTGGTCCATCTTAATGGTGCCATGTTCGAAAGGCCGGAGGCTGGATCTGTTGGAATGTGAATCAGGGAGCTCAAGGACCTGAAAATCCAGACTCCCTTCCTTATAGGTGACTGTGACTTGTTTATTGTTTATTATAAATGAATGAAATACAGTTATCAGACCATTGCTTATAATCCTTTGCCATAGAATAAACTTTTTACTGATTTGTATCCACTGAGAACCCTCTAGGTCTAATAGAGAAAATGGTATAACTGTACAATTCTTGATAGCTGATTCAATGCTGATTTTCATAATCTTTGACTAAACTCTGTTTCAGTTATCACATTAATAGAGGCATAGCATCACACAAGAAATGGCAAGTTATTCCATTCATAATATTCGTCATGTTCAAAACTCTTTGGGGATGTTGCTTATTGTGAAGTTTTTGTGGCTAAATTCCTGATCTTCTGTTGTCCATGAAACATTAACCCAACATTCTCTTTTCCACAGGAGATGTAATCACAAATGCTTTGCTCTTACCTGTCAGTCTTGTTTTACCTGAAGGTTAATCTTAAATTGAAAGAGGGTTCTCTGTATGTAACTGAAAATGAAAAGAACCCTACAGTATGACCCGATGGTTGGTCTTTCTCTTACTACTGAACTCACTTTTTCCTTTTTATGAATTTTTAATAATGTAAGCAATACATATATACATTCAGTTGTTTGCATTCTTTTTAAAATAGTAGAACATTACTGAAAAAGCTAAAGACCCCTTTGGCCCCTCCCCAATCTTAGAATCCTTCCTTCTCCCCACAGTAACTTCAGTTATGACTTTTTTTTCAGTTATGACTTTTTTTTTCAGATTAAAAAAATATTTTTTTATACACATAGGTCCCAGTAGGAAATGCAAACATGTTCTCACAGGCATGGTGTTCTATCTGTATGGTTCTAAAGTTTAGTATTTTCATTCAACAATATGTATGTCTTAAATTTACCCATTTTGAGACAGTAATAGTAAATTCATGTTTAAAACTATGTGGTATTTCACTGTATGAATATACCATGTTTTATTTAGCTGTTAACCTAACAGGGAACATATAGGTTGTTGTCTCTCACTCTTTTGCTGTTACCAATAGGGCCATAACGAATCTTGACAATCCTTCTAGAGAACTTGTGTATTATGAAATGTTGACTATTAGTTTTATTCGGTCCTTTAAACATTGTAAGTGTATTCAGTCAAACAACTCTTGTGAATTTTTTTCTGTTTTCTATAGGGATGCCATTGAAAAATTATTTCCTGATGCCATTAGAATGCGATTTGAAGACATTCAGCAGAATAATGACATAGTCCAGAGTCTTGCAGCCTTTCAGAAATATGGAAATGATCAGATTCCTTTAGCTCCCAACACAGGCCGAGTGAATCATCAGAGAGGAGGGGGATTCTTTTCTGGAGTGCTCACAGCTTTAACTGGTGTGGCAGTAAGTTTATTGCTCTTTCTCTATCCCTCACACTCCCATGGTTTCCACCAAAGTCAGTTCTGTTGAAACACACCTAAACAACTGATGACATAACTGCATGTGGTTATTCACTGCACACACTGAAATCTGCTGGGTTGTATGATTCTTTGGGGATGTTACTTACTCAAGTAGAGAACATAATATTCAGAGCCCTGTAAATATTAGCTTTATCCCATTTCATCTTCATAAGCTGTGCAATAGGCACCATTATTATTTCCATCTTAGAGATAAGGAAACGTGCATAAGGTGTTAGAACTGGAATTCAGGACCATGTCTGCCTTGATGCCAGAGTTTTAAGCACAGCACTTTACTAACTTCCAATGTAGAGACTTTCCTTTTTGAGGTCCATACTACAGAAATCTAAATGTTAAAAATTTTCCAATAGAAAAGAGACATGAGATCTGTTGGACAGGTTGCTGGAGTCAAGGGCGCAGTGCTCCTAGATGTCCAGCAGTGGGTCTTGCTCCTGTCTCTCACGGCCCCGCAGACAGCAGAGAAGAGCTTGCTCCCCAGCTCTCTGGCAGTGGCATTGCCTTGCTTCCGTGTACAGACTTAGCTCCATTCCCTTCAAGCTCAGCCTCTTCCCTTCCCGCCCACATTCACATATTTAGAAATGGACATCTCTGACCTTTCTGTGTCTTTAAGGTCCCTGTCACTTTTCCCCAGGTGGTCCTGCTCGTGTATCACTGGAGCAGCAGGGAATCTGAGCATGACCTCCTGGTCCACAAGGCTGTGGCCAGATGGACAGCAGAAGAAGTTGTCCTCTGGCTGGAGCAGCTGGGCCCTTGGGCCTCTCTCTACAGAGACAGGTTTTTATCTGAAAGAGTAAATGGAAGGTGAGGAGCAAAATCTTTGATATATCACAGAAATGTTTTAAACAGTTTTATTGAGATATAATCCACATGCCAGAAAATTCACCCTTTGAGAGTACGCAGTCACTGGTTTTTAATATACTCTCAGATATGTGCAGTGTCACCACAATCTAGTTTTAGAACATTTTATCATCCCTGAAAATAAAGCACTTACTCTTTAGCAGTCAATCCTCATTTTTTCTCCTCCCTCAGCCTCAGGTACCACCATTCTACTTTCTGTCTCTATGAATTTGCCTATTCATAGTATTTCATATAAATGGAATCAATCATACAATATGTGGGAGCTTGTGTGTCTGGCTTTTTCATTTAGCATCATGTTTTCAAGATTCATTCAAGTAGCATGTTATCAGTGCTTCATTCATTTTAATGGATGAATAATATTTTATTCTATGGCTATGTCACATTTTATTTATCCATTCTTCAGTTGATGGACATTTGGGTTAATTCCATTTTGGGGCTATTATGAGCAATGCTGCTTTGACCATTTATGTAGCAAGTTTTTGTGAGGACATATATTTTCAATAATTCATTGGAGTGGAATTGCTGGGTCATGTAGTAACTCTATGTTTAACTTTCCAAAGAATTGTCAAGCTATTTTCCAAAGAAGCCATACCATTTTATGTCAGTGACATTTTAATTTATTGCTTCCTGGTTATAAAAGTAACATTTATTATTTATTTAAAAAGTAATATAGAACTAAAGGATACCAAAACTGAAATACCCTGATAATACTGCTCCTCAGGGAAAACCAGTGTTATCATCCTGCTGGACACCTTTCCAGATTTTTTCAATGTTTATACAGACATACACATAGAAATGTGCATTATTTGTTTAAACTGAAAGCACAGTTCTACACAGCAGATATGTTTTATGTATATATGTAGGTATACAAAGTAAAGTCCATTTAATTGATCTCCATGAATACATATTCAAATTGTTTCCTTTTTCCTGTCCATACAAAATTGCAGCAATGCCTAAAGGAACTCATTGATATGAGGAACTCACTAATCGCTGGTCTCCAGGGAGGCCTGCTTTTGCCCATCACCAAGCCCCTGCACCCTCCAGAGCACCTCCTGTCCTTGGAGGGACTGCAGGGATGTTACTTAGAACACCATGCAGTGCTGAGAGTACGTTCTCTCCTCTCGTTTCAGACTCAGAGCCCACTCACTGCCAGTCTGCCTGGCTATAGCACCTGCCACCCCAGTCGCTTTTCCCCCTGAACTGAGCTTTCAACATTTGACTCTCCTTTTGGGAAACAGAATGCTCCCACTTTAACTGTCTGTTTTTTGCAAGAATTAGCACCTGTACACATACACAGCCACTCATACACACAACCACTCACACACCCCAGAATTGTGGTTTAAAAAATTTTCTACCTAGTTAATACACTATATCTTTGCATAACTGTCTTCCTTTCAGGGGATAGGAATTTCTGGGTAAAAGAGAATAATCATTTACCAATTTAATAAATATTACTAAATTACCCACAAAGGGACTTTAGTGTATATACTCCTCCAGCCATGCTTGTGTGGTCTCCATCTGCCAGTGCACAGGGATGTTTTTAACGAGTCACCGTGCAAGTGGATTTGTGTTTTTTGATAGTTTTCTGATGAAAGGGAACAAAAGAGATCTACAGTTATTTTTATTAAATCACTACCCCGAAACAGCTACTCTTAATGTCATAATGTTTTACTGGATTTCTTTCCAATTTTTTTTTTTCTAGACGCACACACTTAAAAAAATAGAGTAATGTGTGAGAGGTCAGAGTGTATAGCTGAAAGATCAAAGGTTAGGAGCAGAGCAGACCTGTGTGTGCCTTGGGTGAGTCGCTTTATTTTTCTAAGCCAGTTTTCTCATCCACAAAATGGGCATAAGGCCACCTATAGTATTGTTAAGTGTATCAGTGATAATTTATGAAAGTATTTTCAGATAGTCACTGGCAAATAGTAAGTAGTCAATTGTTTGCTATTATTAATATTATTTCATATATGAAGTAACCTACCTCAAGGCTAAAGTATTTGTGTTTTAAGATGGAACTCTAACTGTGGAAAATTTGCTTCCAGTATATAATCTCAAAAGAAATCTTCTGCCCCTCCCCCACCACAGATTGCTTTTAACTTTGACAGAGGAAGAATTTGCAAGGGCACCATATACCATAGAAAATGCCAGCCACAGAAGAGCCATTCTCATGGAACTAGAGCGTGTCAAAGCACTAGGCGTGAAGCCCCCCCAAAATCTCTGGGAATATAAGGTGAACTCTTTATGTTTTTAATTTAAAAAAGTATAGAAAACAATCTAGCAATCACCTGCATGCCCACTACCTAAGAAAACATCACAGACATGATTGAAGCCCCTGCCTCCCCTCCCTGTCTAGAGGTCCACGTACCTGCAGCCGGGCTGCATATCCTTCCTGGGCCAGTTTTCCTACTCGAATTACAGATACGTATCCACAAGCACTAGAAGCATTGTTCTATAAGTCTTTAACCTTAACTTAAGAGACATGAACTGAGCCTGTCCTTCTGCAAGTTGCCTTTATCTCTGTGGCACCAGTCCACTCTTTTTCTTTTATGTGCAATATTCACATTGCACGGGGACATGGCGGTTTATGCCTTTTCTTGTTGAACACTGAGGTTGTTTCCATTTTTGCTGTTAGAAATCGTGCTGCTGTGGACAGTTTTTTTGGAAGTGCCTATGCTCACATACAAGAGTTTCTTGAATAAGGTTACGAGGTCTTAAATCATGCACATCTTTGACTTGACTAGATGTTGGTAAATTGCTCAACATGACTGCACCTATTGGTTCTCCTTCACAGAGAGGAATTTGCAAATACTGTACTGTAAAACAAATACTCTATTTTTTATTTGTTATAGAATATCTGGAATATTCCAACTTATACCTAAAAAAGACATCATGGAGAAAAATAAATAAATATAAATAACCAGTAAGTTTATGGGAGGGAATGTTCACTCAAAATTCAAGTAGTGCAAATTAAAACAACGAAATGGCATTTTTCACCTATAATATTGTCAAGGATAAAAACATTTAAAACCTGAGGAAAGAGGCAAATCATATTTTGCAAATCATACATGGTACAGTCTCTTTGGAGAGCAATTTGCCAATAACTATAAAACTTTAAACCCCACCTACTCTTCATTCTGCGTTTAGAGCACAGGCAGCATAGCACCGTGATCAAGAGCAGGGCCTGGGAGCCTGACTGCCGAGGCTCCTCCAGGACACACTGGCTGTGGGAACAGCAGCAAGTACCCAGGCTTCGCGGTGCCCATTTCCTCCTCAGTGAGTGACCTCATAGAGTTATAGTGAGAACTGAATGTTTGAGCCACACACAGTCTTTGAACAAGGTGTTCACCACAGCATCGTTGGTAATAGCAGCACATGGAAAACAACCTAAGTGCCCACAATTAGGAACAGGTGAAATAAATATATGGCATATCCATATGTGTAAGCATTACAAAAAGAGGCGATTCTGGGGGTGCTAATAAGGAAGGATGCCCACATTGTGTTGCTAACCGAAGGTAAAGCATATTGGAAAATACACACATTCGTATATACATATGTTTGTATATGTTTGCAGATACATAGAAAATTTTTAGAAGGACACAAACTTAATGTTTTCATCTGGGGGTTGAGAGTTGGATGGGAGGGAGAATTGTATATCACTTAACACATTTCTGTACCATTGGGGAAAAAAATGTTTACTAGGTACTTGTATTACTTTAAAACTAAAGAAACACTGGTCTCAAAAAATTTGAAGAATGGGCATAGAGTTCCTAAATAGAAAATATGTTGTTTTTCTTGTTTTTTTATTTTAAAAATCCCTACTTTTTCATATATATAAATTATTAGTTTTGTTAGTACAGTCAAACTCTTTTCATAGCCAATATTAATCCTATGGTGGGTTTTAATATCTGGGGGAACATTTTTGGGTCACATATCCAAACAATGACCCTCTATTTATAGTATGTAATAGTATCTTAATATTAACTGGAGTGAATGAGAAAGAATGTGATTCTGGTCCTGGTATAAAAGCAAGCAGAATCTTAGTCTGTTCCTTGAGATCTTTTACCAGCCCCTCTCAAGGGTGGCAAGTTGACGATTAATGAGTCCTTCTCTAGCTCTACTGTAGTACAGGGCCTCCTGAATGCCACTATTCTCAGCAGACATGAGAAAAACAGCTCCCCACTGTAGTGCTGTGGTCATAATCACCTCCCTGGGTGGTTGGTTTTTCCTCCTTATCTGATAGAAAGTTGGAATATTTTGATCCAGCTGACTCCAGACCTACAGATATGTAACCTGGTCATCTCCCTTTCTCATGGTTAGTACGAGCTAACCATGATGTGGCTGGATGCAATCACTTTTTTGGGAGACCTTTGTTCCTTTACAAAGTCATATTCAACGGGAGCAGTATCACCACAAGGTCATTGGTTCTTGGAGGGTGGGGGAGTCTTAGCTATTACAAAGATTTGTGACCCTCCAAAAGACCACAGTATATAAACAGACACACAGCATTATATGTGGTATTAACATTTCACTGGGGTGGAGAGGAATTATGAAAAATGTTTTTAAAAGGCGCCTTAATGAGTGATAAAAAAAAATTGGTTGACACTGCTTTAAAATGAATACCTGCTCCCATATATGTCTATCTCACCTGAGTTAGGACACAGAGATATTTTTAGAACTTAGATTAAAAAAAAAAAAACTATTAGTTTGGAAAATTTCAAACATAAACAAAAGCAGGAAAAAAAATCTGCCATCTACCCATACCAGAGACTGCAACTTAGCCATGTTTATTTCAACAATACACCCACCTACACGCTCCCTGATTATTTTGAAAATTTGAGATATCTAATTTTTCATAGTAAATATCTGTGTGAATCTTTAAAAAGTAAAGACTTTTTGAAAAAAACAAAATAACCCCCAAATTAATAGTAATTCTCTGATATTACCAAATAATTTGTCAATATTTAAAAATCCCCCATCTCTTTTTTTTAGTTGATTTGTTCTAACCAGCATCCAAACAGGATCCCCATTTGGTTGCTATGTCTCCTAAGTGTCTTTTTCATTTTAATTTTTTATTTTACTTTATTTTGTTTTATTATCCTAAGTCTCTTTTCTTCTGTAAATTCTCACTCCCTCTTTTTGTTACCCTGCATTTATGGAAGAAACCAGATCATTTTTCCCTGTAATTTACCCACATCTTGAATTTTGCTGATTTTCTGTGGTGTCACCCAGCAGGTCCCTTTGTCCCCTGCATATCCTGTAATCTAGTAGTTAGATCTAGAAGCTTGCTTTGGTTTCAATGTGGTATGTTGGCAAGGTTACCTCATGGGTGTTTCCTATCATGAAGAGGCTTGTGATGTACACTTGTCTTCTGATGGTTGCAGCCACTATGATCACTGATTATTTGGATCCATTAGTTCATCAGGTTGCTGAACTACATCTAAAAAAAAGAAAAAGAAAATTTCCCTCAACAACCACTTTGATTACCCTAAATATAGTTTATACCAGAAAGGCAGGTTAAGTGCTTGATTCTTTCTCTTTATTTGCCAGATTTAGAATAATGATTTGTCTCCGTTATCCTCCAAAGGTGACCAGCTTCTTTAGGATCATTATTATTTGAGGATTTTCACATTTGTGTTGTGTTTGAATACATTTCAGTAATTAATTTATGCCCAAATTGTCCCATCTTTTTTGAGGAGACTCATTTTCTGAGTCCATTTTTAAAATTTAACTTTTGAATTGTGTTATAATGTACTTGCTAGTGAATCCTTTTGATATGACCTCATTAGTCTTTGATACTTTCCTTTCTCACATGACAAGGTGTTCAAGTTACTCCTGTATCTTTCCTGCCCCAGACCTGGAATCACTCATTTCAGAAGTTGGACCTTTTAAAAAAATTTTTTACTATAGAAAACTTCAGGTGTATACAAAAAGAGAGGGAGGAGCGTACTCATACCCAGCATCAGTGAGCATCAATTCATGGGCATTCTTATTTCATCTGTACCCTTCCACCCACTCCCCACACCTCCCGTCCTGAGGTTCTATTAAACCGCAACCAAACGTCATATTATTTCACTGGTGTAATTTGCCTTTCTCTAAGGACTAATGATATTGAGCATCTTTTTACAAGCTTATTTGCCATCTTTATATTTTCTTTGGTGCAGTGTCCAGCCATCTTTTGCCCATTTCATTTGATGCTTAGTAGCACCAAGTAAGTTGAATCATTTTACAGTTACTTTTATATTCAGGAGAAATAGAAATACGCATGCATTGTAGCAAAGTTTAAAAAGTACAGAAAATGAAAATAAATTGCCCATAATCCCACCTAAGATTCAAAAATGCAATCTTGACATTGCATTTTGCTGTTTTCTTCTAGACAATTTTCTATGCATAACTGAAATAGTCCTTTTGTTGATATATTCATTCCACAAATGTTTATTGACATCTCGTGAGACTAACATGCTCCTCTAGGAAAGAGATATCAGCCCTGAATGAGGCCTTGCTTTCCTGGCACTGGACACTGTTGAGATGAATCTTTTTAACCTAACATTTTATCATCAACATTATCCAAAACGTCTCATGTTCATTTTTCAATAAATATCTACTGTAACTTCATTACTTAGGTCATCAATTTTAATTTTTCTCTATTGTATACAATGCGATGCTAAACATTGTGCATTGAAGCCTTATGCATTTCAGGTTATTTCTATTGAGTGATGCCCACTAATAGACTGGTTAAATTAAATGTTTTTACGACTGATAAACTTTACACAATTGCTTTCCAAGGTTGTGTTCTACTAGTAGTGCCTAGGAGTTTGCTTCTCATGCATCTTCCCCTCCCGAGCCTTGGAGAGAGAGTGCATCTTTATATAATGTACCACCAAGACTGACTACTTAGCCTCTTTTGTTTATTCAAACCACACAAAATAGGCTGATGGCAAAGGGCTTAAGGCTGTGGAAGGAGCATGGGTGGGAACTGGCCACCTTGGTTGTAATGTGGCCTTGCACCTACCTCACCCTCTGCAGGCTGTGAACCCGGGCAGGTCCCTGTTCCTGCTGTATGCCCTCAAGAGTTCCCCCAGACTCGGCCTGCTGTACCTCTACCTGTTTGACTATACAGACACCTTCCTACCTTTCATCCATACCATCTGCCCTCTCCAAGAAGACAGCTCTGAGGATGACATCATTGCCAAGCTTCTGGTAGGTCTGCAGAGTGCCTTAAATATTCTACCATTTCTCACTGTGGTATGTATCTGGAGATATAGCTGTAACCTGTCATGGAAGAACAAGCAACACCCAGCTTTTCATTTGAATTTTGCAAGTAGAGCCCCTACAAAAAATAAAGCAGGAACTTCCCTGTTCCCAGAAGCCCATTTTGTCTCCTGATGCATAGCAAGAAGTGCTGCCCTCTGAGCTTGAAATATTTGGGGGGGCGGGGGGGACAGCATGTTTTTGTTATCAGAGTAGATAGCATAGGTCCAGATTGCCTGAGCGTTAGATTTATAGGCCTACCATCTTGATATTAAGCCTCTCAATAGGTTCCCCAAAGGATGATTACTTGTCTGGTAGGCAGGGAGGGATATAGTATCCATCCTGTTGGCCTCTGAACAGTAAAGCATCCTCCAGCTCACTGATAGGAGCTGTAATGCCACCTGACCATAGGGCCCTTGGCAGGGATGGTTACCCCACCACCACCCACCACCCTTCCACCCCCTGCTGTGCCTCTTGTTTATTCAATTTGACCCATGGATTCCTTCAAAATTGTTGGTGGATCTCATTGACTTGGTGATTTCTGTGTCTAGCTGGTTTTTTGATGAGGGCACATTGTCCTATCCATTGCTTCTCTCAGAGAAATCCCTCTGAATCTGTTTATATCAAAAAGGCACATGGACATAGGAATTGCCATATATGATCCACATTCTGCTGACCTTTCCACTAGAACAAGCCCCAACAACCCCTGCCTGCTCACCAGGCTGATGTATTTCTTGGAAGATTCAGTATCTTTTCCATTGTGCACAGTCTTGCTGAGCTCCCATTAGCCTTCTGGATGCCTGTGAGTTGTTTAAATACTGCTGTTAATCATCTGTTACTATCTGTAACTAAACTTTTTATTATTTTATTTTCCCAAAAAAATTCTTTTTCAAGGTGTGTGTTTAATTTTCCCATGACCTACTATCATTCTACCATAGCTTAGATGTTGAATTTAGGAAATTGAGTGACCTATGCAGTGACGAAGAAATTAAAACCTGGTTAATTTCAGTTCATTTCAATCCCATTATTTTTAACTCCTGCTTAGATTTTCATTTCTGAGCTTCCACAATTATGGAACAAGAGTCTCAATTCTACCTCTTTATTAACATTTATCCAGTGTAAGATTAATTATTCAAGGTGAGTCGATGGATGGAAATTTCACTTTATTGTTTTTAATAAATATAAAACTAATTGGGATAAACACAATATTTTGTCCAGAAGTCAATCCTCATATTTTTTCATGTACATTTTTATTTATTTTTATTCATTTGTATGTTATTAAAGGATCTTAAAGAGCCCACATGGAAGCAGTGGAGAGAATTCCTTGTCAAATACTCCTTCCTTCCATACCAGCTGATTGCTGAATTTGCTTGGGACTGGCTGGAGGTCCATTATTGGACATCACGGTTTCTCATCGTCAATGCCATGTTACTCTCAGTTCTGGAATTATTCTCCTTTTGGAGGATCTGGTCAAGAAGTGAATTAAAGTAAGCATTTTGATATTGGAGATGGTTGGAGCAAAGGACCTAGAAAAGGCATCCTCACGCTCTGGTTTAGAAACACCCACTTAAGCAGCAAATAGGAAAAAAATCTTTGTGTTGTGGTAGGGGTTTCCATGGTGTTCATTGTTAAAGTGTTTCTCCATGTGTCATATCCCCACATAATGATCTACCATATAATTCCTGGGGGTGGAGGGTGAAGGATTTTAACAATTAAGGAATAAAACAACCAGAAAAAAGAGGTTACTTGATGGAAAACAGCATTCTGGTAGGGCATAAAGAGATTTGATGAGGAATTATTGGCATGAGTTCTAATCCTCTGCCATCTACAACAATAGTAATTTTTCTGGATTAATGCATAAAATGGAGAGTTGGGCTAGGTCACTGAGTCAGGACTCGTGGTTGCAAGGGACAGAAACCAACCTAAACTGGCTTCCCTTAGAAAGGAAATGCCCAGTTAAGGCTTCCTGCATGGCTGGACCCAGAGACCCAAATGCTATCATCAGGACTGACTCTCCCCTCTTGCATCTCTGTTCTTTGCCTGTTGCTTGGCCTCAGGCATGTCTTCGTGTGGGGGCACTGGATCATTCCAGGTGCAGATCTGAGCAGCTGAGCAATCCTTGTGGAAGGAGAGCACTTCTATCCCTGTAGAACTTGTGAAAGTTTAGGGGCTCACGTGCCCCAACTTGGTCACGTACCCACCAGAACCTATCACACTGCAGGGGTATGCAGGGCTCTACTTCAGGTTCAAGGTGCGCACTCATCCCTCCAGCAAAGGGCTGGCTTCAACCCCACCAAACCACATGGGGGAAGGAAGTCCCCCAAAGGGAAACTCAGGTGTTTCCAGAAGAAAAGGGATGGCTGCTAGGCAGACAGAAGTAACATCACTGCACCAGCATCCTTGCAGCCTGAAACATGCAGTGACTTGATGGCTTCTTGGCTTCGTCCATTAGGAGCAGCCTTATAAATAGTGCTGAGAACCAAATAAGAATCTCCCTCATTTCTTTAAATTCTGTGAACTCATCCATTCATACACAGTTAATTGAGCCCTGATTCTGCCCCTGGCTCTCTGCTGAGTACTGCAGGTCTTTTGGTAGACAGTCTACTCTGAAGGCCAACAGCCTAGCAGAGAAAATAAGTATGTTAATTAAATCCAGATGTGGCACAGCAACAAAGCAGATGGGGTTGGGGTGGTAATGGGGATGTCTCATCTTGTGTGGGGACTGCCCTGAGGAATCACCATCTAGGCTTCATCCTGGGAACTGATAATGGGTTGGTATGTCTCGGTCATTGGGACAGAAAACAAGGTCTTTGCAGCACAGGAACCTGACTCTGCACTGGGAAATGGCCCAGGGTCTGAGCACTCTGGTGTCATCATTAGGATCGCCATCACGGTTCCAGCTCTCAAACGCTTGTCTTCTTTTTTAGGACTGTGCCTCAGAGGATGTGGAGCCATTTTTGGAAAGTATCAACACAGGGGCTTTTTGTGGCCATGTTTTGGCCCCTCATTCCTCAGTTTGTTTGCAACTGTTTGTTTTACTGGGCCCTGTACTTTAACCCAATTATTAACATTGATCTCGTGGTCAAGGAAGTCCGACGGCTGGAAACCCAAGTGTTGTGACTGGCACTGCCCAGGCTCTGAAGGACTCTTCCAGCCTCCCTGACGGCTGAGCTTTGATGCTTAAATGAAACGGGGGAGGGAGTGGACTTCCTATTTTCTTACCCTAGTAAACAAGGTGCTGCTTTGTCTGTCAAAGGCTACCACCAGGTCCTTTCTCCTGCCTGTGGCATTGTGGCAGCAGGGACTGACATCCCAGAGCAGGGCAGACACAGAAGCAGTACCTCCCACCTGGCCACCTTGCTCACAGGAACTTGGGAGGCCTAGTCCATGATAGCTTGCAAGGACCCAGTGTCTTCAGAGGACACGGTATGGGCAACATCAGAAGGCTGCCACATCAGTAGTCCCTCTTGCCCTCACCTCTGACTGACAGAGGCTCCCAGGGCAAGTGAGAGCCCAGAGACAGCCCAAAACCAGGCTCGTTGGGGCCTGCCCTACCCTCTAAGTCAGGTTTAGAAAAATGGGAGAAGGTTTTTGTCGTGGGTATAGGCAGTTACACACAAAAAATAACAGAGGTAAAAACAATCCAATTGACAATTCTATCTTTTGAAGAGTTGCTAGGTTTTAGGGTTAACATTAAAGGGTTCAGTTTGAGAATAGAATGATGGGTAGACTCGACACTGTTTCCGACTTGTAATCACTGAAAGTTTGGATCTCTCTCTTTGAGTGGGGGGACTGAGTGGGATGTCAGGCAATAAATGGAAAGTAATTCACAACAGGCTGAGCTGCCTCAGTGCTACTTAAAATTGTTTGATTTTGGGGTTTGCTTTGTTTTGTTTTTAAGAATGTGATCTATAAAATGCAGGATAGTCCTTTCATTCAAGAAAACATTTTATACATTGACCTCTTTATTATCTTGTTCCGATGTATAAAACAGCAGGTATAGGGCGGTTTTGAGATTTTATGCCCAGCATATGTCATTAGTTTGGTTCAAATAAACACCCAGGAAAAAAAAACAGCAAGTATAATTACATCAAATGCTGTAATTTTAAATATAAATGTGACAAGCTATGGCCTCTAACTACCTTCTGGTGGGAAAATGAATGTGAACTGTGACCCATCTGAAGATGGGCCCCATAGATAAGCTTGCATCCAAAGTGTTCTTTTGTGACTCTGAACATTCATTAATCCTTTGTATCTTTAAAGATTTCACTCAAACTTTGCATTTGAAAGTGTGAAGAAATTACTTTAAATAAAAATATTTTTATAAAGATAAAACTATTATATAAACAAAATTGTGTAGAAAACATAAAATCTGCATTGCCCAATACAGCCTATTAGTCATGCTTAAGTCCCCCTGCCTGATGGGAACACTGAGCCAAGGAGCCACCCTAAGGTAACATAAGTGAAAGAAAAGAGAACATTTTTCTTCTGTGTTTGCTCACCAGGTCCCCAGGCTACCTGACTTGACCTCCTAACCACTCATGACCTGCTAGGGACGTGGACAGCACTGCAGGTTTTAGGGCACTGCAGTATTTGCCTGGTCTCTTGCCTTGAGGGGTTACTGTTTTCCTTTCCAGATGAAGAGATAAAGGCTGGGTGGTGTTTGTGGAGCTGGGCCAGAGCTGGATCACAGTTACCATACTTCAGGTCCAGTGCCCCCAACCCACTCCCCACATCCTCTTCCAAAGATGACTGAAACCCACATCTGCTCTGATGAGGAGGGCAAAGGAGACTTGGCCTAACCAAATGGGTTGGGCTGGACTAACAGGAGGAGGGATGTACACTTCACAGAACAAGAGCCACAGCTGCCTCTCTCCTCCCTCAGACCCTCCTAATCATAGGAAACTTAGGTGCATCAAAAGGGGATGTCTTTAAAATATTCAGACCCTTTGATGTAAGAATTTCATTTCTGCAAACCTAGGTTAAGGAATAATAAAAGGTGTGCAATGGGGGTGGCAAAGATTAATTCACAAGGATCCTCATCACATGAATAATTGATCAAAATAGGAAATATAACCAATACCCAAAAGTTAGCAGTCTATAAAGTGGTATCTAATACAGCTATTTAAAATGGAGTTTCCAAAGATTTTGAGACATGAAGAAAGCTTATGAAAATCATAAAGTCTCAACTACATTTCAAAAAATTACAGGAAAGACATGCTAAAGGCAGTTACTCTAGATTGTTATTCTTGGTTGTGGGAATTGAGTATGTTTTTTCCTCTTATATTTGCCTTTTTTTTTAAGCAGTGAATACATAATACTTTTGTAATCAGGAAATAAATCTTAACCATTACAGGTAGAATGGGATTGGAAAGAATATTCTTTCTTGAGCTAACTACTACTAGCCTTGAACTTCACAAAGGTGGCCATCTGTATATTGCTTCAACCCAGAACTTAGAAAAGGCCAGGTGCATAGCCGATGTTTGTTCATATCTGACTGCCGCCATCAGGAGCAGGTTAGGAGATGAAGTTCAGCCTTTTCATATAGGCTGTACCTCAAAAATGGTACCAAACCCAATATAATGAAATAGTTGTAGTTTTATAAAACAGGCATAGTGTTTTGACTCTATTCAAACTGGAAATCACAGGCTCCAGCCCCAAGTTGAGAGAAGGCAAACACAAGTTGCAGCTTTAACATGTGGCCTCAGTTCCCCTTTGAAAAGGACTAGATGTGGCTGTTGATTAGTGGAAAAGAGTTTTATTTCCTTGTGCAAAAGGAAATGTCAAGTCAAGCCAGTCATTCGCACTTGAGCGAGTCCTGCCCACATAAGAAAGGAGGGTAGAAGAGGTACTTTAAATTGTATTTAGTTTGGGCTAAGCAGTAAGCAATCTCCTGGTCACACTTGCACAAGAGTTCTTGACATCTGTCCTCTGCTGGTCCTGGAAGAAATGGGGAAACTGAGGTTAGAGCAGGGATTTGCAGAGGCTGGAGGATAAACATGAGGGAAGCCAATAACACTGTTGGCAGAAAGAGTGAAGTTGCATGTGTGACGCTTGACAGTTCACCACATGATCTCCATTGTCGTGGCAACTCCAGGAGGGAGGAGGGGATGTCAGCCCTGTTTTGCAGAAAATGTGACTGAAGTTGCCAGGCAAGTGTTTTCAGATGCAGAGTCCAAAATCCATACAACCTTTTGCCTTTTTTTTTTTGTATCAATATACACAATTTCATTTGAAGATCTATTTCAATAAGCAGTAGTTGCCTGAGAACCATCCAGGGCTTTTTTTTTTTAATACCTGCTTTCCTACTTCCTAGCTGTGTGATCTTGCCTAAATGAGCCCAGTCCTCATTTAAAATGGGGCATTATCCATTTCCCCAGGTTATCAAGAAGCCTGGGCAGTGAAGCCTATGTAAAGTGCCCGGGAGGGACTTGGCATTGGACATGCACGAACTCATTGTTGGCTCCACCTGTGTTTCTCTTCCTTCTCCAAGTTTCTTTCTGATGCTCCTTCAAGTAAAGCAGCTTGTTTTAGGTAACAATTGTGTATTACATCTCTTCTCTCCATCCTGGGCTTGCCTTATACAGAGATGTAAAAGTTGCTACCCAAAATGAGTCTCCCTCTGCGCTGGGAATTCCACTACTAGAGATTCATTACTTAGGGTTGAAAATATTTTGTGATCCTCAAGCTTTATCTCATTAGTGTAGAAGGTATAATGCCTTAGCTACGGATTTGTCACCTAACCACGTCACCCACTGCCTTTTAGTGTGGGCTTTTATCTATTCACATATATGGAGTGGGGAAAACCACCTACTCTTAAATCCTTCCAAATCCCTTCCAGAGACACAGGGAAGCATGAGCTTTGGCATTAGCCAGCTCAGTCATGGATGTAGTAGCCTTTAGACATACCACTTCACCCTTTGCAGGCTGTTCCTCAGGTGCTACACGAGGTACTAATAGCACTTCTTCCTAAGGGCTGCTGGGAGAATGGATGGAGACCAAATTGTTAGAATCCAGGGTGTACAGGAGGCACTTGGAAAGCTGGGGCTGCCCTCAAGCTTTCAGCTAATCTTCAAAGGTTCCCTCTCCAAATGCACAAGGGTCTTGAGGACTCTAGCAAAGGGAAGCATGAGTCAGGGAATTCATCAGCTTCTTTCCTGGGGCAGCACAAGGAGGCCACGTAGTGATGGGTGAAGGTGTCAAGCGAGAGGCAGGAGGCCCAGCACTCCGGCTATTGTTTCTCCAGGCTCCATATCAGCTGACTTTATTAAATGTGTCTTTCTTCTTTATTAAATGTGTGTATAGACAGATTTATTAAATCTGTCTATATAATGTGACTGCACACAGGGTTATCCAAACTCCATCAGGCCATGACAGCTTCAAGATTATCATTCTAATAGCAAAATCCAGTTAGATGCTATTGACTGCCTGAAGGCTCTAAGTCCCCAAACTAGAGTGTCTTGGTTAAAAAAAAAAAAAGAGGGCAGAGATTAGCAAGCATAAGAGAGGTCTAACCTCTGTAATAGTCAGACCATAACACAATTGGCACTTCCTCTTTGCCTAACTGGAAAAATTAGCAGAGACTGAAAGGAAAATTCTCACTTAAGTTCATTTATTAAGACACTCTGGGAAACTATTAGGAAGAAGGGCAAAACACAAACACCCCCAACTTCAAAAACCTGTGTTTAAACACTCTGCAAACTGCCTTGGATATAATTAAGTGGATGACAAAAAATTAAAGACGATGGGAGCTAGGGTTTATAGTAGTTATGCTGAGCCAGGCACTGGGTAAAGTGTTCTGTTGTCCCCATATCATCCAGTACTCAGGGTGGTGCCACTGGCACCCCAACATTACAGGACAGAAAACCCTAGTCTCCTCACCCCAACTAGGGCCCTGACCCCTCCCTGCCCAATGCCTGGCTTGTCCACAGGAAGGGATGTCAACTCAGGATGTACCCACACAATTCATTACCAGATGATTGTTTTATAGAGTTGTGATAAAATGTGAAACAGCTTATACTTAAAAGAAAAATAAAGGGTACAATACAATACAATACTGCTATTGACTAGAAATATATATGCAATAGAAAAAAACAAAAAAAAATACCAGAAGGTTTATCAAGCAGTTGCCTGTATAGTGCCTATGGAGTTTTATTTCGCATAAAACTTCTACATTTTGTAATTTCAGACTTTTCTACTCTGAGCCATGTGATGTTTTTATCATAGAAAAAGAATCTCAACAAAATTCAAAGAGTAGCTATTTCAAGGTTTAATTTATTATATTTGTTATATCTAAAGTATTTATGCCACTCAGTGGCAATGCCATAAGAAGGTGGCTGGGGGGCTTAAGTGGCTTTCCTGCTAATCTTTACCAGGTCTCCTTTCACCCCCTTCCCCACCTATAAATAAACACAATTTACATTTTTTAAAATTACCCTTGCCATTTAAATGCCCCTTTAGGATAAGTTCTCTAGCCCTCCTTTCAGGTTGCCCGCCCCCCGCCCCAGCTACATACAAATTCTAGAGTTATCTCAAATACACCATGTGATCAAGCTCACAAAGATTTATGAACAGCCATGGTCTCTGCAGTCCTGTTCACCGGTTCATGGGTAAATGGTCAAAACAAAATATGTTCATGACATAGACCAGTCGTTCTCAAACACAGGTAGTTGTGTCCCCCAGGGGGCACTTGGCAATGTCTGGAGACATTTTTGGTTATTACATATGAGGGGGAGGAGGTGGTACAACTGGCATCTGGTTGGTAGAGGCCAAAGATGCTGCTGAACATCCTACTGTGCACAGGAAAGCCCCACAACAGAGAATTATCCAGCCCCAAATGTCAACAGTCTCAAAATTAAAAAATTCTGACATAGGTTTCTATCTGGCTTTAAAAGAATACGGTTGACCCACATGTTCCAATGTTAAGTGATAAAAATTATAAATTGTATGTAGTATGATCTAATTATTATTACTGTATATCTATATATATACACACACAGGAAACTGGAGGAAGAGAAGCCAAACTTAACAGAAACTAGTTAACTAATAGATGGAGTATAACTTTCTACATTACAATATTTCTGTAATGTTTTTTTACGACAAACATGAATCAGATTTGCATCAGAAAAAATGTGTGGTGTGTGGGTGGGTGGATGGATGGATGGATGGAAGGAGAGAGGTACAGAGAGACTGATCGATCGATCGATCGATAAAAAACAACAGAACTAGCCAGTGCAGAGAGTGAGCCCTTCTGTCTATAAACTTTCCATGGGCAGCTGCACAATGAAGACAGGCACCCTTGGAACAATGTGACCCGGTGGGGTAAAGACTCCTGAGGAAGAAGCCACTAAAGCTCCAGGGTGGCACTGTTCCCACAGAGCTGGCTAGAAGCTAGCTGACTAAGGACCAGTGACTGGGATGAACACCCCAGCCGGTCCTCTTCCCTCACTCATCCATCAGCAAGTCTTACAGCTCTACCTTCCAGCCAAATATGTCCACAAGCCAGGCCTCTCTCACCTCCACTGGCACCACTTGCCCTAGCCGCGGCTCACCAAATCACTGAAAAGCCTTATAACCAGTGCCTGGCTTCCACCCTTGCTCCCACCAGGACATGGTCAGAGTGGTCCAGTTAAAATGCAAATCCAATCATGCCCCTCCTCTGCTCAAAACCCTCCCTGGCTGACAGCCTTTCTCAGAGGAAAGCCTCCAATGCCCTGTGGGATCTGCCGCCCACTGCTCTGATACCACTGCCTATCTCTCTCACCCCAGGTGACTCTTCTCCAGCTGTCCTTCTTATGCTCCTCAGACCACCCCAACTTCATTTTCAGCACCTCTTCATGTGGCTCCGCTCCTCCTCCAGCACTCTGCTTCAATAGCATCTTATCACTGAGAGCTTCTCTGACCATTCTATCTAAAAGAACATCCCTCATCCTTCACCCCTGCTTTTTTTAAGGAAAATTTCCCATAAAATTTAGCATTCTAACCATTTGAAAGTGCACAGTGGCATTTAGTATATTCACAATGTTGTGCGACCAACCACCTCTATTTAGTTCCAAAACATTTCTATCACTCCAAAAGGAGTCACCCCCATTATCCCTCTCCTGAGTCCCTGGCAACCACTAATCTGTCTGTCTCCACAGATTTGCCCATCCTGGATATTTCACATACTTGGAATCATACAATATGTGACCTTGTGTGTCTGGCTTCTTTCACTTAGCATCATGTTTTCCAAGTTCATCCTTCTTGTAGCAGGTATAGTACTTCACCTGCTTTGTTTTCCAACAGCACTTACAAAAGCACTTGGCACAGACAAGACTTCCCGCCCTCCACCTTTTAGACCACAGAGCCTGGGTTTTCCCTCTTGCCTAAAACTTAGCATGGAGCCTGCACAGAGTACATTCTCAATCATATTTGTTGGAAGAATATAGAAATGCCATACATTGTTTCCAATTCTCACACAAACGCAGCATTTAAGTCTTACTATTCCCATTTTACAGATGTGTGAAGTGAGGCTCAAGGGGACTCAGTAACTTGTCTAAGGCCACAGAACTGGGATGGGGTGGACCATGATTCCAGCCTAAGACCTCTTCTACCTCCCTTGTGTTCCCACCCTCCTTATTGAGCAAGACAGAGTCTTTCAAAAGCAAGACTTGGTCTCACTGCTCCATAGCCTCAGGAACCATGTTATTCAAGAATAATAAAAATTCGAAAGGAAAAATAGCTCCCAAGGGTTAAGTTTAAAATAAAGGCCTGCCAGTAAATATTATTATAGGCTTAAAATTCTTTTTAATATATTTAAGTCAGGCCCATAAATGGAAAATGGGCCACACCTATAATTGAGTAAACAACTATGTTCAGAATACCTCCAAACAGAATAGGAGAATATTTTTAGCCAAAATGCATAATAGATATTTTGGTTCTTAGTTTAGTTCAGGGAGGGCAGTTCTGTAAACAGGCACTGACTCCACCAGAAGACTCACCAATAAATATTTTACAAACACCATTTTCACATGGTTAGGGGCAAATGGAACATGCAAGTTGAAAGTAGAAAGGAAAGATCTTCAACATATTTCCAGTTCAAGGCCCATTTTGCCACCTCCGCACCCACACCGGAAGAGGGCAGTTTGGGGACAGGGAGTGTGTCCCAGAAGTGGGCACATCGGCATCACATTAGGCAAGGCACTTCTTTCCCTGGGTTTCAGTTTCCCCAACTCTAAATAATAGGACTGGACACTTTCAGTTTCCCTGATTCTAAATAAGAGGACTGGACTAGGGCACTTTCAGTCCTAAATATTAATATTATGTCTCCATATTAATTCGGCTTTACTTTTATACCAGCTCCTAAGTCACATTAAGGAGATAAGGGCTGAGGATCTGTACATATCTAAGAACATTCTTCTAGTAACTCCTTCCCTCCAGAACAGACCAAGTTGCAGAAGCTGTGGTTTTAGTGGAAAGTCACACCAGAACCTCATTTTTCTCTAGTGGGATGTAGTGGGGATAGAGAGAGGGTCAGATTGAATGAGGGATGAAGGAGAGGGGATAGGAGAGAGTAATAATCCCTGTGCAATCTGTTTATGACATTATAAACCCTTTTTAAAAAATGTTTGCCACACTCATCTTCAAGGTAAGGAAACTGAGGACCAGAGAGGTCATCCACTAAGGTCAAGTGATTTTCAACAAGGGTACCATGACTATTTAGTGGGGAAATAAGAGTCTTTTCAACAAATGGTACTAGGACAACTGGATATCCACATGCAGAATAATGAAGTTGGACCCCTACCTCACACCATATACAAAAATTAACTCAAAGTGGATCAATGACCTAAATCTAAGAATTCAAATGATACAACTTAGCAGGGTAAACTTTCATGACCTTGGATCTAGTAATGGATTCTTAGATACGACACCAAAGATATGACTGACAAAAGATGAAATAGATAAGCAGGCTTTATCAAAATTAAAACTTTTGTATGTCAAAAACATTATCGAGAAAATGAAAAGGTAATCTACAGAACAGGAAAAAATATTTGTAAATTACATATCTGATGACCTACAGAATGGATGGGAGAAGATATTTGTAAATTACATTTCTGATAAGGGTATAGTACAGAGTATAAAGAACTCTTACACTCAATTAAAAATGAGCAAAATACTTGAATAGACATTTCTCCAAAGATATGAAAATGGCCAACGAAGCACATGAAAAGATGCCCAACATCATTATGGAAAGGCAAATCAAAACCACAATTAAATATACTAATCACTCCCACTAATAAATACCATCCATCAGAAAATAATCTGTCCATCCACCATCCATCCACCTTTTTATTTTTATTGTTTTTTTGATGCAAAGTAATTTGCAGAGATTGGTGCACTTCACCCTTTAACACATCAGGCTGTGTATTCCTTTTTAAGTTTTAATTCACAAGGAATTCATGAAGATATTCTCTTTGTAAAAAATGGAAATATTACAGAGAACATCACTCCCCTCAACCTCATCCTGTCCCTAGAGATGATGACAGCCATCCTCAGTTTGGAGCGTTATTTTTACATAAATTTTTCTCAGCTTTTGCATATACATACATGTAGCCATGGAAAGTAGTATGGTATTATTTGCAAGTTTCTTTCTCTCTTTTTAACACAAATGGTGCTTTATTGAATGTATCTTTCAACTGTTTGGTTTCTCACTCACCATCTTTCCATGTCAGCACATGGTTCTACCTTATCTTTTCTCCAGGCTGCAGAGTCTTCCACAGTGAGGATACATCAGGATTTATATACCCAGGCCCCGTTTGATAGACATTTAAGTTGTTTATATCTCGTATCATTCCTATCTTTTTCAGTTTTTGTGCAGACAGCAAAGAAATAGGTTTCTTTGTTTATATTTCAGGTGCTCAGTATTAAAGGTCACTTATATTAGATAAATCCAAAGGGAGGTCTATGGAGAATTGGAAGGAGTGATAAGTTATTATGACCAGGATGCCCCAGAGACTCTCGGGGAGGTTGATGTAGGTATTGCTGGGGACTCACCACATACAATGTGCTTATTGATGCACTTCCAGAAGTAGGGCTCCACCTTGGTCTTGCAGCCAGCCTCCTCACTTGCACGGTGGTAGCAGCAGTCATGACGATGACAGCACCTGTGGATGGCAGACAGGCAGATCAGCAGGTGAGTGAAGGTAGAGCTGCTCTCCTGGACATCTTCCTATGCCAGGACTATGAATGAGTGAGGACCCATAGGGGAACAGCATCTTCTAATCCACACTTTGTCCTTAAGAATCCCTATCCTGGGGAAAAAAATTCTGCTGAGCCCAATGTGTCCTGCATTGATTTCATCCCATGGGCATGCTCAAGCCTGGCCCCTGCCTGCCTCACTTTGAGTCTCTGAGCTCCAGCCATACCCATCTCCCATTGCTGGAGTGAGCCTGCCTCCTGTCTTTGCCCACATCCTGCCCTCTGCCTGGGACAACTTCATGCTCACTTCCTTTTAGGTATCAGTCCAAGTACCAGGCCCCACCCCCAGGATGTCATCAGGCCCCCTACCAGCCCAGGCTATATGGGTTTCTTAGTTATACCCTCTCATAAAGCCAGGTTCCTTCCCTTCATAGCAGGTTTATGAGACCCTCATTAGTGAGACTGATTAATATCTGACCTCAGTGAACAGAGCTCTGTGAAGGTGGGACCATTTCTGTCCTATAACCCAGTGTCACTAGCATCCAGTCCAGGGCCTGACACATAATAAAACACATAATAGAACCAGTGTCACCAATATCCAGTCCAGGGCCTGATACATAATAATGATAATTATTATTATTGTAATTATTATTATTTACTGTTGAAAAAGTCCCTGAGGAATACCCACAGATGTCCCTAAACCTACTTATCATTCATTCATTCATTCACTAGTACTGTGTCCATCTAGCCATCAGCCCTATTCTGCTGGGTCTGTCAGGGAGAGGTGAGCCAGATTCTGCTCTGCCCTCCAGGAGATCTCAGTCTGGTGGCAGAGGCAGACAAGCCACCAGACACCTCACGCATAGTGAGAAGTGCTGAGATATGAAATAAGGAGAGGGAATCTGGAAGCCAGAGGAGGTGCTATGCCCAGCCAGGCTTCAGGGAAGGCTTCCAAGAAGAGGAGATACCTGGGCTGCAACTGGAAAAATGTACAGGAACCAGACAACCAGAGTGGGAGGGCATGGCTAACAACAGGAGCCTTGATGGCACGGGGCTAAGCAAGGACCTGTTAGTGACAATCGCATCCAAGCTAGGGAAGAGCCAATCAAATTCTCTTGCCACCTACTAGCTGTGTGGAAACAGATGAGTGGCTGTGCTTCTCTGAGCCTCAGGACCTTCATCCGTAAAATGGGGATAGCCATCATCCTGTCTCCATTGAAGGCGATGAGGGTAAATGAGAGAGAAGAAGTCACGGAAAGATCTAAGTCCACAGTCTTACATGGACGAGGCACTTCTCACACAGTAGCAGAGTGCAATGATTAGGGGCATGAATCCATCCAGACTACCTAGGTTCAAATCCCAGTTCCCCCACCCTTACTCTCTATGTGGCCCCAGACAAGTTACTCAATCTTTCTGTGCCTCACTTTCCTCATACCTGAAATGAAACTGTTGTGAAGACTCAAAGGGGTTCTCAGGATAGTTCCTGGTGCATTATGTGTAATCAACTTTGTTATTTTATTCGGCCAAAGTAATCATCCCGTGGCCAGGTTTGGGAAGGCAGCTGGCACCAAGGTGTGGCTTCACTGGCCATGTTATCTAGGAAGCCTTCTGCCTATGAGGTAGTAGTATCACGTGCAATTTCCTCATAGGCCTTAACTAGCCTAGGGGATGGGAGACCTTCTAGCCTAGCTAGCCCAAGTTTGCACTCACCAGTCAATGGCATCCAGGGGTTGGCCATGGCCACCCAGGCCACAATAGCAGCCGTAGCTAATATAGGCCAGGGGGCTGCGGGGGCCAACACAGTTTATGGCCTCTGCCAGTTCTATGAGCCCACGCCGGTGCACATGTGACTTCAAGGAGACTGGGAGAAAACAAAGGTGAGAGACTAAAGGTCAAATCTGCCCTGAGGAAGGTCACTGGCCTAAGAAGGGCCTGGATGACTGCCTAGGTTTGAATCCAGTTCCTCCTCCTTCCTATCTGTGTGCCCTTAGGCAACTTATTCAGGCTCTCTGTGCCTTGGTTCCCTCATCTGTAAAACGGGGATAAGGGGGCCTCACTCCATGCAATGAAATGAGATCATGCATGTAAAGTACTTGGCACATAACAGGCTCTAACAATTACAATCAATATCCTCAAAGCAGCCATGAAAGAAAAACAAGACACAGAGCCATGTCACATCACTGGGCCTTTGTACAGGCTTGCCCCTCTTCCTGGAATGCTCAGATTCCCAATCCCCTGCCCTGTCAATTTCAGATGCAGATGGATGGCAAGTTGTACAACAAACAACTACCCAGTTGCCTGTGCTAAGCACTGGACATCGGCGATGAGCTAAACAGGGTCCCTGCTACCAAGGAGGGGTCCTCTGTGGGGGCTTCCCTGTCCTTAGATCTCCCCTGCCCCACCACCACTCCCTTGAGACTCTGGCTCAGGGCCCTTTACATCTCCTCTTACTTTTACTGCCGAGGCACAACTTCCTCCCACACAGAGAGATGCTGTGGCCGGAGCCCAGCCATGGCTCTGACACACAGCAGTGCATAGTAGACACCACTGGAACCGCTGCATTTCACAGGTGAGAATGATGAGGCCTGGGCAGGAAGGATGGCCTCCACAGTCATATGACTAAAAAGAACCTGCATGACTAGGAGCTCCGACCCAAGCCTCCGACTCCCAGTCAAGAGCTCATTCCTCCTCACAGGGGAAGAAGGCCTGCCAGGATAACAGCGCTGAGAGGTATCATGAAGGGAGGCCACTGCTCAGGGCAATCCTAGGGTGACCCCTCCTTCTGGTAAGAGCAATGAGTCTACTCTCTGGCCTTCAGTCAAAAAACAAGTCAGAGCAACAGTAAGAGAGGCAATCTATTGAACCTCACCTTGCACCAGGCACTGTGCTCCCCAATTTATAGGCATCGCCTGCTGTGAATGGCATAGCCTCCTCGTCTTGTGGGCAGCTGTTATCCCATTTACAGATGGGGAGGCTGAGAATAGAGAGGTGAAAGGACCCATTCCAGGTCACAGTACTGGTGAGCTGGAACAGATGCTCATGCCCAATCATGCCCAATTTCTAGAAGTCTCCACGAGTCTGGGACTGTGGATCCAGGGGATTCATGCACTGCATTTGGTCATTGTGTCTCTTGCATAGGTCTTTCCATCCAGAACAAGTTTTTAACATACTAACTTTTTTGAAGAATCCAGGCCAAAATTAAATCCAATTGTGTTTTTTCTCAGAGGAAAAACTAGCATATTCATGTGGGGGAATAAAGATGAATTAAAGAGAAACAAACAAACAAACAATGAAGGTAGCATTAAAAGCTTCACCTTCCTTTCTGGGTGACGAGTCCTCACTATCCCAGGACTTGCCTTGCTGAGTGCTGTTCCCAACCTCCAGATAAAGCTCAGTGGCCTCATGGTGGCCCAGAGGCTATGCCAGAGACAGCCCCCTCCCTCCTCTCCAGTGTCCTCTCCCAATGCTCCCCACATGGACCCTGCCATCATCTTCTGTTTCTCCAGTTAAACTTCCCATCACATATATCCTGTGCTACAAATGTCCTCACTCGGCTCATCCTTCATCTCCTAGAATCTGCCCTTGTCACCCAGTGCTGCTGTCTGCTTATGGGAGTGACCCTCTCACCTGGGAGCTCTCTGAGAGTAAACCTCTGCTATAGGCAGCTCCAGATCCCCTGGCATGCAGTGGGCATCCAGAGACAGACCCTTGACCTCTGGACCCACCAAGTCCCAGTCTAAGCACATCTGACAGGGCCCCAGAACCCCCCCCCCACACACACACACCAAACCTAACCACTCTCACAGGGTCCCAGGCACTGCCCTATAGAGAACCCAAGAATGGGGCAGACACCCAGAGCTGGGTTTGGAACCAAGGTAAATACTCCCTCTGGGCCAGCTAAGGTGGGGCAGGTCACTCCGGGGTCTGTTTGCTCTGTCTGCCCACGGCAACCTCTGCTGGGAGTGCCAAAGCTGTCCAGGCTTCCTATCTTCCCATGCTCCCATGGGCCTGGGTGTCATGTTGTGTGTGTGTGTGTGTATATGCGTGTGCGCGCGTGCGCACTCTTCCTCTTGGGGTATCTCTGCTTGTGTCTATATGTGAGTCAGTCCATGAGCCCTATACCTTAGTGCCCAGGTGAGGCTGGAGATGTGGATGTGTATGTATAGTGTGGTGTCTGTATATTTCTCTGCGCTTGTGTGTGTCTGTGTACCCCAGAAATGAGCAGTCACTGAGGGAACCTCTCCAAGGGTGATGGCTAGGAGTGGTGAGAAGGCAACGTTATGTTCTTCCTCAACCCCAGGTAGGGCTGGGCCCCTTCTTCCCCTGCTCCTCTGCCTCTGGTGTCCCCTGGTAGTCCAACCTCAGACTCCAGGGACAGGAGGAGGAACAGCCAGTTCACAGGAACCCAGGCCACAGGCACAGGGAGGGTCTGGGGTCTAGAGAGGATTACAGCAAGTGGAAGGGTGTCCGAGGAGAACACCGGGGCCCTGGAGAAGGGCTGGGCTAGTTTGGGGTCCCTAGGAGGTGTGAATGAGAGGGAGTTCTTGGGGAGGGCTGGAGACAGGACTCCTGGAAACTTGGAAAGGAGCCTGTCAGTGAGTGGGAGAGAAAGGAGGGCTGGGGGCTGTAGGCTCCACAAACTTGGGAGGGTTGGTGGGCTGGAGTCCTTGCAAAGGAGTGGGGAGCAGGGCTCCTGGGTCCCTAGAGAAGGCTAGTGGAGTCCTGAAGGCTCCTGGGCCCTCTGAGGGGCCCAGTCCTCACTCACCTGCACTGGGCAGGAGTCCGGGGACCAGGAGCAGCAGCAGCAGTGGCAGCATTACTGGCCGGCCCAGAGGCAGTGGACAGTGGCAGGTGTGGGGCGATCTGGCGGGCTAGTGTAGCCACCAAGCTGGGGCCAAACCCCCTCTCCTGTGCCCCGCCCGCTCCCGCCCCTGCCCTCACCTTCCCGCAGGGCCCGGGGCGGAGCCCCACAAGGGCGGGCCCCTGGGGCGGCAAGAACAGTCCCTCCCCGACCTCTGCCTCATGGTCATCAAATGGGTTCGTGGGGCCAGGAGAGAGGATTCAGCCCTGGATGTCTCAGATGAGGGCTCGGGGATAATTACGGAGGAAAAGGTTTAGCACAGGGCAAGTCACCACGTGGATGTACCGACTGGGTGCTCTGTTGTTATTATTACCCGAGGCCCGCTCCCGCGCTCACCAAAAGAAGTCTTGGGGGGAGGGGGAGGGACTAAAGGTGATTTTAAATGTAGGAAATCTGGCCCTCCTGATACCCCTTGAAATCAGCTCTCTGCATTGCCCCCCATCCCCACTAAAGTCAGGAAACTAAAAGAGTCAAAGATTTGTCCAAGGCCACACAGTGGGTTCTGGTAAAAGAGAACTGGATCTTAAGGAGCTAGCCCCAGGGCTCTACACCCTTCCGGCCTCAGGCTTCTCATCTGGTCCAGAATAATAAGGCCTTCTCCAAGGGACATACACAATAGGCGCTCAGCACTGAAAAGAGATGAAAATTGTGGCACACATCTGTTCCCCACTGTCCTTACCCAATTACTTATCAATTTCTGTTGATTTCGAGTCATAACTACTTCTGAGAGTACAACCCTAGACCCTTCCCAACTAAGGTAACGTCATTTACCATAGAGTAAAAAACTAAAACTCCAAAAAGATAACATAGGAGAACATCTACATGACCTTGGGTATGACGATGACTTTTTAGATATACCATGATTCATGAATAAAATAGTTGATAAACATCTTCTATGTGAAAGGTACTATGAAGAGAATGGGAAAACAAGCCACAGACTGGGAGAAAATATTTTCAAAAGACACATCTGATAAAGGGCTGCTATCCAAAACTAAGAACTCTTAAAACTCAACAATAAGAAAACAAATAATCCGATTAAAAAAAATAGGCCCAAGAGCTTTACAAACACCTTACCAAAGAAGATTTACAAATGGCAAAGAAGCATATGAGAAGATGCTCCTCATCATATGTCATCATGGAAAAGCAAATTAAAACAACAATGTGATAATGCTACACACATATTAGATTGTCCAAAACCCAGGTCAGTGATAACACCAAATGCTGGTGAGGATGTTCAGGAATTCTTATACACTGCCAGCAGGGACGCAAAATGGCACAGCCTCTTTGGCGATTTCTTACAAAAAAAAAAAAAACATACTTTACCATATGATGTGGCAATTTAACTTCTTGGGATTTACCCGAAGGAGTTAAAAGCTTCTGTGCACACAAAGACCTTCACATGATGTTTATAGCAGTTTTAACACAGGGCGAGGAGCCAAAACTTGTAGGTAACCAAAATGTCCTTCAGAAGGTGAATGGATAAATAAACTGTGGTACATCTGGACAACGAATATTAGCCAGTGCTAAATGAAATGAGCTATCAAGCCATGAAAGACATAGAGGAACCATAAAAGAGTATTACTAAGTGAAAGAAGCTAATACTGTATGATCCAACTATATCATATTTTGAAAAAGTCAAAATTATGGAAACAACAAAATTATCCACAGTTGTGGAGGATGGAGATAAATAGACAGGGCAAAGAGAACTTTTAGGGCAGTGAAAATACTCTACATTATATTATAATGATCGGTACATATCATTACACTTTTGTCCAAACCCACACAATACACAACACCAAGAGCAAACAATAACACAAACTGTGGACTTTGGATAATTATGACATATCAATGAAGTTCATCCATGGGGGTACCATCCTGGTGAGTGATGTTAACAATGGAGGAGGCTATTCGTGTGCAGGAGCAGGAGGTTTATGGGAAATCTCTGTACCATCCTTTCAGTTTTGTTGTAAACTTAAAATGACTTTTAAAAAATAAAGTCTTTAAAAAAAATTCCACTCCGGTTTGAAAACTCCCCTCTCATAAAGGGTGTCCGGTTCTTCCTCCTACCCATGTTGTAGGTCAGACCTGAAGTGGAGAGAGCAAGATTTCATCTACTTCTTTATTCCCTCTCCTCTTTTCTAAGCCAGTGAGTGGTCTTCATGGAGAGCTGTGTGAACTACAGGGAATAAACAAAATCCACTTGGGTGTGTGAGAGAAAAGAGTAAAACTTCTACTTACATTTATTTTTATCAAAAAATAAAAAGAAAGAAATTAAGCTTTCTGATAACTTAATGTAAACTGATGAGTGATGTCACGCACACATATTCCACTAACAAAAGAGTAGGACTACAATACAAAAGGGTTAAGAGTGGCATCCTCTCCCACTTTCTCACTTTCAGTATTTTCTGTATATTCCTATGTCCAGTTATTGAATTTATAAATTATATTATAGTTCTAAATAAACTAATCTTCAGAAAATGGGCAGAAACAAGAAAATAGTACAGCTGGTGTTTCTTTGACTCTCAAGGAGATTTGTCCTACTACATTTGAGGTAAAAATCTAATCATACTTGGAAAAAATCAGTTAAGAAAATGGAAAATTTTCAAGAAGGCTTCTTGTATTAAGCATTTACATTCGTCTGGTTAACAGTTAATCTTATTCTAAGTAGGCATTACCTTGAGGTTTTAATGATAGTATAAAGCCATTGTGGCTGCAAGATATTTTAAAATATCATTTACTTCATCTTTACCTCAATCTTTCAAAATGAATACTTTTGCATTTTCTGTTGCAAACCTTCTATCACAGGGAAGATTCCCACATCCTTGTTACACCTTGGAGTGGAGATACTGGCTGCTCCAGCACCAGCACTCTGCCTTACCACCTCCCCAGTTCTTCTCTCCCTGCCTTCGCACACAGCCACCCACCCAGTCTCCCCTTTTTACAGCCCCTTCCTCCTAGCCCTTCCATAAGTAGTTACTTGGGGCTTCCTTCATGGCACTGCCACAAGGCTCCCATGCCTTTTATCTCTCCTTTATAGGTCCATCTATACAGATTGGGGAATGACAGCCAAAGTAGTGGCTGAAGGTCTCATCCTCTGAGAAGGGCTCTGGCTCTAGCTGGCAGAACCTAGTCATCAATGCTGGAATATCAAGGAGAATCCTGCTTAACATCCTGTTAAACCAGTAGGGCTGCATTTAAAGAGAACGCCCTTTGAAACATCAATGTCTCTTCGGAAGACTGGAAATTTACCCTAAGGAAATAATATATATATATATATATCTAAAGATATATATATATATCTAAAGATCCATATCCAAGGATGTTCTGCATCCACAAGAGGAAAAACTAGGAATACTAAATATTTAACAATAGGGAGTTAAATTATTATATAGCCATCCCTATACGTAATCATCACAATAGCCAAGACATGGAAACAACCGCATTGTCCTTTGACCAATGATTGGATAAAGAAGATGTGGTACATGTAGATGATGGAATAATACTCAGCCATAAAAAGTGATGAAATATTGACATTTGCAACAATCTGATAGTACCACGGTAAGTGAAGACAGATGGAAAAGGACAAGAACCATATCATTTCACTCATATATGCGGTATAAAACAGAAAGCAACAAACAAACAAATGAAACAATCTTATAGATAGAGACAACAGTATGGTGGTTCTCAGAGAGGGGAGGATAAAGAGGTTAAGGGGGTCATGATGGAAGGAGACTAGACTTAAGTACACAATGGAATATACAGATGATGTCTTATAGAATCATACACCTGAAACTTATGTAATGTTATTAACCAATGTTACCCCAATACATTTAACTTAAAAAATTATGTGGAAAAAAATCTAACAATCCAAGAAAAGTCAAATGTGTTTTTGAGGCAAAAACTAGGTTATAAAAGACTAAGTGCAGTAATATATGCCATAATTGTTACATGTATATACAATATTGAAAGAAGCCACAGGCTATCCACAAATTTTTACAACTTTCTCCATTTTTATTCTTTGTGTTTTTCTATAATTTTCTAATTTTTCTACAAAGAATAAGTATTACATTTTTAATCAGAAAAATGTTTTAAGAAGATAGTTCTTTTAACTAAATCATTATCTTGATCATTCTTTGAATAAGGGTTACATATGTTTTTTAAAATATGTTTTTAAATTCTGAGAGACAGGCACAGTTCCTTCCACCTCCAAACTCCACATTTAGCCCCCTTCCCTACGTACCAGCACCTTCCCCTACACAAATTTTCCAGTGAGAGGTGGAAACTAATTAGACAGATATCAGAAGTTTACTATCCACCTATTTCTCTACAAATTTTTCAAATGGGCAATACCTTGATTCTCTTTCTCTTTTTCTTTTAAATCAGCTGTAAACCTTTGCATTTAGTTTTGCCATCTCTGAAATGATAGTACTCCCTCTAAACTCAAACTGTTCTGAATTATTCAGAATTCAAGTCTATAAGTAAATGATACCATTCTGTCACAATACCATTCTGTCAAGCATAAACTCTGTGAACATTTTGGTGTGTTTTTTAACACTGCATTTTCAGTGACTGGAATGTTTTTTTTTTCTTTCAACTTAGTTACTTTTTTTCAAATTTTCTTTATGAAATTAACTTTATAAAGAAAAAAGCATTCTAAAAAGGGGACACTCATATTGTTCTTACAGGTCTAAAATTAAAAGCTATGGCGGGGGAAGGAGATTTAAATGCCAAATTTAGGAAATATAAATGCAGTATATCTAGTTAAAAATGAATTTGAGATAAAAATAATTTTTTTTAGTACAAGTATGTCTTAGGCGAAACTTGGAATAAAATTATACTAAAAAATTATTTAGTGTTTATCTGAAATTCATATTTAACTAGATAACCTGTATCTAACCTGGCAGCCTTAGATTTAAAGTTGTACAATAGCTCAGCAGCTCCCAAACCTCAGGTGCTATCAAAACACTGATTTGCTGGGTCCTACCCCCAGATTCAGTAGGTCTAGGCAGGGCCTGATAATTTACATTTCTAACAAGTTCCATGGTGATGGTGATGCTGCTGGTCCAAGGATTACCCTTGTGGAACCGATGCAATAGCTTAGAAGTAGCCTTCATTTAGAAGTCACACCTGTATCAAAACAGCATCATGCGAAACCAAATGAGAAAGCAATCAGAGTTTCTAATTAAAACAGAGGGAAGAATAAAATCAATGTATTATTTTCTAATTTTATACATAACCACCTTTGAATTTCTTAGTTTATAATAATAGTTTTTGACCCCGGATGAGATTTAGAATAACTGGTGAGCTTTTAATTTCTCCTGATACAGGACCTCACTCCCTGAAATTTTAATCCAGATGCTTTCGAACAGGGCAGGGGCAACTGTATTTTTTTAATTTAAAAATATTTATTAATTCATTTTAAAGTAGCCATGTTACATATTAACATAAATGATTAGATTTTCCAGAACAACAACAATTAAAAGATGTAGTGAGAAGGTAGCATTGTTTATCAAGAGGCATTTTAAAAGCTGCTTAGGTAGTTGATTCTTCTGGGCCACAGGCTGAGAACCATTGCCCTATAGTATCAACTATTGCTCACAGCCGTTATTAATGAGCTCCCTCACTGCTTATAGAAGAAGAGCACTGAAATCACAGCCTTAATTAGGGGGAAAAATACTTATCTGAGTTATTAAAATGGGTCCCTCTGAAAATCCATGTTGTTGTAATTAATCACAATACATCCCATCCCATTTATTTAAAAAGGTGGGAGGTAGAGAAAAGGTGGGTATTTCATTTGTTCTCTGAATAGGTGGTCTCTGAAGGATAAAGGATAGCTGCGTTTCTCGAAATTCTTCTAATTTGTTGCCTAAGAGCTACTTTTTATAATAGGTAAGTAAAATGCAAATTTCATAGAAAATGCCTTGGTGTTATTCACAAGTTTTACTTTTCTTTTGAAATTATGAAACTAAAAATTCCTTCTGCTTACCTAACACTGTAATGACTGCTAGTCTTCAGAATATTCTTTAACTTTAAGTCTATTAGAGAAATTTAGTACCTTAACTGGTCAGTCTTTTTTTTAAGAAATTTAGAAATGATGTTTGAATTTAACTTCTATCTCTATAATGATGACTCAGAAGAAAGGTTACCAGAGATTTAAAGATACATTTGTTCTGAGTTTATCAGAAAGGAAAGATGCCCCAAGTGCTCTATATCTGAGCCCTCCTGATTCAACGAGGAGGTTACGGGAGGAGGAAAACACTTTCCTCTGTGCTTCTAGGTTCTTTAGGCTGGTCTAATAAATCTACATGGAAAAGATTAACAAGAAAAAATAACTGAATTTAATGACATTCATACATATGGGAACCTCACACACATAAGAGTCAGAGAGCCCAGATACACGATAGGTTCAGAGACAGAAAAGGAAAATCAGGTATACAAGACCTCATGAGCTAAGGATGAGGTAAGGCACCTTCAAGTTTCGGAGGGGACAGTTGTTCACGGATAGTAAGAAGAAAAAGTGTTCAGTAATTACAAGTTTGTTTTGCCCTGTAGTTGGGTCATAAAGTTATATTCTAAATGAAATGTTATTATGTACTAAGTGTATATTCGAATGTGTCACTGCCTTTTAGTTTTTAAATGATTTTTACACTATATTCCTGCCACCAAAGCCTTTTTAAAAAAGAAAAAAAAAGTTATTTCTGGTGATTTTTTTTTATGCGCAGGGCTCCTAATTTAAATTTTCCTAGGTAGTTAATTGGATAGGGGCAGAAGTTTCTCTGGAGCCATTAGGGTCTTAGTTGCCTTTAGCTCAAAATAGTCCACATACCTCAGAGGCACGTGTTGGGGTGACTCATTCTGAAGCCTTTCAAGGTTGAAGGTTGTCACTATAACAGAAATAACAGGAAAATTTTCTCCACCATAGGATCACCAGACAATCCTCTCTTGATCTTTCTCAAAGGCAATTTCTTGGCATTGTTTTTAAGTATCAACAAATAGCCTTTAGTGCTTTAATTTTTTTCCATCAGTGAAATGGAGTTACTTCCAGAAAGTAACAAAGTATTCTAAACTCTTCCTACTTAAATATTTATAAAAAAGATAGTGCAATTCATGCTTTTTGAGTGCCTCTGCAAAAGCCATTGCTATGAACCCTTTGGTGCCTATTCTTCTAACCTTGATTTTGCAGGTTTCCTCTGTTATTTCACTTGTTCTTTATTTTCCAAGTTTTCTCTCATAAAACATCTTTTTTTATAATAAAAATAAACATCTATTTTCTAAAAGTACACATTCTTGTCTTAATGACTAAAATTAAGCACTTTGTAGGGAGATTTAAATTATGAGGTTGTTTACAATTATTCTCTTAGCTAGTGTCTTAATGTTAGCAAATTTGGTGCAGGTGAAACCAATTGAAAACAATCAGTTAAGTGTATATGTTTTCTTATACTATGATATTTATTTTCAAATTACTTATTCAGTAGCTTATTAGTATTTGTTCACAGCTTTTGAAAATGATTTCCAAATCAAGCTTGTAGATGGGTAACTATTATCATGCACTCAAGTAGTAAAAATATTATCTGAGGTACAATAATGGGTTTCTCTTGGAAATCCCTGCTGCATGAACTACTCCTTATAACATAAAGAAAAAAGGTGTCATTCTTCTCTGATTTTGGTTCGTCTCTTTTGCAGGATACCTGTTCATGATAATCTTTGCTTGAAAACCTCCTTTTATACCAGGCAAAAAAAACTTGGAGTTTTTTTTTTTTTTTTAAATGACTACTATGTGATTTTTCTGATTGTTCATTTCTGAAAGTTTGCACAGGGTTCTTGAAAATGCAGATTCCCTTATTTCACTAATCTCTTTCTCTGCTTCATCTATAGAGTACTGCCTGTTATTCTCAGAAAATGTTTGCTAATTTCCTAATCCATTTTAAACGAAAATATTTGACCAGAACTCTCCTCACCTTTCAAAATGACTGCTGTTAGAATGCTATTACAATTAATAAACATAAACTACAAAGTAACTTAAGGGAAATAGCTAACATTTGCTGAGCACTTGTGATGTGCTGAGTAATGTAACTATCACTGTTAGCATTCCTCCTCTACAGCTGGAGAGATGTGAGCATTATTAAGCAATTTGCCCAAGGTCACCTAGTTAGAAAGTGGCAGAAGCAAGACTTGAGGTAGAGCAGCTCTAGTGCCCATGCTCTTTGTCTCTGTCCTCTGCTATAGATCTGCCCAATGCCAAAATTCTTTCACTACAAACTCAGTTTTACACCTGGTTTACAAAATCTTCCGTTTTCCTTAATTATATCAGAGAAAACTGTTGATCCACCAGATAGAAAAGGTTGCTCTATTTCTATTTGTTTTGGTGTCAAAGAATGATCTTATAAATTAGTGCCCAACATTTAGAGTGTTCAACCTTGGTATAGGAAGTAATGTTCCCAAAGGCATGAGTTCTGCAAGATTTTAAAAGGTCTTTGGTGGAAAGTGGTTCAATGGCCAGGTGATTTGGGGGAACACTGCATTTAACAAGCAAAAGTCTTCATTGCAAAATTTCCTAGTGCCTTTTGAGAACTGTGTATTATGGAACTCTAAACTCATTTGATAGAGAAGCTCTCTGGGGATAAGTGTTCTGAAGAAATACTTGAAATGCCAGCAATAATTAAGTTAGAAATAACCGAGAGCATCCTCATCTATTGTAAAAGATTTGCCAGGTCTAAAAGGTAGTATGATCCTTCTGATTTGTGCATGTCTTTCTGTCATCCAACACCCAACTTCTCAATCTCTGTGATTGTTTCCAGCTAACAATTGTACATAACCTTAATGAGTGATATTTTTCTCATCTAATCATAGGACTTCAACTCTGCTGGCCAAAAAACAATTTATTTTCTCTCTGGTACTTGCTATTCTTAATCAATTTCAGAATTACTCTATTAAAGAAATATTTGAGTGGCTGCTATGTGACTGGCATTACAGCTGCAATAAATAATAGACAAGGTTTCTGTTCTCTTGGAGTAGAGCCTGATGACCTAAAATAAGGAGTAAAGCTCTGGCCTTCATAGGTGGGGAGAAATTTAGTAGAGAATAGCCAGTATGACCCCTTGCCTTACAAAAGACTTAGGGCTTAAACGACCACCCAGTGTGCCACTGAGACCTGTACTTAACTCTCTTTTCATTGTTCTCTGCATATTCTTCCAGATATCTTGCCTATCCATAGACTCAACTACTTTCTGTGTGCTGGCAGCCCTTATATCCATCTCAGGTTCGAGATGTTTCCCACTAGACTCATCTACCTAGATCTTGCACAAGCCTTTCAGTCCTGACATGTCTACAACCGAATTCTTTCTCGTAGAAACTGTTTTCTCCCCTGTGCATCCAGTCTTAGAATATGTATCTATGATAAACCCAGTTACCCACGCCAGCTGACCCTAACCCCCACATACCATGAGTCATCAGAAACTGTCCATTTGTCTTCATCAATACTTCTCTCAGCCTCTACTAATATTGCCTTAGATGAAATACGTGCATCTCCTTTTTGGATGTTCTAATAGTCCCCTCACATCCATCATTCCCATGACCAAATGAGTGTTCATTCTTAAATATTAATTAAATGTTTCTTTTTATATATTGTGTGTGAGGGTCCCCAAGACCATCCTCAGTGTCACAATTCACTAGAAGAACTCGCAGAATTCAGGGAAGCTATTATGGTTACAAAAAAGGATACACATTAAAATTGACAAAGGAAAAAGGCACATAAGACTGAATCCAGGACATACCAGGCTCAAACTTCCGTCTTTTCCCAGTGGAATTGCATGGACAGCACTGAATTCTTCCATGTTTTCTCAAATGGCGAGATTTCATTCTTCTTTTATGGCTGATAATATTGTATTTTATATATCTCGCAATGTATCCATTCACCCATCAATGGACACTTACCATTGTTTCTATATCTTGGCTATTGAAATAATTCCACAATAAACATGAGGGTGTATATATCTTTTCAAATTATAGTTTTTGTTTTCTTTGGATAAATACTTGGAACTGGAATTGTTAGATCATATGGTAATTCTACTTTAAATTGTTTTAGGAACTTCCATACTGTTTTCCATAGGGACTGCACCAATTTATGATCCCACTAACAATGTATAAGGGTTCTCTTTTCTCTTCATCCTCAGCAACATTTGATATTTCTTGTCTTTTTGATAACAGCAATCTAACAGGTGATATTTCATTGTGGTTTTGATTTGCATTCCCTGATGATTAGTGTTGAGCCAACGTTTTCATTGACCTGTTGGCCATCTGTATAACTATCTATTCAGATCTTCTGCCCATTTTTTTTATTGGATCATTTGTTTGTTTTGTTTTATTTTGTTTTGCTATTGAGTTATATGAGTTCTCTATACATTTTGGATATTAATCCATTATCAGATATATGATTTGCATTTACATTCTCCCATTCAGTAGGTTGCCTTTTCATTTTGTTTCTTTCACTATAGAAGCTTTTTAGTTTAATGTAGTCCTGTTTATTTTTGCTTTCGTTTCCCTTGCCTTTGGAATCAGAGCCACAAAAATATTGCTAAAATTCATTTTGAGGAACTTACTGCCTATGTTTCCTTCTAGAAACTTTATAGTTTCAGGTCTTCCATTCAAGTCTTCAATCAATTTTGAATTAAGTTTTGTGTATGGTGTAAGTGTTCTAGTTTCTTTTTATGTATGTGTTTTTGTTTTTTGCAAGTGGCTAACTATTTATTGAAAACATTGTCCTTTCTCCATTGTCTGTTCTTGGCTCCTTTCTTGTAATTTAATTGTCCATATACGTGTGGGTTTATTTTTGGGGTCTCAGTCCTGTTTCATTAACCTATGTGTTTGTTTTTATGCTAATACCATACTGTTTTAATTATGATAGCTTTGTAATATAGTTTGAAATCAGAGAGTATGATGTTTCCCATTTTGTTCTTCTTAAGATTGCTTTGGCTATTCAAGATCTTTCCTGGTTCCATACAAATTTCAGAATTGTTTGTTCTATTTCTGTGAAAAATACCATTGGATTTTTGATAGGGATTGCACTGAATCTGTATATTGCTTCAGATAGTATGGACAGTTTAACAACATTAATTCTTCCAATTAATGAGCATGGGATATTTTTTCATTTACTGTGTCTTGTTCAATTTATTTCAATAATGTCTTGTAGTTTTCAACACACAGGTCTTTACTTCCTTGGTTAAATTTACTCCTAGGTTTTTTTGTGGTGCAATTACAAATGGGATTGTTTTCTTAAATTCTCTTTCTGATAGTATTACTAAAGAAATTTAACAATTTTTATGTATTTTATATTCTGCAACTTTACTAATTTTATTTATTAGTTCTAACAATTTTTGATGGAGTCTTGAGGGTTTTCTATATATAATATCATGTCAACTGCAAATAGTAACAATTTTACTTCTTGCCCAATTTGGAGGCCTCATATCTTTTTCTTACCTAAGTGCTCTGGCTAAGACTTCCAATACTATGTTGAATAAAACTGGTGAAAGAAGACATCCTTGTCTTGCTCCTGATCTTAAAGAAAAAGCTTTCAGCTTTTCAATGTTGAGTATGATGTTAGCTGTGAGCTCATCATATATATCCTTTATTATGTTGAGGTATGTTCCCTCTATACTTACTTCATTGAGAGTTTTTTTTTTTTTAATCAGAAATGGATGTTGAATTTTTTCAACTGTTTTCTACATCTATTGAAATGATATGATTTTTATTCTTCATTTTGTTAATGTGGTATATCACATGGCTGGCTTGTGGATATTGAACCATTCTTGCATCCTTGGAATAAATCCTGATTGATCACATTGTATAATCCTCTTAATATATTGTAGAATTCAGTTTGCAAATATTTTGAGGATTTTTGCATCTATATTTTTCAATATAGGGATATTGGCCTATAGTTTTCTTTTTTGTGTGTGGCGTTCTTATCTGGTTTTGGTATCAGGGTAATGCTGGCCTTGTAAAATGTGTTTGGCAGAGCTCCCGTCTCTTCTATTTTTTGAAAAGTTTGAGGAGGCTTGCTATTAATTCTTCTTTCAACATTTGGTAGAATTCACTAATGAAGTCATATGGTTCTGGACTTTATTTCTTGCAAGGTTTTTTATTACCAATCCAATCTCTTTCATCATGACTCAGTCCTGATAGGTTGTGTGTTTGTAGAAATTTATACATTTCTTCTGGTTATCCAATTTGTTGGTGTATAACTATTTCTATTAGTCTCATGATCCTTTGTATTTCTGTGGTATCAGTTGTAATAGTTCCTCTTTCATCTCTTTACTTGAGTCCGCTCTTGTTTTTCTTGATGAGTATAGCTTAAATATTTGTCAATTTTGTTTATCTCCTCAAATAACCCGCTCTAAGCTTCATTGATCTTTTCTATTGTCTTTTTAGTCTCTAGTTTGTTTATTTCCTTACTTTTACTACCTTTGGGCTTCATTTGTTCTTTTTCTAGTCCTTGAAGGTGTAAAATTAGGTTGTTTGAGACTTTTCTTATTTCTTGAGGTAGGCATTCATTCCTATGAACTTTCCTCTTCGAACTGCTTTTGCTGCATCCCATGAATTTTGGTATGTTACATTTCCATTTTTGTCTCAAGGTACTTTTTTTCTTTTGATTTGTCTTTGACCCATTGGTCAGTAGCATGTTGTTTAAGCGCCACATATTTCTAAATTTTCCAGTTTTCTCCATGTAATTAATCTTGTTTCACACTATTGTATTTGGAAAAGATGTTAGACAGGATTTCAATTATCTTAAATTTATTAAGACCTATTTTGTGGCCTAACATATATTTTGGAAAATGTTCCAAGTGCACTAGAGAAAAATATATACTCTGTTGCTTTTGGATGGAATGCTCTGCAAATATCTGTTAATCCATCTGGTCTAACATGTCATTTAAGGCTGATGTTTCCTTACTGATTTTCTCTCTGGATAATCTATCTATTAGGGTACTGAATTCTTCTACTATTATTGTATTGCTGTCTATTTCTCCCTTTACATCTGTTAATATTCGCTGTATACATTTAAGTGCTCCTCCAGGGTTCTTATTGGCAGTCAGTCATGTTCCTTACTCAGTCTTCAACCCCGCAACCAAGGTCAAATTGATACAGTATGGCCCAAAGCCCCTAAGTATACAAAAATAGGCACTCACCAAAAATAACATTATTAGCATAAACTATCTGGTATGGCCCAAAGCCCAGGTACATACAATTTTTTCCTTATTAGGCAACATATTTTAAGGGCTCAAAAGTTATCCCCCGAGTTGTCAAGGCCAGTCCTGATGACTTAACTTTTTAGTGTACATTTCTTCTTTTTCTTTTTTTTACATAAATTAACCCATTCATCATAGGCTAGCAATATTTCAAATTGTGGAGCTTCTACTGGTCTTTCAATTCCTTCAGTCTTCTGATGGCAGACTTTACTGTGATGGCAGAAGTGCTGTTGTAAGTCCAGGCACCACCAGCTACTGTTTTCATGCAGGAACCACAGTGTCAGATCCCCACAGTGCTTCTCTTCATCTTGGTTTTGCCACAGAAGGAGCAAGTGTATTTGGCATGCTGGCTGATTTCAATTTCTTTACCATTTTTCTGAGGGAGGCGCCATAACGGGTCCCGTATTTACCAACAATTCTGACCTGCTTGGTGCATTTAGCCATGTTGCTGTCAACTAGGTCAGAACCCACAGAGGAACTATTTCTTTAATTTAAAACTCTTGAAAATTTGTTCTGCTGCTCTCAGGATCAAACTGCAAATCATAAGCCTATTATATAAATTTCTATATAATCTGAACCCTGCCTCCCTCTTCAGCTTCTTCTATTCTAGCCTCTCCCCTATTGATAGAACTCAGCTTTCATCATGGCCATACTAAATTCCTTGCCATTGCCCATATATAATTTTACATCACTCCATGATGTCTTGATGTTTACTATTATTTTGTCCAGCTAGAATATGCCTCCCACTTCTGCCTAGCATATACCAGTCATGTTTTAGAACTAGGCCCATATGTTGGTAGGCCATTTCTATTTATTCCCAGTCATCTCTCCATCCATTTTCTCACATTGTCACCTGTGTCGACCTGTATAGTCACAGCTATAAAACTTTATTGCAGAGATTTAATTAAATAATTGTCATCCTCTACTAGATTAAGCTGTTTGAAGGAGGGCCTGATATATCTGATATGTCTGATTCTCGGTATGTACGTATTTGAAAACTTTGAAGCCCTGTTCTCAGATTCCTATTTTTATGCATGTCCCACAACTCTAGACTGCATTATAAAGTTGTCCTAAACTTTAAAAGCACAGTTTAAAGCATCCTAGTCTGTAAAAGGCATCTACAAACTTCTTCGACATGCATGAGTTTTGGAGAACTTAATGAAGTAAGTTTCTCATTAAGTTATAAGCTTATCAAAGGGCCTGTTTGGGGAGATTTCCCTGTACTGAGAGTTTATTGGAAAGTAAAATGAACAAGTGCAATCATCCAATGGCAAATTTAAAGGATAACTGTAGGGCCTATAAGTCTTGGAGAGGAGAATACATGAGTGTTCTGATCATCTCCCTAGGGAAACAGAAATGAGAGAAGGTATGGTACCTGATAACACAAAGAGAATGTCTACTAGAGACAGCCTTGAATTTCCATTTCTCTATCTTTCCACTGAACCATAGGGGCTGAAGACCTGTAACTTCGAAGTCAAAAATCTAATTTTAAGTGTTCTTGGCCTGATATCTGAGTTGTGCTTACATTTCTGAACTTACACATATTCTGGCTTTAGAATGAGTCCACCTAAATGTCCTCAGATGAGGTCTCAAACTTCTACCCTGGCACCTGTTCCTCAATGAAGAATATGACTTCTTCAGAAAAATGGTAAATGAGGACAGACTTCATTTCTCTACTCAGTTGGCTGTGAATTCTGGCCCTATGGGGTACAGGCCTGAAACAGCTTAATAGACATTAGCTATTATGCCACATCCTGTACTAAGTCTGCTAATTTAATCCTCTCAACTGCCAAATTGGGTGGGTATCCTTACTAATGATGAAACTGAGAGGTAACTTGCCCACAGGGGTGAGGTTGCTCTGTTGTGTCCAATCCCCATGGCATGGTGTATAAGTACGGAACCAAGAAATCTTTTCCTTGTTCCTGAGTCACAAAAAGCCTATGCTATCTTGGCTTCCTGACAGATTATTTAACAGCTGATACCATCTAACACTGAGACCTTAAGAAATGTTTGTATTTAAAGCAAGTTCAGAATGGCATCTCATATAGACACTTCATTCATATGAAGTTAATTCAGATCACTACCTAAACAATGATTGTGGTTTAAACTGCTGATTCTTACATTCATAAGAATTTTATTTTATATTGTATATTTATAAAGTATAAAATGACTTAACATGTAGTAAAAATTACGTTTGAGAAAAATATACAAAGCTTACTCTTGTTTCATGTACTCCTTAGCATGCCTCAGGAAAATAGAGTATATCCTAGTTTCAAAAGAAGTTTACTGGGATTTGTTCAATAAATTCAGATTGCTTCCTGAAGTTGCCTAAAGCCAGATCTTTCATTGAAGATATTCTAGATTATCCTAGAACATTATCTTTTTAATACTATTTCCAGGAAACCAGATAGGGTAGAACTCTAGTCTGACCAGTGATGTTCATTATGAGTACAATATGAATGTATTGAAAACAATGTCCTTCCAAAATAAGTTCCTGAATAAGCCTTTAAAAAGTATTTATAATTCCTTCTCTCTTTTTCCTGCCACCAGCAAAATCTCACCATGCCTAGAATCCTACGTGCTCTTAACTTGAACACCATGTTGCAAGAGATTCAGCATGCAGGAAACTTCTTGATTCAGCACCATGAATTCCTCATTCTCCTTATATTAGGATATTCACTGTTCTCTATTGGAATGGCTTTGTCAGCTGATGACTGGATAACTTTTATTCTAGGACTAGCTCTTCTTTAGGTACTGATACTCAACATATGAACATTATAGTACAACAATGGAGAAGGTGAGTAAAAGGCAAGTGAAGCATTACGATGTCTACCTACAGAATCAACCTCCAACCTAATGTAATCTTCAAAAGTCATGATGAGCCTATCATCCACTTTTGGGTTCAGAGCCAGGCATCAGATGTCTCTTAATATTATTAACTCTTCTTAAACCTGAAATTTTAGCAACAAAAATTTGCTGTTATTCAGCTTTTCTTATATCATGATTGAGGCAGAGGGAAAATTCTTCATCTTGATAATTACGAGTTCTCTCCAAATGTTAGTAAGTGATACAATAAAGTAATCAACAAGAAAGGCAGGTTTAGGGGGAATTTCTTCAGAGCCGGTTTACAGAACCTTTCCTAGGTTCTGGAGTCAGTGCCCTCCAGAATAAAAAGGGGCAAAATCACTGTGCCTATGTACCTATGTAACTTCAAACCAACCCATCACTTAAAATGAAAAGTCAAGGGTGACCCAACTTTTATAGCCTTTGCTACTTATAGAGAGCACAACTTAGGTGGCCCCCAGAAAACATGAACAAAACCAATACAATGATCCCTGTGTATTAAACAGAAACTACTTGGGCAGTGCCTTTTGTCCATTCTCAGGATTCTGATATTGCTGATAATATGTATGTGTGCCAAGGCCTTTTTTCCCAGAATATTTTCTTTTCTCTTACAGCACACCCCAATGAAGAAAAGAGCAGCAGAGCCAGGACCCATTAGAACCAGAAAGACATCTTGTGGTTCCCATCTGGGGCAATTTTGTTTCCTGGAGAACACTAGGCAATTTCTGAAGTCACTTCTGGTTATCACACCCTGGAGAGTGTGGTTAGAGGGAGGTTCCACTGGCATTACTGATGGGTAGAGCTTAGAGTGCTATTCCATGTCCAGCACAAAGGATAGCCCTCTCACACCAAGGAATTATCTAGGACTGTATTGATCCAAAAAAAGGGAAAAAAATAAGTCTATGGCCATGCTACCCTGAATAAGCCTGGTTCTGTCTGATCTCAGAAGCTAAGCAGGGTCAGGCCCGGTTAGTACTTGGATGGGAGACCACCCAGGATGACCAGGTGCAGTAGGCATGAAAAATAAAAAAATGAAGGATTGTAAGCTGACAAGGTCCTTGCAATCTGTGAGGTCAACCAAGGGTTGCCTCGCCTAAAAAAAAAAAAAAAGAAAAGAAAAAAAAAGGAAAAAGAAAGGAATAAGGCTAGACGGAACAAAAAGAACTGCAAGATGATCACTGTTCTGATATATACTCTATTTGTTCTTATTGAAATGTGAATCATATTGGTTCTCACAGGATCACAAAAGAGGATGATGGGAGGACACACTATCAATATTTCTCTATAGTAATGTGTAGTTGGGATTAAAAACTAAACAACACTGCAATTTAATTTCACACTGTAGTTTAATAACTCACAAAAATGCTAAGCCCCTGACACAAGCACAAAGTGATTAAAAAGTTATTTATTATTAAAAGGAAATGAGGCTTCTTGGAGAGTAATTGTAAAGAATAAAAGGTAAAAGTATTCCCTGACAACCTCACTCCTCACAGTGAATACTCTTAATAACCATTTGCACATTATTTGAGGTTTTCTTTTTTTCTCATAAGATTTCTTTTTATTCATAATGTAAAAGTTCCTGATTAATCATTTAATACTTTATCCCAAAGTCCACTGTCTAACCCTAATGAAAATCTATCCAGCCTCTGGTACTAGGTACAAATTTGAGGGCTTGCAAGTAGGAATTCAGGAGTGAGAAATCTCAAATATAAAAGCCATCAGGCCTTGATGAAGGTTTCAGAGGCCTGGCTATTACCTCACAAGACACACTCCTTCTTCCCAATTATTCTTCAGGGTTCCATATGCCCAAAAATCAAGTGGGGGGAAAAAAAGAATACATATTTGATTACATATTTGATTCCACTATCTACATCATCCCATGTTCAAATAACTACCAAGTCCTATTATTTCTTCCTTCATTCAAAAAATACTTTATTAAAAGACTATATGCCAAGTTCTATGCTAGGCTGTGAGAATATCAAGATAAATAAACATAGTTCTTGCCCTCAAGAAGCATACAGCTTGCAATGTAGAGAAAGACAAGTGACCAAATAAGAAAAATAAGATTCAATTTTTAAATCTGGATGGTCATTCCACTCTTCCAAACTACTCCTAACTGAAGAAGGTAAGGCCATGGTTTAAGGCAGTGGTTTTCAACTCTGGTGACATATTAGATTCACCCAAGATTAAAAAAAAATACTGAGGCCTGGGCTCTATCCAAAACCAATTAAATAGACTCTGCAGATGGGGCGCAGACATCAATCAGTTTTTGCTATAAATTCTGTGATTGTAACATGTAGGCAGAGCTAAGAATCATTGGCTTAAGGTATGTCCCATCATTTAGTCATAGCACATTAGCAGTAGGTAAAACAAAAGAGAGACCAATGGCTCCCAACTAAAGAGCATTATCAATGTAAAATAAATATATTATTTCCAAAATTTAAACACAGGTACTATCACAGACAGTTAACAAGCAGTTGCTCATATTTCTTCTAGTTAATAAATTCCTTCTTGGCCAATAAATAATAATTAAATTATTGACTTAAGGGGGGAAAAAAACAATCTGGTGTGAAAATAGCTTCCTCTGAGAAAATCTGTTATAATTATCTAACCAAACTTTCACCTCACATAAAAAAACTGACATGCCATTGCTCTTTAACAAGCCACTGCTGGTTGTACTATTTAGCTTGAAAAGCTTTAATCCATGTTCTTGTATAGGCACAATTTTTTTACTATCAGGTAAATAAAGCAAGCATTTCTTTCACAAAAATAACTTTTAAGAGTACTTACTGAAAAATATGTAGCTGAAAAACACAGGTATAATTTCTTCTAAGCCTTGTCCAACTTGAAGAATTAATTCAATAATCTTCTCATATAGTGTTAAACCTTTAGCAGCTCTCCATAAAACTTTTGATATGGTATTCTTTTAACATCTTAAACCTTAAAAAGTTTTGCCTGTATCAGGCAAGGTAACTTGAATTTTCTTCTCATATCTGATGACAGAATTTAATTTCATTAGTTAAAGGACATATTGTTTAGTTTTTGGTTTGTAATAGCTATTTTAAAATGTTTCAGGAGCCTTCAGCAGGAATACAATGGTGAACAAGATAGATGTTGGTCCGCAAGCCTGTACTTTAAAGGACACATTGTAAAACTTCAGACTATATAAAACCCATTGGGCTAGAGAGGACCTCAGGACAGTGTTTTTTTAAACCTATAGGGTGTGACTCATTAATAGAAGCTCTCTCAGATGTCCCTTGTCAATTCTACCTTCTTAATAATTTTTTTGTCAGGCACTAATTCTACATCCTACTACTGATCCTTCAGTTCATGTTCTTAACACCCCTCTCCTGAACTACAGCATGAATATTAATTAACTGGTATCCCTGGTGAACAAGTTTGCTGTCTTCAATCTCCCTTTCATACTACCTAACAGGACACTCTCTAAAACCATAAATCTGATCATATCATTCCCTGGCTTAGGGCCTGTCTGTGGTTTTCCCCTATTCACAAAAGTCTAACCTCTATATCATGTCATAAACCCCTTGACAATTAAAACCCTTCTGGCCTCATTTCACCACTTGTCTCTCCATCCCATTTCTCTAGCACTCTTCTCAAATTCAGAGCCATCTACATCAACTAAACTGATACACTGGCAGTTTCCTTAATATGCCAGTATTTTCCCTCTTCTTTGCTCACACAACTGCCCTACCTTGCTGAAAGACCCCATGCAGGCCTTTCTTTCCCTCAGTATTTATGCTTAGAACTTAAAAGTTCCACTTCTCTGCACTTTACCACTGATTTGCTCCACTGTCCCTTGTTTGTACCTCTACTCTAGGCCCTATAAGACAAATTTGATACCTTGTATCTCTCACCATCTTAATTTCTATGAAATTGGAGCCACAGCATTAAGCACACAGTAAGTCTTAAAGCCATATCTCCTTACTTCCAGTCCACTACACTATTCTGTATTGCATACTGACATGAAATCTAGTGGCTGTATGACCTTGAACAAGTTGGTCTTCGTAATTTCTTCAACCATAAAACACAGACAATAGAACCTAGTTCATAGGACCATTGTGATAATTAAATGACAATGTAAATAGATTACTAAGTATAGTACCTGAGACACAGAAAGCAACTCAAGTGAAGCTATTACTATTACTATAAACCTTTTAGTGATATAAGAAAATTTATCGTAGTGTATAAAAAGCTTATGGAAACTTCCAAGAACTACAAAAGATATTATGAAGATGCAGACTGACAAATTTAATTTAAAAAGAAGGGGTGCAATCTTGCCATAGAGTCTTGTATTGGGGACACTGCTTATTACTGAGAACTTCATTGTAATACAAATAGAAAACATGACTGTACCATGCCTAAACTAAAAATGGACAAACAGAAGAGGAAACACTCTGGAAAATAGCACATACTGTTTTTCTTCTGTACAATTAACTCCTTTCTTGAAAAATCTGATTGTTCCAATATACAAAAGATGGCCAGTGGTAAGTCTTCCATTGACAGAGTTCGTCCACTGAGCCCCCAAAGTTGAAGAATTATAATTTTACTAGATCCATAATTTTTAGACTCCAAAATTACAAAGGTTTCCTGGCACTGTTAACTCGTCCTACTGTTGTTTTGTTTAAATGATAGCATGTTTGTCACAGAAAAGTATGTAATACAAACTAGTATGTACCTTCTTTAAAATGCCTACATTATATATTTTGGTGTTAAAAAAACATGTTAAGTGTAAACTTATCTATTGTATATTATAAAATGGCTTTTTCGATCTATGTCCTCAATGGTTCTCTAAAAAACTGGTCATTCTAGGCATAGATTCACGCTTTTTTAAAAAAGACATTTCACATGATGGCTGAACTTTTTAAAAGACTAGTTTTCTAAAAATAGATATATTCTAAAGGCAAGTTGATTCATTTTTACTGGCTCTCTTATCCTCCCAAAATCTTTGCTTTTATTTTGATACCATGTGTATTTGGAGGATGGGGGATGAGAGGGCAGTAATTCAACAGAATCAAATATTTGCAAGTCAAAAAAATATTCAAAGATTGAAAGAATGTAAACAGAATTTGTGACCATAAAAAGGCAACATTTCATTATAATGTTTTTCTGAGACAGAAAGGTGTAAAAATATTCAAACTGATAGTTTACTAGATGATGCCTAGCAGAGAGCTATGAAATCAGAGAATTAAAAAGGCAGTATACTTTGCCTGTGATTTTAAATGTTGTTGTTTTATATGAAAAAACATACTTCTTAGAGGATCACAAAAAAGCATTGGAAGCCTAAATCCTAAAATTTTTCTACATTTAGATGAATTTATAATTTATAATGATGTTGATGTAGCTAATAATAGACCGGGATCTGTGCCTTATTTCTGTAATGGAATTTAAAAGGAATTTATATTGCTAGTACGAAATCTCATTAGACTTGAAGTATCGTTGAGAATATGAGAAGAAAAATACTGTTCCTTACTTTTGATTGTAAAACAGATGTAACCCATCATAAACAAATGTGTCAGATTATAAGGTATATTCACGTTAAGAATATTGTCATAACAACAGAATAAAGATATATTGACCTTATTGAAGTAAAAAAATCTTTTCCATATGAATAAGCCTAGGAAATTATCAACTGGAAAAAAGATATTGACATACAGATGCTCATGGCCACAAAAAATGGCAGGTGTATAAAAGGGTAGATACTGTCATCTCCTCCCTCGAAATGATTATGCCATGTTTGTGCCTTGCTCTGCTCATAATTTTATGTGCAAAACTTCTGTGTCTGAATTCAAATATGATAACCATTTTAAGTATTTTATAAAGAACTTAAAGAATGTTTTTGCACATTCAATGATCAGCTGGGCTATTCTTATGCCTGTTCTAAAAAGCTTTTAGACATATAAGGATACCCAATTGACACAAGACCAGATGCAATCAGGGCATTTCCCACACAAATAAATATTCACCCAAAACTAACATATGTAATATCAAATGAGGAAATACACTATGATGAAACTGAAAGCATCTTGGTGCAAATAGACCACGCATTTTTATGCAACTTGTCCATGTGGGATATATTTGAATCAAGTGTTAAAAGATCATAAAATCCTCCAATGAGAAAAACTGATAATATATAAAGCCTCATACTCATTTGAAGGCCTATCCCGATTACAACAAAGGAAAGTAATTTTGCAAGTATCTGGGTGCATATAAAACTTTAGCAATACATGTGAATGTACTTTCTGAATTAGAAAACAAAAGAAACTGGAAATGTATGAATCACTGGATTAAACTACCAATTATTGTAAGAGGCATACTTAAAAGTATTAGGATATTACAGACGTTCTCATTTCACCTTTGAAATGGAAATATAAAAAAATTTAACTGTCTTCAGATTTTAATTGGTGAAAAATTAATTTTCAATGAATGCATCTGATTTATAACAATCACTGACTTAGCTCTCAAATATTCTGCTGAGTTGTCTAAAATTTTATATTCAATTATTTTAAGTAATATCGACAATTTGTATATTAAAATCACTGTGTTTTGATCCTCTAAAATTGATTCACAAATTTATTCAGTGTAATCTTATCTAAATTTGGAAATGGACTTCATGTATTTTTTTAATGTTGGGATACTGTCAAAGATGTTTCAGTAAGTTTAAAGTAATTAAAAATTAAAATTATAAAACATGGAAATTCTGTTCATTTAAAAGAAGATACACTAAGAAGTATATTTTAAAAATATTACTGATGTTTGCTTCTATTAAGGCCAGGAATGTAAAATTGTAATAAATTTTGGTTTTGGTATATTATAATCAAACTTAAAATAATGTTTTAATATACCTACTTTTCAGTATTTTTTCAACTATTTTAACATTATAAAAAAATTAACAATTTAAAAACTAATAAGAGTTATGTATGTACTGACACGCACTTTTTCTTTTACCTCTGGATTCAGTATGACTTGGCTAGGCACTGGCCAAATCCCCTACTTACTTTCCTGGAAGGTTCCAATACTTTGTGTATTCATTTCCTGACTGAATGAATTATCCTTTTTCTAAATTTGTAGCAGGATTTCTCTCCAGCAACAATCCTGAGTCTGTAAACAACAACAACAACAAAAAAAACTATAGCTTGTTAAATTTAGAGTCATCAAATCTCTCAATAAATGGATACTTTTGTAAAATAAATCTTGCTAAAATATTATATGAAAAAGCAAAGAATAAAACTCATGGGAACAGCCCAGAAAAATGAATGGTTCAGTTCTTGCTAATTGAGAAATGTGTCTCCACAGAAGGTTCCACAAAGGAGTCAGAGTTACAAGAAGAAAGCTTTTAAGTCACTATTGACAGGGCACCAAGTTGGTCCCAAAATCAAGAGGCACCTCTTTCAGGAGGCATGCCCTAGGATCACTAAGGTAACAAAGATTTCATGTTACCTTACATGTGTATAGGCCTCTAAATGCTTACTCAATGAGAATAATGTTCTCCCCCTCTTTTATATTGGTATAAAGGAGTCTTTTGCTGGCAAAATTGTTTTATTTCCCCAACCAAATGAAAGAGTCCTTCTCAACACAAATTTTCTAATAAAGTATCCATATTGTCAAAAGAAAGCAACCCCTGATCTTGGAGATACAACTCAAAGCTGTGACTTTTATGTTAAATATTTATGGATTTTCTATTCTACTCCATATCCTCATGCTTATTTTGATATATTAAAACAGAGTAGGGGTTAGCATGTCTGCTTTACACGCAGAAGGTTCTGGGTTCGCGCCCTATGTAGAGACATGGACCATACCCCAGGTGTGCAGGCCCCAAGTGCGCGCCCCAGCTTGTAGGAGGAGACGCCCTCCCTTCAGAGATCCAATTCTTAAGGGGAAATGGCGACATCCATAGGTCAGGGGTGGAAGTGGGGGGGGGAGGTTAAAGAGGTAGGGAAAATATAAAGTAAAAAAATATAAAAGTAAATATTTCAGATGAAAACTTTTCAAGTTTCTTACCAATAGAAACTGAGGTTCCTGGGAGATGCATCATGTTCACATACACTGAAACTGTGTAGACTGTGGCACATTAATATTCCTGAGTAGTCCACAGTGAATAAAATTATATCTTGGGTACTGAGCCCAAAATTTCTTATTCATTTTATAAACCATAATCCATAGTTTGTTTTTGTAACATTGTTTTAAAGTACTTACTATAAAGGACAATCGACACTGTAGGAAGATGGATCGTGTTTTGTGACATCAGGTACCCCTTAGCATACTCCGGGGGTACCCAGGTTCAGAAGCTGTCTGATTGTTTCAAGTTCATGAACCACTGCTTCCTGAACTTGTAGAAACACCTATAAAAAGAAGTAAGGAGATTTGTAATGCATTTTTATAAACAAAGGGCTGATACTGGGTGTTTGGGGGCTATAGAGGAACCCTCTTATACTATCTTTACAACTTTCCTGTAAATCTTAATCTATTCTAAAATTAAAGAGGTAATTTTTTAAAAATTCCACCTGTTTGAGGAACCAAGGGCTACTACTTGCCTATGACTTTTCATTTATATTATAACCTGAACAACGTAAGGTAAACGCGTGACATGCTGAGAGAAGTTTTAAAAGCAAGTATTTAACAAGAGAGGGCTCCTGGGCGAGGGTCTCTGGTCCCCAGATGAGAGGTGAGAAGAGAGGGGCCAGAGAAGTCATGGGGAGGGGTAGGAGGGCGCAGAGAAGTCATGGGGACGGGTAAGGGTATAGGGTGAGGAACGTTAATCAAATGCTAATTGAGCATTGGGATTAGGGTGGTGGCGCCTAGGGCTTTAGGGTGGGCCCTATTCAGAAGGTCTGGATTCCCTGGTATCAAGCTGGGGAGTCTCCAGGCAGGCATCTGGCTGGCCCTTCCCCCGCCGACCTAAAACTAACAGCAGGTCTTAAACTTGTTTTAATTTTCCTATGCTCTAGTCCCCTTTGAAATGAGCTCATTTTTGAGCTACTGTAGTTTTTAGGCTCCGATTTTTCTATTTTTGACAGTTTTCCTATCTTACTATGTTGGGGATAGTGGGGAAAAGCAACCGTTTTGATTACCCAGGGTCTGGGGGACAAACTGGTCAACAAAAGTGATAACCATCTAAGAAACTGGACAGGTCAACCCTCAGAGAATTCGCCTCTGGCTCTGCGATAAAGTAAAAGCAGGTAAAGGTTATGTCACTGCTGGGCAAACAGGTAAAAACTGGAATTAACATCTTCTAAAACAGACCCTAATGGAGCCACTTATCACACAACAAAGGAACACCATTCACCCCCGAGAGTGGCTGCCCCCGAGGGCAAGCGGTCCTCCAGGCTCCCCGGGAAATTTCTAGAAGGAAATTACTCCTCAGGATCTCGCATTCCTCGTGGAAGGACGGGGTGCACCCGCCAAACCAAACACCCGAGAGTTAAATTCTCTCCACGCAGCGCCTGAGGGGCCCGGACAGCAGGTGGGGTAGGGGCGCACGCACGGGTGCGACCCACGGAGACGACTCACTGCGCATGCGGAGGAGCCGGGCGCCGACGGCGGGATGCACTGCGCACGCGCCGTCCTCCTGGTCGGCGCCATCTTTCCTTCGGACAGGGGAAAGGCGGCCACGCTTTCTCGCCCTCCGGCCCCGCCCTCTGCGCGGGGCACCTGCCAGGCGTTGCCATGGGGACCCAGGGGCCACAGCAGGCCTCCCCTGGTGTCCTCTGCGAAACTGGTGCCGGCGGCTGTGGGAGGTCATGGAGCTTTCGAGAAACTCCGTCGACGAGACGAAGAAGAGGCCCGTGCTGGGCCGGTGCCAGCACTTCTTCTGGCTGGGCGTCGTCTTCGACACGGTGGGCGCGACGGCGCTGTTCGCCGGGGCCTTCACCGACCTGCTGCACCATGACCTGCTGCTCTACCTGGGTTGCATCCTCGTCGTCCTCAGCCTCCTGTGGTGGGTCTTCTGGTGCGCCGGCAACGTCGAGCTGACTCCCGAAGAAGCCTGGAAGAGGCCCGCGCACCTGCCATCCCCCACAATGCTGGACACGCTCAGGCAGCACGCCAGCCACAGCTTCTGTTTGAGCTTCGGCGACGTGTCCACCACGTTCATGCGGATCCGGCGGCTGCGGTCCCGCAAGAGGTTCTCGCGAAGAGCCGGGCCTCTCCTCGTGACCGTCACACGCCAGACAGCGGACCGGATAGAAGAGGAGGAGGAGGACAAGGACCAAGACGGAGTGAGAAGTGTCAGGAAGAGGAGCGACGCTGAAGACCGTGGCAGAGAGGCTGTGGGCCCGGAACCAGAAGCTGCCCAGAGTTCAGGAGTTTGCCCCCCGGGTCCTGATGCTGGTCCTCTGGGCCCCGAGCCAGGTCGGCCAACGTCTGCTGAATAACTGCGGACCCAGTAAGTGGAGTCAGAACTCATTTCATCTCCTCTGAACCGACCTCTCTGCCTCCAGCCATCCTCACCACAATGGTCTTCTTGTCCTATACGAACCAGCCTACCGTCATTCATGCCTCTACAAGCCTTGTCCTTTTCAGGTCAGCCTCTGCATACCCTAGCTTCTAAGAACCTGACTATACCCTTGATGGCCATACAGAGCCACCCTTTGGTATCTGTAGCCCCACAGAGCAATTTCCAGAATCTTTCCCTGGCCCCTCAAACTCAGCCTCAACCTGCTCAGGCTTCCCAAGACCAGCCTCTGGCCACCCCAGTCTCTCTGATCCAGTTTCCGCAGGCCCAAGTTTTTAAAGGCCAACTGTGGACCTGAGGGTCATCCCAGCTGTCCAGGACTTTCCAGCCTTGTATGAAAACCAACAGGCACCCCTAGAGCAGTGCTGTAGTCTGAGAGATTGCTCTCAGCCAGTCTTCACTTCCCTGGGAGTTTCCTAAAAAGTCAGTTGCTCAGGCTTTGAAGACTGCACAACCACCAACCAGCCTCCGCTGGAAGTCCCTGACACTGTGTCTCTGCTCCCAGAATCTCCAGCTCCTCAGGACCAACAGTCAGTGCCCAGTGAGAGATTTTTGAGTTGGGTACTAAAGTAGATGTTTTTTGAACGAAGGTGGGAAGATCATTGCACATAAAGGGAAAAGCATCAACAGAAAGGGACAGAGGTGGAATAATTGTGGTTTGTTGGGGACATATTTGGGAAAGGATAGCTAGAAGCAACATTGCTTGGGATGCAGAAGTTGGAGAGTGACAGACAGACAGACACACCAACCTCTGAGGGCTTTTTAAGCATGGTATTTTGTGTTCTTAATTCTACCTGTGGGCTCTATTATAAAGTAATGGCAGTAGGCCAGTAATTAGAGAATTGCCAAGGTCTGTTCCAGTTCTAAGCTGAAAACAGATTTCTTAGACGTTAGCAAGTTTCTAACCAAAGTGTAGGCTCCATGGGTATTCATTTAGAAAAACACTTTCATGTGTTTATTTACTTATACCTTTCTTTTTCTTTCTTTTTTTTTTTTTTTTGCTACAAAGATGACATCAGGTAGAATAAACACCAAATGTTATGGCATTTCTTTCTATGGTGGTAAAATAAGTACTTTCTAAAATAGGGGTTGACAGATTTTCTATTAAGGCCCAAATGGCAAATACTGTAGGCTCTATGGCCAAAAAGCAAAGTCAAGGATATTATGTGTCTCTTTATATAAAACAAAAGAGAAAACTCCTCCCCTTTTGCCTGGTATAAGCAGTGCAGTTGCTTTGACCCCAGTTGCATCAGCTGAAGTCATACACCTGACCAAGAGCAACTGGCCTGAGTGGGAGGGGCCTAGCTGGTCAGGCCTGCAGCCAACATGGTGTATTTCTCTGTACCCCAGTGGCATCCAGATCTGAGGGTGCCATTCTCTCAGAGAACGTGGCCACCTCATCTTGGCCTGCTGGTCTGAGGAGAGGCAATTTGCCATGTCTCTGACTCCCAGATTGAGATTCTACTGTCTCGTGACAGGCATCTGCCAACAGCGGAGTCTACAGGGTATATATAGGTGGTGATTCTTAGGCCCTGAGCAGTCCGCTGGCCAGACAGGCAGGCACTGGGTGCTCTAGGGGAAGCAGGGGTGGAAAATAATTGGACTTGGAGACTCATGGCAATAGCCCACAGTGATACAGAGTGGAGGAGAGGCTGCATCTAGTGTGTAAAGGTCAGAGGTGCTACAAAATACTCTACAATGCATAGGCTAGCCCCTCACAACATAGAATTCTCCCGCTCAAACACTTTGGGTGAGGTTGAGAAATCCTGAACTAGAATAATAAAAAATTGCTCTGTAGTTCATGAGGTACTTAAAAAAATCTGATTTTGATCCTCAGATGAATCATTGCCTCTTATATAGTAATCTATTAGACCTTGAAGATCTTATTCATCTTTGTTTTACTTACCTTTGTATTCCCATTTTGTGTCATCTTTGAATCTACACTCTTATGGAGAATTTATTAACAATAATAGCTGACATTTATTGGGTGTCTATAATATACTACACACTATGGTAAGTAATTTTCTGATATTATTTCATCCCTCACAACAATCAGGTAGACATCGTTATTATCTTTACTTCAAAGAAGTTAGATTTGGTATTGAGAAGTTAAGTAATTTTCTCAATGTCACATAAATGAATGAGCTGGAAATGATGTATAATTGATGTATAACATTAAAAGGTATATATTATAAGCTTTCCTTCTAAGTTAAAGTTATTAAGAGCCTATTTCTTAATCCCGTTAATTATAACTTGAGCTATGATACTCTAATCACCAGGTTACTTCTCTTGTTAAAGCCTCAATTTCAGAAAGAGAATGAAAATCAGCAACTCTTTTTTTTGTTACTATAAGTCATCTAAAAAAATTGCTTTTTTCTTTTCAGAACTCACCAATGTTTCTACAAATTTAAGTGCCAACTTTAATAGAAGCACAGATACTTACATTAATCTATTTTGGAAACTGCCATCTGGAATACTGGCCAACTCAGACCAGCAAACATATTAGACACCTCTGCCAAATATACATGTTTCAGTATTGAGGAGAGTTTTCTAGCTTCAGATAATAGAGTTATTCATTGCTGGGGTTTTAAGCCATAATAAACTATGCCATTCCAAGTGAACTTTGTTTTAAAATAAGTTTTGTTTTGTTTCATTTTGTTTTTAGATATACCTCTCTTGTGAAAGCCTTCCTGTGTTCCAAATGGAAAATAATGTCTCATGTACTCTGGGTGAAGATGTAAGTATAATTCCTAAGGAAATGGACATTGAAAATGCAATTCCTTGCATTTAAGGATACTTTGTGACCTGATTAAATATCAGAAAGGTTAACAAAATCAATGCATGATAGCATTCTACAACTTATATTTGTATGTTCATTTGATTTAAGTAACATCTGACTTTCCCTTTTTCCTAAGGATTTAAAATCTGCTGATTTGATTATGTATTTTAATGCTAATAAAATAAAATTCATTTGGAACTGCCCTTTTTTTATGATCTTTCTTTGAATTGGTAGATTCTTTATATAAGAATGTTCTAATACAGGAGTAGTTTCCTTTTGAAATTTCAGCCACAGGCAAAGACACCTTTTGTAGGTGTTACAATACTTTAGATCAAAACTTGCAAAATTTTAGCTGTTTTTATATGTCTTCTCCTTTTCTGTCCTATGTGTCAGTATTTCTATATTTATCAATTTCAAGAATTAACTAAGCTGGAAGACTTTGTATTACAGATGCTTGGAGAAAGAATAATTGGAAGGACATTATGCTAAGTGAAATAAGTCACGACAGGACACATACCACTTAGATTTCTAGAAAATCAGATTCATAGTGACAAAGTAGAATGATGACTATGATGGCCTGGGGAGAGTAGGTAATGGGAGATGTTTAATGGTGTAGTTTCAAATGAATAGAGTTCTGAAGATTGATTGCACAACAGCGTGAATGTTCTTAGCACTGTTGAATCATACACTTAAAAATGGTTAAGATGCTAAATTTTATATGTATTGATTTTACCACAATTTTTAAAAAATAATAATTGGATTAAATCAGCAATGTATAAACCATGACATTTATACAGTTTTAAGTAATAAATATATGCAAAATTGAGCTTCTATATATAAAATGCAGTAGGTTAGCACAGTTGTTTTAATACTCCAGAACTACAGTTAGGAACTTAGAGAAAAATCATCTTTAATGTATGTACTACAAAACAAAGGACTTGATAAGTGCAAAGGACTTTGTAGAGGGGTGTGTATGTGTGCATGCACACACGTGCCCCTTGTATTTGCAGGGACTACAGAAAAGCCTTTTATCTTACCATGGCTAATCATTATTAATATGATTTAATTTTATCTTAGGTAAATAGAGGTGGCTCTTAAGAACTATGGTTAGTGAATGTCAGGTGCTACCAACAGTTCCTAGAAATAGAAGATGGTCACCCAGAAAGAAAAGCAGAAACAGCTTTAATCATCTTAATGAATATAGATGCTCATGTATTTTCAAAATGTTCACTTTTTCTGGTTTATTTTTTTACATTTTAAAAGAAATGTTTTTATAGGATGGACAGATTTTTAAAATTTAAATCTTTGGCTAGGTAACATATTTCCATATTACAAAATTTTAAAAGCATAAATGGCACATGCTGAAATCTCATTATAATTCAGCACAGTGCTATTGATAGACATTAAAGATGTTACATTAATTTCTTATAAATCCTTTCATTTCTATAGATTATATACCTTCATTTCATATATCATTTATATATATAAAGTACTTATATATTCCAGTGTTTACATACTGTTCAGCACTTTGCTTTTTTCACTTAACATATAATCAAGGTCTTTTCATTTTGAGAGTTAAAGAGCTTTCTTATCCTTTTTTATGAACACAGTACTCCATATAGTGGCTGTATCTTAATTTGTTTCTTGTTGATGGACATTTTGGTTGTTTCTAATTTAATAAATGTTTTTAAGCAATTATAAATTTAGACCTAATAAATAGATATGGCCCAATCAACTACTAATGATTGACCACTGACTTTAAGAATCCCAAAGGCCATTTAGTCTACTTCTTTTCCTGTCCCCTCCAAAACCAATACAAATCATAGTGACCTGCCTAAGATTATATACCTAGTTAATGGCAGAGGCTGGACTAAAATAAGACAGCCCTGAGTTTGAGCCCTCTTTCCAATAAATCAGTGTAATTACAATCTCACTGAATTTTAATTAGTCTCCTTATCTTAGAAATTTTAAATTTAGCTCAGAAAAGATAATGAAGCATTTTACATTTTCCTTACCACCAGAACATACTAATTTTTTTAAGAGATAGTACAGGAACATGCTTTTTTTGTTTTTGTTTTTGTTTTTAAGTGAAGTAGTTGTGAAAGCTGTACAGTGAAAAGTAAGTCTTTCTCCAACCACTGACACCGCTCTCATCCCCTCAGTCCTCTATGGCCATTTTCCAGAAGCAGTCATTGGTCATTGTTATTAGTGTCTGGTGTACCTATATAGAATCTGTACAATACTCTGTGTGTGTATGCTTTTTCATACCATTGTTCTGTACCTTCCCTTTATTGCTCCCTTTATTAAAGTTTCTCTAAAGTTGTTAATATGCAAGTTAAATCTGATTTTACAGGTTTGTAAACTCCTTGAAAGCTGAATATCTGTCTGTCTGTCCGTCTATCTATTTGTCTCTCCTTTGTATCTCCCACAGGACATGTAAAATATACTGAAGTATTATGGACTTAGTTTTATTCTTAGTAATTAAGGTCATACGTGATATCATCCTGAATAAGAATCATTGTGTGTTCTATTCAATACTCTTCTAAGCATTTGATTTAATATCTCTGGCATAGTGAAAACTCAGTTGTGAAAAGGCTAGAGATAATGACAGTAAAAAACAAAATAACAAAATTCAAAGTTTCATTTTGACCTTTGGTCTTACCCAAGACTTCTAAAGTTGGAGTTACTAAAACGTGATTAAATTTATTAAATTTAAGTTCATATTAAGTGCTAGGTACTACATGGAACACCAAGATGATTCGGTCTCTGCAGAAATCATTTCCTGTCTGATATAACTAAGGCTTCCAATACTACACAGTCCACAAACCCAATGTGAATTCCCCATCATCTTAAAATCTCCCACGGCTTGACTTTGCTGGACAAAATGGCATGGGGCCATTTATTATGATTAACAAAATGTTGCAGTACTTTTGGTAAAATAAAAATAGGCAGTAATTAAGAACTTAACTCATTTCAGCAATAGTCTAGTTTGATCAGCCTGAGAAAAAATATTTTTCTGGCTCTTATTTCTGAGCTGGACTGAAGAGGGTAAGCTGCTAGTTTAACCCTGTAAGCTAGGTCAAGGCATACTGCTCTAGGGTCTAATGCTCCTACTGTGCCATTCTTTCTCCTTAACGTGCTTTTATATCATACAGTATGTATCTGCCATACTGTTTTTATAAATGGAGAAATGTGTCATATAACAATACAGTTCTAAGGCTTTCTTTATCCTCTGTTATATATGTAAATTTTTCATTAGATGATTTAGTGTGGAGATTTTCCAGTACAATTATCAGATTATACCATGGTGAATTGCTGTTAAAAATATATTACTTAGTCTGAAACTTAACATCCACTAAGCTTAGATTGCTGTATCTTTTTATTTTGCTCTGCAAAGGGTCTACTATAGAGTAATTTGACTGTAAAGAAGAAGAAAGAATGAGTATTGGCATTACTAAAGGATTCCCAGACAGTTATTCATTTATTTCAGGAATCCAATTTTGGCTGTTTTCTCAATAGATTCACTTCATCTCAACCATCACCACCATCCTCCGAAAGAATATCATCATCTCAACCCTGGTCTGTTAACTAAAATTCTGAGAGATATCCCTTTTTCTTCCTTGCTATGGGATCTTGCACCTAGTTTTCTCCCTGCCCTCAAAGCATTCTGCCCTCACAGCCTCCTGGCCTCTTACTCTTAGTGATTCTTAGATTTCAACTCAATAGTCACTTTTTCAAGGAAACCTCCCTGAGTTCCTTAAAGAGGTTATTTCTGCCCATTATAGAACCACACAGCAGCATATGTTATTCTTCAAAGGACTTTGTTAAATTTACATTTGATCAGTATTTGTTTCTCTCATTAGATAGTTAGCTCCACAAGTGCAAGGACCATTAGTATTATTATTTGCTGATCTTGTATCCACAGTGCCTAGCACAGAGCCTGGTACCTAGGTATTCAATAGATATTTATTGAAGAGATAAATGTAGATGTTAACTACTGTTAGATTGAAAGTCTGTAGACAAAGGTAAAGCTGAGGTTATGTGGTCCCTACCAGATCCAATTAGAAAGACAGATAAAACTAATTTCTGAAATTGTGCCAATAAAACAACAAAAAACATTATTGGTTCACAACTGAAGTCAGATACATTTTCCTTATGGGGAATAGTGGGGGGAGAGTAAGGTACTTTTCTCTGTAGCATCCTCTTGGGAAAAATCTGATTCCAAAATCTTAATTCCAGATAGGAATTAAGCAGCATGAGGTTCTTGTATATTACCACCAGTTTTCCAACAGAATATGATAGTGATTTTTTTCATGTTCCCCAAAAAGAGAAAAATGGAAATGTTATGACTTTACAATATAATTTTGTATATTGTTTTATTTTTTGTTTCCTAATTGTTTCAAATATGGTTTGTGTCTTCAACTGGACTAAAAGTTTACTAAGGCTATGCTTTATACCACTGGTTCTTAATTTTGGCAGTATTGCCCCTTGGGGGACATTTATCAATGTCTGGAGACATTTTTGCTTGTCACAATAGGGAGGCGGGTAACAGTACTATAATCTGGTGGGTAGAGGCCAGAGATGTTGCTAAATGCTCCAAAATGCACAAGACAGCCTCTTTCCCTTATAAAGCATTACATTGTCTGGCCTACAATATCAATAGTGCCAAAGCTGAGAAATTCTGCTTTATGCTTCTCTAAAGTACTGGGACAAAGAAGGCTCTAAATTGTCTTTAGAGAAGATATATTTATTTATCTATCTATCTAGATATATAGATATATATAGATATATATTGGTATCTCTATGTGTGTATACATATATATATGTATATATGTATATATGTATATATGTATGTGTATATTTATATATATACACACACACACAAACACACACACACAATTGAGATCTTTTATTAATGAAGAGTTTTTATAATAATTAGCTCATAAAATAGTCATTGACTCTTTAGAAAGAAGGGAACAAATGGAATATCTACTATTGATTTTGCTATTTAGAAATTATTGATCTTGATCTTCCCTGCATTAAACCCTTTGAAAAACATTTGTTGGGCAGTTAAAGTGACTCTCATCCACAGGAAAGTTTAATTTGAGGCCATTTTGGTCAATAAAACCTCACTTCTCTAAACTGGGTTAGAGAAAGGCACATGACCCAAACTTGGCCAGTGAATTCTTTTCTGGTGCCTTAAAGTATCCTTTTGTCCTTAGAACAGATTTTCCTTTTCCGCTTAAGCTAGCTTGAGATAGAGTCTGTTAACTATCAAGCCAAGAGTCTATAACCAACAGAAATACCCTAGGGATTGTAAAATTCATCTCTAGGGAAAGGCTGCTCTTTTGAAAAAAAAAAAACAGTTTAATGGGTCTTCTGAGTATATGAAAGCAAAAATTCATTCTAGAATAAAGAAGCTCAGAACAATTATAAACAACTGTAATGCACAGTGAGGTAAAAGGATGACTACATCATGGACCAGGCTGGGTCTTTGCAGGAAGCACGTTAATGCTTGTTTGCCTTATTGTTTTTGTTGTTGGAGGGTGGTCTTTATTTTCTTTGATTTGAACTGGAGACAAAAAGAGGTAGGACTCTGGGAAAGGCAAGACTGGATAAAGGAGGCTTTCATCCTGTTAAGATGAGTTGGCCTATGGAACTGGGAGACCAAGTAGAGGATCCCCAATGAAGAGACATGGTCAAAGAATTTCAACAGTGAATTATGCTATTTAGTTTTAAGATTTTTCTTGGGAGTTCAGGCTTCCATTAAAAAAAAAAAATTTAAACATGGCAACCTAGTCTTAGCTGTGCTTTGGAAAAATAACGAAAGACCTGTATTCAAGCTTAAGGAGGATATATTGCTGAGAATGTATATTGGCACAACTTTGAAAGGTCTTGGTTTTCTGTATACCCTCCAAGCCAGCAAAATGAAAGAATAAAGTAATTGCCAAATTGCTTGACAGTACAGAGTTCTCCTGACAGTGTATGAGATGAACTATGATTAAAAAATTTTTTTTCATTTGGGGATGGAGGGGAAGGAAGTCCCACTTGAACAGTTGTCTTGAAGCATCTTTGTGAGCTAGGGCACCATTTCCTCTATACTTGAGACATTGATGATTTCTACACAGCGTTTCGCAGGAACTCTAAAGCAGCGAGCGAAGAAATAGTGGGACCCTATGGAGATAGCAGAAAGACCGCTACTGATTTTACACTCTCGCAAAACATAAGCGTGTTTTATATTTACCTAGCTGTTGTAGCTGGTTTTGATAGTTCTATAGTTTCCAAAAGTAGCATCATTTTCCCCTTAGAAACTGAGGGGAGGGTCAATCCCTCATTTCCCTCTGGCCCCCAGCCCCCAAGCCGCGCCACCTGCTGTTCCCTATGCCTGGAAGACCCTTCGCTGCTTTGTTGGTCAGCCTTGTGTATCTTCTTCAGAATTTTAAGTTCAAGGATTAACGCCTCTTGGAAACTTTCTCCTCTTCCATTTCTCACGCCAGCATCACTGCAGCTGTGAGGTTTGGGGGTAAGTCGCTCGATCAAGCCTGTTTCCGTGAGGATCGAGCAGTGGGGATAGAGCCCCCGGTCCTGGGTCGAGCTGCTCAGTTCGAATCCCCAGCCCGCCCCCATCGGAGGGTCTGGGTTAATCACATGCCTCAGCTTGTTCAGTCTGAACGAGGGATGCTTTGACTCCGACACGTTGTCGAGGACCCCCGCCACCGCTTAGGACCTCCCAGGGGTCCGGGCCTTTCTTTGAGATCCTCAGGGCCGGACAGAGCCGGCCTTGCGGGTCTCCCTTCTCCGGGCGCGTACTAGGCCCCGCTCCCTCCCCACACTGCGCTGGGTGGAGACAGTCCTCCAAGCAGAAGCGGCGCGGGGAGGAGAAACCGCGTGCGGCGCTCTAGCCCGCCAGCCCGCTGCGCTTGCTCAAGCCGGGCTTCTGATTGGCTGAGGCCCACTTCCGGGGCGGAGCGGCCCTAGAACGGGCACGACTTCCGGCGCGAGGCGCAATCGTCGCGCTTCTCCGGCCCAATGGCGTCGCCAGCGCTTCACACGCGGTTTCCAGGGGCCGCGGCCTCTTCGGCCTCTGCGGTCCAGACGCTGGGCGCGTCGCGGACTGGGTAAGGATCCGGGCCGCTTCTTAGGACGGGTACCAAAGCCCGGGGTCGGGATCAGGGGAGCGGGTCTAAAAGGGCCTGGGACAGAGCCCATGGAGTGTGCAGAGGGTGGGGGGAGCAGAGAGCATAGGGTCATCTTAGGTGCTGAAGAGTACGCCCATAGCCCGTCAGTGGATGCCGAAGGTGGGAGAAAGTGTGGAAAAATGAATCCCATCTCTGTTCCAGAGTCTCCTTTTTTCCTCACTGGGACCCTTCGTAGCGTCCCAGGCCTGGGAACTGCATTCTGCTCCCTTAACTCTTCCCTCGCGCTTTTTCATCCAGAATTGGAAAGAGTTCCCTGGGCTATTTGGATTATCAGCCGAATGCTGTCACTGATAGCAAGTTGAATCTTAATTGTTTTTGTTTGAAATTTGCTTCGACACACGTTTAACGGTTTTTATCTTGCTCAACTTTTAAAGTCCCAGCCTCCCCCTCCCACTCCCATGAAATACTTTGGGGTTTAACTTTGAGATTCATTAGTGGGAAGCTGTGTTTTTCATTAATCTGCTCTGTTTAACAGAAGCAAACTTTGTAAAACACGTAACATAATATCATTCCTAATATTTATTAAGTGCTTACCTAATCTGTTAGACTTTGGGGATAGTAGTCTGTCGAAAGAGGCAACAAACATCCTTATTGTCAACAGAACTTACAGTCTAGGGAGGGAAGACAGTAAATACACGAACAGGATGATTTCATAGAGTGATAACTGCTGTGAAGGAATGAAACAGGATGATGTGAGGAGAGGATGGATATTTCAGATGGGAAGGCCTCTCTGACATTTGAGCTTCCATGTGAATGAAGACAAGAATCCAACCATGTATATGTATAAATCTGGGGAATTAAGTGTTTTGGATAGAGAGAACAGCAAGTGAAAAGGGAACCAGCTTGGCAAAGCTGAAGAACAGAAAGGTCACTATGGCTACAGTTTAGTAAGTAGTGGAGATGAAGTCAGAGAGGAAGGCAGGGGCCAGGGTGATGATCTGAAGACCACAGTACAGAATTTGGATTTGTGTTCAAAGTGAAGTGGGAAACTTTGGGAGATTTTAAGTAGGAGAGTGGAGTAGCATGATCTATTTTAGTTTTTGAAAGATCATTTGACCTCTAAATGAAGAATGGATTGTTGGGGGATCAGAGTAGGAGCCGGGAGGCCAGTTAAGAAGCTTTAGAAGTTTTCCCACTGAATGATGGTGGTTCAAAAAATGTTGACTCTTCACAATTTTTATCATTCTCTGTCATAACACTTAATAACTTGATGATCTTGGTTATACAGGATTTCCGATATGCTTGCATTAGAGAATGATTTCTTCAACTCTCCCCCAAGAAAAACTGTTCGGTTTGGTGGAACTGTGACAGAAGTCTTGCTGAAGTACAAAAAGGTAAGAGTAAATAACACGTGAGGTTTGGTGGTCCCCCTACCCCCAGCTTTATTGAGATATAATGGATATACCGAGGTTTTGTTTTGGTGTATCAGAATACAATTAAAGCTGTTATACTAAAGACCACTTGTAACAATATAATTCAAAATTAGAGTAATCTCTTTGCTGAGGTTTCACCTTTTTAGCTGCTTTATTTACATGGTATCTTAAAGACTTCAGCAAGTGCTAAAGTAAAAAAACATTTGATCACGGCATTTTCGTTTTTAAGGGATTACTTAAGCATTAATTTAAATTTATTGGTGTAACATTGGTTAATACAATTATAATTTTTTGGTGTACATTATCATTTGACATCTGTATATTCTATTGTGTGTTTACCACCCAAAATCCAGTTTTCTTCAGCTACCATATATTTGATCCCCTTTACCCACTTCACCCTTCCCCTACCCCCATAGATTTGACCCCGTTTCCTCCATCTATCTCCCCCCTCCTCCCCCATTCCACTACTAACCACTACTCTATAGTCCTATGGTAACCACTAGGCTATAGTCCATGTCCATGGGTCTCTGTTTATTTGTCCTGCTCATTTGTTGTTAAGCATTACTTTAAAACAACTCTTGTTAATAGGAACATTTAGGTTTGTTTTGTGTTAGTTTAGTGATTCTGCTAAGTCTCAGCAATGGAGGGAAAATGTGACATTTTTTAAAAATTGAAGTAAAATTGATATATAATGACTCTGTTATATATGTTATATGCATTTTTATCCATACATGTGAATGGATACTATCTTGGAGTATCAACTATCATATTCAAATGTCAGTACACAAGTATACCTAAATATATAAATGGCTTTTGAACTGTCATTTATTTTTTTCTAAGCCTACTACCTCCACTAACATGAGTTTTTAAATATTGTAGTCATGATTTTATAGTCCACAATTGATGTGTGGAAGTTACAGCGTTCCTTTTATAATTTCATCAGATGTTAAGGTATGGTTAATAGTCTTGCTGTTGATCTTTAACAGGAAACCAAAGAAAGTTAAACTTCATTTTCCCCCTCTCCTTTCTTGGTAAGGGTGAAACAAATGATTATGAGTTGTTGAAGAACCAGCTGTCAGATCCAGACATAAAGGTAATTAATTTTGTGTTTGATCATTAGCAGAGTGGTTGCCTCTGAACAGATATTAATTTGCACTTTTGTTTGGTCCTCTTTCATCTTTTAGAACCTCCTCTCTCTCTTATCCCATCTTATTGTAATCTAGTGGTTCTCAATCGGAGCAGTTTTGCCTCATTCTTTTATTTGGTGTTAAGCTGGAGACATTTTTGATTGTCAGAATGAGAGGAAATGAGGGGTGCTACTGACATGTAACAAGTGAATGACAGGGGTGCTGTTAAACACTCTAAAATGCACAGGGCAGCCCTCCACAACAGAATTACCAGTAGTCCCAAGGTTGAGAAACCCTGCTTTAATCTTTCCTTTGTAGTACCTCTTTTTCTCTCTGTTGTAGGCAACTCTCATGTCTCTCCAATGCTAAGACAAAATAAAGAAACAACAAAAGTATCTCTTGAGTGACTAGTCCTTCAGGGTTTGAGAGTTCAAGATACAGTGTATACCTGTCAAATAGTGACAACTCAATACATTTTGATTCCTTTCCTTTATTGGCCAATTTTGGAAAGATTAGTCCATTACCTCAGCAGTGGTAATCAGATTGCCTGGGATAAAAATCCCAACTCTACTATTACCAGTGTATGATCTTGGGCAAATTGTTTAACCTCTCTGCCTCTGTTTTCTCTTTGTAAAACTAGAAAAGCAATAAGAAGTTTTTTTTAAAAAAAAAAAAACAACAAAACAAAACAGAAAAAAAGCATGGAGATTTTAATAGTATCTAGTGCATTCATAGATGAGAAGCACAGCCCTCGCTTAAAGTAAGAGCTTTGTAATTGCTAGATGTTCCTGCTCACGGTCTGCACTGTCTCCTTTCCCTTTCATGGTGAAGTCCACTGTGTAATTACTATAAGATTACCAATGATATCTTACATGCTGATGATTCCAAAGGGCTTTTTTTTTCAAGCGTCAACTTAATCTTTGTAGCAGCTGACACTATTGACCACGCATTTATTGAAACCTTTAGTTTCTCTGATTTTCCTATCTTCCTACCACTTATATGTAATCATTCTGACAGGTTCTTTTTACTTTTGGTGTTGATTTGGCTACTGAACTAGACACCTTTCTCACTCTACAGATTCTTCTTGCATGATGTCCTTTATACCCTCATAGCTTTGACATCTACCTATGTTCTGATAACTCCCAAACTTATGTTTATAACTCAGATATCACAGACTTTTCTTAACTGCCAGCCCACAAGCATTAAGTGTTACGAGTGCCTAAACCTAATGTTCTCTCTCTCCCATACCTACTCCTTCTGCAGCCTTCTGTATGTGCTTAACTGATTTATTGCTTACCTGGTTCTTGAGCTAGGAACCTTGGAGTCTTTCCGGACTTTCTCATCCTTCATATCTATTGATTTACCAAGTCCTTTGTGGGGTGGGGCTATTTTAAGAATTAAGGTGTTCATTGTCTGGATTCTTCCAGTAACCTCTTTAGTGATTTCAAGGTTCCAACACACACACACACTTTATCAGTAGCACAGCGTAAGTCACCTCTAAAGCACATGCTAAACATGCCATTACCCTACTGAAAAGCTTCATGCCCACTGAAGAATAAAGGACCAGCTTCTTTGCATGGCTCGTAACATTTTTTCTTATGTTAAGTCTCACTAGATACTTTATTCCATGAATTTGCCACTTTTTTCATTTTTATGCTTTTGCATATGCCTTTCCTTTCTGGTTGTAAATGTCTTCTGTATCTAGCAACATGGCCTCCCTTCCTTACTAGCTTTGTGGCTGAAGGCAAATTACCACACTCTGTGCCCCACTGTCTCCACCTGTAAAATGGGAACCAGTGGTAGTTATCTACCCCATGGAGTAGTTGTGAGGATTAAGTGAGTACTAAGGAAGTACTATATTAACGTTTACTATTATGGGTGCTCCTGGATTTAAAGAAGAGGTTAAGTCCTGATAAACCCATCATAAGTTGAAAATACTGTAAGTCAAAAATGGATTTAATACACCTAACCTACCAAAAACTGGAGCTTAGCCTAGCCTACTTTAAATGTGCTCAGAACACTTAAATTATCCTATAGTTGGGCAAAATCATCTTGTGACCATTGCCCAGCTTCATGAGAGCCTTGTGCCACATATTGCTAGCCTGGGAAAAGATCAAAATTCAATATTTGAAGTACTGTTTCTGCTGAATGTATAAGTCTTTCTCACCACTGGAAAGTCGTAAAATTATAAGTCAGATCATCTGATTTTTATTTTAGTCTACAAAACTTCTAATCTTTGATGTCTAGCTGAAATGGCATCTTCTCTAATGGAACTTTTCCTAGTTCTCTCTTAGCACATGGTGGTTCATTCAGTCCATTCTCCACACTTCCAGCAGATATTTCTAATTGCAGATATGGCTTGCAAGGACTTCACTGACTTATCTGGCTCCACAGTACTCCCCAAATTTATCTGTTGGCTTGCTCATTATGTACTCAAGCCATACTGAACTACTTTTGGTTGTTTGAAAACGTGCTTTTCTCTCTGTAAAGAATATAGCCCCCAGAGAATACTCTGTTTAAAGACAGTAGAAGCATCACTTCCTGCTTACAGTTTTCCCTGACCCTTGCTTTCTTCCACAGGTACAAGGGACCATTTTCTCTGTGTTCCACTTATTGTATATCAGCACTTCCCATTTGGGCATCTTGACATACTGATATCACATGAGTTGTGTCCATGTTAGTTCAGAGGAGTGTTGCAAGAAATTTGCTTCTGATAATAGTACAGTACTAAAGCAACAAAGTCTGTGACTGGTTTACTTTAAAAAATGGAGCAGTTTATATGCTATCCTTAATTTTGTTACAACTTTTTTTTTAATGGAAAAGAGATGGGATCAAGCTTTTTATTTGCACTAACAGCTCATCTCAGCTGCGGGTGGTGGTGAGCCACCATTAATGCTACTCTTAAAGGTTGTGGACATGAAATTACCATAGTGAAAATGAGTTGTGATTTAATTTTACTACCAGCTTACTTGGTATTTTATTAGAAAATGGTCAGTTCCATTGAAGTTTGTCACATAGCTCATAGAAAGGACTCAGTGGTTAAAGGTTGAGAACAGGTGGATCAGGGTATTGTGGGAGAGTGGGTGGGGCATAGGCTTTGACACAGACAGACTCACTAGAACCTGGTTCTTTATTGGTTTCTTGGTTAGGTTGCTTATTAATTTTTCTTTGCCTCATTTTCCTCAACTATAAAATTGAATAACAGTAATCCTTTTGCAGCATTGTTAGGATTAGGAAAAAATATATATGTATGTCATTGAGCACGATGTGTAGCGCCTGGTGTGTTCTCACTAAATGCTACTACCTCTATGTAGTCTATGACTGTAGGTACAACTGTGTTTGATAATAGTTTATTCCTATAGATACCACACTGTATTGCTTTTGTTTACATTTTTTTCCCTCTGCTGAGTCTTAATTAGCATTAACCTTTTTCTTTCAAACAAAATGGTTAGTTTATTGCATATGTTATTTATATGCATAAATACAAACTATATTTTATGTAAGTGGTATTATATTTTATTCATGGCTTGTTTTCTTTTTTCTTTTTTTTTTTTAATTTAGTAGTTTTTTCCATGTCACTAAAAGTTGTGAAGAGTAATTTTATTGCCCGAAAAATATTTCAGGGAGTAGTGGAACCATTGTTTATATTATTATATATCTTAATACATTTAAACTCAGTTACAGGTTGGGTTGAGAAAAACTTATATTCATTAATGACTAGTTAATTAGCTGAGATGGAATGTTATCAATATGCTTGCACATCATGACTGTTGAAGAGATGGAGATGTGGGGCCTTGCGGTCTCATAATATCTGAATCTGCTATAATTTTGCAGTTTTAAAAAATCCCAGGTATCAACATTTGAGGTATTTTCACTTTTTTAGGGCAAACAATGAGAATGATTATTTGATTATTTTTTGTTATTATTTATTTAATTATTTTTCTTCTATATAAGATTCATTACATTTTATTTTTCTAAAATGGAAAATTTATTGTAGCATCTTTTTTCTGGTTTGATATAAACTAAAAAATTATCTCAATTTTGGCTTAAATCCAAGTGTGTATCTTTTTATCTAATTTAAGTATTATAGATAGATGATTCGTGTAAAATAGATATATTTCTCTGTTATTTTCGAAGATTTGTGACTTTTCAGAGTATTTTTCTTTGTTTAACTTAAGGATGACCAGATCATTAATTGGCTGCTGGAATTCCGTTCCTCCATCATGTACTTGACCAAAGACTTTGAGCAGCTTATCAGTATTCTCTTGGTAAGTTCGCTATTTGTTTCTCTGATGAATATGTGATTTAGTACTTTGAAATGGTATATGTTGTGGCAGTAAAATGTTTCTTTTACCTTTTTCTTCCTTCTGTCTCTAGAGATTACAGTGGTTGAATAGAAGTCAGACAGTGGTGGAGGAGTATTTGGCTTTTCTTGGTAATCTTGTATCAGCACAGACTGTCTTCCTTAGACCATGTCTAAGCATGATTGTCTCTCATTTTGTACCTCGTAAGTGGTTCCTCTTTGCTTGCTTTTTGTTTTGTACTTTTTAGTTAACTCTTTATTAAAGTGTACTTCCCAGTATACTTTGGAATTTGTGCAGCAATGTGACATTCCAGGATGCATGTTGGTAGCCATTCTGGTCCATGTATGCTCCCTATAATGACCTTTGTGGAAGTGTCTAGATTTGTTTGTTGCTATGGTTTTTATGAATTGCAAGTTGTTTTTTTTTAGTGAGCTTCTGACAAAGTTTAAGAACTTAGGGATTTTTAGCTGTTTCAAAACTGTAGTTATTTGGTTCCCCTCCACATCTCCCGATTGTAAATTTAATCATTGTACTAGTTTAGACAATGGAAAAATCACTTTTTTTGTGTAGCTGTTGATTGCTTAGGTCAATGACAGAAGAATAAGTAACGTATTTTGTTTTTCCCTCAAGCCCGAGTGGTCATTAAGGAAGGTGACATAGATGTTTCAGATTCTGATGATGAAGATGATAGTAAGTATCAGGCAAATGTAAGCAAAAGATGCCTGTCGTTTCTTAGAGAATGCATGCTGAATGATCAAGTTTACTGGCAACTCCAGTACCTATTCTAATAGTTGGACTGTAGCAAGAGGCAACCTTTTATGGAATCTTTTTGTGATTTTGAGCACTAACATGCAATCAATTACCTTAATGCATTACTTGTATAATTAGTTTATTTAGTCTTCATTGATGGTTGGCTATGGAGAAAAATTTCAGAATTATTTTTCTCCTGATAAATAATTTGGTTTGGTTAGCAGGTGGTTTTAGCTTCTAGTACATAATTTTTTAGTTTTCAGTTTTATTTTGATGCTCATACTCTCACTTTTCATCTTACAGATCTTCCTGCAAATTTTGACACATGTCACAGGGCCTTGCAAATAATAGCAAAATATGTCCCTTCGTGAGTATACTTTTGTTACTAAGTTTGAGTAATGATATTTAAATCGCAAGAAAATTATAATCAATTAGAAAATTACAGAATGTTCACAGCATTCAAGATCAAGTTGTATTCTGCATGTTTTTGTAGCTGGTTGATTTAATTTCTCAGTCTGCAAAAGAAAAATGGCATTTTGCTTCTCTATTCATTGTCTTTATTTTTTAAAACTGTATGCAAATTCTCCCCCAAATTATGTACAGTGTTGGAATTTGCTTTTATCTTCAATAAATAAGATATTCAAAATTTTTCAGTGAGAAACACCTGTTTGTGTCATGCCATATAAATAAAAATTTCATTTTTAAGAAAAGCGTTTAGATGTGGGGGTAGACCTGAGTGCCTTCTGTAAGTTTATTGCTAACTTTTAAAAAAAGCCCAAGTTGATCATTTTTCTTCTTTCTAAAACAATATCTGTGTGTAGTAGCAAATGTTTAGATTTTAAACTAATGCTATTTATGCTTATGTAAAATAACAAGTACCCTTTTAATGTGCTGTTGATACACCAAAGTTAGTAGCCGCTTATTTTCTCCTAAATTATCACATATTTTCCCCAAAGCTATGCATTTATTTTAAGTTGCAGTTGCTTGAGGTAGGAGTTACCATTTGCCTCTTGTATTTATATTTTCTCTTAGAATGGAAATGTTATCTTCTGAGAAAATCAGCTGACGTGAATTCATTGATTTTTTTTTTTTTTTTTTAACTAGGACACCATGGTTTCTTATGCCAATCCTGGTGGAAAAATTTCCATTTGTTCGAAAATCAGAGAGAACATTGGTAAGAAATGTTTTCATGAAGAAAATAATGGAAAGATGGTTTTGTGTGATTTAGTTTTAAATGATGTTAGGTCTAAGAATTTTGACTCATATTTCTTCCTTAGCAAGTGATTAAGGATCTCCAGTGCTGCTGCTTTTTATTCCTATGTGCAAACCAAGGTCAGGTCCATTTCAGTAATATATAAAAGGCCTTGATTATACAGATAAAGATTACTAGAAGATACTATTTCATATATTCCTAATTGTAAACATGCCTTATTTAAGTATGAAGGCAGAGCCTTTTATAGATGAATTCTTTTTATGTTTTACTTTTTCAAGTTTTAGATCATTTGTATAGTTTTCAATAAATAATAGCGGTTCCCGCTTAAGCATAGATTATTTTTTCCTAAGGAAGCGATTGTAAGTATTAAATAAAGAGTTGATAAATTTTGCTAATGTTTGTGATCGTCTACTTCAGGTGGAATATTATAAGCCTTGTACCTTTTACAAGCACAGGTGCAGAAATTTTCAGCAAAATACTAGAAAACTGAATCTAGCGACATATAAAAAGAATTATGCACCACAACCAAGTAAAGTTTATTTTGGGAATACAAGGTTGATTTAATACCCCCACATAAATTAATATTACATACCATGTCATAGAATAAATGACAAAACCTACGTGATCATTTCAGTAGATGAAGAAAAAGCATTTGACGAAACCAAAACCCTTTCATGATAAAAACGGAAGGGAGCTTATCAATCTGGTAAAGGGCACCTATGAAAAACACACAGCTATCATCCTACTCAGAGGTGAGAGACCAAAAGCTTTCCCCTAAGATGAGGAATGAAACAAGGTTGTCTGCTTATCTATTTTTGTTCAGTATTCTATTAGAGGTTCTAGTCAAAGCAGTTAGGCAAGAAAAGAAAAAGACATCCAGATTGGAAAGGAAGAAGTTTCACTTCTTTTTGCAGGTGACATAATCTTAATGTAAAAAAATCCCAAGGAATCAACAAAAACACTATTCAAGCTAATAAATGAGTTTAGCATGGTTACAGGATACAAGGTCAACACAAAAACCAGTTGTGAAAGATAATGGAGAAAAGAATAGTTTTTTTAACAAATGGTTCTGGGACTAGTGTGTATACATATAAAACATGAAGTAGGACCCCTCCTTATATGCAGAAATAAACTCAAAATGGATAAAAGACCTAAATGTACAAGCTAAAAAAAACTTAGAAGAAGACATGAGTTAAAATTTTTGTGACCTTGGATTAGGCAACAATTTCTAGATATGACACCTGAAGCACAAAAACAGAAAAAATAGATAAATTGGACTTCATCAGAATTAAGAACTGTTGTGCTTCATAGGACACTCTTAAGAAAGTTAAAAGACAACCCAAATAATGGGAGAGAATATTTGCAAATTATATATTCATAAAAGTTATATCTAGAATAAAGTACTCTTAATAACTCAATAATAAAAAGGCAAATAACCCAATTTTAAAATGGGCAAAGGATCTGAATAGGTGTTTCTCCAAAACAGACATACAAATGGCCACCGAGAGTAGGAAAAGCTCTTAGGCATAGGGAAATGCAAGTTAGACCATAATGAGATAGACACCAGTTTGGCTGTCTTCAAAATCAGGGGTTCCCCCGGTACCGGTCTGTGGCCTGTTAAAAACTGGGACGCACAGTAGGAGGCAAGCGAGTGAAGCTTCATCTGTGTTTGCAGCCGCTCCCCAGCGCTAGCATCACTGCTTCAGCTCCACCTCAGACTGTTGCATTAAATTCTCGTAGTAGCACCGGCCTGTGGTGCCAGAAAGGTTGGGGACTGCTGCTCTAAATGATGGACAGTAACAGGTGGTGGTACCGGTATGGAGACATCAAAACCTCAGGCGTTGCTGGTGAGAATGTAAAATGGGAAGTGGTGCAGCTGCTTGGATTTTGACTGTCTGGCAGGTCCTCAAAAAGGTTAAACAGCTGCCATATGACCCAGCATTTCCTCTGCTGAGTATCTACCCAAGAGAAATGAAATTATGTCCATACAAAACTTACTATGAAAGTTCAAAACTTGCTATGAAAGTTCAAAGCAGCTTTATTCGTAGTAGCCAAAATATGGAAACTACCCAGTGTTTATCAGCTAATGAAATTGTATAGACATGGTATGACTATACAATGGAATATTTGGCAATTAAAATGAATGGTTTACTTACTATAACATGAATTGACTTTGAAAACATTATGCTAAGATACATACTTTAATATTTCACTTAGAGGAGGGGCATTGGTGGCAGGGAGAAGAATAAATGATTAAAGTACAAATTAGTAGTTGATAGATGGTCACAGGGACAGAGAGCACAGCATAGGGAATGTAGTCAACAGTAATGTAATGGCTAGGTGGAGAGCCAGAGGAGAGAGAGTAATCGGGATTATTGTATAAATTATATAAATGTCTAACCAATGTATGGTATACTTGAAACTAATGATAAATTTTTTTTATTGAAAAAGATTCCACTTATGTGAAATGTATAGAATAGACAAATTCATAGAGACAAAGTAACTAGTAATCACTTAGAGCTATGGGTTTAGGGGGTACTTTACTAAAATGTGTGTGTGTGTGTGTGTGTGTGTGTACACACATATACATTTTTTGGATGATGAAAATGTTTTAAACTTGATTGTGGTGATGGTTGCATAACTGAATATACTAGAAACTATTAACTTGTACACTTTAAATGGGTGAATTGTAGATGAATTATATTTCAGCAAACTTGTTTTAAAAAACACTAGAAATGTACAAATTACAAATTTAGTTTACTGGATGTAATTAGGTTAATGATCCTGGATTGCAGTTTTCCTTCTCCATCCACACAGCAACAGACGGGAAAACTGTATATAAATAGTATGGTTTCTGTATTACTGGGTAATCTTTTTCTTCTATTTAAATAATTGGAACTAAAGATTGTATAATTGATGCTTTGCTTACACAGCTATGAAATATTCTGTATTGAAATGTTTATCCTTTTATGTTTCAGGAATGTTATGTTCATAACTTATTAAGGATTAGTGTGTATTTTCCAACCTTGAGGCATGAGATTCTAGAGCTTGTTATTGAAAAGCTACTCAAGTTGGATGTAAGTATTTAATAATCTTGATTTTCATTTATTACATATATTTGTTATAATCAGTACGTGAAACAATAGTAGCAGCAGTGGAAAAGAATCTACAGTTTCACTTTCGATTCATTTCTGTGCATTTCTTGAAGTTTATTTATGTGCTAGGAGTTATAAATAGTCCTGTCTCATCATTGGGGAACAATGCGTTAATTAGATAGTCATACCAATGTCAGAGTACAGTTGTGGTAAATTTTGTGAATGGAACATGCGCATTATCATGAGCTGGAAAACCTGATGCAGTCAGGAGTCAGAAAGGCACTCCTACGGAGGTGATGTTGAAGTTCCTTAAAGAGGCCTACAGTCAGGTTTAGTGGGAATGAAGGAAGGTGGTGAATTCTAGTGACACTGGAGGAGAGGTAAACTGGTTCTTGGGACCGGGTTGGCAGTGGAGAAGGAGGGGTCTGGGGAAAGGAGGCCTTCAGAGGCAGCTCCCTGTGGAACAGAATCTTGGTGTTGCCATTAATAATAAGAAAAGTCAGGAAGAAGGTAAAGATGAAGAGTTCCATTTTGGATGGATTGAGGTACAGGTAGGCAAGCTAGATGGTGAATACTTAGCAGGCAGTTGTAGCGCCTGCGAGTGAGGACTGAGCATAAACCTGTGGAATGGTGCTGTTTAGGACAGGACAGAGAAAATGTAATTGGAAGTGTGGGGGAAGTCGAGTGTGGACGTGCAGGGAGGATGTGGAAAAAGGGAGGGTTTGGTCAGCAGCATGAGATATTGCTGACATTTTTAAAGAGAAAGGAAAGCAAAAGTCTTTGGGTTTGGTGATATGGAGGTTATCTGTTGCTTTGTCAGTGTGGAAGGGGACACTGCATTTCAGGAGAGAGGGTGGATGGATAGAAAATGGGGTTGTTAGAGACCTTGGTGAGGGTTTAAGGTGTAAAGAGGGATGAGGCATGTGTTAGGGTTGGGGGAGACAAGGTGTATGGACTGAGGAGATGAGTTGATGGGGGAGACCATTGATACCATAGGGGAGAAGGATGATGTATGGAGGCAAGCATAGGAAGAGCTGGATATTGGGCAGGCCGCTACGTTGCTCATTTGGAATTAAATCTCTTTGGCCAGCTGCATACTTAATATTTGTGAGGTCTTCCTCTGGTCTGTACTGAAGGAACATTTTAGAATACATTTAGAGTTGGAATAAATGTTAAGTGTGTTGAAGCTGTCTAATTTAAACTACACAGTTCATATTGACTTTCTGTCAGTATGTAGTAAAGGGGCTTGATTTCTAATCTTTAAAATTCCTTCATGACCCAGACAAATTAATGGGTTTGCACCTTAATTGTGTAATGATTTATGTGCTAAGCTGGATACCTTTAAAGTATGTGTATCTGATGAATTTCCACTTCCCCCCAAAATGTAGTTGTATTTAAAATTTTTTTTTCTTTGTTAAAACATAGGTGAATGCATCCCGGCAGGATATTGAAGATGCTGAGGAAATAGCAACTCAGACTAGTAGTGGAACAGATGGCACAGAAGGACTGTTTAATATGGTCAGCATTTGTTAATAAAAGCAGATGTGCACTGCTCATAATTCCAGAGGGTGGGCATCTTCTTCAAAGCTTTAGTACATCAAACTTGAAAGTGATTTCTTAAATGAAGTAGTTTGCTGCCTTGTTGCCGTTTGGTCTCTTTCCAAGGCTTTGAATTTGGGTTTGGTAAAGTACATTGCACTTTTATTTCTTTTGTTCTTTCTGTTTGTTTTTGTAAACCATATATTGTCTATGAGGAAGTGATAAATAGAGCATTCTAGTTTAATTTCTGTATTTTACAAGCTGTATACCTTAACAAGGAAATTTTCTACCTGGGGTGACGTCTTAAGTTGGGTTCACAGTGGATGTCAGGAGCTGGGGAAATCTGTGACATTTGCATGGCCACTCTCTATGTGGGTCTTCTAGATGAGAATCAGAGGCTGGGGCTCTGGACCTGTTATTTTATTTTGAATTCCATGGGTGGTTCTGATTCACATCTCTGGTTGAGAGCCCCTACCTGAAATGGTGTATATATATCTTCTTTGTTTTACCCTTTAAAGGAAATAAGTACTTCTAAAAGTTTTCCCACTAGACTACTTAGCCAAATTTTTTAATGTCAGTTTTTACATCATCTTCAAAGGATGAAGACGTAGAAACTGAACATGAAACAAAGGCTGATCCCGAAAGGCTCGATCATATGGTACATCCTGTCGCTGAACGCCTGGACATCCTGCTGTCTTTACTTTTGTCCTACATTAAAGATGTCTGCTATGTAGATGGTAACTACCTGTAACAGTCACACTTGCTACTGTTGTTGAATACCTACTGTGTACCTGGCTTTGTGCTGGGCATTTTTCATACATTATCTAGTACTGATAGAAATCCTATTAAAATCACCATTTTGAGTATGAGGAAAAGAAGGCTTGGAGAGATTAAGTTGCTTGCCAGTGTGACAGCTTGAAAATGGTGGCACTGGGAATCATTTGTCTTTAAAGCCCCTGATCTTTCACTGATTGTTGTTGTAAAAGATTATATGTGGAGTTTGGTCTGTTTTAGGTGGAGATCATATTACACTCAAGTCATTCAGGATATTTAAGAATGGTGTAGTAGATAATATATACTGAGTTTTGAGCGTTTTAGTACTGTGGTTGCATTGGTACCAAAGTGAGCAGATCAATTTGCTTCTGGCCCTCATGCAACTTTTAGTCTAGAGGCTTTGCCATGAAAAAGAAAATTTTCCATTCAAATTGCTTGGATTTAAGAATGAGATTCAACCATTCAAAATAAGACTTGAATCTGAGTTGACTGTGTAACTATCTTTTTGCTGTTGGAATAATAATACATGTTGACCAGAGAAATTTGGAAACTGTAGGAAAAGATTTAAAAAGGCATTCTAAAGGGCCACATTCCTGCTAGTCAGAAAACCATTATTAGCATTTCGATGTTTATTCTTTTTCTGTTAGCATGTGTATTATTAGTGTGATTTTGGTGGATTTTGGGGTCACACTGTATGTAGTGTTTCATAATCCGCCCTTTTCACCCGTTGAACATTTTCTCATACTTAGTTTGTTGTTTAAAAATAATTTTTGTTGAGCATGTGGATTTAACTGGTCTCTTTTACTCCTCCCCTCCCTTTTTTGCCATTATAAATAATAGTGTAATGAATATCCATATATTTTCAATTTTTTGCTTTAATAATTTTTAGCAGAATTACTGGATCAAAGGACTTCTACCTTATGAATTGTAAAATTATCTTTATAGATGGGTTTACATTTATGGCATTATAACTGTGTTTGTGAGGTGAGGGCCTGCTTCATTACCAATGCCGGATTTTTTTTTTTTTTTTTTTTTAAGAAAAATCAAGATTTATTGGAAGTACATTTTAGAGGAGGATGGGCTGTGCTAAGGAAGGCTCAGCTCTGGAATTTGGAAAGTGAAGATAGAAGACAGTATGGGTTTTCAGCAAAGAGAACTGTAACAGGATTATTAAAAAGGGAATCTGCAAAATAAAAATGGCATTTTGTTTTAATTGTAGCTTAATGGATGATGTATTATTGTATTGTTTTCTTTTTAAAATTTGGTAAATGAAACTGGTGGCTTGAAAATAATGTATTTATAAAACTGAAATGCCATATTTCCTCTATAGGTAAGATTGACATCAACAAAACAAAGGATTTATATCGAGATCTCATAACTATCTTTGACAAACTCCTCTTGCCCACCCATGCCTCCTGCCATGTACAGTTTTTCATGTTTTATCTCTGTAGCTTTAAATTGGTGAGTATGTTCTTGTCATTATCTTATTTTATTCTTGGCCGCGATTTGTCCTTAAAAATTGGTGGAAAGAGTAGAGGGCACTGCAGCTTCCTGCCAGATCAGTCCAGTGCTGTGAAATTGTCATCCTGCATTTGGTCCACTAGGTGGTACCCTGCCCTTTAATTTAAGCCTTTCTTTATTAAAATCTCATTTAGGATATTTAACTGTTTGTTTCCTTTATTCTCTCTCAGTTGAGCCTAGTTAGCCCAAATCAACTTTTTAATCCAGAATTTTAAAACTTTAGGTTTTACTTTTTAGTTTGGAAAAAAAAATACCAAAGACTTTCTTCTCTTGCAACTATTCTGTAGTTTCCTGGAATAGTTAGGGGAATATTAGGGATAAGAAGGTTAAACTCAGTCTGCACCAAAGTATGTGTTAATAGCTTTTGAAAAGAACTATTTAGGAGAAGTTGGAGGTACATTTATTATCTCAAGCTGTTTAAAAATAAGAACCGTGATAACTATTTATTATTTAACAATAAAACAGACATTTTCCCACATTGTTGTGTTAAACATGTTAGGGTTTATTTAGCTAGAGTAGCTTATGCATTAAATAAGATCAGACCAACGCCATCTCTTGTTACAGGGATTTGCAGAAGCATTTCTGGAACATCTCTGGAAAAAATTGCAGGATCCAAATAATCCTGCCATCATCAGGCAAGCTGCTGGAAATTATATTGGAAGCCTTTTGGCAAGAGCTAAATTTATTCCTCTTATGTAAGTAACCTGATTTTCCAAGTACTTTTTCATATCATTCTTTAAAAAGATTATATTATTGTCTTAAGTCAGAGAAATATCTGCCGTATTTTTTTGGTCAGTCTTTGAAGTGAAAAAATTTGTTTCCCTACTCTCTGCAATGTGTTTATATTTCCAAGACACAATTTCAGAATAAAACATCTCTTTTTTTAGATAAAAAACCTCACGTGCAAAGCTTTTGTCATCTGTCCTGTATGGTTGTGCTTGAACATGAAGGTCCAGTTGTTTCCATAGGTAGTGTGCAGTGTTTTGTACTGTTTTGGTTGTATTTGTTAGGTTTGTCTTTTTTTATCTGCATTCTGAATCAGTCGTATCTTAAAGCTGACGAAAAATCCTTATAAAGGTCATAGATCTGTGTAGGAGGTCAGTCTGGGCCTGTTTCTTCCAGTGATCTATGAAGATACCTTTGGGCAGAGAGGCTGTTAACCCTTCCCCAACAATGAAAAGCTGTCTGACTGTTCTGTCCTAAATTGTAGACATGGGACTTCATTAGGATGTAGAGAATGAAGTCAACCAGACTGTCTTTCCCTTGTATGCGGTTGGTAAATGCGCCCTTATCTTTGGCCATGTCCACCTGAGAGGGCCAGGAGACCATCTGAGTTGATAAGAAGAACCTGTTCTCTATCCCTCGAGACTGCAGGCATTCTTAGGGCCTGCCCGTTGTTCCTAAGGCCTGTTTGTGTGCTCTACTTTGTAATTGGAAGGCTGCCTTTCCTATCCATCAAATCCTCATCCTTCCTTTGCTGCTTCTCTGTGCCCATGAGTAATACATAAGGACACCTGTGGACTGACTTTTCTTAGTTTATTTTGAGAGGCAATTGTGTGTTTTTATGTCACTATATGAACCAGTGGAGCTGACTTGAATTTTTCTTTTCTCTAGTACTGTAAAATCATGCTTAGATCTTTTGGTTAACTGGCTACACATATACCTTAATAACCAGGATTCCGGAACAAAGTTGTTTTGTGATGTTGCTCTCCATGGACCATTTTACTCAGCCTGCCAAGCTGTGTTCTACACTTTTGTTTTTAGACACAAGCAGCTTTTAAGCGGAAACCTGAAGGAAGGTCAGTGATTTGGGTTTGGTGGGTGTGAACTGGGTTTTCTTCGTCACCCTTTAGAATGGAGATACATTATTCTTTTGATTTATCTAAAGGTTAGAATCTTTAGATAAAGATTGTTTATTGGGTTAGTATATTTTATGTGGTCCCCAAGAACAGCGTTCAATTAAGTCAGTTTAAATTGTTTTGTTTATTGTCATTAATAATTCAAATGGCTTAATATAGGCTGTTTCCAATAAACCAGAGTTTCTCAATCTCCCCACCACTTACCTTTGTCGTGGAGTCACCCTTGCATTATACAGTGGTGAGCAGCAGCTCTCACCCTCTATTTACTAGAAGCCACTTGCAAACCCCCACCCCAGTTGTGACAACTAAAACTGTCTCCAGACACTGCCAGATGTCTTCTCAGGGCTACAGTCACCAAAGTTGAGAACCACAGCTCTAAACTGAAACTTGTATGTGTTGCATTATTATATATTTACTTGCATCATGTATACTTCTAAAAGGGGTTAAAAATAGTTTTATGCTCTAATTGTAGGAGAGGGTTTTATCACAAGGTAAGTAAAATCTCTGCTTTTCTTTATATATATAATTGGTAAGAGTCTGGTTAAAGAGAATATATTTCTTATAAGTCATGACATTCCATTTTTAGTCAATTTTTATCAAAATGTACATCAAAGAATCTCTTAACAAAACAGACTTAAGTACAAGTTGGTTTGCTTGCCTCTTAAAAAAAAGTATGGTGTCTTTTACTAAATAGGAGAGGATTCTCTTTATTAGTTCCAAGACAGTAGAATCTGTCTCATTTTTCATTTATATCCATAGTTTCCTTGTAAAAATATATGAAATACCAATAACTAATCATATTTAAAAACGTGTTAAATCTTAGTATTTAAGATTTGCAAGTCTTGTTTTTTTTGGTTGCTTGTCAGATTGACACACACACACACACACACATACATACATACATACATACATAGACACACACAGTATATGGAATACAGGAACAAGAAATTTCTACACTGTATTGGCGTTGCCTCTAGGAAATGGAGATTCACTTTTTCGGCTCAGTTTCTTAATGTTCATGACAGCTGAAATCAAATCACGTGGTTTTTTTTTGTTTTTTGTTTTTTCTAAATTCAGTGTATGCTTAGATTCATATATCTGAATTTCAAATTGTCATACAAGCTTGTAGGCCACTAAGAATGTGTGTTTACTTCTTGGGTCTTTAAAAGAAGACACTGGGGTGGTTCCAAAAAGTAGTGGTTAGCACATCTGCTTTACATGCTAAAGGTCCTGGGTTCGAGCCCCAGCAGAGTATTGGCCCATACCCTGGGTGCGCCAGGCCTCGGGTGCACCAGGCCTTGGGTGCACCAGGCCTTGGGTGCCTGCCATGAGTTTGTGGAAGGAGATGCACTGCCTTTAGAGTTCCACTTCTTAAGGGGAGACAGCAACATCTGTAAGTCAGGGGAGGAAGTGGGGAGTGGGCAGAATTAGTAAAAATATACATATATAAAATAAAAATTAAAGAAGACTCTGTCTTTAGAAAAGTTGGTTTAGTCCTCAAGGAATGTGGTTCAGCCTCGTGATGTTCTTATGGGCTCCACATTGTCTGATTGCCTACAGGGACCCTTCTTTAAAGCATTTCTGCAAATAACATTTTAAAAATCATTTAAAATCTGTGTCGCTTGAAGACTGTTATCTTTGCACCTTCTTAAAATCTCTTGTTTTTTAATCAAAGGTTTGAGGTACCTTCAAAGTCTAAATTTTGAACGTATAGTGATGAGTCAGCTGAATCCTCTAAAGATTTGCCTGCCGTCGGTAGTTAACTTTTTTGCTGCAATTACCAGGTGAGTTACTTGTACCTTATTGGTGGAAGTTACTTAAAAGTAAATTTATGTTAGTATTGGTATTGTAAAATTCCATTAAATTGCTGTGAAATTATTTAGCAGAATGAGTTTATAGCAGACATTTAAAAATTAATAACCCAACACTTGCAGGAAACACTGCAGTGTGGATTTTGTTTTTATATTGTTTTGGTGGCTTTAGAAATTGGCATTAATTTTTATCCAGAGAGCACAATTCAACAGAAGTGTAGACACTTAGAAATAAGTAAGGTATTTCTAACTAAGCTAAGACAAACAAATCAAAGGTGTCATTAGAGTGACTCCTATAATAGTAATAAAAATAGACCGAACATGAGAAATCAACAATAGGAGATTGGTTTGCTGAGGGACTGTATTGTCTCAGGCCTTGTAGCTTCAGCTAATGCATAGTTTTTCCTGTGTGCCTGGCACAGTTCTGAGTACTTTACATAGAACCCACTGAAATTTCACATAATCCTATGAATAGGAAGCTGGAGGCACAGAGAGATTAAATGACTTCTGTGCAGTCATAGCTTGACTGGGGGCCGGGCCAGGATTTGAACTCAGGCAGTCTTACTCCTCATAAGCAGTCACAGAATTATTCTGCTACACGTGGAAAGTGAATTGGAGACTTTGGGCATTTGATCAGAATATTCAGGACAAGGTCAGAGCTGATCAGCACAGGCACACACTAATGTCACCCAGAGGCACAGCTGCTGGATTGTTGGAGATGCACTTCATCAGCTTCACCAGATATTGTGAACTGTTCTCCAGTTGGTTTTGCCATTTTACCCTGCCACCAGGAATAGGGAGTCAAATCCAATCCTTGGCTACTGGAATGGAAATAGACCTATGTTTTTAAAATTACAAGAGTGACCTGAGAACATGAGCAGATATATCTGAATAAATATTGTGGGAAGGAGAATGGGAGGTAGAGACTGGCAGAAGTGAGCTAAATCCTCATTTTAGAGAAGCTGTCCAATAATGATTAAAATTGCCAAGTCATATGGCAGTTACCACAGGAGGAATTGACAATAGTAGTCCTCATGTTTTTATCAGGCGTTCTCCAGTATAGGTAACTTTTCACTCACTTAAGCCTCTTCCTTTCTTTATCTTGTTCTGAGATCATGGCTCAATCATCCCATGTCCTTCTCTCAGTACTGTTCTAATTTCTTCAACAGTCAAGTCTCTCCATCATCAGCCACTGTCTCTCAGTAAATTTTGAATCCCTTTTCCACTCACCTTTTAATTCTTTTATATAAATAGTAAAAATAAGCACAGCTATATACTTTTGCAAACTTAAAAAGAATTTTACCTTGAACACATTTTTAGTGAGTCATACATATTAATCTAAGCCCACTTCATTTTCTTAAACTGATAGCCACATTTTCTTTCTCCTTAGCAACCTTGTACAATAGGCCTGGAGAACTGTACCCTAAAAGCATTATTTTTTGCTTTACTGTGTTCCTTTTTCTTGTGGTTGTTATGTTTGGCATAACAAGATAGTTGTCACACATGACCAAGCATGTTTGTGCACAGTGACTCCTTCATGCTCATGCCTCCACCTTGTTGGTTGTTTGTTTCACAGTAAGTACCAGCTAGTCTTCTGCTACACTATCATTGAAAGGAACAATCGCCAGATGCTTCCAGTTATAAGAAATACAGCTGGAGGAGACTCAGTGCAAACCTGCACAAACCCACTTGATACCTTCTTCCCCTTCGATCCATGTGTGCTGAAGAGGTAGGTACTTTTAGACAGACAACCTGTCAGTGGTGTATTTGCTTTTCCCAAGATTGGGATTTAGGATTTCTTTGCCATATGTGGCTGTTCTAGCTGTTTATTCGTGTCATGGTCTCCTTGTACGTATTTCATAGGCCCAGAGTAGACAGTGCCTGTTAGAGGCTGCAGAGTGTCATAGGCACACCAGCATTTGCAGATCTTTGCAGTAGGAATCAGATTGACACCAAGGATTTTTGTTTGTTTGTTTTTCTTTAAATCTGTTGGTTTAAACAAATAAGGGAGTGGGGATAAAGGTTCCTGGCTAGGGAGGTTACTATCTTTTCATGGTTCGTAATTTTCTGCCAAGTGACCTTTTTTCCTCTGAAGACCACATTCCATACCTTTGCACAGGATAAACAAAAGCCAAAAGGTTTATCTTGATGAAAAATTCTGAAAAACCACCAAACCAAACTTAACTTTGACTTTGTATAAGGAAGCAGAATTTTTGCTTAATTATTTTCTAACTAACAGCACAATAAGTTGGGATTATCTGTTTCCCCAAGGCTTGGTTGACTGCAACCAGATTGGTCTTTTTTCTAGATTTCTTTTAATAAATAACTTTGGGAATATAAGAGGAAATTCCAGAGTAATTCAGTCATTTTCATTTGGACACATTGTTACTGTCAATCTCTGCAAAGTTGAGAAACAATTAAACTTAAAATGAAGAGATGAGAAACAATAAGTGTAATACTTCATCTATACAAAGTAAGAGCCACATTAATCATAATTACAGTACTTACACTTAGTATTTTTTGACACATTATTTGAGCCATAGTTTTCATTCACTTCTTTTTGTGTAATAGGTCTTGTAAGTAAAGAAATATATTGTGATCTTCACTGTAGTGTTTAACTTGAAATGTGATCTTTGTTGACAGGTCAAAGAAATTTATTGATCCCATTTATCAGATATGGGAAGACATGAGTGTAGAAGAGCTTCAGGAGTTTAAGAAACCCATTAAAAAGGTAAATTTGTGACTTAACACACTCCTGAAAATCTCCTATGTGCTTACAGATCACAGGCAAATAGTAAATAGCAATGTTACACTTAAAAAAATATATTTTATTCTTTTTGCTTTTAAAAAATTCCAAGCTCAGGATATGGTCTGATGAAAAGTCTTCTGGATTTTTGGATGAATTGTTTTAACCAGGTACTTCACATGCTGACTTTGGGAAGCGAAGGTTAATTAAAAATCAGATCAACAAATTTAGATCTTACTCCTTGACCATTACCAACATGTAACAATCTCAAATTTACTTATGTTGAAATTGTAAGTAACATCGTAATTTTGTAGAGGTTAACATTAATTTTATAGATCTTCACAGATAGGTGGTAAAGGTGCAGATCAGGAGGAGGTCTGGCAGTTATTGCCAAAGAAGAAAATTAGAATCCAATAATAAAAAAATATCCCTGTTTATTTGTTGGCTCATTTATTTCCATATTAAAAGTCAGCTTTAATGTACCTCTTTTTTCATAAGTAATCATTGGAAAACTCATCTTTATTTGAGGAGGTCATTCCTTCATTCTTTCATTCAAATTGTGTTAGATACAGGGTTATAATAGTGAGCAAGAATGACATATTATGTTACCTGCCCTCATTGAGTTTAAAATCTGTTAAAAAATCAGACTTTAAACAAATAGTGACAATATGTGATGAGCAGTTGTGTGTGTGGTTTTTAATAAAGAAGTGTACATCACAGGACACTTTTGAAATTGTGATATATTCACCTTTTCAGAAGTAGCACATTCCTGAGGAAAGGAATTCTAACTTAGAAGCTTTTCAAACCACCATTTGTGATCTTACTGATAATCTGTTCTTTTGACAGGAGGTGGTGGAAGATGAAGATGATGACTTTTTAAAAGGTGAGGTTGGGACCACACCAGGCTCCTTTGACACGCATTTCCGAAGTCCTTCAAGTAGTGTGGGCTCCCCGCCTGTGTTATACCTGCCAGGCCAGTCCCCTCTGATGGCGAGGATTTGTGATTGAGACGACATCCTGCTCCATCGTGCCCTAGTACCAGGGCTCATGCTGTTTGAGCGTCACATCGCACCAGAGCAAGTACCTGCTTCTGCAGCTTTCTTTGCAGTTATACCCACTCTAGTGGCTGAGCAGATGTGGTTTCTTTTCATTCCCATACAGAAGAAGACTATCATGTGCAATATTTTACAGTGGAGTTGATGATAAATGTTGAAGGCTGGGGTTGTTTATACTTTTTTTGTGTTACAGCTTTTGACATAATTATTGTGAAATTTCTATGATTGGCAAGAGTCTATTTTAACACATTGCATTTTTAACACAGATTTTGATCAGAGGCATTGTTATAGGACTTTGTTTATCTTCTTTTCAGTGAAAATCCTCTAGGATACTCTTTAAAGTCTTCAGAATGAATTTATTTTGAATATATTATTTGCCTTCTGCTGAAACTATGTTGGGATTTCAGTGGGGTGCAAGGAAAAGAGGGGGAGATGGCCAGAGCTGGTCCCAGCTGCTAGAAGTTGGAGCTGGCACTGATGGAGATGTCCAGGGATGCCAGAGACCAATAAAAGCTTGGAGGGAAGAGAGAGGGTTTGGGGCAACAGAATTAGGCAGAGATCAAACACTTGTGAGTGGAAAAATGGATTTAAAAGAAAACTGGAGTTCTAGGTAAATATAATTCACAGTGGCTGAAAGTAGGGTTGGACTTTTATTAAAACACAGCACAGAGTATTTCACCCTGAGGCTCCTAAGAGTGCTGTTAAAACTGGAACTATTCGTTTATAATGGAATGTTATATTGTTTGGTTTTTTTTAGATGATAATCAGTTAACCAGTTCTCATTTTGAGGATTTCTTGGGGAGGGCAGGGCAGGTTTTACGTTATTTGCTGCAATGGTTTTGCTAGGAACTATAGGCCAGGGTTACAGCTACAGCCTATGTCTATTGGCTATTTGTATTATGGATTCAGCTCAGTGAAATCCTCTGGCCAGGTTCTTTTTGTATTTTTATAACTACCAAGAGAGAGGAGTCTAGATAACCTTGCTTTATATCAAATTTGTATAAACACTGCTAGAATCATTTTGAAGCTCATCCATATTTTAGCTTCATTCCTTATTTGTGTATTTCTTTGTTACTTGTGAAAATGGACATCTTTAAACATATTTATTTTTCTGCTACTTTTTCTATTCTTTATTTAAAGGCAAGTAATATTTTCTCAATCACAGATATTTTGTAATGAAATACTTTGTTTTTCCTAGGGCTTTGTATGCTCTTGTATAATTACACTGATGGCAATCTAGAATTTGAATTTTAGTCTGTAAATACTTTTTTGAAAAATAGAAATTTTTATCGGTTTAAAAAGTTTTGGATATTGGTGATTTTATTTTGGTGATTTGGTGGAAAGTCATTTGAGAACCTTTAGGTTCTTTTGTTTTTTAACTGCTGACAGAAAGGTGGGATTTTTGTATACTGGATAAAATGAGTAAATAGTTGACAGTAAGGTAGGTCTGGGTTGGGAAGTAGTTTTAATGTAGAGGGATATATTTATAAATAAATATTTAATTCCAAAGGAGCCTGAGGAAAAAATTTATTATGAAAATAAGACAATGGTATGGTTAATCTGGAACTTTTGTTCTTATACTAATAAAGGGAGGTACCCCAATAAAGAGGCTTCTCATACAAAAGTCCTTTTGATTTCTTTGTGTTTTTTACTGATCTGCACTAAAGCACTGTTTTACAGTGGAAAACTCTGACTGAGATTTCACTATTAAAGAGATGAAAATATTGCCAGTGTGATTGTGTGTGCTCAAAAATAAATTGCATGTTGGTGATACAGAATCATGAGAATGATCACCAGGTGCTTCCAATTGCATCTGAAGTTTTGACTACTCTCCATAGTCACACCCAGGCTAGAATGACAGAGGCTTGAACTGGTCCAAGGAAAAGGAACACTTCAAAAAATTTACATACTTTGGAGGATCATCTGGGGGGGGAAATTCTGAAATCTCTTGTGAATTATACGAAAACAGGATTTTTTCTCTCTCTTACTGAAGAGCAGACATTGAGTTGGGGTAGGAGAACCTGGGTCCATTCTCTTGTCTGTCTGCTATGGTTGGGTCTTCTTTAACCTATTTCCCATTTGCCCAGGAATACTTGCTGGCGGCACTTGTGGCTGCAGTGTTTAGCCCAAGATAACTGGTGGATAGCAGTTCTAACCTTACCCCCAGGGTTTCCCGCAAAATACTTCACTTTATTCTTTTTACATCGCTCTAGTATATCGATAGTCTTTGGAAACAAATGACATCATTCTTTTGATAGCATTCTGTCTTTGTAGTGGTATTTCCATTTATAAAATATAGTGATTCTCGATCACTGAAAATGTCAAATCCTAGAAAACAGCATTTCTATTCATGATATTAACATCATTCTCAGTTGTTAGCCAAAGATTCATTTGATTAATCCAATTTATATGTACATTTCTGTAATATCAGGATTAGAGACACTTTGTTTAGTACTAACTTAAGAACAATTTTTATGTTTTATTTTCCATTGAAAACCAGTCAGATTTGCTTCAGCCAAAATTAAATGAATGCTGGCCGAGAGCTGTACCTTTTTTTTCTAAATGAAAAATGGGTTAATGAGACGAGGTGTCTCTAACCAGGTGTGTGACTATACTCTCTGAACTGCTTTTATTGAGCTGCAAAGTGGAAATAACTAACACCTACCCTAGGGCTGTGAAGTTTGATGAAAATGCATCTAAAGTTAGTTACTAGCTGTTTGGCTACCGGCTGAGACAGTCTATAGTTAAGCAGGAAGCACTTTCACAGAAAGATCTTGAAGGAAAAGATAACTTCCATTTCATCCACATTACCTTCTTGGGACCAGCTTAAGATCTCAGCTGGAGAGGGAGGGCCAGAGTGCTTATGTACCAGGCACTGGTGGTTATGGTGATTCTTGACTCTGATTGCCCTAGAATCGCCTTAGGAGCTTCAAAAAATTAAGAGATGGAATATAGATGATGACATTCTAGTAGTTCTGCGTGAGGCTTCTTCTCAACTTGACCACTGTCTTTTAAAAAATTACTTCTTTTAAAGTGTATTGTGGAGTTCGATCTATTTGAGTAATAGTTCCAAGTTTAAAAGAGAGATCCCCAACGTAGCACCAGGGTACCTATCTTCAGTAGGGACCGTTCAACATCTTGCTGATCCTTATTCTCAGGGTTTTTAGCCAAGCTCCATGTGTTATGTCATTGATGATTTCTAGATGGGTGGCGCTGTTTTCCCTCTTTAAGACGGCTTTTACGTTCCTTCACTAAATACAGTCCTATGGATTAGGTTCCTAAACTCGGATAACATGCTCAAGGTCACAGTGAGACGTGATAGAGCCCTGGTCTGAACCGAGGCAGTCAGCCCCTAGGCCCTTGCACTCCGGCCAGGTTGGCTGCTCTGCGAACTGAGCTGCCACACGCTGAGCGCGAACGGTCTGGCTTAGGTAAGCGGGACGTACCTCCCTCAGACTCCCCACGCTCTCAGGACTACATTTCCCAGCGCCCCTTTCGGGGAGGCCGGCCGCGGACCTCTCCCGGGTGCTCGGACTACATCTCCCATGGCGCCGTGCGGCCCCGCTTACATTTCCTCGCCCTCTGGGGCGGCGAGGGCTCCGCGAACTACACTTCCCGGCGGCCCCCGCGGTGGGGCGGGCGCGGCGGGGCGGCCCGAGGGCGGGGGCGGTGCGCTCCCGGGGCGGCCGCCGCCTCCGCGATGCCGCTGCTGGTCGAGGGGCGGCGAGTGCGGCTGCCGCAGGCCGCCGGGGACCTGGTCAGGGCGCACCCGCCCCTGGAGGTGAGCGGCGCCCGCGCGGGGGGCTTCGCGGCGGACGCGAGGGGGGCCTGTCAGTCCGGCGCGCGCGCGCCCCCGGCACCCCCCAGCTCCCCACCCCCGCCCGCTGTGCCCCGGGGCGGACTCCAAACCCGGCGACTCGCGAGCCCGGGCCGAGGCCCCGGGGCCGCCTTTCCCTGCCCTGGACCCCAGAGGGCACCTGTCGAGGCCCCCCCTTTCCCCCCTCCCGGAGGAGGGACGCGGCCCAGAGAGGTGGGTGCCTCGCCCCACGCGGCACAGCAGCGCGGCTCGAGCAGAGCACCCCGGGCTCGCCGTCCCCGGGCGGGGCGGTACCCGCTCCCCCTCCATCCGGACCTGGCCCGTTTGGGCCAGATGCGGGCAGCCCCCCGGCACGCGCAGGGCCCCCACCCCGTGTGAGCGCCGCCTGGTCGTCGGGGCCTCTGGAGCAGGAGGTGGTCCCTGGGTGGGCCTGGCACGGCGCCGGGGCCGGGGTACCCTGGCCGGCCACCTACCCTTCTCCCCCTACCCCCGCACCCCCCCACCCTCACCCCGGGGTGGGGGATAGGGTCCCGGTTATTTTCAGCCAGAAGAAAGGGCCCTGCTTCCTCCCCCCCCCCCGCCCCACACTGGGCCGAGTTGAGGACCACGCCCTGATGGCAGGATTTTGTTTTGTTTCTTGCTTTTGTCCTCAAATAGATCTCTGAACCCTTCAACCCTTGCTTCTGCAGAAACCGTTTGGAAAGCCTTTCTTACCGTAAAAAGAAGAGGAGAGAAAAAAAAAAATGAGGCACCAAACCTCCCACTTGCCCCAGATCTGGTTAAAGGGGAATCAGTCCACTGATTTAAGTGACATTTATTGAGCCCCAGTTTATGTTGGGTGCCGTGTTCACCTCGATCCGGACAGTCAGGCCCGTGAGGGGGAATGTTTTTTAATCACAGAATCACTCAAATACCATAAACTGTCAAGTGTCATGAAGAAATAATGTCCCTCTGAGATGTGAAGCACAGGAACTTGACCTTAGGGGAGGGAGGTCTTCTGCGGGTTCCTCCCTTGCCCAGTCTCTAATTATTTTGTCTGCGTACTTTTCTTTCCTCTCCTCTGATCTGTCCCCCAGAATGTAAGCTTCCTGAAGGCAGATAGGGGTATGTGTCTTTGTATCCTCAGAACCTAGGGCAATGGAAGGTGAGCCTGGAAATGAAGCTGCGCTCTGTTAATGTTTGTTACATAAACGAGGGAACAAAATGGCCCCTGAAAATGACCCGAAGCCCGAGGAGGAGTTACTGACAGGGAAAATAGGGTCAGCCCTGTGCAAATCTCAACTTCCATTTCAAGAAAACAATCGTAATATTACTCAACACACACTGGGCACCATAGCAGACACTAGGCGTTGTGCTAAGCACTTTCCTAGTGCTATGTCACTGTCACACTAGGGAAGTCAGGAGTCGGATTCACCAAGGGGGAAAATTTCAATTGCCTAAAGAATTCAGATGACAATATTATGTTTTAAAATTTCTACGATAAAAAGATCAGTTGTCCAAGGCAGCAGAGGGGATGTGAGGTTATACCAGGACAGTGGTCCCTCTTGAAGGGAGATTTAGCCTATTTAGGGAGACAGGGCCTAGAATCTGTAGTGAGGACCAATTTGTGCTGCATGAACATGGAGATGGGAGGGTCACTTTGATTTGCAGTGGTCTAAAGAAAGGAGGATGGAGGCACAAGAGAGATTTGAAAAGAGGAAGAACGGGGAGGGCATTCCAGCTGGACTAGGTAGATTGCTCAGATGGGCAGGAGAGGAAGGGCCCTGAGGACGAGTGGACTGGCCAGTCTCCCTGGTGCAGAGAGGGTAAGAAGGGGGAGAGAAGATAATTAGAGGGGTTTGGATGGATCTTTCAGTGGATAGTCAGTGTGTGTTGGGGAGAATGAAAGGTTTAACTGTTTTTCTATTACAAGTAGTGTGTCCTCTTTGTAAAAAAATAAGAAGAAAATAATTTATGATCACAGCCATTCTTCACATTTTGGTAAATGTCCTTACAGAGGTTTTGCTTCATGTATGATATACTTTTTAAAAATGAGAGCATGCTATATATTCTGTTTTATGTCTTTTTCAAATAATATGAGTATACAGTAATGGTAATAATAACAACAGCAGTAACAGTAATACACCGAACACCACTGCCCAGTGAAGCAGGTGCTGGTGCCGTTCCCATTTTGCAGGTGACAACTCTGAGGCACAGAGAGGTTGAGTGAGTTGTCCCACATCCTGTAACTTATGTAGCCTGGGTTGGAACCTTGGCAATCTGCCTTTGTCTATAGAACTGCCCTGCTCAGTGCGTTAGCCACCAGCCACGTGTGTCTGTTTCCATTGAAATTAATTGATAGTAAATAAACTTTAAAAAGCAGTTCCTCAGTTGAACTAGCCACATTTCAGGTGATCTTTCCACAGCCACGTGTGTCTAGTGGCTACCGTGTGAGACAGTGCAGGGATAGATCGTTGCCATCACTGCAGAAAGTTCCTTTGGATGGTGTTGTCTAGAGCCTTTCCTCTTAACCACTTACTGGGTGCTCAGAAACCAGCCCTGCAGCATCTTGTTAAATGGCTCCGTGGAATTCCGCAATCTGAATGCACCATAACTTTGTTGCTGCTTTTAAGATAGTAAGGTATTTATAACCTTTCCTCGTTATGGACACTTACAGCTAAATCTTCATAAACCCTGTGATTATTCCTACAAGCAAAGTTGCTGGACTCAGAAAGGTTTTTGGAGCAGAAAAGTGATGTAACAAAATTAGCGTTTTGAAGCAATGATGCTTGTAGCCATCGGGGAGGATAGAGTGGACAAGGGAGACCTTGGGGGTCGAAGAAATGAGTGGGAAATGGTGACAGCCACCCCCTACTAACCTGCTCTCAGCTAATCCTCACACAGCCTGGGGAGTGGTCACCAGCATCCCCATTTCCAAAAGGGGGAGATGGAAGCATACCCAGGGTCACTCAGTGAAAGGGAGGGGACTCCAAAGCCAGCATTGTCTTGCTCCCGATCTTCCACTCATAAATTCTATGGCAGGAACCAAGATGTGAGATCAAGAAAGACTGAAATAAGGCAGCACACATGGGAGTAGAAAAGAAGGGTCAGTTTGAGAGCCATACCTGTTTATAGTAAGTAATGTGTCACACGGCACTGTGCAGTTCATGAAGCACTGCCACACCTGCACTCCCATTTTTAAAGAAAACCGACAGAAAGTAGCAGCAGGGCTAAGGGATCTGTGATCCATCATTGTCCTCAAGGGCACTAGGTGATTGGCTGACACTGGGGGCCACAGACTACAGCCACAGGCCAAATCCTGTTTGTGGATGCCCCATGAATTGAGAATGGTATTTACATTTTTAAATGCTGAGAGAAAGATCAAAAGAGTAATATTTTGTGAAATTACATGAAATGCAGATTTTGGTGTCACCCATAAATAATGTTTTTGGGGACACAGTTACAGCCATTTGTTTACATGGTCTATGCTGCTTTCACACTACAGTGCACAGCCTGCAATGCCCTAGATATTTACTATCTGGCCCCTTCCCGAAAAACATTCTCTGACCCGTGGGTTAAGAGAACAGGAATTAGGAAATGAGGGTGAGGGGTAGCGCAGAGACACTGATGGAAAAGAGATTTTTCAGTGAGTTTTAGTGGCCAGAGAATATCAAAAGTTGAGAAGGCTGGGGCTGTTTTCCTTTCAGAAAGGATGTGAGTTTATAAAGTAGGACTCTGTGTTTTCTCACGGGAGAACTTTGACTAAACTTCTTTCATTTCTGAAAGTGGGAGACCAGAGTGACACACCATTTTCACTTCGTGGCATCATCTCTTCTGATCATTTATTCTTCTGTTTCTTTGGGAACTAGTAAGAGCTGTGTCAAAAAAAGAGACTGATTTTTGGTCTTGGGTATGAAGTGATAGTCATCCACTGCATCCTTCCTTCCTTTCTTAAACTGAAAAGCTTATCTGTTCTAATTGCTGCTTTGCTTCCAATTAATGGAAGTTTTTAAAAGAAAATACTACGTTAACTCATAAAGCTGATGATTATGTTTTTCTTGCACCTGTTTCAGTTCAAGCACTAACCTAAGTTTGCACCAATTATGAGAAATGGTGAGAGGCCTGTGTAAGACTGTAAAAACGTTACCCCGCCTAGACAGTGCATGCAGACTCTGTATTTACATGTTTGGATAAGATTTTGTTCTTTGAGGAGTTTATTCGTTGCAAGTAAGAAGGAGATCATGGTACATTTTAGGGTTGTATCAACTTGACATGTTGGAAAAAGAAATGTATAATTCAGTTTTCATTCAAGAATTTAACCACCGGAGTTACTTTCTTCCCTAGGTTTACTTCATAAGAATTTATTAAATTATTCAATTAGACAAAATGTTCATACCTCATATTAACATATCCTTTTCATAGATTTGCTTCTTTTTGGTTTTCTACTTTAGTGATAACATTACTACATCACAGAAGATTTAGAGAATAGAGAAAAGACTCCAGTTACTTGTGTTCTATACGACTATGCTCATATTGGTGAATTTCCTTTCAGTGTTTTTCCCTGGGTGTAGCAACATTTCAGCATTGTTGTATTAACAGTATATTTATAGTTTACATTTTTTTTTTACTTTTTATTTTGCTTTTCAGTTTACATTTCAAAGCCATTTTCTATAGTCTTTATTTTCCATGACTGCGCAGTTAGTAGTTGTGAATTCGTTCTGCATAATTTACTTTTTTGTTTTTGTTCCCGGCTTTTTGCCATCCTACATAACACAGGGTTTGTTGCATTTTGGGTTATTTCCTCCTTACAGAATTCCAGAAGTGGGCATACTAGATTACTAGGGGATAGAAAAAGTCTTAACCCCTCTTCTTTAAAGAAAGTAAAGAAGGAATGTGGTTTCTGAGCCACCAACCCACTAGTCCATATAATTTGATTCTCTTTACAATTGTAAAATTGTGAAGCGTGTTCTACTCTTTAATACAGAATTTTGAAAAAGGATTTTTGTATCATCTTTAATAGGCATTAAAATCTTGTTTTATAGGTTAAAAAGAGAGAATTTTATTGTTTTCTTTGCATCGTTTCACATGGTAGTTACTGCTGCCTTTTTATTTTAGCCTTTCTGTCACATAACACACGCACCTCAGACCTACCAGCATGTATTTCCCAGTTAGGACACACTTTGGCTCTCTCCACCTCTAGTTACTAAATCCTCACTAATTTCCATCACTATTTTATTTTTTTTTTTAATTAAACAGGAAAGAGCCAGACTTCTCAGAGGTCAGTCTGTTCAACAAGTGGGACCCCAGGGCCTTCTGTATGTTCAGCAAAGAGAGCTTGCAGTGACCTCCCCAAAGGATGGTAGGTTAGGAAGCAGTGAATTGGGCGTTATCCCAAAAGGCTATTGGATATTTTATTTTATTTCTTTTTTAAACAGGCTCCATCTCCATTCTGGGTTCTGATGATGCCACTACTTGTCACATTGTGGTCCTGAGGCACACAGGTATGGTGAGAGAGACAAAGGAAACCATTACTTAAATTGACCCAACATTTGGGACCATTGATTTCTCGATTTGAGTGTCCTGGTGGCCGATTTGAAACCTGACTCTGCTTACTTTTTCTCTGGTCTGCATGGTACTTACTCCCTGTTGCCCTGATCAGAATGGGTTGGCCGGGGAGCACAGACGGTTCTCTTCTTTCTGCTTACAGGATATTCAAAGACGAGGCGATCCTCTGATTGGACAGGAGCAGACGTGGCTTTTACTCACTGAGTTCTCATTGGGAATAACGCAAATCATTTCACCCTTGTTCCTCAGGTAACGGAGCTACCTGCCTGACACATTGTGATGGATCCGACACCAAAGCTGAGGTCCCCTTGATCATGAACTCCATAAAATCCTTTTCCGACCAAGCTCAATGTGGAAGGTGAGCTCCATGCTACTCTTTTTTTTTTTTTTTTTTTTTTTTAATCAACTTTGCTCCCTTGCCTAGAGGAAATGGCTGTGGAAGCTGTTATAGCAACATAGAATGTCACCACCCCACAGTGGCTGTCTTGTTCTCCTGGAGCAGAGCTTGACACAGCATGGCTCTCAGGAGTTGTTGAGTGAATGAATGGGTGACCCATACAGGCAGGGAAATAGTGCTGGATTTTAAATGGCAGGTTTGACCTTGAACCCGGAGCTTTAGTTTTAGTAATGTGCTTTTAGGTGTTCATGTGTTGGACGTTGCTTTTTTATACCCCAGATGTGGTATCTTCATTCATTCATTCCTTTAGCAGTTATTCATCGAAAGCTTCCTGTGAGCAAGAACTTGCTCTAGGTGCCAAGGACATAGCAAACAGAGTAGACATAAACCTGCCCCTGAGCCATTCATTCAGTAAGCAAAGTAGGAAGTTAAGTTGTAGACGGGACTACGGAGGGGAACAGAGCAGAGAAGAATCTGGGGGTTGGCTGGGGGGCCCAGGGGTGCAGGTTTCAGTGTCAGCACATGGGTGGTTTCACCACGGCCTCTGACTGTCTCACCGGACACAGGATGTGCAGCCCTCTTATTTCACAGGTGCTGGTAAACTCAGCTGACCCACAGTCACCCAGCTAGTTGGTGGTGGGCCTACGACAGTGGCCTGATCTGTGCTCACACCCAACCCTCTCCCTTCTCATGAGGCACACTTTGTAGCCTTCGCTGTCACTTTATCTGAAGTCTGAGGTAGCCACTGAATGTACTACTGGTCCAGTCATGTACAAGTTCTTAGAATGCCAGGGGTTTTAAAAAAGGCTCTGTCAAGAGTCTCACTAGTGTAACAGATCATTTTAAAATCTAATTCTGCTTCTACCTGCATCAGTGACACAGACTAGGCTGGCTTCATGGGCGTGTGACCTGTGCAGCCTTTTCATTTTGCTCTGGGCCCCACAGAGTGCATAGCCAGACCTGACCACGGCCCCACTCCGTGGTTCTTGGAACATGGTTGTGGGACAGCCCTGTCTGTCTGCAGAACTGATTTGGTCACTCTGGAGAGGTTGTTAACAACAAGGATTCAGAAGGCAAACCTGTAGCAGCCCAGTGTTGAGCAAAGCCACAGTGATCACAGCTCCCTTTACCTTTTAATGTTCATTCTGAGGCCACTCGATGCTTTGTGGTATGCTGCTTCCATAGAAGATTCCAGTTCATTTCTCAGGAAGATTTTGTCTGTCAGTAGAAGGTGGCATGAAATACGGCCGCACTTTCCCAAGCACTGATCCCCAGGTTGTTACAGTCTGTGGACAGGTGACATGAGCGTGGGAAACACAGGGCTAAACAAAGTTAGAGTTTTCAGTTGTAGCACGTCTTGGAGCTTTTCTGTGCTGATGTGCACCTTAGCTCTTTGAGGGAGGACTTGCTTACCGTGGGCAGGTTTCCCAAACTCATCGAGCTCCAGGAACACTTTTCTGTCTCGGGTGGCCAAAGTTCCGGGGAGCACAATGGATAAGCACGTGCCTTAGGAAGAGACCCGGTTTCCTTCTCTGCTGGATGGAGATGATAATCCTCCCTCAGGAAAGGTGGCAAAGCAGAGACAACGCCACCTGTGGAGCGTCCACCTCAGCCCCCCACAGAATGGGCCTGGACTCAGGGCACCCTTGTCCCCCTCCCACTCCTGTACCCTTGTCCTTCTTAGGGAGAGACATTTAAAAAGTTCTGGAGGTACCTGCTTTGGGTGTGTAAACGGTGTGATAGAGCCATATTCTTCCAGAGCGGTCCCCCACCCTCTGCATCATATTTGTGTTAAGATACAGATCTTCTCAGCCATCCTGGGCAGGGTCCCCAGAAGCTTGCCTGGCCTTGGAAGCCTCACCGTTCACCCCTGGGTGCCACACAGGTGTGTTCTGTGTGCGCCATGGCACAAACAAGGCCCAGAGGCCCTGCCGCAGAGTGAGGGTTCACAGAAGCTGAGAACTACAACTCAAAGCTAAACCAGTGCACACTGTCACCGTGTTGTGCTGGCCTCTGACCACCGTCCCGTCTCTTTGCCAGGCTGGAAGTGCACCTCGTGGGCGGCTTCAGTGACGATAGGCAGTTGTCACAAAAACTTACTCATCAACTTCTTAGTAAGTTCACTGTTTTTTCCCCAAACTTGATAAAAATCTGTACCTATTTTTGCTTGGATAAAAGTCCCAATTAGGACACAACCAAAGAGGAGCACACCTGCCTGGAGCAACGTAAACTGTTCGGCTTGGAATCTTATATAAAGTTTGAACAGCATAGAGCTAAATTTTTAGGGGCTAATGGGATGGGGACAAGATTTTCTTTTATGACCACCTTCTGGGCAAAAATGTCCATTTTAATAGTAGAGAATGAAAACACTGATACCATCTTTTTTCTATTCAATTAACAAGTATTTAGAAAAGAAGACGTTATGTGTTCATTCATCACGAGGCAGTGAGGTGGGCGGGTGGTCACACGGTACTAGGATACACGTTGATGTTACCTATTGGGAAAGTGATTTGGCATCGTGGCGAAGTCTGAAAAGGATTCATCTCCTTTGACCCAGTAATTCCCCTTCAGGGAATCTGTTCTAAGAAAATAATCTGAAATATGCACAGAGGTTTATGCCCAAAGATTGGAAATAATTTAATGTCTGTTAGTAGAATAGCTATGCAGCCGTTAAAAAGTGATTTTTGTGAAGAGGTTTGAATTCCATGGGAAAATACATAGGTACAAAAACTGGGATATAAAATTGCATACATGGTATGAGCTTAGCTGTGCACAGAAAAATATAGAAAAAAATACATTGCCTGTCAACTGCTAGGATTATGGGCATTAAAAGCCCTTACAGTTCTACCATTAAAAGTCCATTACTCCTTAAATTTGGAAAAAAAATTTTCCAAATTTTTTAAAATGATCAAAATTTTTTTGACCTTAATAATCTGGAAAAAATTACTTAGAAAAAGGAGAGTAAAAATCTTATGAGTCAGTTTGTCCTCCCAAACTTCTCAGAATGGAGAGAAAAATGGAAAGCCTTGGTCGCAGTTTCCTGGAGGCTGGGAACATGGCTGTCACCTGGCAGGCAGGGCTCGGTTCTGTGATGTCAGTGATAGACGGGCCTGGTTGTGACCAAAAGGGTAGAGAAACAGGGGGGGCTCAGCTGGCTTCTGTCCCCTTCTTGACTCACTCAGCATACGTTCTGCTAATTAAAGGAAGTTTCTTGACATCTAGTTTTAAAATTCTCATTGTAGGTGAATTTGACAGACAAGATGATGACATTCACTTAGTGACATTATGTGTTACAGGTAAGTTCTGCCATCTTTCCCAAAACCAAGCAGTAGATTTCAGGAACGTTTCGCCCTTCTCCATAAAGCAGGACGTCATGTCAGTACCCTGTCATAGAAGACGCAGCTTGTCGATGCTTCGCTGGCTTTTGTTTTGGCTTTTCCCCTCTCCTAGAATGGCCTTCCGCTCCTTCCCTGTTCAGCCTCAGCTGATATGCTAGCCCACTTCAGTGCAGTGCATCTTTCCTACCTTGGGATTTTTAGAAGCCTTCTCTGTACTCGCAGGCAGGAGGAGGGACCAGACCCTAGAGAGGAGCTACCACCTTGTGTGGCAGACTGCCAAGTGTGTAGATGGCTGGGAAGCACTAACTCGAAGCGACAGGTTGTTTAGTATAAATTCAAGTGCTCTGGGACTCAGTGGGTAAACAGGAAAACTCCCTTTCATTGTGTGTGTTTTTTGTTTTTTGTTTCGTGTGTGTGCGTGAGGTTCCTTCTTGGCCTCTGTTAATACAAAATGAAAACATTTAGTATTTTGTAAAAATTGGATCTTAAAAAAGTTTTTTTTATTTGTTAGAACTAAATGACCGGGAAGAAAATGAAAACCACTTTCCAATAATTTATGGCATTGGTAAGTAATGTGTTTGTTTTGGGGCCGGGGGCTGGTCATGGGCTGATAAGGGAGGCATCAGTTAAAGGCCGATTCCGTGAACTAGTGGGCCCACTGCCGTCAGTATGTCACAGCCTTAGGTTCAAATCCTGGCTCCTCTCTGTGTTTGCTGGGGGATCCTGGGCGAGTAACTTACCTTCTCTAACCACTATCTACAAAAACAGAGAAACTGTCCACGTCCTGGGGCTGGGAAGAGAAAACAAGGTAGCGAATATCAAGTATAGACAGTGCTAAGTTGCGCTCTGCTCTCCCAAGGTGGCCAGCTGGGATGGGCGGTGCATTTGCATCTTATACATAGGGAGCCAAGTAAGGTTTTGATTGAGAAGATCCTACAAAGAAAAAGTCTAGAACTATCCGGCTGAAGAAACCACCTTCCCTCCTGTGACAGCCCCTGAGGACATAGTGGGATGAAATTGGCTGTACTTGCAGAGGCCTTCTACCATGTCTGTAGGATTTTATTTAGCTGGGGGGTGGGTACAAAGGTATACGTTATTCTCTATACCTTTCTCTGTACCTTTGTATGTATCTGAAATACTTTGTAAGAATGAGAACAAACAAAAACACCTGATTTGGCCATGATCACAGCCGACAGTCTCCCTTTCACCCCAGTGCGTTTGGTCACAAGGCTGGCCAGGGAGCCTTGCCACACGCTTGCCTGGAGAGAGGGCACACTTCCCACACGGGGCCAGTTCTCGAAGTCTTACCTAGTGCAGCTCAGACCTCAGCTCTATTTTCAGTGAGATGCTTGGCTAAAAGACTGAGTCTTCCCTTTCCAGGAAGGGGGCAAGCTACAGCACTTCAGAGTAATTTTGTTCAGTTTCCATTCTATCGTGTCTCTGAGATAGACTTATCCAGTTTTGTTATGTGTGGCGGTAGGAATATAGGACTGCACACTTGTCATTTTTGTCTTTTGTCAACTCAAAGTCCCCCTGTCGTCTCTCACAGCCGTCAATGTGAGAACCGCGGAGGTGTACCGGGCTTCCTTCCCAGACCGTGGTCCCGAGGAGGAGCTGCGATCTGCTCGAGCTTTAACGGGAGGGCCGGTGCGTCTGGAGTCATCTTTGTGATAAGAGATTAAGGGGTAAAAAGGCATCAAACTCCAAAGCCTCAAGTGTTATAGACCTTAGCAATGGCAAGTTCATGTCAGCTCCTTTAAACTGTAGTAGGTCACTGGGGACCACCACATACCCCTGTCTGTCTCCCTGTCCCTCACACACTCCCTCCCTCCCTCTCTTCCATCTCCCGCTCCCTGACCTGAATAACAAATGCTTTTGGGTTATAAGTTCAAGACCCCAGTTCTCTGCCTGGAAGGTGTAGGGGGAAGTAATGTGAACTCGCAGCATGTGATCTGTAGAGAATGAGCCCCTTTTATTTTGTAAGAACTTTTCCTATAAAGTTCCTACAAAGAAGGGAGACCCTGGCAGGGGAGAAAGGTTTCTCCCCCTGCACCTTGGATAGTACATTCCTCTGGACCCAGTCACTGAAGAGCAACCTGGTGGAACCCGAAAGAATGATCAAATCAATTTGAAAGTCTCATTGCCTTAGGTGCTTTTCAATTACATAACATCTTAATTTTAAAAGTTAGAAAAGAGACCCAAGACTTATATGGCTATTTGAGGAATGGGTGAAAGAATCCTTTAAAAAAAGGCTTTCAGTATAAAAAATAGAAATTGCATTCAGAGCACGCAAAAGAAATCTCACTTATGAAATTCTGACATTTTCATTGGAAAATGTTTGGATTCAGGGTGTTTGCCAGTTTTTAAAAATTTTTAGGATTCCTTTTGCTGTTCTCAAGTAGTAACACAATAGCCTTGACTTAGCTTTCAGAACACATTTCAATCTCAGTTACCAAAATAGAATGTTGCTGGTTAAGCTGAGAATGACCACTGGCAAATCTGGGAATTTGGGGAATTGATCATTTGGTAAATTAACATTTTTACAAGTTGTGTTTCCTTTATTTTGATGGGGAAACAGGCATGGTATACTTTTTTAGTTGTAAGGTAATTAATTATCCGTTAGGATAAGGAGGCACATGGGTTTCAGTCAAACACATCTGGGTGAGGCCGGCTCTGCTGCTTACTGGAAATATGACCCTGGGCATCATGGCTCCGTCTCTCTCTGAGCCTCAGGCTTTCACCCAAAGTGGGAAAAATGCCATCTTCCTGCAGTATTGTTGTCAGGACTAAACAAAATAACTTATGTTAGCCACAAGGTACAGTACCAGACAATTGGAAATATTCAGTAAGTAGCAGCTTTGTTGTTAGATAAAATTTTAAAGCAGTTTATCTTCTGGATAAGTGCCTTAACTGCTAGACTACACCGGTGCCTGCTTTAATGGGGGGGGTTTGGGAAGCTGATAGCATTCCTTAAATTCTATCCTTGAAATGTTCTTTTTCAGATGATTAGTATTTACGATGCAAAGACAGAACAACTTCGGATAGGACCGTATTCCTGGACACCATTTCCACACGTGGATTTCTGGTTGCAGCAAGACGATAAGGAAATACTAGAGGTGAGAATTTATAGGTTGAGCAAATCTTAAATCTCTGGACCCTGGGCTCCACCTCTGTAAGAAAAAGAAAGGTTTAGACTAAATAATAGCTGCTTTTCCTTCAGTGAGTAGTAGTCATTTTTAGGATGCCACTGACAGGTCCCATTTAACTCCTGTGTCAACTGGGGATGGGTAATGTCTGGGATAGACACCTGCATGTAGGTGAAGCCGTAAGCAACCAGCTGCTTTTTCTCATTCACCCAGTACACCTCAGTTCTTATGTGATGTTTCAATTCATATATATTTGTATAGTGATCTGAGAACATCCCGGTTAATGTTTAAGGAACGCAAGGGTACTTCCTTCATTTGGCATCTTTGTCAAAGTAGGGAAAGGAGCAAGGTTATTCTCTCATCCCCCAAATCTTGTTTTTCCAGAACCTTTCCACTTCACCTCTGGCCGAGCCCCCCCACTTTGTTGAACATATTAGATCTACCTTGATGTTTTTAAAAAAATACCCATCTCCAACAAACACATTGTTTCCTGGAAATAAAGCTCTACTCTACAAAAAAAATGAAGATGGTTTATGGGAAAAGGTCTCTCCTCCAGGAAGCTAAAAATAGGAATTACCAAAGAAAGCAACTTTTTGGCAAGACAGAGACCACTGGTGGGGGATGGACAGAACATGAATTTGGAATCTACATCCGTTGAGTCTTAGGTCTCCTTCCTTACTCAGTGTCTTTCAAGTGACTTTCAAAATAAAACCTTATTTTGGCAAAGGCACTGGTTTATTTTTTGCTTTTCTAAAAAGTTGACATCTAGCTTTTCTTTTTTGGTTGGTAATAAAGGGCAGAAGAGAAGCCACCTACTTTCACTATCCTATAACAGCTATTCTAGTTATTTAGGTATTTCTAGTTCTACAAGTTAGTGAATAAAGGAAAAATGGTAATTTTGTTTAAAAAACATTTAAAATGCACTAAAGTTCAGTGAGAATTTATACATCTCCCAGAGGGATTTTTTGGCCCCCAAATATTTGAGAAGCAGGAAATCCAAAACTGACATATGTACTTCTAGATATGAATGATGAAAGGTTCAGAAAGACAAACAGGGTTTGATCTCACAACTATACAATTACCTCTAAAATAATCTCCCATGAGACTAAATTTAATCTGAGTTACACGAAGGTATACGGTCATTAAAATGCCCAAATTGTGATTATTATGCAAGTTATATTTTTAGAAACCTTTATTTTTTTGAAGTTGATATCCTAAAGGATGTCACCATGCCTGATTAATAGTAATATTTATGAACTGAACTCACGGGTAACAATTTCGAGAACCTTTATTGAAACCAACATTCAAATAGTGTCTCAAGGGTGAAATTCTGTTTCAGCAAAACCAATTTAACAATTTATATGTAAAAACATTTAAAAATTAATCTTGTTAAAGGTGATAATTTCCCCTCCCCCCATCTGCTGTACTTCATCGCACCAAATAAACAAGGAAGACTTTGTGTAATCATATGCACCAAAAGAAAAGGAAAAGGAAAATACATTTTGACAAGAGCCAAACGTCAGAAATCACATCAAATCAGAGTGTAATTATTGGCTTAATGTGGTATAAGGCTTCCAGTCCTTCAGTCCACAAATCCAGTGTGAACTCCCACGATTTCAGGGTCCCTCAAGCTCAGCTCTGCTGACCTGGCAGGCGCTGGGCATCGTCTGTGGTGGAGGAAGGGCAGCCGGACTTCTGGAAGCGCAGACTCAGGCCGTCGTTAAGGGCCAGCTTCCAGTGACTTCAGCAGGAGTCTGGCGTGTTGGCCTAAGGAAGATCACTTTTCTGATTCTTGTTTCTGAGTTGGGCCCAAAGGGGTGAGCTGCTAGTGGGACAGAAGCTATGGAGCTCCCATGTGAAACAGGTCAGAGGTGGACTCACTTTAGACTTTAACTGGGTCCTACAGCATATTTAACATTGTATTCTTAAGAGTAGTATCCACTGGGTTTTCAGATATTAAACATAGAAATAAGCACAGTCTCTTCTTGTGTGCCAATTTAAAATCTTTACCAATATTTAAAAATATACATATATATAAGGTCAGTGAGAGTCTTTATAGTTAATAGATGAGTCCTTTAATTTGTTTACAAATAGTATAGAAAGGGGGAATAGGATCTGCGGCAGAGGGCGGCCACCAACGCACTGCCCAGTCTAACTTGCCTGCCAGCCTGCCACAGCATGAGTGGACATATAGTCCTTCCTCACGTCTCGAGGGAAAGCAGCGGTTGGGGATGGCAGGAGAGGGCTTCTGACACTTGTGCACAATCGGGATGGCAGGAGAGGGCTTCTGACACTTGTGCACAATCCCACTGAAACTCCCCCTTCAAGCTCACACAGTCCAGTTGTATACTGCAACCTGATCAAACTAAACAACTAAAATGGATGGCAAACGATGCCGTCTGTCTCGTCTGCAGCAGTCCAGCAGAACCCGGAGAGGTCTAAAGAAAGCTGTCTTCCCGAAAAGTTACCGAGTACAACCTAGCGACTTCTTACACTTAACATTTACACGGACAAGAGCAAGTGTTTCAAGTGGTGGGCACTTGAAATTCTGAGTATTCTTTGTGAATAAAAAGTGTTTATGGTAACTCGGGGGAGGGAATGTTTTACTACAGTTGGGCAGACAGAAACAGTTGTCATTCTCTATACCCATAAAATTAGACAAGTCGATTACCCTCCAAGAAAGCCTGGCTTTCAGGCACATATTTGTGCAAAAATCCCAGCTAAGCACAAATAACAGTAATTTCTCTTGTATCAGAATGTGGCACAGTTCACATTTTCTGTATAACTTCATCTTCCCTGAAACAATACTCAGTACAGTCTCAGACCAAACACTGAATTTTATCTTAAGCTTTCTGGTTCTTCCACCTGTGGATGGTCATCATCTGGGCACTGGGCCCTGTTCTGGAAGGCTCCAGTCTGCTCGGCTTCCGGAGGGGTGGGAGCCCCTGGATGCTGCTCAGGGCTGTTAGCCTCCAGGGCCTCCTGCTCCGGCCCCCCGGACAGGTGCTCCATCTTTTCTAAGTCTTCAATGTGACTGACGGAACTTGTCTCACTTAGAGCGTCTGAACCTCTTAGGGACCTTTTAAAAGGCTTCTGGCCTAGAGAGAGGGAACAAAAAGGCTTGGTAAAGGGCACTTCCAAACAAAGCTCTCTGTACGACAAGAGATCACTTTTTAAAATTCCAACTGCTTCAGCCAAATCCCCAGAATGACTGATTGCCTCTGAGGCACTCAGAGCAGAGGCAGGGAGGAGAGTCGACAGGACACTAACATGCTCCCAAGGCTGGGAACTTTCGAGGTCATCTTAATCAGGAGAGTCAACACCAGGTCAAATGTGATGCCGGCTGGCAAGACCCCAGCTTCCCCTCTGGAGTGCTCCAGAGGTATTCCTCCAAGGTTACTGGAATGGTAGCTGGGCTCATCTGAAGAGAAAGAGGACTTCTGGGTTGAAGAACCAAGAAAACAAGGAATGTGGGCGATACCAAACGGGAAAACCGTTACATGAGGCCGAGGTCTCATGAGGTCTCAGGAGAAAATGCCCAGTTTCCTTTTGTGTTAGTAACTCAAACACAGTGATAGACCGTACCTGGAAGTCTCTGTTTCATGCGACTGCCTGAGGGGGTCTGCGGTGGTGTTACTCCTGTCCCTTGGACTTTGTAGACATACGTGTGTTCTGTGGACTCGAGAGAGCCTGCCGGGAAGAGAGGGGGTGGGTGGGAGCTCTGGCGCAGGCTGTCCTGCGCGATGCCCCCACTCGGCCTTGTTCCCTAATGAGCTTCCTCCAGCCGCACAGCCTTGCACAGACCAGTGGGGACTTCAGTGCTCCTAGAGGGCACCAGGACCTGGAGAAAGCCACCTTGCAGCTGTGCTCACGAGTCCCAGCGCTGCTGTCTCCCCAGGTATCCCACGTACCCGTGAAAACACTCCGCCAGCAGTGTGGCCCAGGCGTGCCTAGGGAGCCAGGCCCAAGTGGGACATGTACTTTAGCAACAAGGCACAGATGCCTCGTGGTTAAAAGCCATGGCTGTCCTATGACAAAATCGTCACCAAGGGAAGGGGCCCCATGCTGGTGGCATTATGTCCCTGGTAGAACACGAAAGGAGAAGTCCTGTAGTTGGACATCATCTTCCCCAAACCCCAACAACCAGTAACATTTGCCAGATGCCTGGTCAGAAACCCAGTGGTCCAGTACGACAGACCAGTCCTAACTGCCCCTTTCAAAGGCAGCTGCTGGGCGACGCTGGTAAGCACTGCAAGGAATGTCAACACTGAATCACGACGTCCAAGACGCACCATCTCGGTCTCAACAGCTGTGTGAACACGTTCTCCTTGGACTCCGGGAAGCAGAGTCTGCTGGGGGCAACGGGCACCTGCTTTCAAGCCGTTTTGGCTGTGCAGGCAGGACAGGGACAACCAGAGTCACAGTGCCGGGACAGAGCGGGGGCATGCACAGGCTTGTAAGCACGAGGGTGGGTGCCCAGGGCGTCTGGTCAAACCCGAGGTACACGAGATCGGGAGGAGGCTGTCTGTCTTACCTGCCGTCAAGTTGAAAGTTCTTCCCTTCTGTGAAGGCTGGACCGGAGAGAACCAATTCAGCACGGATCCCACGACGGGGATCTGCCGCAACACCCCCTGCGGAACACACCACCCACGCTCAGCGTCGCCTGGTCCAAGCCGCTCCCAGCCCGAGCCTGCGGCGGCCGCGCGGGGGACTCACCTCTTCCCGGAGCCGCTCCTCGCTGGCCTTCTGCAGCTGAACCTGAGCTTCCTGAATTCCTTTCCGAACCACTTCTGTCATGTTTTCCAAAAGCTGTGGTAAGAGCGAGAAAGGTATTACTTGTCTCAGCCTCTTGCCCGGGGCCTAGAACATCTATTAACACAGCAGTGGGTGGGTTTTCAACAGTTTGTTAGCAAGTAGAATGCTGTACTTTAAAACATCACTGTAAAAAAAAATCAGGATGAAATAAATGCTCCAAGAGCCCCAGGCAGACTTGGTGACCAGCCTCACAAGCCAGGAACACAGAGGAGAAATAACTGTCCCTGTAATCTGAACGTCAGATCGACAGAAAATAAGACACACTGCTCCACGTGCACGGCGTCAGAGCCAGAAGTGACAGTTAGGTTTGGAAGAAGCTTCAAGAAGTGTACCCGTGAATAAATAAGCTGGCTGCTCAGCCCCAGTTCAAACGTCCTTTTCTCCTCCATTCCACCCAAAGTGAACCACGTGCCACGTGTCTCTCTCTCCTCTCAGGCCAGTCTTGCTTGGACCCTCTTCTCTCCTTGGGAGTGATTTCTAAAGACTTGAATATCTGGTTTGGGAACCAACTCTAAGCCTCCCGGCCTGGTCCTCCAGGCTGACCGGCCAGGAGGAGCGCGTCTGTTACTGGCAGAAGTTCTGTCTCATTCAGCTCGGGACCTGGCTTCCCCCAGGAAGTCTCTACGGGCCCTGTCCAACAGCAAGTGCGCCTTCCTGCATGCGTGGCTGCCCCCACCTTCTAACCAGAGCACCGACCGCCTCACTGGGCCACGCGCATCAATCCCCCCGCTGGCCTGTTGGGTCTCTGCTGCTGGCACAATGCCCAGCTCACGGGAAGCATCCAAAACCTCTTGGGAAAGAACGGACAGATATCTGTGCGGGTAGCTTTGTCCTTCATGGCTCCAGCCTGTTTCTGGGCAAAACCCAGAAAAGGAATGAGACCCTGGTTAGTCATACAGACCCTTGAGTTTTCCTCAATTTCTCGGGCTGTGACTGCAATGGTCTCCACGAGCTGAGAAATATCTACGTCGTCACTCGCCATGCCGATGTAAATACAGCTCTTCATACTCTTATACTCGGGGCCTGCGGGAGAAAACAACAGACCCACTTGGTTCCCGAGTCCCCTGGCACGGGTCAGACGTCGCCCGCCTGTCTGTACAACAGCTCGGCTGAGCGCAAAGAGCCTCCTTGGGGGTGAGGAAAGCAGTTCGGACGAGGAGACAGGATGCCTGGAGAGGCTGAGGGCAGGCTTTCACCCCCTCCTCCCCACCCCTGGAAGAACAAAACCAACGTTTCCTCCAAATGGAGCCCATTCTCCTTAAGCCAGTTGAAAATGGCCTTCCAAAGTTCAGAGCTGACTTATTAAAGTAGCAATTACCCATTTTAAATGTAAGGTCAGATTCCAGTTCGTTTAACTTTTTCAGGAGTCCAGCGTGGATTTTTTCCCCTTCTGGATCTGATTTTAAACTGCTCTTATCATCATTAGCGTGTTCGTACCTATAAAGAACATCAAATAACAGAATGTCAATCTAGAATATGATGTGAGTCTTCAGACGCAGGATTACAGGGTGAGCATGAGCTACTGGAGGGTACCAAGAACGTGGAGAGGGATGAATGGGCAAAGGAGCCACTTGGGGTTTCTAGAATGTCTCAAAGAATGGCCAGGTCTCTAGGTCCGTGAAATCTGGAGAGTGAGGCGAGGTCCGGAAGTCTCACCATTTGTGACAGAAAAAGGAGTTGCCCTCATCCTGAAGGAAAGCAGTCGCAGGAAGTACTCCACACGCTGACTACCGAGGACAGAGGAGTTTGCTGTGCTGGGGAGCTGGGTTCTTTCCCTCAGGGATTTGTAATTCTCCAGCCACCACAGAAAGAACATACAGCGACTCCTACTGCACTGAGTGCAATGTGGGCCCCACTGCCGGCTGCACTGTGCTTCTGTAAAGTGCCCAGGTCATCTTGTAGAATCTCCATCAGCTGTGTACACTGTGCCTACACACATTCATCGGAGATTTCTAAGCTGGTCCACAAAATGACCTACCCGTGGTCTTTACACAGCAATGAGAAATGAACACCAGGCGGCAAGCGGAAACTGTACCTGACAACCCCTATTCCAGGCCAGTTAGGGTCATCGACGTATAAGAGACCTGCTGTCCCTGTCACTTCCTGCTTGAACTCCTCTCGCAACTGGAGTGTGCAAGTCAGGACTGGCAGCTGGCTTTGTATGCAGGCCACGAGCTGGTCCACATCCTCTCCCCGAGTTCCTAAACCTGAAATGTTCACAGAATGTTAGAGAAATGCTTAAGAGACAGCTGAAAAAGAGAGAGTGGGGCTCCCACTTCCCGTCAGAGAAGCCAACAGCTCTAGGCATATCCAATCAGCTGGAGCTGAGGAGTTAAAAAAGCCACTAAACTCAGATAAGGTATTAAAAATTAACACAGCCAGCTGCCCCAGGTGTAGACAGTTTTTTCTTACCCAGAAGAATTAACCCTTTCGATTTAATACACAATGAAACTCTACAGAAATCAGATTCTTCCCACAGAGACTCTGCTTAAGTTAGAAAATCATGTCACAGGTTAAACTCAAAGAGGAAGCCACACAGTTCTCTCCGCACATTACCATCTGGAGAGAAAGAGATCTGGGCAGGTTTGTGGCAGGGTGATGACAACAGAACCGAATCACTTCTGAAGGTCAAGGCCTGAGGGTCTCAGGGCTTCGGGGACCCCAGAGTCATGGCCACATCACTCCTCCCCCCTCGATTCCAGTGCTGCACGGGATCCCACTAAGCCTAACTCAAGTTGCCTCGGTGTCCTCAGCTCTTTGGTTTAGAGGCCAAGCCGCTGGGGCTGGGAGTGAGGGTGAGGCCCTGCACACACAACTTCCTGAGGCCACCACCACCTTCACGATGGCTCTTCTTTGCAGGACAGATGCCTGCACTTCCCTACTTTGATGCCTTCGAGAGAATTCCTTTCCAAAAATGGTGAAAATATCTCATGAAAAGCCATCCAACATTTTCTGAGAATATTTAAATCATCTCAGGATAAAGCACAACTAAAATTCTAAAATCTTGTTTTCATTTTATGTTTTAGTGCCTACTATAACATGCCTGGCACCACCTGAAGCACTTCATACACATGATCACATTTTAATTTTCACATGGCTACGATCTGGAGACAAGAGACTGGCTCGAGGTCCCACAGGTACTAAGTACCAAGAGGGCAAGGACCCGGTACTTCGTTGTTAAAGCGCATGTACTCTCAGCCGCATGCTTCCTTAAAGGCCTAGCACAGCAGTTCTCAACCTTCGCTGGCCTATTAGACTCACCGAGGGAGCTTTTAAAGGTCAGATGCCCAGGCTCCACGCCTGACCCAGAAAATCTGAGTCTGCCGGTGGTACTTCTCAAGGTTCCACAGGTGATGCTAATGTGAGGGCTGGGCTGAGAACCACTGAACAGAGAAGGGTCACAAGACATCAAAACACAGGAATTCGAATGACTTCAGAAGTCTATTTCTGAGAAATTACACTGGAAGGCTCATCTACCTAAATTTAGCCCAAACGAAAAAGCCTCTCCAAAGAGAACAGAACATCACAAGGGAAAGCTAGGCAACCCCACAGCCTGGGCTTTAGCAGACTTGTCGCCATGGCTCCTGGGGAACAAAAATGAATGCAATGCACGGGGACTAGTTACCTGCCGCTGTCGCCAGAGGGCTGAACCGCACGCACACGCCCTCCACCTCCAGGTCCATGACGGTAAGGCCGCCCGCGGGTACCAGCCGTTTCAGCTGTTCTCCCAGCTGCAGGGAAAAGCGCAAAGTGAGCATGCTCCTGCAGGAGGGCTGTGCCCACAGACCAGCCCCGTCCACCCTGGTCTACTTGGCCTCGGACCGAGAAACCGCAGGGGCTGGCTTCCTCTCATCTTTTGATTCTCTTTGAATACTATGGCAACTTCTTTTTAAAAACTGTAAATTTTACATTCTTAATTTAAAAAACCTAAGTTCGTTGTAGAAAATCTAGGAAATACAAGTAAACCAAGAGTAACATAAAAATCACCCACAGCACTGCACTGACAAGCGCCCACTGCTGTCATGCGGTATGCCCGTTACAGGTGTTTCCCTGTGCGTGTGTTTTATTGTCATAAAACATGGTGTGTAACAAACGCATAAAACAAATACTGTGTAGCAACCTGCGTTTTTCACGTAACTTATGGCCACTTCCTTTCCTTCATCGACACCTGGCCACAGGGCTTACACCTGCTCTTTTGAACACTGATGCACGGACGCACTGCCCCTTATTCACCAAACCCCATGGGTGAGGCATGCCTGATGTTTTTCCAGGACTGATGCTGTTGCGGTGAACATCCTTACATCGTTTAGAATGTTCTTTAACACTAAAACCCTAGAGGTATGACCTCAGGGTCAAGAGGAAGCCCAGGTATGAGACCCCAATCCATATGCCGAGCTGCCAGGCACTGGGGCCTCTGGCTTGTGTGCCTTATGACATCAGCTGACACTGGGCAGAACTGTGAAGTGCGGCACCGCAGTCCACACTGTGCAGGCTGTTTCACAGCCTTGCACAGCAGCACAGAAATGGTCATGTGAAGACTGGAGGCGATGACATTGAAAGGGCCTCCCAGAAGTCACATGGTTTGTGAGGCGGTGATGGATTAGGAACAGAACCGTAGAATGAGGCCCAGCGCCTTCACACAAGGCTCCTTCCTCAGGCCTGGTTTCCCTGATGTGACCATGTACCATCCCAATCACCAGGGGTGCGCGGAGGAGGTGCACGACTGCCCTCTTACCCAGCGATTCAGTGCGTCGCAGGAGCGTCTCTCCCGGCCGCCGACAACCGATGGTGCCGTGTTGGGCACTGGGACAGTTTTAAGCACTGGATCTGACACCAAAACAGAGAATGGAGATTCACCTGCCAGAAGCATAGCTAACTACACCTAATATTAACCCAAGAGAAAAATATTTAAAAAAATCAAATGGGTATCTTACGACGAATGGCTAAACTAAAGGTAGTATATACATAAAATGGACTATTATTCAGCCTTAAAAAGTAAGGCAATCCTGTCACATTCTCAACATGGATGAATCTTGAGGACATTATGTTAAGTGAAATAAGCCATTCACAGAAGGGCAGATACTCTGCACGCTTATGAGGCATTTAAAGCATTCAATTTTATAGACACAGAATGCATAGTGGTGGTTGCCACGGGCTGGGGGTGGGGAATGAGGAAGGAATTAGGGTATTGTTTAATGGGAAGAGTGTAAGTTTTGCAAGATGAAAAAGTTCTGGAGAGCTGCTGTATGAAACTGTGAATACACTTAATACTACTGAACTGTATACTTAATGGTTAAGATGGTAAATTCCATGTTTTTGAACCATAATTTAAAAATAAATGTATCTTACTAAACTAAACATTACTCATGAAAAATATAACATTTGAATATATTCACATTAATAAAATTCTTAACTTCATTTTAAAAGTTTTCTTTCAAGGAATTTCAAAAGGAAATCAACATTATAAGTTACCAACTGGTCTACTAAATACTGTGCCAGATAAATTAGGGAACCCAATAGCTGGGTTTCACAACCAAATTATCCTCCACTCATCAAACAGTCTGGGTGCCTACTCGTGCCAGGTGCTGTGCCAAGCAGGAGGGACATAAGGCTGGTGACGTTTCTGTCATCTTGGAGTTTACGTTCTACTTGAGGAAACAGACCATAAAGAAATGAAATCACTATATATTGTCGTGAATGCCATGAAAGAAGGCAGGGGGCTCTGACATGATATAAAGTCAACTTAGACCCCTCTGGGGAAGTGGACATTATGGGGACTTGAATGGTGAGAAGGAGCCAGCCAGAAGAGAAGCAGGGAGGAATGTGTTAGAGACAGAGGGAGCAGCAAGTGCAAAGGTCTTACTCTAGTAAGCAATTGGGAAAGTGGCCTCAAAGGAAGAGGAAGGCAAGGGCTAGAGGTGCCTGGACCTTATTCAACTGAAACAGGAAAGTGACGCAGGGTGACTTCCACTTTACAATGCTCATTCCGACTGCCATGTGGAGAAGGGTCTGGAATGGGCTGTGTGGAATGTATGCAAGTGACAGATCAGCTGAGAGGGGACTGTGACCCTCTGGGAGAAAAATAACAGTGCTCTAGATTATGATGGTGGCACCTGGGACACTCTTTAAATAGGAATTCCTGGGTCCCATCTTCTAAATCAAAATATCAAGGAAGTAGGGCCCCCCAAATCTCTATTTTCAAATGACTCTCATCCATTCCAGGACTAGCGCAGAGACTGAAATTTGGAAACCACTAGTTTAATCATAAGAAATTATTGGTAGAACGCTAAGGTATTCAGGTCTGGAATTCTTGGGAAAATTATTAAACTTTTCTGAAATGATCGATGACAATTTTTGCAATCATACTATTTTAGACTTTTTAAGTTGAAATGGTTTAAGATTCAAAAAGCCCTTAAACACAGATATGAAAAGAACTCTCTTTTTAAAATCACCTACCTGAGCCTGGTAATTCCTGGAAAAATCTGAACACCACGACTGGGGAACTGAGTTCATCTTCCACCTGAAAAATGGAATCTGATATTATCCAGTAACATTAAAATTCCAAACACCTACAAAAATGAAATGGAGCTTGAAAAATAGGCTAGAGATGTTGTATTTTCCTAATAAACACATAAAAGAGTTCAAAGGTTAATTTCAGTTGTTAGAGAAACAAAAATCAAGGGTTCACAGTAAAATTCTTAGAAATAATTATGTCAGTTCTGAGAATACACTGCTGAATTATAATGTCTGACACAGTTAACTGAAATTAAAGCAGGAGGAAATTTTAATAATAATGAATAAACAGAAATCTAATATTAAAGATTAAAAAAAGACAAGGAAGAAGTGGAACTAGAATCAGTGTTTAGAAAGCCAAAGCTTTCAAATATCCAGAAATGATGCAAACTCAAGAGGGACTGACTGGAACTTTACATACTCATAGAAAAATAGAGAACAAGTACTTTCACCTTGTAAAACGCCCCAAACTGGAGGCAAGTCCTGCTGCCAATGTAGATAACCACATGTAAGATAGTCTGGAACTGAATCTATGTATTTTCTAAATCAGTGAAGCGGTCACTATATTCAAGACACGCATCAGGCCACCAACTTCACTGATGGATTTAGTAACAGAGGAAAACGCTCACTGCATGAAGATAAGCCAGTACTAAGTTCATGTTCTCCACTGCACACACACATAGTCAGCCATCAGCTTCACTGTGGGGTCAGGACACAAAGAGAGCAGTAATGCCTGACAGGCTGTGGTATTCTGGGGGTGGATTGTGGGGTGAGGAACATGGGGAGAGAGGATCTCTAGGCATTCAGCAATTCCAGTAATATCATTCTACTCATAAAACCTATTTTCTAGGGCTGTGTGTGTCTTGCTTGTAGGGCCACAGCAGGAAATGGTACCTTGGAAAGGCAGGAAGTAGTTGGCCCAAGATTTTCTCTACTGACTTTTCCAAGGCCCTTGTGAATGTGATTCAGATAAAGCAAGATGTACATTCAAATTTATTAGGCCAATTCCTATACTTTGATATCTACTATCTTCTTTAACTTATACACATAAACAAATAAATCTATTAATATTTTTAAAGTTAGAAGGGCTTAATAAATAGAATGGAGTTAAGCCCAATAAGGAAATAGGAACTGAAGTGACAAAATTCTACACCCATTCCCCCATTCTCAGGATAAGGCAGATGATTTTAGTGCCTAGACTTCTATATACCGTCTTTGTTTCTTATTTCTTTGAGCTCAGTGGTCTCAAATGTCAGTGTAGATAAGAAATACTGTTATCCAGTAGGCCTTCCATATCCATGGGTTCTGCATCCGAGGATTCAACCAGTCAGGGAAAAAAAGTTATGTCGTTGCTGATGTATACTATGTAGTTAGGCCTACCATAGTTGTATCTGTACTCAATAAGTACAGAATTTTTTCTTTTCCTTATTCCCTAAATACAGTGTAACAACTATTTACACAGTATATTGTAATTAGGTATTATAAGTAACGTATGGATGATTTAAAGTATGTGAGAAAATGTGCGTAGGTTACATGCAAATACTAAACCATTTTATATAAAGCACTTGAGCATCTCTGATTTTGGCATCCATGGGGGATTCTGGAACCAATTCACTGTGCATAATAAGGGATGACTGTACATACAGAATTCTGTCCTAGCAACATAGTAAACTAAGCTAATAATGAAGTCATCAATTCTAAATACTGAAAATGCTATATTAGATATAACTGATAACCTCTCCTCCAACCCACCCCCCCACAAAAAAAAAAAAAATTTAAACCACTGCTAGCTCACAAAGGTGAACCCAGAAAGAAGAGAAAACAGAAAGGCTACTGTAAGCTGAGTTGCAGGGCTGGGAGGAGAGGAGCATGTATGGGGCCTGGAACTTGACTCTAATGATTAGGGTCCTGGGTCGTTAGGCCTGTGAGGGATAGTGGTGAGTGTGCACAGCCAGACCCCTTGAAGAATACTCCTCATGAAAAGATGGAGAGAAAAACTCTACCCACTGACCAGTAAGAAAGCTTAACTCTGCCTGAGGCTCTATAAAGGGAGGAAAAAAAATTCTCCCATGAAAAATCAAACAAATGTACAGTGTCCACTGCACCTAGACTGGATGTCCTACATGGTATAGAATTCCAAGAGCTGTGAAACCAACATACACCAATGGACCTAGGCCAGTCACACAAGGGAAAAAATCTAGCTCATAATAAAATAACACAGGGAGCAAGAGAGTCAGTAGATACTGCTGAGGGGACAATCTGTGCGCCCAAGAATTGAAACACTCACTAAAATGATCTGAAATGATCATTAATAACTATGTTTTAATGGAGAAACAAAACACCAGAAAACATTTAAAAATATAATTAAAAAAGATGATTTGAAAAGAACTAAAGAGACCATCCTGAAATTAAAAAGAAGTCACCGAAAGTAAAAATACAGTCAACAGGTTAAACAGCAGATTAGATGCAGCTCAAGAGCAAAATTACTGAACTTAAAGAAGATCTCTGCATTAAGGCTGCAAAGAGTTGAAAAGTTTAAAAGAGACTGATGGAAGAGGGGAGAACAATAGTCAATGAGCAGCTAACTGAAGTTCCAGATGGTAGATTAGGGAGTCACGGTGCAAAAAAAAGATTTCTACATAATTGATTTTCAAAAAGAATCCTCGGGTTCCCAAGTAGGATTTAAAAAATCCTTAGATGTATCATAGTGAACGTAGCAGAACACTAAAGACAAAATCTTATCAGCCAGCAGAGATGTAAACACGAAACTAGGTAGACTGCCCCATGGGGGCATTCTGAGATTCTCACATGTAAGGTGGCAGTATTAGCTTTTCCCCTTACATGCTGACTAGAGGCTGCCTCTGGCTCTGTGGACAGGGCCTTGGTACTGGTGGCGGAGAGCTGGGTCTGTGTTTCTGGGATGTGAGAGGCTCTGGGACAGCTGTCGGGATAGGAAGGAAGAGGCCACAGGAGCTTGGAGAAGGGAGCAGTGCAGTCAGACTGCTTTTCTTAGTGACCTAGGTTCAGGTGCTGGCTGTGACACATGCCAATTATGGGGCACTGGAGACATAACTAATCTGAGCAACAGGAATGGAAATAAGAACACTTCACCACTGTGACATATTGTGAGGATTCCACACCATCCATGAAAGCACTATGCAGATACTGTGGTAAGAAGCAGAAAAACATTTAATAATTACTTACAATTTATGATGCCTCCTAAGATATACTGCTTTTCCATTTTCCTTTATCCGATATGCCCTTCCTACAAGCCCCTGAGGCAGGACAAACTAATTTCTCCTGTAAACTGACCTACAACAGAGAGGTTCACTGGTGAAGAACACAGACTTCAGAGTCTGAATCCCAGCTCTACTGCTCTCTAGCTGTGGGGCCTGGGCAACTCACCAGATCTGCCTGTGCCTTAGTTTCTTCACCAGTAAACAGGGAATGACCACTGCATCCAACTCATGGATGAGATTTACCTATTCGTACCTGAATACCTACTCTATGTCAAGTACTGTATTTGGCACAGGGCATAAAAGTATAAAAAAACAGACAATAGCTCCTACATTTATGATGTTTTTACAGGGAAAAACATACAATGACCAAATATTAATACTATTTTGTGTAGCAATAAGTGCGATGAAGAAGGAAAAAACCCAGATAGACAGTGACAGGTGGTGGTGGTGGTGGTGGTGGGAGGTGTATGTAGATAGGGTGGTCGGGAAAGGCCCCTCTGAAGAGGTGACATCTGAAATAAGATCTGAAGGATAAGAAGCCAGCCACGACAAGATTAAGGAGAGCAGTGTTCCAGGTAGAGGGAAGAGCATGTACTAAGGAGACTGTTGTGAGGGTTAAATGAATAACACATGTAAGGTACTCAGAACCACGTCTGGTACACAGCAAGCATTTCACAAACAACAGCTGTGACAATGACGAAGATGATAACGTTTAATAACAGGCCACAATCCCTAATGGTGTTTGCCAAATACTGTATTCTCTACTGAGAAAAGCAGCCATTGGAAAGAGGGATGGACAGGGTTTATCCCTGGGTCCTATGTGGCCTTACAAAGATGCTCCAAACCAAATGGTGGTTACCTAGCACCAGCAGATCCTCCCTGCTTGGAGGAGAATGAGGGAGAATTAGGACACGAGGAGGGGACCAAGCAGGCTCAGTGAGGGAAAGACAGAAAGTACACAGGCCCAGCTTGCTCCCTACCAGCTTGCTCATTCTAATCCATGATTTGGGTTTCTCTGTTTGCAGTCAAAGGAGTCCAACCAACATACCTTCTCTGACAGCAGAGCTTACAGGCTTAAGAGAATGACTCAATGTCATAGGCCCCCGTGTTATGGCTGAAATTAGAACCAGAGTCTCCTGACTTAAATTCATCCCTCTTTCTCTCCAATGGGCCACTTTCCTCTTCCAAGCTAGAATTCAGGTCAATGCAGGTCATCTGAGAAGGCTCCAAGCTCGTACTCAGAAGGCAAGGCATAGCAGCCCTTTTCGGGTGCTTAAACCAAATCATGCACTAAAATGGATATAAACTACACAAATAAACTCAAATATTAGTTTTAAACTGAACTGTTTCTTGCAAAATTGTCAAAGAAATACCCAGTGACTCTGTTTAAATTAGAATATGACATACACAGTTTCTGAAATTCTAAAATGCAATAAAGCAAAATATGAAAGCATTGAAACCTAAACTGATACTTGGTTATTAATTAGCCTCATTAAATCTTCATTGTCTAGTTACTATCTCTAAGGAGCAATCTCTGAAAGACTCTGGTATCTTTTAGAAAAATATCAGGGGAAGACGAGAGCAGAGCCACTTGTTTCCTTATTCCCGTTTGTGCAAATGAAAAGTCTGGTGTCAGGTTTTAGAAAAAGTAGGCCAATGCATTCTGAGATTAAATGATTTCTCATTTCAGGGAGATGGGTGTTCAAAAATCGCTGGGCAGGTGAAGTTTAGATCATTGTGCAATTCTTAATTTTAACAGAATAGAACTACAAATGGAAAGGCACTGTGAAAAGCACAGTAGGGGTTCAAACAGTGTATGTGGCAAATTTCTAGGCTTGATGCTAACTGTGGAATTAGGTCATCAGTACATGGATGAGTCTCTTCCAAAGAATATAGCTTTATAGGAGCTGCCATAATTCCACTGAAATGCATCGAATCTGGAAAAAATCATTCTCAGTTGTCGAGGTTAAAAGTTATTTACTTAAAAAACAGATTAAATTATATACTATACCAAGATTTTGATGTGGTTCACTTTCTTCAAACTTTCTTGCAACCGCTGACTCTGCAAATAACAAAAAATAGCTCATGATTTCATTAGATTGACACAACACATTAAACAGTTTTCATGAGGTCTTTGCCTGTCTGCAAACAAGAATTTCAGTCAGATAAAGCCATCTATGTATTTGTGAGTCCCAAGTTCAACTGCTAATTTCTGCATTTCAACATCTGCAAATATTCCTTATTCTTTCAGTTTAAAGTTATATTTAGTGTTTGAAGAAGAGCTTTTTCTGATGAGATATGAGTGAATTTTTCATATTAGCAATATATAGCATGCACTCATTCAAAAGCTACTGAATACAACAAAAGCAAAAATAAATAAGTGGGACCACATCAAACTAAAGAGCTTCTGCACAGCAAGTCATCAATAAAATAAAAATGTAGCCTACTGAACGGGACAAAATATTTGCAAATTGTTTATCTGATAAGGGATTAATATCCAAAATATATAAAAAATTCATATAACCCAAAAGCAAAAAACACAAACAATTCAATTAAAAAATGGGTAGAAGATCTATAGAGACATTTTTCCAATGAAGACATAAAGATAGCCAACAGGTAAGTGAAAAGATGCTCAGTGTCCCTAATCATCAGGGAAATGCAAATCAAAACAATAAGATAGGACCTCACTTCTGTTAGAATGGCTATTATCAAAAAGACGAGAAATAACAAGTGTTGGTGAGGATGAGGAGAAAGGGGAACCTTGTGCACTGCTGGTGGGAATGTGAACTGGTGCAGCCACTGTGGAAAACAGCAGGAAGGTTCCTCAGAAAATTAAAACTAGAACTACTGTATGATCCAGAAATTCTACTTCTGGGTATTTATCTGAAGGAAAAAAACATTAATTCAAAAAGATATTTGCACTCCTATGTTTATTGCAGCATTATTTATAATAGCAAAGACATGGGAACAACCAAAGTGTCCACTGACAGATGAAAATGTGACACGTATGTGGAATACAATGGAATTATTCAGTCATAAAAAAGAATGAAATCTTGCCATTTGCAATGATACAGAAGGTCATTATGCTAAGTAAAATAATTCACACAGAAAAAGACAAATACCATATGGTCTTCTTTATATATGGAATCTAAACAAAATTAAAAAAGCAAGCTCATAGCTGCAGAGAACAGACTGGAGGTTGCCAGAGGCATGGAGCTAAGGGTGGGTGAAATGGATGAATGAGGCCAAAAGGCACAAACTTTCAGTTATAAAATAAGTCATGAGGCTGTAATGTACAACATGGTGACTATAGTTAATCACACTGTACTGCACCAGGGTTCCAAACCTGACTGTGCCACTCGTTACCTGTAGGATAATGGATAAGTTAATTTGCCATTTATTAGCTATGATCTTGAACATAACTAATTAGCCTTTCTGTGCTTCAGTTCCCTAAATTATAAAATGGGGATGATAGTATCTATCTTGCCGGGTTGTGAAGTTTAAATGAGTTGACATGTGTTAAGTGCCTAGAATAGTGCGTAAAACACAGTATGACATGCATATGTAAGTGAGGGCCACCGTCATCACGTTCGCACCTCAATTCCAGGTCTGTCACCATTGATGTGAGGGTGAAACAGAATCTACCTGATGGGGGTGTGGTTCCTTATTTTATCATATACTTTCTGAGCATCGGACACTGGGAAACCTTTCGGGACAACTAAATCTTAAATACGCTCTTTTCAGTGGACCTTATGTTCTAGTGAAGCTGCGGGGATCAGAGGATACAGCATGGACAGTCTTCACAGCACCTGGCACTGAGTAAATGCTCAATAACTGCTTCCTGTGAAGTAAAGATGATAAGGTGGAAGAAAGGAGGAGGAAGAAGAGGAGGATTTTGCTCTCAGAGAACCTATGCCCTGGTATGACCGTCAGGCATGAACATACACTAACCACATCTGAATTCCCACGCAGGTCACCATGTGCAGTTAGCAGTGGTGAGTCAATGAGAGGATATTATTTAAGTCCTCAAGAATATGTGAGATCGGCTAGCGTTTGCTTGCAGGAAGATACCAGAGCTGCAGTGACCTCAAGGGTCTGGCAGCTGATGTCATCATTTTTTTCTTGCACTCTGTAAGCCAAAGGGAATTGAAAAAACTCTCCCCTGAGTGCCTGAACCCTTCCCAAAGGGGCTTCAGTTACTACAGCAATAAAGGTTTCCTTCCAAAGAAGCAAACTGCAAGATGTGAGCCAACAGCCCAGCAAAAAAACTCTTTTTAAATATGGTGCTTCTGTGAACATAATAAACATAAATCTTAAAATTATTTCATGTAAAAACTAAACTACATTTAGAACATTTCTATTTCCTTAGAAGCTAATGTTAGAATGAACCGCTGTGACATTATGAATCATAGGACGGCTGTTACAGTAATAAGAAAATACTTTTTCTTAAATATAAAAATGACACTTGAGGAAGTGCCCATTCCACAGGAATATGCTTAAAACAAATATTTAGTTTTAAACCTATTTGCATAACTTACTGTACAGTTAGGCACTACTGTGAGAGCTTTTCATGGATGAACTCATTAAGTCCTTATAACAGTCTCTGAGTTAGCCTTATCCCTATTTTATCGGTAAGAAAACGGGTATAGAGAGGTGATGTCATGCTTTTAGACTTAGGCAGGACTCAGTTCTCAAATGTATAAACATGACATTCTTTTGCTTTCTAAACTACAGCATAATTATATATTTTTCACAATTACAACATCTCAAAGAGAATTAAAATTGTCCCCCAAAACTTTGCAATTAGGGAACCCAAGCCAGCTGATGTTAAAAATCTAAATACCATCTATAACCAGTCCCTGCCCAGCATGTTCCTTCACCCTCAAGAGTCGGTCAATGGAATACTCATTGCCCCTCTGCACCCATAGCCAATCCTTGGCTATCATCTTGTGGCTTCTTTTTCCATCCCATGCTGACACCCACATTCATTTGAATCTGATTTCCTTGGACACAAATGCTGGGAAAACCCTAGCATGGCTATTAGTCTGCTTGCTATGAGATGGGAAATACAGATAATAAGGTATTGGATGGAGAATAAATCCACCAAGTATTTTTCTGACTCTGCTTTGGTGATGGAGTTTTGTGACTCATTTAAACTTTAGGTTCCTACTCACCAGTTGGCAGGCATGCTTAATCCTCTCCACAATCCCATCAAGTCCCAAGTATTGTAAGGACAACCACAGTGGCAGGGCACGGAGTTTGTCGGCTGGCTTATTTGACGTAAGACCAGCAACTAAAGTCTAAAAAAGCCGATATGAGTTTATTAACCAAACAAAGCCAATGAGATCACAAAGCAGAATTACCTAGTTATCATTTACCAGGCACTTAGTACGTGTCAGACGCTATGCCAGGCACTTGGCTTGCATTATTCATTTGCAAATCCCAACAAATTCATGAAGTATTCTAGGCAACTTAGCTCAGAGACTTTGCTTTGTCCAAGGGCTCATGTCTGAGATGTGGCAAAGCCAGGATGAGAATCTAGATGGGTCACACCCCAGAGCAGGAGCTCTTAGCTACTCTCAAGAGGTAGCCACTTCCAAGGCAGTTCTGAGTGTCCTCAAATAGTCATTACCAACTGGGCAAGACATCAACTGTTGTAGCAAGGGTCATTTAAAGCTTATTTGCACGAGCCTAACACCAACTGATCCACTATCAAGAACCATTTCTGTACTTTTTAAAAAATATCATGTTACAACCTTCTAGACAACACGGATCAAGTGCTTTAAGTACTCTGACAGGAATGCTACTTCTTGGGAACCTATCCTACAGAAATAATTTGAACCATAGAAAGATGCTCATTGTTTCAGTAACAAAAATTTGAAAGCATCCTAAAAGATCACAAATGGAGAATGATTAAGTGTGGTATTAGAATGACAAAATTTATGCTTTCATAAAAAGTTCTTTATACACACAAATATGGGGAGAATACACATGAAGTTTCACTTCTGTTACTGACGGTTTTTAAAAAATAAAATCATAAAAGTGGTATTAATTTTTCAGTTTTTCTGTATTTTGCCCCCATATCCAGTAAGGATTAGCCACTCCCACTTCCTGCCAGTGCGAGAGAGTAAGCTTACCAATGCAGGGTCGTCGTGTTTATAAAGGGTGACTGCAGGGACAGCTGGCAAACCCAGCCATGGGCCTGGAGTCAGTGTCATGCTATCACACTTTGTTGCAGCCTACCAAAGAGAGGACAGCTTTTTGTTAGACTATCACAGTACATGGAACCCAACACTCTCCCCCATTCAAAAGAACTAAGAAAAGCTGTAAGTGATTTTAAATGCTTTCTTAAAAACATAATATTTAGTAAATCAACAACATACCAGCACTGACGAGGAGACATAACCTAGAGCCAACGTTGCCAGATTCACACTGGAAGAAAAAACACCAGTCTAAGAATCATTTACTGCTGCTTGTTCACTAAGTATGTACTTTACAAATAGAGTCTGTGTTATTCCAAGATGACATTTAAATGTGTTTCAGCTGTGTTATTAGTTTTTATAACAGTAACAGAAAATGTAGTACCTACAAATTTCAGGAAAACCTTGAAAGTGTGTTTTAATCAAAATGTATTTCCAGAGATTATCTCCTGTTTACTTAGCGTAATGGGTCTTCTACCTTTCATAGCTATTATTTTCCAGTCTTCATTCTCTGAGGGATAAAATCAGAAAGCAGCCTACCTTGCATATGCCAGGTGTGCACTACTCCGGCCACCCTGCATCCCCCTCACCCACATTTCTCTCAGCAGCCCTCCAGTGGCCTTCTGGGAAAACATCCCAGTCTCTTCCATCAGATCACAACTTTGGGTGGAGGGGACACCACCACCTCGAGAGGTGGGCGAATAACCTAAGCTATCAGAGTATTACATTTCCCTGACCATCTATCTATAGATGAAGCCAACACAGAGGAAATCAAGCCAAGTGACGGGGTGGGGAGTGGGAGGGCACAAGACATTAAGTCCTGACTGATGTTGTGCCTGAGGCCGATCCTAACACTGCTCTTTTTCCTTACGTGAGCCAAGAAAATCTCTTCTCACTTAGGCCAATTTGGGTTGTTTTGTCGGCAACCTAAAGAGCCCATAGTGATAAATATCACAACAAACTGAGAGCCCAGATGTCTGCTCCTCATGAGTGCTGTGTGCAGGCCAACCCTAGAGCCAACCTCACCCTCCACTCACCCCTCCACGTGAAGCCACATGCCATACTGCTCACAGAGTTCTCTCAAACGCCCAATCTTATCTGTGTGCCCTACCGCTGCAGTTCCTAGGATAAAACACACAAAAGGACACTGAAAGGAACAAATATTTTCTAAGTCTTTACAGCATGGTTAAAGCTTTTATATACCTTATCTCGCTGTGAGAGAAGTAACATATCTCTGTTTTATTAAGATTTTCTTGGTAGATTGGCTTAAAATCAACCTTTTCAAGTTAATTATTCTAGTTTTGAACACTGTGTTCTCCATTTGTATCTATAACACAAGCCTGTAAATTGTGTTAAGTTCCCTATATACTCATTTTCTATCTACTTGATTGATTTTATGAGAAATATATTCAAGTCTCTCACCAAAATTATGGGTTTGTCAATTTATACTTGTATTCTATCAATTTTTCCTTTACATATTTCAAAGTCATATTCATAAGCGTTCATATTGGTTCATTTTCAGATCACATGAATTATAACTAACATGACATCTACTTTATCTCACACTAACACTGCTACAAGTACTTCATTTGCCCAAAATATCCTTTTCCACTCTGACTTGACATTTTCCGTGCCATTTTTATTTAGGTGTGTCCTTTATTAAAAATATAGATGAATTAGAGGTGTTTTTAACCCAATTTGGAGGTTCTTTGTGTTAATATAGAACATGTATCCTGAGGTCAGTTTGAACATATCAATTCATTTACACTCCAGGTTTTCCTGGGCAGACCCATAAGTACCCTGAAGCACAGTAATATATGGAGTCATGTATTCTCCCAACCATCCTAAATTTCCAGCTAGCAGAATCCCCTTTAGTTAAGATTTCAAATCTTCAACAAACACAACTGATACAAGTGGTTCTTTTGCAAGGTTTATGGGCTGAAAACTCTTTTTCCCATACAAGTCTGCCTCAAATTTTTACAAAATCTTAAATGACACATTTGGTTCCACTGAAACAGGGTCAAAGGCCAATGCGCAGATTGTGTCACATGGCCCATGAAAACATAAACCACAGAGCCATGTTTTAGTGCCTGGACCACATTTCAAGTTTTTTGGCATGTCTGCTGGTTAACCCCTGGGATGTGTACTCTGGCGACGGCAATGGAGACACACTGGTAAGTCATTCAGTCACATTTAAAATGCAGCCTCTCCCATCTTTTAAATGGTTGAATATGGGAGGGTTTGTGTTTCTTTTTAAACATACAATATGCTAAATCAGGCAGGAAGTGGTGGTTTTCCTGGAAGCAATAAGGTGGCTATTGTTCTGTTTATTATTATTTTTAAAGTACAGTTGGCTCTCTGTAGCCAGAGTTTTCGAATCTGCAGATTCAACGAGCTTTGAATTAAAAATATTTGGGAAAAATCTCAGAAAGTTCCAAAAGCAAAACTTGAATTTTCCACATTCACAGCACTTTGCTGAATCCACACAAAATGAAGTGACGTGTAGGAATATCCTGCTGTAGCCTAGATACAAATGCAGGTTATATGCAAATACAACACCATCTACACTGGGGCTTCAGCACCTGTGGATTTTGGTATCCAAGGGGGAGGAGAAGGGTCCTGGAACAAACCCCTGTGGATATTCAGAGACAATTGTAATCAGCTTTATTGATTAAAGTTTAATTTATATGCAATAGAACCCATTCATTTAATGAGTTCTGCCAAATGTATACAGTATATAACTACCAACACAGTAAAGGTAGAGAATTTCCATTACCCCAAAAGTTTCCCCATCCACCTTGATGTTTCACTCTTTCCACTTCCCAACGGCTCCAGATAATCCTGATCTATTTTCTGTCACTGTAGTTTTGTATTTTTTAGAATTTCATATAAATGGAATCATACACTACGTAACTTCTGTGTCTGGCTTTCTGCAGCTAGTATGCTTGTGAAACTCATCCCTGTTAGTATGTATATCAGTAACTATTTATTACTCAGTAGCCCACGAGATGGGTATAACACAAATGGTTTATCCATTCACAAGGTAAAGAACATCTGGGTTATTTCTGATTATGAGTATTACATACAATTCTTTGTGCAGACTTGTTTTCATTTCTCTTTGATAAATACTTACAAGTGGGACTAATGGGTTATATAGTAATTCTAAGTTCAACCTTTTGAGGAACTGCCAAACTATTTCTAGAGTAGCTGTAACATTATCCACACCCCTACCAGCAGTGTATGAGAGTTCCTGTTGCTCTGCATCCTCGCCAGTGTTTAGCATTGTATTTTTTTTATTTTCTCCATTCGAACAGGTAAGTAATAGTAATCCGCTGTGCTTTTAATTTGCATTTCTCTAATGAGTAATGACATTAGGCATTTTTTAAGTGCACATATGTTCATGTTATTTTCTTTTGTGAAGCATCTATTCAAATCTCTTGTTCATTTAAAAAATTGTATTGTCTCCTTAATGTTGAATTGTAAAGCTTCTTTACACATTTTCATACAGTATCTGTCAGAAAAATGTTTCCCAAATATTTTTTCCCAGTCTGTAACTCACCTTTTCATTTTCTTAACAGGGTCTTTTGAACAGCAAAAACTTTTAATTTTTTTTTTAAGCAAGGCAACCCTTGGTTGACCTCAGAGATTGCAAGAACCTTGTCAGTTTACAATCCCTGATTTTTTATCTTTTACACCTACAGCGCCTGTCTTCCTAGGTGGTCTCCCATCCAAGTACTAACCAGGCCTGACCCTGCTTAGTTTCTGAGATCAGATGGGACCGAGCTTGTTCAGGGTGGCATGGCTGAAGACTAAAACTTTTAATTTTTGATAAAGTTCAACTTATGATTCATGCTTTCCATGTCCTAAGAAGTCTTTGCTTAACATAAGGTCAAAAAGATCTGCATTTTCTTCTAGAAGTATTACTGTTTTGGCTCATATGTTTAGGTCTATGAACCATTTATAACTTTTGTATTTAGAGTGAGTTGAGATAAAGGTCAAGGTTCAATTTCTTTCAAGTGTTCCAAAATCACTGATGGAAAAGACTATCCTTTCTCCCTTGAATTACATTGAGATTTTTGTAAGAAATCAAGTGACCATATACATGTGGGTCTATTTCTGAACTCCCTATCCTCTTCAATTAATCTCACACTCTCTTATTTGTAGCATTACAGTAAGTCTAAAAGTCAGACAGGATAAGTCTTCCAATTTTGTTCTTTTTCAAAATTATTTTGGCAATTTTTAGATCCTTTATAAATTTCATATTAATTTTAGAATCAGTTTATCAATTTCTACAAGAAATTTTAGCCTGTTGAGATTTTGATATGAACTGAGTTGAATCTATAGATAAATTTGGGGCGATTTGACTTAATGAGCCTTTCGATCATGTGTACGGCACATCATTCATTCCATTTATTTGAGTCTTTCTAAATTTCTCAGCAATATTTTATAATTTTCAGTGTATTGATCTGGCATATATTTTATTAAATTTATCCATAAAGTTTTGAATGATATTTTAAATTCAATTTCAATTGTTCATTGCTAGTATACAGAAATCCTGTGACCTTAATAGATTCGCTTATTAGTTTCAATAGCTTTTCTTTGGTTTCCTGAGGATTTACTATTTATTTGTACAGTCATGCCATCTGCAGATAAAGACAGTTTATTCTTCCTTTTCAATCTGTATGTCATTTAACTATTTTTGTCTTTTTGCACTGTCTACTTCAAGTACAATGTTAAATACACTATGGCAAGCTTAACAGAAAGTGAGAATTGACCCTGTCTACAAGGTGAACATTTAAGTATGATGTTTTAAAATCCAGTTTAGAAAGGAAGCACATGAAGAAGAAGCACTTACAACCTAAATGAAAAAGTATACACACACAAAGTAACTCCCCAAACAAACCAACAATTAAAGGAATGTAATGAGTCAACTTTAGTATTATAATTCTCACCATAATGCTGATACAGACCATCTTAAGCATGTGGCAAACAAACATTTCTTAAGACTTGGTCTTTTTTAAGCTAAGTATCTAGCTTCTCTCTTATATGTTCAAAACGGAAGATTCAGGTTCATGACACCTACCAGCATTTGCAACAAGCAATAGGGGCAGTTTTCCTCGTTCTATGTCATCTTTAATCAGTTTCTCCAGGAGGGCAACATCCTGGGATTAAAAGATAAACCATAAGAGCATGAGGCAAACAACATAAAAGCTATACAATGAAAAAATATAACTTCCAAATTAACCACCCAAGTCAATTCTTATTCTTGACAATTCTTCTATTTTCTCTAATTATAAATATGAAAATCAAAGTTTTCCCTAAATACTAACTAGGAGAATTAGTAAAGTGTGATTAAAGTTAAAAACTGCATATACAGAACCAATATTTCACTAGTTTAAAACATTTACGTTTAAAAGAAATGTTCTCTCAAACTCCCAAAAAAGCCAAAAATGTACCTCTAGTATTACTCAGTAATGTTATCTAAATTACAGAAAACTCAAACTACCTTGGAAAAAAAGTAAAGAACCCTAAAAGCTATCCCTTTTGCTTCTAGCTTTAGTATGAAAAGTCTTATGACTTGCATGTCTAAAAGCAGAATCCAATCCCAAGATTACAAATGAAGAAGCTCATTTTCAAAATCTTTCCATTCATAAATCAAGACAATAGTGATAATCATTTCAAAGGTTATCACTATGAGCTATACAAGGAATTACTGGGGCTTAATTGGACTCCATGTTTCCTCTTAAAGCAGGTGATACAGTGATTACAAGATCTTAAGATCCAGATACTCCTGACCTATATGCCAGCCAACCTTCATGGTCATTCAAACCCGAAGTATGTATTACGCAAGGGGAAGATTTAAGCGATAAACAAATAATCTAATAAATATCTGGAGATCAGCAAACAGAACTTCACCTGATAGGAAGACATAGTTTCAAAACACAATTCCATATTATTTTACAAACCAAAGGAAGAACTCACCATCTGATGCTGGGATCCAAACATAGTGTTACAGGGTACACGAGACAAGCAGGGAAAGGGCAAGCCAAGCTGTAAGATGAAACATATAATTTTACAAGGAAGCTCTGTCATCTTTCACTTATGCCCTCAAAAACTATGGCTCTAAGATAAGTCATAAAAAACTATGGCTCTAAGACAAGTCATAATTATTCTTTTTAAACAATTTCTCTCCTTAGGAATTCTTAATATTTTAAGAGGACAGAGACAATGTGAAATTTTCTAAATGCATCGACTATCAACTTGTTTTCTAAATGAGTAAATATCTTTGGTATATTCTATATACCAAAAAAGAAACACATCTTTTCCAAACTGGAGAACAACCAAGCCCTGAGCATTTGGGGGAAATTAGAATCTTTCCTTCGAGCATTAGTGGTAAATGACACCAGCTAAAGGCACTCAAAAAGGCATAATTAAGGACCAGCAGATGCACATTTCTTAACAGAAATAAAATCAGTGTTATGGCGATGGTAACTGTCACAGTTTATACTCTTCATTTTTAGTTTCCAAGTCTTTGAGGTTATCGCTTTAGAAATTTTTAAACAGTTGCAGCCTATTGTACTATATAACAGACTTTGCAGAATTTAAAGACCAAAAATTAAGAGAGTATTTTAGTCACACTTTTTCCTCCTTAACGAATTTTTCTTTTAAATTATGAAAGTGAAGACCAAATAAAACACAGACTGAAAAATATAGAAATTAATAGTGAAACTGCCCCCACATAAGCCACCAACCCCCCACTATTAAACAAGTTAGAATGAAACGTGCCATTTTTTTAGGTATAAATATATTTATATTTTTTTCTAGGTATAAATAATATGCACATAAACATGTAAACACATGTTTTAAAAACATGGACATGACCATCTTATACACAAAGTTGTGTAAACTGCCTTTCTCATGTAACAGGATACCCTCGTACATCTTTTGAAGGCTGGACGGCTGTCCCAAGACAGCCTTGAGTCCATAAGAGTCTGGCTTGTAGTAGGTACTCAGTAAGCAATTTGTTTCGTGCTTCTATACGGATACTACAAAGCTCCCCATTTTGTACATCCTTAAGAGGACATAATTTCTTGCTGGCAGTGACCACAGCTCAGAACCAACTTAAATCCTTGAATATCCCCCATATATCTTCCCAGGGCTCCTTTATCTTACAAAAGACAAATCCACCTAACAGTTTTGTTTTATAACATTCTTGGCCAAGAGGCTTAACAATTTCTGTCCCAAGGTAACCTCTTAATTGGGCTGAATGCACTGCAAACTTTAAAAATGGTGATGCTCTTTGATCTAGTGATTCCAGATTACTCTGACAATCAATCTGAGGAATATAATCTTAAACAAAGAAAAAGCTTCATGTATAGATCTCTATAACAGCACTAAACAAAAACTGTTACCTGAAAATGGTCATAGGAAGCAAAAGAATGCAAACACTCTAATTGTCCAAAAGGCAATTAGTTAAAATAACAATACACTCATTTGAAAGAATATTATGAAAACATTAAAAATAAACTTTATTTTGAAGAACTGTTTAAAGATATGCACTTGTTATAACAGTAAGTGAAAAAGGCCACAGATAACCATGTAAAAACACACATGTACTCTTTGATTACAGTCTGGGAAGAAATAAAGTAAAATGCTAACTTGTGGCTGCCTTTGGGCAACTAAAAAAGTTAAGTACCTAAATTCATTAATATACATTTATATGTGTGTGTATTTTTTTTAGGCAATGCAACCCTTAGTTGACCTCTCAGATTGCAAGAATCTTGTCAGCTTACAATCCCTTATTTTTTATTTTTTACACCTATAGCACCTGGTCTTCCTAGGTGGTCTGCCGTCCAAGTACTAACCAGGCCTGACCCTGTTTAGCTTCTGAGATCAGAAAAGATTGGGCTTGTTCAGGTGGCATGGCTGTAGACGTATATATATTTTATAATGACAAAACAAGCATAGAAAAAAAAATCTGCTTACTTGAAAAGAACAGCAGCTAAAGAAATGAGTTTATACACTTTTAAAAATTTCCAGGACAGAACAGGACATCGAATCTTTAAAATCCGCCTTACATCCCATTACCTGATTACACAGGTACTGGCCCAGGCCAGGCCTAGCAGCAGCACTGAGATATACGACAGGCTTCTTATTGTACAACACATTGAATCCATCCACTACAAAGTCTTCATAACGAGAATGAATGGCGAGCCTGCAGATCTTTGCAAGTCCTTCTCTTTCTTCTTCGTGGAAATAAGCGCAGCCGTTTTCATACCTGTTAAGAGATACCCATGTATCAATATGTTCTCATCTCTGGTTAACTCTTATTTTATGTTCCAATCTTATAATCATGAAACAGTTCTTTTCTCAGCCTAGAAACTGCCACCTAGATAAGTCAAAGGGACAGGAATCACCATCATTTCAGGTGGCTAAGATCTCCTTATAGATGGAGGTTACAAGGAACAGAGGGGATAACCCTTTGTCCATACCTAACTCTATAAAAAAGCAGAAACTATGAAAACCAGTAAAGAACACGTCCCTCTGATATAAAAAGGCTGAAAATCACAGTTTAGGCTTATTCTACAAGAAGGCCAGTGTGGGATAACACGGGCAAGGTTCTTGCAGAGTTTCAACTCTAAATCATCTGAAGTAAATAAAATCGTCGAAAATGCTAGTCAGGCTAACTTTTCTGCCTCTAACATTTTTACTCTTCTTAATCTCTTAGAGAATAAGAAAAATTTTAATTATAGGTGTTGAATTTTATTAGGAGAAAATTTCTCCTTTGTGGTACAGCTAGGTAAACATATTCTCACCAGAACAACCTCTGAAAAGTGAGTCTTCCAGTGTCAGGCAAATATAAAACCATACTACCTTTTCCATAAAAGTGACAATGAACACAAAAATAACTACTAGTCCTGTGTCTTCCACTGAATCCTTAATCTGCTATCATTCTTTAATAATGTCAACATTTATAACGGTACCAAGCAAATTTCAATTTTGTAACATACTCTCCTTCCTTATGACATTTCTTTTCTACTAAAGCAAACCAACACTTTAAAATAACTGAATCTACTTCACTATCTTCTATCAACATGTGCCAATTAACAATCCCCAAAATAAACTGCTGACATCATCCAACACCTACGTGCTTAGATTCTTAGCTCTTTACATGTATTAATTCCATTAGCTCTTTGAATCCTCACAACAATGCCATGAGAAAGGTATTAATGCTATCCCCATTTAGTAGATGAGAAAACTAAGGCATGGAGAGATTAAACAACCCTTCCAAGAGGAAGGGGAAGAGGCAGCTTTAAACCCAGAGAGCATAGCTCCAGAAAAGATCTCTCATCATCTATACACAACTCATAAATATCTTTATCAGAAAGTAAAACTTGTAATTTTTTTACCTGAAAATTCTGCATAGCCATAAGGTAGTGTCTGAAAGTATCCTAGTTGTAAGTTTTCTCAGCTTTTCTTTGTCCAGCGTTGAAATATAAGCTCCCAGACTGTGTCCCAGCAAAGCTATATGACCTTGTTCTCCAATATTCTGGATTCTGTTAATCAAAATTTATTAGATTAAAAAAAGTAGTATTAAAAACATAAAGAAATAAAACTTTGAGAGACAGTATTCCACAGAAATTTCTGTCAGATTAGAAATCTACTTAAAGGCCTGGAATGCAGAAGTTCAGATAAATTTAGAAAATTCAATGCCTTTAAGGTATTATATAGAAAGAAAAATATTTTTTAAATTTCTAGGAGATAAATATCTTTCTTTTTATTGGCTAATAAATATACAAACTGTTTTTGAATAATTTTTCCTAAAAGTTTTTAGCTGTAAGAACTAAAGGAAGGGCTAAAATGTGCAGAACACAATTTTTTAAAGAATCACTAAGATCAATTTACTGTATTAACTAGCTATTTATAACCATAATACAGCAAATTCAAGGGGAACTTGGCATTGTTTTATATATACTTTAAACGAATAGACTAATATCCCTTATAAAGTCAATAGAAAAGACAGGAAACTGGACAAAAGAGAAAGTTCATAGAAAAGGAAATATAAATGGGTCTTAAAACATACAAAAAGAACACAACTTGGTTCACAAGAAAAATGCAAATTAAAATTATGCTGAAATATCATTTCTCATCTATCAGACTGGCAACGACTCTTGAGTTGGCTAACAGCCTCGCAGGCAAAGGGAAAAGAGGTCTCTCATACACTGCTGGTGGGACTATAAATTAGCATAATTCCATGAAGAAAAATTTAGCAATATCTATCAAAATAGCAGATGCACCAACTATTTGGCCCATCAATTTCACTTCTAGGCCCTTTATTTGCCAGAAACAGCTTTTAAAGGAGAAAGCTCCTTTATGCAATGAACTCCAAGACATATGTGGAAAAAGCAAGGTACAGAAAAGTGTGCACAATAATTATGCATTGCAGGGGTGAGAAAAGACAATTTGCTTGTGTATACATACATACACAAAAATATGTCTGAGAATACACAAGGAACCCTGCAGTACTATCTCTGACAAGAAGGCAAAAGAGAAAAAATTGCCTTTGTATATCCTTTTCATCTTTTAAAATTTGAACCAGAATGCATTCCTTATTCCAAAAAATTAAATTTAAAATAATTAAAGAGTCTATGGCCATGATACCCTGAACACGCCCAATCTCATCTGATCTCGGAAGCTAAGCAGGGTCAGGCCTGGTTAGTACTTGGAGGGGAGACCACCTAAGAAGACCAGGAGCTGTGAGCACAAAACAAACAAACAAATAAAAAATAAAGAGAAAATGAAACTGGCTAAATAGATGAATAAAAATAAAGCAAATGAATAATTCACCAATCAATTCAGCTGCAATTCTTAGCAATCAGAAGCAGAAAATCACACAGTAGTTATTTTTATTTTTTTAGCTGAGGTAACCCTTGATTGACCTCACAGATTGCAAGGACCTTGTTAGCTTACAATCTCTTATTTTTTTTTATTTTTACACCTACAGCACCTGGCCTTCCTAGGTGTTCTCCCATAGAAGTACTAACCAGGCTCGACCCTGCTTAGCTTCCGAGATCAGATGGGACTGGACTTGTTCAGAGTGGCATGGCTGTAGACAGCATTTCTTTTTGGGTCCCTTTGCCAGGCCCTCCTTTGAGACACGATACCATACAAATGACAGGATTTAGTTTTTAAAGGCCTTCTTTTAATAAAATGTATTATCTAAAATACATAAATGTCTCCCTGAAAAGAAAAACAAACAAACATCGTTTTGTATCAGAAGTAACTCTGAACGAAACAGCTTATTATTTCAGCAACTTGTAAGAATGCAATTACTATCGAAATTGAGAACACATATACTATCAAAGAGAGGCTGCCAACCGTTCTCCATTACCGGGCACTCTGGGGCTCCTCATCTTCATCCCCATGCATCAAATTTTGAACCAACTGGAGGATGCTCACCATATCTTGTCCACTGCAGAATAAAAAAGAGTTAGCCACTACTGCTGTCATCCAAACTAGCTTTTTAAATTGAGTAGCTAAAAGAATGAGTTTGAGATACAGTATACATCTTTTAAAAACAAACTTCAACTGAATATAACCTTATTTGTAATGAATTAAATCTTCTACCTAAATCTGAGATTGATTTTTTTAAAATTTCACCAGTACTGTTTCAGCAATACTTCTCTACCTGTTCATTTGAATCCTGGGAAATAAGCATGTCACAAGAGCCAAAATGTTCTTATAAGATGCTGACAGATCACAGAAGCAGCAAGGATACTGCAATGCCACTATTATATCATATCTAGTTTCCCTCCAAGTAGGCATCTTGTCTGTCTGTTCTAAAGACTTAAAGAAGTAATGCAATCATCATTTATTACCTCTTTTCCCCCAAGCTGGGAAACTGAATATCTGCTTGGAGTATAAACAGATTTACTTCTATGCAAGATAAGTTACTAACTGCTCATCATGTGAAAAGGTGAAAATTTCAGGGAGGAATCTGAATGGCTAAAGTGTAAGTGATGTCAAGGCAACTTGTAACACATTTAATGTGAAAATATTATTGTTCCATTAATGAGAATACGACTAATAAAATGTCTCTTTTGAAAAAGAGACACTGTCAAAACAATGCCTCAATACCTATCCTCCTCAAAGTGCTGACCTTCATGCAAGGGGTGGTTCTGGTCCTTGGATACTTTGTAGACATTAGGCCAAGTGTGCCTAACCACAGACCTTAAGCAAGCTGTTGAAACTCACTAAGCCCCTACATTACAGAACTGTGAGGATGCAATCAGTGCATGCAAAGCATTAACGCTGTGCCTGGCATAGTACCATCTCAAATATTGGCTATCAGCATTATTATATGAATAATGAATACTCCTGACCAGTGGCTTTAAGGCCCTTCCATTCTAAGAATTAGAGATGGTCTTGGTGGTATCTATTCCAGGAAAATGTATGTGGGATCAGTAGAACCCTTTAATTCCCCTTGGTAGGTCTAGGATGGGGGGATTACAGGGTCTGGTTCCTGCTCTGACCTGCAGAACACAGTTCACATCTAGAAGGCTTCAAATCAGCACCATTCAAGCTATAAGTAGGAGTGCCTATTTTAAAATATTAGTATCTGGGTGTGCCGGATGTGGCGTTTACTGGCACGGTGTGATACTTCCTCCACACTTTTCTTTTGCAACATTGTACATATTTATATTCAGGTCAAAGGACAATATAAGGGAGTTGTAAAGTTTGCCTATGTGCAGTTTCCTGGTTATAAAAAAAAAATAACCTTGTATGAGGAAAGCTGGGATTTTAATTCTCAATTGAGGGCTAACTAACATCTTGTGAAAACTTCAGTCAGATAGCTGCTTACTTTTCTGATATTTTCCCTGCTGATCAACCACAAACACTTGAGAGATCTGCTTTAGTTGCCAAAAAATAAATCATTCTGTCAATAAATGATTAAAGTTAACATTTTCATTTTATATTACAAAAATAATAAATCTTATATTAAAATCTCTCACAATAAGCTCTGTCTACGATATAGATTACAGACAGGTTTCAAGGATGAGCTAAGAATGATAGTCAAACTATAAATTTGTGCACTGCTTGTGGGTCATGATATATTAAATTTTGAATGGGAAAGAGGGAGAACCAGGTAGGCTCGGCATTATCACCAGCCAGCCAATGGCATGTCAGGTTTCTAATGGCACACTGCTCAGCTCTAAACTTGCTTTGTGCTCATTAAAACTAAAATTGTAAATCGATGATGGTAAAATCTTGGTTTAAAGAGGATGTACATCCTAACTAAAGATGCTTATTTTTGTTGTCACCTACCTGCCCTGAAGAGGCCCTGGAATATCCCCTGACATGAGCTTCTTTCCATTTTCCTCCTCTGTTCTTCTATTTAAAGGAAATAAAAAACTGTTTTATCATATCACGTTTTTAACACTTGAGCATGCAAACATGTGACAATGTTGCCTCTAATCTTTTAGTAACTGACATAGGATTTAAACACACATCACATCTCTCTCTCCCGTCCCACCCTCACCCCAGCACTCAATGCGGTGTATAGTTTGTTTCAGGAAAAGAATGTGAAAAAAATAATACTTCAACCCATTTCTTGGATGACCTTAATACACAGTAAGAAGTATTTACATTAATATACTGTAAGAAGTATTTACAGATTCAAATCAATACACTAAGTAAATGAAACTCTTAATAGGCAGAACTGAAAATTATAAGTCCTGCCCCTCAATTTCAAAATCCTTTAATTACAAAGCATCTTTTACCCAAGACAAACACCCACTTTAAAGTCGGCAGAAGCTAAGGGTTACATTCTGAAACCCAGAGGTGTTTTTAACAGCAGGAAACCAGTGCCACCAGTTTCCCAACAGGCTGAACATGTTTCATAGGGTCACTTCTGTACCACAGGCTCACCTCTGACTGTCCTCTAGCATCTTCATGGCCTCCTTCAAGTTTTTTCCCATTTCAATTAAGGTGGGATCTGCTACCTAGGAAATAAATTTTTAAAAGGTTCAATTTTTATAATCCCTATTACTTCAATAACATAATTCACCCAGAAAAATAAAATATAAATTTATTACAAAGTACATGTTTGATTTTAAAAATTCCAACAGTAAAAACATATAACATAAGTCCACCAGTTCCACTTCCCAGAGGAAGCTACATTTTTAGACTTAGCTTATTTTTTTTCAATTAACATATTTTAATTAGTTTCAAGTATATGGTACATTGGTTAGACATCTATATGGTTCATAAAACGATCCCCCTAATCGGTCCTTATCTCCTCTGGTTTTCCACCTAGACAACACATTGATGCTGACTGCATTCCCTATACTGTGCTCCATTCCTGTGACCATCTATCAACTACTAATTTGTACTCTCAGGAGAAGCCACTTTTAAGTGTGACATATATCCTTCTAAATTTTCACTTTAACCATATACACCTCTGCAATTTTTTTCTAATTTAGAGTGAATATGGTTCAATGTCAGTAGGTCCATTTCATTCTTCTGAGTGGTGACACCTTATTCCCATTCTACAGATGCACCACTGTTTAACCTCTCCTGAATTAATGGGTCCTTAGGTTATTCCAGTTTTTCACTATTAAATACAAGGCTCAGAAAGTATGCACAGTATGCTGTTTCACTGTTGTAGCAGGCTAAAAAATGGCCCCCAAAAGATATTCACACCCTAATCCTTGAGACTTGTGAATGTTACCTCCTATGGCAAAGTCTTTGCAGATGTGATTAAGGATGAGAAGGCAAGGTTGCCCACGTAGCCCTAAATGCAATCACATGTGTCCATATAAGATGCAGAGACTAAACACACACACTCCTTCTCTCTCTCTTCACCCCCCCTCCCCTTTCCCTTCTCCTCTCTCTCCTTTTCCTTTCTTCTTAAATCTCCATAGCAATTTTTAGGCAATTGCTACGTTGAATCTGTATACAGTATGCCTTGGGTTCTAAACAGTTACAGAAGCTCTCTTTTGTCCCCTCTTAGTCTTGATATGTATTTATCTTCTCTCTTCATGCTGCTTCTTATACTTAGTAAGATCTTATTCCTAGGAGGTATGCAATAAGTTGTATTACACTTAGGTAATATATTACCTCTTCAAAATGGTTTTTAAGAACTTCTACTCAGTTTATATATGTAAGAATCAGAAAGTGTTAATTTTAAAAGGGATCTTAAGGATCTAGTCCAGAGAATAATTCTCAATTTCTCAAAAGAGCTAGTAGAAAATTATAAATTTATCTGGAATAAGGTTACATAGTTTAATGAAAAAGAAATCACTTATTTTTGCTGTTGGCTAGAATTATGTCAATTCAGAATGAGGAAATTCTGGTACTATTCCTACGCTTATTATTTGGAATGTATACTATTTGTTATTTTGTTCTATTTCATTTGTTTTTGTCCTATTTCATTTTTCAAAAGACCGCTGGTCACGACCTGCTAAATTCATTTGACATCCATATACAAGACGTAACCTACAGTTAAAAAAAAACTCCAATGTAACAGATGTTGGCCGTTATTAATAATGAGATAAGCATTTGTTTAATAAAGTTTATCCACTAAGTACTGGTTTATAACAACCTTTCAAAAGTGAAACTGCAGTAGAAAAATAATAATCTTCCAGCATGAGATTTGGAAACTGCTCTACAATCACTTTAAAATTTTTCTCAAGCTTTCAAGCATGCTTAACCAAGCTCTTGTATACATTTTACTCAGTAAAACCAGTTTACCAAAGTGTGAGAACAAAAAATACACATTTACTTATTTTCAGGGAAAAAATACTATCTCAAACCCTGAATTCATAGACATTATTGTTGAGCAATATCTTAGTTAAAATGAAAAAAAGGGACAGGGAGGTGGGAGTAGGGGGTGGCTAAATGCAGCGACAGAAAACAGATCTAGGACCCACTGCCACATGGCACAAGGGAACTTTTGCGGAAGATGGAACTGTTCCTTATCCTCATTATGCTGGTGGTTATATGACTGTATACACCTGCCAAAACTCACAATGTATAATTAAAATGGGTATTTTTATTGTATATAAACTGTCCTTCAATTAAAAAAGGGTGTATTTAAAGTCAATTTAAAATAAATATTAAGCAAACAATAGTACAAGTGGTACACTGATGTGACAAAATTCACAAAGATGGTATGTGAATAACTGCTATTTGGGAAATATAGAGCTAAACCTTTAAGAGAAGCAGCCTCCAGACAAAAGGAAGTAAGGAAGTCTAAATGTAATTTTAAAATATATAAATTATGACCATTAATAATAGAAGTATATAATTCTATAGTTTCAATAAGCGTGTTTCAGGGTTGGGATATTCATAATTGGGGGGTTCTAGGGCTACTGACAGAAGGAAAACTAAAGTGTGTGAGAACAACAGCTGCCTGTCTCAGAGAGAAGACCTTGGTGTTATTAAATGCTAGCTTACAGTGCATGTATTAGATGTATAAAAAATCATTCCTTTCTTCAACTGATCCAAGTGATCTAATAAAGCTCTGAAGTGCTCTGTTTCTAAAAGCTTTCTAAACAAGGTTAAACCTGGATAGTGATAATTACGCAACTAATTTGGAGATTTGATAGTCTCCAGAAATCCCATATTTACCCCCCAGGTGCCTACTATCTAGCAGTACTAACCCCAATACAACTCACCTCTTGAAGCAATTAAGAGCATGGAAGCAGCTGCCTTAGGAATGGAGCTGTTTCTTATGGGTCAAAGATGAGGGAAAACAACAGGAATTCTCTGAAAAGTTGATACAGTGCCTTGCTAACTGGCTTACCTTATTGGAGGCTCAGTTTCTACATCTGTAAATATTTTTGCCTGTTTTCAACAGAAAAGTACTTAAGAACTGGGCACTTTTGTCTCTGTCTTCTAAGAATTGGATATTCTTGGGAAATCTTACTTTCAGCTATCATGGATTCTGTGCTTCAGTGTGTCTGTGAGAACATGAAGACACTGTAATTACTGGCTCACTGAGCATAATATTCCTAGTTGAAAAAGGATATGCAAATACTGTATATGGTGTTAGTATTTAACCTTACAAATTCCTCAAGAAGAGAGACAAAAAAGAGCACGGAAAAAAGATGGGACAAAAATACACGGAGAGAGTGGTAAAAATCTGGTAGAAGTAAGGAGGCAGCAAAGTTAGTAGTAACATCAGTTAAACCTGTCATAGACAGAAGTGTGTGGAGGGAAAAAAAAAGGCAATCAAATCACTCTCTTTAAGATAAATGCTGGGAATGCCAGAAATCCCAGTCTAAGTTTCAAAAAACATATTCCTAGAGACCACTATTTCTCGAGAACCAATTCACTTAGACATTCTATCATGAGTAAATGCATCCCGATAACCACAGAGAAGGAAAAATACCACATACCAGGCAAGCTCTATTTCTAAAAGTTTACAAAGTCATCTGGAATCACATGTTTATTCTGGAACGAAAGGAAATTGCTGAAAATTGCTGTAGTCACCGGAAAAAATAAGTCTTTCACTGAGATATGCTTCTTATAAAGATTTGTTTCCTAGGACTTGTTGGGGATCAAATCAGAAATATGAAGATATCCATTATCCTTATCAATATCATCGTTTCCTAGATTGAATTAGAATTATGTAAGATTAATGCTGCCAGCCTTATCTTGAATATAGTAAGAATTCTGAGGAAAGGAACTCATCAACTCTTGACGCCTCTGTGTATCTATAAATCTTCAGACCTTTAAAGTTGAATTGTGTGAAATCTGCCAATATTAAACTGTTTTTAGTGCAAAAGAGAACAATTTCACATCTTCTGTATACATCCTAACACAATATCCTGTCCAATAAGTAATTTAGCCTCACTAGGATCCCAAAAGGTTCACTGCAGCTAAACAGTCAATGTTACTGAGTTGCAATTTCAAAGTGAAGGCTTTATTTTGCTATTTCTGGTTTTTCTGCAAATATTTTAGAAAAATTTGTTCCTTTCTCAGTCATCTGAAATTCAGAATGCCTTTTCTATAAAAATAAAAAGTGGATAGGGCTCCAGGCTAGACCTCAAGGTCTATCTACCTTAAGGTGGTTAAATATTTAAGCAAAAAAAATATTTAGCAAAAAACATTTACAATAATAAAATAAATTTGAAATAACTGTATCGACCTTGAATACTGCTTGGAAAGAATGGATTAAATTTAAGTAAATTTCTCCCCCACCCCCCCAAATTTTTGTTTTTAGTTTTGATAAATTAGATTTCTGAAAGTTGTTTTTGGACATTTTCAAAGTGACTGGAGGTGTCTTTTTAAAATATCTGATTTAACTTCAAAAGATGAAATGGCTTTCATTTCCTTTAATGAAATGAAATTCCTCTACCAGCAACATGAGACACAATATTACAAAGTAAAAATCTATATTATATTTACATTAGAAACACCAGACTGTGAACTTATTTCTATCTGAAAAATCTCTTCCACAAACTCTTTTCTGGTCGCTCAGGAACTGCCTTCATTTGTTTCCTATTTTCTGTGTTACCTCTTACTCCTCTTGCTATGCAAGGATTTGCCTAAACACAGTCAGCCCCTTACCGGAACCTAACCTCCTGCAGAGATGATGTTTCTTCACCTTGTGTCCCTCTCAGCATTCAATATTGGGCTTTGACCAAAGTTGGCTTCTATAAAAATTATAAATCAAACAATGCTCTGCTTTAGGTGAAAACTGATGATAGTAAGCTCAAGCAACTCATAACCCTATGTATTGGGGAACACATGGGACTGAGGACCATCAGTAGCTGTTACTAACTACCTCTGCCATCTTAAATAAATCAAGAATCACCGAGGCCATAAATTTTTAGAATCAAGAACTTTGTACCTACTACGTTTTCCCTGACACCCAGTATTTGATAATCATTTACCACCTTAGCCACCATGCGCCTGTATGCAAAACCCTCACATCAGGATGACATAGGGGTCAGCTTTAAAGGAACACTGAAATTACAAGCTAATATCTCCTCACGTAAGTCCCTCTATTCTATGTAAGAGTAGAATCTACAAAGGTACACCACAGAAACGGGGTCGTTTCAAGTGTAGCTATTAAGGTTTTTTGTTGTTGTTGTTGTTGTTGTTGTTGTTGTTGTTGTTTTGGTGAACATTTAAAGTAAAAAGCAGGAATAGAAATTCTGGTAGTCCTTATCAATAATGATCAGGAATATTCCATTCGTGCTCCTACTGCCCCTTATAAACTTATAAACAGTAAGGTGATAAAGAATTTTTCAAAATCAGGTCCAGAAGTGTGTGTGATGGGGGGATTTAGCTCATGATGAGTACAGGAAATAAAAATGGGCCAGACTGTAATTATTTAGTTCAGAAACAGGATAAAAGTTGCCTCTTTCAGAGACAAGAATTAGATACACAATAGATAAACTGGCCCCACTCTATAGCATTGTCCACAGAACTTTCTGTGGTGATGGTAAGTTCCTTATCTGAGCTGTCCAGTAGCTGCACTGTGACTGCTAAGCACTTGAAATGCGGCTAGTGTGACTGAGAAACTGAATTTTTAATTTTATTTAATCTTAATTATCTAAATTTAAATAGCCAAATGTGGCTAGTGGTTACCATGCTGTACAGTGCAGCTCCAGGTTCTCTAAGTGGTTCTCAACCAGGAGCAAATCAATTTCCCCCAACCCCAGGGAACAACTGATTCACCTGGGGGCCGTTTTTATGATTGCCACTCTGTGGGGAAAGGTTACTAATGGCATCTAGTGGGTAGAGGCCAGCCACACTGCCAGACATTCTAGGACAGCCCCACAACAGAGAATGATCCAGCCCCAAATGTCAGCAGTGCTACTTTGAAACACCCTGCTCTAAGTTTACTCAAGGTTGGAATTAGGTAAATGTAAAACAAATTGCAATACACCTTGTCTAAACATACTATCCAGGAAGAATGAGATTTTCCAAGCCAAAGGACAATGTCTGGGCTGTCCTACAAGTTTAAATTAGCAGGTTTTCACTAAGAAGTGTATGTCGGTGTGTTGAATAACTTATTAAGAACTTCAGCATCAGAGTAATTATTTCCTATGGCTTTTTTTTTAAACTCATATATTAACACAAGTAAGCACTGTGAGACTCTGCTATAGGATCACGTTCCTTTTAAGTTGGACATACAGTATCAGGGGGCTGAGGTCTACTCTTCTAGTTTGAATTTCTGGCCCCTTTAGTTAACCTATCTGGTTTCTTAAGACATCACTAATTTCAGATACAAGCAGAAAATAGATACTATTGTGAAAATCAAAAGACAAGAAAATGGCTATCATCGCAGGTCTGCACATCTACACATTACCTAAAAAAAAAAAAAGCAAGAACACAGAATTATACTTGGACCAAAGGAAATGTACTGAGTGATCCTACTAAATGATGACAGCATACTACATTTTAGAGTGAGAGATTACTTGAAATTTTAGACGATGGATATCAAATAACATTGTGGTTTCTGTAGCAAGCATAAATTATGCAAGGATTCATTTAAATGGAATCATTCTAAACTGCTCAAATAGTTCTCAAATTTATATTAGCAATGTAGAATTTAGCCCAGGATAGTCTATTACTCCAAGTAACAGGAGTATTAGGCATAATTCAATGTTTAACTTAAACTATTTTTCAGAACGTAAAAAATCTTTGATATTCATATTATAGCAACCTTCTTTCTTCTCTGGCCACTAAGCACCGAGTTGTTCATTACATGTAAGGCCCTCTATTGCTTCAGGAAATAAAAAAAGACAGTCCAGTTCTGAAAACTTCTTCAAATTCCCACACTGGCCTAACGCAGAAACTTCCAGCCCACACATTCTGAATTCCTAAAAGATCACTGCCAATTTTTGTGAATGCTCCAGCCTTAAGCACTTTGGAGTTTCAGTACCTCTTCAGATCTTCATCTGGAGAGTTTAAGATCTTTTATCATCATTAACATTTAGGGGGCAACCACTGTAATCTACTAATCAAATGTCAGAAAAGTAATATTTAAAGCTGGATTCCGACCCACTCTGTTTTGCAGATCTGCCTATAAAGAACTATTCTTGTAGAAAAGATCATCCCAGTTCTTTAGGTTTCTAAATGAAATGACAAAAGCCCCATCCCATCTTCTATGACACTGGAAGGGAAACACTGAAGGGACACTTTTAGCATCATTTTGTATTCAACTACTGGTGTGGTATACATGATCTAGACCAGAGCGCTCTCAGCCTCAGCACCACTGACATTCTGAGCAGATAATTCTTAGGTTTGGGGGCCCGTCCTGTGTAATGCAGGATGTTTAGCAGCAGCCCTGGCCTCCACCAACAAGATGCCAACAGCCTCTCCCTAACCATCGTTGGGGCAACCAAAAATATGTGCAGACATTGCCCAATGTCCCCTGGGGAACAAAACTGTCCTGTGGTTAAGAATGACCGTACTAGACTGAAAATCCAAGTCCCCAAATGTAGACACTGTGCAAATCAGAAACTTGCAAAGACTTTATTCCTAGCAGGTAGGACACGGAACATTCACCAGAGAGACAGTGGGGAAAAAAAACCATTTTTTCCTTTCTTGATTGCATTCTCTCCAATTTATGAGAAAGAGCCGAGGCGTGGGCTACGCCACTGTGTGCTTATGAAGACATCCGACTGAACTTGTACACGGACTCCAGTGACAAGGGAACAAATCCACGGCAGCTAGCTGCTGCACTGGCGAATGACAAAGTATGTTATTTCCGCCAGTTCGAAATTGACAAAGCGCAGTCCTAAAACACTAGCACTGCTCCTGAATTCTACGTGAAGGAAACACTGAGTCTGGATAAGCAAGGCTCCCAAGCCTGAACAGAGAGAAAGCCTTTGAAGGGAGGGAGAACGGCGGGTTCTGAAGGTAGGCATCCGTGAAGAGATCAAAGCACTGGTTCTCCTTCACCAGCCCCTAAGTCCGGGACGGTCAGAATCCCATTCCACACGCCACAGCAGCCAGCCAGGTCCATCCATCCCAGCTGCAGCTCCCCGAAGGGGAAACCAGAGCAAAGCGCAGTCTACAAACTCAAAACGCAGAAATCCACCATCCCCAGGCGACCCGCTCTCTCTGGACCTCAGGAGTCTCAGAGCCGGTGTCCACGAACGACAGCACCAGTAGTATCACGTGGGGAGAGCTTGTTAAACATGCAGAACCCGCCCCCCAAAATGGTTCGGACCCGAGGGCTGGAAAAAAAAAATCCGGATTTGACCCAAAGGGCCCCAGGGGATTGCTCGGCAAACAGAAGGTGGAAAACCACTGCTTTCCTACGTTTTTCTTTCCTAACCTGGAACGCCTCCCCCCCCAAAAAAAAAACACCCTACAGGCTTTTCTCTTAACAACGGGGCTTTCTTTCCTGGTGCTTCTTGGGAGCCGTAAGGTGGTAGTTAGCTCGGTCACCCGAAGGGGGGCACAGGGAGGCCCCAAGGTCGGCCCCGCGGCCCCCCCGGCTCGCAGCCTCCTCGGCCCACGGGGCCCTGAAAAGCCTCACGACCCCATGACCTCACCAGGCCGCAGCCGCGAGCGCCGGGCCACACGCACGGCCTCCTCAGGCGGGTCCCGCCCGGCCCCGGCCCCGGCCCCGGCCCCCCGCCACGGTGACAGCACGCCCCCGGGGAGCAGCGGCGCCCCACCCCTCCATTCCCGCCCCCGCCCCCCCACCGGCACGAACCTTCTCCAGGGACACGTCCATGGCGCAGCCCGAGGGAGGCCCGGCGGTCCGGGACGCGACTTCCGCCTGCCGCTCCCGCCGCCGTTTCCACGCTGGCAGCGCTGACGTGCCCGCGCCCGCGGCCAGCGGGGCGGAGGGGACGCGGGCGTCCGGGGGGCGGGGCGCGGGGCGCGGGGGGCGGGGCGCTGACGCGGGCAGGCCCCTCTGGGCTTCCGTACCGGGACGTCACGCCGGCCTGATCCCAGGCGACGGGGGGAGGACGGACGGTGGAACCGTCCCGAACGCTTTTTATAAACATGTCGCAGGCGTCAAGGTGAAAAGGTCACAATGAAAAACTATTATTACTGCAGCAAAAGCTTGGAGTTACTAACAAAGCACCTGTCTTGCCACGCTTAGGTTTCCCAATGCTCCCTAGAACCACCCCCTCCAAAATGGAACGGTCCGCCACAGCAGGAGGGCGGGGCGCGAGAGCACCGCTGCGCATGCGCAGGCGGACAGCGTCCTGGGTGGTCTGGGAGCTGAGGGTTTCCAGGATGGAGCTCACCCAGAGTGGGGTTTGTAAAGGTGCTGCTGGTCGGAGTTGAAGTGTTGGTCTCAGCCCTGGCCGCAGAATTCGAGACGGAAAAGACTTTGAGACGACTCGCCCAGCCGCCTTCTTCTTTTGTGTCAAGCCGCAATTGTGACTCGTCAGGTAATGACAATAGTGAGAGGGCACCTGCTCCTCTTCCTCTTCGTGGTACAACGGCCCTGTGATGTAGAGGTCATTATTCTCTCCGTTTCACAGTGCTCGTGTAGTAGGATTCAGACCCGAGTACCCTGACGGCAGCGTCTGCACACTACACAGTCTGTCTCCATAACCGCTCCCATCCCTGCTATATAATCATGGGGTTCTAAGGAATGGGGGGAGGGGAGAGCATCAATTTGCTCATTATAGTCCTTTAGAAGAGGAAAACAAATAGACTAGTCTACCACGGTTTTGTTTAGTAAGCCATTCACCGGTAGAAGGCCGCTGGCATTACAACCACAAAGCCCTTCCTTTTCTCTCCTGTGGACATCTCTTTCGAAACCTGCGTGAATGACTGGGTCACATTTTCAAATGTAGTAATTACATATTTTGAGCTATCGAACTTGTATTTGGTAAGTTGTCTGGTTATTTCAATAAAATTTTCCACCCTAAGAAGCCTTGTGTGCTGGTTTGGAGTGGTACCTGAGAACCATTCGGGTTCTCCAAAGAGCTCCACAAACAGAAAGAATGACAGGTTTGTCTTCCAAGATCTAAAAATGGAATGTACTTCTGACTGAGCAAAACAAGTCATTTTTCCAATTGTTATGAAAATTTTCAAACATTTAGAAAAGTGCCCACTGTCTAGGTTCTACTGTGAACATTTCCCTATGTATATTTTTATCACATATGTATCTGTCTATCCAGCAGTGCATCTTCTGTTTCGATACGTTTGGAAGTTGCAGACAAAAATACTTTTCACCGCTGGACACTTCAGCCTGGGTATCATTAAAAAACTCGTAATTTTTAAAGCCACCTCCAAGTAATTGTGAATTACATTACAAAGTAGAATCTACAAAATAAATACTAGAAAAGTTACATTTAACTTTTCTATTTTAAAAAGACTTTAAAACCCAAGAAAAATGTGGGATTAATTAGTTCATTTAACATTTTACCCAAATATTTGTCTGCCATCTTGGACTATTAGGCTCTAGAATACAAGAATGAGACAAGATCCTGCTCGTAAGAAAACATTGTTTATGGCAGACGTTTTTACCTTGGGGCTCAGGGGGAGATCTGTAAAACTCCTGAAACTATACTCAAAATTTTCTGTGCGAGCTGTGGAGTGTCCACAGTTTTCATTTTACTCATTTTACTCTCTCCTCTCCAATCCCCACTCCACCCCAGGCAAATGATATTAAAACCATTTGACTCATAGATGGATATGTGAGCTGATAAATTATAATGCAGCATTCTATGGGCTAATACAGAGATGAGAAAAATATAGGAAGCTCAAGTATGAAGCCACTCATTGTGGGGATATTCAGCTTATATGTGCTGATATAGGCCTTTCTTGATTACTAAGCAAAAAATAAATCAAATAAAGGAAGTTTGTGAGTTTTTTCCCCTTTGGGTCCATTTACATGATTTTTGTTGAGTTCTGAAGAATATTTATGAAATCATTGCAGAGGTTGGTGTATTTTTTTTAGTTTTTTCCCCCATTTTTATTGAAATGTAGACAATTAGTTGTGTATATTTACATTGTACAATACAATGAATTTTTTTTCTAATTATAGTTGGCATACAATAATATACCAGTTTCAGTTATATAGCATAGTGATCAGAGACCTACATAACTTGCAAAGTGATCACCCAACTAAATTTAGTACCCTTCTTTCCCCTTACATATTCATTACATTATTAACCATCTTCCCCATCTCTGCCTATTCTGCAAGTATCCCTTTGTACTTTTTAAGCCTTTTACCTTCATTTTGTCCCCCAACCCCACACCTATCTAGTGTCCCTCTAAATATGCTCTGTATCTATGAGTTTATTTCTGCTTTTGTTGTTGTTGTTGCTGATTTTGTTCTTTAAATTCCACATGTATATGAAATCGTGCAATATTTGTCTTTCTCTATCCGACACATTTCATTCAGCACAGTACCCTCTAGGTCCATCAAGGCAATATCTTTTTCTATCCCCCTCCTTTTAATCTGTGTCTTTTAATCTTAAGTGAGTCTTTTGTAGGCAGTATATGTAGGAGTCTTGTTTTCTTATCTGTTCAGCCATTCTATCTTTTCATTGGAGCACTTAATTCTTTTCTATTTGAGGTATTTGTTGATAGGAATGTATCATTCTTTATTCCTGTTTTTCTTACATGTTTTTTCTTTTTAAAGAAGTCCTTCCAACATTTCCTGTAATACTGGATTGGTGATGATTAATTCCTTTAGCTTATTTTGTCTGGGAAGCTCTTTATCTGTACTTCAACTCTTAATGATAGCTTTGGTGGGTAAAGTATTCTTGGTGCATCCTGGATTTTCATCATGTTGAATATTTTGTGCCAAGTCCTTCTGTTCTGCATAGTTTCTTTGGAGAAATCAGCTTCCAGTCTTATGGGTGCTCCCTTGTAGGTAAACAGCAGCTTTTCTCTTATTGCTTTTAAGATTCTCTCTTTGTATTTAATCTTTGGCATTTTAATTATGTCTCTTGGCGTGGGCCTCTTTGGGTTTCTGGTTTTTGGGACTCTGAGCTTCCTAGGGTTTTACGTCCATTTCCTTCACCCAGTTAGGGAAGTTTTCCATTATTATTTCTTCAAATAGCTCTTCAGCATCTTGTTTTCCTTCTGGTACCCTTATGACACAGATATTTTTACCTTTAATGGTGCCCCATAGGCTCCTTAAATTATTATAGTCTTGGCTTTTTTTTCTTGCTATTCTAATTTAATATCCCTTGGCTTTCCCTTCTATATAGGACATTTGATCCTCTCCTTTATTCACTTTATTCCTTTTAATATAATTCTCATCTCAAATAATTTCTGACTGGTTCCCTTTTATAATTTTAATTTCCATTTTCATATTTTTTATCTCTTTGTTGAAGTTCTCACTGAATTCATCTGCACTTCTCATAAGTTAATTGAACATCTTTCTAACCAGTGTTTTGAACTCTGTATCTGTTAGATTACTTGACTCCATTATTTCTGGATCTCTGTTCTGTTTCCTCTATGGTTTCCACTTGTTCATCTTCCCATTTTGGCTGCATTTCCATGTCTGTTTCTATGTACTAAGCAAGCTCTTAAGTCTCTCGGTCTTATTAGTCTGCATTTGTAAAGTAGATGTTCAGAGGCACAGACCTGAGAGGGATTCAGCTGCAAGCCAAATTAGCCCAAGCCTCTACCCCTCCAGGAGCCACCTGTTAAGACTCAGCAAGCAATCCACAGATGCTGTGCTTATAAGGTGCCTCAAAAGGCCACATCAGAAAACAAGGCCAGCTGCGACCAGTGTGAATGTAGGCAGGCGCTGCTCAGCAAGGGCCACCTGACTAAGCAGGGACATACCTGGATGTGGCTTGGGTGGGGCCACAAGTTGGGGGAGGTGGGGTTTCAAGGACTCCTCTGGGCGGAGAGACCTCTGTTATCCAGTTTGATGATGTCATGGCTATGGCTGCTCTGTGTCTGCACCCTGCAAGTGGGAAGGGCTCAGCAGGGAACAATGGCACTTCTGTATCCAGCAAGTCTTTCCTGGGCCCTCACTCCGACAATGTCTCCTTGTAAGTCCCTGGTGCCCCCTGCATGCAGCCGATTGGGCACTTGTGCTGAGTGAGCAGGTCTGTCACCTAGAAAATCCACTCTCAGTCGTGGCCCTTTTAAGAGGAGTCTGTCACTGTCACAGCCTGTGTCTCACACAGCCACCCTGCGACCTTGCCCCGTCCTACCTTCCGTCGTTGCAGGGTGAGTTCTTAGATGTCTCCCTAGTTATATGTCTCGTTCATCTAGATTTTAGGTGATTTTCCTTGTTCTTTGCTCCTTGTTTCTGTCACAACCTTAGTCACCAGAGGAATGATCAGAGCCTCTATCATCTATGCCATTATTTTTCTCTCCAGATGTTGGTTTTTAGTCTTTAGTACTTAGAACCAACCAAGTGACACATATGGAAGGTATTATTATTCGCCATGGCAACGTAAAAATAATAAATTGCAAAAAAAATGAGAGGGAAGAGGCAAGGTCATTTCAGGGAGTAAGTACTCTAAAAAGCTAACTCCAGAGTCAAAGTGTTTTTAAGTGTACTATTTTTAAAGGTGTAAAGGAAACCTTTAGAAGAAATAAAATTAACAAATATCAAAGAGTTGGCGAGGACAGAACTGGTGCAAACTTCAATAAATTTTTTATAGTAAAGATTAAATAGAGTCTTTCTAAATTAAGAAACAGATATAAAGTTTTTTTTTTGTTTGTTTGTTTGTTTGTTTTTTACGAAAGAGTAAGCAGGTTTACCCCTGAACCCTGCAAGTCTAGCTAGGCAGTATCTAGGATGCAGTGGGGGCATTCAATAAATATTCTAGGAATTGGGGATACAGTAATTAAAACATTAAGTCTCTGACAAATTGATGGTCCTTAGATGGGAGGGATATTGGGAGGATAGGTTAAAAAAGGGAAGGGATTAAGACATACATATTGCCAGCTATAAAAACAACCACAGGGTTTGTAAAGTACAGCATAGGGAATATAGTCAATAAGATTGTAAAAACTATGTATGATGTCAGCTGGGTGCTGGACTTATTGGGCTGATCGTGTTACAAATTGTATAAATAATCACTATGTTGTGCACCCGAACCTAATATAATATTGTATATCAACTGTAATCGAACAATAAGTTTTTTAAAAAGAAATTAAGCCTCAGTGTTTGCAGTTCTTACAAATGGAATGGAATCATAACCAATAGCTACATAATACAATATTGAGCAGTGGTAAGCACCATATGGAAAATAGAGCAAGATAAAAGAATAGACAGTAAATTACAAAAAATGAATCCATCCTTCAGACTAAATTTGAAATCTCTGTTCTAAAAGAAAGAAAATTTTTATTCAGTGATACTTAACTGAAACTAGAGGAAAGTTAAACAAAACCAACAACTACCATCATTAATTTATCATTAAGCAAGACCTGAGAGAAGCCCTCCTGTTGACTTTTCTCTTACCCAGAAGACTTTTCCTTGATGTTAGAGCAGTTCGGGTCATTCACAGATTGTACCATCATCTAATTACCATGTGAGCTGAGTCAAGCAGTCTTGGAAAATCTGAAACAGATATGTTAAGACCATTTAGATTGTATGAAAACAAATTTTATTAACGTTTTAAACTATGATGTATAAGACTCTTTATTACCCTAAGAAGAATTTTAGAGGGTTATTTGTTTCAGATTGATTTATTTTATGAAACAATCCAGCCTTCTCTAAAACTGTGTGCCCCCAAAGGAAAATGAATGAAGATGTTAAAAGACAACATAAAAAAGAAAAATGTGCAAATGGTTATAAACATGAAAATTCAACATTAGTAAGGATCAAAAATGCAAAAAACAAGTGAGATAGCATTTTTGCTTATCAAATTAACAAAGTTTCTTTGCTTTTAATAACACCCACTGTTAATTACAGTAGAAGAAAATAAATACTCATGCATTACTGGCAGAATTTCAAATAATTATGAAACCTTTTATAGGTTTTAATTGATGCAATTTGGCATTTAGTAACAGTAAAAACTTAATATATACATGTTTTTGTCCCCAAAATTCTGCTTCTAGAAATTTAAGAAGTAATTAAGTTAAAGATTTAACTATAAGAATGTCAATAACAGCATTGTTTATAATGGTGAAAAAATTTTAAACAACCTATATATTCAACTATATAACAAATAGGTTAAATTATGGTAAAATTGGATAAGACATGCCTTTAAAAATAGTGATGTAGATGCCTACTTATTGACATGGAAAGATATGTTGTTAACTCAAAAATGTAGGTAAGAAAATATCATGTGTAATATAAGCCTAATTTTTTTAGGAAAAAGTATATGAAGACATGGAAAAGAGTATTAAAAATTAACCCAAAATAATAACTGGCTAACTGTAGAAATGTAAATCTTTTTAATTCTACCTTTTTTATTTTCCATACTTGTTGTAGAATCATTTTTTTAAAAGAACATTTAGAGTGACATCAGAAACATGGCAGAATGAGAGGTGTCCCCGGATCTCTCCCCTTGAAACAGTAATAAGCTGAACATCTAAAACTCAACAAAATAAACCCAAACTGCTCACCAGCACTTCTAAGACTCTGAGAACTTCCACAGCAGAAATCCAAGAGGCTTAGACGCCACCTACTGGAAACCAAAAGAAAAACGCCTTGTAACAGGCTGAAGAGAGACCTTTATGTAATAAATCTTCCTTCTGGAAAAAAAGCAGAAAACACTTGCATTAATGCCCGGGTGGAGAAATAGGCCATTAAACACCATGAACAACCAAAGTGACAAGACAACTCAGAAAGAGGGAAATCTTCAGGAAATAAACTTACAGACATAGAAATATGCGACTTAAATGACAGGATGGTACTTCTGGAAAAAATGCAGTGAGTTCCAAAACAAGTCATAGCAACAATTTCAGGAATTGAAAAAATGACTAAATGAGCAGAACAAGGAGATTGACACCTTCAAAAAGAATAAACTAAAACTTCTGGAGATAAAACACACGCACACACACACACACTGCAAGAGTTGAAAAATGAAATAGCGTCGACCAAAAGGAGGAAAGGATCAGTGATATTGAAGATGGAAATTAGAAATAAATCAGGAGGAAGAAGAGAGAAACCAAAGAATGAAAAAAAATGAAAGACACAAGAACTAGCTAATTCCACCAGGAGAAGAAATGTAAGAATAATGGGCATTCTTGAAGGCAAGGGAAAGGAGCAGGGATTAGAAAGCATTTTCAGACAATAGTTGACGAGAATTTCCCAAATCTAAGGAATGAGCTAGAGCTTGGAATTCAAGAAGTCAACAGAACACCCAGTTATCTCAACCCAAAAAGGCCTTCTCCAAGTACATTGTATTAAAATTATCAAAAATCAGTGATAGAGAATTCTCAGGGAGCCAGGGAAAATAAGATGGTAACCTATAAGGAAAACCAATTAGATTATTGTCAGACTTTTTGGTCTGGTAATATTGAAATGTATTTTTATAGCACAGATACAGGTTCATTGCATAACATAATGCTTTGCCATCTAATTTGATGATAAAATAATCCACACTTTATTGTACCTTAAAAATGGAATATTCTAAGTCCACTTTTTTTTTATTTAACAGGTATATCCTGGTAATAAAATAATAAAATGTCAAAAAAATAAATAAATGAACATTAAGTAGTACTTGTGCTAGTTATTTATCTTCTCTTGGCCCCAAAACCATTCTTTTTGCCTGCTCTGTGAAAATGGATCTGAGCCTTTTAAATATTTTTCTTTTGCTGTGTGATGGCAATGTTTCGTTTGTAGAGGGTGCAAGAGAGACTTCGGAAAGAAAGGATTTTGCTTCCAGCTTCTTGTTGGTGGGTTTCTCAAGTGCCCAGCTCCTGAAGCTTCCCCAGGATGTAAAGAAAAACATTTCCTGTGCATCTCTTCTACTACCATATAACTTCTGACACCAGGTGTGTGGGTTTTCCACTCCTCAAGCAATTCTGTGGCACTTGAGATACCATGATAACAAAACCTAGATTGAATACCTGACCTAATTACTGTTTCCACCTCTCCCAGAAACATAATCTTAATCAACCAGTCTGGAATTTTATGGTCTAGCACCAGTAAAGTAATCTGGGACCTTTCCATTCACCCCCGCCCCCCACCATAGAGGAAGGGGCAATTTGCATAATAGAAACCCTTGCCATTCTCTTCTCCCCAAAACAAGATGTCCTGGTCTGGAAATAATTATTTTCTTTTAATAGCTTTCTTCCTATAAAACTTTTCATTTAGTGCAGACCGTGGGGGGGGCCCTTATAATTGCTGGATGGGATGCTCCCCTATTCCTGATCACTTAATAAACCCAGTTAGATCTTTGAATTTCCTCAGTTGAATTTGAGTTTTTTAAACACCCAACTTGCATGTTCCCATCTGCAGTGGGACAAGGCAACACTCTGCCCTCTTATTTCAGCTTTCATACAATAAACAGGTAAGTGTCTTTTTCACAATCTATGTGCTGCCCCCCATTTTTCCACTTTTTTTTTTAGTGATATCACCATTCAAAATGGCCCTCAAGCATCGTCCTGTAGTGCTGCCTACATGCAAGAAGATTGTGATGTGCCTTATGTAGAAGACACCTGTGTTGGATAAGCTTTGGGCATAAGTTACAGTGTTGGCTGGGAATGTGGTACCAGAGCAAAGCAGTCTATCTACCCAAGTGCCTCTCAGCTATGTACAGGTTTTGCAGCAAAGGAAGTAAATGTTTATTTTAGAGAGTTGCGAGTCCTGGAGACACAGGTGAGATACTGCTAAACAGGATAGATCATACAAAGAAAAATCATTAGCTATGGAAACGAAGGGATTTGGGTCCGGTTCTGGAGTCAGCCATGTTCATCGTCACGTCTGGTCCTGTGGTCTGACAGGCTGTTCAGGCTGTTATGCCTCGATGGGGCTGGGGCTGAAACACGTAAAGCCAAGATGTTGTTCTTAGTGTAACTGAAACTTGTCCTCATGATCGATAGCCCCGAGGCTTTATTCTTTAAAGAGTTGGCACTGGCTGGAACCTTATGTCCGAAGGCTTAATGATTAAGGGACATAGGCATACAAAGATGGAAGGATAAGGCCAAAAAGCAAGTGAGTCACAATGCTATTATATTAGGCAAAGCTGGCCTGAATCAGAGAAAAACCTATCTTGACAAAGTCTATGTGGAGTTACAAATGAAATGTTAATGAATCAACAGTATATATGTAATAAGGTATCTATCCTTCTTTTAGCAAACCAAAGTCTGCTTGAAACTTCAAAAGGCCAGAACTCAAAAGAGCAGAGTTTGGAGTAAGGGAAGGTTTTATTGGTCAAGAAAGTGTCAACCGAGAAGATGGGAGACCTAATGGTGCCTCCAATCCATCTTGCTCTCTGGACTAGGTTAAGGGTTTTTAAGAGGTTGAGGGGACACACATGCCAAAGTGCCACTGGAGCAAATTTGAATTGCAGGACTTTGGAACTTGGCCATTTGTGGTAAAGGGGAATCAACTCAGGATCTTCCTGGACAATGGATACTTGGCTTCTGAAAGGGTTCCAGTGTTCACAGTACAGTTAGTTATATCCTGGTCTTTGGTTCTTTGGGAGTGGGAGTGGGGGTGGATTTTGATTCCTAGTACAGCTGGAGGCCAAAGCTCTCTCCTGTGCATGCTTCAGCGGCATGACCCACAGCCCTGGTTTGCTATCTTTGAAAAACTGTTCAGTACCTCGTCAAGCAGGATAGAACCATTTTGAGCTGGCTCCCTGGTTACACTTTACCAGAAACATCAAATAAGTTTATGCATTAAACAGTGGATGAAAGTGGTGTGACCAAAAGCTCACAGGAATTTACCCCTAAATTTCCCCTAAAAGTGATGGTTCAATATTGGCTAATTCAGTGTTTACAGGGATTATATAGAACAGGACTTCAGAATAATAAGAATCAATTGTATTAAAACTTAGCCTGTTTCAAAGAAGCATAAATAGAAAAAAGAAACCCCTCTGTGATTAATTCACTTTTTATGTGGAAGGGTTTTTCACATTTGCATATATGAATATGCACCATCTTTAAAGCTACTTCTAATGTTGGGTTTTTCATGACTTCAGATTTAAAAATTTTATATCTTTATTTTAGGAGAATTTACAAAGGTATTTCTTTTCCCAAAGCTTAACAAAAGAAAATGAATGAAATGAATTTATCTGACTTCTCTATTATCCCACAGCGATTGTGAGCAGACTAGTAAAAGTTGGTGAAAACAGATCCTGAACCAGAGAAAAACTCTTATTTCACATATTTCTTTCCAATGACACAATTTTAAAAGACCAAGTTGCAGGTAGAGTCTAAAGGTCCCCTATTCCTGTTAAGAAATATGTTGCCACATTTTAATACTCTGTTGCGGGGGGCGGGGGACAACATAGAAGTATAGGAAATTCTTCCAAACTGCTAACAAGAGTGAAAAACAGATAAGATGTTAGCCCTCAGTACTTTATTTTGGCCCCAACCAATATTAAAATGGTCTGAAAGTGATCATATTGATCCAAGCACCTTAAGTTTGGTGTTGATGCCAAGGGGTTAAGAATTGCTTGGGTCCTAGAGGACCCAGACTTCTTGGTCGTGGTTTTTCCACATCAGAGCTGATTAATAGCATTTTTGCTCAAAGAAGAAATGAAGGTTCTGTTTGGGAAGCAGGCTTATATCCCTCTTCCTTTTAACCTGCCCTTCTGACCATCTTCCCCAGCTAGAGTGCCTTCTGTTTTCTCTCCGTGTGCACATTCAGATAGGGAGCAAGTAGTGGTGGTGCCCCCTACTCCTATCCCAACCACCCACAGCCATCGAAATAAAAATAATAAAATCATATCAATGTTTACACAAAGCATAGCTATTTTTACTGATATGTATGCATGGTTTAAGCCAAGGTCTTCTGCTTCTCCAGAGTGCACCAGCTTCAAATCAACACATTCTCTTTCATTAGATCACTGCTGGAGAAATTAAGAATGGAGAGCTCTGGCATGTAGGCATTGGTGGGTGAGGATATCATGAAAGAGAGGATTAGACAAGATTTCTTTGCCAGCAGCCTCCCTCAAGCCTCTTCTCAGGTGACAAGAAGACAGTTGCTTCGAATTCTTGCTCTGTGCCCACACCCACAAATCCAACCCATGTCTCTGAAGTGATATTGGAGAGGTTTGAGGAACTTCAATGACCTTTTTTGAGGTGGTGGCCTTAGCTGACCCGCTTCATCCATTCATTGCAAAACACATCTATTGGTCTTGGAGCTTTGAATCATGGTGGCCTTTTGTTTGTCAGTTGAAATTTCAAGATTAGCAAGAGATGTTAGAAGATTTTAGACACTGTGGCCCCCTTGGTGGTTCTTAAGCCCCAATTCATTTAAATAAGATGAAATAATAACAGTTACAATAAGCTTCGTTGTAATCATCTTAATGTATTTTTAATGTGATCCTTCACTGTAAAGTGAAGCTCAGTGCCCACATCAGTACTTATACCCTGCAGAGAGAGAGTTTCTAACAAAACTCTTTTATGATTTAACACAGCATTCAGTTCTCTAGTTATACCCCACTGTTCAAGGATATCAATGTCACATGCACGTGTTGCCTCATTATTGCTTGGGGGGGGCTCTAAATCACAGCTTGCACAGATGATGAAGCATCCATGTAATGAATTCCTTTATCTCAGAGCATCTCCTCTTGTTTGAAGGCCATGTGGGTTCTTACATTTGCTTGAGTAATAGATTGTTTTTGTTTGTTTTTGTTCTTTTTATTACTTTTAAGAAGAGACCAGTATACAGTGTTAAATAGAAACTTTCATGGCTGAAAGCATGTCTGAAAGAGTTTATTGAGCCACGTGCTAGCCAGCAAAGGACCAGGTCCTGGGACCTGCAGCCTGAACCTGCAGCAGCAGGGCTGGGCGAAAGAGACAGGTCTGCTGTCTGGGAACTGACGGGCTCTTTTGTGCATTATGTTTGGGGAAGAAAGATGAAAATTGTTCTGAAAGAATTCACACTGGCTACAGACAAGGGGAAGGTGAAGGGAGGGCAGTTCTAGGATAGAGACACGGTCTGTCAGGAGGAAATATTTCTACTTTTGACCCATTGTAGGTGACAGTCCTCAAAGTTCATGCATAAGGAGGATGCGGTGGCCACTGGTGGTCACAACAGAAGTTGCTTCAAAGCTCCAATGTGACATTCAGGAATGTGAGCACTCTAGTTGGCTCATAGCTATTAAATAGTTAATTACTCTCATCTCTCTCCTCCACCATCTATAATTTAATTTAGGACATCTTGCAATTTTCTCTTGTCAACAGCAATACATATAAATCCATCCAACCTTCCTAAGTATGTCTCTCTTTCTTTCAACTCCCATTAAATGCATAGATCCAGCTGCTTGGTAAAGATTACTATAGATTCTGGAGAATATATGCCTCTACAGGTTGTTACCAACCCTTGGCCTCCTTGAGTTTCAGTGAAGAGTCTATGGGTTAGAGTGCCTAGGAGAGAACTGACACATGCAGTGGGTTCTCCATGAATGTCAGTCTCATCCCTTTGAGGTTGCCAGGGTTAGCAAAATAAATGTTAAAAATACAAGGTGTCCAGTTAACTTTGAATTTCAGATGAACAGTGAAAAGTTTTTGGTATAAGCATGTCCCAAACATTGCACGAGACATATGCTAAAAACATATTCATCATTCATCCGAATGATCAATCGAATGAATGAATGATAGTTGTAATCTGTGTTGCCAGAGAGAAAATACTTTCTTCTACCTTTCTAGGTTCTCCTGGACAGTCTAATTAATCAAATTGACATGAGACAGATTAGCAAGAGAAAAACAAATGAAAATTTATTAACGTGTGTACCCCCTTTATACATGGAGAGACCCAGGAAAATGGGCAGAAGCTATCACTTTAAATACCACCTTCAGCTAAGCACAGAAGAAGATAGGGGGTGGGGAGAGTCATTTATGGGAGGTTACCAGGAAAAGCACAGTAAACAAGGCTAAGATAGTTATGCAGACTTGTCCTTGCCTTCTTGTTGGTAGTGTTGGCAGGCTGGGTACAGAGAGGGAAACACCCTTAGGGATGGACATTTTCCTTACAGATGTAAATGTCTTTTTACACAGGGTAACTTCTGCTTGGATTTTACAGTTTCTCCCAAGTCTCCAGTTTCTTAAAATTAACCCACCTAAAATAATTGGTGTCCCCAAAGAGGCACATTTTTGGGTGGCAAACTCAGCTCCCCTTCAAGGTGTTGAGAAATGGGTAGTTTGATTTCAGCTAACATGATTAATTGCAGTTAGAGGAGATCAAAAGGATTACAGAGAAGGAAGACACAGAAGGAGATGGGATAGTAGGCTGAGTAATGGCCCTCTGAAGATGTCCACATCTTAATGACCAGAACCCATGACTATGTTATTTTACATAGCCAAGGGGGTTCTGAAGATGATAAAAGAGACTTTGTAGATGACCCTTAAGGTAAGGACCTTGATATGTGGACATTATCCTGGATTATCCAGGTAGGCCAAATTGTGTCCTACTAAAAGGGCCACGCAGTGGGGTCAGAGTCTGAAAAAACTTTGTGACAATGGAATGACAGAAACTGTAAGATGCTATGCTGCTGACTTTGAAGATGGAGAAAGGGCTGAGACATATGTATGCTAAAAAGATACTGTTCTTTTTTTCATAAAGATTATGATTGAGATTTTAAGCTAACAGGTCCCTGGGAGGAGCCAGGGCTTGCAGGAGGAGTTCTCACACCCTATGTCATTATGTAGGAAGAACTCCACACTTAGAGTAAAGCTCTATGGTTGTAACTCCCTCCCCTTAACTTCCTTTTCTCTTCTATATATACTTTATCTTAGCACACTGTGGTGTGTGCAGATGGCTCACCATGTTTGCATGCACTGGGTTGCAACTTTATCTTTTTCCTGAACAAATTCTTTTGGGGACAAAACATCTAGTCAATATTTTTCAGTTGACAGGGATCATCATGGGATTCAGGGGGCCTCTAGAAGCTGGAAAAGACAAGGAATTAGATTCTCTTCTAGAGCTTCTAGAGAGAATCCCTACCCAATTAGTGGTCACTTTGCAATTAGCAGCCTTGCAGAACTCATTTTAGATTTCTGACCTCTGAAAGTCTAAGAAAACATATTCATGTTGGTTTAAGTCACTAAATTTGTGTTAAGTGGTTACAGCAGCAATAGGAAAATAATAAGGGGGTTATAAATAATAAAGATGTTACAGCGAGCTAGGAGCCTGCCTAGCTGGGAGAAGTCTGATAGATTTGCATGGAACCAGAAACAAGGACAAGGAGAGGAGAGGGATAGAAGTAGAAAGGGTCAAAGGACACAGAAATTTGTGGATTCTCAAGAATTGAAGAGAATAGGTGTAGTAGTCGGCTACAGCTGCCAGAACAAAATACCACAGATTAGGTGGGTTAAAAAACATTTATTTTCTCACAGTTCTGGAGGTTAGAAGTCCAAGGTCAAGATGGCACCTGGGTTGGTTTCTTCTGAAGCCCCTCTCCTTGGCTTGCAGATGGCCACCTTTTCACTGTGTCCCCCCATGACCTTTTCTGTGCACGCTCTGTTCAGGTGTCTCTGTGTCCAAATTTCCTCTGTTCAGAGGACCCCAGTCAGGTTGGATTAGGGTCCATCCTAAAAGCTTAGTTTTTAATTCAGTCACCTCTTTAAAGGCCCCATCTCCAAATAGCCACAGTCTGAGATACTAGGGATTAGGGCTTCGATATAGAAATTTTGTGGGGACAATTCAGCCCACATCAATGGGGTTGACAAATGGAGAAACACGCTACAGAATAACTGGTTAGCGAGTGACCTAGGTTGGAGATTAAGGCGATGTATGACAGTTCAGTTCAATAAAAAGTGATCCAGAATTGGATGCAAAATTGAAAAAAAGACTTTAGTGCGACAATTGGCAATAATTTGAATAAGATATGTAGGTTAGGTAAGAGTGTTGCATCAGTGCTTATTTCCTTGTTTTGATAATTGTACTATGGTTATGTAAGATGTCAGCACTTGAGGAAGCTTGGGTAAAGAGTATATAAGAACTCTACGATTTTTGCAACTTTTTTTCTGTCTGGAATTCAAAATGAGAAGTTAAAAATTAAAAAATTAGGTAAAAATAGGGAAACAGATAGGAGAGACAGAATGAGAATGGAATTGGAAGTTACAGTGAGGGAAGGAAAACAAGCCAGGAGAGACTGAGTTCCATGAGGTCTGAAGTCTGCTGTTTGGATCCCCAGTGACCTGCCCCTGGGACACTGTAGGGAGCCTGGCACCTATAGTGAGGCAGCCGTCATGGAGTCATAAGCTCTGAAGAGAAGGCAGTCGGCCCCTTGAGCCCCAGTTCCCATTCCTGACAATTTAAAAATTTGAATTTGTACCTAAAGTTAACAGTCAGTGCACTGCGTGTGTTGAAAGTGTGCATTCCCTGCATGTACCCATTTAAAATACCCTGCCATCTTGGTAACTGAGTTTTGGTACCCATTCTCCTCCGCCCACCACCCATAACTCCCCTCCCCCTTAACCTTTTTTAGGAGCTGTAATTCAGGTACCATAAAAGTCGCCGTGTTAAAGTGTATTTAATGGTTTCCCGCTGCCACCATCACCCCTATCCAATTACAGAACATTTTCTTAGCCCTCCCCCACCACCCCCAAAAAAGAGTCCCTACCCAATTAGCAGTCACTCTGCATCCCTCCCCCCACCCCAGCTCCCTCCCCCCCCACCCCCCTTCCCATCGCCCAGCGTCTGGCAACCGCTAGTGCGCCTTCCGTCTCCACGGCTTTTTCTAGGTAGGCGGTTGTCTGTAAACGGACCGTGCCTTCTGGAGACCGGCCACACCTCTCACACGCTCAGTGGCCGGTGGCTCCGGGATTGGACGGCGCGGCCGGGGCGGGTGCGCCAGCGGCGCCCAATCGCTCGGGCGCGTTTGGAGGAGGCAGGCGCAGGTGCAGGCGCAGGGCGGGGGTGCAGGGCGGAGGTGCAGGCGCAGGGCAGAGGTGCAGGTGCAAGGGGAGGTGCAGGTATAAGTGCAGGGCAGAGGTGCAGGTGCAGGGCGGAGGTGCAGGGCGGGGCGCGGGCCATTGTGCGGTGGCCCGAGGGCCATGGCCGGCTGGTGGCGGGCGCTGGCGCGCGCGGCCCAGCGCCACCCGTGGCCGGCGAACGTGGCGCTCTACACCGCGCTCTTCTCGGCGGGCGACGCGCTGCAGCAGCGCCTGCGGGGCGGCCCCGCCGACTGGCGGCAGACGGGCCGCGTGGCCACCGTGGCCGTGACCTTCCAGGCGCACTTCAGCTACGCGTGGCTGCGCCTGCTGGAGCGCGCGCTGCCCGGCCGCGCGCCGCGCGCCGTGCTGGCCAAGGTGCTGTGCGACCAGGCGGTGGGCGGGCCCGTGGCCCTGTCGGCCTTCTACACCGGTGAGGGGCCCGGCGGGGCGGGGGCGGAGGTGGGGGCCCGGGTCCAAGATGGGGGGGCTGCAGGCAGGAGCCGGGGAGCGGGCTGGGTGGTCGTGGGGGGAGGGGAGGGCCGGATTCCGGGCTGGAGAGGGCGCTGCAGGTGCAAAGGGCCCGAGATGTCTGGGTGGGGACCCGGGGGATGAAGGGGTTGAGGGAGACAAGGGGAGGGGCGGTAGCTGAAGAGTCCAGGGATTAGGGGGCCACAAAGTCAAGCAGGCCAGGGATCTGGGGGGCGGGGGCAGAATCGGAGTTGGGACTCGGGGGGTAGTGATTAGTGATTTGGGAGTGAGGGGTGCAGTGTGGGGGCATAAGCCAAAACTCGGATGGGGGGAGCAAGGCTGGGGATCCATTTCCCCCCAATCAAAGGTCCACCGGGATGCTAAGACACTCCAGCTCGTTGCCATAGAAGCGACCACCGCTGTGACCCAGTTGGCAGCATCCTGCTTCTGGGAGAATCCACACCTGGGGACCTCTTCTCCGCTAGCGACATGACTTTCCAACACACCAACAAAATGTGAGGGACGGACCCTGGGATGTAAGGGCAGAGCTGATGGAACCTGAGGTCCGGCCAGATTCCCCTGAAAATTCACGCTCAGGGCCCTAGACCTGCTTTAGTGACCAGATTTTCAGCAAATGGGAGGGGACCTCAGACTCCTGCTCTAGAGGACTCTAACCTGTGAGGGTCTCTGGACCCCCTCCTCATACAATCCACCCTAGGGGCTGAGGGCGTGACTTTGGGAACCTTCCTCAGGGCCGTAATTATCAAAACCAATGGAAGAGGTCCTGTGCCCTCCATTGGCTTTTCAACAGCCTGAACGGGAATGGGCTGGGGAGGCACACCATACCCTAAGAGAATCCAAGATTCCTGGGCCTGGCCTTGGCGTTGGGGATCACAGATCACCCCAAGAGGTTCTTGTTAGTGGCTGTTGGTACCGTGTAAACGGGGTTGAGGTGGTCAAGTCACCACCTTGAAGAAACCTACACTGCCCCCATTGATCTTATTCTGAGGGACCAGATTTTGTTTCTTTTCTCACAAACCCCACAGAACACTTGAAGGGATAGGTCTTTCTGATGCAGACTCAGCCAACCACTTGGTGCATAGGTCAGTGAGATAAGGGGAAATTGGACCAGATAGCAGGGCTGTCTGCTTTATCAGATCTGTGTCTGGTCCCTTGGGCATGACTTCCTGGCCAGATTTGCAAACTGGTTCAACAAGGCCTGTTACTACAGTGGCCTTGTACAATGGGGCAGAGGCTGGGGAGCTAGGGGCTGGGAGTTTGGGAATCAGATTCCCATTTAATTGTCAAACAACTCAGTGAGGCAGGTACTCTTATTTTTCCCATGTTACAGATGAGACAACTGAGGCTTAGAGAGGTTTAAGTGATTTTGCCGCAAGACAACACACTCATGCCATGTTCTCAGTCTTAATGAGTGTTGTCGATATGCCTGAAACTAGAATCATGTTTCATTGAGGAGGCCTATGAAACAGAGGCCTGCCCAGTCGCTCTTTTGTTTTGCTTTTCTTCTGGCCCAGTTTCCTTCTCCTCCTGTTAGAATGAAGGGGGAAGGTGAGCAGGGGTGGGTTGGGTGTTTTGTTCCACTTGGAAATTGCCAGTATCAGATGATGCTTTGTGCCTGGCCACCTTGGGGGGTTAGAATAGTTGCGATTAAGAAGTCTGGCTCAGAATCCACACTTGGGTTGGACGGATACTAACCTCCTTGAGCTCTTTCCTCCTCTGAAACTCTTAATATCCTCAGCCAGTGGTTAGGAGGGTCAAATGGAATAATGCATGTAAATTTGCACTTAATTAGTGCTGGGTAGATGGACCCAGATACCAGTATTCTGACTGAGTTTTATTCTGAGTCCTGTTCTAAAAATCCCCTTCAGTTGGCTGAAAGGATATTATTTCCCCTTCTCCCTAATTGGAGTTAGGATAGAATTTTTTAAGCACTCGTTCTTACATCTTTCCTAAAATAGGAGGGTTCTGTCCTTGCTCTCTGAATATCCTTTCAGGGTTGTTGAACAACAGGCTGAATTGGTGTTCTGCTTTTCAATTCTTGTTTGAAAGCCTCTTTCTTTGATGGGAAACTTGTAGTTGCCAGAATATCCAGGCCGTCAGCCCCTATTAAAAAGGTAACTAAATTTAAGAAATTTTAAGCACGTCACAAAAAGTTTGGCAGTGGGAGAAGGTAAGTCACCAGCATTCTCACTATCCCAACACTGCTGGTTTTGTGAGTTTTCTTAGTTTTTAAAGAAATGATCATTCCACTTTAACTTTTATACCCTGCTGGTCTCACTTCATATTTATTATTCCTTTAAAATTTATCTAGTTTTAGAATAGAGGTTATATTCTATTTTCACTGTTGGGTCAGAAGGGACAGACATAATGAGTGACAGTGGTGTTTACATATTGAAATAGAAAACTTGAACATGAACTGTTATACAATATTTTTCCTACTGAATCTTTTAAAATAGTTTTGGTGTATATTTTTGCAAATAGGTATGAGTATTCTCCAGGGAAAGGATGACATATTTGAGGACCTAAAAAAGAAATTCTGGAATACATACAAGGTAAGACAGGCTTTTGCAAATGCGACCAAGATCTTTTTGTATATATTTTTAACATTAAAAACATTTTAATAAAAATATTTTCAAATTAGGGCTTCAGGTGGTTGGCACAAGGGTACAATATTTTGACAAAGAGATCTTAAATTTGTTTTGATGAATGAAAAGAAGCTTTAGAGTCTCTGAATACATGTCTCTGAATTTTAGTCATTGTCACAGTGATTTTTACAATATGGCAACTCAGATTTATTATTTCTTAGAAATATATCTAAAATTACATCCTTTTATATAGTTTTTAAAAACTTTATATGGAAATAATTTCAAACTTACAGAAAAATAACATTTCAAAAATACCCTTTGCCCAAGTTCACCTATTATTAACATTCTGCCCTATTTGTTTTATTATTTGCTTCCTCTGTGTGTCATTCCTCCATCTTTCTAATGTTTTTCTAAATCATTTGGGAGTTAGTTACAGACAGAATTATGCTTTACGCTTAGATACTTAGGGATCTCTTTTTAAAGAATAAAGATGTTCTCATATAACCAGAGAATAGTTATCAACTTTGAAAAATTTAACAGTGATGATAATCTTTTTTTCTCATCTGCTACCTATATTTCATTTTTGTCATTTGACCATCTCATGGCCTTTATGACATTTCTTTCCCTTCCAGTACAGGATCCAGTTCAGGATCAGGCAGTGCATTTAGTTCTCATGTCTCTTTAGATCCCATTAGGTGGGAACATTTCCCCTTTTAAAAATTCTATTGCACACTGATATTTTTAGAAACATAGTCCTCCCTTTAAAAAAAAAAAACAGCAAAGCATTCTCTTTTTTGTTGGGGGGAATTTGTTGTTTTCTCATGATTAGATGCAGGTTTTATTTTCCTGACTGGAACACACCATCTGTGGTGATATGTCCTCCTCAAGGTCATCACAGCAGAGGGGCTGGTGCAGGATATCCTCTGCTTCTCATGGGTGACGTCAATTTTCACCACTTGGTCAAGGTATCTGATTTTTCCACTATGTAGTTACTATTTTTTCTCTTGAAACTAATAAGCAGTCTGTAGGGAGGCTCTTGAAGACCATGCAAATAAATATTCTGCTCCCCATCAGAATATCACCCCCAACCCTAGATTTGGCACTCCCTGACAATTCTGTCTGAACCAGCCTTTGCTCTTGTGACAGTTGCCAAAAGATGGGGTTTTCAGCTCCCCCACTGATGCCTCATTTACTGGATGGCTCTCAGTGTTCTGTAAACAAGAGCCCACTATTCTCTCCCAGTTATTTATTTACTTATTTCTCTGTTTATTATCAGTGTGGACTCAGGGATTCCCATTTTTTTGATGGTTTCCCTTTTATTCCTGTGGATAATTACTTTTGATGCTTAAGTGTCCTAGATTGGGCCAGTCGAGGGTCCCTTTGAGCGAGCTCCCATGTCCTTGTGACATCCCCTGTTATTTTAAAAATCACTCTTTCACAACAAGATGTTCCAGCTCATCTTATACCTTGTATTTGCCCTTCCCCAGGGCTGGAATCAGCCGTTTCTCTGAGGAGTCCTTTTTCTTTTTAGTGGGGAATAGTAGAGGAGACCAGGACCTGTGCATGATGTAATGATGTGTTTTGAAAGAAAAAAATTGCCATGAGAAGAAAAGCCATGTTTGCATGAATTTACCCTCCTGATTGTTTTTACTGAAGTGGTAATTTCTTAAATGAGTATATACTTTAAATAGCTTTTATTGCAACAGTTTATTATTGTAGAAACTTTAGAAAATAAAGATTAGTAAAAAAAAAAAACAAAAATAATACCACCTTTATATTTCTACTGTAATACTTTTAAGGACCATTTTGAAATGATCCTCAATGAAGACATACAGGCCACCTTTTTTGGGTGTTCTGGACAAAACTGCTAGGTTTTGGGGGGTGGGGTGAGGTGGGGGATATAATTTACATTCCAAGACCTCTGTCTTTGAGGGAAAAAATCCATAATGACGACCCTTTAGTCAGAATGTACAGGTTAAAGCCTGTTACAATAAATCTATCTTGAAATATTTTGTAATGCACCGAAATGCCAGCTAAACTTCATTCTATAACATGAAATAGTAGACTGTATTATTAGCAAATCATTCCACGAAGAATAGTTTAGTAGATAGTTTCCAATTTTTATTGAGATACACCAGGATTTGTCTAGCGGCTGCATCTCCTACCAGGTTGGGGCCATGCCAGCTCCCCACCTATCCTGACACTGGTGCTGTTGGCCAGCCCCTGCCTGGCTGTAGCCACGTGCCACCGAGAAGCCATGCTCAAAAATACCCCTATGTCAGAGAAGAGGCAACAGGACCCAGGGGCAGGGGGTGGCTGCTCAGGCATTGGGGAAATATAACAAAGAAGCACATCGGATCTCATTCTTAAGAAGGAATTTGACAAGAAGAGTACACCTGATGCTGCTTCATGGGGAGGAACTTCAGTAGTTAGTCATGTGACACATGAAAGAGAACACTTCATCTACTTCTACCCGGGCCAAATGGCCTTCCTTCTGTTCAAATCTCCTTAAAAACAGATTTGTGATCCATCTAAAAACAAGGACTGCAGCCTGAAATCTTCAGCCTCGCCCAAAGGGAACACCTTGATCTTGAACCTCTGTGTAGTTTTGTGGAGGGCATTCTCTGTACTCATTTGTTGTGGATATTAAACAAGTAGCAAAACCAAAACAATTTACTGATGATTCTTTTTATCAGTATGTTCCTGTATCATTTGCTTGGGGTAAACAGGAAAATTGCGATTGATATATGAATGCAAAGTCTGGATCTGTGACTATAACTACTAAAAATGTCTTGAACATAAAAGGTTTTGTCACAACTCCCCACCCTCTTCTCAAGAGACCTTAAGTAGTCTAATTTAATCGGCTTAGTCTGAAATATCACACCACGTCCGCATTCTTTCTGCATGATATTTTGTGGTCTTTTGTAGAATAAACCATAGGCTTGTGTTGTGTGATTAAAAAGGCATTCTATTAAAGCTTTCATATTTTTTCTAATTCCAGACCGCTCTGATGTACTGGCCTTTTGTACAGGTGAGTTTCAAACTACTCAGAATGCTCACTCCTGGCTTTGGTTTACATGGAGCCCCTAACGTGTTCTCTCTTCGTTACAGCTCATCAACTTTAGCCTTGTTCCTGTTCAGTGGCGAACAGCTTGCTCTGGACTCTATGGTTTTCTGTGGGCCACCTTCCTTTGTTATTCACAACAGAGTGGCGATGGTACACTGAAGTCAGTTTTCACCTTGCTTCATTTAAAAGAGGCCAATGCAGTTGAAAGGCCCCGGGAGAAGTGAGACGTCAAGGACTCCCTAAAGTGACAATTTTTTTTCTTAAATGCAGTTATGTGCTCCACTTGAGAGAATTACTATTCCATAGACTCATTTGTTTCTTAATTATCAATAATAAGAGGAAAGTATTACTTCTCTAATATTTCCACTTCTTTAATACATTGATTAATACCAATAATAGTGCCAAAATGGTATTTTATGATTATCACCATTTCTATCCTAATATTTTAATGCCATTGAATTATATTTAAAGCATTTAACTATTAATGCCATTTAAGTAAACTGTTTTGATTGTATACTCTCTTCTAATATCTCAGGTGATTCCTAAACACTTTTGAATCAGATTACCTTTCATACCAAAAATAGTTCTTATAGTGAATTTCTGTTTACTCGATCAAAGATGAGATTGAATAACCAGATTCCCCCACACACACACCAAAAGAAATTCTATATAATCATTTTTTTGCTGATATTAAAGTTCTGTAAGTATATTTTATATCCAAAAAATGGTGTGTGATTGGCATGTCCTATATAGAATATATTTTATCAATGTCCTCTATTTTCATAGTTTCTAAGTTAATACTTTTTAGTTAATGTTTTTTAGCTTTGGGCATATTCATTACCCCATTTCCCAGACATAGGAAATATACAAAGTATTTGATTTCTTAAAGAAATATATGGAATCAAGTTTCAGGGGAAAAAAGAACCATTTTTATTCCTTTGGAAGGAAGAACTCTATTCCACAGGTTTGTAGGGAAAATAGTTACTGCAAATCTCACATGGATGTCATATTTTTAAAAATCAATGCTTTAAACTAATTTTTTTATTTTTTATTTTTTATAGTGACATTGGTTAATGAAATCCAATAAGTTACAGCTGTACATTTTAACAGTAAAGCATATGTATGTTTACACTGTGTGTTTACATCCCATAGTTAGAATTCTTTCTGTCACCATGTATTTAACCCCTTGTACCCCACCCCACACCCTCACACCCTGCTCTCTGGTAACCACTAGTGTATAGTTATGTCCTTGAGTCTCTGTCTGTCCTGCTCATTTGTTGTTTTTAGGTTTATATCCCACATATAAGTGATAACATGTGATTTTTCAACTTTTTCTGTCTGGCTTATTTCGCTTAGCACGATTACCTCGAGGTCCATCCATGTTTAAACTAAATTTTTATAGGTAGTCTTTAAGGGAAACATGAGAGACTTGATCTAGTCTTTCCCATTTATTCAGTTTGTCTCAAAGTCAGCAGGTTTAAAAATTATACGATTCAAGAAGCTTCAGCAAATCTCACCTAAGAATTTTATCACAATTCTGTTGCTTCCAATGGAGTATTGTACAAATTGAAAGATGTGAAGCACTGAAATGTTAATAAATTTATCTTGAGAATTTATATTTAAGATTAAGAACTTATTCTTAAAAAATTTAAAGTATACACTTTATATAATTTGAAATATAAATTTATATAAGTCATAGTATCTAACTTCTAAGTATACAATTTGAATTTTATTTTACATTATTGGGACAATGGTAAAGAAATTTCTAGATAGTTTAATTCTAAAATAATTTTATGTTCATCACTTTAAAGGTAGTTAATACAACAGAAAAGCTATTTCACAATACTTAAAACCCATTTTGTCATTAAAAAAGTTTATTTAGAGTAAGTGCATTTAGAGTAAGTACTCTCTGATGAGCTTCAGCATTACTTTTATGATGAAAGAATAGTGTTTACATTTGTTAAAAGTAGTTGGGGAAACAGACTTTGTTTATACTGTCAAGAGGAAAACTCATAATTCATGAATGATAATCTTTATTCAATAATGTATTACTATGTACCATAGAGAAAATATAGCATGTGTTCTCTGAATTTTTGCAAATGATACACTTTTGATTTTTAATGCAAGAGTACTTTTGTGTTTCAGTGTGAGACATGGAACTCATTTCAAATAATGCAATATCTGTTTTAAAATGCTGCCATCCTGGGTCCAACATACTCTAGATCTCACAGGGTTTAGAACCAAGCAGGTAGCCTTTCTTCCTTCAGACTTTCCTCCAACACTAAGGTGTTGCCCTGTCATGTTCTTCTGGCCCTATTTTGCTCAGGCAAAGGTGAAATGTATAATTCATTTCCCTTAGCAGAATTGAGGTAGACTAGATTTTCAAAACTTTACCTAACACATGTCAAAAACAAAAGGGAAATTTGGAGGATGTCAAAACCTTTCTTAAAAAAAAAAAGTCTGTAGAATACCGATTTCTGACCCTTTCATGGTTAGCTTGAACTCAGGGATCACAGATCCTGTCCCTGGTCTAGGCATTTGGGGTATTTACCCTGTAGCTCTAATGACACTTCCCCAGCATTATTTTCTGACTTCATGGTTGTCACCATATGATAATGCCATTGGTCACCACTGCCAGGGTGCTTTATTCTTGGTCCTGCCACTTAAAATCGAGAATATCTTTTTGGCCTCCTAGTTTCCATTTCCAGTCTCAGAGGCCTCTTTGCCAAATAACTGAAAAGTGACTTCTTAATTCAAGGGAGAATGTTTCCTCCTATGCAAATGGATGCCATCACCCTTATCACAAATGCCATTAAGTGGCCAGTGAGGGGACGTAAAGAGAGAAACAACATGGCGGTAAGTATTAAACGAAGTTCATGGTCTAATTGGGGTATAAGTTAAAACAAAAAAAAAAGAGAAAAAGATAATCTGGTTCTCAGGACATCTATACCAATTCATCATTCAGTGTTTGAACAGCATCTGTGACAAGTGGTCAGTAGAAAGCTTGACTGTTAAGTAATGCAGTAGGTCAGTGGCAGAAGCAGAAGGCACTTTGAAGGCATGGTGCCCTGGGTTATCTGGGAAGGCTTCATGGAGGAGATGCCTGAGCTGAGTCTTAAAGGATGGAAAGTCACGAGACTAACGTTCTGTGAACTGGGGTGGTAATGGTAGGATCAGATGAGATGAGATGAAATCTTGAGAAGAGAGCAAAGAGAAAAGAAAGGCATTTAAGTTTTCATGTAAGGGGGAATTTGTTTAGCCCATTCCTCAACTTTAAATAATGGAGATGCTTCTATTCAGCTTAGTTGTAATTAAAAATGCATAATTTGCAACTTATCTGTCTTTTTCACTCATAGGAAAATTAATAAAAGCTATTCTCTTTTATCTATATCATAGTTGGTTTAGTAAGAGAATTAAAATAATGTGAGAGTTTGCATGTGTTTAAAATTTTCTCATCCCAGCTTTGAGAGTGGCATCTGAAAATGGTGTCATCAAAATTGGTTCAGTGAGGTGATTCAGTGTACAGAGTAATCGATTATTTGTCCACTATGCAGTCAGTGAAATTTGGCATTTAGGGGTTCCTACAAATGAAGCATGATTTAGGAACACTTTGTCTTATAAAGTATTGATATTCCATGGGCCAGAATAAGAAAACTAATGAATGAGAGTAATTTTAACTACTAAAAGATATAGTTCACAGAGGAAAGCATATTTACATTCTAGTACTTCATTAACAGTTGTAATTTTGGTTTTGTAATGCTTTGAAGAAAAAATTTTATTATTTCACGATAAAATCTATAAAGAGATTTAATTTTGGTATTTCAGGTTGTATCTAAATAGGGCCTCCAGATCAACTATGTTAATCAAATTAAATGTAGATAATCTCTTCAAATGAGGTAAATTCCAGAACCACAATTTCTGACTCATTTATCATTACTATATACTTTCTTAGTACTGTTTTTCTTTCGAGGAGTGTCATTGTTTAGGATTTGAAGCTATTGAAAATACTTTCTGCTCTGTGGGAAATTTACTTTTAGTTCAGTGGAATTTTGTGTGAATTTTTACAGCATGTTTGCCAAAACAGATTGTATCCGGAACATGCTTAATGTATTATGCAGGCAACTTTCATTTGAAATTAAATTCATCTTCTGAAAATATTATAAAGCTAATGGATTTTTGTGCCTAAAGATTTTAACCTTGCATTGGCTACATTTAATCCAGTTTTACCCATAATGTTTAGGATTTACAGAAATTAAATTACTCAAAATGCAATTAAACCATTGAAAAAATTTTCTTTTAATACTCTCAATGGCCAATAATAGAAAGGAGAAATCTGGAGTTGAAAGATAAGGAACAGATATGTGAACAGTGGCCAACCAAGTATAGAGAAGAGAATAGTAACTGAGTAACATTTTGGGCATATATCAATTATAATTTATCCTTTTCTAGTTCTGTTTTTCTTCGTAACTCTGTTTTTCCTTAAATTAATTTTTATTCATCTGTATCTTCCTTCTTTTTCTGTTGAATGGCTATATCAAACCCCCCTTCTCCTGTTCTTTATCCCTTCCCCTGCCAACCATGAGCACCCAAACTCTCCAGGAAAGCAGAATAATTGTGACGGGGTTACAAACCGTAGCATTTAAGTGACATGACAGCCATGCTTACAGAGATGGTGGCAGAGGTCCCTCATTGGAGAGAAAGGAGGAAGGATCAGAGAATTTTGAAGGGAGTAAACAAACATTCTAGAGGCAGTTTCCATCTGAAATTAGGTTCATCTGGAAGTATTAGAGTTCTAGGGATTCTTGTGCCTGAAAATTTCGAGTTACTTTTTTCCCTTTCTTTTCAGAGATCCTCTCCTTTCTCTGGATGCCCTTTCCCTGCATTCCCCCTGGTTATAATGTGCTTTCTTCCAAATTAGTTCTTGTGTCTTTTCCTCGCCTCTTAAAACTCCCATTCTCTCCATGTGGGTGACTTTTACTAAGTGTAGAAAAGTAGGTTTATTAAGCTAATTTACTGAGATGTGGATGACAACCTTTCTAGCTGTTTGTTTGTTTGTTTGTTTGTTTTTTAGTTAACACAAATCTAGATGGAATTTCAGGAACTCTTGTTGTGGGAGGGGGTTGAGAGAACAGGGTGCATTTTGGGGAGAAGACTCATATACTTCACGGTGCACTTTCCATGCTCCTTGGGATTCAAACCAGCTTAGCAAAGATCATTGTCATGTATTATGAACTTTCCACTGTGGGCGGTCATTATCTGTTTGCATGTTTTTATTTCCTACCACACTGTGACCTTCTAGAGGGAAGAATATATTTCTAATTTATATTTGTACCTGAAACATCCAGCACATGGCAGAAACTCTGTAACACTGTTGAATGAATTATGTAGTTAGTGGATTTTTTTTATCTATTGCTTTTTGCCTGTTGACTGGTGCTGAGAAGTCTGGACTGATTGCTCTTCCATTTTCATGCCCACATGCAGACAGCTGTCCTGGGCACAGTTCAGAACTTCACCTATTCCAGCACCAGGCTCAGAAAATTGTTTTCTTGGGGATGATTATGATCTATGGGCTTTAATTCCCCTGGCCCAACTTGCACATATCTGGTCACACCTCTCCCCAGCTCTACAAGTCTTTGAGAACTGGGTAAAATCATGGTAGATGGGCCTTTGATGGTTAATTTTATGTGTCAACCTGACTGGGCCACAAGGTGTCTCAATGTTCGGTCAGGCATTCTAGATGTTTCTCAGGAGTTGTTTCTGAATGAGATTAACATTTGAATGGATAGACTGAGTCAAGCAGATTGCTCTCCCTACTCTGGGTGGGCCATATCCAATCAGTTGAAGGCTTAAATAGAACAAAAAGGCTGACCCTCTCCCAAGGAAGAGGATTCTTCCCTCCCCCAAACTGGGATATTGGCTTTTTCCTACCTTCAGACTTGAACTGAAACATCGACTTTTTCTGGGGCTCAGATGGGAACTACACTGTCAACTCCCTTGAACCTCAGGCCTTCAGACACAGGCTGGAAATAAACCATTGGCTCTCCTGGGTCTCTAACTTGCAATTCACTCTGCATATCTTGGGACTTGCCTTCATAGTCATGTGAGCCACTTCTTTACTATAAATCTCCTGTATATGCATCCTCTTGGTTCTGTTTCTCTGGAGAACTAATAAACCTTTGCTCATTCATGTATGTTAATATTTCATAGTTCGTGGTTCATGCAGTCTGTGGGCGATGACCACCAGCTCACAACCATCAACAGATCAGTACTTTCTAGGACCCCTGAAATCATAATATGTAGGCTGTCACCCATTCCCACTCCACAACCTCTCTGTGGGACCACAAATCTATCTAATTAGAAAATGGAAATTCAGCCAGGTAGCCAGATAATTGCCAAATAACAAAAGTGACTGCATCCTCACTTTAGGTGAACAGCGGATGGGGTATGTATGTTGTGAATTCTGTGCATGTTAGGGATTGAGGATTGATTCCAGTTAGGCTGCAAGTCCATTTGGAGCTGAGATATTACAGTGCTTGATTATGCTTCTTAGCGAAGGATATGGTCAATGTGATTGATACTCAACCTCTATACAGAGGTCAAATGGTTGGTCGGACAGCCACCATGTTAAATATTGCCTTTTTTAGTGATTTTTAGTGATGAAAAGCTGTATTGGTTCATTTTCTAATATTTATGTCAAGGTCCTATTTTTTGGAGCCATAGAGCCCAAATGATAGTTTCATATTTGGGGGTGGAAAGTGTTGTAAGAGGAACACTTTCCACCCCCCAAACATGAAACTATCATTTGGTTCATTTTCAAGTTTAAATTTTATATTTAAAATATGTATATTAAATTTTTGGAAAAATGTGATTTAGAGTATATGAAAAATAAATGAGTTTTAGTTAAGTACAGCAAATGACTGTCTGTTTGTGTTGTTGGTGGTATGAATATTTTGAGAAATGTGTAAAGGAAATGAGTTTTGCATCCTGTAATCTTTTCCTAATCATCTTTATTGCAAGTACAAGATTTATGCCTTTGCTTTGGATTGAGATAAAAATTGTCTTTATCTGTTTATACGTGTTCTTTGTTACTTATTGAATTCTTCCAAATGTTTGGCCTATTTCCTATGTCTATATGTACTCATAGAGCTGAAAATTTAGAACTAAAATTGTTCCCAAGTGATTTCTCAAAAAAAATTCTTTTTGAGCATAAACAGGGAAAAGAGGCAGCATTAGGATCCTCTTATTAATACCGAAGAGGCAAACTTGAGCTTCAGCTTCAAGTCACAGAATCTGCTCTTTCCACTCTCTTGTGTTCATGTGGTTTCTTTGGTCTGGAGTCCACTAATTTCTTCATTCGTGATTTAAATTCTTTCCTACTGTATGGACTGGAATAGATTTTCCCAAATGTATGTAATGAAGGAACTGAGGTTACATACTTGAAAAGCATGGTGGATTGTTCTGGAGTTGAGTTCAGCAAACATTTATACATTTATCCTGCTTATGAGTGTATGTATACACGTGCCTCAAGGTCACTTTAGATCTTTCCATGGTTATCTTCTGTCTACAGTATCTTCATTTTAGGTCTCTTTCTGTTGTTTCAATATTATAATCTAACTATTGTGAAGGTAATGGGAATAGTAAGCAGTGGTCAGAAAGTTAATTTGGAGTGTGGGAAATGGGATTCCCTTCCTTGTGCAGAACACTTTACTTTTAGTTTTATAATTTGTCAGGGATAGAGCAGATGAAATAAATTATATGTAGGGCTCAGGTTTCAAGTTTGTTAAATTTTCACACATCATTTTAGTGTCTTCTGTGTAAGGGTTGCAAATTAGAAAATCCAAATAAAAACTACTAAACCAAAGTGAAAAGATTCTCTGTTCACATGATTTCTTCAATGGCATGCCTCTAAATCGACGATTAGGAGAATGCTAGGGGGAAATGTGTGTCAGTAAAGGTTCTTGTATATTTGGGCCATTTTATTTTATTGCTACTAGAAGTGGGAAAAATTAGTTTGTGCATGGGTTGAATGCCAGTGAGAATGCTTCATAATACTTAGAGGACTTAGTAAAGGGACACAAAGTCTTTAATATACTGCAAAGATATAAACCCACCAGGTAGAAATTATAATCTGTCAAATTTTTGCAGACTTTTTTTGCTCCTTAGTGATAAATAATACTAAAGTGAATCACAATTTCCAGGCCTTTGGCCAATAATGAATAGGTTTAGAGAATTTCCTGCAGGTGATGTGTGAAATTTATGCATAGAGTTAATGATTGCGAGCAGTTTATTTTACCCTCTGGGAGAAATTATAAAGAGCAATATATATATATATATATATATATATGTATATATATATATGTGTGTGTGTGTGTGTGTATATATATATATATATATATATATATATATATATATATATATATATCTTGAGTCATTGCTCAACAGTGTGGAGCAATTATGCTTTTACCTGAAGAAATGAAAAACTGCGCTATGTTAAAACAAAGTATATAAAAGTTAATTGTAAGGCTAAGGCTAGAGGAGGCAATTTTTAAATGTGAAAGTGTAGAATGATGAAAGGTACAGAAAAAAGGTAAAAATGAAAATCACCAATTTATTTATTACTCCTCACTATGTTTCTTCTGCCATAGACAGGTTTCTTCATTGTCCCCTCAGAGTCTGACATTCACTAGTGTGTCCCCTTCTAAGATACTGCGTCCTTTCCTCTTTTTTATTCAAATTTTACTCTTTTGATTTTTAATGGGGATATAGGGCTAGGTTAGTATTTCATCCCTGTCCTGGCTCAGTTTGTATGAGCTCCAACCTTCCCCCAGGGGTTAAGGGAAATAGGATTTATCTACACAGGGCAATCTAGAGGACTGGGTTGCATTGGAGCCACAAATGTGTGTCTGTCTTGCTGGGAAGGGAACATGCAGACAATGAGAACTGTCATCCACGAAGCTTTTGGACATGGACTGAGACTGGTGTTGGCTTAGGTGATCAGTGAGCCTCGACCTAGCTCTCCATTTCAGGAGAGGTCCTGTGTTCACTCTGCAGAAACTGGGGGCCCTTGGGTGCTGACTCATCTCTTTGTCCAGGTGTTACTTTGCTTCCATTTCACCTCCCTCTGTTAGGAATCTGTGTCCCAGGGCAAGGTAATCTGACTCTTCATTTATTTTTCACAAATCTGTTAATCATTGCAGAAATTTTATGCCCTGAGGCCTTTGGGACTTGACTTTAGATACTCAGAACTAAGTTTCTAGACTATCAGAACGATTTAAAAGTCATCCTTCCATGATGGGTTTCCAAAGCCTGTTTTGAAATCCAAAAGTTAATAATCAACTGACTTCTGGGTTATCTATTTTTTTTTTTTTTACTGTATCTTTCTTACCATGAGCCATTGGGGCTGAGAAAGGGCCATGTATGCAATAGATGGTGGTGGGAAATTCAAGTTAATAATTCACTATAGGACCTACTGCTCATTCATTCATTTACCCATTTATTCAACATATTTATTGAATCGAGTACCTACTCTATATTTTAAAGTTGGTTTGCAAAGCCCAGCCTCAGCCCCTCTGCCATTAAGCCATTCCTACCCGCTCTGGTTTTTATTACAGTTCTTTTCTCCTGATTCTTAGAGCATTTGTACTCTGTACCACACAATTTAGCCATTAATTCTATATTATTTTGCATTGTAAGCCATCTCATGTGTGTTATCTTTCCTCCTGCGAAATCGAAGGTCATTGAAATTAAGGACTATGTTTTATATTTCTTCTGTATCCCTCCTACCCAACGCCTTGCTCAAAGGAATTCAAGAAATACTTGTTGGTTGATTTCTCTGTAAATGACTACTGACATTGGCATGAATTACATTCATGCGTAGGAACCTCTGGAAACTGAAGAAAGTAGGTTTCTTTGACTTTGCTAGCTAGTGAAATAAATGATATGCCATTAAACTTCAAGCTTGTGGAGAGGGAAAGGGGAGGGGAGCTAGAGGGGTGACTAAGATTGAGGGCAGAGGTTCTCAACTGAGATGATTTTGCCCTCTGGGTAGGGTTGCCAGATTTAGCAAATAAAAACCCAGGACGCCAACAATGAGTAACTTCTTAGTATAAGTCCATTCCAAATACTGCATTTGGAGCATGCAAATAAAATTTTTTTGTTGTTTATATGAAATTCAAATTTAACTGGAAGTTCTATATTTTTTTCTAACAGACCTACACCCAGGGGATATTCAGCAGTGTCTGGAGACATTTTTGGTTGTCATAACCTTGTGATGATGTGCTACTGGCTATGGATGCTGCTATACACCCTACAGTGCATAGGACAACCCCCACAGCAGAGAATGATCTGTCCCAAAATGTCAATCATACCAAGTTGAGAAACTCTGTTCTATAGGATCTAAAGAACCTAGTTCTAGGATATCTTACACTTGGGGCACTATGAGCACACTGCTTATGGTGACTTTCTAAGGATTTATAAAACTATTTGAAGCTTTAAGTGTTTATACTTACATACACACACAGAGGTATGGCTTCAAAATACAAAAAAAAAAAAAAATCTCAGGAAATCAAAACGAATAAGTTTGAATGTCTTTAGAATAGAAAATAATGTTGGCCAGTCATCTACAGCTCAATGCATATAATTACATCATCTATATTAAATATAATGTGGGATGTGGGTGCATTTTAACGTTTGATACTATGTAGGGTAATTCTTCAAAAGAAAGAGTGTCTGGATTTTGCAAAGTTTTAAAAATAGTCCTGCTGAAGTCAGTTAGCATCTGAAGTATTGTTTCTGGATTAGTGCATGGAGGGAGAGGGTGAGGTTTCAAGATATAGAGGATACTAGAATGTAAAAACCTCTCAAAGATCATAGTTGAAATATTCAAGGAAGACTTGGGTGGAAACACAAAGCTAACAGGGTCACCGAGGACAGAAATTATAGGCGAGGGAGAAAAAAAGAAAAAGTTTTTTTGAATGATCATGGATACAAAATAATTTGTTATAAAGTGCTAAAAATCTTCCCTTCTTTTTTAGTTGTCAGGCCTGTAAGTCATCTCATGTCAGTGCTCTGAGAATAAACCCTTGCAGTAGCTCTCCATCTCACTCCAAGGAAAAGCCGAGATTCTCACGATGGTCTAAAGGTCCCATCTACTGCCTTGACCCTTGGCCATGAGATCCTACCACTTCCAGGCATATAATGGGTACCCAATAGGTATTTTTCATTGATTGAATGAATGAATGAAGGAATGAATGAAGACTGTGAAGCAAAACTAGTTTATTTAAAAATTGAAAAATTTCTGACATCTCAAATAGACAACTATAACATGTATCGGAGGCTCTTGTCTCCAAAGGAAAACTGGAACCTAAACTAAGCAAGTCCAGCCTTCCACAGGATGGAAGGTAGGTAGAAAGAAGAGACAAAGCAGAAGTCATTAGCAGATGCATGCGGGTGAGAATGTGATGAGACTAATGTACTTACACGCTGCTGATGGGCGAATAAATTGAATCATCTTTTGGGAAAGTGGTACATGTCACCAGCTATAAAGTGAGCATAGCTTCTCGCACAGTAATTGGTCTCCTGGGAATTTATTCCAAAGAAATAAAAAGAAAACAAGGCACAAAGAGAAGTTTATTATATTATAACAATGAAAATATGAAGATAACACGCCCAGATCTAGGTAAATGGTACATTAACCCAATGAAATGTCATGTTCCATAGAAAATGACAAGTAGGAAGGATTAAAGAACTGTGGAAGGGAAAGCCTACCCGGCCATACAAACTGTTGCCAAACTAGACTCAGACTTTGGAATGAGAAGAAAGCTTTGTCCTTTTCCGTCCCCAACTGTAGGATGTTCCGTGTCCTATGCCCAATTCTTCTCCAGCAGGAATTATTGGGGCAGATGGGAGAGGTGGGGTGGGACACCAGGACCTGGAGAGTGAAGTTGTTTGGTGGCAGAAAGGGGTGTGTTCATCTTTCATTAAAGCAGTCTTTGATTTGGGTTATCTTCATGCTATTGTGGTAGGAAAAGATGCTTGATACAATTTTAATTTTCTTGAATTTATTGAGGCTTGTTGTGTGGCCTAATGCGTGATCCATCCTGGAGAATGTTCCATGTAACTTGAAAAAAATGTGTATTTTGCAGTTTCTGGATGAAATGTTCTATAAATGTCTATTTTATTTTCGTATTCTTATTTTTTTCTGATGTATTGATAATGTGTCTGCCTCCTTACTAGGCTTTCTCATTAGTTGCAATAGCATACAAATATCTATTAAGTAGATCTTGTCTAATGTGACATTTAAGGCCATTATTTCCTTATTAATTTTCTTTCTGGATGATCTGTCCATTGATGTAAGTGGGGTATTAAAAACCTCCTATTATTGTATTACTGTGGAATTCTTCCTTTATGTCCATTAGTAACTGCTTTATATATTAAGGTGCTCGATGTTGGGTGCATAGGTATTTACAATTGGATTGACCCCTTTATAATTATATAATTTCCTTCTTTGTCCTTTTTTTACGTTTGTTGTTTTGTAGTCTATTTTGTCTGAGTATTGCTACTCCAGCTTTCTTTTCATTTCTGTTTGCATGGTATATCTTTTTCTCTACCTTCACTTTCAGTCTGTATGTGCCTTTTGATTTGAAATGATTCTCTTGTAAGGATCCTATAGGTTGCTCATGTTTTTTAATCCATTTAGCCACCCTTTGTCTTTTATTAGAGCATTTAATCCACTTATATTTGAGGTAATTATTGATAATTATGTACTTATTGATATGTTGTTAATTATTTTTATAGCTGTCCTCTCCCTTTTTTCTTCTCTTGACCTCTCTCCTTGTGTTTTGCTGTTTTTCTTTAGTGTTTTGTTTAGTTTCCTTTCTCTTTTTTGTATATCTTTTGTAGGTTTTTGTTTTGTGATGACCATGAGGTTTATGTATGTCATTCTTTATCAGAGTCCTTTTTAATTTGATAGGTGTTTAAGTTCGAATGTATTCTGTAAGGACTATATTTTTACTGCCCCCTCCACATTTTCTGTTATTGATATCATGTTTTAGATCTTTTTGTGTTGTACATCCTCTGCTTATCATAGTTTGAGTTGAGTTTGGTACTTCTTAATAACCTTTGTAGTAGCTTTTCACATGTCTGATTTGCTGTATTTATTGAGTATTTGATTTTTCGTGTTCTCTTATTTTCCTATTTCTGGGTATGGCCTTTCCATCTCCTTTTAAAGAAGACCCTTTAAAATTTTTTCAAGCTAACTTAATGGTGATGAACTTCTTTAGTTTTTGCTTGTCTGGAGAAACTCTTTATTCCCTTCATTTCTGAAGGATAGTCTTGCTGTGTAATTATTCTAGGTTGTGGATTTCTATCTTTCAACACTTTAAAGATGTCTTTCCACTCCCTTCTGGTCTGTGAAGTTGCTGATGAGATGTCAGCTGATAGCCTTAAAGGGTTTCTTTTGTATGAAACTCTTGTTTCCTTCAAGATGGTCTCTTTAACTTTTGCCATTTTAATTACAATATATCTTGGTGTGGGTCTCTTTGGTTTCACCTTATTTGAAACTCTCTGTGCTTCCTGGACCAGGATGTCTGTTTTCCTTCCCAGGTTAGGAAAACTTGCAGCTGTTATTTCTTTAAATAAAGTTCCTGTTCCTTTCTCTCTTTCTTCCCTTTATGGGGTTCCTATAATGAGAATGTTTGATAGTTTGATGTTATCCCAGAGAGGTTCGTTAAACTCTCATTTTTAAAAACTCCTTCTTTCTTTCTGCTGTTCTGATTAATGGATTTCCACTAGGCTGTCTTCCAAGGCATTGTTCTTTGTTAACTAATCTGTTGATTCCTTATAATGTTTTTTGATCTCAGTTGTTGTATTCTTCAGGTCAGCTTAGTTCTTTCTTATACTTTCTCTTCGTTGAAGTTCTCTCCAAGGTCTTGTATTCCACTCTCAAGTTTGGTGAGCATCCTTATGACTCTTTCTTCAACTTCTTTGTCAGGCAAAGTACTCATTTCCATTTCCCCAGGTCCCCCCCACCCCCAGAGATCTTTCTTTTTCCTTCATTTGAGAGATATTCTTCTGTCTTCATTTTATTTGACTTTATGTGTTTATTTACATGAATTAGACAAAATAGCCGTCTCTTTTAGTCTTGGAAAAGTGGCCTTAAGTAGAAGCGGGCTCTGTGTGGGTGGTGTGTGCCGTCTGGTTTTGGAAGGCCAGTAGGAGCCGAGCAGGTGGCCAAAGTGTCCAGGGCACTGGCCTACCCACCTGCAGCAGTTCCAGGTAGGGATGCCACATGCATGTAGTAATGCCCCCTTAACCCCACTTGTTCCTTTTGTTCTGGCTGAAATGGGCTTGGGCAGTGTGTTCGGAAATGCACTACGATGACCTTGCATATAGGCCAGAGCACCTGGGTGGAGTCCCCACCCACCCTATGGAGGTGGAGAGGGACATAAACAATGCTGCTCACCCGCCGCTTCCATCCAGGGAGTTCCCACAGTCCCAAGCAAGCTCCCAGGCCTCGCCCAGCCTTCTCTGTACAGTCTCTTTCTCTTGTTATTTGTCCTACGCTAGTCACTGGGCTCAGTCGTCTCACTGGGCTCAGTTGTCTCCGTATACGTGTATATTTGAGTTTCCTCATGGGAGGAGGCGCGTTCAACATCCTCCTATGCTGCTGCCACGTTGGGCCTCTCTCTGACCTTTAAAAAAAATTTTTTTTTTAAGTAAGACTCCAGAATATTGCAGCATAAAGCGAGATGGATATTTTTGTCATTGCCTAGTTAAACTGATTGATATAGACAACACACTTGGGGAATCCCAGTTATAAAGTAAAATTTTGGACATGAAGCAATCATTTGTCATAATTGTGATGTTTGTTCTTTCACTTATAGGTTGTGTTGGCAGGGTGGCCTTTCAGAACCTATTGATTTTCTTCCAGATTCTGTATCTTCCATAAAGCTCACATTGGCAAATTTTACCCTAAGTATAAACATCAGAGAAATGTGGCAGGGGTGGAAGCAGAGCATTTAAAGTCTACACAAATGACAGTAGTCAGGGAGATTCTGAGCTGGGGAACACATCAAGGTGCTGAGAGGGTGTCTGGAGAGAACATAAACTCCACACCCCTGACCACATGCCTTGCCCTATGCATCTCTTGCATCTGGCTGTTTCTGAGTTGTATCTTTTACAATGAAGAAAGTAAAGTGCCTTCCTGAGTTCCATGAGTCATTTTAACCAATTATCAAATCTGGGGAGGAAGTTGTGGGAATCCTTGATTGCTAGCCAGTTGGTCAGAAATACAGGTGGACAGGGACTTATAATAGAATCTGAAGTGGGGGTGGCTTATAGGATTGAGCCTGTGGGGTCTGTGCTAAATCCGGGTAGTCAGTGTCAGAATTGAACTGAATTGTTGAACACTCAATTAGTGTCTGAGTTGAAGAAATGGTCTCAGGAAGAAAAATAAAAACCCTTCTCATGTGATGTCAGAAGTGTTATCAGGAGAAAAAAAACACCTCAGATATCATATACCATTTTACATTAAAGATAGCAAATACTTAGGAATAAATCTAATCAAAGTTGTACATAATGAAAAGTACAAAACAAAGATAATAAAGAACGTTCATAAATTGGAAAAAAGTCTATACAGTCGTAGAACAGGTGAGAGATGATAGTGGCTTGGACTAAATATTTGTTGAATAGATAGTTAAATAACAGGCACTCCCAAAATTTGTGTTAAAGAAGCAAATGAGTGACATTTCCAGGCTTTTAGGAGGTTTTTAAAGAAATAGTCATGCTGGGTCTGCCATATTTTCAGCATCGCATGGTAAACATTTATAACATGCCCACACAAGCTTTCAGCCACAGAAACTCAGTATTTCTTGCCTTAGTCTGATTACTTAAGTATTAGGTAAGTATTACTTAACACATGCAATTTGGAGATAAGTCTTTCAAAACAGGCCTTTCATTGGGTAAAATGGCAAAAGCAGTCCAAGGATTGGAAACTCCTGGGCTAAGAAGATGCTACTCGAAGTAACTTAACTTTTTTTAAAGCATGAAGTTTATTTTCTTCCATATAGACTCAAGGAGCAGGTGCTATTTAAAAAGTGTTTTTCTCTCCTATGCTAGGTGTGAGGCTATAAGCGGTGTGAGGATAAACACTTTCACCAAGTCTAATGTCATTCCGGATACAATTTTAGATGCCAGTTAGAATGAAGATCTCAGTATCCAGATGAAGTTCACAGTTGCTTATTCAACAATAAACTAGGTGTGGTTCTTTCTTTTTAATCACATTCTCCTCTCAGCCTCCAACCTCAATGACAAAAATGATGAAATTGCTTTGACATTCTGGATTGGCAGTTGCAAACTAATGGCCAAACCTTGCCCACAGAGTGCTTTTGATGGCATCCACAAGGTTTGAAGACTTGGGAAATTTTATATTAAAAATCTGGCTTTCTGGCCTCTATTGAAAAGGACGATGATTCGGTCACATGGTTGCTACCCATTAAGCAGAGTGCTGCAGTTATGTGCCTCCCTCAGATGGTTCACTATAGGCTTCACTCCCTGCCATCTTACAACCTGCCCAGTGTCCTCATTTCCATTACTTGCCTGGCTTCCATAGGCATTTGAGTTTGCAACCCCTGTTTGGGAGGGTACACTATGCTTGTGACGTTGACCAGGTGGCCACGCTTTAATTATAAGCTTAGTTGATAATGAAAATAATACAATGAAGTAACATGGCGCCGTGAAAATATTTCTTGCGTCCGCCTGTTGGTGTAATGATGACTCTGTTGGTCAGAGATGGTCTAATTCCATCCTGCTCACTATTTAGCTCGTTATGTTAATAGCGGTAACATTTCATGTGGTACAGTGTGATTCAGCCTTTCTGTTCCACTCCTTGTGGTGACAACAAATGTCCTTCTGAGTCAGCATTACCTAGATGCTACTGCTGACCAAAATTAGACCATATATTTTCAACCCCATGAATAGGAGCAGTTAAAATTTTTCTTAATATCCATCGCGTAGGTAGGCTGTTGAATTAGCCCATGTTTTTAGTTCTGTGATCTGTGTGTGGCTGTTTCAGAGCCCGAGGGGGAAACACAACAGCATATTCTTTGTATGCAAGAATCATTACATTGTAATGAATAGGTAATATTAAATTGGGCTGATGAGTCATATTACAGTAACCCAATATTTCCCTTGTGAAGTCTCTGAGGTTTACACAAGGAAATCTTTTCTAATAACAAGAAGAGTGATTCTGAGGCATATGCCTCTTAGCATCTCGGTTTTTATTTACTAGCTCTGTGATCCCAGGTAAAGAGCTTAACCTTTCACGACCTCAATTTATTCAGGATTAAAGGAGATCACACATGTGTGAGTGTGAAAGACAGTGCGGGGCACATAGTGGGATCAATCAATGTTGGAATCTTTTTAATTGAGGTTGATTCTTAAGGTCCACAAGAAAATAGATCAGCCTTTCTCTTGGAATTTATTTTTCCATATAATATATAGTGTATGCATAGCTGATACTTCTTGAATAAATTTAAGGGTGGGGGAAAATCGATCATCTTCCCTTCTACTCTGAAGACAGACAAAGCAGACAATGGCACTTTATTTAGCACTTCTTTTCTGAATTGACCAGAAAAGAAACTAAAATATGTCCTGGATTACATCCCAATTTTAACCCCCTGTCTACAATTCAGATATTTCCAGCTTGTTTATCATGTTAATTCTGTGGACCAGCAACAATTTGTTTTCATGTTCTCTTATGTCATGCAATCCATTTTTTTCCTTGTTGAAATAATTTATATAACTTTATTACTGTCTTTTTCATTCTAATCATTAACACTAATTCAATGAATACTTCAGCTTTGTCCTGGGTGCTATGCTAGGTACGAAGAATGCCCGGGGGGGTGAGTAAGAGAAAGACCCTGCTCTCAATTGGTTTATAGTCTAATAGACAGATGGGCCGACTTATAAGCAAATTTCAGCTGTCACTTATTGTGCACCCAGAAACAGCAGACAAGGTTTGCACTACATATGCCAGGTCTGTGCTATGCCCTTTACATCATGTGATGCGCTAATGGGCATGGTGTAGTGAATAGCTGTTGGATGCCTTGCTGGCATCCACTCCACCCTTCTTCCCTAAGGCTCTCAGTTTCTGTTTGGGAACCTCAGGGAAGGGGTTCCACTCCTCCCTCATGTGTGGGAGCATGTGACCAAGGTTAATCCAGTCAGTGCATTTCTTGCCCCTGGCTGCAGTGATTGGTCCAGAGATGGCCATGTGACATGTGGTCCCATCACAGTGAATCTCCTAACTTCTGCTGAGCAAACCAGGACAAAGGCATTCTCTCATTTTCTGTTTGGGGTGACCAGGCTATGCCCAAAGCCTGCCTTACTTCTAGCTTTTTTGTTACAGTAGCTGGTAGATTATTGCTTAAATTACTGTGTTTTCCTGTTACTTGAAGGAAAGCATCTTAAAGGATACATGTGACCTCACAGTAGATGTCAACCTCATTTTCATAGCAGTGGAAACAAAGGTACTAGCCCCTTATCATCAAGACACTACATGGCAGAGCTATGATTTGAACCAAAGTTCAATCGACTCCGGACCCCACATCTTTATATAACTGTGCTTCCAGCGATTCCAATGCAGTGTGATGAGAGGTATATGAAAGGTACAGTAGTGACTCAAAGGAAGGAATGTGTGTGGTGTGGGCACAGAGGTATTCCAGGAGAAGGAATTACGTACAGAGGCATGGAGTGATGGGCTCATGGTATAGCCAAATAAATGTTTTCTATTTCATTTTACTTATGCTTCTGCAAAATTTATATCGTCACAGAATCTTAACCAGAGAATCCCAATAATTCTCTGGATTCTTGAAAATAACATAGGGGACTGGGGTTACTTTCAAAAGCTACCATTCTTTTCTTTCCCTGTATTCCAGCACTTGGTTTGCTTTGCCTTTTTTAAAATTAAGGTATAATTGACATATAACATTGTATTAGTTTCAAGTGCACAACATAATGGTTTGAGATTTGTATATACTGTGAAATGATCACATTAAGTCTAGTTAACATCCATCACCAGTTATAATTTTTTTTTGTGTTGAGGACTTTTAAAACCTACTCTCTTAGCAGCTTTCAAATATGAACAACAGTATTAACTAGAGTCACCATTATATCCTCAGAACTTATTTATTTTAGAACCAAAAGTTTGTACCGTTTGACCCCCTTTATCAATTTCCTTATTTCTCGCCCCCCACCTCTGGCAACCGTCAATCTGCTCTCTGTAGCTAAGAGAAAAAGCTATCATTCTACAGCAGAGTCGCACAGATTAATTCAAACATCCTATCTTCAGCATTCACAGAACTGGTGTCAACTCAATGTGTCTATGTCATGATACATGCTCAATAAGGTCTGTTTCCTTAATATCTCTTTAGTCTGTCCCCTCCTTTTGATTCCACTGCCATTGCTTATTTCAAGCCTTTATTGATTCTCCTGTAAAAGCCTTGCTACTCAAAGTGTGGTCTGTGGACCAGTGGCCATAACATCACTTGGGAACATCTAAGGATCTCAGACCCTCTTTCCCCAGATCATCTGGATCAGAATATCCATTTAACACATTAAACTTTAAGAAACCTGTATTTCACCACTAGAGCCTCCCAACAGATGTCCCTGTCTCTAGTTTTATGTCACTTTCACCCCTCCACTCTGTTCTGTCCCATCTATCATATGATCTTTCAGAATTACTGACTGTGTCTTTTCTCTGCTTAAAAAATCAATGATCAAAATCAATGGCTCCTTCAATGGTTCCCTGTGGCGTTCTGGATAATGTCCAAATTCCTTTGACCTAAAAGACGTGTGTGGCTCTTTCTGCTTGGCCTGCCTCATCTCTTGCTGGTCTTTGACTTGCACCTATATTGCAGCTTGATTGCAGGATACTCAATGGTGGGCCTTAGTGTCCTATAGACTTGTAGACTTGTGTTCAGCATCCAGTACCAATATGACTTTGGAAATTTTATGTAACCTCAACGAGGCTGTGTATCTTCACCTGTTAAGAAAAAAAGAGTTTGTGTATGAGGAAGTGGATAATAGAAGCTGTCTCATAGGCTTGTAATGTGCAGAGACCTTAGCACAGAATCTGGCATGGAACAAGCTCTCAACATAATATCCATTTTTATTGGATTTCCCCAAACTTATTAAACTCACACATCTGTGCCTTTGCACCTGCTGTTCCACCTGCCTGGAAACCTTTCATGCTTCACCTGATTATCTCTTATTTATTCCTCAAAACTTAGCCCAGATGTCACCTCTTTCAGGAAGCCTCATTTGTCACCTCTTCATCTAAATCAGTGCTTCTTGGCATTTGTTGCCTAACTCAATCACAGTCGATGTTGAATTACACACATATTTGATTTTTAAAATGAGAAAATCACATATTAACAAATGCAGCTTTTTTATATACAGAACTTAGCAAAACAGGGTATCCTGGGGATATAAGTAGAACAAGTTCTTGGTTGAAAGCTTTATATTCCTTCTCCTGAGGTTTTCCCAATATGTGCTTTGTGAGATATAGTTTTGAGAATGTAGGAGCTGTTATCTGACAAGATGGTTCTTTGTTCAAAGAAGTGTGGGAAACACAGGGTTACACAAAGCTGAACAGTCCTCAGAGCTTCTAAGATCTACAAGAAGGTGATATATTATGCAGTGACCACCTGCATCAGCCCAGTTTCTGCAGCTACTGAACATGCTTCTTTGTGGCTGAGCCCTGGCATCTAGCACAGATAACCCATACATATCTGGAACAGAATAGGTGCTAACAAATATCTGTTGAAAGAGTAAATGTTAAATGAGTATAGCATTGTCTAGGGGAGAGATCATTTAAGCCCCAGTTAGTTCACTGGTAGTAGAAATAGAGGGATAGATGATAGGTTAATAAATTTAGATTTACCTAAGTGGTATCAGCAAGATTTGTAAGTTGAAATACAAGTTTTCTGTCTTGAACGGCTGACCGAAGCAGAAGTGTCAACAGCCATGGTAGAGAATACAGAAGACATGTTTTGGAGGGAAGGTGTTGAATGTGAGGTATTCTGAGACATTTACGTTTGCGGAGCTGTCCAGCAGAGAGCTGCATATACACATCTGGAAATAGAGATTTGTGCACATTCAGCACTTATTTGCTCATTCTACTATTTAGTTTGGTCAGCCCTTTTACAGAGAGAGGCCCTGACCTGTACAAGTGATGATAGAAAATTGAAGAGTCTAAGAGTGGGTCTGTTTGTACATAGTAAATCTGGATAAGATGTGAGGGTTTCGCTCCCTGGAGGAGGAGCATCCAGAAATCTTGCCCTGTGCGTAAAGGGATTCTACGAAATCAATTCCACATAAAACAGTCGGGTGATATAGACATAGCATACAGCAGTTGTGCTATGTGATTATTTAAGTCAGGTGCAAATCAGGGAGCATTTACTGAAATTCTGTTTTATCGGTTCATTCATTCATTCATTCATTCATTCAACAAATATTACTGAGTCTCTACCGTGTTCCATTGATTATACAGCTCTGATGATTTGAAAGTGGATAGAACACATTTCTACTCCACAGGTATACTCCAGTCAATATGTAAATTATAGTAATAAGTTGTAGTGCACACTTCTGGTGGAAATAATTCGGCATGACATTTCTGGAGAATGGCTTAGTCACAGGCACCAAACTCCTTTAACAATGTGCATAGCCTTTGATGCAGCTCTCCTAAGGAATTTATCCTAAGGAAATAAAGGACATCTCCAAAGCTTTAACTGCAAGTTTCTCCTCACTGTTTGTTTTTGTTTTTGTTTTTGTTTTATTGTTGATAATCTCACCAAGTTGGTGGTAATCTGATTTTCCCTCGAACCAAGAAGATTGGTTATGTAAATTATTCTGCAGGCAGCAGGAAGCCAGTAGAGGATTTTTTTTTTTTATTTTTAGCACAAAAGTGGATGTGCATGTGTGTGTAATTTTAGAAATAGTGTGGAGAATTGTCTCTAGTGGGGTAAAAACTAGAAAAGATGGTTTTTGCAATACTCTGGAACAAAGATGATGCAATCTAGCTAGAACAAGGCAGTGGGAATGCAGAGGACAGTTGCACTTGGGAGAGATTTCCAAGGTAGAATCAATAGCATTTGCTGACTGACTATGGGTGGGGGAGACTGTGAAATATTGGAGAGTAAGGTACTGAGGATAAACCTGAGAGTTTGAACTTAAGAGGAGCAGTTTTGGGGAGAAATGTAAGGAGTCTGATTTTGAGCATGTTCAGGCTGAGCTCATAAATCCTCATGGCGATTGCCATGGTGATCCCGTGAAGAAAGGAAAGCTTTGAGAAGAGATGTGGATTGTGGTTAAGTGTTTGGGCTGTGCGACTGGCTGGTTGAGACTGAATGCAGCTTCTGCCGCTTAGGAGCAAACAGTTTACTCAACCTCTCTCAGCTACAAGCCCAGATCTCATAGGATATTATTTAGAGTATAGAGTTAAGTAGGATGCGTCTTGTAAAGTGCCTGGTACATAGTAACCACCCAGTTCAGTAAATGGCAGATTTAAGAAACAGAAAGCACCGTAATAGAGGGAGATCCCCACAGGCTTTGGGGATTTTTCTCAGACTTCCTCTCCATCCTGTACAGGCACATAGGCTTCACTGCACTCCAAATAACGTCTTCTCCAGCATGACTGAAAGATCTGATCCCACTCCTTGAGGACTTTGTGCAGACGTACGAGCTCCCTACTTTTACAGATGCAGGATTTCATGTCCTAAGCCTGAGCATGTATTTTCTCAGCTTCTTTTCTCTCTCCTAAGCCTTCTTGAGGAGCTATAATATGCAGTGTGCTTTCTGAAACTCTCTTTAACTTTATTTTGTCCTCTTAATCTATTTCCCTCTTTTGTCAATTTTCCTGAGGCTGCTGGATATTTCCAAAAGGTAGGTGGAAATATACAGGATTGGGACTGGGGCTGGAGATGAAGAACATAAACCATTGATGCTGAGGCCACAAAAAAATATAGGCTTAACTAAGAAATGGTGACGCCTGAGAAGAGAAGATGAAAGGGTAGAAACACTAGAGAAACATAACTGAAAGGGAAGTGAGTGATGGAGAAAGAGCTCATGGAGGAGGTGAAGAAGGGAAGGCTGGAACAACAGGTGTAAAAACCAGTGGAACCAGAGGAGGGGGCACTGTCTTGGAGTCCAGCTGGGGTAGGAGTTTAGAGTAGGGTCTGGCCCACAATGTTATATCACTTTGGAGAAATTAAATAGGATGCCAACTGAAAAGAAGCTATAGGATATGACAGTCAATAGACTATCAGCCATCTGAGAGCAGTTTCAGTAGAATGGAAAGAAATGACTCACCCAAGATCATGTCACTAATGTAAGTGGTAGAGCTAGAGCTACAAACCTAGAAGGCCCCTGTCCTCCATCACTCTGCTCTACAGGTAGTGGTTTTTGCATGCCTCCTAAAATGTTAGTAACATGTCTTGTGTGTTTGTGGGGTTGAAAACAAATGCTATGTCATTTTACGGTTACAGAAATGAAACACTAAAACCCAAACTCATACTTAACATGCTCAATTCCATGTTTAAGTCTCCCGCAGGCAGGAGGTTTACTGACACATTTGGTCTATTGTACCCATCTGTCTTTATTTGAGATGCTTAAGAAACCCATCCGTATTTATTTTGTGAAAGCTGGGCCCTCCCTAAGACACTGACCACAGACTTTGCAAACAGAGCAGACGAAGAACATGCCCCAGTTTTGATGGGAGAAGAGAGCTGTGGAAATCCCAACTCTGCATGACGATGGTGTATGGTTCTGCTTCAGTGTCTGCCTTGCTTCCATAAAGGACCGCTACTTTGCAAAAACAGTTGACATGGGGTAAGCTCCTGGACCGTGCATGACCCATGTAACCTGGTCCAATTCTTGAGTTTTCTAGTCTTTTGTGAGTCTCCTTCACTGCCTCCAGAGACTCATCATCTGTAAAACTACAGGACGGCTGCTAACCACCAGCTCAGGAAAGGGTTAATGCTGAATGACCTCCGTCTCCATCAGGGGAACCTGTAAAAATAGGAATATTATCATGACAACTTGCATGACTATGCAGAGTTACATATTTTAGAATTTATGTAAGGATGATCTTGATATTTTGGTGATTATAGCACAGCACTTAAGCCAACTTTTGAATTCAAGTTTTGATGACAATTATAATAATAAATGACATTTGTTGAATGTGTGTTCTGTGCTAAGCATGTTACCTATGGATGACCCCATTTCACAGGAAAGTCACTGCTCCATGGAGGGCTCTAGTCGTTGATGTTCGGTGCTGAAGCTACTGAGCATGGAGTCAGGACCTTCCCTGAGGCAGCCTGGCTGGGAACTCTGGTCCCACCCTCCAGAACTTTATTTTCCAAATCTTAAAATTAATATTTTTGCTTATACAAATCATGGTTTCCAGAATTCTCCCTTTCTAACAGCAATATATCTTATATTTCTTTTGAGTCACTGGAAAAAACGCAGATAAATTTTCATTGCAACACAGATAAATTCCTCTCTGGTGGCTGCACTTTTTCTGTAATCACCATGCCTGACTGACAGGCTGTGATTCAGCCGGAATGCAAGGCATAGCACTCTACCGATTATGGAGGGAAGTTCATTTATGTGGCTAGCAACTTCGTTCCCTCAAACGTTTCTGAGTTTCTAAATGTTTCCCAGGAATCAGAGTGACAAAACCAATAAATGATATGCTTTTATAAAACAATGATTTATTAGGAGAAATTAGGGTTATTAGGAGAGAAGCTCATTTTATGAGCAGAAAAAGAGTTTGAACAAGATGAATGCATCTCTACACCCTCATTTTTTCCTTTCTCCATGATTTAAACAGAACAAAAGGCACACCATGGGAACAGGAAATGGTCTTTCTGATATTTTTATCATGAGTACATTTGTACAATTTAAACCTTTATTATCACTTCCAGATATAGAAGTATAAATACATTCCTACAAGAGATAGTCTATTTACTAGTCACAAAATAGCTAATTCAGTAAAACTTCATGATTATGCTGGACAAAGTACATATTCAGTGGGAGATAGAGGATGAGGGAGGTGGTGTGATGGGTGGGAGGTGTTCTCCCAGCCTAATATTTTTTCTGAATTGGGACAATGCAATGGAGCAACTCATTGGGGGATTCCTGGAATCGCTGTCACTTTTCTGAAAATTCCCGTCAGCCATGGACCTTGAATGTTCCACATCAACACACAAGCTTGACTGGACCACCAGCATCAGGTGATGCCAGACCACGGCCAAGACCAAGACAAGTTTGGATTACGTGGCCACACCCCTGAGATTCCTGTGGGCTAGCTGCATGGGTCGGCCCCAGTCATTTCATTAACCTCATGGTAATGTGTTGTGATTTAAATGTTTAAACTCCACTCAATGTCATTGTGTTTTGTTTTGTTTTGTTTTGTTTTGTTTTGGTAACAGCTTTATTAAGATATAATTCACATGCCATATAAATTACCCTTTTAAAGGGTGAACTTCAATGGTTTTTAGTATATTCCTATAGATAACCATCATTGCAATCAATTTTAGAACATTTTCACCATCCCTCAAAAGAAACCCTGTATCTGTCACCCCCTTTCCCACACCTTCCATCGCCCACAGCCAACCACTAACCTTTATAAATACAGAGTCTAGGCATTTCATGTGAATGGAATCATATCATATATGTGGTCTATGACCAGCATCTTCCACTTGTAGCATTTTCAAGGTTTATCTATGTTGTAGCATGTACTGGTACGTCATTCCTTTTTATTACTAAATCTCATTTTTTTGTAAGGATGCACCACATTTTATGTGTCCATTCATCAGTTAATGGACATTTGGGTGTTTCCCCTTTTCTGCTATTGTGAATAATGCTGCTACGAACATTTCATGTGGATGTATTTTTCATTTCTCTCGCGTAGATACCCAGAGTGGAAGTGCTTGACTCTCTCCAAAAGTGGGGGAACCATTATACATTTCTATCAGCAGAGGATGAGGGTTCTAGTTTCTCTACTCAATGTTATTTCCATAGGCTTCTGTTTTAGGTTTGGAAGGTCAGAACTCGTAAAACATCAGCCAGAATAATGTAATCATCATCATCATCATCATCATCATCATCATCTTGTATATCCTTCTGTTGAGGCCTTTCATGTGCTGTCATGCATTATCTCATTTAATCCACATTCCTCTGGGATAGGAAGTGCCATTTGAATTTTAAAGATGGAGAAAGCGAGGCTTAGAGAGATAGTGACATGTCACACAGCTGACAGGTAGCAGAGTCAGGACTCAAACTCAGGTCCTCCAGATTTCAAAGCCTGTGTATTTTAAAACCGAGCTATTCTGATAAGCTCAGGGTCAGGTACATTTGAAATTGTCAACATGCTGGATGAAGTGTGAAATCATCAAGATGCTATTGCATTATTTTCCCTTTCGGTCAATGAAAATGACAGTTATAAACGTGTCTTACGTTGGCTCCTGCTGTCCTGGCTCTTTGTGATCATCCAGCATCCCTCTGAGTCCTTGGCATTCCCAGCAGAAAGAGGCACTGAGACAGGATGAAAAGCCAGGGTTGGAAGAGCCACTTAATCATTCCACACAGACGGTTACTTTAGCCGATTATTGAACGTGAAGCGTTTTCACCCTCAACTAATGCAAACAGACAGGGTTCTCAGCACTGCTGTGGCAGGAGTGCTTTTGTCCTCCAGGATTACAGAATTGTATGACTCACACATCATTTTTTAGAAACCAAATTTATTCATTTTTGAGAGAGAAAGCAACATGCGTTTGGTATAGATGTTGGAAAGTTTAGAAAACTTAAAAAGTTCCCCCTCAAATCTCAACTCTTAGAAACAACCAATTAATATTTTCATGTACTGCTCCTTCCTAGTCTTTTCCATGCATTAAAAACATTGTTGATTTTTTCCCCCTGATTACAAAAGTAATATATATACCTTGTAGGAACATTGGAGAATTCAAATAAAACATTATTATCTCAACATTCATAGACAGTCAATATCAATACCTTGGTGTATGTCACTTCAGTGTTTTATTGGACATGTGTACAAATGTAAACATACAATGAAAAATGGATCACAATATTTTTTATGTAATTTCATCATCATTCTATGAAGTCATTAATATGACTGAGGTTACAGTGTACACTTGACCTTAACCAAAAAAAGACCAAGAACAATAGCCCATCCTTTATATTACAATTTGTATCCTACTTTTCCTCATGTTTTGATTAACATTGTGTTATAATGTTTTTTTCATGGCATTTCCAACTCTTTGGAAACATTTAAAATAATCGTACAGTGTTATATCGTATGCACACCATAATTTAACTAGCCATTTACCATTTGCAGGATATTAGACTTTTCTTAGTTGTCCCACACTTTACGTAAATTATAGGAAATACTTTGTGTGTCAGTATTTTTTAGCATTTCAAATATATCTTAGGGTAGATTCCCAGGATTTGAATTATTAGATCCAATAGATCAGGCTATTTTTTCTTTTATTCCTTATTTTGAAATCACCACATATTTCAAATATATGGGAAAGTAAAGACAAAGATCTCTGAACTCACCAACCATCTTTTATTTTATGGGTTAACACAATTTTATTTAGTTTTTTAAATATAATTTCTACACCGTAAAAGGCATACATCTTAAGTGGCTATCTCAATGAATAGCTACATATATACCTATATGTCTCTTTCCATATATATTTATATATTTATATATAACATATATCTATACAAACACATATCCCTGTATGTCATCAATCAGATTGTACATTTCTAGCATTTCCATAAGCAACCCCAATGCTGTTTTTGCATTCAGTAACCCCCTAAAAAGTAACAATTATTCTGACATTTATCACTTCAGATAAGTTTTACCTGTTTTTGAACTTTATATGAATATAATTATTATCTACTCTTCTGCATCTGGCTTCTTCTGTTTAAGTCTCTATCTGTAAGATTCATCCATTTTGTCAGTCTTTTCCATTGCTATGGCTATAATCCCAAAAACAAAATACAGCAAGTGTTAGCAAGGATGTGGAGAAATTGGATCTCTTGTACGTTGCTGATAGGAATGTAAAATGGTGGGTTCTCAAAAAGTTAAACATAAAATTGCCCTATGACCCAGCAACTTTACACTGAAGTGTGTACTCCAAAGAATTTAAAGCAGGCACTCAAACAAATACTTGCATACCAATGTTCATAGCAGTGCTCCTCACAACAGCTAAAAGGTAGAAATGACCCAAATGTCCATCAATGGATGAATGAATAAACAAAATGTAGTGTATTTACACAATGGAACCATATTCAGCCATGAAAAGGAGTGAAGTACTGATACATGCTACAGTGTGGGCGAACCTTAAAAACAGCATGCTAGGTGAAAGAAGCCAGACCCAAAAGGTCACATACTCTATGATGATTCCATTTATGTGAAATAGCCCGAATAGGTAACTCCATAGGGAAAGAAAATATGGGTGGTTACCAGGGCCTGGAGGGAGTGGGGAATGTGGGAGAACTGCTTAATGGGTCTGGGGTTTTTTTCCTCAATGGGTGAGGAAGTGTTTTGGAACGAGATAGAGGTGATGGCTGTACAACTTTGTGCAAGTATAGTGTCACCAAGCCATATGCTTTAAAATGGTTCATTTTATGTTGTATGAATTTCACCTCAATAAAAAAATTTAATGTAGTCAAACGTTAATATTTTTCTTTAAGATTTTGTATTTTCTGGGTCTTAACCTTCCACTGCAAAACAATAAAGGTGTTTTTCCATATTATCTTATAAATGTTTTAAATTTTGCTTTTCTCATTTATATCTTTAATCCTCCTGAAATTTGTATGTGTGTGTATGATAGAAAGTGTAAAGGTGTTATTTTTATTTTGTTTTTTCGTTTGGTTAGACAAATATCTTAGCACCATTTATTGAATAGTCTATGCTTTCTGTACTGATTTTCAAGGCTTCCTTTGTCATACATCAACTTTCCAAATGTGTGTGCATCTTATTTTGGGGCTCTCGTCTTTTCCTTATGTCTTTAGGTTTTATATCTGTTAGTTAAGTTTGCCTTATATTGTTTATTTTCTTCACCTCTGTCTTGCCTATTCCTAGCCTTTTTTCTTCCGCATAATTTTAGGGTCAGTTTCTAAAAAAAATTTTTAAAGTTTTTTACATTTTGATATTTATTAACAAAAATGGTTCGGGGAAAGGATTGGGTCAAAATTACAAAGTGATAGGGGTGAAAATAAAACAATTTTTCATTGTATTGTTTCTAGGGGACTGTAGACAGTCTAGAAGGCAAAGTTTATTTGAAAATCCTGTCCTCTACTGAGATTTCAACTAAAATTGCACCAAAGAGCTCTGTAATTTTTATGATACTAATTCTTTTTACCCTTGAACATGGGATATTTATCTCTTCATTTTTTTCAGTTCAGTGTTTGTATTTCAGATATTTTTTATTTCTTCAAATTTATTATTTATTAGGAGTGACTGAAATAAAAAATATAATTGAGTTCCACAGTTCATTTTTTTATGTTGCATACTAGTGCAACATAAAAAATACTTAATTGTCCCACATGACAGAAAATAGTAAATTTCTCTAAGTTTTTTTTTGCCTTTATGATTGTATTTTAAATTTAATTAATAATGTACTATTTAAATCTAGTTTTGATATCAAGGTCACACTCTCCTTATAAAGTGAGCTCTGAAACAATTTTTATAAAATAAGAATTGTCTGTTTTTTGACTAGACTCACCTATAAAACTCTTTGGGCCTGTTGCCTTTGTGAGACTGAGGAGGAAAATAAACTTCTATATTGACAGTTCAGTTTTCGTAATGGTTATTCAGTTTGCTTTTTCATTTCTTAAATATATTTAAATAGTTTACTTTTTAAAGAGAATGATTCAGCTCAACTAAATTTTAAAAATCTTCCTGTATTTGTATTGTCTCCTTTTCATTCTCAGTTTCACTCATGACTGCCTATTTTGATGAGTTTTGAGAGGTTTGCCTTCTTTATTAGTTTTTTCCCCACCAAGCCATCAGCTTTTGGTTTTGTTGATCTTCTCTGTTGCCTCTTGGTTTTTTTTTTCTTAATTATGCTTTCAACATTATTTTTTTTTTCTACTTACTTTTTTTTTTCCCCTTAAGGTCTTTTGAGTTGAACACTGAATGCTTTATAAACTATTTTAACCATTTTTAAATATACATTTTAAGTATAAATTCACATTGTCATGCAGCCATCACCACCATGCATCCCCATAACTCTTTTTCATCTTGTAAAACTACAAACAATAACTCTCCATTTTCTTCCCTGCCTCCCAGTCCCCAGCAACCACCATCCCACTTTCTGTCTCTATGAATTTACCTACTCTAAATACCTCATATAAGTGGAATCATACAGTATTTATCCTTTTATGACTGGCTTATTTCACTTAACATGTTTTATTCATGTGGTAGCATATTGCAGAATTTCCTTCTTTTTAAAGGCTGAATCGTATTCCATTGTATGGATAGACCACAGATAGACCACATTTTTCTTATCCATTCTAACCCATTTATTTTGTCTTACAATATTTTTTTAACACATGCGTTTAAGACTACACATTTACTTATATCAAAACTTACAAAGTTTGGTATGTAATACTCTCATGGTTCTCCAGGTCTAAATATTTTATGATTTTCATTGTTATTTCTTTTTTCTCTCATGAGCTACTTAGAAGTTCATTATTGATAATAACTTTTAAGACCCTTGCTACCATTTGTCAAATCACTTAAAGTGCTGGGCCATTTTACACTTCACAAGCCATGTGGATACCAAAAATTGCCCCAGCTGACATCTTAAAAATAACAAATGAACAAACCATGACCTATAGAACCTTCTCCCCCCACCCCCATACAAAATACCATACCTGTTCAGTCTAGGGAGTCAATATAATAAAGAGATTAAGTCTGGATTCAAGTGTTGAACAGGCCACTTGGTAACTGTGGAAATTTGGGTGACTAATTCTTTTGTGCCTCAGTTTCACCCTCTGTAAAATAAGGCCAACAAAGCAGTACCTGTTTCACAGAGTTATTCAAAAGTGCCTAGCTGTCATGCAATAAATGTTACAAATTTTTATCAATTAAGCTCCTGATTTTACTGCGTAGTTTTAATGCTGCCATGCTTCGTTAGTAAGATAAACTCCTGGGCTCCTGGACAGTAAAGACCCATGTTCCAAACAACTTTGTTCTAGTTGTGTCCCAAATATTTTCATGTTTCTCTTAAGTCCATGCAAACATATACAGTGTTGACACAGGCAACCACAGACGAGACTGTTCTGTTTCATATTTAAAGTATACAGATAGATGTAAACGACAGAGCTTCTCGCACACAAAAAAAGCACTTGGCCAAGCACAGAACCTAGAGATCCGGGGTCCGCATTCATGCTTTTGCATACTCCCCACAATGATGGATCCATCGCCCACAGATAAGGGATGTGCTCACAAATCCCACTCAAAACCTAGCAGCCCGTTGACATATAACAAGCTACACGCAGTGCCACTGCCCTGCACCGTAGCGACACCGACTTCTGGTCTGGGCAGGGACCTTGTTCTTACTTCCTTTGGGTTGGTGCTATTTTAGTTGTTGTTTTTGTTGTTTTTCTTAGAGTTATCATCTGCCCTCTATTCTCTCTACCCAGCCTCCCCCCACCCAACCACGCGTCCTGTGCGCATGCGCTCTGCATCCCTCCCCCCCTCCTCCTGGGTACCAATTGGTACTCCCTGGCCCTGGCGGCGGAAGAGATGGAGCAGCGTCACGAGCGCCCAGCCCCTTAAAACACCGCTGGCTGGAGCCGCCTCCCTCCCTGCAGCCCGCGGCGGGGATGGAGTGAGGGGGAGACCTGTGGACCTGGCCCCGAGGACCAGCGATGGAGTTGAAGCAATCTTTGTCTACCCATCTGGAAGCCGAGAAGCCGCTGAGGCGCTATGGGGCGGTGGAGGAGACGGCGTGGCAAGCGGAGGGACTGGGGAGAAGTGAGTACTTCCGAGGAGGGAGGATGCAGTCGGGGATCCCGGCGCCGCCGGAGCCAGCCGGGGTGATCCTAGAGAGCGGACCGCGGGGAAGCGCCCCCGCGCTGGGATGCGCAGCGCCCCGACGCGAACAAAAGGGGGGACCCCGGGCTGGGCTGCACCCAGAGGCTCCGGGAACCTCAGGCCGGGAGCCTGGGGCCACTCGGGAGTCCCGATCCGCACGCGGGCAGCTGGTGCTGGAAGGATGTGGGGTCTTTCTCTCAGCGGCGTGGAGAGGTGGGGTCGGGGGGTCCGTTCTCCGCCCGTGATGGGCTAGGATGCTCGGGCCGTTGGACCATTCTGCAAAGCACGCCCGTCCCCGGAGAGGGGGGAGTGTCCTCTGGGCTCCCGCTGTGTCCCTCTCCCTGCACGAGGTCCAGGGCACACCTGAAATGGCCAGCGTTTCTTCCCTGCCCTCTGCCGGGGCGCAGGTGGGAGGGAAAGGGTTAGGGTTAGGTTAACTCTGTGCACGCCCTCTCCCTTCTCCCTTGACCCAGTCCAAGTCTGGTTTCGGTGCAATCCTCGCAGGCGGCTCTGACACCCACCAACGACTGTCTGCCTGCGCTCTCCACATATTTTGGGGTGAATGACATTTCCAAATAAACCAAAGGTTTTTGTTTCTCATCGATAGGACACAGGAGTTGAAACTCCTGCCCTTGGATTATAGAGGCGGCCTCAGGGGTCCCAGGGTCATCAGCCGTCCTCTGCAAACCCGGGTGCCTCCCAGCGACCCTGCTTTTGCGTTGCTGGCTCTAGACCCAGGCCTCCTGCTGGGCTGGGAAAGGCCCTCTGGCCCTTCTGGGGGACCCTCGGCTTCCTGCCTTGGCGCTGGGTAACCGTGCTCAGCTCCAATCTCAGAGCTATGCTGGACTAAAGTATTGCAAATGTGCTCTTTTCCTGTCTTTGCCTGGTAGAAGATTGTGTGTGTGTGTGTGTGTGTGTGTGTGTGTGTGTGTGTGTGTGCACGCTTTCTCCATACCTGTAATTACAAATTCAGAAAATCTTCCTAGAATGGCTCAGCTGTGTTCTGGTTCTCATGGGTTCAAGTTGAAACCACAATCAACTGTCTCAGTTCTCCACCTGGATCCCATCGGGTTCCCAGCCTCTCTCCTTCTTTTCTTTTCTTTCTCCTTTTCAAACCTGGGTCCTTCCTCCTCTTTAATCTTTTCAAAACCCTTTGGCTTATGGTACTTTGGCATGACAGCATGGCTGAGGGGCTCTGCTTCCTATGAGCTCAAAATAATACCCACAATGGCTGCCTTTTATTGATAGATTGTCATGAACTTTAAATAAATCATCTCATTCAATCCCACACAGCAACCTCCTGAGGTGACTATTATGACTGCCTTACAGAGACAGAAATAGATGGAAAAACTAGGGCTTGCTAGGTGATGGGACTGAAGTGGCAGAGCCAGGATTTGAACCCCAGTTCATTGGACCCCAGAGCCCCTTTCTGCTTTTAATGTGAGGGTTTATTGCTTTCGTGTTTGGGGGAAGCTTTCTAAGTCTGTTGAGAGAGTCCCACAGCACATTCAGTGATCTTGTGAGTATATGGCAGGTCTGTTGGTCCCTGGGGCTCACAGTGGCCCTGCAAGAATTTCAGGTCCATGCAGTGTGAGAGCTATATTCTGATAAGCCCTGAGTTTGAATCCTGGCTCTGTCCCTTGATGCCTGTGTGATGACTGTAGGCACATTTCTAAGCCTCATTTTGCCTCCATTCTCTGAAATGGAGATAATAATAGATACCTACTTTATAGCTGAATTGGGAATATGCAATAAGATGATGTATGCACAGCTCAAGGTAAGTGCTTGGTACATATTGGCTGCTTTGCTTATTTCATTACTGCATCTGTAGAAGGAACCTGCTTGTATCCTTTGCAAGGAATTACATAAAGCAACACCCCGGACTAAAACTGCAATGTCGGTCAGTCCCCTAATAATTTTCCTTAGAGCTTTTTATTCTGTTACCATTTTATTGGAAAAAATTTCAAACATACAGAAAAATTTCAGCCGATATCCAATTTATAGCATTTGAGTTCCTGAAATTTTTGTACTTCTAAGTCTTAGGCTGCAAACTGTTAAAAGCCTGATGGAAAGGCTTTCTCATCATCTATATTCCAAACCATCAATGATTCTGACTCCTGCTTCCTATTCAAATGCAGGACCACAGTTTCTGATCTGCTTTTCCACGGATCCCCCATCTGCTTCTTTTTTTTTTTCTTTTTACATATTCAAACTCAAAATCTTCTTAAAGCACTGATCTAGAGTCCCACTTTTGAATTTCAAATCTGGGATTGTTACCTCAGCAAACACTTTTTTCTCTCCAGACTCTCTTCTGCAGCTTGGCATTTATTTTGATGAGAGTGGTTTTATTGGAACTCCCTCTCAACTCCCAGAGGGTCTGGAGATCCTTCTCATACCATCTGGGGCCTCCATTTATTTATTAATGAAGTGTGAAAATTAGTACTATTGATTCTATGGCATAACAATTGTCAAGTCAACGTCACAATGCATGACATGCTGGAGAAAAAGAGAGGCCATTAAAAAGCAGACATGCTCTGTTTAACTTCTACACATTTTTAAATATTTTATGTTGAGCACCAACTAAGCATTACTTAAAAAGACTTGAAACGGGGGAAAAGATTGTGGAACTGGTCGTTTTTAGTGGAGGTTGTATTAACCGCTATCTTTAACTGTAGTTTTTAGATAGAAGATATGTGTAGAGGAGTAGCAAAGAGTGGGAGTTTTGAAATCAGGTGATATGGGTCCAAACCAGCTCTAACACTTTATCCCCCTGGGAAAATTGCTGAACCTTTCTGTATATCAGTTACATTATCTGTAAAATGGGAATATGTTGTTTTGAAACCTTGGGAGCTTCCTAGGTAAAATCTGAAACTGGCCTCAGTACATGGAGGATGAGGAGAGACAAGAAAAAGGCAGACCATTAGAGATTGGTGGGTGGCAGGTTTAATAAGCAAGGGAACTTACAGTCAGGGCTTGTCTTGGGGTCCACAAGATGAGCAGATCTCTGTACCCGCCCGCCAGTACCTTAAAAGTTTATATAGAGGCCTTAATAGGGTTTAGTCACTTATACCATCCAGATGGTAGAACAACACCTTACTCTCTCAAGGCTGCATCCTTGAAACCACTCTAGTGCAGGAAGAGTGGGCAGGACAACGGGGAGTGGGGATCGGGGGGAGTGAGGAGCCCCTGATAGTCTGGGTCCAGCTCTCCGGTCAGCCAGTGGTCACGTCTTCTCGATGACCTCTTCCAACAGAATAATAATAATAATGATCATTTTGGGCCATTGGGAGTATTAAAGGAGATAATGTACATAATGCATTTAGCACAGTGCCTGGCACAATGCAAGCGCTCCATCAGTGCCGAATGGCTGTCATATGAGACCTAAGTGGATGGTTCCCAACAGAATTAGCATATTCCAAGTTTGCCAGTCCGTTTTTCCTTGCATCCATTTTTGTTTGTTTGTTTTGGGTAAAATCCAGATAACGATTTGCATATATACCCTCGTCTTCCTCATGGGAATGTGTGGGGGAGGAGTTTTTGAACCTTCGAAAATTACCTGGTATTTTCTCATTTGAGAAAGCTTCTAAGAAATTTCTTCCATCTGCCATTGACTACATTTTTCTGCTAGCAGTAATTTTTTTTTTTTTTTGCTCAGTTGGAAAATATATAATGACATTTCAGTGTGGTTAGATATATAAAAACATCACTTCCAACCAACTGTAATTAATTGAGGGAGACACAAAGACAAGGTGCCTTTTGATAAAGCACAGAGCTTTTAAAAATCATTGTTGTCAGTGGTCATGGCCATTTCTTGATGGATTTGAATGTGCCTTAAAGGATGCTCAAGATTTTGAATAGGGGACGTGAGGGGGTAGTCACTTCCATTAATACCATGAGAGGTCACAGAATTGGCAAAGGCACAGAGGTAGAGATATACGTACTGCGAGTATGAGATGGTTATAAAGTGAAAAGCTCAAACAGCAATCTTACTATGAGCCCAGGAGACACAACTAGCACTTAAAAGTCCCGGGTTGTGTACTGATTTTCAGGCAGGTCATTAAACTGGCCAGTGTTTCAGGTTTAATAAACAGTGTGGAGACTAAACTAATATGAATTGCTGGCAATCTATATAATAGGTTCTTGAGAAAGGTTTTGTGTTACTTTCATCTGTTTGATTAAATATGCTAATTTTATTATTTCAGTTTGATTTTGTTTCGCCATTATTTCTGTTGTTACTGAAGTAGTACATGCACTTTATAAAAAATTCAAATTCATCTGAAATATCAATATAAAACATGAAAAATAACTGTAATCTGCTCCCCTATCCCCATTTATTCATCCAATAAGTAGATATTGAGTGCTTTCTAAGTGCTAGGCAGTATTCTAGAAGCTTCAGGGTATGAAGCAGGACAGACAAGGTTCCTGTCCCCATGGAAAAAGTGGGAATTGGCTGGGAGAGAAGGTATCACGTAAGCAAACAAGTAATGTAGTTCAGATAATAAGTGTTACATGTGGTCAAGAAATACTTTTCTAAGGAGGTGACATTTTGCCATGTAAATGTCAGGGATCCAGGCAGCAGACACAAAGGCTCTTTTGTGGTGTACTAGAGGAAGAGACAGAAGGCTAGGGTGATTGGGACCCAGAGAATCAAGGAAGAGAGAGGAGATGAATCAGAGAGGACCCAGACTGGGTAGGGTCTTATAGGTCATGGTTAAAAAAAAAAAAGTATATGCTTTATTAACATTTCAGGAGAAGCTGCTGACGATGGTTAAGCTCAAGACTAACATGAACTGCTTTTTGTTTTAAAAAGGTCATATGGGCTATTGAATGAAGAATAAGGCCTTGGAGGGCAAGTGGTGATCATTGGAACTGACCCTTCTCTGTAGTTCCTGGTTCCTTCCTAATTGATCTCATTCTGGATTGGTGATAGGAATTTCCTCGAGTGTAAAAGGTATGACAAGGAGGAGAGGCAGTGTGGGCTATCTTCTGGGAGACCGAGCACTGGGATATGATGTAGATGTATTGGGCCTGGATAGGCACTGACTGTGTGACTTACTGTGGGAATTATAATAGCAGGAATGTGAAGATGAATATGATAATATCGACTATGTACTTTGAACAAACCCAAATATTTACGTTTCTCTATTTCTCAACTTTAGGTTTCATTTTTTTTTTTAAACTAAGTTTCATTTTTGCAAGCATTTCCTTCTAATGTGTTAATTGAAGGGAAAATTCATTGTGCATATTCTTGGTCTCTGATTAATTATTAAACACTTATTAATAATAATAGTAACTAATGACTTCTGGCTGTGCACTTGAGCTTATTAAATTCTCATAACAAGTCTATTAGGTCAGTGGAATTCTTATTCTGCTTTTATGGATAAGGAAACAGAGGCCTAGGGAGGTTAAGAAACTTTCTGAAGGTCACAAAGCTAGAGTGAGTGGCAGAACCGGAGCCTTCTCTGACTCTAAACATTCCTTGACAGTGTCTGCTACTCCTGGCACAGTGCTGGATGCTGCAGAGATTAGAGATGAAATGAGACATGGTCCCTGTTCTCAAGAATTTTACAGATTTGGGGACATAGATGTAAAGAGCACCATAATTTATAATACCAGTGCAATGAAACAAACACTAAATGAAGGTACAGGTGGGCAACGAGAAGAAGAGATTGGTTTTTCCTGGGGGCCTCCAGTGGGACAGCAAGGAGGAGTGTTTGCTGTGGGCCTAAAGGCTATGCAGGATTTCAACAGGTGAAGACAGGAGGAAAGGGCATTTCAGGTGAGCTGCCAGCCCAAAGGTCAGGGTCCATGGACTAGCTTTTTCTCCCTCTGTTTCTTTCCCCTCGGCTCTCATGCCAGGGGACTTGGGTTCACTCGTATGAGTCACCTGTTACCTGGGTGAGCCTGCAGTTTGGAGATCAGCACAGGTGGAGGCTCTTTTAGTGTTGCCCTTTGGGAAGCGCCCCTCACAAAGCTCCTCCAAAGATGCATACCATCCAGTTCATTCATTTCTTCACCATTCATATATGCAACATGCTCGAGCCCCTGCTATGTGCTAGCTTCAGAGGTACAAGGATGTCTTAAAAAGACCCAGACCCCCATCCTTGAAGGGTTCTCTATGTTCCAGTCCTTCCTCTGCTGCTTCCTAGCCAGTCGCCTAATATCCTTAGACCTCAGTTTCCTCATCTGAAAAATGGAAATATACTTAAGACTGCTGAACTGTACTCTTAGAAATGGCTAAGATGGCGAATTTTATGATAACATGTATTTTACTACAATAAAAAGTGTGGTGTTGAATTATTTTTAAAAAGTAGAATAAAAAAAGAAATCTTTAAAATACAGGTATAATTCATATAACACAAATCTATACAATGGGCCAAAGTGGTAGCACTGAGGGATGGTTCTGAGATCTAGGAGAGAAAGTGGCCTAGAAGTGACCTGAGAAGCTTAATGGTAGTTCATCACTGATTGTGGGGAACGGCATGCCAGGCAGAGGGAACAGCACCTGTGAAGACAGACATGAAATAGCACATTTGACCTGGGAATTGCACATGGATCATCCTTTCAATACGTATTTACTGATGGGCTCTTATATGCCAGGTATTGTGCTAAGGTCTTGAGAATACAGGGTCACTTTGAGTAAGATGTATCCGTACCTGCCTTCAGAGGGTTTAAGGTCTCCTAGTAAGATTAGAACTGTCGTATGACCTAGCAGTCCACTTGTGGTGTACATCTGAAGGAAATAAAAAGAGAACATCGAAGAGACATCTGAGCCCTCATGTTCATTGCAGATTATTCACGATAGCCAAGACATGGAACAACCTAAGTGTTCACCAATGGATGAGCGGATAAACGTGTGCTACTTATATAAAATGGAATATTATTCAATCACGAAAAAGAAGGAAATCCGGCCATTTGCCCTTTGCGACAACATAGATAGATCTTAAAGAGCCACTATGCTCAGTGAAATAAAGACAGAGACCGCATGGCATCACTTACATGTGGAATCTAGAAAAAAAAAAAGTAAAAAGTTAAACTCATAGGAACAGAATAGAAAAGTGGTTGCCAGGGCCTGGAGGGCGAGGCATGTAAGGAGAGTTTCATAAAACAGGTACAAACTATCAGTTACCAGATGAATAAGGTCTGAGGATCTAATATATGACATGGTGATAACACTGTGTTGATATAGTTGATAACACTGTGTTGTATAATCGAAATTTGCTAAAAGAGTAGGACATAAATGTCATTGTCACACACTAAAAAGGTAAATAGGTAAGGTGATGGGTGAGTTAATTAACTAGATAGGGGAAAACCTTTCACAATACACATGTCAAATCATCACAATGTACCCTTTAAATATCTCACAATTTTATTTGTCAATTATATGTCAATAAAGTTAAAAATAAAAACAAAGGTCTACTGGGAGAAGTCCTGTTTCCAATCATGCGAAACCAAGGAACCAAGAGAGGATACTGCTCCTCCCAACTCTTTAGAAACAGAAATAGGTCAGTTTGCTGACCCTAATGCCCTCTCAGCTAAATATTGTCCAGAGGTTAACTCAGTTATTTGGCTACAGGTGTGTTTTTGCTGGCCCCTTAGATGAATCCTCTTAATAGGGTCAAACCAAGTAGTGTGGGCTAACTCGAGGGCAGTGAATTGATTCTGTGTTCCTGCGAGTGCCGTGACCACAGAAACCCTGAGGATCATATTCACCGCCGAACGCCGGAGGCCTGGTGTCCACCGCACGGCCCAGCACTTAGAAGCCTCTCATTCAATCCGTAGTTACCAAAGGCGGCAGCTGTTCATCCACAAAGACCACAGGTCAGATGATTTAATTGTGTTTCATAAACCTTTGAAATTGTCCAACTGAAAAATACAGTTAGCTGGCGTCTTGGTCTCAATCGCCTGCCCATCTCTTGGTTTAGACAGTTGGTTCCCGATGCTGCCGTTTGATTAGCATTCTCGCTTTCCTGCTTTGAGGAAAGGGCTTGAGATGTTCAGATCAGATACGAAGCAACGGGAATAGGTGCAATTATTATGAACTTGGCAGTGCACTGCGAACGCTGTGATGGGTGTCGGCTGGGCTAGGTGCTTTATCTCTACTGTATCTCCTCGCTTCTTAGATGTCAGCCAAGCTGGAGTGAACCATTCACGGCTGATCACATCTGAAACAGCAGAAACAAAAACAGCACGACCACATTAAATGTACTGGTTCATTAAAAAAGCCTTTTAATTTCATGCAGAGAACAGAGTCATCTCAGACACTGCAGGTGGAACTGTTGCGTGTTCCACCCTTTGGGGAAAAAAATTAGATAGCATCTTTAAAATTTAAAATACTCATATGCTTTGACCCAGCAGTCTGACTCGTAGGCCTCTATCCAATAGAAATAAAAACCTCAGCATACAAAGACATTTGTGCCAGAGAAAAGAAAAAAATAATAGACACAAAGTGAAGGCCCATCAGTAGAGAAATAGTTGAATAAATTGTTGTTCATCTTCTGTGAAATGTTATAGAGCATTGAAAAAAAATAAATTAGAACAATAACAGTCTTAGAGGTATTATTGAGGGAGGAAAATGAGATCCAGGAAAATGTACGGAGCGAGATCTCATTTTTGTAAAACAAAATTCTCTCTGTCTCTCTAGGGCATATATCTGTGTGTGTGTGTGTGTGTGTGTGTGTATGTGTGTGTGTGTGTGTGTGTGTGTGTGTGTGTGTGTGTGTGTGTGTGTAAATCCAGGAGCAGAAAGATGAAAATCTTGCCCCATGAATCAATAAAGAAAAAGGTTTAAATCTAGGACAGTCTGGTTAGAAAGTTCATATCTTTCCCTCTAGAGTTATCTGATAGCTCCCAACTATCTTCAATCCCATTGGCATTCCATATGTTTACAAGGGACAGACATCTGAAATAGTGGGGCCCTGTTTTAAAGATCTCAGTGATTCCAATGCTGACCATTCTCATTTAGACCTTGTCTCATTGTCGTTCCCACTTGACAGCTTTTTCCTGGGGGTCCCCTGGGTAGAAGAAGGAACAGTGCAGCCTCCATAATCAGGGTCTCGGGGATAAATTTGGGAAATAGGCAAACAATGAGCAGAGGAAGGGATAAACCAGTCTTTTCTTAACTCACGGTTTTCTCCCCGTGTTTGTACCCCTTTGCCTTCATCAGTTCAAGCTGCTATAGCAAAAGACCACAGACTAGGTGGCTTGTAAAGGACAGGAATTTCTCTCTCACAGTTCTGTAGGCTGCGTGTGCCACCAGAGTGGGTGCCTGGCGAAGGCTTCCAGGTTCATGGACTGTCTTGCAGCTGTGTCCTCACCTGGAGGAAAGTGTGAGGGAGCTTTCTGGGGTCTCTATCTATAAGGGCACTAACTCTATTCATGAGAGCTCTACCTGTATGACCTAATCACTTCCTAAAGGCCCCCACCTCCTAGAGCCATCACATTGGGGGTTAGATTTTAACATATGAATTTAGGGAGGGAATATAAACATTTATTTAATCTTGAGCCCCCTCCTCAGTCCAGGAAGGCTTTAAAGACAGCTGCAAGCTGGAGATTTGCCCAGTCCTACTTCAAGGGTGAGATGCTTTTTTAGCAGGTGGCTCTTAAAAGGGGCCATCGTTTTGACAAGAAACAAAAAGTGCTTATTTATGTCCCTTTTCGTTCCATTTTGGTTCCATTTGGTTCTTCACACCCAGCAGGCCAGGTGAGACCATCTCACCCACACTGCGTTTGTAGTGTGTGTGAGCACTGGAGATGTGCCACCCACCACTGTGGGATTCGTCCATCTTCATCCTGTTCAAAGAGACGTAGAGAAGGCATCCCCAGAACACAGCTTGATAGTTATTGAGGTAAAATTCACCATTATAAAATTTTAACATGTACAGTTTAGTGGCATTTAGTACCTGTGGGGCTGGAAGGAAGTTTGGAGTTCATCTCAACCTTGGCACTACTGACATTGGCATTTGGGGCTGAATCATTCTGTGTTGGAGGGGAAAGGGCTGTGGGATGTTTAGCAGCATCCCTGGCCTCTCCCCACTGGATGACAATAGCACCGCCGCCTCACCTCCCACTACTGCCTAGCAGAGACAACCAAAATTGTCTCCAGACATTGCCAAATGTCCCTTAAAGGAGCAAAATTGTCCACAGTTGAGAACCACTGATCAGGTCTAATCCTATTTTGATACAGATACTCTAGTTTTATGATACGAATGAATCCAAAGGATTTTTCTATTTCACCTCTTCATTTTGGTCCCTAGGCTCTTCTCTCTCTGTCTCTCTTTGTCTCTCTGTCTCTGTCTCTCTGTCTCTGTTTCTCTCTCTCTCTCTCTCTCTCTCTCTCTCTCTCTCTCTCTCTCTCTCACACACACACACACACACACACACACACACACACACAGAGAGAGAGCCCTGGCAATAAAAACTATTGGGAGTGCTCAGGAGTAAGCCAAGAGAAACACAATTATGAGTTTCCTGAAGCATAAAGAAATTTCCTCATGCAAAATGGATTTGGTTTTCTTCAAGGCCTTCCTGCCTGGGAAGATTTCTACTTAACTACAAACTAAAGTGAAGAAGAAATTGTCACTTTGCCTCATAGCAAAGCAAATACTTCAGGTGGATGACTAGAAATACTTTTCTAACAATAGCCCTGACTTACCTCTGCTGGCGCCAAGAACATTGACTCTAAGTTTTTTCTGGAACATTACCTGTGTCCAGGGGCTGACCATTTCTGCTTTATTGCCACCTTGAAGAGTGAACAGACAATAATGAAAAGGACCAAAAAAGTAGAGCACACCAGGTGACAGGTGACATCTCAATTTTTGCAAACCAAAGTGAGCATTTTTAGGTGTGTGTATGGTGGGGTAGAATGCCTAGTTTTTTTAATGTTTTTAGATGAATTTTTTAGTATAGACATGTACTAAGAAATCAGGTGTTCCTGATGATCCAGGTGCCTCTTCCTCCTGCTCCTGTTGTGTGCACGTCTGTCTGTGTTTATGTTCAGTTACTTCTATTGCAGCTATAGGACATAGGATAAAAAATTATTATTGCTGGGATCGTCTAGTCTTGTGCAATTCCCAACTTTGGCTGCACATTAGAATCCCCTAAAGAGCTTTGAACACCATTAGCCACCCACCCCATTCCCTTCTGAATGGATTCTGAACCCCTCACCCGAAAGGAAGTTGATTTTCCCAAGTGCTCAAGCCGGGCAATAGCGAAAGCAGAACTTGAATCCATTTATCCTGTATATTTAAAAGCTGCTGAGCAAATAGAGTACCTGCCCTAATAAAGGATTCTTCCTACCAAGCCATGATGGCCAACACCTGAAAGCTCTCAGTAAAATAAATTATTAAATCCTCAATTGTAAATCTGTCATTGCTCTTGGGAAAACAATTCAACCCATGGGTCCTGTTGCTTAGATCAGTCACCCCTTTCTGGATACAAAAGACACTATTGCTATTATTATTAGCAACCATTATTCAAAAATTTGTCATGGATGGAAGATGCATAAATAACCTGTATTTGGTGGACCAGCTGTTCCATTAATTTAGCTCCTTTACGGAAGAAAGGAAACACAATGCACTGTATTTAGAAAAGATAATTATCCATTAGCTAATGCGTTTTTCAAAGAAACAGCCTACTACTATAGGACGACGTGTCAGCTGAAGTAGAATTTCACCTATAATTCTAATGGGGTAGGGGCGGGAGACAAAGGCATGTTTGAGGGAATATGGGAAAAGAAATACTGTATCTTCCTATGTTGCTATTTAAAGATAATTTTATATAAAAGGCAAAATTATGACTCACAGAGATATAACAATGAATGCGTGTTAAAATTTCTATTCTACTCAATAAAGGAACAAAGTAGATATAACCGATTCAAAAGAATCTGAAGAATAGACTGATTTATAGATCGGGATGATCGAAATGAAGGGGCAAATGAAAATAAAATTGTGTTTTTCATAAAGGAGAGTGAAGTCAATCGGATCTCTATTAGATAGGAGAGGATGTGCACGTGTATAAGAATTACTTTTGCATTGTCAGTCGCCTACTCTTACAGAGTTAAAAAACACCACAGACAGTGAAAGACAGAATCAGATAAGCTGGGGAGGAGACCTCTCGACTATGCCCAGTTTCCCCTCGAAGCACTTTTCCTCCCTACATTACCTACCCCCTCTTCTGAAGAATTTTCAAACACAAAGAAAACTACCAAGTTGTCAAAAGTTACAGTTAAGAAGATTACCTTTTAGGGAAGAAAAACAACTTCACATGAAACCTGGCCCATTGAAAGAAAGCCTGGGCTTGAAAACATGGAACTCAGAGGAGACTGAAAAATGAGAGAAAACTCAGCTCATTAATTATTCAGATGTTTATGTCTTGATGCCAAATGTCAGATACTTTATTGACTTTTTAAAGCATCGAGCAGATGTTCTGTTTGATTGAAACCGAGAGCGGTAAATCCAGCATTTGCTGGTTACCCTTGTAGCTGCTCTGCAAACTAAAAATATCATTTGTCTACCATATCTATTTATATATTATACTTTTATAATATTTATATTATGTGTGTATGTGTGTGTATGTATATATATATATTTATATATATTACATATATAAATATATAAATATATATATATATGATATTTATATATTTATAATATATAATATATATATATTTATGTGGTTTTTTTTTAGGTCAGGGTCATAATATCCTGTGGCTGATAACTACCAACCCTACCTATTTAACTGATCTGTTTTTCAAAGAATGAGCTGTTAACACTCAGAATGACTGGTGCACACTAGAAATTCAACACGTCTTTGCCAGTCACATAAAGGCATTTGATTTCTAAGCAACTGAAGAACATCGTTTCATTTCCTAGGCAGGTAGGGATACAGGGCAAGGCGCTAATGAGCTTCTGAAAATGGCCTTGAAAGAGAAATTACTTTGGCCTCTGTGGGATAGGAATCAGGTATCTCGATTTACAGTTATTTACTCAGCTGTCCTTTCTATTATCTAAAAATAAAGCAAAGCAGCTTGAAGTTGACTCGTGAGTCTAAACCCCTCCGGTGTTTGAGTCCTTCCTAGCTTGGCGCATGCTGCCGCTTGGTGTTTAAAGATCTGGCGACTCCACAAAGGAGCACATCAGAGTCAGGATTTAAAGATAGAAATCCAGGCAGTCATTTGCCTTTTTGCCGCATTTATAATAAAATCAGCCATCTGGATGCTCAGTATCCAATGAAATGATCTCTCCTATGACCAGCAGGCCTTTTCTCGAAGGCAGCGTTTTCTAAACCATGTTCTGAGGAATAGCAGCTGTTGATAGGGTTTCTAAGAACAAGGGAGGGCTGTGGTCAGCAAATTGGGAAATTCCTAGGTGCACATTAGTGATGTGGAGTTCTCGAGTGTCGTAGGGGTCTTTAATAGGCTGATGCATGTCGTGAATCTCCATGGGTACGCGACACCTGCCTCCTGCCTCACCTCAGCCTGCTCTGCTGTTAACCAGTGTTATTTCTCTCTGCCTTTTGCCCGTCACTGCCTTTCACTCTGATGCCAAAGACCAACTCCCTTGCTGTATTCCTCTGGCTGCTTGTTTTTAGTTGGAGTAGAATATACTCCGCCTGGACTTCCCCACTCTACATAATCCCACACTTTTCCCTCCCTCCCAACTGAACCTTGTTTCCCTCCGTGCTCTGAAATGCACCCCCGGTGCAGTTAGATCGCTGTCCTTCCCATCCTCATTCGTAGAATGGGGAGAGTATGGATAACATGCCCCACACAGTTATGGAGAGCATTCGACGAGTTAACATCTACAGGGCTTGGAACTCAGTGCCCAGTGCACAAAAAGGACCTGATAAACGTTAGCTGCTATCATTAGATGTCATTATTTTCATCCCTTTCTTGTGCCATTCCGCCCTTCTTTCTTCCTTTCTACTTAAACTTGATCCTTCCTCTCCTCCGTGGCAGGTCCATTGTTTCCCTGCTTCCCTAACTCCCTTAATTTGATGCACAATTGATCCCCTCCTCCCGCCCCTCCCCCCAGTGTAAAGGAAAGTGCAAATGTAGCCTCAAGTGCCCAGCCAATTGCTGCCCCCCAGCCCCTTGTTCATAGAAGCTCAGCTTTTGGCAAAGGGTTTCGCTTCACTCCCCAGGAAACCCTATGCCTTCCACTGCACCTCTTTTTTTTTTTTTTTTTTTTTTCAGAATTTCTTCCATTTTTAACTGGTTACACTTCCTCCATCCCATGAGGTGTCATGCTTGGTTGTCTGTGATTTGTTTCAGTCACACGGGGGCCTGTCTCATCCCTCAGTTGATTATAAGATCCTTTAGAGTGGACCAAGCCTTCGTTTCAATCTCTCTCTAGTGCTTAAGCCAAAGTTGGCAAATTTTTTTCTATACAGGGATAGATAGTATATATTTTAGGCTTTTTGGGCTCTATGGTCCCTGCTGAAATGACTCAATCTACCACAGTAGCCCCAGAGCTGCCATAGATGAATACCTGGATGAATCAGTCTGTTTTAACTTTATTTAAGGATGTTAAGGATGCTGAAATTTGAACTTCACATAATTCTGCATCATGAAATATTATTTTTCTTTTGATTCCCCCACTCCCAACCATTTAGAAATGTAGAGGCCATTCTTAGCTCGTGGGCCCTATAAAAATGAGAGGTGGGCAGGTTTGGCCTGCAGGCTTGTCGGTTCTGGCCGAGACAAATGGCAGGCACATAAAAGGTGATCAGGTCTGACTTTTGGATCGTGGTAAGAGGAGAATGTTCTGTCTGTCTGGCTTTGCTTGGATGCTTGGCTTCTCCCAACCACCACTTGCTGGCATTTTGCTCACGGAGCTTGTCTTGTAGCTAGGGGAGAATGCACTGCCCAGGAGAAAAGTTTGTAGGGTTCGTAGGTACTCATTTTGGGGGTTTTCACACATAAGAGATAGAATTGCTTGAAAGAAACAGAAGTTGACTCTGGATAACTTAGAGCCTTTCCAAGTGTGAGGCAACCCTTTGCTGAGACTTCAAGTCAGTTGAAGGGGTTGGTTGCAACCGGACTGTAAAAAAATGAAACAGAAGAGAATAGAAAATACGAAGATACAGCTAAAGCACTAAGGGTACATATTATTTTGTGTGAGTTTTATTAACCTTATGCCTATGTGTGATTGTAAATACCAGGCCACTCTGTGTATATTTTACTGTAGATCATATTTAAATAAATTTGCACAGCATAGGAGCTTAAGAAGAAAAAAGGACTTTACTGGAAGATTGTGAGAATCCTTCCAGAATCAAGCAAAAACTCTATAGAGCGAGGCCTTAAAAAGAAGAGGAACCATGTGAACTATAAAGTTCCACGTGGCATAGAGTCCAGGGGTTGTCATAAACTGAATCGGCCCCACTGTTTTGCATCCCTGGGATACTGGACTCAAGACTAAAATACCCAGGAGAGGACAGAATAACAATCTGTGAGTTAATCAGAGTCCGTTTCTGTTGCTTGCTTCCTATGTGTAAACAAATCCTATTTCCTATGTGTAAAACCACCCCCAGATGAGAATCTGCGAAAGGCAAGCTGAACCCTACCAGCTTTTCCCACATCGTGGTGCCTTCTCCCAGGATCGACCTTTGCGACTCACTACTCTTGGGCAGTAGACTCTCCCGGCCACAGGACAAGCTCTGTGAGCAAAAGGTGGCTGAATGGTGGTTGGAGGGAGCCAAACATAAACATAAACATAAAGCCAAACATAAGCAAAATGTAGCAAGTGTACGTTGGCCCAGCTAGATCAGCACCCAGCCCTTGGCTGGGTGTAGTCTCCTACGGAAATACAATGGAGATGCTGTGACCCGAAAAATCCCTCTGCAGATGACCATGAAGGCGTGAAATTGGTTTGCCCTCTCCAATAAAATTAGCTAGTGTTCTTATTTCTGATAACAAGAGAATTAGTGCTCACAATTTTTAATACTTATGATTATAAAAGGGAGCAAATGTCATGTAAAAGAATCTTGCCAAGCTAGACAACCACTGAGAACATCCTTTCAGATGCTCCTTTGTCCTTCCTCTTGTCTCCTTTTTTTTCTCCTCCCCTCCCCTCATCTCCTCTTCTGAATCACGCTTATCAACAAGAGACAAAACACGCTCTGGAATCTGGTTCTTTTTCTCACAGGTCTCTACCGTCTTAGGGTCCACTTCCCTCCGTATGGACTGAAGAGAGAGTTCTTTTAGAGTTTGAATGGAGGAAGCTTGGCCAACGGGATGTAACTCCTATAAGTTGAAGCTACAGTTATGACAATAGGATGTAAGGGAAACTCTAATCTGATTCAACAAGCACACATTTTGATTCATTTTGTGCAAAAGGCTCTGCTAGGCGCTGAGGAAGGGAAGGAAACAGATGAATGAGGTAGAGGTGCTTCCTTCAAGGACCTCGCTGTCTAGTGGGGGAGAGAGGTACAAAGAGATCTAACGGGTAGATGCATGAACCAAGTGCATCGGAGACACAGAGGAAAAAGCAGTTAATATGCAGTTATCTCTCAGTGTGTTCGGACACATTTCCATTTCACAAATAAGAGGGCATCTTGTCTCTCTTCGATTCCAGCTTTGCCCAGGTCCCTGCCCACTGCTTTGTGTTCTTAGGGTGGTGAAGCTATTCTTCTGGGTTCTTTTGCTGGATTTTCACCTTGCTCAGCTGGTGAACTCCTCCTTCTCACACTTTTAGGTCTCAATGCCCAGGCCTCAATAAGACTTCTCCTGCTCTCTTCCTCCAGACTCAATACCCTGGTCTCTTAGCACCTTCTTCTCTTTTCCATTCCATCATGACTGCCTGTTTTCCCTCAATTCCTTTGGAGTAGAGATCATGGCTGTTTGATTTGCCCAGCACTTGTCAAGTGCTCAATTAATATCCGTTGAATGGATGAAAAAGTAAATGTGTTCAATGAGAGGATATATTTGTTTAAAAAAACAAACAAACAATAATAATCCATGAATCAGACAGGATCCCATTTAGCAGATAGAGAGGAGCAAGAGATTTTACAGGTGGAAGGGAGCTGGAACAAAGAAGTTTTGCTCTGCAGAGAAGTGGTTTGGTTGTTGCAAGGTTGCTTTCCTTACAGGAAGTGGCTGGCACTTCTCGGGCAGGTGACCTAACTAAAGCTGAGAAGGTGATCCTTGATTCACTGGTTTAAGGTTCCATTTCTGGGGCTGATCCTATGATTAAGTTAAATCTGGGCTTGGCGATGTGGAGTTTAGCATAAGCGACTCCATCTCGGGCCTGTTGTCTCGTTTAAAACACACTCTAATGAGAAGAGGGAGCGGAGGCTGGTTATTCTGATTATGATAGGTTAGGTGCTGGCTACTTAACAAAGGGAAATGCTAATGGCATTGTGGGATGCTGGACAGGATTCTGGAAGAAAAACCAGATCTTAGCAGGAAAAACTGGTGAATTCAAATTAAGCCTATGGTTTGTGAACAGTATTGTACCAACATTACATAACTAATTTTGGCAAACATACCATGGTTTTTGTAAGATGGTAACTTTGGGGGAAATCGGGTGGAGGGTACATGGAAACTCTCTGTTCCATTTTGTAACTTTTCTGTAAATCTGAAATGATCCCAAAATAAAATTTCATTTTAAAAAAGGAGGAAGATAAGAAAAGACAAACAACTCAGCTAGTGGACCCAGTCAGTGCCAAAGCTCTTTGATCAAAAATGTGGCTATTAAATTCTTTTCCAACCTTTGTTTAGAACACTTTCCAGAATGCTGTTATAACTTGTAACTTGCTGTCTTTCTTTTCCAACTTCTTCCGCCCCCTGCCCACCTTTTTCTTTTTCCTTTTGGCTCTATGATCTTCAATCCAGAAAGGCTTTTCTGTGGATAGTAGACTCATTCATGTTTTGTAGGTGTGGCGTAACACCGTCAAGAAGCCAGAGGTACCACAGTGAACATTCTGTTCCCTCTCAGGCCGTCCAAAAGAAGGTGTCACTCACTTTCATGGCTGGAAATGAATGATTGAAAAAGTTCACCCCATCCAAAAACAAGAGGAAAACTACTAAAAGATTTTTTTCCCTTCTCACCTGCCGAGTTCTATTACCTGATTCAACTCAAGTGTATGTTGTATTTTCAAGAGAAATACCAGCCCTCCTCCCATTTTTAATCATAATTTAAAAAAAAAGAAATATGAAATTCTCTAACTCCTGAAGCCTGGCTTGATATTCATTGAATAATGGCCAACCTTGTTTCTTCAGCACTCTCAGAGTAGCTTACTTCGGTCTAGGACATTGACTAACATTCTGCTGAGTGTATGGTGCGGTTCCAACAACAGTGGAGGTAGTCAAAAATATGTGAAATCTTGCATCTGAGATCAAAAACCTTCAGTCTCCTGGAAGAAGATCTTTTGTGATCTTAAAGGTGTTTTAAAAATCTCAAAAAAACCCACAAATAATAATGGGGGGGGCCTTTCAAAACTAATTTTCATTCCTTTTTGTTGAAATAATAAAAGCATGTTTAAATGTATTTTGCAAAGTCAAGCTATACCAAAATCAGACCAGTATCCAAACTTATGACTCATTCTGCTAATATCTGACATTTTTCCTTTTATTTTCTAACTTGTAATCATTATAAGCCTAGCCGTGGCATATGATTAACTGCTTTGGTACAGATCACTGAAGCCCAAAAATGCTAAGAATCATTTGCAAAAGACCAAGAAGAACGGAACCAGCCCTACCTGTCTCCATTGGGTCAGAATCTTTCCCCTGGCACATATTAAAGTTACCTGTGCTTGGACACCACCCCAATCCAATTAGCACTTCTAATCTCTGGGGATAGGCATTACTGTAAATGACTTTGTGTTAAGCTACAAGTTCAAGGTCTCTGCTCTCTGCAAACTTGCTGAAGGACTGAGCAGGGGGAAGAGGCTATGACACACAGGAAATCCCATTTCAAAGGCCTTTGAACGTAGAAACAGTTCAGTTGGTGGAATTCGGTTATAACGAGTTTTTGCAGAAATCACTCACGTGGAATCTGTAGCATTGACAATCCCTTGCAACAACGAACAGGGAAGAGTAGAAAAATGTCATCAGAAAAAAATATGCAACAACAGCCACTACTAGGGTGTCCAGCTGTCCTGGTTTGCCTGGGACTATCTCGAGTTTAGCATCGAAAAGTTCCATGTCCCAGGAAACCACCTATTACTTATTTCATGGAGATTGCAAGGATCGAGAAGGCATTTGCAATCCGATGATGAACGATACCGCTGGTCGCCCCCTCATTTTCCATGGCCAGGGATTGTGATGGTGGGAGTGACTGTTGCAAGAACATGGCCCCAGAAGAGAAAAATACCTGAACGGAGTTGCTGTATTGGATACCTGATTACCAAAACAACAAGGCAGTGCTGATGTTAACTAGATATTAAGACAAGAAACAGCTTTGTTTTAAGGGATGCACCTTTGAAACGGTATTCGCCATCAAGGCATTTAACTTGTGTCATGAGGCCAGGAAGCCTCTGGCCTGACTTGGCCACTGTGTGCTCTGAAAGGGATATAGTTAATGTCTGACTGTTCTTTGTAGCAATTTCTGGCTAATCAAGTTGACATTTTCCTCTCTCTTTAGGTGGCTGAGACTTGAGAGACTGAAGTAATGTATTAGCATTTATTGCATAGATACTGTCAGTAAGCTTTTAAAAAAGTCTTCTTAAAGCCATACGCATTGCAAATACTCAAACAATACAGAAATGTAAATAGTAGAAAGTAAAACTCATTTCCCATCCTCAAACTGCCATCAGATTGGGTGTGTATCTTTCCAGTCTTTTATTGGACATATATTAACATGATAGAGGGGATTATATTATGTGTACTAAACAGAGCCTACTTTTTCACTCAAATAATAATATATCATGGCCATCTTTCTATGCTAATAATACAGAAAACTACCTCCTCCTTTTCGGGGACTGCATAATTTTCTGATTTCTCACACTATATCCAACCAATTCCTTATGGGTGAACATTTCGGTCATTTAACATTTTTGCTCTTATAAATAATGCTATCATAAATATCTCTTCAATTTTGCATATCTGTCCATTCTTTCCTCTGGGTAAATTCTTTAAAGCAGAATTGCTGAGTGAAAGGCATGCAACTAGGTTTGGAATATGGAAGAAACATAAGTCTGAATTTACTTTATGGGGTTCGTTTCGAGACTCAATTATACCTTCTAAACTTTGGTCAGAAAGAAAATATCATTTTTTTTTTTTTTTATGGCTACATGACGTAGTGGAAAGAGCTGCAGCAGATGAGGAATCAGTACACCTTGGTTCTATGCCTTGTTCGTCCCTAAACTATTTGGTCTTCAGCAATCCCCTTAACTATTGCAACTCTTGCCTCCAGCTGTATCTTGTTTCCTGAATCTTCTAAATAATTGCCAGTCGTTTCTCACAATTTAAATATGACCCCCTGCTTAAATCCATCAGGAGTTCACTAATGCCTTTAGGATGAAGCTAAACTTTCTTAGCCAATCACATAGCCTATCTTGCTAGCTTCCTCTACCTTCACATGCCCAATGCGACATTTGACCCAGCTGCCCTCACTCCTTGCCCTAAGGCTCATAGTTTTGTCATGCCTCTCGGCTTTGGTTCAGGTTTTGTCCTCCTTCTGGAACACCTGCTGCCACTTCAATGACCAGCTGACTCCTACTTGTTCTTCAATAAACAGCTCAGGCTTCTTGCTTTCTTGGAAGCATTGCCAGACCCCTACAGGTTGAGTGGATACCTCTCCTTTTAGCTGTTGTGAACGTAACACGTTACCCCACGTGTTCTCTGTCATGTGGCACTAATCACACTGCACCATGACAGCTGACTTCTGGTCTGGGCCACTCCCCTTTTTCCAGGGCAGAAGCCCTGACCTGTTGTTCTTCATTGAGTCTCCAGTATCTACCACAGCGTGACATAGGTAGGTGTTTGATAAACCTTTGTGGAACAAAACAATTGCTCTATCAAATAGTGATTAGATTCTGTAATACAGAATTTTGATGATATAAATACCAGTGCTCTCCTTCCTTCTCACGCTTATCCTTAATTCACCTATCAGAGTTCATTTCATACCCTCTGTGCCCAAAGTTTGGTGGTATGAGCCGGGAATCAAACAGGCCAGAAACAAACCTATTCATTGTCCTCATAGGGCTAATCACACAAATAAAAATTGAATTTCTATCTGTGGCAAGTGCTCTAAAGAAGTCAAGGTAAGGTTGCCAGATAAAAATGCCTGAGTTTCAGAGAAGCAACAAATAAGTCTAAGTATGTCCCATTGAATATTTGGGACACACTTATACTAAAAATTTGTTTGTCTGAAATTAGAGTTATCTGGATTTCCTGTATTTTTACTTGTTCAGCCTGGCAACTGTAAGTCCAAGTTGTTATGAGATCACATGGATGGGGTGCCCAGTCTGGGATATAGTAGGGGAGGGTGTTTAGAGAAACTATGAGATCTGTAGAACAGAAGGCGTTACCTTCTGTTGCTGGGAGAGGAGTTGGGGAGAGGAAGGTGTTCCAGGAGGAGGAAACAGCATGAATAGAAGCAGAAAGCAGCCTGGACAGGGCATTGGAGAGAAGGACCCTGGGGCTTAAGCACATTTAATTCACTGAGATGTGGAGAGAGGAGAAGCAATTGGAAAATGAATAAACATAGCACGTTTTTGAGGAGGGTGCTGAACAAGTAAATGTCAGGTACAGTGACTCAGGTTATTGATTCTAAAAGATTAGTTAGGGGAGATGTGCGCTGGACTCACTTGGGCCTTCTGTTGCTGGATGTCAATTAATTCAGACATGGAGGCCAGTACACCGGGCCTCACAAGATGCTTAAACCACACACACTCATCCCCAGATGAGTCTGACTTTCCCTGTAAACAGGAAACTGCAGAGCGTTTCAAAAACTGGAAAAGGATCTGGGAGGCCAGTTTGTTTCCTTTTAAATATAAAGTGCAGAATAACTAATCTGTTGGAGAGGAACCACTGGGGAATCTTTCCGTAAACTGCGAAGGCTTTGCTTGCGATGTGAACAGAAAGGCGTGGTGAAGAGGACAGGACCTGCTGCTGAAACCAAAGGACGTCAGGACACCTGGACCGAAACCCCGGTGACCTTGCATCATCAGGCCGGTTGCCTGGAGCAGTGGTTCTCAACCAGGGGTGATTTGACGCCCAAGGGGACATTAAAAATCATCAGGAGATCAGGGGACATTCTTAACGATCACAACTGCCTTTGAGAGGTCGCTCCTGGCATCTAGGGGGTACAGGCAGAGATGCTGCTAAACCTCCTAGAGTGCATAGGGTACCTTTCCTTCTTCCCAACAAAGATTTACTTGGCCCCAAATGCCAATAGTGTCCAGGGTGAGAAATCCAGGGATGGAGGGGAAATGTCCTTCTGAACCCAGTGACAGGAACAAGGTCCTATGCTTCCAACAGTATTATGGGTGGCAGGGCCTTTGGGACACCCTTGAAGGCACCCTTCAAGCCACGGTTACAGTAGAAACAAAGTGGGTGCTGGCAGGAAGCATGAATGAGGCCGGAAGCCCATCAGGAGGCTGTGCAAGGCTGGGGAGGGGCCTAAAAAGGTGCTTTAACCATCTTTTCTCGCCCCGTCATTGAACCACTGCACAGCCTGACCTTCACTACCACGCAGCCGCCTCCAGTGTGTTTCCAGCGCAGCCTTAACCAAGATCCCAGTGACGTCACCCTAAATATTCCCTCAAAGATGGCACTGCTAAGTCTCTCCTGATCCGACGGTTCATTTTCTGCCAATTCCGTTCCCCGCGGCCAACCGCGGTCCGGAAAACGTGGACAATTCCAGACACACGCAATCCGTAAGTGTGGAACCGCGTGCCATTCTGCGCGGCCTGATGAAATCTCGCGCGATCTCCCCCCCCCCGCGACGTGACGCCCGTCTCCACGCCGCTCCCCGACGCGTGCCGCTGCGGCGCCATCTTGGTTATCAAACCGGTCGCGGTGTCACGGTGCTTGTGTTCAAGTCACCCTTATTTTTCTGAATCATGGCCCCAAAGCGAGAGAAGAAATGCCGACAATTTGGATAAAACCCAAGAGGGGCTCTAAAGCCCTTCTTTCAGTGACACGGTGAGTACGGCACGAGAAGATGCCGTGAGAGAGACGACCTCCACGCACCTTGGATTCAGTCTGGTACCAGAATTGGTCTGTTTTACTATGTCGGTTATGGCTGTTAATCTCTTGCTGTGCCTCATTTATGAATTACACTTTATACAGGCGTGTAGGTCCAGGAAAAAACGTAGAACCTAGAGGGGTTTGTTCGATCCTGCATTGCGGGCGACCACTGGGGAGCCTGGGAAGGGGTCCTCCGTGGAGAAGAGGGACAGCTGTGTACAGGGAGAGCCACCACACCCCTCCCCCTTCCCCACCCCCCTCTCCTACCCCCAGTCTCCACTCCAGCTCCCGTTCCAGTGAGTCAGCTGACTTAGCAGTGAGACGGTTTTCAGCCTAGAGCTGCGTCTTCCAAATGCAGGGATGCCCCAGCCTCGCGGAGCAGACTCGGGGTTCTTTCCGTGTGCCCTTTTATGGATTCGGATAGTCTTAATTTCAGGCATAGGACTAGTATACATCTTTTCTTCAAGTCAGTGGTAACGTTTTCCAGGACTGTAGCACGACACCACAAGCTGAACACCGACTTTGGTATAACCCACGGACATTACTCAGACGTGCCCAGGTTGTTGTGCGCTTGCGTGTGTTTCGTTCTACAGAATTTTATCCCGTGTTTGGGTTTGTGCGACCACACCGCGGTCAAGATACAGAACAGTTCCGTCACAGGGGTCCCTCGTGCCACTTTAGTGGCCACGTCACCTTCCACCACTCAGTCCCTGGCAACTCCTAATCAGTTCTCCCTCCCCATAGTTTCGTCATCTCAAGCATCTTACATAAATGCAATCAGACGGTACGTCACCTCCTGAGATGGCCTTTTTTCAGTCACCGTAGTTCTCTTGAAATCTGTTCAGGTTGTTGCATGTATCAGTGGTTTGTTCCTTTTTATTATTGAGTAGTATTCCATGGTATGGATGGACCATCGGTTGTTTTACCCACTGAAGGATATTTCAGTTGTTTCTAGTTTGGGGCTATGATGAATAAAGTTCCTAGGAACACTCATATGATTCTGTGTGTGTGTGTGAACATAAGTTTTAATTTCTCTGGGATAAATACCCAAGAGTGTCACAAAGAAGTAAATATTTAGCTTTGTAAGAAACTGCCAAACTATTTTATGCTTCTTCTAATTGTAAAACTTCTGAGTGTAAGTTGTTTGCAGTTATTCCTTTATTATCCTTTTAATGATTGCAGCATCTATAGAGATATTCCCTGTTTCATTCCCGATATTGTGATTTGTGTCTTCTCTCTTTGATCTTGGCCAGTCTTGCTAGAGGTTTATCAATTCGATTTTTACTTTTAAGAATTAGATTTTTGTCTCATTGATTTTTCTGTTCTTTTGCTATTTTGGGTTTCACAATTTCTCCTTTTTATTATTTCCTTTCTTCTGTATTTTTTGGGTTTATTTTGCTTTTGTTTGTTTATTGAGGTAGGGACTTAGATTATTACTTTAAGACCTTTTCTTTTTTCTAATGTAAATATTTAGTGCTAGAAATTTCCTTCTCAGCATTGCCTTAGCTTCATTCCATGGATTTAGATATGTTGTATTTTCATTTTATTTGCTTCTTTTTTTTTTTTACTTAATTTCTATTGAGACTTCTTTGACCCAAGGATTATTTAGAAGTATGATGTTTAATTTCTAAGTGTCAGGAGGTTTTTTTCTGTTATTGATTTCTGGTTAGTTTTCATATGGTCAGAGAACACAATTTGTATAATTATGCTTTCAAATCTTTTAAATTTGTTAAGATTTGATTTTGGGGCCAGGATAGGGTCTATTTTGATTAATATTCTATGGGCACTTAAAAAAACGTGTATTCTACTATTGTTGGGTGGAGTGGTCCATAGATGTTAGTTATGCTGAGTTATTGAATAGTGCTTATTCACTTATTCCTACCTTTGCTGATTTTCTGTCTAATAGTTATATCAGTTGCCGACACTGGAGTGTTGAAGTACCCAGCTATAATTGTGGATTTGTTTGTTTATTTTTTCAGCTCTATTCATTGGCTTCATGTACCTTGAGGCTCTGTTGTTTAGTGCATTAACAGTACTGCTATGTCTTCTTGATGATTGACCCTATTATAATTATATAATGTCCCCTTTATAATTTTCCTTGATCTGAAGTCTGATATCATTATAGCCACTTCTTTCTTTCTATTGATGTTTGTATGTCTTTTTTTTTTTATCATCTTTCAATCTACCTGTATTGTTTTATTTGAATTAAGTTTCTTATAGGTAAACATATTGTTGGATCATGTTTTGTATTCACTCTGCCAATCTTTGTCTTTTGGTTGATGTAATTAGACCATTATTGATGTATTAGGGCTTAAATCTGCACATAACTCTCCTAGTAATTCTTACGTTCTTCACTGCCACGCACTCATGGTTAAAAACAAAGAAGCACCAATTTCATTTCAAAATGTTCTTGATGAAGCAATAAGAATTATTAATTTTATCGACTCTTGACCCTTGAGTGCATGTCTTTTAAGTATTCTGAATGATGGAATGCTAAGTATACATAAAACACTTTTCTTTGTTTTCTTTGTTTGTTTTTATTTTGTTGGGGTTTTTTGCATAAGTATCATTTTTACTTGAAAGATAACTGACAAACTACAGTTTTTCAGGCTTGGGTGTTTGTCAGACAGTTTCTCAAAAATTACTGAAGTGTGCTTGTCACTTAAAGAAAAACAACTGACAGTATTTGTTGCCAGTGACAAAACTTGAGCTTTCAACAGACAAATTAGGATTTTGGAAGACTTGCATCTATTCCCAATGAACTTGACAGCTTTGCAGTATAAGACCCTTCTGGTTAGATTGGCAGTAATGTGATTTTTGTGATGAAATGTGTCAACATTTGGAAGATTAACATAACTCAATGGAGCAATATGTTTTCTAAATGACCAGTACATGATATCATAAGAACATGCTTGGTTAGAAGATCTTTTCAAAGGGTAAGATATAGGATTTTCATGTAACAGAGTATAAAACAGGTCGTTGATATAGTTTCAGATTCCACATTGCCACTAACCTTGAAAACAATGACCATTTCTTGAGTTTTGGTGTAGTAGAAAATAAGAATATCCACAATAATCTGAAAAAGCTGTTAAAGTACTTGTTTCTTTGCTAACCACATATCTGCATGAGGCTAAATTTTCTCTATGTACTCTAACCAAGCCAATGTATCACAACGGACTAAATGTAGAAGCAGATATGAGAATCCAGCCAGACATTAAAGAGATTTGCAAAAATGCAATATAATTCCACTCACTGAATTTTTTTGTTTTGGAAAATAGAGATTTTTATTAAAAATACTTATGTTAACATGTGATGAGTTTATAGCGATTATTTTTAAATGAATTAGCAAATTTCTAAAATTTCTCAGTTTTAATTTATTATATTGTAAATATATATAAACAAAAGCTCTTTGGGTCCTCAATTTTTCAAAAATGATTGACGACCATTACTATATGGCATAAAATCAGGATCTGATTTTATTTTTTCCACATGGGTAACCAGTTTCCCCAATCTTGAGGTATTCTCAGATAGTCTCCTCTGCCTCTACTGATTTGTAATGTGAATTCCTGCTGTTAGCACGTTTCCATATGCATGTGGGTCTTGACTAGCCTCTTTTTCTGTTACATTTTCCTATTTGTCCATCCACGTTTGTCTTAATTACTATTGCACAATATTATATTGCTGTCTGGAGAGAACTGACATTTATGATATGGCATCCCACCCAGGACCATGGTATCTATTTCCATTTGTTTGGGTCTTCTCTTTATGTCTTTCAATACATATTCCCCCTATTTTCTCCTCAAATTTTTCATATATTTTATAAAATTCATTCTTATAAGAACTTTATAGTTTGTTTGCCGTTGTGATTTTTTAATTAAAAGTGTTAATTAATTGTTACCGTGGTATAGGAATCTTATCAGTTTCTTTGTTGTTAATCTTGTAACCAGAAACTTAACTAAACTCTTTTATCAACTTTAATAGTTTATAGATGCTCCTTAGTTTTCTATGTGGACAATTACACAACCTGCAAATTAACACTATTCTGTTTCTATTTCCTATACTTATTTTTTTTTCTCATCTTATTTCACTGGCTCAGCCCTCAAATATAATGGCAATAGTGGTAATGCTGCATTTCATCAAATGCTGTGACTTACTGAATTAGAATTTCTGATGATGGAGAAGAGTACCTGCTACAGACTTGAGGTTGTCTAATGTGGTGGGTAATGTAGTCTAGGATAGTGGTTAAGAGCATGGCTTTTGGAGTCATATAATCTGAGTTCCCATCATAGTTCTATTTTTTTCTAACTTGTGACCTCGGTAATCACTTAACTTCTTACAGCTTTAGTTACTATATCTGCAAAATCAGAATTAAAAATGGTAGGGACTTACAGTGTTGTCATGCAAATTATATGAAACAAACATTAACTCTTCTTTTGAGACCATCTACCTCAGAGAGGGTAATTGGACCATTACCGACTTCTTACCTGGGCAGCAGTGAAATTTGTCAGAGCACACAGTGCATTTCACTGTTCTTTCCTTCAGGTCAACCCTGCAGTTACTGCTTTGATCTTATGTTGAAGTTCAAAATAGTGAGTGTGCCTACTATACAAATATTAATCTCTTTGTAAAGGCTCCTTGAAAGGAAGAAAAATATTGGGGTAAAGCAAACTTAAATACTTTTTTTCCAAACACACACTATAGTTGTTTGTTAAATCTTGAGAAGTCAGCATCAAGTTGAAATACTGAACTTGGAAATTTGTTTGGCCTTTTGGAAAGGCACTTTCGAAATATTTAACAATATTTTAAGTGAACCTACCCTTTGATCCAAGAATTTCACTTTTAGGAATCTGTGTGACACAATTATTTGCACAAATGCACACAGATCTCTATGATAGAATTTCATTAGAGCACTGTGTCTAGTAATGAAAAATTGGAGACAATTCAAGTGTCCATCAATAGAGAAGTGGTTAAACTGTGGTAGAGCCTTAGAGAGAAAAGCTATGTAGCTATTTGGGAAAGAATACAGTTGATTTATTTAGATGGTCATGAAAAGGTCTTCAAGAAATGTTATTAAGTCATGGGATATGTAGAGTATGTTCTCATTTCTATAAAAAAAACAAAACACGTGTGCATATGTCTATGCATACCCAACTATTACACAGTGATTGGTTTCCCTCTAGGGAAAAGAGAGACTGGAGGAGAGGTGTCAAGGGAATTCTTTCCTTTTAACACATTTCTAGATCATTTGAATTTTTTACAATGAGAATTAATTCACGTGTTGCTTATGTAATGGCGAAACATCGTCAGGACCCTGAACCAGGATAGAGTCCGTCGCCACCAATACAGGCATGAGGCCTGCAGCTCCCCAGCCTATCCCAAGTAGCAGAGTGACCTTGAGTAAGAATCAGCTTTGGGAGAAGGGGAAAGGGGAGCCAGGCCTGAATCACGAGCACTGCCCAGAGGTGTGGGAGGATGAGGCAATATCCCTTCTATTTCTAAGGGAAAGAGTCTCTGCTCAGCATGTAGATCTAATTGGGTGCCTTGATGTCCATGAGAAAAAGTCTTGGTGGCCACCAGCACCATCCAGTGGGTGGCTTTGAACCTGATCACCCTCTATCTACTTGTTGATGACTTCTGGAAGAGAGCCCGGTGGAGAGAGCTGAGCCTGGTAAAAGCTGGTTAATTTCCAAGCAGAGCAACATGGAGCCAAGTCAAGCTCACATTTCGAGGGCACCTGTGAAAGCAGTTCATGACTCACTGCTACGTCCAGTTCCACACCTGGAGGAAGACATCACTGACAGGTTACAAAAGGAGGTGACCTCTGGAGGCTGTTGTGTAAGAGTCTCCTGTGTTTAAAAAGAAACACAACACAGAAAAAAAAAAGATTCTACAGGATTTAAAAATAGTATATATTATGTAGCCCTGATTACAAAATTAACACATGTGCATTTTAATAATAATTATCGTGACATTTATTTTATCAAGCATTTATCCTATGTCAGACACTGTGCTTCAAACTTTACATGCATTTTGTCACTTGGTCTTTATAACAATGTGATGGGAGAGGTCTGTTATTATCTCTACTTTACAGACATGAAAACTGAGGCAAAAAATAAAAAATAAAATAAAACACTTAGGAAAAAATTACCTACAATTCTACCCTCCAGAGTTAATCAACATCCCAATGTATGTTCTTTCAGTAATTCTTTCCACATATTTTTTTCTTATAAAACTAATATTCAACTATTTATCTTTCCATAGCCAGCCTTGTTTACTTAGCACTATTGATAGATAAAGATGATCTTTTCTGTGGGCAAAGTAGAGACCCTCATCCTAAGAAGAGTATTCCCCTTCCCTCCTATGCTCTTTCAGTGGGTCCCGATTTTGCTCACCCTGGCTGCTGCATCAAGAGTGGATTGTGGGGGTTCACGGGTGGAACCGTAACAGCTCTAGCAATTATTCAGATGATGGACAATGAGGTGGTATGAAGGGGATGGATTTGGGGAATGCTTTTGTAGTATAGTTAACAGATCTGCAGATGGGAAAAAGCGAGGAAGCTCCAGCCTCGTTCGTCTCTTGCCAGTTCCTAACTCAAATGTGATGCTGTAGCCATCCTTGGCTGTCCTCCCTGCCTCTCCTTGCTAGGTCTTTGTGTGTGTTTCCCCTCTGTCTCATCTACTCCTTTTCTCTTCTTTCACTCTCCTTTCTTCTTGCACAACTGATTCATTCTTTGAGTGTCAATTTAAAGGTCACCACTTCCTCGGAGACAGCTTTCTGATACCCAAACTAGCGTAATGCTCCCTCCTGCCAAAACATGTGTCCACTCTATTGTGATAGCTGACTTGATTGTCTGTCTTTGAACTCTGTGAGGATGGGGAATGCGTGTATCTTGTTCTGCATTTGCAGTGCTAGGCCCAATGCATGGCACATACTAGGCACTCAATAAACAGTGCATGCAAGAAGGGCCATTGTCACATTCAGCCTGTTGGTCAGTGCCAAGTATTTGGAATACGCAGCCCTGTAGGCTATGAGATGACAGTTGCACTACTCCGAGCTATCAGATTCAGGTGACAAAGCTTATTCAGCTGGCTCAACCTAAAGAAAAAAGTTATCAGCTTATGTCCCTGAACAGATTGATCTAATTCAGGCATGGAGGAGTCCAGTTCTGGATAAGCAGGACTCAGTTTCTCCATCTTCTCTGTATTCTGCATCCACCAGTGTTGGCTTCCCTTTCAGACAAGTGCTTTCCACGTGGCGCTCTCAACAGCTCCAAGCTTACATTAGCCATCAGCTAGCAATCCCACAAGAGAGAGTACGCTTCCACAGTAGTTTCAGTAAAAGTCTTGAGGCTGGCTTCTCATTGCTCCTACTTGGGTAATTTGCCCAGACCAGAACCAATTACTATGGCAGGAGAGATAGGAAGAGGTGGTGGTGGAATAATTTCATTGGCCAGTTTCTGGGTTATATGCCAAGTCTCTCAAAGGAACATCAGGAACTGGATGCTGGCTAGGGCAAAAGAACAGATATCATTCAGAGGTCACTGGGTTTGAGGAGCTGGATTTTGAGGCCAGAGGCCTGATCTTGACCTTGCCATCTGTTAGTAAATGTCCTGGCCATTCAGGTAGTCACACTGCCTTTCTATAAATGGGACCATCAGTTAAATCCCAATTACTGCCAGCTCTGGGAAGCTCACCTTCTTTTTCCATCCCAGTTGCTTAGTTTCTTCAGAAAAGCATTTGGATCGTCTCTAAACCATTTCCACCTTGAGAAATGTGACTTATGAGGAAACTATGCGTCTACATTTTATGTACATTCTGGTCATTTCAGTAATAGGTTCTGAGACACTGTTTATCTCCCCCAGTCCCGTCCCACGCATAAACTGCCATTTCCATCTGTTTCATCAGAGGGAAATGGGGAAAGGTATTTGCTTTCTTTTCACAAAAAGAAAAGGAGGCAAACAAATAACAATAGAAACTACGCTAAAGCCTAAAACCAATTCGATGACATCCAGATTATCCTATGCACCATTTTATTCATATTCAACTAGTTCCTCCACCTGCAAACGAGTAATTCTTGGGAGCTGGCCTAGTTCGTGAGCAACTAAGGGAATAATTAGAAATCTGGCAAATCCATTATTTGAGAGGCCCTGCTGATGATTTAGAGACTATGAAAACTGGAAGATTGTTTTGCCCTTAATTGGGCTACTTTCAAAGATTCTTTTAGTTGTAGGTAACCGAAAGGTGATATTGCTTAAGGATTCTGGGGCCGTATACGTTAGGGTTCTCTAGAGAAACCCAGTGAAGTATATGTATATGTGGGGAGAGAGAGGGGAATTGGCTCATGGAATTCTGGAGGCTGAGAATTCTCATGATCTGCCATCTGTAAGCTGGAGACCCAGGAGAGCCTGTGGGGTAATTCAATCTGAGTCTGGAGGAAGGCCTGAGAACCAGGTGGGCTGATGATATAAATACCAGTACGAGGGCAGGAGAATGTGAGATTGAGATGTCTCAGTTCAATCAGTGAGGGAGGAAATAAAAAGGATGAATTCTTCCTCCTTCTGTCTTTTGCTGTTTTCAGGCCCGCAACAAATTGGACCCGCCTACCCACATTGGGGAGGGCCATCTACTTCACAAGAGTCCACCCATTCAGGTGCACATCTCATCTGGAAACACACAGACACCCCAGAAACCATGTTTAATCTGCAAAATGTAAAATTAACCATCACAGGAGTGTCTCACAAACCCAAGCTTGGAGTGACATTGGAATTCAAGAAGGGATCAGAGTATGTTTTGAACCAAGGAAGTTACCTTCCTTCACCGCCACTCCTCGTCTGTGCTTTTCTCTTTATGTCTCCCTTGTTCTTCTGTCTCATGGAAGAGTGGCTTTCTCCACTTTTCTCTGTTTGTGGCAATCAGTTACCAGGTCTATGTTTTAAGACAGCAGTTAGATTGAAACTGGAATCTTCATCTCAGTACCAAAGTCTCAGGCAAGGAGCCTATTGGTCCAATGGGGTCAGATGTCTCTGCTCCATCCAATCAGATGGGGTGAACATGACCATGTGGATGGTTCAGAGAAAACCCAGAAAAGGTGGTGTTCTGTTTTTTTTCAAGTGCATATTGTGTTCTGCTACTAATTAAAATTGAACTGCAGTGAAATCTTATTACCCTTACCTCTTTTAAATAAAGCTGAGATGGCCTACTCCAGTCCATAGTCTGATCTAGGGGACCAGATTACTGGGGTTTGAATCCTAGCCTCAGTATTTGCTGGCTGTGTGACTTTAGATAAATTACTTAACTCGCTTCTGCCTTAGTTTTCTCATCTAACAAACAGATCTAATAATAGTACCTACCTGATGTGGTGGTTGGGATCATTTAAGGTGTTAACGTAAATAAAAATGCTCAAAATTCTGCCTGGCGAATATTAAAGGCTTAGTAAATAATAGCTGTTATTATTCTTACTGTAAAGTTCATCTCAATTATGGCCTAGATTATTTCTCAGATTATACAAAATATAGAAGATACTTGAAAGAAAAGTTTGGTGACTATAGCAAAATAGGGCTAAATAACCATTACTAAAATTGAAGATATCATTGCTGTTGCCTTTGGGGTTATAATTTGAATTCTGGGTGGTATTTTGGTTTATAACCTTACAAGCTTAGATAGGGGTTCCTCTAAACAAGCTTATGCAAATAATTAGCAGTTCTCATTTTACCTGGCAAGAAAAATCAATAATTTTACTGAGTTTATCAGCAGAATAAGTTTGGAACTTAAAGCCCTTAATAGTCTAGTTTATAAAAAGGCAGGTTAAAGAATTTCTTTTCCTGGTTGTCTAAAGGATCATTAAAGACAAGGGTCCGAAACCTTTTCTTAAAGAATTGATAGCAAATATTTTTGTCTTTGTGGCCAAAGGTCCCTTTTCCAACTCTTCAGCTCTCTTGTAGTATGAAACAGCCCTAGGCCATATGTAGACAAATGGGCATGGCTGTGTCCCAATAAAGCTTTATTTATGGGCACTGAAATTTGAATTTTGTATAATTTTCACATCATGATCTATTATTTTTCTTCTGATTTCCCTCCCCAACCATTAAAAAAACAATGTAGAAATCATTCTTAGCTTACAGTACAAACACTGGTGGTGGGCTGGATTTGGCCCTTGGGTTGTAGTTTGCAAACGTTGCTTTAGGAGATGGTTGTGTTGGCATTCCAACCGTAGGCAGGGGAGAGACAAGGGGACTACCCTGGACCCACAGTCCTGTTACCCCAGAGGCATGTCATCCCTTCCGCTCCTCCTTACATATTTCTCTTAGAAGATGTAGAATATTTGTATGACTCTTAGTGATATGTCACAGAAAACTCAAGCCGCTTAGGTAAAAAGAAAATATATTGGAAGATATTACTCTAAGGGTGGTTGATCCAGGGGCTCATAGTACCTCATTTGTTTCTCTTTATCTCTTGCCTCTTCTCTGCTCCAGGAAGATTTGCTCCCAGGATCCACACAATGGTAGGTTCAAGTGCAGCTGGACACCTGGAAGGGTTTCTATTCCCCTAAGAGTTCACGAACACGTTCTGGGCCTGATTACTTTTGTTTTTCTCATCAGGCCCCATGCCCACCTGAACCAGCCCCAGTGGCTGGGGAAACAGAATGCCACACCTTGGCGAGGTCAGCCCCACGATCCCCAAGACCTGGGCACATTGATGCCCCAATAGTAATAGGGGTCTTATTACCAAAGAAAGGTGAATGAATGTGGGGAGGCAGAATCAGCAAATGTCCACCCCACACTGAGGACATCACACTGTGACATTTAAAATCTAAATGCCCTGAACGAAATGAGTGGAGGAGCTGCCCGGAGCAGGAAATTGCCACTCACACCCCCTGTTCTGGAAGGAATTGTTTACCTTCCCTTTGGCAACATTTTCTTTGCAGGTTCCAGGTTCTCTTGGAGCAGACCTGGACTTGGCAAACCCAGAGCTGCAGAATTTTTTTTTTTTTTCCCGTTTTCCGTGCAATCAGGTGGCTTGGACTCACAGCACTCCATTGATTGAAATTCTGTTTAAGGGAAGCTGTGACTTGAATAGCTAATGGCCTGGCTCAGCCACTCACCCCCTCAGGAAAGGCAGAGTTTTCCAAGCTCAGTGGGTATTGTCGGCAGTTTACTCTACTCTTTCCCATACCACAGAATCTAGCTTTTCCTACCTTTCCCCAAATTTAATTGACCATCTTAAGTTTGTCCCATAGTATGCTTCATTCCGACTCTGTTTTTCTTTTATTCTCAGTGACCCATTCCAGATTCAGTATCTTCCCCCACCTGCCCCATCCTCTCCGAACCAAGACTGTGGCCCTCAGTTACCTGTGCTCACGTTAAGAGATGTCAAGCAGGTGTGGGGGAGGAAGAATAATCTTTTTCCTCTACCTACCTTAGGATCTCTGGCTGGGGCTCTGTAAACTAGACTGACAAAAGACAGATTAATAAGAGAGAGAAAAAAGCAAGTTTATTAACTTGTGCTTTGCACCTGTATGTGGGAACCCTCAGCGATGAGTAACTTGTAAGGTGCTTAAACCTGGGCTTTTATAGCATCTTAACAAAAAAAACAATAAATTTTTAGAGACGTGACAAGACAAAGGAAAAGGACATTGAATTTATTATGGGAAGGAAAATCTAGGGGGGAAAACTGATGGAAGGTAAGGGCTAGTTAGTAAATTTGTTGTGTAGATTCCTCTGGTGCTGTCTTCAGGTTAAAGACCTCTTGTTTCTGGTGATTAGCATCTTCCTGGTAGAGAGAGGAAGGGAGACAGCTTTATAAGTTTATGCCTGCTTTTAGGCTTGTGTTTTTTTTTTTTTCAATTGCCTTCAGCTCAAAATAATTCTTATGCCAAAGTGGCAAATTTGGGGTAGCATATTCTGTTATCCTTGACAAGGAAGCCTCAGGACATACTCCAGGGTTTAATGAGGTCTGGGCTGGTATTTCAGACCCCCCAGCCTTGTGTGCCTGGGTGCATGTGCCCCAAAACACTCTGCCTCCTTGCGACACCCCAGGCCCTTCGGCCTGTCTGTGGGAACGGGATGGCCAGCAACCTCAGGGCTGTCCCACCCTGTGCAAAGATCCACGGAGAGCGGGAGCTGCAGAGATAGCTGTGCCTAAGTTGGAAGAAGCAGCAAGCATCTGCATCACAGCGATAGTGCATTTATTGATTGCATTTATTTTATTTCATTGCATTTATTGATCGCTTGTTATGACCATGCCCCAGACTAAGCACTTGGCACATATTAGGATGCATTTAATCTTTCAACAGCTTTCTGGAGCAAGAGCAAGAGGCTGGTCTTCCTACTGCTATGCTTGCTCCCATAACAGTGCACACTCTCACGGGAGATGGTGACTTTTAAAAACACCATCAGACCCCGTTGCACCGCTGCCTAAAATCCTTACGTGGGTCAACCACTGGGATTTTCCAGGTTTTTTCTTGCCACAGCCTATGGGCTTTCTATCATTTGGACCCTTCCTGTCTCTCTGTCCTGTGACACTCCTTTCTTCTCTGTCAACTCCACCCACGTCAACCTTCTTTCTGTTCTTGAATGTGAAGCTTGTACCATCTCAAATGCCTTTGCAATTCCACCTGCCTGTAGCATTGGGTCATTCAGTGTCAGCTCAAATGTCACTTTCCCAGAGAGCTGTCTTCCCTGACTCACTGTCTGAAGGAGTCACCCATCAATTACCTTCCATCTCATAAGCGCATTTTACTCTCTGCACAGCCCTTTCAAATTAAAGGACATGATTCGTTTATCTTTTTACCTGCCTCCCATCTTCCTCAATAAGATAGCTGTATTGTGTCTGAATAAACGAAGAGTCCTCAAATGACATTTGAGGCCACGTCATTTGCCCAGGCCCCCATAGAGAAATGACTATCCAGCGGGCCAGAGCCCTGAGCGTTCAGAAGGGATGAGGAAAGAATATGAATCAGTGCCTACAAAAAGGATCCCAGCTGGCTGAATCTTTGCCTAGCTTTTGTGCCCAGTTTTTTTTTTTGTTGTTGTTGTTTGTTTTTGTTCTTTGGCATCTTCAGCTTTTTAGCAGTCAGGTTGACCTTGGGACTTGAACACTCAGATTCTGCATCTCTTGCAGGATTGCTGGGGACCTGGTCCTCGCCACATGCTCACTTCTAGCTTGGACACATACAGAAGTTCTGGGTTTTTGCTCCACGGACATGGGATCCCCTTCATCTTTTAGTGTGGAAGTGTATATCTTTTTCTAATTGTAAAAATAATACCATGCTCTGCCCTGAAGACAGTCTTCGTTAACTTCCCACTCTGTAAGTGTGGGCTCTGCTCAGTGACTTCCTTCCAATGAGGACAAATTGGGAAGGCAGAGCAGGGAGAGTGACCGACTCTTCAGTGGATAAACTTGACAAGCAGTACTCAGCCAGGTGATCCATCCAGATCAACACCAACAGTGACAGGTCATCTTTACTGTATGTGCCTTTGATAGAAAGGGATGAGAAGGACACTCTCCCTCTATAGTCATCCTTCCGAAAACCCACAACCCCAATGTAATTATCAGAAAAGCATCAGACAAATCCCAATTGAAGGGCACTCCAAAAAAAAAAAAAAATACCTGATGAGCACTCCTCAAAACTGTCAAGGTCATCATCAAAAACAAGGACAGGGTGAGAAACTCATCTCCAACAGGAGCCTAAGGAGACATGATGACTAAATGTCACGTGGTATCCTGGATGGAATCCCAGAACACAGGACTTTAAGTAGAAACCAAGGAAATATGAACAAAGTGTGGACTTCAGTTAACTTAAAACAATTCCTGAGTATTTCTAGTCCTGATAGTTTTAACTTTGTGATTGATCTCTCTGTTTGGGGCTCTCATGATGGACTTTCAATCCAGCATCTTTATTTCCACACTTGCCTTTCTTCTCGGGCCATGATCTGGCTTCCCAGTTTGAAGTCTTTGTTGGTGAACATTGAACTGGGCCCACCCGTGCTTGCAGATAGCCCATGCCCAGGCTTCTCTGGCAGGTTTTTCTCTGACCCACAAGCATCCCAAAGCACACCCCAAACCAGCCCCATTTATCCCATGCTATTCCCCAGTCTCAAACTTACTGAATAAAAACAATATTCTCCAGGCAGTTTATCTCCTCAGGAAAGTTTCCAGCCAGTAAGGGATGAAATGAGCCACATGATTTCCAAGCTAAGCAGTTTTTAAAAACTGAAATATTACTTTAGACAGTCCCAATTTATTTTCCTTTAAATTCCAATCATTTTAGCCCCACTAAGCGTGGTTTTAAGCAGCACCATCTGGTTCTCTATCCACTCTTGCATGACCTGGGTCCTCTGCTTAATTCTGAATCAGTTTGTGAATTGGAAATGTTAGAGAGTCTTAGTAAAAATGCATGAATCACAGCTCAGGATAGATTCATAATTGTCTATATTCATGAAGCCTGAGATTGCAGGGCTAGAGGATATTTTTTTTTTTTTTTAAAAAAAGAACCTTGAAAAATGAACCTGCAGAAGTACTGAGAATCATTTGTTGCTTATGCAGTTTAAATTGGAAGATTATCATATTGTTATTACAGAGTTATCAATTTCCACAGTTTTAATTTAGCATCTCTAACAATTTTCTCCAAATTAGGAAGAATACTTTATTGTCTGGTATGGTCTCAAAGGGCCTCATAAACCAATCTGAGCCCTTCCGCCGGGGGTTTGAGAGAAATATGACAAAGGTTTGGTGACTCACTGACGGTCGCTTGGAAGTGTTGGCGTGAGGACGCTAAGTAACGAAAAATGACGTTAGAGATTGTTAAACGAATTGCCGGAACTCACGAAGCCCCAGCCTGAAGGTAATACACATGAGCCAATGGAAACCTTTCTGGGAATCCCCATGGGAATGCAGCCCCAGTCTGTGTTGCAGTCTTGGGAACATCCTCAGTGGTGATGAACCTTGGGTAGGTTTTTCGAAATTGCCAATAGTCATTCTGAGCCAAGGTGTGCAAATACAGTGAGTAATCAAATTATGCGAATCTAAAAAAAAAGGAATATCAACATGCTACACTGCTTTTCCCGAATGGCTCATAAACTGAGTTGAAAACATTTGTCAAAGAAGATTTTGTTTATTAATACCTAGGCTTGTTTCAGAAAGGATTTAATAGTCATATAAGAGTCTAAGAAAAGTTTAAAAACACTTGAGGAATGTTGGTATTATTAGAAGTATAAAGCATTTCAAGATCATTCCTTCAGGGATAGTATTCTAGAATATTTGTTTAAAAATGTTATTTCCATTACCTTAATAGCAAATCTCCTCCTTTGCTCCCCTCCCCACCAGGCCTATGTTGGTTTTATGAGTGGTGTGGGTGGGCCAGATGATGGTGTGGGATGGGACAGTGTATGCGGTCGGGTATTCTGGGGAGGGAGGTAACGTGAGGGAAGGGGTTCCTCAAGGGCTGATTCCTTCTGTCCTTCTCCACTCTTAGCTCCAGCTGTGGTGGAGGTCTGAGGTTGGCTGCTATCACTTTTGATGGTCGTCGTGATGGTGATGATGATCGTGTCGGTAATGGTAATGAGGATGGTGGCAATGATGGTGATGGCGAGGATGATAATCACCACTCACCAAGGCCTCATTCTGTCTTCATCATCATGTAATAGCCTTACGTACAATCTCTCATTCACTCCTCGTCGCAATGAGTAGCTTCTATTATTATCCCCACTTAATAGTTGATGGATACTGAGGGGAGGGGAAGGTTTCATAACCCACTTACCAACTATGCAAATAATTATTATGGAATGAACAAATACAGCAAATGAGGATTAGTAGACCCACTTTAAAAGTGAGAAAAGAGACACTTGGAGGGTTTCAACAATTTTTCTGGGGGCACAAGCCAGCAGGGGGGGCAGAGCCGATATTCCGACCTGAGTCATGCTGTCAGCCAAGTGGCACGGGGTGGTGTGGGCAGTGCCCAGTGAGCAGGACAGCAGTCTCACTGCCTGATTGTCCTCCATCCTTCAGGGAATCTAGGTCCCTCCTTATAGACCATAGTTACTGCCCTCGAGGGTGATAATGACCCCACAATAGGACCTTCCACAGTAGGTCTATATGGCCTTCTCTATTATGTGCACTGGGATAGGCTGAATAATGGCCCCCCCTCCCAAAAGATGTCCACACCCTAATCCATGGGCCCTGAGAATATGTTACCCTATAGGCAAACAAGAATTAAGGTGCTCTGGAGCACGACTGAAAAAGTGGGTCTAAGCCAGTGATTCTCGACCAGGGAATTTTGTCCTCCAGGATATACAGGCAAATGTTTGAAGTCGTTTGGGGTTGGTGGGAGGATGCTACCAGCATTTAGTGGGTGCTACTAAACATCTTGCAATGCACAGGACAGAACCTACAGGAAAGAATGATCTGGCCCCAAATGTCATTAGTGCCCAGGGTGAGAAACTCAGGTTGGAATGAAGTGCTCAGAGGCTGCTGAGGAGAAGAGAAATACAACTTCTTGCTTCGGCTTTGGTTCCTGAGCTCTGAGGATGAGCCTTCAGATGGTCTCACATCCTACTTCCTTACCCCTCCAATTTACAGATAAGAAAACTGAGGCTTAGAGAAGTCATTTTTCCCAAGGTTAGCTGTTAGAAAGCAGCAGAGCCAGGATTTAAACCCAAGTCGGCCCTACTCCAGCACCTGTCTTAACTCGGCTGCTGATTGTGCATTTTCCTAATTGCTTTTGTGACCTCGGACAAGTCAGATGTGGCAGAGAAAACAGGAACTCAGAGAAGCTAGACAATGTGCCCAAAGTCACATTAGAGAATAATGACCGTGGCCAAGATTTAGAGGCAAGTCAGTTTCCTCAGGTGCAAAACCTTACAGGGTTGATTGTGAAAATAAAGAGACATTATGTATGGGGAGACGCTGGGCCACAGGGGGTGTGATTACTCACAGGGCCCAGTGGCACCCTCCTTCATGAAGTGGGCCGGGGGAATGGAGCAGCCAGGAGCTGCTGAATTAAAAGCGGTTCCTTCATCTTCTTGGGGAGATGGTGACTCATTAAAAGCAACCGGCCGTTTCCCATTATATTCACGTTATAGAGAGAAGGCGAGGTGCGTGGTATATCCCATAATAAGATGTTTGGGGGTTGAAATGAGCCTCTTTCCTGCATGAATGATGGATGATGATAAAAGGCTGGGGTGTCGCCATGAACCTTTGAAATGCATCAGAATATCCGCCCCCCAGTCATTGGAGCTCAGGTGTATTTCTCTAGTCGTTTAAACGAATGGTTTGAGTTGATACTGGAAAGACACACCTGTGCCCACTCAGGGTGGTGGACCAAGGGCCTGGGTCCCTGATGGAGGGCTGGTGAGGCCCCCTCGGACCCTCCGTTCAGGGCAGGCATGGGTCTGTCAGAGTTGGAGGACTGCAGTCTTACCGAGAGGGGCAGAGGAATGTCCCAAATGACCAGAGCTCTGTTGTTCTCATCACACAGTTGGTGGTAGAGCCCGAACATGACCTGGGATCTGTCCAAATCTAGCATCAAGGGTAAGCTGCTGGTGAGCCAGTGACCACCACAGAGCATATGAAGCAATCTTACCCTCCAACATGGAAGCCCCTTGTCAGAAGGTCAGCTTGACAAGGGCAAGGATTTTGTCTGTTTTGTTCCAGCTCCATTGCTTAGAGCACTGTCTGGTATGAAGCAGGTTTTCAGTGCATAATTATCAAATGAATAATAAGAGCAAACATTACAGAGAGAGAGCAAGAGAGATGGAGAGAACTTTCTGTGTGCCTGGCACTTACATAAATTGCCTGAGAAATGTGTATGATTGTCCCATGTTGCAGCCCATGATGCAGATGAAGAAACTGAGGCCCCGAGTCAACAACTTATGAGAAACAGGTTAGTGTGAGAGCCAACCCCTGAGACCCCAGAATCCATGCTCATAACTATCCCCTTCATTTGCCCTCTTTAAGGGCTGACCTATTCCCATGGTGCCTGCACACACCAACTCTTTTCCTTTTTTCCCCACTTTATTTTAAGTCTGTCTTGAATAGGTAACATCTGCTGTGGTAAAATGTCAGACGATATAGCTAACAGTATAGCACCAACATCAACATCTTTGTGATGTCAGCCATGGTAGGAACTAAGTGAAGGGTGTATGGGAGATCTCTGAAGTACCTTTGCAACTTTTCTATGACTCTGATTATTCCAAAATAAAAAGTTTTTTAAACAATTTAAACACCAGAAAAGGACATATGAGGTGAAAGGTGATTCTCCCCAAAACTGATGACCCCACATCCTCCAAAGCATCAACTATGACCTTTCTCTATAAGGACGCTTGATACCTAATAAATGTTTGTGAGACAGAAGTGAATAGGTCCATCTTTGATTAATTGCCTCTGTGATATGAGTTGGATTGAAATAATGACTCAGAATGGCTGATTCAATTTGGGGTGAATAATTTAACAAATGATTGAGAATTGTTTCTTCAGGCCTGAGTTCTCATCTCATTTCTAATGAGAACTCAAGAGTTTGGGTCCAGTACTGTTTGTCCAGGGACCTCAGACCTACATCCTGTCATGTCATTCCACATCCTGTCCCACATGTATATGAGGCTAACCTAAAGAAACTATAAGATCCTTCCAACCCAAAGGACTAGAATTCGATTTTCTCTTTTTCCAATTGTCAAAAATTTTTTTAAATTTATTTTATTAGTTTTAAGTATACAGTACATTGGCTAGACATTTATATAGTTTATAAAACAACCCCCCCACCCCCTGATTACTCTTTTTCTCCTCTGTCTCTGTACCTAGCCATTGCATTAATGCTGACTTCATTCCCTATGCCATGCTCCCCATCCTTGTGGCCATCTATCAACTACTAATTTGTGCTTCTTTAACCCTTCACCCCATTCTCCCAGCCCCCCAACCTCCCTCCTCTCTGTCTGTCACTAGAATGTTTGTCACCAGAATATTTGTGAGTCTGTTATTGATTAGTTTGTTCTTTTTGTTCCTTAGATTCTGCATATAAGTGAAATCACATGGTATTTTGTCTGTCTGACTCATTTCACTCAGCATAATAACCTCTAGGTCCATCCACGTCGTTGCGAATGGTTGGATTTCATTTTTTTTTTAATGGCTGAGTAATATTCTATTATATACATGAACCATAACTTCTTTATCCAGTTGTCCGTTGATGGGCATTTAGGTTGCTTCTATATCTTGGCTATTGTAAATTGTGCTGCCATGAATATAGGGGTGCATAGACCTTTATGACTTAATTATTTTGGTTTTCTTTGGATAAATACCCATAAGTGCAATTGCTGGGTCAAAAGGTAGATCCATTTTTAAAATTTTCAGCAACCTCCAAACTGTTCTCCATAGTGGCTGTACCAATTTGCAATCCCACCAACAATGTATGAGGGTTCCCTTTTCTGCACATCCTTGCCCACACTTGTTGTTCTTTGATTTATTGATGATAGGCAATTATCAACCTTTATGATTATTAAAGAAGAAAGCTTCAACTTGGTTTGTCTTTAATGTCTCTCTAGTGCTTGTTAACTTTCTAGTACTTGCTAATCTACCTTGTCAAGAGAGAAAAATTAGGCTTCAATCTGAGACTTGAGCAGGCTACAGAATTTAGCCAGAATTTGGTAACATCACTTTGTTTCCATTGAACTTATTTTTATGGGTATTTTCTAATTATGCCAAGCTATAGTGACTCATTATTTATGGATATGAAATAAAATTTCCTTTAAAAAGTTTATTTGAATTTTTTTTTAAGTCAACTGGCTATAACAAAATACCATAGACTGGCTTAAACAACAGACATTTATTATATCTCATAGTTCTGGAGGCTGAGAAGTTCAAGGTTTGATGAGAACCCTCTTCATCATATGTAGATGTCCCCTTTCTTGTCATGTCCTTACATGGTGGAGAGCAGAGAGAGGAAACAAACTCATAAGTCCCTTTTTCCTTTAGGGGACCCCCACCCTCATGACCTCATCTAACCCTAATTACCTCTCCAAGGCCCCACTTCTAAATACCATCACATTGGGGGATAGTGTCTCAACATATGGGTTTGAGGTGGGGGCACACCAACACACAGTCCATAATACATGGCATGTGGCTGCAGCGATTGAGATTCTGGAGATGCTGTTCTGTAGCCCTTTGACCTCTAGCATGAGCTTTGGAATAGCGTAGACTCGAGTCTGAGCCCCAGCTCTGCCCCTCATTGGTTGAGTGATTTTGGCCAATCACTTACGATCTCTCAGAACTTCATCTATAAAGGGTGATATTGATGATACCTACCTGCCGAGGTATTTTCAGAGTATGAGACAGTGCTCACAGTATGGGTGAGACCTGGAGCATATACAAGGTGTATAAAGTTATGAAGCGGAAAAAAAATGCAGAGGTTTGCCTAGGGGACCCTGGGCTTAAATCCCTACTGTGACCCATGGTTGGAAAAGGCAGACCAGAGAAGGCTCGCTTATCTCTGGTCCCCAGTAGTGTTGCCCTTCTCACTTAAATTATAAGTTTCTAGGAGCCTGCCAGCCCTCATTCATATCACTCCTGTCACCATCCATGTCCCTGGGTGGCTTTAGATTTTAGAGACAAGTGACTAATGCTGCCGGCGTGTCCCAGTCAGTCATACCCGGTGCTCAGCTCTTGTTTGTCGGTGCTGTGGTGCTCATGAGGCATGCATCTTCCCAGTCTGGCATTTGGGGATAAAAAGATGGATTTAGCTGCTTCTTCCCCCAGAGGTGACTCAGCTCCTGGAAACTCAGTGACGGCAATGGCAGTTGGAGCCCCGGGGACTTCTGTGCCTTAGTGCTTCTCTGTCTACACAGCAGCCTGGTTCCGCCTAGAATATGCAGTAAAACCTCATAGAGACTGTCTTGTCTAGCCAGCCTGAAACACTGTCTGCCTCCTTCCAGGATTTGTCCTCCTCACAGACACATTCATTGTCAGCTGGTGGATGCCTGCCTTCCAGCTGGAAAATGTGGTTGTGAAGGTTCCCATCAAGCTAGTTCTACCACACAAATTCACACTGAAAAGAAACCCACCGTGCGTAATAATCATTTATGCACATTCCCTGCCAACGTTTCTCAGAGTCTGGTCTGAAGACATCCCACACAGAGGTCTCCGCGGGCAGAGATAGAGAATCTACCTTTTTGACATGCTCCCCTGATAATCACCATACCCACCAGTGCTTGAGAACAGCTAGCGCTCTCCATGTACCTATTACAAGAGAATATACTCAGTTCTCTGGGATGGTAAGGTGATGATGGGACATCATGAGTGGAGAGATAGTTTTTAAATGAATATGATTGATGACAGCGAGGGCTTACTCCTTTTCCTGAACCTCAATTTGCTCATCTGTCCAATGGGATTGATACCAGTATTGACCACTCAGGGCTGTTTTGAGAATGAAATCGTGGCAGGTGATAAATGCTCAATAAATGTTAGCTATTATTGTTACTGGGCAAACCTTTTTTTTCTTTTTCCCACCTTTAAACTGGAGAAATCATAGATAGCATCTACTATTTGGGCAGGAGTTGGCAAACTTTTTCCGTAAAGGGCCAGGTAGTAAATATTTGAGGTTTTGTGGGCCATATGGTCTACTCAGTTCAGTTGCTGTAGTACAAAAGCAGCCATGAATAACCTGTAAATGAATGAGCATGGCCGGTGTTCCAGTAAAACTTCACTTACAAAATCAGGCAGGGGAGCCAGATTTGGCTCATGGCTGTAGCTTGCTAACCCCTGATCTTGGGTGTTGTAAAGATTAAGTGAGATGCGGCCTAGGCTTCATTCCTTTCTCCAAGGGTAAGGAAAGCATTTGTGAGCAAGACCTTTCAACGAGGGTATGAGCCCCTTTCTCGTTCCAAAATCCAAGCTAAATGTTCATCTTAGCACCTGGAGCATGCCAGTCCATGGGGTGTGATTAATTCTCTTTATCGCACAGTTTGCCCTAGGGTGCTTTGCCATTTTCAGCATCTGTCTCATGGAAATCAGGTTGCCCAGCTGAACCATGATGTGAGAAACTCATTTATATGTGCAGGGTGATTCACTTTGAGCTTTTGCATCCACACAGGCGTTTAACCCTCACCTCGAGGTTATAGAATGTCCTGGAGAGGAGGCAGGGATGGGGGCAGAGAGAGAGAAACCTGGGTTTGAATTCTGTCTCCGGAACGTTCCTGTCATGGGATGTTGAGTAAGTCATTTTCCTTCTCTCGGCCTCAGAATCATCATCTGTAGAAGAGAGAGATTAAATGAGATAACACATATAAAGCCCCTGCACAGTGTAACGCATGGTAGCTATTGAACTCCATAGCTACCAAAAAGTGATGCTAAGTGATAAGGGGCTTATTCAGGGTAATATAACTGGTGAATGGGTTCAGACCAAGCTGATTGTCACCATGCCCTATCCCCTGGCAGCTTCATGGAAACTTTGCTGTTTCCAGCTAGGGCTGTTCTCCATGTCCAGGGACTAAAATCCTCAGAGAGTCTGACATTGCGGTCAGGGAGTTTACAAGCCTGTGACCATTCATCACTGTAGCAGCTTAAATCGTGTTCTCCCAAAGTTCAACTCCTCCCAGAACCTCAGAACATGACCTCATTTGGAAATAGGGTCTTTGTAGAGGTAATTAAAATAAAGGTCAGAATGAGATCATATTGGATTAGAGCTGGCCCTAACTCCAACAGGATGGAAAAGAACAGAGCCACAGGGAAGAAGGCCACGTGAAAAAGGCAAAGGTTGGGGCAATGCTGCCACAAGTTGAGGATTGACAAGCGCCACCGGGGTCTGGGAGAGGCACAGAAGGATCCTTCCCCAGAGCTTTTGGGGAGAGCAAAGCCCTGCTGACACCTTGATTTGGGACTTTTGGCCTCCAGAAGTGTGAGAGAAGAAATTCCTGTTGTTTTAAGCCACCCAGTTTGCAGCCCCAGGAGACTCAGACACTGCTCTTGACTCTTAAGATATGAGCGAATAGGGGTGTCAGACTCAGAATGCCTGCAGGCATCTGAGACAAGAGTATGCATTGTGGAGGCACCCATGGGCTCAGCTTTGAGTTTTTGTTTATTTGAGAGAGAGAGAGAGAAAGAGAGAGAGAGAGAGAGAGAGAATATGAGAATATTGTAATCCTGTTTGCTTGTGGCAAGGACAAAGAGATGGCATGGCAGAGAGGGCTCAGTGGTGGTAATGCAAGCAGTCGTAGCCTTGCATTGAGCCTGATGTGCCTTGGCGAAATTCAGTCCTCAAAGCTGCCCCAGGTGGCTGGGTCTCTGAGTACCCTCACATTACAGAGAAGGAAACTGAGTCACGAGAGATTAATTCTCCAAGGCCAGACAGCTAGCGAGAGGCAGAGCCACCACTCAAACCCAGGCATTTGATTCCAGAATACCCCCTACCTCCCAACCCCAGGTCACCACAGCCCTCTATAGCCTTGTGCCCAGAGCTGATGCTTGTTGAAGTCAGTCCTCTATTCTGGTTGGAGCCAAGCACGCAGTAATGCTCAATTAATATTAATATTTTAATCTTATTTCTCCTTCCTTCCCTCCTTCCTCAAGCCAGGCCTTTGGTGGAGAGGAGGCAGGTAATTTTGGCTTAAGGAATGGATGTGTTAGGGGGCTGGAGATTGTTGAAGGGTATGGCAATTTACCAAAAATCTGACTCCTAGTGAAGAACTCGGGGTCAGGAGCTGCCCACAAAGAAATAACATAGCCATCGTGTGGGCTCCTGGGAGTGGGCACTATTTCGAGATGCAAGTAGGCAGGAGCTGACTTCAGGGAAGTCTGCAAATCACAGTACCAGGGCAGGTGTGCTGAGTGTGGGGTCCAAGTCATAGAAGGGAGACAGGTAGACAGATGGCAGCTTTCCAAACCATTGGCTTGGAAATAAGGAAAGAGACATGCCAGGTAGCAGGACTGAGGTGCTGGGTGTGGAAAAAGTTAGCAGACGTAGGTGATGCAGTGTTGGCCTCGCAGTGGAACAAGAACATCCCCTCCTCTGCGTCTCCTCCTCCTCCTGGGAAAGGCCTTGGAGTATCACATCCTTTTCCAACCCAGGCGTTCCCTCTGCAAATGTGGTCCAACGATTTAAATGCACGCAGAGGTTTAGCTTTGAGAATGCTCATCCCAGAGCTGTTCATCGTGGGGGAAGTGGAAAACAATCCAAACGTCGGGGGGGGGGTGATGAAATGATTCATAGTACAGCCACAAATAGAAAACTACACAGCCTTTCGCACTGCTGCCAGAGAAGAACACCCAAGGTCATGTGAAAATGCTCATGGTATGTTGTTAAGGGAAAAGAGCAGGTAATAAAGTGTGACACCCTATACAGTAGGGTTTCTGTCATAAAATCAGACCTATATAATGGTGAATTTATACGTATATAATTGTATATGGGTGTGTGCATGTATAGATATATGCAGATTATGCATATATTAACTTTTTTAGCTGCCTGTGTTTTGGCATCCACGTTTTCAGACCCTAAAAAAGTATCTGTGTGTATTCACTACTTGTTGCAAGTTCGTGCCCTTAAACAACATCAGTTTTATCTGCAACCCCTCCCCTGGTAACCATCTCTGTTTTTTATGAGATTGACTTTTTTTTGAATCCACATTTAAGTGAGATCATACAGTACTTGTCTCTCTCTGTCTGATTTAGCATAACGTGATCAAGGTCCATCCACGTTGTCACAAATAGCAGGATATCTTTCCTTCTCACAGCTGAATAATATTCCATTGTGTGTGTGTGTATCTATCTATCTATCTTCTATATATATATGTATATGTGTGTGTGTGTGTATGTGTGTATATCTCACATTTTAAAAATCCATTCATGCACTCATAGGCATTTGGGTTGTTTCCATATCTTGGCTGTCATGAATAATACTGTAACAAACATGGGAATGCATAAATGTATAATGTTATGTCACATATATTCAATTAAAAATACTTGTGTATGTGCATATATGTGTATAATAAATATATGTATTACCCTATATATGCACACCACACATATAATATATAATTACATAAATTTATATGTATATATGAAGAATGCACACCAGAATGTTAATGGAACATATGTGGTAATATGTACACACACAAATGTACACATACATGCATAGTGTTATGAACTGCATGTTTATGTTCCTCCCAAATTTATACATTAAAGCCCTGACACCCTGTATGGCTGATTTGGAAATAGGGACTTTAAGGAAGTAACTGAGGTTAAATGAGATCCTAAGGGTGAGTGAGACTTTATAGAATTAGTGTTCTTATGAGAAGAGATACTGGAGAGGCAGCTTGCTTGCATGCTCGCTCGCTCTCAATCTCTCTCTCTCTCCCCACCTCTCTCCCTTCCTCTCTCTCCCTCTCTCTCTCCCTGTGGGGGAGGGGGGATGTACAAAGAAGAGGCCATGTAAACACAGGGAAAGAAGTTTGCTGTCAACAAGCCCGGAAGAGAGCTCTTATCAGAAACTGACCCTGTCCGATCTTATGGGGGCCTTTCGGCCTCCAGAACGGTGAGAAAATAAAAGTGTGTTGTTTAAGCGGCCGAGCTGTGGTGTTTTGTTATGGTAGCCCAAGCGAACTAAAACACATGCATATGTTCAAAAATATGTAGTGTCTCTCTCTCTCTCTCTTTATATGTGTGTGTGTGTGTGTATGTATATAAAATAATGTATGCATAGTAATCTATATAGTTTTTAATACATGACTTTGTATGCATGTCAACATATATAACTCTGTCTGCAAATATAAGCCCAGAAGAATGTCCATCAAAATGTGCATAGTGGTTCTCTCTGAGCAGTGTGGTCATGGATGACCTTTTGTCCTTTTTGCCTCTCTGTATTATCTGCATTTTCTACGACACACTTGTATTGTTTCATATTACTATTGCATTGCTTGGTATTCCTATAAGATAATAATCAGTAGTACTACTGTAAAGTCATTATTATAAAATTTTCTGCTGCCTAAAGTTGGATTTAGTCTTGGAGGCTGGGACAGGGCAAAGTTATTGTGGTCCAGGGGAGCAGAAGCTCAGGAGCCGAGACCAAGCAGGGACTGTCAAGGCCACATCTATAACCTTGAACAGATGTTGCTGAGCCCGCCTGAGCCTCCTCTTGCCCTCACAACAGGGTTCCCATGGGAAATGTGCTTTTCAGTCTCCAAAGGACCATCTCACAAATAATTGTTTGCAGTGCAGACTGAAATCGGTGTGCCTTTGCCATGTGCGAAGGCCACTGGATCGAGTCCGTCCTGGAACGAGAGAATTGCAAACTGGTGCGGCCCTGGATCCTTGACACCTACGTTTCCTTTCTCCCACACAGATCAGCTGGACATCATCTCCATGGCAGAGACAACCATGATGCCCGAGGAGATCGAGCTGGAGATGGCGAAAATCCAACGTCTCCGGGAAGTTTTGGTCCGACGGGAGTCCGAGCTCAGGTTTATGTGAGTGTCTGGGGAAAGCAGCAGAGAAAAGAAAGGGGTCTTCAAAGAAAGGGCGCCAGAGCCCCTAACATTCACTGTTGACTGCTGTGCGCTGGGAAAAAAGTATTAGGTACAATAAAAAAAAAAAAAATCTCACTTGATTCTCACTACTGCCAGAGAAGTAGATATCACAGTCTTGTGTTTTAAACAAATCCATGAAGTTGGGATTAAATTTAGGACAATCTGATTCCAAAGCCCAAGTTTCTTCTATGTTCTTTGTTGAAAAGAGAAGTGGAGCAAGAGAGAGAAAGAAAGACGGGCCAGAGGTGGTGCCCTGTGCTGGCATCATTAATGGCACACACTGTGGGTTCACATGGGCCTGAGATTAAAAAGAAAATGCTGGATGACCTTGAGCAGTTTACTGAGTCTCTCTGAGCTTCAGGTCCCTCATTTGTAAAATGGGGGAAAATAATAATACCTCTGTCCCGGGATCATGAGCAGCTTCAGAGTCATGTGATGTCAAAGTCTATTGTCTACAGAATGAAGCATTTCTGAGGCATGATGGGCAGTCTTTTGAGAGAAACTTGTAATTTTAAAAATTGAGCTCTGGCAGATTAGCATCGAGAGTTTAGAAGCAAAACAAAAAACGGAGGGTTACGAGGCGGCTTTTCTGGGAATCCCCTACACTGCCTGTCAGCGCTTGATACCACCTCCTCCACTCTAAGAAGTGGCAACATCCTACCTCCTGGGAGTAGCTAAGCACCTCTCACCCATTATGTTAACTCCATAGGCTCCATGTGGGATGATCCTATTATGCGGAATAGGAGAGGGAGGCTCAGAAAAGCTCAGACAACACAGGTAGGTGAGCTAAGGGTCTCCCATCTACTAAATAGGTGAGTTAGGGTTCAGATCTCGCTCTCCCTGCTTTCAGAGCCCCTATTCTCATGACAACATTGTACATATGACCACCTCTCTCACCCCATGCAATGGACTGCAGTATTAACAGCTGCCCTGTGTGCAGCTTTCTGCATGGGCTGGATGGACCCTGTGCTAAAGGCACATGCACAATCCCTTCTCACAAACCCTTAGAGGAAGGTTCTAGAACATCCCCACTTTACAGATAAGAAGCGTTCTCCTATTCACCTGGGAAACAGATAAACTAAAATGTGAGTTTATCTAAAATCCCCATCATTTTTTTTTGTTTTATTTTGTTTTTGGTTTTTTAAAAGAACCCCAAGGATTAGTTTTGTGGGAGTAGCATCAGCTCAGGATTAGACAGGATGACTCTGAGATGTCTGGGGGTTACCCAGGTTGGGAGGAGCAGCAAGAAGTTCCATGTCTGAGTGTGAAGTGTAGGGGAAGCCACTACCCAAGACATAGAGACTTGGGGCTCACTGCATATTGGGTGCATGGAATAGGTACAGTTCCCCCACGTAAGTGAGTAGACAAAAACAGCGACACTTCAGCATAGGCTCCGGGGAATGCGTAAATCTCCATGCCGCTCCTCTTTATGGATGGAGTCAGGTGAAACGGGAAAGCCAACTCTCAAAGGTTTGGTGAAAAACATGGAATAACTAAGAGTTCAGTGGCAACAAGAAGGGTTGGATTATCACGGTTTATAAGTAATACCCCCCTATATACAGGAAAATCAAAAGTCTTCCTCCTCCATTCTGTCCTTGCTTCTGATTTGTAGAAGTGGCTTACGTTGATAGTATTAGTTTTGATTAATTCTGGCGGATAGTTTTATGGCTGTTCTTCCCTGTCTTAACATATAAACATTAGTCAGATGTACTAACTCCCCCGTATAAAAGATGATTAAATTAGTGCCTGGGTCTCACTTTTGCATCTGTTTTCTATTTTTCTATTTCCAATTTTCACTTTCTGCGTTCTCAGAGAGTACAGCACTTATTATATCCAGTTCTAAAACGACTGTTAAGCTACTGTTCTCATCCGTAGCTTGTTTCTCACATTAAGAACACATCAGTGGCATTTACAATCCCCTCCCCGTGTTTTAAAAAGAAGGAAGACAGAGAACATGAGTTCTGCTTCAAGGTACAGAAGACTGTGAGCTCGAGAGGGGCCAGAGGTTGCTTTTCCTGCAACAGGAACAAAAGCTGTCTCTTTGCAGGCACCGACCTTTGCATCACGTGCGTGTGTGTGTGTGTGCATATGCGCGTGCATGCATTATCCCCAGCATCTGGCATTTAGCAAGTGCTCATTGACAAGGACATGCAACACGTTAGCTCTAGCTTTTGGCCAGGCACTTCACTAAGCTCTTGACTGGTGACCTCCCTGAATTTCCTTGTCACCCCTTGAGTCTGACCACTTAGGGGAAAATGCCAACAGTAAACACTGGAATAAATAAAATTATCTAAAGGATACAGAAGGATGTCAGTGTAGTCAGGATATAGAGCGGGGCTCAGAGATGTGTTCTATGGAAGGAGACAGCGTCCAGGCCCCCAGGAGCTTCACCAGCAGCCTGCAGACAGCCGGGGATGAGGATGACAGCTCCCCCAGGCCCAGCTGGGAACAGAATGAAGCCTGGCCCCAAGGTGCACCCACTTTGTCAATCTCAGAGGTGCATGATGGACTCTGAGATGTCCTGGGCAGAGATCACAGCCCATTCAGACCTGGACAAAAGCCTCATCCATCATCCTTGGCCTCCCAGGCTAACAGGCTGTGCATGAACTATTCTTGAATTTAAGTTTCTGGCTATTTTTCAGAGCCCGGCCCTTGCATAGCTGTACAGCTTATCGTGCAGGCATGTCCTATTCTTGTTAATATTTCAGAAAAGAGGGAATTAGAGGTTAGGAAATTTCCCCAAGTTTGCCATAGCTAACGAGTAGCCAAGCTAGGATGCAGTTTGGCTTGAGTATTGATTAAATGAGTGGATGAGGGAAGAAAAAATGGAAGGAGGGAGGGAGGGTAGGAAGATGGAAGGAAGGAGGGGAAGGAAGGAAGCTCTGAATAGATCTACCAAGACAATTCCTTAAAGAGTGTAAGCTTCATGAGGTCAGGAACCATCTATTTTCCCAGCACCTTAAGCAGTGCCCAGCTCCTATTAGGCAATTAATATTTGTTGAGTGTGCAATAAATTATTCTTCCACACTCCATTCTTACCCCCAACAACTTCCCGTCTCTCTCTCTCTCTCTCTCTCTCTCTCTCTCTCTCTCTCTCTCTCTCTCTCACACACACACACACACACACACACACACACACACACACACACGAGACCCTTGGCATAGGGTGAGAGGGAAATAGATTTTCAGACCATTGCTAAGCATTCATCAGCTCAGGCGAGGAAACTCTGAGTGACAGGAATGTGGCAGCCCTTGGCTGAAACAGTCCCAGGGACCATAGCTGTAATAATCGGGATAAGATTGGTTTTGTCACACATGCTCTGAGGCAGTCAAGTTAATACCCATCAGCTCCCACGGAGATCGTGTGAGTCAGACGGTATTTCACGGTCCAGGGTGTCTTCTCACGTCCACGGTCTCCTGCTGCGGTGACTCTTCTAAGAGCAGGTGTGATGGTCGCTGCCCTAACACCCCCAACGTGTAGCATTATTCCTTCATGGGTTTTCTTTTCTCATCTTGACCTTTCTGCTGAGTCCCCCTGTCTTCTTGGCAAGATGGTGAGGAAGCAGAAGAGGGTGATTTTTACGTTCCCAGGCACCTAGTGCAAATGCATGAGAAGTAGACCCAGGGGTCATCTTAGCCCTCCCATAGGCTTGGCCTGTGACCTTGGGCACATGACAGAGCGCTACGAACTGCTGTTTATCAAGGCCACTGATGTGCCACAGGCATTGTGTGCATTGGCTCACTTAGTTTATTAAATCATCAGAAGAACCCTGATGTGTGGGTTCTATTCCTTCTACTTTACGGATGAGAAAACTGACATTAGAGAGGCAGAATAACGTGTTCGAGGTCACCAACTGGTATGAGGCAGAACCAGGATTCAACCCTGAGGTGTCTGTCCCAGAGGTAGAGCCTTTAACCCTAAGCGAGTTTACTATCTCTGTTCCCAAAACAAGGACCCCTTTTCTCTTTACCCAGCTCTTCTAAATTGTAAAGACAAACTCCTGGTTGGATGCCCACGGTCCCACGCTGGATTTTGTCTTGTAGGCCATCTCCAATTAAGCATAGTGGAAACGGAAAAGGTTCTGCTGGAATGGGTCTTGGGCTTTTCTGTACTCTTTCTCTAGAGATAAATAACTTATTTGGAGCCTAAAACACTGAGCTCCAACTTGGAAAGTTAAGGTTTGCAAGTCACCCTACTGAGAATTTGCTCTAGTGTCCAATTCCTGTAAGGGTCCTTAGGGACCACGACAGTCAGTGGTCACTGAGCCCCGTGCTAAGCCCGTCACACACATGATTATATAACGTACCAACGGTGCTTACTAATGAAAAGATGAATCAGGAGCACCCCCAGCGTACCTGCCCTGAATAAGGCCCCCGAGGTCAGGTTCAGAGAAGGGTGACGAGGGACCCTGGCAGACACACGTGCCCGTTCTGCACACCCAGTGCACCTGCTCTCATTGTCTACCCTCGGCGTATAGAGATCTCCCTCTTGAACTGTGGTCATTTTATGAGCTTCATTTGAACGAGTCACTATACCCCTCAGTATCACGAAACCGCCTCTGCAACAGGCATCAAATGTCCGTGAGATAAAGCTTGACGGCTGCTTTGCTCTAACCTTGACCCTCCCTGACGCCCACCTCCTGGTCCCTCCCACGACTGCCCCATCTCCAGGCCTCTCCCCATCCTGTCCTTTGGAGGCTGTCAACAACCTCAGACTCATTTCCTCACCCTAATTCCAGCAGTGAATCACACTGCTAAGCTTTTCAGAACCCCTCCCGCGGTTGCCGGCCTCAGCTCGTCTGCACCCTCTGTGCATCCCGGGCCTGCTGTTTATCTGGGTTTCAGATAATTAGGTATCTTTGGCCTCTGAATGGTGATGGGGGTTGGAGGGGGGTGTTGGTTATCTTCATTTAACACCCGCTTCCTGGGTTTTCATAAAAGAGATAGCGTGCTCTGTCTCTCAGTTTGCTCTGGGCAGCGGTGGCTTTTAATGAGCGAGAGTCGGAACCGAGCAGGCGGGGGAGGCGGGCGTGAGGAGGACAGCTCTCAGGACCACAGCCCTTGAGGTCTAACATTCCCAGGGCCTGGGTCTGGACCACAGTGACCTCATTTTATTAAGAAATACCAAATGTGGGGAAGAGGTCAGGCCCTTGAACCTGACAGAGATTCAGGGCAGGGTGATAGAAAGTACCTGAGCCGTCAAAAGCAGCTTTTTGAATACACGCCATGCTGGGCAGTGGGCTACATGTTTTACATACGTTGATTCATCGGATATGACAACCACATAGGCAGCCAGTACATTAACAGAGGAGGAAACAGAGGCACAGATAGGCCAAGTAACTTGCCCAGGGTTGCACAGGTTGCGTTACATAGCGGGCAGTGATATAAACCAGGTATTCTGGGTCCAGAGTCCATGATGTCAGCCGTCATGCTACAGGGTCTGTCCATTAGTTTCAAAGCCCATCCCTACTTCATACCAACTGTGTGGCCTGCAGAGGACCTCTCGTCCTGTTCCATCCTCAGTTTTCCCCACCTGTATGGAGAGACAGTGATGTTTCCCTGGTGGTGTCGTAGCAAGGGGTGAAAAGAGAGGACACATGTGAAGGTGGGTGGCGCTTTCCAAGAAGTAAGCAAAATCAAAATTCCCTTCCCTCCTTTAGCTGTAAGGGAGAGGAAGGAATCAGGGCGGCTTGATCACCTCCAAAGAAACCCCAGAAGATGCTCCTCTCCATGAGAAGCTGAGGAGTGGCTCCCAACCATCAAGTCGAGCTCTACCCTGGGGCCTTGATTTTTTTATTATTATTATTGTTATTATTAATATTAAAAAATTTATACACCTGAATTTTTCTTTTCCCTCCAATGAGGTGATAATTCTGAAGCCTGTTAGGAAAAGCTTCAAGCCCAGGGCAAAACGAAGCAAGTGTATTTATGTAACTTGACACATCTCAACCGTACTCGGGAGTTCTGCATCACTCCGGTTGTACTCTGGGTTTTAAATAGCATCTCCTAAGAACAGGTCATTGTCGCCAGAGACACTGCACATATCAGGTGGGAAGAGATGCCTTCAATTGGAGAAAATGTAAAAAGCACTTTGTGTTAGACAAAATATGCAACATGTTTGAAGAACTGGGGTTGGGAGGAAGGAAGGAGGCCTTAAGGGAAGAAGAAAAGGGTGGAGAGACTAGAGAGAGGAGAGAGGATGGGGAATGTTCCAGGTGAGACCCCTGGCTGGAAGGACCCTACTGAATTCCTGAGCATACTGGGATGAGGATGGGGATTGGGGCTGATCAAATGGAGAAGAAAGACATGTCTGCCACCGGACCAGTCTCTGCTGCCCCAAGTTGCCTTTCTCAGTCAGAACAAGCTTCAGGAGAGAAAATTCTTCTCTCTGGGAGCTCTGTCTTACCACAAATTCATTTCATTCTCTTGTCTCCGAGGGTCCCCTCTGAATCTGTTGCATTCCAGTGGGCTGGAAGGAAAATCACCATATGGGCTCTTGTGAGGGTTAATGTCATGTGTCAACCAACTTGACTGGGCCATGGGGTGCGCAGACATTTGGCCAACCATTATTCTGGGTGAGTCTGCGAGGGTGTTTCTGGATGAGACTGACACTCGGATCTATAGACCGAGAAAAGCAGATTGCTCTCCGCGCTGTAGGTGGGCCTCGTCCGATCAGTTGAAAACCTGGATAGAACAAAAGGGCTGAGTAAGAGGGAACTTTGCCTGCTAGACTGCATGAGCAGGGGCCTCAATCTTTTCCTGCCTTTGGACTTGAACTGAACAACCAACTCTTCTTGAGTCTCGAGCCCGCCGGCTTTTGGTCTGGAATGTTACGCCACACTCTCTCCTGCCTCTCCAGCCTGCCGACTGTAGTTCTTGGGATGCCTCCTTAATCCTATGAGTCAGTTCCTGATAATAAGTCTCTTTATATATTTAGGAATCCTCTTGGTTCTGTTTCTCTGGAGAACTCTGACTAATACAGCCCTGTTTTTTCCCAGAAATTTCTGTCTGAATACTTTTTGCCTCGCACAGACCTAGGAGTTAGAAGAAGGCTGATAAAGATGGAGGTGGGGTGGGGGTGAGGTGGGGACTGGCTCACCGCTTTGGAAAAATGGTTCGGCACTTTATTACCTACTAACGATGAACATGTATTTCCTTTACAACCAACTCTTTCTCTCCTGGGCATTTCCTCAAGCTGTTGTATATAACTGAGTAGGTACCAGTCTTGTGTGGCTGTTTCAACTTAAATTAATTAAAGTTAAATAAAATGTAAAATGCAAGCCTAGCCACATTTTGAATGCTCATTAGTCAGCTGTGGTTAGTGGGGATCTACTGGAAAGCAAATGTTTTGGTAGAACGTTTTCACCATCGCAGAAAATTCTGGTGGGCAGCACTGCCCCAAAGACATTCTCACACATCAGGAGGCATATTCCAGAATGTTCATAACAGCCTTGTTTGTAGGACCAAAAAACTGGAAACTCAAATGTTTATCAGCAATAGAAAAGGACAAACCAGCTGTGCTCTAATCATACCCTGGAATACTATACAGCAGTGAAAAATGAATAGGCCATGGGTATGAACACAGGTGAATCTCAAAAACAAGCTGTTGCACAAAAGATTTATGTAAAAGTCAAAATATGTAAAATGAACAAATACAATATGCAGGCATTCATAGGGTATCTGTCTTGTCGAACATAAATGTATTTTAAGGGGAAAAATGCTAAGAAGTAGCGGTGGGTAGAGCATATGATTCTCTGATGCCTTCACTGAAACGTCTCAGATACATCAAACTGTTTAAGTATGTCCAAGTCCAAGCTCATGATTCCCCTGTCCCCTCCCATCCCCTCCATCCATCCCCTCCAAACTTAGCAAATGACACAGCACTGCCATCTACTCATCGAACACCCAAATTTCAAAATTAGACGCCATCCTTGACCACCTGCCATATTCAGTTCATCCCTGAATCGTGTGAGTTTTACTTCCTAAAACAGTTCCCACTGTCCACTTTTCTCCATCTCTATGGCCACCACCCAGTTACACATTTCTATTTCTGTCTTGGATCTCAAGAACCAAGCTTGCAGGCAGCCCGAGAGAGCTCCCCAAAATGCCAATCAGACCGTAGTCCCCAGCTCTAAACACCAGAGTTTGTTAGGATGATAAAGTCTACATGGTCTGGCTGGGTCCATTCCCTTCCCTTCCCTTCCCTTCCCTTCCCTTCCCTCCCCTTCCCTTCCCTTCCCTCCCCTCCCCTCCCCTCCCCTCCCCTTCCCTCCCCTCCCCTTCCCTTCCCTCCCCTATCCTCCCCTTCTCTCCCCCCCTCTCCCCTCCCCTCCCTTTCTTTATCCATTCTCCATCTGGCACTCCCATGCCTGCTCTCTACTCCCATGGCCCCCACAATTCAGAACCCCTTCTGTCATGGGGACCTTTGTATCCTTTTGTTCCCTCTGTCTAGACCCCCCACTTCTTCCCACCTCCTTTGCCTGGTTAACTCTCCCTCTCCCTCCAGGACTGAGATCCAAGGTCACTTCTAAAGTGAAGCTTCCCAGTCCATGTCCCCTCCTAGTTCAGTCACCATGACCCTTTCCTTAGAAACCTTTCCTTTCGTTTCTAAATCTGTGTTCATTGGTGTGCATATGTGCTCCACATCTGTCTTCTACTGGATGCTGGCCTTGATGAGGGCAGACACTGAGCGTTTTCACTCCAGCGATGTCGGCTGCACCCAACACATGGCCAAACTCAGAGAAGACAGGCGCTCAGTGAATATTTACCTAATGGATGAGCAAGAGTTCATCTTTCAGCTTTTCCCAGTGCTTGACCCATTGCAAGGGCTCCCCAGGAGCTGAGTCTGGGCAGTGAGGGCCGCCTGGCCCTCTGGTGGTTAGGGTAGATGTGGGAACAGTCCATAGTATTCCTACAGAGTGACAGTGCGACACGCCAGCTTGCAGTGTAGACACTTTACTAAGTGTATGAGTTTCCTGTGGCTGCTGTCGCAAACTACCACAAAGTTGGTATCGTGAAACAACATGTATACTTACTTACTCTTGTTTTGGAGGCCAGAAGTCTGAAATTGGTTTCACCAGGCTGAAATCGAGGTGTCAGAGGGACCACAGACTCTTCTGGAAGCTACAGGAGAGAATCCTTTTTCTTGATTCCTCCAGCTTCCAGATCTCTCCCTGGCTTGTGGTCTCTTCCTCCATCTTCAGAGATAGCAGAGTGGAATCCCCAAATCTCCCTCTGACATCATCGCATCTCCTCTCTTCTGTGTCAAATGTCCTTCTGTCTCCCTCTTATGAGGACACGGCCCACCCTGGGTAACCCAGGATAACCACCCATCCTCACGATCTTCAATTTAATCACATCTGCAAAGTCCCTTATGCCATGTAAGGGATTAGACATGGATATTTTTGAGGAACATCATTCAGCCGACCACATTAAGCGACTATGGCAATTCACTGAAGAACTAAGCCTCACGACGGACTCCCAGTGACAAGTGACAGAGTTGGCCACCGCAAGGCTGAGCAGAGGGAAAGGCAACAGAACCTGAGTAGAGAATGTGCGTTGCTTCATCTTCTGCTGAGTTGAGTTGTCATTATTCTTTGTACATTGGCCTGACAGTGAAGGGCTTTCCCATATTTTTTTTTCTGGTTTCTGGAAAATTGCTGGTTTGAGTGGCAGCAGAGGCTGAGAAGAGCTTGTCCTTATTGCTTGCTGGTCTCACTTTGATGGCTCAACTCTTTGTTCTGCGTTTAGTCCAGAATCAGATAATGCTTGCCGGGGCCTCATGTCTACATTTCTCTTAAGATAAGATCCAGCTCTCTCTGGATGTTTCTGGGACAGGGCGCTCAAAGAGAAATGGAAGCAGGGGGGAAAAATCTAAACAGTTTAGCAGATATGCCATGACGTTTTGGTTTTCTCCAACCGTGGCTGGCCCCAGTCACTCATTAGGACAATATCCTTATTTATACCTTTCACTTTATTGAACTGGCTGCTATTCATGATCCGCTACATAGATCTTTCCTTCCTGGAACTCTGAGCCACTCTTGGTCCTCTGTCCTCAGCTCCCTATAATCCTCAGGGGTTTTGATTTAGATTAGGTCAATCTAAGACCCTCCTGATTAGGGTTCTGCTGAAAGATGTCCTAGTCTTTGATGGGGTTACTTTCTGATAAAAAGAAAGTAACTTGCTCCAGATTAGATTACACTTAGATTTGAATTCTAGCTCTGCCATATATAGGCTGTGTAATCTCAGACAAATACCTTGACCTCTCTGAGCCTCAGTTGCCTCATCTGTCCCATGAGGGAGCATCCATTATATCAAAGAGTAGTTCTGTGGAGTAAAGGAGATCATGTATCTCAAGTGCCCAGCCCAGTGCCTACCACAATGTAAAGCGCTTGTTAAACGTTGCTTTCCTTTAGAAAGAAATTGAGTTTGGAAATTAACAGATGCGTTTGTAAAAGCAGACATCGGGCCCAGGCTCTTGGATTTGGGTAGTAGGTTATTTTGAAGAGGGGCCCAGGCGAAGGGAGGAGATTGGAGAGTGGAGTGAAGGTCTCATCCATGACAAGGATGGAAGACTGCAGAGGAGAAGGCTCAAGGGGCCCCTGAGGACTGCCTTGAAACACATGAAGGACTGTCCTGTGGAGGAGGGAGTTTTTCTTTTTCTTTTACGTGCGACTAGGACCAATGTGCAATGCCACAGTGAATCAGATTCCTATCTCAGCATGAGAGAGGCCTTTCCAAATACTTGGAGCTATAAAAAGTTGGAATCTTGAGATGTCATGAGTTTCCATACCTGGGAGTATTCAAGCATTTATGAATTTCTTCATTCATTCAGCAAGCATCTGTGACATAATTATCATGCACCAGGTCCGGGGAATGTAGCAATGAACATTACAGATGAAGGCTCTGCCCCACTGACGTCCAGGAGAGGAGACAAAAGCTGGGTGACTCCTGCACAACAAGCGGAAACTTCAGATGGGCGATAGGGTGAGGGGGCAGGTGCTGAGATGCTGTGGTCAACCGTTAGTTTATCTAACCTCTCTCGAGCACTGGTATGTGCCAGGTACGATGCTAAACTTTTTCTATGGGTCCCCTGATCTCATCTTCATAGCAATCTGATGAGGCAGATACTATAACGAGGCAGACGCTATCATAAGCCACATTTTACAGATGAGGAAATGGAGTTTCAATGATGTTAAGAGACTTGCCCCAAATCACCTAGCTATGAATTAGTAGGGCTGGGTTCTAACTCCAGCAGGTGACTGCTGGAGTAGGGCCTGACTCTGCTGTGTTCATCCGGTGCCAATCATTATCTCCCCACCCACTTCCCCTCTTTAGAGAACCAGCCCCAGTCATGTGTGGGGTAGTGAGGGGGAAAGAGAGGGTGATGATTCCCACTTCTCTCAAGCCCCTCTTCTAGGCCAGAGCTGATTGGTCCAGATTGGCTTGGTATGGGCCAACCAGAGCCTATCTCCTGGGCTACAGGGAGACTGGCCAGTTAGGTGCTGGGAGATTTATAAACCAAGACAGTGGGTGAGTAGAGAAACCAAGGCAGCAGGTGTCTTTGGAGGGAAGGAGGACAGCACAGATGCCTCAAGGGTAGCAAACAAGGGAAACTGTGGACCCCAAAAGCAGAGAATGAACCTGGCCATGACATTCCTATTCCAGACCCAGCTGACCTGGGTCTGTGCACAAGACACTGTATCTGAGTATCAGACCCTCTCCAGACTCTTGGAGAAAGAAATGCCACCATCCATGTTACCACAGCCTGGAGAAATCTAAAATCTACCACTAAGAGGTCTGTGCATTTCCAGGGGTGTCCATTCTCAGGTCCCCTTGGCACCTAGGCTTGGTTTCCTGGGTCTGGTATCCCCATGCCATGTGCATATGAAACTCATATGCTTTACCAGTTTCCATAACAACAAAACTAAATAAAGCCCTCTGTTGTTCCCACAGGTCATTTGAGGAGTCATAGGACTAAGGAACATGGACAAGGGTTGCACTGAGCCCTTCACAGCAAACAGTTTTAAAATCCACTCTTGACACATCAGGCTAACAGGGTCCTTTCTACCACCCTTTGCCAGGCAGTTCCTTTATTCTTTGTCTTTTTCCATACACAGGGCCCAGTCTCGTCACCTTCCTTGTTCTTCTCCTTTATCTTAACTCCCTCCATTCCGAGAAGACACATTCCTTTCCCTGTTTTACGCAGAGCAGGTGCACCCTCTTCTAAGAAGCCATGACATGCCTTCTGGATCCCTGCCCCAGGTATTAGTCAAGGTATGAATCTAGGCAGAAAACTGTTCTTCCCCAAGATAAAGTTGAGTGCCAGGTGTTAAGGTAATAACATTTCCCCTCATTTCCTTGCACCTTTATTAAACTACCTTCTTATCGAGCGAGCTTAAGCAAATTTCCATTCCTTCTAGTCTGCGCAGGAATGTTCTGTTGAACACTTAGCTGCTCTGAGAACTCTGTTTCCCAGAATCCCTTTCGCTGCCTGCTTCCAGGTTAAAGGTGAGCGGTCTGAGAGGCAGAGGGGCAGCAGCAATGTTTATTCTTCGAGGGCGACCGTGGTTAGATGTGGAGGTAACTAGAGAGACCCCAGAGGTTCCAGCTGGTCCTCGCTCCCTCCTCTACTCCCACCGCCCCAGCCCTGTCTTCCTGACCACCAGCCCTGGCGACCAACCTGGCTGCCCCACATCTTCTAGACACTTGGCAGACAAGGCAACAGCCTCCTATAGAACCGCCCACCTGCTCCCCTCTAGACCCCGGCCGTGCCAGCTGCCATGCCTGACTTGTCTGAGCAGCCTGCAGGTGACCACACTGCTCCTCACCACGCCATCTCCTCCCATGCTTGTGGAAGTCCTGATTCTTGTCACACATCCTTCGCCCCATAGCTCAGGTGGTTCTGCTTCCCTAACTGTGTCCTGATGGATAGCAGCCAGAGGCAGTGAAACTTGTCCATTTTGCACAAAGGTGGCATTCCCCTAAGACCACTGGTTCTTGATTTTGACTTTCCTGGAGTCAAGAGATCATAATGGAATCACCTGGAGAGCTTTAAAAGCAAATGCTGAGGCATAAGTCTTACTCCCAGAGTCTGATTTAATTGGTCCAGGGTATGGCCCGGCCACATCGAGTTTTCAGAGCAGTTGGGATGGTTCCCCCCATCCTACCACCCCATTGCACAGCCATCCCCTTGCCTCTTCCCCTGTGTCTATCAGCTACTTAAAGATGACTCATCTTACTTTTCACATTTTTTTCTTGATTAAAATTGGCCTCAGATAGAAGATATAAAATCTGCCCTGTGTTGGCCTGATGCCTTGCATAGCAATAGGTACCTTTCCCTCCTGTAGCTTAGAATCACAATCAGAATCAGAATGAAATGTATGTTCGTGGTCTCCCATGGAGAGAGATGCCATCTGTTGTCTTCATCATCACATCCATTATCGAAATCCATTGATTAATTGAATAAATCCACTGAACCTGGTGCTCTGTTTACTAAAAAAATTATGATGAGCTTTTTTGAAAGCTTGTAACCAGAAGCAGAATTTAGAATCATTCCACAATGATCACTTTCAATTCACTCCATTGACCGCCTGTTCTTGACCTCTAAAACCCAACACATGGTCTTTTTTTTTTTTTAAAGCAATCAAGGGAGGAAGCCAAGAGTTGGAAGACATGGAATTTCTGAGCTTCTTCCCTGAGGGGTTTTGAGATTAAAGTGTAATAATGATAATGGTGGTTTCTGGGTCCAAATGTATTCCCAGCTCTACCACTAAATAACGGTACAAACATTCAGCCTCAGGTCCATCATCTGTACAAGTACTGCAATACCAGTTCACACTTCATAGAGATGGAGTGAGGATTAAATGAGATAATGCAGGAAAAGAACCTAGTATAGAGACCAGCTACCTTTAAGTACCCTCCTTATGTATGAGCCATGAGAAGTCTCTGGTGCATCCTCAACCTATGAAAGGATTTTGGAGCTAGAATTTGAGCCAAGACAAAAATTGTTCACTTATAAAATGAGATCTAAATTTCACTTTGAAAGCAACACTTTAGAAAAACCTCTGAATAACCCGACGTTTTGGCTTGACTTGAGGTTTCCACACGTGGAGTTTGGTGAGCTGTACCATATCGTGAAAGGGGAACTTGGCATCCTCCTTCCTCCTCGAAAATGGCGATTATCCACTGCTACCCCATGTTTCCCAGGATCTCGTGGCCCCTTAGGCCTGCTGTAACTGGCCTTGAGCTGTTCTGGCAGGGGGAATCCCATCTGTCCCTAGAACAATTTACAGTAGGTCTGCTTCAGTCTGTGCTGCTCTGGTGATTAAATTCAGGGAGCCTTGCTCAAGGCATTATAACCGCCTGGAGGAGTCAGCCCTCTGGCCATCTGTTGTCTGCCATCGCTCTGTTTGGTTTTCCCTTCAGTCACACAAGCCATCTTGAGAAACCTCCAGTACCCCTCCACTTGTGCCCTGAACATAACGAACCAGAAACACAGCCCGACCAAAGGATCCCCGTTGTGGCAGAAAGAGAATTAGACTTGGAAATGGGACCTGGGTTGAGATCTTGGCTGTGTGGCCTGATGAGGGTCAGTTGGTCCAGTTTTTCCTACCCTGGGGTACACACCGGGCTGATTTTAGGTAGTATTTGGGGAAACATTAATTAATAACTTATTTTTATGTCTTTTAAGGAAATAAGATTGGTTTTCTATTTATGGTGCTATGAATAGTTTTATATTAAAATTTTTTATATAAAAAATGTATCAATGTAAGGGAAAATATTGGGTAAATAATAGCGGAGAGGGCATGAGACTTGGCAGACATTGCTATGGCGATATGCAAGTGGCCGATGGTTAGGAAACACCTACTTAGCCACACTGAGCCTTCTGACTTGCAAGGGGCATGTGACTATCCCCTGTGGCGGGTGGTGGGTGGGAGGGAATCAGCACAGCCAGAGGCAGCACATATAGTGATTAAAAGTGAGGACTTTCCCTGCATAAGAGTCAGTGTCTCGGCTGAAATGCTTTGGCGGTTGTGTGATCTTGGGCATATTATTTAAATTCTCTGAAACTCTGTATGGTGTTTTCTGACACCACCATCAAATGACCACACCAAAACGATTTAGTAATGAGTTTAATGTCCTTTATCCAAGAGATAACAACCCATGGATTGGGGGAGTGCAGTGTTTCACAAGGAGTGGAGCATTCTTTGTGAAGGATTTTGGGCAAGAGCGAGTTTTATATATAGAGCAGCGGCTCGGAAACAGGGCCCGAATGGCCAGGAGGCTAGGACTCTCCTTGTGAGGCTAGCAGGCCCTATGTGGAGTGAAAGCCACAGCTGAGCTGGAGGATTGAGATTGGTGTGCGTTAGGTTTCCTTAACAGGTGTAAGAGCAGGCTGACAGGTTTAGATCTGTGACATGGGCCAGGCCGCTGAGATGGCCCCCGTTTTGTGGGTCTTAATGTAGAAATGAACTTTATCACCACTCTGACCCCAAAGGTAGTTTTCTTCCAACACCAAATATGTGTTGTTTTTTTATACCAATTCTCTAATTCTCCAATACCAACTGGATATCCAGTAATTCAGTTCAACCCTGACACTATCTACCTGGAGTTAGGGCTTCATCCTGTAAGTTTCAGGGCTCACCCCCACAAGACTGCCCTCACTTCAGATACCAGTCTCAAGTCCTGGGCCATCCACACTTCCGCCCAGCCAACTACTGATTCGGGGCTCCCATGAATTGTACATTTTGTCCAGTAGGAAAGCTAACCCCGAAGGTGATGGTTTTATTGCTGAGAGGCTGTTAACCAGCTTTCTACCTAACCCAGCACTTTTATTCTAAGATGGTTATTAAAAAGTGCCAATGAATCTAGTTCCTTAAATGCTCTGGGTGTAAGGTTTATCATCTTACTGGTTCTCTTCTTAATGGCGTAAATTCCCTATTTGTATGAGTCACTTTTTTAAAGTTTGAAAATATGTTTCAGCATGGTCATCAAAACACCGGGTCCCAGAGAGTTCCCTGTGCCCGTAATTTAGTTCGGTGAGCATTCTTGGAGAACTGTGTGCCAGGCACCGCGCTGGGCACTGCAGAGAAGATGAAAATGGGTAGGACTGGTCCCTGGAATCAAGGATTTTATAATTACTTATGGGGAGATAGGAAGTATGTAAGTTAGATCTTCCACTATGAGAAAGAGAAAAGCAGCCCCCGGCAGCCAGGGCTTGGCCCAGCACTCACAGCGAGGCCAAAGTGTTTTCCTGTTAAACATCAACAATTTTTTGCCTGTTGCCTGCATCAGACGAGGCTCTGAGACTGTGATCGATCAAGATGACAACAAGACTGCTTCACAAGTGTGTCTGAAACAAATAAAGATGTGAACGTTGTCCAAACCACAAAAACGACCAAGCATCTCTGTATCTTGGCCTGTAAGAGTGAGTGCTGCTTCTTTACCTTCACTTAGTAGGTAAGAATTATTAAGACGCCCCATCAGAGAATCACCTACTTCCTGCCGACACTCATTCCAGAGTAAACGCCCTCTTTCTTTAAACTATCCTCAAAAGCACACAACATGAGCCCAAATCCTGTAGTAAGTTCTTTCTAACACCCTCTTACTGGTATCTTTCTGTCCAGAACTAAATGGAGGGGCAAGCTAGCCAAGTGCCAATCCATAGATGGTACTTCAGACTCACTGAAGTGACATAAGATGGAGAAAATTGTCCCCATCAGTGCTTTTCTCAGAGGGAGGATTTGTGTGGTTGGCAGGAGCCATTTGCAGGAGAAGCTGATGTTTTGATTAGGGTACTCGGATGAAAGCAACAGAAATCAACTCGACCTGACTAAGGCACAAAAGAGGACTTATGGGAAGGCTAGAGGTTGGGTAGGGTGGGGCTCATAGAAGGGCCAGGTGTGAAAAATGAGTAGGAATCGCGAGGGCTCCAGAGCCCGGCCATAGGACATCGCCACCGTTGTCACTGGCACCACAGCTCCAACGTCACCATTCTTTCCTCTCTGTGTCATTTGCTCAGTGGTCAAGGTCTTGGGCAGGAGCTACTGGTGGGCTGATCTGGGGGGAGGAGGGGTGCTCCCTTTTTAAACTCTAATAAACGACTGGCACAATGAATGGTTCCCCTCAAACTAGAGTTTCGATGCTGAGCCATGGAAAATCCCAACTTTTGTCCATTATAGGAGCAAGACACCTCCTCTTCCCACCAAGGGTCATGTGTGGATACTAATAGGTGGTCTCTAAACAGCCTTCTAAAGGAGGGCATGTCCTGCTATCTGTAGGATTTTTTTTTTTTTTTTTGAAAAAGGTTATACCAAATTGGTATCAGTGCTGAATTTCATGGAACAATGAGGGGGAGGCATCCTGCTGCCTTAGTTTGTGCACCCAAGTTGTACTTCTTGGCTTAGTCACTAGGCTTCACCATTTGACTAGCTGTGTGATTCTGGTTGAGCAACTTAGCCTCCCTGAGCTGCAGGATTTTCATCTGTAAAAGAAATGATCACATGATTCTTACCTTGAAGAGTTGTTATAATTTTTATAAGGATAGATTTAGATAATCTGTATAAAGCACTTAGCACCTAGCACATTGTAAATTCTGAATAAATAGTAGCTAAAATCATCATCATCATCACCACCATCATTACCACCATCATCATCATCGCCACCATTAGTAATCTTTTTCTTGCAGTGTTCAGCTTCTCTTCTAAATACATGTTTACTAAACACTTAAAGGATATTGAAGAGGCACCCCCAAATTTACCCACCTATTGATTCCAGTTAGTGGTGGTAAATTTTCAGGAATCTTGCTGGCCCATTGCTAAAATGTTGGTAGTGCAAAACCTGCCATGGCTGAAGTATTTACACCATGGAATTTGTCAGATGATACAAACCGAGGCTTTTACCTCCTTCCCCACTCCCAGTCGGTTGTTAAATATTTTCCAGAAGCACCACCTCTAATTATAATCTTGTCCTAGCTTTAGGATATCCTCCAGAGGATTCTTGTTTCACCAAACCCTAGGATCCTGCTCCCATACAAGGAAGGCCACTAATCAATGGTGCTGAGTAAACATGAGATGGATTTAAATTAATTCACTTATCATCAAAAGCAGATCTGATTCTGATGGTGCACTGAGTCTAATGGGAATTATGGGTGAAAATTGTAGATAGCTCACACTTGGGGCCTTAGTGGGTGCCGGGCTAAGCCCCTGGGTGGCTCAATCTATGGTCTGTGCCAGAGGAGTAGAGAGAGGGGCTGGGTAGCCTTTCCTGGGGTTTGGGGCTTACAGATTGCATTTCAAAGCTTTTCCCCCTTCAGTGTTTAGATGCTCTGTTGAAAGGAATGATAACACTAATTCCTGTATAAGAGGGCCTTAGGGCCAGCAATCTGGTCACAAGGAAGGATCAGGGGATTTATCTGAAAGCTACATTTGCAGTAGCAGGCCCACGGTTTTTTCCTGAGATTGGGTGGTACAGATCAATATGAATAGCATGGTTTTCTACGAAGTCTTTTACTTGTTCTCTGCACAAAATTAAGGGAAATGCCATTGCTCATCTCAAAAACATCTTAAAAACACTGAGGTGTCTTGAGGGCTAATGGAAATTATGGGACGGGGCCAAAGCCATCCGCCAAGAAAGCCCACACCTTGGAGCTGCCATAGGTTGAAGCATTTTAAAAGGCCCTTGACAGTTATGATGGGGCAAAACTTGGGGACACTGGGGTGGAAACGGGCAACTTGATATATCTGGGTGGCACCTGTAGCCAGTTTGTTGTCATGGCAATTGTCGGGGCTCTGCGGTCAAACTGTCTTTTTTCACATCTCGCCTTCATTCCTTGCCAGCTGTGTGATCTTGGGCGATTCACTTAACCTCTCTGAACCTTCTGTAACATTTTGAGAATAACACCTGCCCTACTGAGTGTGAGCATCAAATGAGATAGCATGAGGCCCAGGACTCCGATGAATGGTAGCTTTTGTTAGTGTCGGCATGAGAGAGAGATGGGTGTGGGAGCAGGGAGGGAAGGTTTGGGAGAGGACACAGAGCACCAGCAGGAACTCAGCAGGTATCGGAGAATGGAAGGCGCAGGAGGGCCCGAATGCTGCAAGAGCTCGGAATAGAAACTGTATTGATAGCAGCATGCAAAGCATGATCACTTGAATTACAACGTTTAATTGGATTTCTTGGGGGGTGGGGGGTGGTGACTCACTGCCTTTGATAGATGCTATTGCCCTCATGGAGTCTCTATCACGGGGTTTGAAAAATTTCCACCTGCACTTGTAGTCCTGAGACCTTGTTTCAATAACAATCCAGGACTGCGTGTACTCTATGCCCAGCTGCCAGTTGCCGCCCCTTCTTCATCGCATATTTACTGCAATGTGTCAGGCACGAGTAATGTGCTAGAACCACAGAGGGAAGAAGTGGAGTCCTATGAAGGGTGCACAGTTGGTTTAGGGAGAAACACAAGCATCTGGATGATTATCAGGAGGCTGGGCTGTGGCATGAAGGGAGAGGAGCCGATCTAGTCTGGGAACATCAGGAAGGCTCCAGATGGGAATGCTAGGACTGTCTTGAAGGCCTCAGAGGAATGAGTCTGAGATGAAGGTGTTCTGAGAAGGAGTTGAAGGGAGCAAAGTCTTGAACGATGCAGATGAGGACTCACACGAGCTTGCAGATGGGCTGCTCGCCCAGATGTGAGCTCTGTGGCTAGAGGTGAGGCTGACGAGTCACAGGCAAGGAGAGGCTTCTGCTGTGGCCACACTGACTCAAGACTAGTCATGTTCTCTAAGTAAAGGGGTGTCCCATGGTAATTTAAAACAAACAAACAAACAAAAAAAAACTTTAAAAAATGTATCCAGATAATGTATAAATATTACTAATTCTCCATGGAGCTTTTCATTGCTGTCTTCTTAAGCTCCCACATCACTAGAAACAAGTCAACAGAGGGCTCTTCAATAGCAACAGAGAGGAACAAGGCTAAGAGTCTGGCCATTGATCTAAACACTCTGGCTTGCAGAAGGCTCCCCTCTTCTGCCAGCACAGAACAGGCCCCTTGGCTAACGCATGCTTAGAAAATGAGGCTGATTTTGACAGTCTGGCCTCTCTCTTCTTATAGGATGGCCAGAGAAAACACAGATCTGGATTTCAGATAAACATCAGGTCATTTTTTAGTGTATGTATGTTCCAAGTATTGCATGGGGCATCCTTCACTAAAAATGAGTTGATGGACCTTGGACTTCAAGAGGATTTTATGAAGTTGACCTCAACATCAAGGGAAGTAAAAGCAAAAATAAATGAATGGGACTGCATCAAACTAAAAAGCTTCTGCTCAGCAAAAGAAATTGTCAACAAGATGAAGAGACAACCATTGAATGGGTAAATATACTTGTAAGCAATGCCTCTGATAAGGGTTTAATATCCAAAATATACAGAGAACTCATACGACTCAATAACAACAAAAAACAAATGATCTAATCAAGAAATAGGCAGAGGACCTGAACAGACACTTCTCCCTAGTGGACATACAAATGGCCAACAAACATATGAAAAGATGCTCTACATCTCTAGCTATTAGGGAAATGCAAGTCAAACCACAATGAGATCCCATCTCACACCTCTTAGAATAGCTATAATCAACAGGACAAGCAATAACAAGTGTTGGAGAGGATGCAGAGAAAAAGGGACCCTCACACACTGCTGGTGGGACTGTAAATTGGTACAGCCACTATGGAAAACAGTATGGAGGTTCCTCAAAAACCTAAGAATTGATCTACCATATGATCCAGCAATCCCTCTACTGGGTATTTACCCCAAAGACTTGAAAACTCATATCTGAAAAGATATCTGCACACGGATGGTCATAGCAGCATTAGTCACAGTGGCCAGGACATGGAAGCAACCGAAGTGTCCTACAATAGATGACTGTCTAAAGAAGCTGTGGTCCATATATGGACTATTACTCAGCCATAAGAAGAGAGGAAATACTGCCATTTGCGACAACATGGATGGACCTCGAGATAATCATGCTAAGCAAAATAAGCCAGACAAAGTTTGACATCACATGATATCACTTATATGTGGGATATAAACCTAAAAGCAACAAATGAACAGGACAAACAAACGGACTCAAGGACATGGACAATGGACTAGTGGTTACCAGAGTTAGGGGGTAGCAGAGGGTGGAGGGGGTAGACGGGGTAAGATGGTGCAAATATAGGAGAGTAGGGGGAGGGTGTAGTGGGTAAAGGGGATCAAATATATGGTAGCTGGAGGAAACTGGACTCTGGGAGGTAATCACACAATAGGACATACAGATGTCAAATTACAACGTACACCTGAGAATTATATAGTTGTATTAACCAATGTCACCCCAATAAACTTAATAGAACAATGATTTGATATTTATCTGAAATTTAAATATAATGGGGTTCCCTGTGTTATTACCTGCTAAATCTGGCAATCTTATCACCTCAGTACTAGTCTATGTTAGCTGCATTTTCTCAAGGGGCCTTTTGAGAAACGATTGCAAGCTGGACAGCAAAAATGTTCTCATGGTTGTTGAGTCTTCCTCGTATAGTTGGAAAATTCTATATGTAATCCATGCTTTGTTATTGGACATTCATGTTGCTTCCTGTTCCCTTCCCATCCCCTTTTTTTTCCTTCCCACCTCTCCCCCCATTTCTTTCTTTACCCATCTCCTCTTCCCTTCCCCTTCCTTCCTCCTCTTCTTTCTCCTCCTCATTCTTCATCTTTTCCCTCTACCCATCTCTTTTACCAGTTTGGAGCCTAATCTTTGTCCACATCTCTAATTCCTTGTGAACCACTCATCCAAGGGCCTCAGGGCTAGTATTAGGGAAATCCAGGGTCAAAACCTCTCTCCCCTTCATAGCTCTCACTGAGCCTTCCACAGGTACGGGCTGTATGTGTCAGTCTAGGCACTAACTTGGCAAGCAATTGTGAGATAAAAGTAGAAACTAAGAAATCACAAAATATTTCCTTCAGTGAAGTGAAGGACACAAAGAGGGACAAATGCTGTCACAGAACCTGCCAGGTTGCATTGGCAAGTGCTTGCAGGAAATCTGTCACCCAACCTTGTGTGCTCTGGGCACAGCCCAACTCCTTGCTGGAGTCCAGGGAAGAAGGTGGGCGTGAGCTCAGTCAAAGCAGCAGGGCTGGTGAGAGCCCTGCGGCCTCGCCATGTGGCCTTGGTCACGGGCCTCGACTCGTGGCGTCTCTTGGAAGTGAAAATCGAGTCAGGAAGCCCGGCACACACGAGGTGCTCAGTGTTTTACGGGTGATTGATTTGTGGCATGAGTCAGCAAATTAATGGATCAATGATCAATATTCCACTTTCTTCACCCATAGAAGGTGAGAGCTCTTCCAGCTCCGGCAACTTGGTTGGTCTCTGATTACTTCCCACAGTTCTTTCTAACCGTCAGGACCCAGCAAGATCTTTCTTTCATGGGCCAGTTAGTAAAAAGCTTAGACTTTGCAGGCCACATGGTCTCTGTCTCAGTTACTTATTGTCAAAGACAATACGTAAAGGAATGGGCCCAGTTTTATTCCAATAAAACGTTATTTATAGACATCGAAGTTTGAATTTTGTATAATTTTACTGTATCCTGAAATGTTATTTTTCTTTTGATTTCCCCCTGCCCCGAACCATTTTAAAATTCAAAAACTAGACTTACCTCATGGGTCTTATACCAAAGCAGGCAGTGGGCCAGAATTGGCCCAGGGCCCATAATTTGTCAACTTGTTGAAAATTCAAGAGCAAACACATCTTCCAGGGAGTCCTTCAGAATGAGGATGCTCTTTCTCCTTGATGCACACACAGCAGTCGCCACGTCTGCCAAACTGGCTTTCGTAGACACATTCATGCTGTGCTCTCACCCTGTGTTGTTAAGTCCTTTATAACCCAGACCTGTGTGTCACCAACAGGTCCTGTGTCAGTGGACTCTTTGCTGTCACGTTCCCTGGGGATATCAGGCCCCTTTCTATAGCCAACATGGGACTGCACTGCCCCTCCACTTGGGTGCCTGGTGCCCTTCTCCCTGGCCATCCAGACCATGCCCCTCCCAGCGGAGGAGGCGCCTTCCCCCAAAGCACCCTCATCTCCAACATGATATGGGAGTCTCATATTCCCAGTTTGTGTTCAAGTTCCTGTCACTTACTCTGTGACCTGAGCAAGTTCCTAACGCCGTCTGGAGAATGAACATAGTAGGGCTCATCTCACAAGGTTGCTGTGAGAGTTAATTGAGATGATTCGTGTCAAATCCTTGGCCCAGCGCCTAGCACCGTTATTACAAAAACATTAACAAGTGCCAGCTACGATTACACTTCTGTATTGTTTGGCCTTTTAACAGGGAAGCCATGTTTATATAACATTTATATAATTTTTTAAAAGATGTAAAGTACCCTTTTTGTCTAAAGCAACACTAAATGATATTGTTGGCGGCTTCTTTTTTTTTTCCAGGTAAATATTTTAATTGATAATACAGAACAGGGCAGAAACCCCAAGTATTCAGCTTGATGAGTTTTGCTCTGTTAGTAATTTTTTTTTTCTAAGATGAATCAAAACAGCGGATCTGGAAAACCCCGGGCTAAGAGGATAATTCGTGACAATGTTTTGGGAACAGTGTCACACCCAGGAATGAGGTTCGGCTTAAAACCAAGGGAGAAGCCAGTTGACACACAGACAGACCATAATCGTGTCACAGGGAGAAAACAGACAGCGTGGTCATCAGTGACGCATCGCGAAGGCGTCCCTTTCAGAGATGCGTCCCCTGAGCTGGTGGCAGACACCCCTCGGGTCCCCTCGTCCCCAGCATGACGCGGAGAGACGGTTGAGCTCACGGGCTCCCTGGAGATGTCTCAACACTCATTCTCCCCCAGGGAGAGCACTGCAGCTCGTTCATCCGAGAGCACGAAACCAATGTGCACATTCTCATCCCACGTGGTGTGCGGGAATGGAAAGAACACACGAAAGCGAGACTCGTTCTTTGACGCAGACACGGTGGCGAAGATTTTTCAAGAGTGACTGCCGGCTGACAGCCCAGCTGTCACCTCCTGACCTAGGGTGGATGGGAGGCCCCTTTCCTATGTGCCTACGATGTATGGGCAAAGCACAGGGCTGCCTGCGCCCCACACGTAAGCTTATTTTATTCTCATACGACCCCAGGGCAAACATATTATTGTTCCTTTCAACGGTGAGACCCAGAGCAGTGAAGGGACTCGCCCGAGTCATACAGCCAATAATGAATGGTGGAGCCGAGGTCCACGCTCAGCTTCGACTGGGTCTACAGCACGTTAATGCCACTGTGTGCTGCCAGGACAGGCCTCCAGGGACTGCCCAAACCCCTCATCTCATACACCAGGGAACAGAGGTCTGGGGAGGGCATCGTCTTGCCCAAAGTCATTGTGGTATCACAAGAAATACATTTAATCTTCACCCTCAGTTTCCTGCACACAGCTCCTGAAACATAATTTCTTGAGCGACCACGGTGTTAGGGGCATCTTTTTTGTTCTATTTGTTCTTTGTCTCTGGTTCCTGACCCAAGAGCTTCTAAGACCCAGGGAATTCTCAGAGTGATAAGGGTGTGTAAATGTCATATATTAATGGGATGACAGGTAATGGGACCCCTGGATAGCTTCAGGATGGGGTCTGGTCACCAGAAAGACCAAGGCGTGATCAGAAGCTTGGAACTTCCAAAGTCATCCCCCATTCTCGGGCAGAGAAGAGGGGCTGGAGCCGGAGTTCATAGTCGATGGTGCCTCTGTGACGTAGCCTCATGAAAAGGTCTGCTGGTCGACGTTTGGAGGTCTTTGCGTTGGTGACACGTGGCGGTGCCAGGAGGGTGGTGCATCTGGAGAGGATACGGAAGCTCCACGACTCTTCCCTGCACTCTGCCCCATGCTCCTTTTTGTCAGGCTGTTCACCTCCATCCTTCGTAGCATCCTTTAGAATGAACTCATAAACGTGTGTAAACGTTTCCCCGAGTTTGGTGAGGAGTCCCAGCACACTATCAAGCCCTAAGAGAAGGTCGTGGAAACCCCCGATTCACAGCGAGTGGGTCAGGGCACTTCTGATGGACTGAGCCCTCGACCCGTGGGGTCTGCATTAACTGCGGGCAGTGAGTGTCGGGACTGAGTTAGAGTGTAGATACCCAGCTGGTGTCCACTGAGGACTAGAGCGTTTCTTGGTGTGAAAAACCCACACATTAGGTGTCAGACGTGTAGAGTGTATGGAGAAACAGAGTTTTCCTTTTCGTCGTAGAGGAGGCTCGTGGAGGGATATGGACCCAGATTCAGGTTCTATGTCTCTGGCAAGAGCTGCATCTCTCCCACCAGGCTTCTCTCCCTCTTCCCATCCATCCCACCAGGCTTTGGTTTTTCCCTCCGGGGTTTGTAAGTTCAAGACTATTTGGGACCTGAAGGCCCTCCTTTGGCTGCTCATTGTTTGGAAGAGGAAGAGAGAGAGAGGGAGAAGAGGTGGGGAGCCGGCAGCAAGAGAAAACCTTGAGGAAAAGCACAGAGCTGTTCACAGAGAGCCGCAGCATGATCCCCCGTGATGACTTCAGAAGAGTGCCACCTCACTTGTTCACGTGTGGTGGCTTCGGATGGGTTTGGGACAGTGCGGATCGTGCTGAGTGCGGTTATTTACAGACACAGGGTGAGGGGGCCAAGGCCGCCAAAGGAGAGCCCGCTACACCTGGGCTACAGGTGTGAGGACGGCCAGTGTGAACCCCACCCAAACACTCGCGGGTCTGGTTACGTGTGGGCCGCAGTTACGCACGATTTTAGCTTCCTTCTTCGAACGTGTTTGTATTTTCCAAAATCTCTACAGCGATCTAGGATCTGGTCTACAGTCAGATGGGAATGTCATTTAAAATGTTGGTAGCAAAGAATAAAATCAATGCAAGTGATTTATTTATTATTTTTTTTTTTTTTTGAGGTTGAACACGTTAGCTCCGCTTGTCAAATAGATTGCTTGTCCGCTGGCGTTTTCTCTCTTTTTTCCCCTGTTTCTTTCCAACAGCAAATAAAAATAATAGACACCATTTACCAAGCATTTTACTAGGTGCGTCCCAGGCACGGGCTCAGCGCCTGACATGCATAATAATCCTAGGAAGAAGCACTGTTAAAATTCCTATTTGAAAGACAAGGAAAGAGACTGAGAGACATTAAATCACTGGTGTGCAGCCCTTTTGAACCAGAGCTGTTAGTGTCTGTACTCTCGCTACTCATACTACCTGCTTCTCTTTTGTTCCTTTGACCATCCTTTTTTCCCCTCATCTCTCAAAAAACCATTAGTCAGGTTCCTGTGCCAATTCTGTGGTTACGGCCCTGGATTTCTCAACTTCAGCACGATGAACATTTTGGATCAGATCATTCTCTCTTGAGGCGGGCGGCACATCCCTGGCCTCTGCCCACTAGATGCCAGTAGCAACCCCCCCACACACCCGGTTGTAACAACCAAATATATCTCCAGACATATCTGCCCAGTGTCCCTGGGGACCCAAACTGTCCTCATTATAAACCACCAACGTAGCCTGATCTCCGTACTAATTGTGGAAAATGGTCCTGGAGCCCTCGAGTTGAACAATTGCAGACAGGAACCCACGGGAACACTTCGTGCCCTTCTCGCAGGCCCCCAAGCTCATCTGAGGCAGCTGCCACCTGCTAGGACATTCGAGGACAGGGCCTGACAAATGGTTGGAGGGCCTCTAGCCAAAGGAGACACGGGCTGAAGTGAGACACTCTTGCCACTTGTCCTGGAAGCTGGGACACTGGGGTTGAAATGAGTAAACATGGGCAGTTCTTGACCAGCTAAGGGCAGGGGCCACCAAGCTTCTGCACAGAGGCAGCAGGCCAGGGTATTGAGAAAGACGCTGTGGAAGGAGGCAGAAGGATCAGTGTACTCAGACGAGTCGATTTCTAGTCCTGGTCCCACGCCCATGAGCTACGTGGACACAGAAGAGCCTTTTGAGAATATTAATATTTCCCTCCGTCTCTTCCTGGGACAGTGGGAGAGTGTGTCCAAACCGGCCCACGCCATCCACTCTCCTGCTTTACTCTTCTCCTTCGTAGCATCGACAATCCATTGTATTTGTGTCCCCCTATCTCCCTTGCCTCAATTTCAGCTCATGATGTCAGGGGAGGCTGCTGAGTCCCTGCAGCCTATGACGGTGGCAGACATAGTAAATGGTCAATAAAGGTGTGCAGAATAAAGGCGTGTGCACGTGCGCATGCATACACACACACACACCATGGGGAATGATCTGATGACATGTCTCAGCAGCCATAGACGTGCTGAGCTCTTTGTACTCAGTGGACCCACTTCTGAGAACCTACAGCCCCCACCCAAAATAATCCAACATAAAAAAAAAAAGCCTACATTTCTGTTCATCCTACAGCAGCTAAATTAGCACAAACAACCTGAAAAATCCGCCTAAGTAATCAAGATAAAGGCATAATTAACACGACCCCGATAAATCTACTTGGTGAGATTCCAGGCAGCCGTTACAAGTGTCGTTTTGAGTAAGATGAGTTAGTATTGTTAATGGAAATATCATGCACAATCCCTCTGCAGGGCAATTTGAAAATTCCTATTAAAATGCACATGTTTGTGCCACTTGACCCAGCAATTGCATTTTCAGGAATTTGTTTTTCTAGGAATTTATTTATTTACAGGAATTTATCCTAGAATTGTATCAGGAAGCAATTCCTATATTTACGAATAGGGGAATCGTTAAATAAATCCCTGTGTATAAACACAATGGAGTAGTATACAGCCATTAAAAATGAGAAGATTTGCATGCGCTGACCTGGAATAAAGGAAGATTTTCTCTATCTCTGCTGTAAATTTCTGTAATGTTTGAATGTTTTTAATAACAAACTGATAAAAGAAAGCACTGAACCTGCCAAAGAGCTTGCTAATGCAAGCAAACACATGCGAGGCACGTGAAGACTGGGAAGAACACGACCAAGGTATTAATAGTGACCCATCATTTCCACATCATGAGAACACAGGCCATCTTTATTTTTCTTCTTTCAGGAGAAAAGAACTTTCTGTAAAGAGCCTGTGTGACCTTTACAAAGGCCAACTCCCTCCCCTAAGTTCTCTTTGTTGACACTGGGGTGGTGCCGAGGGGGTCGCCTGTTCTGCCAATTTAACCCACTGTGGTGCGGTGTCCTGTTTCCCCAGGATGGATGACATCCAGCTCTGCAATGACATCATGGACCTGAAGCAGGAGCTGCAGAACTTGGTCGCCATCCCAGGTAACCATTGGGGACTTTGCCTCAGATAAGCAGCAGCTGCTCGGAGCCCCCGGCCTGCTCCCCCTGTACCCCTCGGCACTGGCAGACTGAGTTCTCTTAGCAAGGCCTCGTCCTCGCAGTCCGGCTCTCCCTGATCACATGATTCAAACCCAGCTCGGTGTCAGGCAGAGCTGGGTCAAGTCCTTGACCTTGGGCTTTGTCTCTCTGAGACTCAATTTCTCCTCCTCTGAACCAGGGTAGCGATAGTACCGAACTCACTGGGTGTAAGTCCCCTTGTGGTAAGTAAAAACAATGCGATCCACTTGCTTAATTTGACATCTATGCCTTCGTAAGAGCCCAGGAAATATTAGCAATTATCACTATTATTATCCTGCTTGGGAACAGGTAGAGTTTGGTGGTGACAAGTTCCGACTTTAGAGTCAAACCTAGACCTGTTGCTTATTAATGACACGACCTTGGGCAAGTTACTTCACTAAAACTCAATTCCTTCATCTGTCAACTAAGATAATCGTGGATTCCACCTCCTAGGGTTGTCGTGGGATTGACGGAGGGAAAAAATATGTTAAGTGCTTACTTAGCACAGTTCCCATCCTACAGAAAGTGCTTAATAAATTATTGCTATCATCATCATCCATCATCATCATCGTCATCATCATCAACCAAATTTCTCCCCATCCTTCAGGTCATAGCTTATTTGGCTCCTTCTCCCAAGAAAGGCTTCCATGCTTATCCGGGCTGGGTTCAGTGCCCTATAGGGGGTTATTCTTATCAAAGTACTTATCAGATAATTGCCTGTCAACTCATATCTGTCCCTCTCTAGAACCCCATGCTCCTTGAAGATAGGAATGAGGGCCTGGCAGGTGCTAAGAGGAAGATTTATTGAACGAACAAACACAAATATATTTTGAGAATCTTGCCTTTGGCCTTGGCAAAGAACAGCACAGGCCAGATTAGCTCCCCACCCCCCAAACTGTTGTTTACTTGAATGTTTTTGCTATTCTATCAGTTCAGGAGGTATGTCTCAAGAGGCTGCATTGCCGCTAGGTGTTAGGCATGCAGTGATGAACAGAACGTAATTCCCTACCTTAAGGCTCTCACAGGTCCGTAGAAAGAGGTCGCCTGACCCCCATGGAGACCTATTCTTGACCAGAAGTGCAGCACAATGCACTTTAGAAGAGGGCGTTGTACTAAATGCTTCGATTCTAGGGACATTTGGGGCTGGATAACTCTGTCGGGACAGGAGGGCTGTACTGTGTGTTATAAGATTTTGCAGCATCCCTGGCCTCAACACGCTGTATGTCAGTCATATGCCCCTCCCTCTCAGTCATGACAACCAAAGTGTTTCCAGATATTGCCAAATATCCTCCAGGCAAAGATAGGGGGCAGGGTGGGCCACTCGCCCCCTGTCTCAATTAGAGTCTGGTGACAAGCCGCTGGATGACCTTCATGGAACGATGTAATGTCTCTGAGCCTGAAATTCCTGGTTTGTAAAATGACACAAAGATCACAAAGGTGAAGCCTAGGAGTGCCCCCAACACATTCCTGTTCTGACGACAGTGTGTGCAACGGCAGCAGAACTTTCAGATGCCATCGCCTTAGTGAGCGTGTACTACGTGCCAGGCCCCGTGCAGGCCCCGGGAAGACACAAGCGAGGGGACAGCCCCAATTGGAAGGGGGGACGGCTACTGGGTATGGAATTTCTTCTGGAGTTGATTAAAATGTTCCCAACTCGATGGTGGTGATGGTCGCATAACTCTGTGAATAACACTTTGAAATGGCGAATTGTATAATATGTAAATTATAGCCCCAAAGCCCCTGAGGAATTGGTTTGGTTGAAAGGTATGAAACCCACCCAAGCAGATATAAGCACCAAATAGGCAATTACGTGAAGGGCACTGTGTTCGCTGGCCAGGGCGGCCCTAACAAATCCCTCAAACTTCGCGGCTTCAAACAACAGAAACTGGAGGCCGAGAGTTCAAAACCAAAGTGTCAGCTTCTAGAAGAGAATCCTTCCTTCGTCTTCCAGCTTCCGAGGGCTTCCATCCATCCTCGTGTTCCTCAACCTGCAGAAGCCTCACTCCAAACTTTGCCTCGGTCGCCATGGCCTTCTTCTCTCCATGTGTCATCTCCTCTTCCTGTAAGGACACCAGTCATTGGATTAAGGGTGCAGCCTAGTGAATAGGACCGCACCTGAACTGATGACATCGGCAAAGATCCTATTTCTAAGCAGGGTAGACGTGAAACCTGGGGAGGGGGGTAATACGATTTATCCCATGCAGGCATGAAGTTCACCCCAACCTCACAAGGGTCCAGAGCCAGAAAAAGAAAGCTGTTGGAATGTTCTTTGGTCTCTCTCCCTCCCTCCCTCCCTCCCTCCCTCCCTCCCTCCCTCCCTCCCTCTCCTTTGCTCATGAGCTAAGCAAGGCCACTCCATCTCCTCTCCACGATCTTCCCACTCAAGACCCCAACTTTCAGGGCCTCCGTGACCCAATTTTTGACTTCCCAGGAGACTCTAACGGGCCCAACATGTGTTGGCACCTTCCACTTGGGAGGAGGGATTCCCAGGGCCCATGGTTGGCTCAGCAGGACTTGTGCCAGCAACTGAGGCAAAGGAGACGAGAGTGCATGGCCACCAGGCCAGCCAAGGCCCCCTCAGGCCAGAAGGGCTTTCCCCTTGAGGCAACGTCTAGAGCATACACGGAAATGGGCGGGAGCCGGGGGTCTTTGGAAATGGGGTTCATGACCAGCCAGGACTGAGACTAGGTTGAGAAGAACAAGGCATTCAACTGGAGCACACACACACACAAAATCAGTAATCAAGATAATATTTTAGCGCAACGGGCATTTGGGTTAAAATATCAAAATTCATACGAAAAAATCTACCATGAGCAAAATACTGAAAGTTTAAATAACGGTGAGATCAGTACTGATACTGACTCATTGGGTCGAGGCCAGGGAAGCTGAAACCTGCAGCGTCGGGGTCAGTCCCTCATGAAGAAGGCCATCAGCGGCCCTGCCAGGGAACGCGGGCTGCACAAGGGCGTAGGGCCAGTTAGCAACGGAGTCCAGGCCCCGATGCCAGTCCCACTGGTTCCTCAGGAACCGTCCCCATCACTCTTGTGCGGCCAGTCAGATCTCAACGGCGTGTCCTTTCCCCTCCTGCGTTGCTGCTCACCTCTCCCCACTCTCTCCCCTGATTCCTTGTTAAGAGTCTTTCTGTGTATTCCCTGGATCCCTGCCAGGTTTCTAGAGAGATTTAGCTGAATTTAGGAGGGAAAGAAATGATGCTCGGGGCGACACATCAATAAAAGTATTAAGGAAAGAGAGCACTGAATGACCAAAAAAAAAAAAAAAAAAATTCATGCTTCGCCAACCAAGGTCGGAAAATAACTCACCAGTTCCCGGAGGGTGGGTGCATCGAGCACGTCCCCAGGAAAACCAAGATGCCTCGTCCCCCCACTCCAGTGCCACCACCACTGTCTTCAAGCTAGAGATGCTCAAAGCTGGCTCTAGAGGCCCCAGCACCTTCTCCTTGGGTGTGGAAATTATATCTCTCTCATTTGAAAGGTTTAAGGTCGTGATTCTCAATCAGAAGCAATTTTGGGACGTTGGGCCATCCTGGGACATTTTTAGTTGTCACACCTGGGGGAGGAAATGCTACTGGCATCAAGTGGGTGAGACCAGGGATGCTGCGAACCATCCCACAGTGCAAAGGACAAGTCCCCATGCTGATTACCTAACACAGATACCGATAGCGTCAAGGTCAAGGAAGCTAGCTTAGAGGAAAATGTAAAGCCTGTGAGAATGGAAATATAACAGCTTTCAATTTATTAAGCATTTGCCTTGGCACCCTTATGCTGTGAGATTCACATTTCCTTCGTTAAATAAGGGGATTTGTTCCTTTTGTCCCTGGTTCAGTAAATATTTAATCTGGAGGGCCTTTAATTGTTTGTATCCAAGAGTCACACAGCTGGGAAGGGGAGGATCTGGGCCATCAAGCCAGGGTTGTCTGATTCCTCGGGGAGTTCTCCCAGTTGGGATAGGGGATCCAGTCCAGGGAGACCAGTTAGGGGGCCATGGCATGGCCCAGGGAGAGGCGATGGTGGCCTGGACTGAGGAGGTGCGCTGGAGGGAATGAGCAGCAAGCGGAGGGTCACCTGGACAGGTGCATGGAAATGTCAAGAATCAGGTGTGGGATGCCAGCGAGTGGAGGGTGAGCTGGAGGTTCTCATCAGCGAGTAGGTGGGCGACGATGGCAAGAAAAGGGTCACATCACCCAGCAAGTGGTCGCAGCTCTAGGTTGGTGGGTGGGGCCTGGAAGCAGGGGGGTGGGGCCTGCAGGCGGGTGACGGATGCTGGCAGGAAAGTGTGTGACACACACAAGCAGGGGAGCTGCATGGGGCAGTGCAGTGGCTATGTGGGTGGGGAACTGGTTTGTAAGTCGGCACACGTCGCTTTGAATAGGTGGCTGCTCTGTGGTTTGCTGGGAAGGGCCGCATGAGGACAGGGCTGCAGCTGAGGACCTGGGAGGCTGGGTGGGAGATGCCTAAACTGGTCAGAGATAGAAAACAGGGGTGAGCAACTCGGGGAAGGGGAGAGGTGTCGGTCCCTGGAGGCCCTGTGAGTCCTTCTGGACCGGACCGCCTGAGGGAGTTGAGAGGGGGGAGCAAGGCACCCTGGCGAGTCTGGACTCTGCGTGAACTCCCCTGCAGAGGGCCGGGAGGTGCTCTGTGGTGTCGGCGAATGATCTGGGGAGTCTGGCCCACAGGATTCCCCTCCACCACCACCAATGGCCAGGAATCCCAGGGGTTGCTAGAAATTCCACCCCCTTTCTCCCTTCCCCTGTGGCTAATGAGAAAAGCTGATTTTTCTCTCTTACTCACACATTACAGTCCCCTCGCCTCCGATTCTGCCTCCAGATCTAGAGGAAACTGTCAATGTCGGTCCCAGGTACTTGGGACAGGACGAACGGCATCAGCATGGATGCTTGTCGTCTGACGGGTTGGTTTACCCGTGCTATGGAGTATGTCCCTCCTGGCACCCTCCTCTGAGCCCTCCGAGTCCTCTGAGCCCTCTGCCTCCTGCTCGACCCCCCGGCTGCATCATGACCATTGAGCGAGCACTGTCCTCACATGGCCAAGCTCTATGCCAAGCCGTCGACTGACATCACTGTGCTTTAGCCTCACTAGGTGTATCTTACAGAGGAAGACACCGAAGCTTGAAGAGGTCAAGGGCACTTCTTCAGGTTCACCCACCCAGAGAAGTGGTAGAGCCGCAGGATTCCAACCCCCTGGCCCCTCGGACTCCAGTGCTTCAACAGCTCTTCTCAGCTGTTTCTTTGCTGATGTTTGTTTCTTCCCAGAAAAAGAAAAAACCAAGCCTCAGAAGCAGAGGGAGGACGAACTCATCCAGAAGATCCACAAACTGGTGCAGAAGAGAGACTTCCTGGTAGACGACGCCGAGGTCGAGCGGTTAAGGTGAGTGGGTGGCGCGTCCCCACGCACCGCCTGGAGCAATGCCCTCAGCTTCCTCCCCAAACCACCCACCGTCCGCTCCTGGGACTCAAGGCCTTGCCTAACAGGCGTGGCCTCGGCACTCGCACCCACGATGCGGGATCCCGATGAACCCTGAGGACCCATTCTGGCCTGAGGACCTATTTCATGTTCAAGAGAAAGTCCAATCCAGCCTTGCAAAGGCCGCGGGTCTTCACTCAAGGTCATGTGAGGAGGTGGCCAGGGAAAGATTAAACCCTATAACACATGGCAGCGCTTCCTTCCTACACATGCTCTTTGATTTCTAGAAACTTCTCTTGGTTTCTATAGAAACTCCACCCCCTGTACTGACTTGTGGCCTTGCCTGCCCTCTCTGCCTCCCAGTGTTTTCTTTCCTTTCCTTCACCTTCACGGCTTTGCAGCCCCTCTAAGGTCTCCTGTTTGCAGATGTACCTGCCTCCTTGATCTGCAGAGCTATGGGCGCTGGAGCCACATGTGTTCGGAGGCCGTGGAGGGGGCCGAGCACGGGAAAGATGCAAATGTTGATTCTTGAATATTTTTGTCCTGGCAAAGCCTTGGGAGCCCTCCACCATCAGAGGGGCTCACGGGGCCTCTTCCATCCCAGAGGATTACTTCTTTATTCTCTGAGGCCCCTGGAGTGCCCGTTGCCTAGCTCAGCCAGGCCTGGCCCACTGTCTTTGCTCCTGGTGACCCTTGGAAGAGCCGAGGTGACCTGTGCTCTGAGACCTGCCACATATCTTATGGGAGCATAGGTATCCAGAGTGACTTAAGGATATAGGGTCAGGGGAGGTGTTGCCCAGCTGACTGAACCCCCAGCAGGGAGAGAGAGTCCTGTAATGTCCCTACCTCTGCCCCAGGGTCTCACTCATACCCCAGGCAGCATTTACTCCATGGGTGAGATATGTGTCTCTGCTTCAGAGCGGGTTTTTATCAAACACAACGTACAAATACCATGTACACATCACACAAAGGTACCACCCATACGTAACACACAGCATACACTCATCACTGCCGTATCACACATACCAACATCCACACCGCATCCATGCCTGATACACAACATAATGCATCACCCACGAAGTCTATTATATGATGCCCCGCACTTAACCTCCTGACTACGTCATCAGGTCCTTGATGCTTTTCTTGTTTACCGTACCCTTCTCTTGTCCTCACCCATCTGTCTTCACAGGGAGCAAGAAGAAGACAAAGAAATGGCCGATTTCCTGAGAATCAAGTTAAAACCTCTAGACAAAGTAACCAAATCTTCAGCCAGTAAGTGCACACACGATTTCTTCTCCTCCCATCCAAGAAAAAAGGGAAATTTAGAAGAGGTCTGGGATCCAGAGAAAACACAACAAAATGTTCATCAAACTTAGGTACAGGGTGGCAGCTGGCAGGGCCAACATCATCGGTGTGCAAGCAGTGCCGTTGCCCAGGGCCCCATACCTGGAAGGGGACTGTTCAGGTATTACTGTCTTGAAGTTCTTAAGAATTTTGGAACAAGAGGCCCCACCTTTTCATTTTATACTGGGTTCTGCAAGCTATGGAACTGGTCCTGGCAGCAACGGTTATTCTCTAATCATGCCGTTTGGTGCGTTTTATAGAAAGAGCCTCAGGGAGCTCTGGCCTCTGTTGGAGTTGGAATTTCTGGGAGAGGAGAACCAGAAGGATGCTTCTCAGAAAATTAGCCTCACGAGATACTCAGAGCAAAAAAAAAAAAAAAAAAGTTTTGTGTGAAATAATTTGGGAAATGCTGTATATTTGACCCTCTAAATGAGGACCCTATAGTTCTTCAGCATGTTAAACCGATAACGGGTCCTGCTGTCAAGGAACTGTCTTCTCTTTGTTGACCCAGTGAGGCTGGATGCCCAATTTAAACTATCCCTATGAAAAAAAAAAAAAGAGGAAGAGGGGAGGAGGTTGGAAGAAGAGCAAAAAGAGCTAGGGCTTCAGAGGCTGGACACTGTTAGAACCCTTCCTTCTATTTCTTGTTTCTGCCCGTCTTCATATGTTAGCTTCGCTTTCTCCTACTGCACAGTTCTTCACCTCGGGGCCAGAACCTCAGATCCATAATTTCGCAGCAGCAAAGCAACACCATAGGTTCTCTCCTGGTATCTAAACATACAAATTCCAGAAAGATTATGACCGGCCTGTCTTGGATCGTGTTCCCGTCTCCTAGGCCCATCATTGTTATCAAGAGGCTAGGGAACTGTGATTGGCCAGATCTGTGTCACCACGGGGACATGAGCTGTTACCAGAATAAAAAGGACTAGAAATCCTGCTAGGCAGACCAAACCCAAAAGCTGCTACTGTTGACTATAGCTGTGAACCCAGTATTCCCTGATCATCCATTAACATCTCATGAAACACACAGTTGTATGGTGTGGGGGGAAATCAAGAAAGAGAAGAGCCAGAGTCCCTTCCGCAGGCCCCTAAAATCAGCTGGGACATGGCCCTTGTGTAAATCCAGTGTCCTCAATGGACTGTCTCTTCCATAAAAGGCAAATTAGAAAACTCCGCCTAACACTGTGGAGAAGGAGCAAAGAAACTTGCATTTTGTGTAGACAGAAATTCTGATAAGAAATCAAAATAGCAATCCATAGCACATGCAAGGGTTCAGGTGTGGAATCCCAATTTATACTACTTATCTGGTGCTGGAATCCCAATTGAACCATTAAAACCAATCTTAAACCAGTAAAATCTCTGGGACTCCAGCAAAGCAAATGCAAAATTGCTCAATAGGGACCCTTCAGCATTACATAAGACACAGTCTGCAAATACAACGACCCCCATGAAGATGAGCTCCAATAAAAATTTAAAACTCTTGAAGAATTGAACCATCATAAGAGACGTCAAAAGATGAAACAAAGGGAAAAGAGAATGTCTGTCCTCCCAGGAACCAGAAATAACAGACTATCTAAAAGAGACAATAAGTATATTTACAGCAATTAAAGAAATAAGAGAAGGAATGCAACCCAGAATGAAAGAGCAGGGTGCTGTGAAGAAAGAATTAGCTTTCTAAACATTCTAAAACCAAAACAGATAACTTTCTAAAAATATCGTTATTAAAGTAAAAACTCAATGGATTGAACACAGAGACACGGCCGAAGGGGGAATTCATAAATTGGAAGACAGAGCTGAGGAAATTCCCCAGCATGCAGCCCAGAGACAAAAAGTATGAAATATGGAAGATAGAATAAGAAGGTCCAACTTGCATCTGATAGGCATTTCAGAAGAAGAGAGAACAGGGAACGAGAGGTGGAGGTATCCGAAAGGATAACGTGTGAGCGTTTCCCAGAATTAAAAGACGTGAGCCCTCAGACTGAAGCGACTTGAGCAAAGTTCCCATTTATTCGTTCACCAACTGCTTCTCGAATGCCAGACCCTGTGATGGGCTTGGCCTTTACAACGCCAAGGAGAACTGAATAGGGTAAGAGCTAAGAGCTGTGGCTGGAAGCCGAGGACAGAAAGCCGGTTGGCCCACCGGAAAATGGGAGCAGTTCACACATAGTCGTGCCAGCTCGCCTTGCCACCTGATCTGTGGAGTCGAGGCAAGGCCTGGCTAGGGTTTGGGGGGGCCTGGGGCTGCACATGGTCGGGGCTCTCCTTACCTCACCTCTCCCTCTCTCCCTTTTTCCTTCTCTTCCTCTGTGCCCCTCCCTTGCTGCAGGCTCCCGAGCCGAGAAGAAAGCAGAGCCCCCACCTAGCAAGCCCACAGTGGCCAAGACCGGGCTGGCGCTCATCAAGGATTGCTGTGGGGCCACCCAGTGCAATATCATGTAGCCCTCACATGGGGTGCCCCCGGGGCCTCGGGAACCCCCCTCCCACCCACTTGTCTTCATAGCCCCCATTTCACCGGGGCCCAAGAGCTCTCGAAGGCCGAAGGGGTTGAAGGCAAGCCTGTGACTGCCGCCAGGGGCCGTGGGCGTGGCGGGCGGGCCCGGTCGCCCTGTACAGAGTGTAGCAATAGGGAGTCCCTCACCGTCGTCGCATGGCCCTCCCCAGAGCATGCCGAACCCAGGAGTCTGTCTCCCTGTTTCTCCAACCGCCAGGAAAAGGTCCTCCCTCGAAAAAGTATATCTCCACTTCTATCTAGCTGTGTCTACCCACTGTGTGAATGAACTGGGAGAGGGGCATGGTCCCCAGGTGTGTACAGTCGTGACTTTCCAACAATCTAGCACCGCGTTGGACGCATCCCCATCCACCCTCCTAGCTCTGCTGTCCGGCCTGCCCCAAACGGGCACAGCTCCCATCCCCCCGCCTGTCCTTTCCCAGGGCCTGTGCCCTGGAGGGCTCCGCACAGCCTACATGTCTTGGGGACACAGAGGGCCCATCTGTGAAGATCGAGCTTGTCTGTGGTGTCGTGGTCACACCTCCCACTTCCTCCCCTCCTGTGTCTGGGCACAGTTCACCCAGGGGTGTGTCCATTTGCTTTTGGCTCTTCCTTCCTTTGCGGTGGCTGCCCCAGGTGTCTGGAGCAGAGGGGATGGGGGCCTGGGCTGGAGCACACCCCCTGCTCGAAAGAGGGACCGGAGAGTCGGAGGCTCCAACGCCGAGGCAAAGGCAGACACACGCAGGGGACCCGGAGCAGATGCTGACCCAGATGCTCTTCACCCACCACCGGGGGCCACCGGAAGGGACGCCAGCAGGACCCCACTCACCAGCCTAACGCACAGACCTCGGTGAACGTCGGCGGCGGGCGGGAGAGGCGGCCTGACCCTACCGTGTCCCATCCTCTGGGGGTGTGTTTCAACCAGCCTGACATCCCACCCGGGGAACGTGATGTACATATGCTACAGCCAGCTCGGCACAGCCCGTGTGACCTCTCTGTGCGTGTGTGTGTGTGTCGTGACTGGCGTCAGTAGTTAGCATAGCGCGAGGTTTGCTGATGTGCAATCATCCATCGAAGAAAATAAAAGTGGAAACCACGTATGTACACGGCATTTTTTAAGGTTTTCCTTTGTTCTTGACTATGGCCATGGTAAATCATTTAAAAAGCATAGATAGTATAAAGAACTCCTTTGGTTTGGGTATATATTTTTTTTTAACTTTCGTAATTCCTCCAGCTAGAGACCACTCTGCTCTGACATTTGGGCACATTTGCTTTCACTCTTTTTTTATATATTTTTTTCATGATTGGCGTCATATTGTACCATTTTATAACCAGTTTTCTTTTTTGTCACTTGGCATCATGTCATGATCATTCTCTCACCTCATGAAAAGCTCTTTGTAAACATTAAACACTCGTCATAAACATGTACAATGGCTGCTTAGTAATCATCTTGATGTACGGTGATTTCTCTATTTCCTCACTCTTGGACATTTAGGCTGCTTCTAGTTCTTCAGTATTATAAGTAATATCACGATAAACATCCTGGGGTTAAATCTTTATATCTGAATTTCTGATTTTTCCTTAAGATAAACTCCTAAAAGTAAAGTCCTTAGGCCACCAATGGGTCACATTTAAATAAATAAGTGCACCTGAATGCCTCTCAAGTCACAGCAGCTTCAGGACTGACACCCTATCTCTCTAATCGAGGACCCCAGAGTCTTCGGTCGACGGCCCCTCCCGCTCTGTCTCGGATGTGTTTCTGCTTCAGCCTCAGCTGCAGCCTGCCGTTCGGCCATCCTGAAGCCGAAGAGGCTCTCTCAGGCCACTGCCTGTGCCGCCACATAGGCCTTAGGGGACACTGTGTCCTTCAGTGCCTGAGACCAAGCTCCAAGCCAGGCTGTAAGAGAGACTCCGAAGGCTGCCTCCATCCGCGTGGCTTCCAACCGCCGCCAGTTACCGTCACAGCCCTGGAGATTCGAGGTCTGAAACCAGAGTGTCAGCAGGGCCGTGCCGCCTCTGACGGCTCCAGGGAAGAATTCTTCCTTCCCTCCTCCATCTGGTGGCTCCCGGCAATCCTTGGCTTCAGCGGTTCCATCTCTCCCTCTGTCTTCACAAGGCCTTCTCCTCTGTATGTGTGTCGGTGTCTTCTCCCCTTCTTCTCAGGACACCAGACACTAACGCAGGATGATCTCATCTTAATCCTTTTTTTTTTTTTTTTTTTTTTTTTTTTACTTTTGCAAAGACCCTATTTCCAATAAGGCCAAATTCTGAGACAGCAAGTAGACATGAATATTGGGGGGAGGCAGTTCAACCCACTACACAGATGCTTCCTGCCCTTGCAATAAAATCTTGGGGTGCAGAGGGCCCACCACTCTCCTTGCCTGTGAACAATGTGGGTCTGGAAGACCTACCCTCAGACCAATTACAGAGCAGTCGTTCACTGACCCAGGAGGTGAAAGGACATCGAAACCCTCATAAAAATCCTGCCCGTAGTACATCTGCGGAGCCTTGCAGTGGCCCTAACTTCTGTTCCTGCTATTGATTTTCTTAAAAGATAAAACAGCAATAACCCACTGTTTAGGCTTTCACAGAAGAGCAGAGGGAAGTCACAATTCAAGATGCTCCCAGGTCACCAGGGCTGCCTGCAAAGCCAGGAAACCTTGCAGACCTCAGGGACCCACACACCCAGACTCGCTTTTTTGGCAGCCAGGGGAGAGGGGAGGGGCGGATAACAGCAGGAGCAGCTTTCGTGGAGAGCTTGTCGCTGTGCACTGAGCCATGTGTGCACATTTTCTAACTCCACAACCCCCCTTCATAGAGGAGGAGGCGGTCCAAGGTCCCATGGGTGGGTGGGGCAGGGTCACCACCATTCAGCACCCACCCCCGTAACCGCCATAGTCCTTGCTCTTCTCATCAGCATTTAAACAAAACTCTTCCATTAAAAAAACAAAGGACCCTCCATCCCATCTTCCCTTCTCGCCACCACCTTCCCTCGGTCTCTGCAGCCTTCTCCAGACTATCTCCGTTTTTCTCATCTCTAGCTCCTTCCTCAATCTATTTTAATCTGCTTTCCGTCACTCTCTTGTCTCTGACCCCTCTCACCATTTAGTTATGTAGGAGAGGAAGCATCTTTTACTTTTTATTTTTTCTAACCCATCTTGAATTCTCTAGCTGGGGCCCTGTAAATGGGCTGGCCAAAGACAGAATAACAAGAGAAAAACAAAAAGTTCGGGAACTCGTGCATTGTACATATACGTGGGGAAGCACCCAGCGATGAGTTTACACAAACGGGGGGTCAGAACTCGGGCGTGTGCACCCTCTTAAGCTGAAAACAAAGGAGGAGGGAGGGGGTTGGCATTTCTGGGCTGGGGAGGCGCGTCCTGGGCAGGTGACTAGGAGAAGCTCGGTAGACAAGGGTTGTTTGGTAAGGTTTGTTGTGCAGATTCAGGTCCTGCCTTCTCGACTGGTAAGAGTCCTCCTCTTCCTGGTACGGAAGAGGGAAAAATGTTTCACAAATGGAAATTTGCATTTTTTTGGTAAATGGAAATTTCCTTCGCAAAAGGTAAACTCTTGCCCCGGATTTAGAAATTTCCCTGGGTCAGCTGGTTCTTAATGGCCTTTGGCTCAAAATCATCCATGTGCCAAAGAGACATCTTCTGGGGTGGCACATTCTGGCTCCCTTCATTTATATCCCGTTGACGCACACCAGCTGTCCTACCTCTCTGCACCGTTACCACACGCACTTGACTTGACGTCAAAGAAGCTCCACTAGCTAGGTGTACTTCCCGCTGCTCAGATGGTCATTTCTCTAGTCTTTTGACCTCTTCCTTGTCCTTAGGACCTGGCCCTCGGCATTCTGCGCTTCTCCCATCCTGGTCTCTGGGGGCCATCCACACTCTGACTGACCCTGGGTTCTCTATTTATCCTAGACCTTTCTCTTACACCCAGACCCAGGCCTCTGACCGCCTCCTGAGGACCTCCATTTGGACTCAGAGTCGGCACCTCAGGTGGGACGTGTCCTAAGGTGAGGGTCAGCAAACTGGCCCACCACCTGTTTTTGGAATGTAACCAAGTGCATCTATGTCTGCTTTGGGGCTACAACAAACAGCAGAGTTGAGTAGTTGTAATAGAGACCATGTGGCTTGCAAATCCTAAAATATTTTCTCTCTGGCCCCATAAGAAAAATTGGCCCAAACTGCCTCAGTTTCCCCTGTATTTTTCACCTCAGGAAATGGCACCACCCAGTTGCCCAAGATTAGGACTTGTCCTTGATCATTCCTCTTCGCATCCACGCAGTTGCTAAGTCTTCAGTGTCTACCGCCTACATTTCTCTAGAATCTGTCCACGCCACCACCTTTTGCTTGGTCAACCGTAGCAGCTTCTTAACTGGCCTCCTTAGCCCTGGTCGTTCACACAGCGCCCAGGTGAGTTCCTGAATAATTCCAACCCAACCATCACTCTCTTCAAAACCGTTCCCACAGCCTTTAGGATAAAAATCCATGTTCTTTCACGTGGCTGAAAGGTTCTCTCAGACCTGGCTCCTTCCTACATCCCTCGCCTCACCCCACCTGCTCGCCCAGATCCCTTTTCATGCTGGGGTCACAAAAGGCTTTTTTGGGTTCTTTGATTCTTCTTGCCATGTTCTCTGTTGGCCTCTCTCCTGGACCTTCTCACATTATTCCCGGTGCCAAGATCTCAGATTCCCTGCTATCCCTTTCTCTGGTCTACACGTGCGCCACGTCCAAAGCCAAAATGACCTTCCTAAAATGCAGACCTACCCAGTTGCTTCCGAGCTTACAACTCTCCTGCACCATCCTCTTGGGTTAAGGGAACAAACTGAGTAGAAGCGTCGAGGGAGGAAGAAGGAACACGGGTCAGTGTCAAAGAGGAGTGTGTTCCACAGCATCCCACCTGACCCAGCGGTCATGCGACTTTAAGGACTTTAAGAAAAGGACCCACAGGACTTTGCAGGAGAACATGGTTGGCGTGAGGAGTTTCAGCAAGGCGCTGGCGTGGGAGCCAGATGCGTCAGGCAGGGGAACATTCCCTCACTCACTGTCTCACTGGAGGGAGAGAGGGCTCATCACCCTCATTTGGCAGATGTGGAGACTGAGGCTCAGAGCAGGGGAGTGAGTAGCCCAAGGTCACACAGCATATAGGTGGTAGAGCCTGGGACTTGAGTCTGAGAGCAGAGTGAGAGCCGGGCCCAGGGTGCTTATTTCTCTTTTCTACTCGCAGCAGCATCACTGCCCCATTCTCGGTTGAGCTGTACCCAGAGGTGTCTCAAAGCCACCCCGGCTGAGACTCTTATCGACCTTTCCATTCTGGGGTGCCTGGACAGCTCGCCAACTCAGCTCCTCTGCAGCCTGAGAAGAACCAGTTACAACCTGCCCGGTGCCACCAGCCAAGACTCGGATGCCTGTCACCAACAGGACAGCCGGGTGGGCACCAGAGGCTGAAGCAAAACCCTCAGGAAGCCTGTCAGGTCACTTTCCTACTCATTCATGGGTTAGTCAATTCTGCCAGTGGCGAGGACTAGGGAGCACAGAGATGGACCAGACAGGGCTGGTCCTGCCTTTGTGTAACTCATGTTCTGGTGAGGGAGATGGACATCAAATGGGAGGGCACGGTGTTAAGTCTGAACAAAACCTGCAAGAGGGAAAGGGATCGAGAAAGTGACCAGGGCTTCGGCTCGGCGTCAGCCGCCTGGGTTAAAACCCTGGCGGAATGCCTCCCTGTGTATGTCTGGGCAGTTCTTTCACCTCTCTGCATCCATGCCCAGACCTGTAAAATGGGGAGAACAACGGGGGGATTCAAGGAGATAATACGTGGGAAGCGTTTAGAGCAAGGCGTGTAGTCAAGTCGGTTATTATTGGTTAAGTCTAAAGGCAAGAAGCTGCCCAAGGTTTGCTGAGGGCCTGGGAGGGCCTGGGGCTCGGGGCTGGAGAGGAAGGAAAGGGTGAGGAAGGCCTTCCTGGGTCCTGGCCTCATGAAGCTGAGAGTGGGCTGACATGTGAACCCACCGCCAGGTGACAAAAGTTAGGACTCCCATTCCAAGAGCTTCCCCAAGGTGCCTGCCCCCTCCCTGGGCTACGGTCCCACAGTCACACCCGACCTTGACTGTGCCCCAGCAGCTCTCCCCACCTCTCACAGCCCTTCCCATGGCCATGCCCTCCCTCTGCCGATGGCTCAGTGTCAGAGGCAAAACTGAAGTTAAGTCTGGGTTTGGCGACACGGGGCTTAGCATAAGCGACCCCGTTGGGGGCCTGTGGTCTTGTTTTAAACAGTCACATGTGCAGCCCGGAATCCCTTGCTGGGGCAGAATGGTGTGGTTCTCTGTGTAGCCAAGCTGGGGGCCAAAGGCTGACCCTGGGGCCAGGGCCTTGGGGTGGATTATCAGCCCAGTTGTGCCAGAAGAAGAGAGAATGGATGCTGGGAAGTTGAAAAAACAAGTAAACAATCATCCACTGCTTTTTAGAGAATGAGAACAGGGGCTTGCAGAGAAGGCCGGGGATTTGCTAAGGTCACCAGCAAGCTCACCCAACCCAGGACAACTCAGACCGCTGGTCTGATTCGGTGCTCTGGGCCCCCTTTTCTCTCCATCCTACAGCCCAGCCCCACGGTGTGCAAAGAAATTGAGGGGGCACCAGGCCAGCCACCTCCCACCCCAACTGGCCCATATCTCAATCTCCAGAGAGTCCAGGAGCTTGTTCAACAGCATTAAGGTGATTTTTTTTTTTAAATTTTGAAGTGATTTTGTAATTACCAAAGCGTTGTCTTTGTAAAACAGCACGAAGAATCCCTGTATGTGCCCTCTTACTCAGAGTCACCGATGGCTGGCATTCCACCGCCATCTGCTGTACCGTTCTGTCTAGGATGATTTTAATTGCGGACACAACGTGGTGTCACCTGAAATCTCAGCACGCGTGGAGAACACGGGCACGTTCTTCTGTGTTACAGAGCAGGTCTCACCATCCAGACACGGTGCTGTGACCTCGTATTTACGTTTCGTTCATTGTCCTAATCATTTCCATTATGGTGCGTCTCCTCCTCCCCGTCTGAGATCTGGTCCAGGGACGAGCGTTGCTCCCCATTGCCACGTCCCTTCAGCCTCCTTTGGTGGTTTCTGTCTTGCGTGACCCTGACAAGTTCGAAGAGCCTAGGGAGGTGGTTTTAGCAGACGGCTGCCTTTCATACGTGCTTCCCTGGTCATTCAATGACCCCCAAGGGGTCTTCCTGTCTCAGCCCGAGACCTGCTGCTACCGGGGAGGCAGGGAGGCAGGGCCCACGTCTCACTCTTCGGGGTCCCCACACATGGCTCGGTGCTGGCACCCCTGTGGGGGGCCTCAGTGAAGGCTGGACTTGGGGGCTGTGTAGGGCCTCCAGCCTAGCTGTGCCAGTGGCTCAGCCTCTCCAGCCTCGCTTTCCCCTTCTGTAAACCTCAGCTGGGGGTAGATGTTGGATTGGACTGGTCGGCCTCAAGGGCCCTTGCAGCTTTGAAGCTTCGTCCTTGGCCTTCCAAACCTTTAGCCCAGGACCCCTCCCAGGCCCCCTGCATTAGCCGTTCGCAGTCGTCAGATACTTACAAATGTCCTAAGAGGCAGGGCCTGGATTTTCTTCTAACCGATGGACGTTGGTAAGGATGATGGGAGGTCAGTCCCTTGATCAGGTTCCATCGCGGAAGGCTCCCTCTTGGAAGACTGGAGGCGGTTCTCCTTGCTGGCTTGATTGGCTAAGCTGCCGCTTCGGGGGAACTGTGGGCGGCCTCCAGGCTTCGCAGGCGGCTTCCAGCTGACAGCCAAGAACCCCTGGGACCCTCGGTTGGGGGTGGGGACGATGGGGGAGGATTGGCTGGGGTCAGGTCTCAGAGTCCTCTCCAGGCCCTGAATCTGGAAGGCTTTGGGGCAGAGGCGGAAGGGGCAGAGGCCTTCACATGAGCCGCTGGTGGCGGTCAGGAGGTGCGGCCAGGATCTGCCCTGCCGGCCTGGGGTGCCCCTGGGAGCCGGTTCCTAAGCTTCCACCTGCAGTTGTTTGTTCCCCTTTTCCTCCTCTGTGTGTTAAGTCCCTATTTCCAAATCCTTTCTTCCCAGAAAATCTGAATCCTTCTCTGCATCTTGCTGAGGAAGGCTCTAGCCTGCCATCTCCGAGACCTCCTCATCCCCACCCACCTGAAAAGAGAGGGGCTCTCGCCTCCTCGCCAGTTCTAGAATTTGCCAAATTCGTTCCAAAAGCAACGGAGTCTTTTCATGTTCCAACCTCAGCTGTGCCCCCAGGGCTGCCTCTCTCCCAGGGAGAAACTAGAACTCTCTGGGGCAAGACTCTGCACTTGACCTTGAACGGATTAATTCAAACAAGCAAATTGGGTCTGTCTTCTCTGTCTCTCTCCCCACAGTCCGGGTGGACGAGGCTGATGCTGTGATCACATTAGCAGCTGGAGACGGGCCAGTGACTGCACAAACCTGACGTCAAGCTGTGTGGGAGGGGGCAAGGTCAAGTGAAGCCGTGGTGGGGGCCCCCTGACTGCTGGTTTATGGGGCAGAGTCAGGGTTCCTTCTCCTCCCCCGGCCCCAGAGCAAATGGAGGCCATCGGAGGTCACTGCCATGGGAGGGAGCAGGGATGACTCAGTCTTTGCCCATGGAAGCAGCTGGAAACCAGGGGAGACCCAAAGCCCCAGCATGCATGCCCCTCGTGACAGAGGGGACGGATCGCGGCGACTGCCCCACTGGGCACAGGGCTGCTCTTGCTCAGGCAGCATCTTCTAAGCTCCCATCTCCAGACCAGCCGGGGAACGCACAAAGGCCCATCCCAACGCCCCATTTCACACCCCAGTCCCGATGTAGGAAACTCCGTGATGCCCTAAGGGGCACGGGGGCGGCTGGAGTTTTTCTGCGAATGTTTGCTGCCCTGAGGGATGTGCTGAAAGGACCGCCAAGGGTTTGTTAAGAGCTTTTTAGTGCTGAACTTTAAGAAAATTGTGCTTTATTGAGAAGCGACTTACCCAAACGTGCAAGTCTCTTCTAGGTCCTTTCGTGTTTGTACGAGGGGTTGAGCAGTAAGGTGGTCTCGGCAAGGGCTTCGCAATGACATCTGTGACAGAAGTCTTTTCCTGAGGGGCCGCTTCAAGCAGCGAGGTGGCCGTGACCGAGATCCAAGCAGCCTGCATTTCGGTCACAGGGCGCGGGGACCTAGGACTCGTCCGTCTTAAAACTGGGGTGTTTTGTGGTCGCAGTGTTTCCCCGGCCATGACTATGAGCTGGAACTAGGCTGGAAACCTCGGAGGGGCCTGACCAGGAGGAGCTAAAGTCCAGTCACCTGCCAGTTGGACCTCCGAAGCGTCAGACGTTTGTGCTCAAGGCCTCGGCTTCTAGAAGGGGTGAGGAGTTGGGTGGACCCCGAATGAAGAAGACAGAACTGGACTGGGTTGTGATCCTCGCCCTCCAGCAAACAAAACACTCGCCCACACACTCAGGCTGGATGCTCGCTTGTAAAGTTTATTGACAACTGTTTGGTCCCAACACACAAAACAGCACTTGAATCACAAAAAAAAGTGTTCAAACAAAGTAGACGGTTAAGAAAAAACATCTCTTCCCCTGAACCCGATCGAAAACAAACAGTGCAAGATGGGAAAGGGGATTCTGGTGATAATTTCTCTCTCTCTCTCTTTTTTAAACAGATACACCTCATCCGATACATCTTTCCACCCGGAAATAAAGAATTTCATTGTCTTAATTCTCATACATCACATTTTGTCACGTCATTTAATTAAGCCTCTGGATAAAAAAATAGATAGCGATTCGACTGGCCATTGTGGAGTACATCACGAACACAACGAGCTGCCGCTGCATTCTGTCTTCGAACAGCGGCCGTGAGGCACACGTGCGTCCCAGGCAGACGGGTGACTCCAGCCGATGGTGTGACCGCACTCGCCGGACAGCGCACGGCGTCAGCCTCTTCTCTGCTGCCCAAAGGAACTGCTCCCCGGGACCGTCCCCAGTGACTTGCCACGGTGCCCCTTAGGTTGCTACAGTCCACGATTCTTCGCGTGCGAGCAGAACTAGAGTCCAAGTGTGCACACTCGGCCTGATGAAGCCTCGGAGTAAGGCGACCGATGTTCTCAACAGCAACGATGGGACTGTTTAAAAGCTTCTTAAAAAAAACTGCATGTCTGCGTCGCCCTGCCTGCCACACTGTGTCTGCAGAGGAAGTGCCTTCAGCGGGACCCAGGGTGCCATCGCGCCTGGGAGGCTTCTCCAGAGCCGTCCCGCCCTGCGTGGGCCACGTGCTGAGAACTGGGCATCACTGGCTTCATTTAAAAGAGGTGGGGAACAGAAATCTAACTTGTAAAAATCTCTCGATAGCCCTTATTGTGTGGCATTTTATCAAAATGCTGGCTATGAAATCAGAGCCCATTTCCTGGCTTTCTAGAAATTACAAAATATAAACCTTTCCCCCAAAGAAACCACCTAACTCGTGGAAGACCTTTTGCCAACAGGTTTTTTTCTGCTCTAGGAACGAATCCGCCTTTTGGCCCAACAAATACAACCCATTGTAAATGTCGGGTTTCTCCAGGAGCAGGGAGAGGCCACCCATCACCGGATGCCTCGGCCACCTTGGGGCGGAGGTCATTCCATAGGGCAGGGCTCCCTGTAAGGCTGGCTGGCTTTCCCCAAATGCCAGCATCAGACACCCCGAAAATCCTGAACATGCTTCCAACAGCGAGAAGTAACCGAGTAAAAGCAGACGCTCTAAGGTACACCAACGCATACACGTCAAGCTTCCCCCAAACCAGCTTTAAAATGACAAAAACAAGGTTAAGTCGATCAACCTTGGCCTTCCTGTGTGAGGACAGAACTTCCGTGTCTTTCGATGGGAAAGAGGGCCGATACCGCCCCTGTTAAAGCATCTCACCCCACAGCTCTGATTTGTACTTTATGCACTTGATGCATATTTTAGGAAATCAGACTCTCTTCCCAACACCGCCTCTCAGCACACGCTGACGTGTGCTGGGATTCAGATGCTGACTTCAAACGCCTGACACCAAGACCATCTCCTTGTCCTTAACCTGATCCGTATCACCCTGGAACTTAGCATAAAAGGGAAGCTTAAAACACCCTCAACTTTCTAGAAAGCTCCTCAATGAAACCCCAAAGTGGAAACATTTAAAAGGTTGTGTGATGAAGCCACGTTTGTCAACTACAGACATAGCTAAATAAAAAACAAGGCACGCTTACAAGTCACGTGGGGGCCAGGAACCTTCACGTCCACCCTGAAGAGACCTCCTCACCTCCCGGCCCCCCTCCTTCGGTGTGCGGACACGCAGGGTCACCGAACAGGCTCTGCTTCAAGACACGTGTCATGCATGTGACCAACACCGTCTGGAACACGGGTGAGCAAAGGCGGGGAGACTATGCTACGCTACGCGAGGACCAGACCACCGCTGCGTCTCCAGGGAAGGCCAACCACTTCCTTCAAGCTGCGTTCCTGCTGCTGTCTCCTTATGGAACACCATCCTGTTTCAGAATTAAGAAAAATTTGGTAAAATACATTACGGATTCTTTAACGAATGCCAGTGTTTGTTTGTTTTTGGTTTTGGTTGTTGTCTTTTCTGAATTGTGAGGGGAAAAAGAAAAACTTCAGCTCGAGGCTGTGTTCGATGTAAAAGAAACAAAACGTTACGGAATAGATCTCAAGAAGAAGGAAGGGGCTTCTGGGTGGTTTTCGTGAAAACAAGAGAGGTTGTGTGTTTTGAGCCCACTTTTGTGTGCAGAATCAGACAGTGTTTTCCCATCCTAATTCTATGTTCGAAATGAGTCAAAGCTTAGTTGTAGGTGCAAAGGAGAAGTTGGCTGCCAGTTTCACTCTGTTTTTGGGCTGCTTTCTGGCGGGGCTTTCCACGGGGTCCTTGCTGCGCTGGGGCTCCGGGGTTTCCGGGGGGCAGGTGGGCACCGAGGTGGTGGCTGGGACACGAGAGGAGTGGCAGCCGGGGGTCGGCTTGTCGTTATTTACTGGTACTGGAACTCCAACATCCTCTTCCTGGGTGAGAATCATAACTTCTGTAAACACAGAAAAGCAAACAGATTCGGTTCTAGGGCCTGTAAGGGTTGGTTTTCAGCTTCTCGTCTTTTCTCAATAGATATTTTAAAAATAACCCCCCAAAATGTCACAGCCACACCACAATTGACATGTTAGCTGTGTGACCAACGTTAGGTGTCACAGTCAAATATGTATCAACTGCATCTCGGCTTTTCCGTGGATTACGAAGTTTTAGGGATCTTCACATTTGGCTACAAATCAAAGGGCATGACTTTAAAACCCTTTTTTCCACTTTGGATTCCCTGCCCGCTCACTGTCAGGTGGCTAAGGACCCATAAGCCACATGTGACTCAAGGACTTTCAGACGGGAGGGGCCCCAGTATCAGGGAGCCCTGGCCCATCCACGGACAGAGGACCCTGCTCTGCGTGGACCTAAGGCGTGGCTGGGGTGAGGAGAAGGTGACAGTGTCAGAACCGCCCTGCAGAGTCCGGGGAGCCACACGCAGCTGGGCGTCCCGCAGTGCCACCAGCTGCTCTTTTCCAGGAGAGCCACGAGTAATCAATTAGCCTGGTGTGGAAACGGAACCAAGGTGCTTTCAGAGACGTGCTGTCACACTCACACACCCGCCGCGTGTGCAAGGGGCACCTGCACCGGAGGCGCACAGAAGGGCGGAGGGGCCGGGGCCGTAACAGTGCTCCGGCCCCTCCTCGGGCTGACCCTCCCCAAGGAGACCGTCAGACAGCAGCGCCCACACCATTCGAATTATTTCCCTCCCTCGGCACGTGTGTGGCTGAGCTCGGGCACACTAAATGCACAACCCCCCTGGGGAGCTAACGCCAGCTCTCGTTAGGCGTCCCAGGGGACACACCCCTGCTCTCGTCACAGGCCAGGTCTCCCGGCATCAGAAGCCACGTGTAAGGCTCCCCGTCTCCTATTTTCCAGGTGAACAGCTGGTTCTTTCACTGGGCAATAGTGCCGCGTGCCGCTTAGAGGACTACGGGGAACCAGTGCAGGGCCCACGAGGCTGCCTCTGTGACCAGCAGTGCAGGGAAGGACAGTGACCGCAGAGGAAGACAGCAGGGAAGGGCCTCGACAGAGCAGGTGGGCCATCCTCTCAGGAGGTCAGGGTTTACAGCACAAAGACACGAGGCCCTGGGTTCGAATCCTGACTCTGCTACTTGCTATTCCGGCAGCCTGGGGCCAGATGCGTCTCTAGTTACGACACAGGCTGTGCCTGTCACCTAACCTGCAGAGTTGTGGCGAGAATTAGACGTGACTGAGCCATCGGCCCAGCGCGGTGTGAGCACACAGTGACGGCCGAGCTGTGTACATGAGGCGGGCACTCGGCAGTCCGCTTCCTCTTGCTTCTCAGATTGCTGCCCAGAGCCTGGAGCACAAGACACAGCTGTCCCCTCACACCCCCGCTCGTACCCTCAGAGAGCCCCGCACCCTCTGGAGTCATTCGACTTCGGGCCAGACCAGCTGCATCATCCCTCGAGACCCACCACCGTTCCCTTACTTGCTCCCTAAGCCACCTCAGGCTGTGAACCCAAATCTGAAGGAACCCGGACAGGAAAAGAGGGTCCTGAGTAATGAGCACAGGTACTCTGCAGCCCAAAAGGGACCGATTCTCGCCACCCCTACCAAACACCTAACGTACTGGCATTAGTTTTATTTTTAAGCCCGCAGCAGCACAGTGCATCCTACCAGAAGGCTCTTGCAGGTGCTCCTCAAACTGAATGAGATCAGCAGACTGGAGGGCGACAGGATCTGGTCTCAGCTGAGGGGACGGCAGGCAGGAAGGGACGGGTGCACACAGGAGGTCCACAGGGGAGTCGCTGGCCAGGCGGAGCAGCTCCCGCTCCGTGTGACAGGGCCCTGGACAGCGAATGAAGTTAAAGCTGCTGTAAAATCCCAGTGAGCTGATTTCTGTCGACAGGGAGGATGCCACATGACATCGAAGTGACTCAGGGCTGCTCTGAGTAATATTAACGAATGACCAGCAAGTCCCTCCCAGGAGTGTCGTGTGACAAAGCCTCTCCTCGAGCCCTCTTCTCCGCTAGCCCCTGGCCTTCCATGTCTGTCCTGTCCTTGCCGGGTCCAGTCCAGCAGGAATCTTAGGACGTCGGTTTATCGAGAATCCGCCCCATGCTACCTGACCGAGCTCCTCACCCACACCCGAGACGTCTAAGTCCTTGGCCTGTCTTGAGCGAGGATCCTCCTAGGTCGGTTTGACGAGATCCCCTGCCCCGCTGCCTCTTCTGGTCATTTCCAGGCAACAACACCCTCGCTCTGCTCCCTGTAAGCCCCACCACATGCTGTACTCAGAGTCGAGCTCGATCTTTCTCGCCTCCTGCAGTCAAGTTGACTCGACTGCAAGTCTTGAAATACTCTTAACAAGTGTCAGAATAATTTTTTCCTTTAACATCCTGAGTTGACATATTGTCATTCTGGGGGTGCTGACACCCTTTAGGAGCCATAAAACGCTCCAGATGTAGGCCAGTTTTTTTTGTTATTAACCAAATACTAGACTGCTTTGAAAAAAGTATGAAAACTTTAATTAATAGAAAAGACACACTGACGCCACCCCGCTCTGAGCCAGCTCTCCTGGAATTTCTCCAGCTTCGCTTCGACTCTCCTCTCACTGTCCTCACCTGCTCCTTGGCTGAGTTCCGAGGCGGCTGGGTGACATTCGGGCACCTCCAGGAGACACTCAGTAGCTGAGGGCCGGTTTTCCTGATCAGCTGGGGAAACACAGAGTGAACTCAGACGACCTGGAGGACAAAGAGCAAAGAGCGCCACCCGTCAGAGGGAGGAGTCAGTGAGAGAACCGGGACCTCTGAGGGGGACGGGGACAGGCGCATACTTACTTTTCATGTCATTCTTTAACACTATAATTCTCTTGTGCCCGTGTCCTTTTATCCAGACCACCTGCACACAAGACACACTCTGGTCAAGCAGTGAAAAACGGTGGGAGATTGGTCCTGAACTTCAGGGACAATGTGACCTACTGTGTTGGCTTCAAACATCTGGAATTTAGAAACTAAACGGCACGAAAAAAATTTCTATACTCTATTTTCAAAGCGACAGACCCTGGGAGAATCACGTCCCTCATCAAAAGCTGTGTCGTCTAAAATTCATGAGACTCGGCTTTAAAAATAGTCTTTACGGCTCTTAAAAAGACCATCTCCCAGACACCAGCTCTGGTCTACGAATGGAGACGGTTGTCACATGAGAGCTCTTACCATTTTCCCATGGACTGAACACACCAGAAGACTTAATGAAGCTCTCTCACACCCCTCACGCTAAGCTCATCATCCCAATCCTAAAACCGAGTCCTCTACCTAAGGCTGCTGCTCTCCCCCTCCTCAGCTAAGCACTGGCTCCTGATGCTCCCCCACGGGCACCTGTCACCAAGTCCCTGATCCCAGCTCCCATATGTCCTCAATCACTTCTTCTATTACTTTCACTCAGGCTCAGCCTCTTTACAACCCCCACTCTGCCCTCGGGGATGGCCGCATCCTGGCTAAGGCCCCCTCCCCCTCCTGTTTCCCCCAGCTCTGCGGTGGTCTTTTTCCACGTGCAAACCTGAGGCCCCTCCCTGGCTCCTGCTGGGTCCTGCCCCCACCTGGATGGGCAGAGCCTCCATAACCAAGCTCTGACTTCCCCGTCAGCGTGCTCCCCGCTACTTCTCACTGCTCTGCACCTGCTCATGGGCCGTCTCCTCTGCCCAGACCGCCCTCCCCCCTCATCGCCACATGGTCCACTCCTACACATCCTTGACAAGTCAGCTCTGCAAGCCATGTCCCTGCCTGCCCAGGAGTGGGCCCTGACTGCACTGACACCGATGGCTGCACTGACACCGACTCCTCACCTGCTCAGATGTCCTGACTCCATGACCGATACCTTTCTGAGAACAGGGTCTAGGACTCAGGCACCTGGCATATAGGAATTAATAAAGGTTTGCAGGTAAAGGTTTTACCTTCTTGAGAATGAAGGAGAAACGCTAAATTCATCCACCTTATGCAAATAGCATGTTCTGAAAGGACCTATTCAAATGCCTGCCATTTCACGTCCCTGTTCGGGCGTGTGAGCCCATGGCCCTGCAGGAAGATGCTCTCCAAGGTCAGAAAACACCCACCTGGGGGATGGCTGCCAGGAGGTCCTCCACGCTACTGTAGCCGTAAGCCTCGGGTTGCAGTATTTCTCCGACGTACTTGGTATAGGCCACGGAAAATTCGTGAAGGAAAAGTTGCTGGTAGTGGTAAGTGTGCAGTAAAGACCGCACGTTCTTGGCAAACAAGTACAGACTTGTGAGCTTCACACACTCCTCTGCCTTATCGTCAGTGAAAACCTGGTTCAAGAGGAAACACAGCATTAGACTCTTCTGGAGAGACTGGCCCTGCCCCCCGAAAAGTGAGGGCCTCCAGCAGAGTGACAAGGCGCCAGGACAACTTGAAAATGGACAATCGGCTGAGGAGGAGGGATTCCTTCAAGGATCTCCTCCGAGAGAAAGCCAAAGCCCTCAGTAAACCTGAGTCCTATCTGCAAGTCTAAGAGGGCAGAGGTCTGGAGAAAGTGTGTCGGAAAAGGAGGAAAATGGCAAACCTGGGGTTCAAACACAAGACAGGCAGGAAGATGAGACGCAAACCCCAGGTAGAGAGAGAGTGGCATGAGACCCAAGGACTGGGACCCCTGAACCTCAGAGCCCAGCGGTGTCCAGAGAACAGCAAGATGCAGGTGACAACATCAGCATTCTTTAAAAAAAAAAAAAAAAAAACGAGCCCAACAAAAGCAGTAAGGAAAAAAACCCAAAGCCCTTTGTCCTCAAGTAAATTAAGCATAAACCTTTTCAGACTTTAATGTGCCCTGAGACTCGGCAAGAGAAGGGGTATGTCCCCTCCTCAGCTGGCCACCAAAAGCCCTCTGCCTTTCCCATCTGCTTGCACTGCCTAGAACCAGTGTTCACATGATAAAGCCAGAGCCAGACAGTAGTTAAGAGGTAAAACCAGTTTTTTTATCCAGGGGTTATAGCAATAGGGGAAGAGGAATAACCTCAGTACAGAACTGGGCTCCATTCTGAGTACAGCTAACCCTGAACAACAAGGGTTGGAACTGCATGGGTCCAATTACATGCGGGTTTTTCAATAAATACCTGCCCCGTTTTTGATCTGTGGTTGGGAGGCCACAGATGCAGAGGGCCAACTGGCCGTTGTGCTACGCCACTTCAGACAGGGGACTTAAGCATCTGCTCACTTTGGTATCTGTGGAGGTCCTGGAATCAATCCCCCGTGGATACCGAGGGACAACTAAGTTTCTGGGAAATCGAAGTTAGACATGGATTTTCAACTGTGTAAGGGGGAAGGGGTGGCACCCCTGACCGCTGTACTGTTTAAGGGTCAACGGTACAACAAAGACAAATGGGGCCTTACAGCCAAGGGTGGGTGGAAAACTCCTAAGACGTCTGGTACTGACTGACATCCAACGCTGAGGTCTAGCCTAGAAGGCAGCTCAGGGAAGTCTGACTGATGTCGGGCCAGGGAGAGAGTTTTTGTCAGTATCTTTTAGTTATTTAATGACGAATCACATGGTTATATGGAACAAGGATATACTGTTCTTTCCGTACATTGCTGGAGGTAATTGGTTAATACCCTATTTAGAACCATTTTCTTTAGGGGACAGTATTAGGTTTTTGGTATTCAAGCAATTTTGGCTTCATAAAATGAAGCAGCAAGCTTTCCATCTTTTTTTTTTTAAAGTGACCTAGAATGGTGTTTAAGAAGTTGGGAGTTATTTGTTCTTTAAGGGTTACTTAAAACCCAACTGTTAACTCATCTGGTCCTGGTGCCTTTCTCAGTGATGCAATCTCAATGATCTCTAATGCTCCTTTCTGTGGTCACTGATCTAATTTTTACCTTCTTTAGTCAAGTTTGATAAATTTTTCTAAGACCTTACCTATTTCTGTAGTATTCTCTTATGATTCTTCTAATCTCAGTGTGCCATTCTTGAAAGCTTACCTGGGTAACCAGTCAGTCTTCCTTTCTGACTTGCGTCTGACTAGTAAGTCATGTGAAGCTACCCCCAAATCCATCTAGTTCAGAAAGAGCTAATAGCAGCAGCAAAGTCTAGCGTGATGTAGGACAAAAGTACCCCAATTCCAGAATCAGGGGCCAGGGCTTTCGTTCTGGCTGGCCGCTCATCTGAGCAGGGGGCCTGCAGCTCCCTGTGCTTCAGTATGTTCAACTAGAAAATTCCTGCTTGGCCCCCTCCAGCTCCGCACCCTCTAATTTAGACAACCAGGCAATCCAGAAATACCCATCAGTTCCTCCGCAGTGGTTCTAAAGGACCATCAGCACTCGCACCTCAACCAAGTAAGGCAGGCTCTTCAGAAGTTCGGTCAAGGTCAGGAATCCGTATTCACGGGGGTTGAGAGGAGTGCCGTGGGTCGTTTCATAGTGTCTCTTGAGCTCATCAACAGAGAGACAGGTGGCTCCTTCCCAGGACATCAGCAGTACCAGCAACTGGGCAGTGAGGGAGCGTAGGGACTTGCGGTTGACCAGTTGGATCTGTTTGCCAGATTCCATGTCTGCAACCTGGGCAAAACAAGAATTCAGACTTATCCGAACTCAGGAGACAACGGGGGTCACACCCTGCTTAGCTGGTTTTGTTTTGTCTAATGAGACCCACAGAGGAAAATCTCTTAATCCTTGGTCTTAACCTGAAGTGAAGTGAGCTGGGTTTGCTTTCAGCTTTGTGACACCAGGCCCATACTTCGGGTGAGACCGGGACAGAAATTATTCTCTCCTTTCCTGCTGGTCCATAACTGTAACTTCCATCATTCCACCCCCACTTTTAGGCCTTCTCTCCACTCACCACAGAGGGAAAGAGATAAGGCTGGCCAGCTGACAATCACTGGTCCGAGCCTGTGAATAAAGAGTTGTCGGGGGCAGTTAGGCACTGGTGACACTCCACAGGGCTGCTCTGCAGACCGATGCACCCTGTGTGCCCCAGGGGCTAGGCTGGGGGGTGAGAGAAGGCCCACTCTGACTATAAGGCAAGCCACATTCTTCTAGTCCATTATTACTTGCCAAAATGCTGGTATTTTCATGTCTGACTACGTGTCTACTTCTCCTTTCTTTCAGATTCTCAGGGAGATAATGGGTCTCAGTTTTTAAGTGCACTGGAAGGGAAACCTTGCAAAAAGACACTGGTTATCCTGTGGGGACCAAAGAACATGTGAAGGAACGAGCATCTGGTACTGAGACCCATGGGCCTTGGGCAGGGGTGGGTGAGTGTGAATGAGGCTGCACTGAAATGAACACCGGCAGAGCTCCAGTGGACACGCAGCTGAGGCGCCAGAGGCAAACCTGGGACCACAGGCCTCGGTGCCTGCACTGGTCACAAGCTGTACTCTTTCAGGCTCTGGACCCTAAGGGCAGAGAGGGGTGGGTGGCACTTGAGGAGCCATCCCAACACCAGTGTCTTTGGTTCTGACGCTCACCTAGAACCAAAGCAGAAGGCTGCCGGGAAGGCCCACTCCACTTACCATGACTGTGGACCTGCTGACAGCTAGGTTATGCATGTCCTTTGCAGCCCTGGGGTTCAGTCAGGCTTGGGGTACCAAGTCAAGGAGAATTCGAGTCACCTTCTTAGATGCCCATCACTACTCCTCAAGCCTTTTAAGGCTGAAAAGCAGAAACCTGCTCCTCTGATGCTCCGTAATACATCTTGTCTCTCAACCTGGCCACACGTTAGAATCGCCCATGGGGCGTATGGAAATGCCGATGCTCAGAGCAGACCTGGGCTCGTTATAGAGGCATCTTGGAGGCAGGGTGAAGTCCGGGGGCTGGCCTGCCCGGAAGCTCCCTGGGGGATTCCGGTGTGCAGCCAGGGTAGCACCCTGGAGCCTCTCCCATCTTTCCCCATCTCTACTGCTCCCCAGTCATGCATCACCGTCATTCATCAAAGTCTCCAGTCACGGCTTAGCGTCTTTCCTGCACCAAGCCCACCGCTGCCATTGTGCTGCGTGACTAACATCCACGGGGCCTGTCCCATCCATGGCCTCTCAGTGCCTCGACCGTCTCATCTCCAGTGACATCCTTTCTATCTGATTCCACTCCAGACTCCTATCCCCAGTGTCATGCTTGGGATCTTGTCGTTGCCCACTTCCGAAATAACCCATTCAAAACTCCCATGTGTCCTGCATGCAAACAGGAGCCCGGAGCAGATGTTCTCCCACACTTCCATCTTGAATTCTTTCCTCCGCTAAGCAGATACTCTCACCTACTCGACAAAAAATAGCTCTGGAAGGTAACTCCCTCCTTTTCGTGGTAACAAACATCAAGCCTACCTATACATCCTACCCTTCCCTTCCGTCACCGTGTTGACACCCAAGCTGTCCCTCCTTCTGCTGAATGCCAACTCCCACAGCCCCTGCCTCCTCTGGGCCCTCGCCCTCCACTGCTCCTCACCTTGGTCATCTATCTTCTCTCTCAAGATCATTCTCAGAAGCTCTCAAATACGCTCAGACTCTGCAACCAGAACGAGAACCCAAAACCAAAAACCCACAGCTCTCAGGTCTGCTGCTGCCCTCTGCCCTGTCGCTCTCCTCCTTCTCAGGTGAATAAGCTGAAAAGCCATCTAGGTCATCTATTGCTGTTTTCTTGCCTCCTCCTCCTCCTCATTCCTCAACCCACTTGGTGTGGCTTCGTCCCCATGTCTCTCTGATGTTGACCCCACCCTGGCCAGCAACACTGAGTACTTCCATTCAGCTAGGTCACATGAGCCCTCGTCTCACGGGCCCTGAGCAGCGTCTGATGCTGCAGGCCACTCCTCCTCCTCGGCCGTGGACGGTCCCCATGCCTGGTGTTCTTCCCACTCTCCGGCAGCCTGTCTGTCTCCTGGGAAGGTTTCTCCTCCTCTAACCGACCAGAACGTAGACTCCTTCCAGACCTGCGACCCGGCTGCCACCACGCTGTGCACTTTCCTTTCTATGCCTTCCTCCCTTAGTGAGTCTTCTTGGTCCTGTGGCGGCAACAGCCTGAAACCAGTCCACTGCTCTGCCTACAACTGGAAGGGTCAGCTCAGCCCAGGGCAGGGGAGAGGACAGAGTTACCCTCTCCACCAGTGCTACTACCAGCAACGAAGGCAATTCTTAGCCCCAGCTTGCTCCTAGACCTGCTCCTTGAGTGAGTCAATCTGGAAGGGAGAAGAGATCTGTGATTGTAGTCTCCCCAAAACTTTGGAGACAAAGACCTGTTTAGAAAGATCCAACTTCGGGTCAGCAGTCTGAGATTGATGCGATGGAGAATAAACAACCCAGAATAAAACGATGACCTCATCAGTTCAAGAAGACATCACTTTAGCAAGGCCACTCACACACACACAAAGGCAAAAATCTAAAGTGCCAAACCCAGGTCGTCTGCTATTACCTCATAAGGTATTAACGACACAGAGCAACCTGTGAAGCAGTAAGAAGTGGGACGTGTAAACACAGAAATGCGTGCACACACGTGAACATCCCAATGAAGATTACCAGTTGTAGTCCATGAAGAAAAATCTGTTTACCTTTACAACATGGCAGAGTTTCTGTGTTAAAGCTGAAATTGAACTGACATCATAGTCTTGGAGACGAAAAGTATAACCAAAAGTTTTCGTGTACTCTGTGAGCAGATCCGTCATCATGAGGCAGTTATCTTTTTGGGACCGAAGCAGTTTAACAAACTGGGCAGCTAGAGCTTTGAATCGTTCCACCTCTGTCAAGGTGAGGATTTTTTCTTCTCCACATTCCAAAACCTTGGAAAACACGCAGGAGGAAGAAAAAAAGATTGAAAATGTTATGACTGTTCATGGAACTAAATGGCATGAAAATGGGTACAATCACTAGTAAAGAAGCACTTTTGTGTTCTTTAATGTACAGAAATTCAGTTTTGAAAGATTAAAAAGTTCTGGAAATTGGTCGCACAACATTGTGAACATATTTAACACCACTAAACTTCACACTTAAAAATGGCTAAGTAGGTCATATGTGTCTTACCACAAACATTTTCTTAGAAGTCAAAAGCACTTTAAGGGTCAAAATGGTAATAGTTATAAAAATCAACAACAGAAAGCTGGTTTACATTAGCAACGACCTAACAGCGAAGCATTTATATGTTCACCCCTACCTCCAACATGAGAGATCTGAAAAGTATGGAGCTAATGAAAGAATATTCAGCTTAAAAATTAGAGTATTTTATCCTTTTCAAAATAAATATCGTAAAGCAAGTTTGAAGGATGATTTACTTATTGAAAGAAAAATATTACATTTACCTAAAAATACTAATGAGCCAACAACACTTCTCTGATAGAAATCTTTCAAATTTTCATCTTATTTCCTAACTCCCTACTTCTCAGGGGAAAAAATTTCCCCTCACATTATTCAGAAAAATAGACCTTTTTTACTTACTTGTAGAATATCCGGTATGGCTTCGAAAAGTTCAAGTAGTTTTGTAAACCCATAGTATGCGAGTTTGCACTGCCGGCCAAAGTGGTGATGGTAGGAGGGGATAAATTTATTAAAGGGCATCCGGAAATGGGGCTGATGCCTCAGCAAATCAACGACATCCCGAGAGAACTGTTTTGTCCTTTCTATTTCATCCTGAGTACGTTCTTAAAAATAAATAAATAAAATAAAATAAAATAAAGTCACAATCTTTTTCTACTCATTTGCATTTAATATTAGTCCTATGCACGGATGACAAAAGATAGCACCTTTGCCTTTCAAACAGCACAACCTAAAATGGGCACATTTTCTCTTTGTAGGTGGCTCAAACTTGCTCAAGGGCAGAACTCGAGGAAGTCGTGATACTATCAGGGTATAGAATGAATACACACATGCACCGATGAAACCTCATCTCATAAACTGGAAATAATTTCTCTAGCCCCTGCTCCCCCGTCTCCCACCTTCACCCCATACATGAACACGACACACATACAGGTCTCCATACTTGAAAAAGTAATCTAGACATTTTTTTCTATGAAACCACACTTCTGAATATTCGCATGTTTATTCATCTGATCTTCAGTTAAGATTGCTAGCAGAAAAGAGCATCAGGCATCAAAAATATAGAGGAGAAAAAGCTTAAACTTCAAAACACTGATTTGAGTTTCTTTCCTTCTCAAGTGTGCACAGTCAAGCATCTCAGAGTTAGAGACGAACAGCACCATGGTCTCTGACTCCTGAATGGATAATCGTGGAGTAAACAGCCACAGACAGGCTGAAGAGGCACTGAGAGTGAGTTCTAAATCTCGCCTCCTTTTCTTCTCAGCAGGGGGCTCCGCCTACTCTGAAGATCCCAAGGCCCACTGCACAGCAGTTTTCACACTGCTCTTGCCATGGCATCTTTGGGGACCACAGAGGAGGAGGAGGAAAATGCATCCCTTGTGTGATTCCATGTCAAAATCGCCACTGAGATAGACCACTTTCTTCCAGCAAATTTCAGTCGACTTACCTCTTTTGGGGATACAGATCACCATTTCGTTATCTTGTTGGGAAAGGCAGATGGTTGTGTCTGGAATCTCTGATATAATATCAATCAACTCACAAACCCCATATTCGGTGACTTCCCAGTCCTTTGAGAAACACCTAGATTTAAACCATGGAAATAGGTAAAAGGTAAGAATTATCACTCACCAAAACAGCTTTTATAAGTTTTCCAAAAGAAGGCTACATAGAAAAGGTAGATAATTACTTAAAATTTGGGGAAAGAAAACATGTTTTAAAATACTTGCTTTCATTTTTTTTCTTCCTTTTATCAACTCACCAGTGATACGCCTGTGAGAATTCTCTCACAATGACCTGCTTGCTGGCCTGGGACTTGAGGAGTTTGAGTAAATCCTGAGTAAAGCGCTTCACCTGGGCCCTGTGTGTAAGTGTCAACAGACGTTTGGAGCCCATTCCGAGAATCTGCAAATCAAACACTTTCATTATTTATATTCTTAAGACCTTGGCAGATACTGACTTGTTGCTGGCTCTTCTCTCTCCTGTTACTGCCTCAGAGAACTGTAAAGGATCAAAACAAACAACTGCGCCGGCACCTGGGGCCTTTTATTTTTTTTGCCCTGCATATCCTCCCCAAATAGTCCTGCATATAATAATGAAAAGCATATTATCAGTTTGGATGAATAATTTTGTCTTTAAAAGACAGCAGAAATCTCACCGGCCATTTTTACAAATGGGCAGCTATTACAACAGTGTAAATTAATAGGCAAAGACTTCTTAGGAACCAATGCTATCCTCCAGCCCAGTACTGGTCTTCGACTCATTTATAAGGTGCACCATGTCCACAGCAGTTACCATGTAATAGTGAATAATTATGGAAAGAGCTGTGCTAGGAGGAGAGTCAATCTGTAGAAATTAGAAGAAAATGCTCCTGAGTGCCCTAAGGCGGAGGTCCCCAACCCCGAGTCTATGGGCCGGTACCAGTCTGTGTACCAGGCCACACAGCAGGAAGTGAGCAGCGGGCCAAGGAGCGAAGCTTCATCTGTATTTGCATCTGTTCCCCAGCACTAACATCACCGCCTCAGCTGCACCTCAATCATCAGGCATTCGATTCTCATAGGAACACCGGTACCTGGTGCCAGATAGGTTGGGGACCGCTGCTTTAAGGAGTTGCTTTAAGTCGGAAGCTTGCAGCTTTCCGAAAAATTAAGAATTGCCCCTGTATATGTTTTCCCCACACCAGAGAAAGCTCACACAAGATGTTTTGTTCTGCACTGACTTCCTGGGAATTAATGAGGTTGCCAGCTCTCCTGTTTATCTGGCTGAAGTGGCCAAAGCCACAGAGGAACACGCTCATCTTTAAACAATAATTCCTTAGCACTCTCACCTGCAGCACATGAGGCACTGCTTCCAGTAATTCAATCAGCTTGGAAAATCCATAGTCTGAGACCCGGCACTGCTTTGCAAAATGATGGTGATAGGACGGGATGAAATTACTGATTGGGATGACACAGGATGGCTGGCTCTTCAGTAAGTCAATCACTTCTCTACTGAACTGGATCAGCTGGGGGTTACCCACAGGACTTTTGGAACGCAGAAGCCAAGGGTCTAGATGGTGGGGAGAAAAAAAGACCATGCGTAAGACACAAAGCATGACGTCGGCGGCTGAAAGAAAGGTAACTAATCTTGTCCTCTTGGACTTGTGCTCAATCGTGACCAAGCAGATGACACCAAGCCACTAATTCTCACCTTTATACTCAGGTACCACATAATTAACAGGCTAGACTAACTTATTTATGGGCTGGCAAATGCTTTCCCACTACTTCTCAGAGTCAAGTAACCGAAGTAAAAGCATCGTTTACTATAGTGTTAACTTACAGCAGAAGAGAAGTTTCTAGTTCCTAAACTGGTTGCATTTACAAATGGTAGATCCATGTGTAATTTGGTCATGTGGAACATACTTTCCCACAGGAACAAAGTTATAAATGGTCATCAAGCAGGTAGCCCAGAGGAGCCTTACTAACCCACAGAGCAGTTGAAAACACTGCCCAGGACACCATGGATAGCAATAACGTAAAACTAGTATGGTATAAAATGAAAAATCTGGTTTTGCATTTATCTTGAATGTTCACATAATTAAGTTTTAATAGCATAACATATGGGACCCAGAGTGGTCCAGGACTGAGAGGAAGGGCAGGAGGAGGTGGTTAAGAAGCTTTGGTACAAACAGAGCTCCCTGGTTATCCACATCTTTCTCCCTGTAGAGCAGGGAGCTGGGGGGAGAAAAGGAGGAAGTGTTGGGGACCAAAAAGAAGAAAGTGAAGGTATGAAGGCAACAATGTAAACTGTGGTTCATAGGTAGCAGGATTAGACATCTGCACCTCAGGAGATGCCCAGAACTCAGAAACTCACCCAAATCTAGGTTCAAATGTCCTGGTCCTTTATAATTAAATCTGCTTGGACTATATCAAAGTCATAATTATTGACCAAAATGCATTTCAAAGGTAAACCTGCATTCAGAGATATTTCCTTCAAATACTTGAAACTATTTTTTAAAGGCAAAGCAGCCGGCAAATCAAAAAGCTTCAAAGGGTTAGGTACAGAGATGTGTAACTGAGGAACTGGGTTTAGACTTTCTCACACGACTTCAGAGAGGAGTTTTCAAAGGATGAGAGAGATGCTCATGATGCATTCTGCTCAGTCAACAGTAATGCTCTTTAAGATAAAAACCAAACGCCAACTCTCAAACACCTTAGATGATGGCTCAGAGTGACCAACCCTGACACTGACCTGTGTTTGGAGGTGGGGGCTTGTTGTGAATCCACTTAACTACTTTGATGCCATTCTGTGCAGTGGCAATGTTGACACCTGGAACGCAGGTGATGAGGTGTTCTAACGGAACACCTCCCCGGTTTTCCTGCACCACTTCTAGTTCACCAAACTCTGCAGCATAACAATCTGGGAAGCTGAAGCAAAAAAAAAAAAAAAAAAAGAGGTTAATTAAAATAACAGAAAAGTATCCGCTGAACAGAAGGCTTTATTTTAATATATCTATTAATAAATAATTTGCTTAAATGCTCATGATCTGGGTTTGGAGTTAAAATTAAGGTCCCAGGGAGTCAATCACTGTGGAATTTACCTCTTTGATGCATTCTGATGGCACTAAAAATTCCAGGACAATTTTCTAGCAGAGGGAGTTAAAAAAAAAAAAGGTAACTAGATTCCAAGTGCATTATTCATCTGCTTTGAAGTATCGTAGGCCTTAAGGCAACTTAGTCTTGCATTAGGCCCCACGTTGTCTACCAAATGGTACATGGTGTGGTTAAAAACTTCTGAAGAAGTTTTCTCTCTCAAATTTTGAAATCTACAGCTATTTGAGGTTTTGTATACACTCATAAGACTTGTGCAACCTTTTGTTATAGCACGTATAATAATTTCTTCTCTGTGGAGAAGAAATTGTCCTATTTATGGTTTTGTTTCTAAAATTTAACACTGACAAAAATTTTCTTGTTGAAACACTGAGTGAATAGATGCAATTCAGATATAGTTTACCTGACTGCAAGGATAAAGATGTTAGGATAAAGCATTCTATGATACTTGCTTGGGAAGAGGTGTAGACAGCAAGGGCAGACTTTCTACAAAGCGAACCAAGGATCATATCGCAACGGTTCTGACGTGCTCACCTTAACAATGGCACAGTGCCCTCATGCGTCTGCAGAAGACTATGAACCTGGGATGCAAATGTCTTCAAAGAGAGAATCACAAAAGGAATCTTGTAACAGTCCGGATCAAATTCGTGTTCGCTGCAGAACAGAGAACGCCACAGTTACCTGACATCTCCTGGTGGTCCATGACAGGCTTTCTAAGAGACACTCCCTGCCCTTATACAAAAGGGGTATTTCTAAAGGGAAACGAGCATTGTACCTGAAGTCTTTATTGGAACAATGCTGTCTGCAGACAGGCTCATGATATTCTAACTCTTCAAATATAATTGGACTGCAATTTGTTGAGGAGCCATCATGTGACTGGGAAGACCCCAGGGGGCTCTGTCGGGCCTGACTGCTGGGTAAGAGACACACCAGTCTTCCATTTCCATGTTCACGGATAGCAACCGTGTCTGTTAATTTATATAAATCTGACACATTTAACTTGTGTCCAAACCTAAAAGCAAGAAAAAAGAGATGCTGACTTCCAACATTTTTCTTTGATTATACAGAAATTCCTGTCCTGTTTAGTAAAAGGCTACAACCAAGAATAGTGCCTCTGACTCTTCAAAGGTAAAAGTGGAATCATTTTACTATAAATTCATTCACTATCAAACCAGTGACGCTTGGCAATCCCTCCAGGGCAAGGAGTCTCCCCAGCTCTGCACTCTGCACAGAGCCTCAGCCTCTCATTCCACTGACACTAGCTGAGCTCCTACCATGTGCTGTGTTAGGGCAGACCCAGTCCTTGTCATCCTGGAGCTTACAGTCTAGAAGGTGCTCCAAAAGTCTCAATAAATAACAAAACTAACTGGTCAATTAGAAAAAAAATAAAGCACAACTTTGGGGACCGAGGCCTAAATTTGCTAAAAATGAAAGACGTTTTAAAGTACACATTAACATAGAAATTTAATTCTAACACAACTGTCTTTGTCTCAGTCCTCCACCAGACTGGAAGTTCCTTAAGAGCTGCTACAACAGTTTTATGCCAATCACCAATCAACATTCTGGAAGTTACCAATTGGCATTGATTGAACCAATGAAAAAAGAAACCTAACTTACTTTTTTTCATAGATATCTGTAAATTTAAAAAGAGGCAGACAACAGGCGGGAGCATCCTGAAGAACAGATATTGTTTCTGCACTGTAAGACAAAATTGTAATCAATCAGAGAACAAATCCTGTTGGAAGTCAACAGGCAATTCCCAAGTTTTCATTGAAAAGGAGTACATAAAATTGATTAACACAATGTACATGCAAAATAAATTTACCAGTTTCTGACATGTTAGAATTTATTTTCCAGAAAAATTTAAAGAAAGGACCTTAGAGATAAGGCAACTAGAGCCAATTTTTAAGTCATATAGGATTTTCCTTTGGTGCAGCACAGGGCTTGCTACACCTGTATACCATACATTGAGACAAACACTGTTAATTCAGAGCAAAAGGCAGAAGAGCACGAATGGCTCCTGTCACACTGTGGTTCGTCTGTGAGAGAGGAGAGTGGGAGTCCTGTAGTTGAGGGTCTTGTGTCACTAGCTCTCTACAGAGCAGAGAGTTAAAGAAGAATCAAAGCTGATTCTGAATAAAACCATCACCAGATTCTGAGATTGACAGAGTCGTGACGAGACTTATGGGGCTGGTGTCTATTTGACATCATGACCGTATCCGCAAGTTGAGAGCTTGGCTCTTTGTAGATCCCTTTATAGACCAATCTACTTTCTACTAAGACTGGAAGGTAATATTTCAGAATCTCCAGGCTTATAGACTTTTCTTGTCGAGGTCCACTATTTTTAGAAGCTGTTCTGAATATGTGGAATATTACTTCACTCCTCAGTGCCTGCCAAGTTTAGGCTGTACTCTACCTTTGATTAATGCCTGGAACAAGAGTCAAATTATTCTACCTAGTTTCTTTCTAACTTATTATTTCTAACTACTAGCTTACTTTCAACTCTATCAATTCAGAATAAGCATTATTGGATAAGTAATCACCACAAGATGGTTGGGAACATGACAAAACCTATTTTTATTATTTACAAAATTGCTCCAAGTCCTGAAATAAATGGCTTGTTTGCTTTTTTACCTCAGTAAAGAGAGTGATTTATTAGCAGCTCCTGTGGCAAGTGAGACCAGGATCTTCTTGCTGCCAATTTTGTATCTGTGGAGGCTATTCACCGCACTGATGGCTTCCTGTAAGTTTTCCATCTGAACGACAGCCTTGAGCTGATAATCTGTATGGGGGCTGAGCTCAACACTCTTCACCTACAGCAGTGAAAAGGAAAACGGAATATGAGCCTACCAGAACCTTGTCACCTCAAGACTGAGGGTGAGTCATTAAGGAACATATCTGTGGACTTCAGTGAAATGAGGGAACCTGTCTTAACTCTGCACTTCTGCCAGTCAGAACCTAAGTGACCTGGGTGACCTTCAGGGCCATGCCACTGGCCTGACTCACTTAAATGTTCTCAACACATGGCTCTCAGATGCAAGCTCAGAGGCTGACACATGGACAGGGTCTCTGGGGTCTTCTCTAGACCCATGGAAACCTGGGGCATAACTGTTTTACAAATCTGGAAAAGGTGCATTTGTAGCATACTGCACCTAAAAACGGAATCATACATAGTAAGATACTAACAAAAACAGCTGACACTATTTTATAACTCTATTTCCAGATTTTAGCAGCCAGAGTTAACTAAAACCTACCAGTATTTTATTTCCCAAAGTATCAATTAAACCCCAGCCTGTGACCACAAGCGCTTCTCTGCTTCTCTGCTAGGTTTCTTGCTCTCCGGGGCTATGTCCTAAAAACTGGATGCACGGCCCCACCACGAGCAGATCAAAGCATAAAGGAAGGAGTTCAGACTCGGTCAGTAACACTTACATCCTGGCTGTGGATACATGTGAAATTAAGTTCTCTCAACGTGAAATGCCAGCTAAGGGTGAAATAAAGGCAAGAACAAGAGTGGAAAGATTACCTTGCCATGTCTGGAAAAGGCTTCCTGCATGAGCTGCTGCAGCTCCTTCCGAGATAATCTGTAGTCTATGTTGCTGATCTGGATGTCAGCACCATTTGCAAATGAGTCTGAGCAGTTGGCACCAATGCTTGAATTTGCAACATTGAAAGCAAGTGGGGATGCTCTGTTTAAAAGGTTTGGAGACATATTAATGCTTAAAACATACATGCTGAAAAATTTTTAAATGTTATTCTATTTATGTAGTCTGTATCATTCAGGCTTTGTTTGAAGCTAAACATAGACATAGTCTACCACAACACATTTGGTTTTCAAATGTATTTATGTTAAGCAAACACTTAACATAAACAGTTAACATGATTTAGACTTATTATCAAAAGTACTATCTGTTGCTATTGTAAAACAACCAGTAAATTATTTAATATCAAGTATTCTTTAACCGGATTATTTCAAGCTAAAGGTAGAAATTACGGGCAGGCGTGATGAACCAATTTTCCACTTTGGGCATTTATTCCTAGGAAATTAGCTTGTGATACTAATGTAAGTCATGTAACCTCCCCCCGGCTTTGATAAAGCTAGATATTCTTCCTTATGTTATGTTGCAGTCCTTCTCTACATAAGGCAAAGTTTTGTGTGAAGTTTTAAATGTAATTTTACAGGTCCAAAGTCACTTTCTACACTGAGTCTTCATCAGCTCGGCAGAACACATGCAATGCTAGAAGGAGCATCTCGTGGAATGCAAGATGGCCTTATGCTCCTTCTGTCTTGCAAGCCTCCAGAATTACTCTCTGTGTTTAGAAAGCTCAGATAAGGTACTGTTATAGAGGTATACAGAGGACTCTACTTCTCAAACAGCTTCCTATAATTATCCTACATAGGAATAACCATTGCTTGTCTAGTTTGGGCCTTTCCCTTAACATAATGAAGGGAAGGAAGTGGTGAGGACATGTTAATGTGCCTTCCACTGTTGGCCAGGAACCACAGGACAAGCTTCTCTCTCTGCCCTCTGCTGACGAATGGCCACGTGAAGGAGGGAGAGATGGTGGAAAACACCGCCCCCAATGTTAGCTGAGATCACCTGAGGAAAGGGGAGCTGGCAGGGAGGGAATAAAGGACTTCTCTTTTACTTTACGCGCTTCTGCATCGCTTCAATTCTTTTACGTGTGCACGTCATCCTTTCTAGTGCACGTAAGCACCCGTGGACCACGGAGCTGGACTCACCGAGACCAAGGCGGAGATGTGAGCAGAGGCCCAACCTGCCTTGCTGCAATCAACTTGCTGAAAGCAGATGGGTAACTCACTTGGAACAAAGTCTCCTCTTTGTCTTTTTTCTCCATAGGAGAACTGGTAACACTTTGGGCACTGAGGTTCTCTTTTCTAATGGAGGGAAAATCAAAGGGAAAAGGTCATTTAGTTTCTTTCACTTGGAGAAGCAAGTACAAGAAAGAGCAATTCGACCTACTTAGGATTGGTTTTGTAAACGGAGTCTGCCATCCCGGAGTTTTTCGGTATGGGCACCACAGCACCCAGGTTTCTGTGCGGAGGGGCCACCAGTCTCAGGTTGGCCTGCTGGGGCTCACAGCTTCTAGTGCCAGTCTTTGACTCCATGCGGCACAGCTCCTTAAAAGAGACAAATGCAGCGGAGTTTAAACTCTAAGTACCCAAGGTGCGTTAGACCTCATACACAAATCACTTGCCTTTGGGTATCATTGAAAATGGAAATAAAGAGCGGGCGCACCAAAAGTAAATAGGCATCTAAAACACAAGGACAAAGAAACCAAGCTTGCCAGAAACTTGGGGGAGCAAGAGGTATCAAAAGTACCTGTAAACTTTTCACATTTGTGTTTTTTGTAGCAGATCCAGAATGCGCCTGCGACCCTTTTCCAGGCATGACTTTGGCACTGGAAGGTTGTTCACCTGCATCTCTGATGAGGCACAATTTTGGATTCTTAAGTTTTTTGGGAGACTTCACTTTATCAGTAATTGCATTTGAACCTTTTGTTTCACAGAGTTCTCTATTTTTTGGAGTAAATGACACGATGATCCTATTCCCAAAGACATCTTCATTTTCCATTCGCTTCTGAGCCCGTTCTGCACTGTCCTGGTTTATGAAGCGGAGGACTGCACTGCAACCTGTGATGCTCAGCACTTTCCCACCACAGTTGTCCGACAGGCGTCTGAGCCTGTTGCTGATGCTCTTGCCATCTTTATTAGCTGGGAGGTTATAAACATAGAGCAGAGTGTGGCACTGCTGATACAGGAGAGAAATGTTACCACAGGTTAACGCAAGTTCACACACTCAATGACAAGAACAGCAAGTGATCTCCAAACAAGCTAGCTACCTCGGAGGGGACGTAATAATGATCTAGTCGGGAGAAGGTGAACTTATTTAGACTGAAAAACACAGAAAAAGAGAAATGTACCTGAGTTATCACTCTAGTGAATGAGATTGACAAGACTCAAAGTTATGAATAATGTCTTTTTTTTTGTCCATAAGGAATAAGGATCTTTCACCTAAATACTACATCTGACTCAAAGGTCTTCTAGATTAGAAGAGTGAATGCCACACAAAAGCAGAGGAAGAAAATGCAGCTATAGCCAAAAGACTAAAAACAATGATTAACAGCAAAATGAGTCAGGAGGGTGGCTCCAAAGGCTGACGGAGGGCCTGTGTGTTACTCTGTGGGCCTGACTCTGGTATCCCCAACTGTGGGTCTCCTCAGGACATGATTAATCTTGGCTCGTTTGGGGTGTTAGGGAATGCAAGGGGACTAGCAGCCTAAGAGCTTGGATCAGGGGGCTTGGGGTCCAGTCTTTGCTCTGCTGTGATCAGCATGTCTGACACCAACAAACTGCTTGCTTTTCCTATGTGCTGATTTCCTCCTCCCTATAACGAGGACATTGGATGAGATAATTTCTCTAAGGTGCTTCTGTTAATTCTAAAGTTATTTAATTATGTTAAAACTGCATTTAATACACAGGATGGCCCCCTCCTCTGTTTCATCCACACTATAGCTCCTGGCCATTATTACTATTTAAGAGTTATGCAAATATTCTCCAAACAGCATAAGCACAGCTCAGCGTTGCAGTAAACCTTCTTACCCCAAATTAAGACTATCAGAGATGCTCATCCTGATATAAACATGCTCACATTTTCCTATCACGTGCCTTAACAGGCTACAAGTGTAGCAATAACCACTCCTAATTGTGCACGTGCGTGACAGAGCATGTAACCATAGAAAGCAAGCTCACAGGCCTGCTGGAGCTTAGGGATTAAATGCCTAAAAACTGTACGATTACTCTGTTTGACTCCAACCACAGCAGTAGGTATAAAACATCACCATATTCTTTACCCACAATACTTGGTAGCAAAAGGAGCAATGACTCTTATTCTGTTACTTCTATCCCTCTGACACAAAACATTGCTAGCTTTGGAGACACTGGCAAGTGGCTGCTGATAAGGTAAATCTAAAAGTCGATTCCCTATGAGATTTTGAAAAAAAAAAAGCACCATTCATACATCAAGACTCTGGATATTTTAAGGGAAGACTGAAGGTTTCTAAGTCTTATTTCAAAATCTGGTCAGCCTCCTTCAAAGAACAGCCTCCCTTGGGCTTGGAGACCCCCTTGTTAAGGGCTATGTTCAGCCTCCCTAATCTAACGCTGTAAGACAGCAAAAAGAATGCAAACCCACTTACTGGCATTTTTAGTGGTAACCTGGGGGGCAAGTCGGAAATGAATTCTTCAAATCTGATCAGTTCGTTAGCATGATGCAGTAGTGCTTCTGAGGCCTGGTTTTTATGGACCAAAATTATATGGAAACCATGCCTGTGTCTCAGGTCACTAAGTTCCAATGCAAAATTGACATCAGCTGAAAGAAAAGGTACAGCCCAACCCCAAACATTAGAAACACTTGACAGAGACAGACAACTTTACTGACACCTACTGAGAAGGAATGGCTGGACTGTATTCAAAGTCACTCCCTCTCCCTTTTTAGAACAGGAGCACATTTTGTTATCAGAGGAATTAACATAGTAAGACAATTTTACCACATGCTTATACTGAATTCCAAGACACATGTTACTTCCAGTTCTGACAGGGAGCAAATATTAATATCTTGGGGAGTGTCAATTTTGAAAATTACTCATCTTAGATTTTTAAAATTAGCAACATTGTGCCCAGGGTTTTAAAAAATTACATTTTTTTAAATAAACTTGGCCCCATAAAAATCTTCATTCAAGTTCCAAGGAGGAAATACAGAAATCCATGTAGGTAGACACAATTGTTTTTCCAAAACAGTTCTCAAAAATGAACATAAGTATGTCTTATGTATTTCAGCCTCTTTGGGGACGTTTTACTTTAACATCTTTTGGCTTCCATGATAATTCCCACTCAGTGAGTTTAGGTGAAATGAGCAGAGGTTTCCAGACTTACTTGACACAAGAACCACAGTGGCTGGAGCAGTGTGCGTATTTGCAAACCTTCGGAGACTCTGGCGGAGTTTATCATCAGCAGCATTCTTTGCAGTAGCATTGATGTGGGCAACAGTTACCTGCATTAATTTATAATGAGGACAAATGAGCAAAGACGGAGGTGAGAAAATCACTACACATTCTGCTCACATCTTAATAAACTGTCCTTGAGGGAAGAAATTATTATTATTGCAACTTAGGAACAGAAAAAAAACTATAACCACATTTCCGTAATTTCAAATTTGGTTCTCTATATGAATTAATTGGTTCCATTATCACCCCAGCTCTCATCCCTTACCTTCTCCTTTTGCTTCGTCCATCCCCCTTTCAGAAAATATGCAGAGAAAAGGAAGTGAAATTCGTAGTTAAATGAGGTCTCATGAGTAGCTTTTGACAACAATTTGGGAGTGGCAAAGATCTGATACATGATTAAGATTTGGGGCTGTACTTAATGTTATTTGTCTGTACTATTTACACCATCTAAGCCTTCAGGACCTGGGGTTAGGTGGTGGGAGAAGAGAGGCATCTGTGCCTTAGGGAGCTAACATGTTTATTACAGTAAACTATCAGGTTCACATGTAAGAAAAGCAAGAAAGGTTGGCTTTGAGAGGTGCCTCAACTACATACAACACACAACAGAATTTATTAGGTTCAATAAAGAACATAAACGTAATTTTAGGCAGCATTATGACATATCAATGCAACTGTCTAAGAGCCAAAAAACTAAATCCTCGTTCTAGTTTTAGAGAACAGATTTTGGGGTAAATCTGGATTTAAATCTCAGCTCAACCACTTACTGAACATGTGGTCTTAAAAAAATTGCTTAACCACTTGGGGAGCCTGTTTCGTTTATAAATTTCAAATAATAAGTCCTCTGAGCCTTGAAGATCAAAGGATATGATACATATGTAACCATTATATGGGATTGGTACTATCACAAAGAAGCATCACTATTAAAAATCAGACAAGATTAAATGGTTTTTAGTACAGCAGGCCTCGAATAATGTCATTTCGTTCAGAGGAACCTAACTTGTTTGTATTAATTAACCTATGACAAAACGGCTTTCATTATATGTCATTTCACTTAAAGTGGCAGAATCTATTGACGGCACAGTGAATTTACTGTACTTTAGAAATAATCTTTTGCTAATTTCCTTTATTTGCAAACAGCACAAATGCATATTGTTAAACAAATTTTTAATTGAAATTATTTTTTAAAAATCGCAGGTGCTTATTCTACCATAATAGATTAAAATTCCTTTTTTTTTTTTGTTTTACCTGACAATTATTTAGCTCTTGAATAACTTCTTTGTTTTCTTTACTGATGTCACACACACAGATGAATTCTGCTTCCCTGTGGCCTTTGAAAAACTTCTCACGGATCCTCTGTACAACAGCAGTGGCTGAGCGGCCTGAAGGAACTGAGCAGTTTTCAATATCCCAAAAAACTCCAATGGGGGGTAAGTTTTCTAGCACCTGTCCGGCTAGCGTGACTTCTGGTGACCCTTAAGAAATGTTAACACTTTCAGTCAGCATAGTGAAAAAAAAAATGGCAAATAAAAATAAAATAGGTAGCTACGTATCATTCCTACTGGCAAAAAAATGAAATTGTTGATGGATTTTAACTTTAAAAATACCAACCTCACTGGCTGACCTAATAACAACCCCCAACTTGCCACAGTCTCTCTAGTAAACAGTCCTATTTTTTAGGAGAGAACAAACCTAAAGGTCAAGTTACTTTAAACCCACAATACATCCATCGCGAAGCATGAGCCACCCTCATACTGACCAGCTGTGCATCTCTGAACACCAGCACAGAGGTGAATGGATGCTGTAGCTCTGGGACCTGGTTTTCATGCTCTACTCATGCTTGTCTACCTACTCAGTATGCAAGAACAATAAAGAGGCAATTAATGGTAAAGTTCTTACCGTCCATCATCTTAAATGATTTTTAGTACTGTGTTAACATCAGATTTAATTTTTAATGTTTTCAAAAGAAAATATCACATTCATTATTTTGGGGGAAATAATCTTAGGTTTTCAAATATTTTTCACTAGCCATTACCAAATCTTTCCAGATACTAAGTCCTTTTAGGGAGTATACAAGTGTGATTATGACCCTAAATTGATACCAAATCCCACCTGGCACTTATTTCTCCTAATATACTCCCGTTTTTTATACACAGCTTCTGATTTCAAATAGCCACAGACCAACAGAAAGGGTAAATAATTTGTCTGTAAAAATAAAAGGATTTTACCAAAAGATGGAATTAGAGACTCACATACACAGTAGCTTTAGAATTAGAACCACAAGAAATCTTTAAAAGGTGATTAAGTGCAATTCACATAAGATATTTAACTGACAGAACACTATTGAATAGAACACTTCAAATATGCACATTTTATACTGTGCTTTCATTTACCAAATTTCGCAGCAGCTTTCCCTAGACCGGTCGCCAATAACAACGTGGTCTCTGTCCCCGTTCCTTTGGTTCCACAGCCATTACACAGAGGAATAGTAACAGGTGCGGTCTGAGTATTTGGAGGTGGTATATTTGGCCAGACTTTAGCAGCAGCAATAACACTATTTCTTGCCGGCTGTTTTAAAAATTTTTTTAAAAAGGAGATTCAGATACATCATTTCAGAACCTAGAATTATATACAACTGAAAATACATTCTAAGTGTTTCTCCTTCCTACCTGCTAACCTCTGATGAAATGTCTTTTCAAATCATCTTTTGCAGAACTATTAGTTATCAATTCATAAACTCATTTCAAGAAATAAAGTGATCAGGAAAGACAGCCACATGATCGGACCTTTACATTCTGGGGTATGTGTCTGCTGCAATGGAGACCTGAGACACACTTTTCACAAATGGACTTAAAGCCTTCACTTAAACACAAGTGTGATTGAGGCCGCGTTTCAAGTTCTTCAAATCTTACAAATGGACAACATGCAGTTACCTATATGACATAAATGGGTCCATGTATATATTGTATGTTAGTTATAAAAAATCACGATTTTGCTCTAGCCTTTGAAGAAAAAACAGAACACAAAGCTTGGCTGAGCTAGGTTCACATGAAAGCAACAGATTTATTGCAAGAGGCCCAAAAAGCATAAACTATGTAATGATTACTGTCCTTTTCTGAATGGTCCCTCCCATTTTACCCTTTGGTTCTTTCAGGCCCACCAGCAGTTATGCTGATGGGGAGAAAGCTACATCACTGAAAGATCTTCAAAAGCCCATGCACAACAAAGGATTTTCAAGATACATTCGCTTCTCAAAAGTCACTCCTTAAAGCTCAGCTGCACCCAACATATCAAATAAAAAGATACAAACCTTGTTTAGACAGTCTTCGCAGTAAAGGGAGCCCTTCAAACACACTGGAGGGACCACATTTAGGTGCAAAGAGTTGGTGCACAAGTGAGGCGTTAGCTCCGACTGTGATATGTGCTCTTCCAAATGCCCAGGAGCCCCGCTTGTGAAATCAGAACAGGGGAAATAGCCAGCAGAGGTGCAGCCCTGGAGAGCTGGGAACTGATGCAGCGTGTGCATGTTACTGTTGCATGACTGGAAATGCAGTTTTCCACAACAGGGCTGGTGTTGGCGGGAAGATACATTACTTTCTAGACACATGCTGGGAAAGTCACTTGCAATGCCGGCCAAATTGTTCCTAGCTGAGGCATTCTGGAGTGAAGATGCAGACTGGAAAGCAAACCCTGACCCTACCTGACACGTGATTGTCCTGGTGCTTTGCGAGTCTAACAATGTGCCTGTGTGAATCAAGCTACCAGCACCTCCGCCACCGCCACCACCACCACCAAAATGCCTTGGTGACGTGGAGGGTTCATTAGCGCAATGAGCACAGCAGCTTACTTTGGGGACAGTTGAAAGCTGTATTTTAGGTTGCTGAAGAGAATGAATATCTGGAAGTGGGACTGCAGGAAAAAGTTTAGAGCCAGCATGAAGGGGAGATGGTACATCCTTTAACTCCACAGCAACTTTCTTGTTCTCCATGAACTCTTTCTGAGAAAAGAAAATCATAACATAAGTTAATCTTATGAGGCCAATGATTTCTGGTTATATCTTACTGCATTCACCCATGGAGACAGTGTTCAATCCTGTTTACACCACTCAATCATGACCAAACAAAATGGAATGGCAGCTAAAACCAGGGGCATTCTTCAGAGAGGTCTGCAGAGCATGAACATAGAAACAGACTAAAATTAAGACTGAGCTTTTCCTGAGTTTTAAGAGACTGGGCAAGGTGTCTTCAGCAAGCCCAGTTAACCATCTACATCTCCATTACTTCCCTTTGATAACTTCCCCTCGCCTCACAGCATCTCCTGAAGACAAAATAGGTGGTATGAAAACAACACAGTCACAAACAGCATTCAATAAAGACGGCTGACGAGCAAAGTGCTTTGAGGAAAATACTTAATAGTTCTTACAGTCAGATCATAAGGAGTTTTAGTAAGGTCCTCCAGAGAAGAAGATTCCAAACATTACGGATGAGCTCAGCCATCTGCCCATGTAGCCCATCTGTGCGAAGGTCGGTAAATGCATTACTGATGACACTTAGCAAACCCTAGGATATCATGACCTAAAGCCATAATGCCAACAATTATTCTGTAGCCAGTGAAAAGCATTAATTAGAAAACTACCTGGGAAAAGGTGCAAGAGAAAGTTTGTTACATGCTTCTAAAATAGACACAGGAAGGTAGTATATTTTATTTACAAAGATTATGGCATGGCATTGATGTCAGAGGCCTGGGTTTGCATGGGATACTTAACAGTTTTATGACCTTGGATAAGTTACTTTACCTTGCTACACTTGTTTCCTCACCCTTCAATTGAGTATAGGATGTACCTCCTACAGTTATTAAGAGGATAAGATGAGATCGTGCACATACAGCTCTCGGCATAGCACCTGGCCACTGCAGGGAGATCTAACTGATCAAGAGCCTGTATGGGCTGATGGCAGGCACTATTAAGCCCTTAAACAGGGATCGAGACATGCTCACCCCTCAGAGCACAGAAGAGTCCATCTGACTGCCATGATTTCACTCCTTTTGCTGTGATTCTATACTCATCTGGGAGAAATCTAGATTTTTCAGTTAGACTTTCCTAAAAGGGGACAACAGCCATGGGCTGATCATCCAACAAGCAGTGTGTTCTGCCCTTTCTGTAATTATTGTTCAGGCTGGAAATGTATGGCATTCTAATTTATAGATACGTGACTCTTATGGGCAGGTTTATTGTGAGCTGGTCCCTTTGAACATACTTAGTTCTGGATGCCACTGACCAAAATCAAGTTTTTGGATCTGTAAAGTTGACAGCACAATTCTGTATCAGTTGACTACTTGAGAGCCAGATCTGCCATCCCAGGAAGCCCTGCTTGAGCTGCTAATGCTGTCACCTGCCCCTAAAGTAAAACATTTCTGAAATGACCCAAATTACTGATGTCATAAGAAGGCCACAGTAAAATAAAATCTATTTTATACTTTCCTCTGATTTTATTCTATAATGTAGATTTTATCTTTGGAATCTGTGACTTTGAGAAACGAATCTTCTCAAGATGTTAACATTAAATATTTAAAACATCTAAGTGCAGTAGTTAAAAAATTATGCTCTCATTGTGTAAGGAATTAAAATAAAGTGCTACAAGGAGTAATATAAGCAAGATACAAGAGGAAACTTAGCACAAACTCCAAGTTCAAGGAGGGAGACCACCCCAGACCAAGTGGACCTCTCATCTATTTGCATTAGGAAATTGCTGTGTCCTTAGGCTTGCACACAGTTACCGTTTGGGGACTAAGTGGCAATGTCTGCTCAGGACGAGAAAAGCAATTAGAGAATTTCCAAAGCCATGGCTTAGCATCATTATCTTGTTGAAGCCATCCAAGTGTTCTACTGCTGGAGTTCTCAGTTCTGTTTCCTTCCATCATACAGCCACACAAAGTGGTTCAACATTCTTTCATCTTTCTTTTCTTTCATTCTTCCACCCTATTAAGAATGAGATTTCAATGTTATTTATATGCATAAATACAAATTTTACTATTAAAATGTGAGACTATAGTTTGTCTTAATTCTCAACTCTCCCTGAAGATTGTTTGTGAGAATAAAAAAGTTAACAGCAAAGAGCATGTAATTTTAGTAAAAGAACAGCCACATTTCCTCATTACCAATTACATAAGATTGTGAAATTGATTTAAGAGCAACTTATCCTACTGTCTTTGATATGAGTATGTAAGGTTCAAATTCAGTGACCTCTGTGGACTTTGAATTTGATTCTGCTACAGAATTAATCAAACCAATTCCTTGGTTTAGTTATTATGAAAGTTCAGTTATTATGAAAGTTCAGTATACCACCAAAAATCTTAACAGAAATATCAAGTCACAACTGTGTTATATCTACTCCAGGGCAACTACACTTAAACAGTAGAATAAAAGCAAGTCAAATCAATAATAGCCATTGGGCCTGAAGGCAGTCTGCCAATGGTAAGGACAACTTAATCTGATTCCCAAGTCCTCACCATCATACCCCAACAACCACCTACCCTTACCTCCAGTGACCATTTAAAGGTTATTAATTTATCTTTCAGAAATTTAATGTGGACATACAGAAAAGAATCCTCTTTAGTTATCTCTCTGGTAAGATGCTCTTTTCAAGTATTTTGATATCTACATAGTATGGTGAGGGATGAGATGACTATACAAGTACTATATCTAAAGTACGGGACAGCTGATCACATAAAGTAGGGGTGGGCAACCTATGGCCTACCAGCCAAAACCAGTCCACTGCTTGCATTTAAACGGCCCTCGAATTAAGAATGTATTTTACATTTTTAAAGTCTTAGAAAAAAATCAAAATAATGTTTTAGGACATAAAGTTGTATGAAATTCAAATTTCACTGTCTATAAATACCTTTATCAAGACGTGGCCATACTCATTTGTTGTAAGTATTATCTATGGTTCATTTTTACACTACAATTGCAGAGCTGGGTATCTGCAACTGAGATTTTATGGCCCACAAAGCCTAAAATATTTACTATTTGGACTTTTATGTTGGAGCTACAAAACTTCATTAAATTTTGGCTTCTTTCTCTGTAAAGCATGGCTAATTTCTCCCATGTCCACCTCACTGGACTGAAAGGGAAAACAATCAGATAAAGGAGCCCATCTTTTTTGTTTTCACCATTGTGTCGCCGACTTAGTATATACTAAGTAAATATTTGTTGGGTGAGGGAATGAATAAGGCTGTTTACCTAGTATATGTTAGAAAATTATGGTACTTGCTTTTCTTAAATACAGGTCTTATATCTCCCCACAATCTCTCCTAGATCATGAGAATTTGTGATGTTCATGACATACGCAACTTCGACATGCTCCCGCAAACCTCAAGGTCAATTCTGAAAGTGAGTCGACAGGTAGAGTACAACACAATTTATTAACCATTTTTACTTAACATTATTTCTAAAGTCGTTATTATCTCCTATGTAGCAGGCCTATGCTTGGCAAAGAGATACAATGATGAAAACAATCAATAAGATCCATTTATGTAATTTTCCCCCTCCCATGGTACATCTGTGAGATAGACCTTATATTACAGAGGAGACAAGTTTAAAGAAATTTTGTAACTTTCTCAACATCACGCAATTAGAAAGGGGGACAGAATCAGGCTTGTCCACCTCTATCACACACCAGGGTGCCTTCACTATTGCTCAACACAGTAACAAATTTCTGGCCTGCACCCAGAAATTTCCTCCGAAATTCCTAGGAATGCCACTAAGGTATGTAAGTAGCTGAAGCAAGTTCTATTTGATTTGAGTGGAAATTTCAATTCTGCTATTTATCTCTCCAAGTCTTTGAGCAATTCAGATAGTGGTTGAGGGCACAGACTCGGAAGTCGGACTATCTGTGTGTTAATCCTCAATTCAGCAGCTTTGGACAACTCACAACCTCGGTGAACCTCAGATCCGGCTTGTAGAATAGGCCTGATAATAACACTACCAACTTCACAGAGCTGTTGTTTGACTTAAAAGAATCAAAGTAGAAAATTTAGCAGTGGCCTTCTCTTAATACCCAACCTAGTCCTCGACCACCACACCATCCTATCATATTACCATTTTCTCCCCATATGGTTCTTCTATCTAAAATTATCTTATTTGCCTTTTCTTTTTGTCTCCTCCACTTAAATATACACTTCTTGGTAACACAGTTCATGTTTTCTTACTTTTGCACCTCCTAACACAGTGACTGGTACATGTCAATTGTGGAACGAATGAAGAGTTCGATAAATGCCTCGGAAAACCGTTCCGATTAGTTTTCAATCTCCCTGAATGCAAAACAGTATCTACCGCTCAGAGATACCGAAAAGTCCAGAAGATACCAGCGTTAACTGAAAAGCTCTCGGCAATACCCAAAAGGTGCTTGAGAGACTCCAAAAGGTGTACCGAGGAGTCGCGTTACTATGAGCAGTGGGAGGGGCTCGAGCCCTAAGAAAACTCAGCATTGCCTGTCCAACCAGAGGCTAACTAACACCCTAGAGAACGCTGAAAACACTGCGGCTGTAAACACGCTCAGGGTGGGGGGGCTTGCGAACACGCCCGCCCGCTCCTTCTGGGCGCACTTTTCGGAAAGGCTGCTCTCGCACACCTGGAGGGCCCCCTAGGGAGCAGCGAGGCAGCTGCGGGCGGAGAGCCGAACACCTCCGAAGGGCAGTAAGCGGCGCTGCAATGACAGCCGTGACGGACGGGGAAGGCAGACAACGCGCCCCTTCAGCGGGGGCCTCACGGGTGAGGGTCCCAGTCCTTCCCCTAGGACGAGCCGACTTCCTGCACCTCGGCCAGCAATGGGGAGAGTGACGGGGGTGGGGGTGGGGGGGAGACACTGTCACCCCTCCAGCCCGGCGGCCCCGGAGCAGCGGGCCCGTCAGGAACGAGTCCCCGGCGCCGCCAGCTCACTCACCTCCGCCGCCAGCTCCACCGCCGCTCACATCCCGGCCCCCCGCCTCTCCCCCGCCCCCCCCAGGCCCTTTGTTTTGATTCCCGACTCCGCAGCTCCCGCCGCCGCCGCCAAGCGCGCCCTCCGCTTCCGCTTCCGCACCGAACCGCCCCTGTCGCAAAAACCGACGCGCTTTTCTCCCTGTCGCCCCGCCCCTTGATCAGCCCCGCCCCTTGATCAGCCCCGCCCCCGCCGCCGCGGCCTCCCCGCGCGGGGCGTGCTGGGAGCGCGGGGGGGGCGGGGCCTCGCGGCCCTGCAGCCTCGTCAGGCTCAGTCCCCTCCCGAGAAACCCTCAAATGGGGGGCCTCCCGGCGGGGCTCCCCCCGCCCTGGGGGGCGAGAACCTCGGGGCAAGGAGGCGTCCCCCTTGGCTTGGCGTGGTGGAGCGGAAAGGAGCCCGAAAGCGGAGAATTTCAGGAACCAGAGGGGGGAAAACCCCGCCGACCAGGATTTTGGATACATTTCGGCCCTTTCGGTCTTTGGGGGGGGGGGCGATGGAAACGGGATTTCGAGGGAGAAACCCGATCGTGGGGGCTTTCGGCCCTTCTCCCGTACCTGTCTGGCTGCCTGTCACGCGTCACGTGATGGTTCTACTTTTTGAAAAAAAATTAAGTGACGCGGATTTTCCGCAGCATCCTGGAGCGCGTGCGACCTAGTGGCGAGTTGAGAAAGAGAAAAGAAAAAAAAAAATAGAGAAAAAAAAAACCGAGCTAACCGCCAAGTCCTTTGGGCCCCCCCTGGCAGGGTTTCTCGCAGTTAGGACCCAGCTGGCCAAAATCAAGTGCGGGCTGAGACTAGGCTGAATGTTGGCCCCAACGATTAAGAGGGCCTCGTGGCTTTAATAAGAAATCGTTACTATTATTATTTTTTTTAAAAAAAGCCCTGCTCCAGAGCTCGTTACCAAACAAACGCTACTTTTCCAGGGGCAAGAGAGGTCGAGCAAAAATGAGACCTTGTGGTTGCAAAAGCTTTGTGAAGCCAGTAACGGTTGTGTTTCAGGTGGATAGATGTGCCCCCACGTTTGGGATTTATTTCTTCGCCTCAATCTGCCTAAAATTCAAAAAGGATGGACAGCACCAGGGTCCATTGCGAAACTGCCAGCTTCTCACTATTTCCTGTTGCAAATTAGGAGAAAAACGAAGCACCCAGTTACCTGTAAATCTAGACGTAGTTTAGGATGTGCTGGCTGAATTCTGCGGAAAAGTTCATTTGTAAAGTTTGCCAAGAAGCAGATGCACTTTGCGAAGCATCAGTAACTAGGAACGGCCCAAAGAGAACTTTTTCCCCCTTGAAGTCAGCGGTGTGAGGCAATTTCATTAGGCCATTCACAGTAAGTGGTGTGAATTTCAGGGGAAGCTCCTACATCCCTGTCGTCATCCTTGCATTGGGGAGGGCGAGATCAAACATGTAGCCGAAGAATCCTTTGGGCTTGAATTTCATTTGCCAGGAGGCAGATGACAAGAACACACACATCATCTGTCTGCTTAGGTATTTATTACTGCTGAGTAAATCTTAATTGTGTCTGCATGTGGAGAGGATTTTCCAAGTGGGAATTAGAACAGATGGAAAGCAACTGTTTTTAGCATTTTGGTTTTTTGTTCAAAGTACCAAATAAATGTGCTTTTCTTTAGGGATGGGTTTCTTTCTCCTCTCCCTCCTACACGCCCCCCCATCTCTGAATATAGACCATATGAACTAAAAATATAAAAAAGGAAACAATAATTGTGGATTTTTAATTGCTTTTTTTAAAAAAGGTTTTAGTCACAAAACATAATAAAGAGTAGACACTTTTTGTTTGACTTTGCTTGGCATTCTTTCAAGTCCAGAGTTGTGCCTGGTCTCAATAGGTTAAATGCAGTAAATAAAAATGAATTAATCATACTAAATGGAAAGCAAAGGAAATGTCTGAATTGCAGATAACTTTCAAAGAAATGTAATTTTATTGTTTTCTGCAGAAAACTAGCCTAAGCAGAGTACACCAGTCCTTGGAAGCAGGTAATTATTCATTGAAGTTCAATTTGATATATGTGAAAGAGTGCTTTAACATTTTTCTTAAGATCTATTAAGTATAGAATCTATTAATCTTATTCCCATTTCTTAGTGGGGCAAACTCTTCTTATCAGAGAGTAAGAGTAACTTTCAGTGCTTCCCTTGGCCAAATTATAATCTTCATATTTATGAAAACAGGGTGAAGATTTTTGAGCCGTTTAAGCTACTTTACATTCATTTCAACTCTTACACTGGCTGCCAATGAAGGACTTCCTCCCCCAGGAGCTTCTCTTCTGTTGTTAGGTTTAGTGCTTTGAAATGAGAAAATGTTATGGAAGGGTTTAAGAGAAACCAAGCTCTCTGCTCATTCATATCTAAACACTAAAGGAAAAGGAATGAAGAAGATAAAAATTTTAAAATATGCCAAAATTTCCCTTTCATTTTTTAAGGTTTTACCTAAGGACATTTACCTAAACCCCCGTTTCTGAAGAGGATTTTAATGATAATCATTTAATATCCTCTCCCTTTTTTATCTGGAAAATAAAGGAAATTGAAAACCAACTAGTTTAAATGACTCGATCAACGCCATTCAGTCAGGACTGGTACCTCATCAATTTGTGCTTCAGTTCATCTGTAAACTGGGGTGATTATTCCAGAAACCTCACAGAACGAGGAGGGTCGATAAAATTCTGGAGTGAAAGAAAGCATACGAGCACAAATGTCAAAGAGGGTGCAAATGATTTACTTAGTATTTGGGACTTGGGACAGGGATGGAAGTTTCCTGAAAGACATTCAGGTACTTTCCTTAACCCACTTGATGTAGGTGGTGGTTCCCTTTTGTGTCTGAGTTTCTTCAGGAACTAGCAAGGAGTCTAAACAAAATAGAGTTAGAGAAAGGTCATTTTTAACCCACAGCAGGGAGGCAGGCGGGAGTGTGGTTGGGATTTTCAAAGAAGCTAAGATCTCTTTGCCTCTCGTGTCGTACTGAAGAACACAAGTGTAGGAGTCCCACAGCTATAAAGCCTGATTTCTTATTTACTAAGTGTGAGAGCTTGAGCGACACATTTAACTTCCTGCACCTTAATTTTCTCATCTTTAAAATGACAATAAAAGTGCTTTCTGTGGTTCCCATCATCCTGGTCTCAGCTCCTTTGACATCTCCTGGACAGGCCTTCCTTGACCATTTTATCTGAAGTGACCCCTCCTCAGTGCTTTTCTATCACATGACTTTGCTTTTATACATAGCACTTGTTGGAGTCTGAAATCATTTTACTCTTTCCGTTTGCTGGTTTTCTGTGTTGTTTCTTAGTACTATGAGGTCTTTGAGGACAGGCGTCTTGACGCTTATTTTGTCCTAAGCGAGACTGCTCAATGAATAATGGTTGGCGAACAAATAATATCGCTGTGAGCATTAAATGAGGAGACCCAGGTCAAGTTCGCATTGTGCCTGACACACCTAACCAATTAAACAAACGATCATGACCGCTTAACACATGGATTTTGTGTTTACAAATGCTAGGTTAACCCATTTCGTCACTGCCTCATCCTCTAAGCTAGAACCCTATCACGGACCCACGTTACAGATGAGGAAACTAAGTCACAGAGTCACTTGCCCGAGATCCCACAGACCGAAGGGGCAGGGCTCCAAAATCCAACTCTTCAACACTAACTTTGGCCGCCTTTGATAAGATACTGACGTTTACATTTTTAGTTGATCTGTGTCAAGGGGAAGGGGAGCGTATTCTCGGAGCGCGTCCCCGGGGTGCGCCCGGGGCGCAGCCAGCATCCTCGGGGCTGGGGCGAGGGGGACCCTCCCGCAGCCGGAGCCGCCTCCCGGGCTCCCCCCAGCCGCAGGGCCGCCGCGTGGCCGCGCCCGGGCCTGGGAAAAAAAAGTTTCCAAACGGCGCTGCTCGGCGCCGATTGGCCGAGGCGGAGCGGTCCCGTGGGGCGGCAGCCAATCAGCGGCGCGGGCCCGGCGCGCGGGGGCGGGGCGGGGGCCCGCGGTCCGCGCCGAGTCGCCGGGAGTCGCCGCCGCCGCCGCCGCCGCCGCCCGTCCTCGTCCTCGTCCCCCGTCCCCAGTCCTCCGGGCCCGGTAAGTGCCGAGCTGCAGCCGCCGGCGGGCGGCCCGCACCCCGGGGCCCGCCACGGCCGCGGGGCGGGGTCCCCGCGTCCCCGACGTGCGCGTCCGGTCCCGGGCGCGGTCTCCGGTGTGGGGCGCGGAACGCCCGCTGCCCGGGCCCCCCTCGGCGCGCCCGGGACCGGCCCCGCGCCCCGGCCAACTTTCTCCCTCTCTCCAGCTCCCCCCCCATGCCCCGTGACTTCCCCGTCCCGCTGCCCGCCCCGGCCCCGTCCGCGTCCCTGCAGCCCGGCGCCTCCGCCTCCCTGCCCCCCCACGCACCCCACCCCACCCGACCCTCCCCGCCGCCCAGCCCCTCCCCTCGCCCTGGCCGATCCCCAGCGCCCCCTTTCCTCCTGCCGTCCCCCATCCCCCCTCCTTCCTCCTCCTCGCCCACGTCCGCTCCCCGCGTCCACCCCCACCCGGGACAGGCCGCTCGCCCCCAAACTCCGCGCGGCGGGCCGCGCCCTCCCGCCCTGCCCGCGAGGACGTGTTCGGAGCTGCCTCCCCCCCTCTCGCTTTTCCTCACCTCTCCGCCGCGGGACGCTTCCCCTTGCCCCGACGGCACTTTGGGGACGGATCGGAGAAAGGATGACAAGCGCCTCCCCTGCAGCCCGGATGCGGCGGCTGCGCGTCCCTGCTTCTCCGAGGTCCTGGGGAACCCCCGCCACCCCTCCCTCCTTGACACGCTTCTTTTTTGGGGGGAGAGGGGGCGTTGCATTATCTTCTCCGGTCATCGCAGGTTCTCGCCCCCTGAAGGTCTGAGCTTCCCTTTCTTCTCCCTTTGTCCAGGGTCTGTCCAGGTTGTGCCTTTTTCTACTTTTAGCTGGAAGGCCCTTTTAACTGACTTTCTAAAGAATTGGCCTTTGCCGCCTCCGCTGGGCAGATGTGTCGCTTTCCGTGCTAGTTTTGTTTGTGTGTTCTAGGATAGGGAGGCGTTTTAGGACATGAGTAGGGTGCTTTGAAGAAGGATTGAATGCCAGTGACTCCCAGGGCCACCTGTTACCTGGCCTCCCTACCCCGACATAAATACACACTGATACTCCATTAGTTTTGAAACTTAAGTTTTAACTCTTAGTGTGTGTCTTTTGAGGTAGGATTCGATCCAGATGTCTCTGCCTTTGAAGTCTCAGGGGCCTCCGTTTGGCTTACTTTATCCCATTTTGGATAATAGTTTTTTAACTTGGCTTATTCTGTTTAGATGTTGTTTCTGTTTCGGTGTGTTCTTTTGCCTTAGAATGTGAACCCAGAGAAACTGTGCTGTTTCCTTGCAAGATAATTTTTTGATGTAATTACACCTAGGTACAGAAAGTTGGTGTCAGCTGCTAGGATTGTGTTTGCTCCTAGTACAGATGCAGGCGTTTTTTTGTTTGTTTGTTTTTGTTTTTTTATCTGCCTCCCCCAGCTGTGCCTGGCACTTAGTAGGTGTTCAGAAATGTTTGAAAAGGGATGGAAGAGAGGGGAACCACAGTAGGAAAAACCTCTGTGCCTGACATCTTGGTTCAGTAGAATAAAATCCTGGAACAGTAGCTATTCTCTTTTTTTTGTCAGAGGTTAAGCCTTTTAAAATTTCAAAAGCAATATAGGCCTACTGTACACATCAGTGTATATAGCAGTGTGTCAGGTTCAAGTCCTCACCTCACTGCCCGCTTTACTCACATTCTGGTACATCCCCCCAGACCCTTTGTATGTAAAGAGAGGGCGATACATTTGTAGGCAAAAATGGCATCTTTTATATGTAATGAACTTTCTCCCATACTAGTCCATAAAGTTCTTAACAACTGCACAGTTTTCCAATCAGTCCTCTGTTGACAGTCAAGTTTTTCCAATTTGTACATTAGTGAATGATGGTGTACACCCTTGAGCATTTGTCCCTGCATGCCCAAGTATTTTTGTAGGTAGATCATTACAGACCTTGAAAATGCAAAGAGGGAAGCCAGACTTGGTGATTCTTGACTGATTTTGCCCCAGTGATGTCACTTCTGCAAAATGCGAAGTCTGTGCCATAGCATAGAAGCTGTTAGAGCACATGCTGGCATTTGGCAACTTCTTTCTCTACCTCCCTTTCCCTTCAGCAATTCATTTGTTTTGATTGGCAGGGATTGGGGTGGAGAAGTTAATTCCTGATGGGTTACAGGTGTGGATTGCTCCTTCCCTCTGAGTGAGTGGCTTTCTTCCCTTAGAGGGAAGCCAAGACAGATTGATTGCTTTGTTTTTTTTCTAGTTTTGAAATCACAGTTGTATGTTTTCAGACTTTTTTATTAAATTTGATCACGGAAGACACACCAAAAAAAAAAAAAAGAGGCTCGGTGAAACACATTTTTGTAAGAGTAGTAGATCTAAGTTATGCAAAATTAAAGATATTTTCAAACTTGGCCTCAGCTTGTTCTTTTTTGCGTGCTGTAGCATATGTAGTTGAGGTGCCCATTAGATTCGCCCACAACGCTGGCATGATGGTGTGTTGAGAACACAAGTTAGAATGCCTATGGCGCCTGTCATACAGATGAAATAAATACATACAGTATCCGTTTTTAAGATGCCGGTACAAAGTTGTATATTCTGTGACCAAGGGTTAGCACCTGCCTGTCACAGTGGCTTTTAAACGACTGTGTGGGCCAAATGAAAAAAGGTGAATTTGATCTCTGCTCAGTCTGTTTGTAACCTCAGGGAGACCTTGAACTTGAATTTAAAGACCCGCCCTCCCCAACCCTTGCATTTAGGTCAGGTTTAACTCTGCTGCTCATTTGCACCTTGTGGATATGGCCAAGGCATAGGTTTCTGTTCCAGCCTCTGCTTCTAAGAAACTAAGTCATTGCCTTGCTTACTCTTACAGTTGAATGGCTTAAAGGGGATAAAGTTGTTTGAAAATAACTTATTAAATGCCTGGCATGCAGCAAATGTGACAAAAAGAAAAGGTGATGATAAAATTCAGTAGATAATCCTGGAAAAAGGGAATCTTTGCAAGTCATCTTACCTGCTTTCTGTGGCAGGGAACTATGCACATTAGAACTTTCTGAGACATTTTCACATTGCAGAGGACTTATATTTTAAGATTACTGTTTCATAACATAGTGAGGATCAGCTGTTCCTTCTTCCCTTTTAGCCTATAGTATATTTTTTCTTCTTCCTGAGGATTGTTTTTAAAATGCAGGGAGTTTTGGTTGAAATACCAGGCCTGTGGTTTTTGCCCTTTCATTGAAGGAGGCAGAGATTGTGCAGGCTGTGACAGAAGCTCTGGTCCTGCTTAATTTCTCTCCAGTCTCTGAAGTCCAAAACCAGATCCTCCCATCAGTGTGGTTGTAATTAGAGCCTCTCCCGCAATGGCAGTGCCTCCTAAAACATCTTAAATTCATTCCTTTCCTGAGGGTTAAGTTTCAAGCTCACTGGCCATGGTAACGGTGTTTTAGGAAGCCCTTTTCTAAATCTTATAAAAGGTCAAGGGATGGTTATTAAACTCCAGTAACTGTTTCAGATACTCCTTATCGTGTAAACCTGGTCCAGGAGTACTTTCCACCATGGTGGCCTGACCTCCAGCCCTCCCCATAAGAAGGTGCCACTCAGGTGCTAAGGGAGAGGTGTTCCCCACCCTGTTAGAGTCTAGGGTCGCCTGCTTCTTGCCTTTCCTTAACCGCACACCCCCTTTCAGCTAGTGGCCAGTCTGTCTTCCCCTCTGTGCATTCATTCCACTGGCATTTACCGAATGTCTGTTAAATGCCAAGCACTGTGCTAGGCACGGGGGGTATAACAGTTGGAGATGGTTCCTATGCTCAGTAATTGATATTCCAGTGAGGGAAGGTAAACACAAAACTCGTTGAGAGCCGAAATAAAGCTAGGGGTAATGTGATGGTGCAGGGCTGGGAGGGAGGGTCTAGTTGGATATTCAAATAAGGTCTCTCTGGGAAAGACTATTCAGCTGAGATGGGGAGAAGGCAACCTGCTGAGAGCTCTGAGGGCAAAGCATTCCAGGCAGCAAGAACAGCAAGTACAAAGGCCCTGAGGTGGGGGTAAGCCTGGTGCATTCGAGGAACAGAAAAGGCAGTGTGGCTGGAGCATTAGCGGGCGAGGGGTAAGGGGGTAGGAGATATCTTGAGAAGTAGGCAGGGACTAATTGCTTTGAACCTTGAACATGATCTTTTTCCAAACGGTAGAAAAGTCAGTGTACACTTGTTCCTAGTTCCTCACTGTGCTATGTGCAGACTTCCCCCCATGCCAGGCAGTTGGGACGGTCCTCAACATGAGATCTGGTGGTCACACAGGACTCAGTCAGTTACAGTTGCATGGGCTCTGTGCTTTCACCACTCTAGACGTTGGTTTGGTGACTGCATGAGATGAGATATGGACTCATTGGATTTGCCATTTCCTGTTGCCATGTTAATTATTATTATTTACACCCTATCCTTTTTACTTTCAACAAACAACATCACTCTATAGAAACCCAACCCTAACAGGTACAACCAAGAAAGGGAATTGATTCTCTCATAACTGTAAACCAAGTGCAACTGGATCCAGGTGTTGTCCGTAGCCGCAGGACCTCTGGGTCCTGCTGTCCTGTTGCGGCTTCCTTCTCAGGCAGTCTCCTCTCTTGTGATACAATGACGACGCCTGGCAGCTCCGGGCTTCACCTCCTATATCTCATAGACCCTAGTGGAAAGACAGCATTCCTTTCTTTCCTTTTCTCTCCAGCTTTATGGAGTTATAAGGGACCTATAACATTGTGTAAGTTTAAGGTGTCCTACAGGGTGGTTTGATGCATGCGACTGTTGTGAAATAATCATCACAATAAGGTTAGTTAACATTGCCAGAGAGTTTCTTTCTCCATAGTTCTGTAAAAGACTTGGGCCTGAACACTTACTGTCTCAGCTTGGGTTAAGTCCACCCCTGTCATTGGCTCAGTGTGGGGTCAGGCCCACCCCTGAGTCAGTGCTTGGTTCCGCTTGGGTGAGGTTGATCCCTGTCATTGGCTTAGCTTGGGTTAGGCCCACCCCTGAGCCAGTGGCTGATGCTGGAGGCATGAGTGGTCATGTGCCTTCTTCCAGATGCAGAAGATAATGCCAAGTCCCTCTGAGCCACATGGATTGAGTGTAGGGCCAGCCGCCTCAAGAGACTATTGGGGTGTTGTTACAGAAAGGTGGAAGGAGGAGTGCTGGACTAGAAATAATGAACACGTTACCAGATTTCTACTCGGTCCAGCTCCTTTGCTTAGATCAAGCTTTTGGAGACACCGTTCCCTGGTAGTGGGTGGGTGAGAGGGAACACGGCATGTTTTCTCTGAGTTAGGAAAGGGAAGGAAGCTAGGAGGCAGGGAAGATGTGCATTCAGGTATTAACAAATGTAGAGGCATCAGTGAATGCTACACTCGAATACAGGTATAATCAATCGTTCAATTTCTACCGGGGACCCAGAAGTTGGTGGTTGTGTCCAGATTGACACTAACATATTTAGCCGAATGATTTTAGTTTTAGCTTAAAATACAGCTTGTTGGTATGCCTTGAAGAGTGAGGGGTGGCGCTCATTCTTTTGTCTCCAAGGACACACAGCAGACTGTGAGCTCCCTGGAAGGAAGGAAGGAAGGAAGGGAGGGAGGGAGGGAGGGAGGGAGGGAGGGACCTTGGAGCCATCTCATTTGGATTCCTAATGACTTTTGACAAGTTCAGAGTCTGAAATTCAGAAAATCAGCTATTACATGGAGAGACTCTGTCAGCAGGGAGTCTACAAACTGACAACTGTTGATAGAGTGTGTTCTCTGACCTCTGCCCTGGGCATCTCAGTCCTCAGAGCCGAGGCCCTTACCCCCCACTCCCTCTAGCTACTGTCTTATCCATCGTCTTCTAACACCCAGTTCTCCAAAATCCCCTGGACTTCCTTACCTCCCACTTACTCCTCCACCCAGTGTATTTCTTCTCTTCCTCCACTGTGATGAAACTGTTCTTGCTCATGTCACCAGTGACCGACATTTCGCTAAATCTCGTGGATATTTTTCAGTCTTTATCATCTCAGCTTCTCTGTTGCATCATGGATACTGTGTAATGTCCCCTTTTCTATCCTTGAAACTGTGGACTTCCTGGCCAGCTCACTCTTCCTGGCTCTCCTGTCTCTTCCTTTATTTCTCCTCCACCTCTCTCTCTGTTTCTCTTCCGTCTCCTCTGATTACTGTTTCCTTCCTTGCCCACCTTTCCAACACTGACATGTCTCGGAGTTCCATAAATTGTCCTCATTCTCCAGTGGTTCCATCACAAGAAAAAGGGAAGAACCAGCTACAAACTCGTGGCTCTTAATTTTGTATCATTAGCCCAGACCTCACCCTGAATTTCAGGTTCAGTGTCATGTCTAGATGTGTCTATCACAGGCACGTCAAACTAAAAAATGTCCCAAGCTCGGTTCTTTATCCCTTTACCCTAAAGACTTTCGATGTTCTCTATCTCTGGTAATGGGAATGGTAGTGGCCCCCAGTTGTCTAAACTGGGACCTCAAGAGATGGCCTCACCTCCATTTTTTCCCTACCCTGTCCCTGCACCCAGTGTAATAAATCAATAAATCTTGGTAGTTTTATCTCTGTGGAATGTCACGTGCAGGTGGGCTGTATTTTGTCTGGGTGTAGTTTTAGTTTTTTGGAATGTTTTACTTAATCCAACAAAGTACGGGATTTTTTTTCCCATTACAGATCAGCTATTTAATGGCTGTGAATAATAATCTTAAAACTTCTCTCACAGACACCATGCCATAGGAAGAGTGGCCTCGTCCCCGTTTTCACGATGGAGGACTTGGGAAAGACTTTCAGCTCTGAGGAGGAAGAAGCTAACTATTGGAAAGGTCTGGCTATGACCTACAAGCAAAGGTCAGTTCTCCAAAGTTCACTCTCTTTTTTTTGTTCCTGTAATGATGGTGGTAGTCATTTTTCGTGGGCGTATTATGTGACAAGCACTGTGAAGGCTTAACTGTATATTCCTCATTTTACAAATGAGGAAACTAAGCCTCAGTGAAGCAAGTAATTTGCCCACCAAGGTCACCCAGGCAGTAAGTAGCAGAGCTGGAATTTGAACTCCAAAGGCAATGATCCTGAACATACTGCTACTTCCCGTCTTATTTCCTGGCAGGGTTTTGTTAGTTCCCAGATGCCGCGTCTGGTCAGTGCTTCGTATGTGGGGAGGGAACTTTTCTCTGTGCCTAGCAAGATGGGTTGTTGCAGATTTTAAAATCGGTGTCCATATCTGGGAGTGTGTATGTATGTGTGTGTCCAGTGCTGTTTCTTTTATTCCTCATGGACTCACTCTTACAATCTCCATGTGGAGGGCTTATTCCAGTCCCTCTAATTTCTTTATTTTTAGTGTGACTTCAGGATATCTCATGCAATATTACAAAAAAAAAAAAAAAGTCCCTTGCATTTTAAGGATTGAGAAGCTAGAATTGGGTGTTTGGGATGGCATAGGGACACCTGTGTGTGTGCTTTACATGCTGGTGAGTTGGCTCTGACTCCTGGTGACCCTATGAATGAGTGATGTCCATAGTGTCCTGTCCCCAGCAGCCCTGCTCAGCTCTTGTGGCTTCTTTTAGGGAGTCAATCCATCTCATATTTGGTCTTCCTCTTTTATTGCTGCCTTCTATTACTCACACACACACACACACACACACACACACACACACACCTGCCCCCTTCAGCATTATTGTCTTTTCCAAAGAACCCTGCCTTCTCATCATGTGCCCGAAGTAGGACAGCTTCCGTTGTGTCATTTTCGCCTCCAGTGACATTTCAGGCTTTGCTTGCTCTAGTACCCACTTGTTCATCTTTCTGGTGGTCCGTGGCATCCAGAGACACCCCATATTGCAAATGAACCAATGTTTTTCCCATCAGCCTTCTTCACTGTCCCGCTTTCGCATCCGCACACAGCAGCTGGGACTACGAGGGTGTGGGTGACCTTAGCCTTGGTCTCTAATGACACATCTTTGCTCTTGATGATCTTTCCTGATCCTTCCACTGCTGCTCTTCTCTTGACCTCTTGGCTGCAGTCTCCATTTGAACTGATGACTGAACCAAGGTAAAAAAAATCTTTAATAGTTTTGATATCTTCATTTGTATGTTAAAGTTGTGTATTTCTTTTGAATTCATGATTTTTGTCTTCCTGATACATAGTGGTGTGATAAGTGAACATTTATATTATATCCAATTTCTACTTAGAAATAAGTCTGCAGAGGATACACAATCCAAAGTGTATGTATTATACATTGGGCTCAAAAAATACACGGCGAACGAATAAACAGGGCCAAGCTCTGTTTCTGCCTTCTAATGTGATTTGAGGCAAGTCAGTCATGCTGTCTAAACCTCATCTTCTCATCTGTAAAATGAGGATAATGATAGTTTCTGCCTCTTAAGGCAGTTGAATAAAGAGCTAGTCCACGTATAACACTCAGCAGCATGTGTGTGCTCAGCGAATTATTTTCTGACATCTGGGACTTCTGCAGGGCAGAGAATACACAGGAGGAGCTCCGAGAATTCCAGGAGGGAAGCCGAGAATATGAAGCTGAATTGGAGACACAGCTGCAACAAATCGAGTCCAGGAACAGGGACCTCCTGTCAGAAAATAACCGCCTTCGCATGGAGCTAGAAACCATCAAGGTGAGGCGCGTGAGAGGAGATGCACACGGGCAGAGATGGGTATCAGCGTGGCGTGCACGCCTGGGAACGGAGCACTACAGAGCAAGGACCCACAGCCCTGGCCTCCGGGCCTTCTGGGTGGATCTGGTCGTTGAACTCTTGCTTCGATGGGAGCTCTGGGAGAAGCAAGTCACACATGTGTCCCCAGGGCCATGGTTTGTCTGTAATCTCATAAAGCATGTGAAAGTTGGGACAATTTTAGTGTATGAAGTGTCACTGGAATTGCTGATCATCATTATAAGGTCCAGGGTTATACTGTCCAGTATGGTAGCCCTTTAGCTACAAGTGGCTGTTGACATTGAGTTTAATTAAAAGAAAATAACCAAATCCAGCTCCTCAGTCTTACTAGCCACATTTCAAGGACTCAGTCGCCATATGTCTGCAGGGGCCTCGCTGTTACAGGACAGTGGGGCTGTAGAATGTTTCCACTGTTACAGCAAGTTCCAGTGGACACTGCCAGTCTTGGACAGGCAGTGTTGACATTCGAGGCCAGATAACTGTTGTGGGCACTGAGTTTTACACTGCGGTTGCTTAACAGCATCCCTGTCCTCCACTCACTAGATGCCAGTGGCTCCTCCTTCTCCAGGTTGTGACAGTCACAAGTATCTCCAGACCTTGCCAAGTGTCCAGAGAGCCCCTGCTCTCAAGGGTAAGGACTGCCTTTGGACGTCCTATAGGGCTTAGCAGGCGATTCAGTGTAACAGTGTGCCCTTGGGACTGTGTTTGTCAGCCCTTGCCAGGATCACCTGGCCAGCTTTGTGAACATCAGATGGGCCGAAAGCACTCCCGCCCTGAGGTTCCCTTTCCCAGTAAGTGTGGGTGGTGCCTGGTGTGTCTGCATACCTTTTATTTTTTTAAATCTCCTCGTGAGAGCCATTGGGGGAAAGAGCCAGGCCCTGCGGTGTGGCCCAGGGCGAGGTGCGATGGAAGGAGATGAGCACTTTGTCCTTTGGAAGCTTCATGGGGAGGACAGACCTCACCCCAGGAAGCCCTTAGGGAAAAGATGCCACTACATAGTACTGACCGCATCCTTCTCCAGAGAGAGGAGGATCTGCACGGGTTGGAGGCAGCTCCCGGGAGGCGCTAGGAAGGACTCGAACTGGTGCAGGGTGTGTGTGTGTCCATCCGTCCTTCCAGCAGCTTGGTGTGCAGGGGCTGACGAAGAGTTACTCTGGACCTGCCCCAGACACGGACAAGGATGAGTGTCGAGCAGCTCTCAGGAGCCCTGGCTTTACTGTACGTGGCCAAAAATGGGGCTGACAAATGGGATGGGAATTGAGGGTGGGGAGGGGCCAAGGAAAGGCCTCAAAGACCTTGGACGCTGAGCTGTGGACCTCAGACTTTTGTGATGTGGACCACAGACCCCGAAGCGGCCATCTGCAGTCTGGCCCATAGGCGCTATCTGCTTGGCCTTTCGTGGTTTTCATTTAATGTTTTATCATGAACGTTTTCAAGCACGCAGCAAGGTTGAAAGAATTTTCCGGTGATCACCTGCACATCCGCCACCCAGGCTCTACCAGTAACCTCCGCCACAGCTGCATTTTATTGCACACCTGTTCATCTGTCTTAGGTTTTGATGCATTTCAAGGTGAAGTGCATCTCTGTAAATATTTCAGCATTGTCTTAGTAAGTAGAATTTATTTATAGTTTATTCTTTTGATAGTAAAACTTAAATCTTTAGTGTTTTTAAAATGTTTTCGATCAACATTCAGAGTTCTGAGGCAGTAAAAGTCTAGATTTCCGACTTCCTTTGCGAACTGGTGTGTCTGGCCGCACCAGGCCTGCGTCCTTCTAACCAGCAAAAGCCAAATAGTGGTTGCTTAGAGCCAGCATCCTCCGGTTCCACTCCAGTCCCCACAGCTGTCTGCACACCTTTGACACCTAGGGATAAGTGTCATTTGCTTTATCCCTAAACCTGGCCACTTCACAGCCTGACCCCCGCAGGCATTAGTTCCTCGGTGCTAATGGCAGGGTTCAAACACCATCCTTGTTTTCTTAAACTCTGGTGGACGGCTGTGTGGAAGGGACACCAAGGGTATGGACCACAGTTTGGAGAGGGAAAGAGGCCTGTCCTCCGTGGATGCTGAATAAATATCAAACAACTGCCAAGTAATTAACTGCTTCAAGACTGAGCCCTTGAACCTGCAGAAGACTTCACTACAACCACACAACAGACCCGTGAGACCCAGAGCACAGAGCAGGCAGGGAAACAAAGACCTTGGAATAAAGAAGTGCTACCAGCCCATGTTTGTCACCTCAGAGAAATGTATTCATCTGACTCAGGCTTCTTGACAACTGGCGTATTCATCACAAGTTGAATAAAAAAGCCAGTAAGAGATCAAACAGAGCGTGTATTGATGCCCCATCAGCTGACAGCTCATTATAATTAGCCCCACATAGAAAGCTCAACGTTTCAGCAACAGCTTTTCATGTCCATGTGTTCAAAGGATGACCTTTGGGTCGTGATGCTGGTGGAGAAGCCCATTAACTGCGTCCTCTTAGGACCTGCATTTGAAGTTAGCTTAGTGACCTGGGACCCTGCACTCTCTTGTGTGATCTGGAGGTGCCCCCCCACCTATAGGGTGTGAGGCCATCAGAGCCACTCTGGGAACCCCACTGAGTGCCTGGAGCCTGGTGTGCCCCTCACCCAGGGAAGACGCTTCCTCTGCTGACGCCAGGAAGCAGAGTATGGGGACTGAGCAGCCTGAGTATGGAGCGTCCTCCCTGTCCTCACCCGAAATCTGGGCGTTCCCCACGCCTCTCTGGCCCAGGCACCATTACGTCACTCTTCCCAGTGCATCCAGACTGTTTTTGGCAACAGCTTTGTTTACTTGACTGAGTAAAGAAAAGGAAGGAGTTTGTTTTTTAACTTTCTAATTAGACCTTGGGCCTTTCCTGTGGGAAGTGGTTTTTCTTTCGTGTGTGTAGATGAAGGAAAAGTAGTAAGGGTGTTTGGTGAAGGAAAGTAATTGGAAAGAGGAGCCGGAACAGAGTGAGTGAGTAAGTGTGAGTGTGTGTGTATGTGAGAGAGGGCGAGAGAGACCAAGAGAGAGAGATCAATGACTATGTGGCCTTAGCTCAGTCATTTACTACCAGTTGACTTTGAGCTAATTTAATTAAGTCACTGAGCCTCAGTCTCCACATCTTTGAAATGGCATTACATGAGACAGTGTGAGTAGCATACCGAGCCCAGAGGCTGGCACAGAGAAGCACGATGTTAGCTGGCACAACTGGGTGACAGCAGATCACTGAGAAGTCACCTGGGCTATCCCTTATCTTGGAGAGCAGTAGCCAGATCACACTAAACTGCCTTTCGTAATTCACAACAGGTTTTTTTTTTTCCTCTCTCTGTTCCTTTCCTCTCTCCCCCAGAGGTCCAAAAGTTCCTTCTAACTCCCCCTCGCTGAGGGGTGGAGTGCCCTGGATCACAAAGTCAGTGCAGGTGTCAAACTAGGTACATGATGTCCTGCTCTTCCCATGAGGCACACACAAGCAAAATCATTGCGATTCCTGATGTTTCCTTTGGAATCCAGGGATGTCATGTGATGTGGACTCATTGCCATCGTGGACAAGGCTTGGAGAGGTTTATGTGATTTTCTCTGGCTGTGGACACTGAACAAAATGATTGCTTTGGAGATAGTTGGGCCTTTTGACACCCAGAGGCTGCAAGGACCAGATTTGGGGTGGGGCAAGGTACAAGGTGCTCAGGGCTGGGAAGCAGCAGGCACTCAGGACGTGACAGCTCCCTGATCCTGCCCTCTTCTGTCATTTGCGTAAGAGTCCATGTCTGTGGAGAGAGGTTCTGTGAACGGAGCTTAGGCTTGTTCCTGGCTGTAGCGGGAGGCTGAGGGAGAAGCCTGAAGCCACCTCGGTAAGTGTGATGGGAGGACTGGTCCTATGAGATAAACCCCCTCGGGACATCACGGCACTGGCCGGCTATGGGCAGTGGGTGTCCACTACAACAGGAGACTGCTTTCCAGGCTAACCCTCTGTTTTATGGAGGAGGCAGGGAAGGGGAGATGCACCCAGTCTGTCAGAAGTCTTAACTCATTCACTCAATGTGCACCTCGTCCCTCAGGAGAAGTTCGAGACACAGCATTCTGAAGGCTACCGGCAGATCTCCGCCTTGGAGGGCGACCTCGCCCAGACCAAAGCCATCAAAGACCAGCTGCAGAAGTACATCCGCGAGCTGGAGCAAGCCAACGACGACCTGGAAAGAGCAAAACGGTATGCTGGGGGTGGGGGAGGAAGCGGCTCTCTGGGCCTCTCACACTGAGTTGAGTGTTCGGCGTGAGCAAGACCAAGCCAGCACCCTCGTGGGCCTCCCAGTCTCCTAGGGAAGGGACGACAAGTGAATAAGCACAAGCAAGGACAGCGGTGAGTGCTGCAAGTCTAGGGTGCCCTGGTAGGTGTGACAGGACGTCTTAGTTTGACCACTGGTGGGAGGATGTCAGGCAGTCTTTTCAAAGGAATGCCATGTCGGCTGAGAACGAGGGGTACGTAGAACTGTCCAGAAGAAGTGCGAGGTGAGACCATTCCAGGCAGGAGGATGAGCCTGTGCTGAATACATCAGGCCGTGAGGTAAGGAAAGACGTGTGTTTGAGAACACATTTACATTTCTGTCGACTGGTATCCTATTGTTTAGCCGAATATTAGCAGTAGGAACTAACATTTATTGAATAACGGCTCTGAACAGCTCTTAAAATTTTTTTTTAAAGAAAACGCTTTTAAAAATTTAGATATAAATTGCCACCCAGGGACATGCATAGATCTTAAGTGCACACAGTTCCAGCAGTTTTCGAAAATGCATGCATTCATGTACCCCACACTCCCATTAAGATATGGAGCCATTGCAATGCCCCACAATTCCTTGCACTGGTTTTTAGTGGGTGCATGTGTGGTTTTTTTTTTTTGAGCTCACATTTTTTGCTGAACTTTTCATTCTTTTAGTTAATATTGTACCGCTTCACGTAAAATGCAATGACCTTGCAACTTTATTTTATTCCTTAAGCTTAATGCGGGGGCCCCATGGCTAGTATTACGCCTATAAATGCTATGGAATCCACTGTTATCATTTTCACTTTAAAAAAGAAGCCACATATATTTTAAAGAAGTTAAGAGGGGAAGAAGATAGTTTTTTATCTTATACTGGTAAGCACTGTTTCTGGTTCATTCCCTCCTGGGTGTCGGGTCCCTGTCTGGTATCATTCCCCTTCAGCTTGGAGAGCTTCCCGTAGGAGGGTGCACTCCTGCTGATAATGAATTCTGCCCAAACTGGTTTATCTGCAAATGTCTTTCATTCACCTTCATTCTATTTTCTAAAAAAGAAAAATGCTTTTAAATAGACTTTTCTTTCTGGAGCAGTTTTGGGTGACACAGCAACATTGAAACTATAAAGAGTTTCTGCATGTCCCCTGTTCCCACACATATAATCTTCCCAACTGTCAGCGTCCTCTGCAGTGATAATGCTCATTACAATCCGTGAACCTGCACTGACACATTATTGTCACCCGAAGTCTCCAGGTCACGTTACGGTTCATTCTTGGTGTTGTGGGTTTGGACAAATGTATAATGATGTGTATCCACTATTATAGTGTCTTACAGAGTCAATTCATTGCCCTAAAAAGCCTCTGTGCTCTGCTTATTTATCCCTCCTTCCCCCTGATCCCTCTTAATCACTGATCTTCTTACTGTCTCCATAGTTTTGCCCTTTCCAGAATGTCACATAATTGCAATTAAACAGTATGTAGCCTTTTTATGTTGGCTTTGTTCATTTAGTAACATGCATTTAAGGTTCTTTCATGCCCTATCATGGTTTCATAGCTCCTTTCTCTTTAGTGCTCAGTAGTTATCCTGTGTATTCATCTACCACATCTTTGTTATTCATTCGTCTATTCGTGGGCACTTAGCAGGCTTCCATGTCTTGGTTATTGTAAATAATGCTGCAGTCGACATAAGGATGCACATATCTTTCCGAATTAGTGTTTTGGATTTCTTTGAGTAAATACCCAGAAGTGGAGTTGCTGGGTCATGTGGTAGTTCTCATTTTACTTTTTCAAGGATTCCATTTTGTTTTCCATAGCGGCTGCATCAATTTACAATCCCACCAACAGTGCACAAGGGTTCCCTTTTCTCCACATCCTCGCCAACACTTACTGATTTATTGATGCTAGCCACTCTTACAGGTGCGAGGTGATCTCTCATTGTGGTTTTCGTTTGCATTTCCCTGATGATTAGTGATGGTGAGCATCTTTTCATCTGTCTATCTGTATGTCCTCTTCAGAGAAATGGCTATTCAGGTCCTCTGCCCATTTTATAATTGGATTGTTTGGGTTTGTTTTGTTTTATTGTGTTGTGTTTTGTTTTGTTTTTTGGTGGTTGTTGAGTTCCTTATGTGTTTTGGGTATTAACTCTTAAGTAAATCATTAGTGGATACCTTCTCCCAGTCAGTAGGTTGTCTTTCTCTTTGTTGACGGTTTTCTTCACTGTGCAAAACCTTTTTAGTCTAATGTAGTGACATTTACTTGTTTTTTCTTTTGTTTCCTTTACCTGAAGAGAGATATTAGAAAAAATATTACTAAAAGCAATGTCAGAATGTTTCCTGCCTATGTCTTCTTCTGAGTTTTATGCCTTCAGGTCCGACATTTAAGTCTTTAATGTGTTTTGAGTTTATTCTTGTATATGGCGTAAGAAAGGAATCCAGTTTCATTCTTTGGCACGTGTCTGTCCAGTTTTCCTAACGGCTTATTGAAGAGATTGCCTTTACCCGTTGTATATTCTTGCCTTCTTTGTCATGGATTAATTCACTATATAGGTATGGGTTTATTTTTGGGTTCTCTACACTGTTCCACTGGTCTATGTGTCTGTTTTTGTGCCCGTATCTTGCTGCTTTGATGATTATAACCCTGTAGTATAGTTCGTTGTCAGGTAGTGTGATATCTCCAACTTTGTCCTCCTTCTCAAGATTGCTTTGGCTATTCGAGGTCTTTTGTGGCTCCATGTAAATTTTAGGATTATTTGTTCTTGTACTTTGAAAAATGCCATTGGTATTTTGATAAGGATTGGATTGAATTTATAGATTGCTTTGGGAGGTATGGACAATTAAACAATGTAAATTCTTCCTCCTATCCATGAGCACAATGTATGCTTCCATTTTTATTTTTTGTACCTGTCATTTATTTATTCAGTGTATTATAGTTTTCTAAGTATAGATCTTTTACTTCCTTGGTTAAATTTATTTCTAGGTATTTTATTCTTTTTGAAGCAATTGTAAATGGGATTATTTTCTTAATTTCTTTTTCTGATAGTTTGTTGTTGATGTATGAAAATGCAACCAATATCTGAATGTTAAGTTTGTATCCTGCTACTTTACTGAATGCATTTATTAGTTCTAATAGTCTTTTTGGTGGATTCTTTTTGGTCCTCTGTATGTAGTATCATGTCATCTGCAAATGACAGTTTTACTTCTTCCTTTCCAATTCAGATAGCTTTTATTTCTTTTTCTTGTCTGACTGTTGTGGCTAGGACTCCCAATACCATGTTGAATAAAAATGGTGAAAGGGGACATTCTTGCCTTGTTTCTGATCTTAAAAAGTATTTAGCTTTTCACCTTTGACTGTGGTGTTAGCTACATGTCCTTTATTATGTTGAGGCATGTTCCCTTTATCCTTTGATGAGATTTTTGTGAAATGTTTTCTGCTTGTAATGATTATAGTTATACGATTTTTATCTTTTATTTTGTTTATGCAGTGAATCACAATTGATTTATGGATATTGAACTAGTTTTGCGTCTGGGAATAAATCCCACTTGATCATGGTGTATGATCATTTTAATGTATTGCTGAGTACAGTTTGCTAATATTTTGTTGAGAATTTTTGCACCTGTGCTTATTAGGGATATTGACTTATAATTTTCTTTTTTTGTTACGTCTTTGTCTGGTTTTGGTGTCAGGGTAGCGCTGGCCTCATAACATGAGTTTGGGAACCTTCCCTCCTCTTCAACTATTTGAAATAGTTTGCGGATAGATATTAATTCTTCTTTGAATGTTTGGTAAAATTTGCTGTGAAGCTATCTTGTTTTGGGAAGTTTTTTGTTTTTTTACTGATTCAATTTCGTTAGTAATTATTCGTCTTCAGATGTTCTGTTTCTTCCTTATCTGATCTTGGAAGATTGTATGTTTCTAGGAATTTATCCATTTCTTCCAGATTGTCCAATTAGTTGGTATATAATTGTTTGAAGTATTTTCTTTTAATCCTTTGTATTTCTGTGTGTCAGTTTTCACTTCCCTTTCATTTCTGATTTTATTTGGCCCTCTTTTTTTTTTTCTCGATGAATCTGGTTAAAGGTTTATCAATTTTATCTTTTCAAAGAACCATCCCTTGGTTTCCTTGATTTTTTGTATTGTTTTCAGACTCTAATTCATTTATTTCTACTCTGATCTTTATTGTTTCTTTCTACTCGCATTGGGCTTTGTTCTTTGTTTTCTGGTTTCTTTAGGTGTAAGTTTAGATGGTTTATTTAAGAATTTTTTTGTCTCTTGAGATAGGCCTGTGTTGCTTCACATGTCCTCACTTAGAATTGCTTTGGTTGTGTTCCACAGATTTGGGAACACAAGTGTTTTCATTTTCATTTGTCTTAAGTTATCTTTTAATTTCTTTCTTGATCTCACTGTCAACCCAGTTTAGTAGTACATTATTTAGACTCCATGTGTCTGTGATTTTCAGTCTTCTCGTAATTGATTATGATCAGAGAAGATGCTGGTTATGATTTCAGTTTTCTTAAATTTACTGAGACTTGATTTGTAGCCTAACATGTGGGGTCTCCTGGAAAATGTTCCATGTGTACTTGAAAAGAATATATATTCTGCTTTTGAGTGAAATGTCTTACAAATATCAATTAAGTCTGCCTGGTCTTATGTGTCATTTAAGGCCACTGTTTCTTGATGATTTTCTGTCTGGGTGATCTGTCCATTGATGTCAGTGGGGTGTTTAAGTCCCTTACTATGACTGTATTATTTTTGATTTCATCCTTTATGTCCTGCAATATTTGCTTTATGTATTTAGGTGCTCTGACTTTAGGTGTGTTGCTGTTTATGAGAGTTATATCTTCTTGTTGGATTGATCCCTTTATCATTATGAAATGCCCTTCTTCATCTCTTATTACAGTCCTTGTTTTCAGTCTGTTTTGTCCGATATGTATTGCCACCCCAGCTTTCTTTTCATTTCTGTTTACATGAGATACCTTTTTCTATTCCTTTGCTTTCAATCTATGAGTGTCTTTTGAGCTGAAGTCAGTCTCTTGAAGACAGCATGTGAACGGGTCTTATTTTTTAAGTCATTCAGCCTCCCTATGTCTTTTGATTGGAGCACTTAGTCCATTTACATTTAAAGTAATTATTGACAGGTACATAGTTATTACCATATTATTAGTTTTCTGATTGGTTTAGTCGTTCTCTGTTCCTTATTCTCTTGTTCTCTCTTGTACATTGATGACTTTCTATAGTGCTGTGTTTGGACTCTTTTCTCTTTATTTCTTGTATATCTCTCACAGATTTTTGGTTTGTGCTTGCATTGTGCTTCCTACATACCAGGGTGTGTGTAACCAGTCTGCTTTAAGTTGATGGTCACTTAAGTTTGGACACATTTTAAAAAATCACTATAATTTTTATTCACTCCCTCCATGTTTATGTTTTTATCATTATTTTTACTTTTGTGTGTGTGTATCCCTTAATTTATTTTTGTAATTACATATGATTTTCCTTCTTTTGCCTTTTAACCTTTGTACTAGCTTTATAGTTATTTGATCCACTGTTTTGCTGTTTGCTTTTGTCAGTTGAGAATTTTGTTCTTTCCTATATTTTCTTATTTATATTTTTGAACATTTCTAGTTAAGGAAGTCCCTTTAACATTTCGTGTAATACCGGTTTAGAGGTTGATGAACTCTCTTCTTTATTTTTTTGTTTTTATTTTTACTTATTATTATTTATTTTTTTTTGGTCTGGGAAGCTCTCTCCTTCAATTCTAAATGATAGCCATGCTGGGTAGAATAATTAGCTCTTCATCTATGAATATTTTGTACTGCTCTCTCTGGCCTGTAAATTTTCTGTTGAGAAATTAGCTGACAAGTCTTACGGGAGCGTCATTGTATGTAGCTAACTGCTTTTCTCTTGCTACTTTTAAGATGCTCTCTTTGCCTTTAACCTTTGCATTTTAATTATGTGTCTTGGTGTGGGCCTCTTTGGGTTCATCCTGTTTAGGATTCTGTGCTTTCTGGGCTTGCATGTCTGTTTCCTTCACCAGGTTAGGGAAATTTTCAGTCATTATTTTATTGCTTCAAATAAGTTTTCAATCCCTTGCTCTCTCTTCTCTTTCTGGTACCCCATGATACAAATGGTGATAAGCTTGAAGTTGTCCCAGAAATCCATTAAACTATTGTTAAAATTTTTTTTTTTCTTTTTGCTATTTCGATTGGGTGTTTTCTGCTACTGGATCTTCTAAATTGCTGATTCAGTCCTCTGCTTTAACTAATGTGCTGCTGATTCCCTCTAATGTATTCTTCATTTCGCTTATTGTATTCATTTCTAACTGGTTCTTTTTTGTTTCCTATCTCTTTGTTGAAGTTTTCACTGTTCATCTAGTCTTCCCCTGAGTTCATTGAGCAGTGTTTTGATCTATATCTGGTAGACTGCTTGTCTCTATTTTTTTTAGTTCTTTTTCTGGATTTTGTCTTGTTCTTCCATTTGGAACATGTTTCTTTGTCTCCGCATTTGGGCTGCCTCCCTGTGTTTGTTTCTGTGTATTAGCTAGATATATGTATTAGCTACATCTCTGTATCTTGGCAGAGTGACCTTATGTAGTAGGTGTCCAGTGAGGCCCAGTGGCACAGTCTCCCTGTTCACCTCAAGTGGCTGCTCCAGAGTGTCCCTTGTGTGGGTTGTGTCTGCCCTCCTGTTGTAGTGGAGCCTTGATTACTGTTGACACCTCAGTGTGTGAGGTTGACCCTCAGGCTGACTGGCTGTGAGGACTGGCTGTGACTACATGGATGAGCTGTTGTGCAGATGCTGCCTGCTCAGAGTGGGAGTCAGATCTGCCTTTTGGGTGTGTCATTTATGGAGTGCTCTGGTGTTGTCTGAACCTGACCACCAGGTGTGTTGGGTCCAGAACCTATGCAGGCCAAGGTCAACCACCACATATGCCTGGCTTAGGGTGGCCTGATGGAAGCCACAAAGTGACCTGCAGTTCGTTGCCACTTATTTATGTTGGGTTTGGGGGCACTTGGCGGAGGCCGTGCTGTGAACTAAGGCTGGCTGCTGTGAGTGCTGGGCTCGGGACACTTTGGTGTGCACTGCTGTGTGACCTGAGGCTAGCATCCATTCGTGCCATGTCTGTGGCTACTTCTTTGAACCTACATTCAGGCCAACACTGGCCGCAGCTTATGACATGCTTGGTGCCACCTGATGGCAGTTCCAATGCCAGTGGAGCCCAGTCTCCTCTTGTGCTAAGCTCGAAGCAGCTTAGCAGGAGTTAAAGGGCACACCACGGCTGGCCCCTGCTGGTTTGGGGTTTGTGGGTCTTTGAGAGATTTTAGGAAAAGTCCACAGCACCAGTGAGGCCGGCTGCTTGTGTTGACAGCTGCCGGAAGCGGCTCAGGCATGGGAGTTAGGTAGGACAGGGTATCAGGGAATCACCAGGATGGGAGAATGGCGTCAGCCAGGCTGATGGAGAGCTCAGGTTTGGTGCCTGCCTGTACCTGTCACTGGGGAGTGGAGGGTTCAGCAAAGGAGCAGTGGTGCCTGCCAGTGCTTCCGTCCTGGAGGGCGCTGCCCTGACCCCTGCACTACCCCCTGCCCCTCCAGCCCTCGCCCTACAGCAGGTCAGTTCAGCTCCTCCCCTCCCCATGTGCTGCTGCAGCTGTTCCAGCTGCCGCCCTGCACAGGAGCCTAGAGTGAATGAGTCCGCGTGTGGGGGGCACCCAGGCCTCCAGGGGCCCTTTGTTTTTGTTCACCGTCTCTTTTTATAGCCAGACGTTATGGGGACGTCTCTCCCCGACGCTGGTGCTTCCGGGTGGGGGGCCGCACCCCTCCCTCCTCGGTGGAGACCTCCACAGCTGAGATATCCCTTCAGATTCTCAACCACCACGCGCAGGGGCAGGGCCAGCCCGTTCTGCGTCTCTGCCCCTCCTGCCAGTCCTGACGCGGCCTCTTCCGTGGGTGCCTAGTGATGGGACTTCCGTGCAGTTAGACTTCGGGTGCTTCTCAAGGGTGGTGGTGGTCCTGTAATTACGTCGTCATTTTGATGTGGTCGTGGAAGGGGGTGAGCACAGCATTTTCTTCCTTCACCGTCTTGAGCAGAAGTCCTTGGCTTCATTCTTGAAGAATGCTTTCACTGGATGTAGAATTCTAGGTTCACAGGTCTGTCTGCATCTCTCCCCTCCCCTCCTCCTCCTCCTCCTCCTCCTCCTCTTCCCTCTCCCCCTCCATCCCTCCCTCCCTTTCTCTTCTCTTCTTTTCTTTTCTTTTCTCCCTCCCTCCCTCCCCTTCCTCCCCTTAATTTCTTTCCTTCCTTTCCTTCCTTTCCCTCCCTCCCTCCCTCCCTCCCTCCTTCCCTCCCTTCCTTCCTTCCTTCCTTCCGTCTGTCTGTCTTTCTTTCTGTCTTTCTCTTTCCTTTCTTAGATGATGTTCCAGAAATTTTGTCTTCTCCTTGCTGTGGATCAGAAGTTACCGGTTATTTAAATAGTCACTCCCCTGTATGTAATGTGTTGTTTTTCTCTGCCTGCTCTTAGGTGTTTCTCTTGCTCTAATTTTCAGCTGTTTGATTATGATATGCCTTGAGTTTGTATGTATTTATTCTGAGTTGAGTTTGCTGGACTTCTTTCTTCTGTGAATTTGTCTTTTGCCAATTTTAACTTTGGTCATTATTTCCTCAAAGATTTTTGTTGCCCTGTTGTCTCTCCTGTCCTTCTGGGAGCTTAGTCCTTTTGATATTGTCAGACAAGTCCCTGGGGCTCTGTTCATTCTTAATATTTTTTCCCTCTTTATTTCTCAAATTGGAAAATTTCTGTTGATCTGATTTCAAATTCACTGACTCCCTTCTTCTCTTTCCTCTAATCTGATGTTAAGCCAATTCTAATAATGTTTTATTTTAGCTATTTTGTTTGCAGTTCTAGAATTCCTTTTTCTTTTTAGTAATTTGTATTCCTTCACTGAGCTCTCTTTATGTCCTTGAGTGTAGTTAAAAGAGGTATGTTAAAATCTTTTTCTGCTAATTCCAACATCTAGGTTATCTTTGGGTCGATTTCAAATGGTTGCCCTTTTCTTCAGTTCCGGTCACCTTTTACTTCTTCTTTACATGTCTAGTAATTTTGGATTCTGTTCTGAACATAATGTATGAACTGTGGATTCTGTTGTTTATTTTTTGGTAACTGGACTGAACTCACATCCCAAACTCTGTGTCTCCCCTTGATGGGCAGTAGCTGAACTCTGAAAATTTTTGCCTTAAATGGACTGCTTCAAGTCAGCCATGTACATGTGTGGTTCAAGGGGTCGGCCAGAGCTGTTGGAAGAGTTTACATGCAGAGTTTGATACTCCATTGCTCCCCACCCACCCCAGTGGTGCATTTCTATCACTAGAGCCATAGACAAAAAGCTTATAAAGATGCAAAATTCACACACTCCTCTTTCCATCCTCTAAATGTTGGCTTCCTTCCAACTTTTGCCAGTGCCTTCAGATCATTGCTTTTATGTTTTCTCTAGAGTTTGTAGGTTTAATCTATAGGTTTGATATCTGATACACCCTACTTCATTATTACCTGAAATGGAACCTCCTTTCTTGTCCATTTGTAAGAGCTCTTTCTATATTTTTACTTCTAATCTTTTGTCCTGCTTTGAAAATATATTTTACAGAATATTCTGTTGATTTCGTGTATGGTATGATTTTCCATGCAAATATTTTTTATTTTTAGGTCATCAGTTAGGACTCCTTTTATAGCTTCCAATTTTCCAGATTTCACTAAGGAAATCTTGATTCTTTGATTGTGCATGTATTCTCTTAACTTTTTGGAAGATTTTTTTGTTGTTTTATGCTTACGCCTTTAATTCACCTCATTTATTTTCATATCTACCATAAGATATGGGTCTAATTTTTTTCATTAGATAGCCAATTGTGCCATTACTATTTATTAAATGCTCCATCTTTTTTAAAAACAAGGTCAATCGGTGTACAATATTACATAAGTTTCAGGTGTACAATATTATAATTTGACATCTGTATACACTACAGAGTGATCACCATCAAAAGTCTAGTCACCATCTTTTACCACAAAATCAACACCTTTCACTCAATTCACTTCCCCCAAACCCGTTCCCCACTGGTAACCACTAGCCTGATCCTTGAGTTTGTTTTGCTTTGTTTGCTTATTTTGTTTTAGATTCCACATATGAGTATAATCATACAGTATTTGCCTTTCTCCAGCAGACTTATGTCACTTAGCATAATACCCTCAGGGTCTGTTCATGAAAGGCAGAATCTCATTTCTTTTTATGGACATTTAGGTTGTTTCCATATCTTGGCTATTGTACATAGTGCCGTAGTGAACATAGGGATGCATATACTTCAAATTAGTGTTTTTCATATTCTTCAGGCCTGGAATAGCTGGATCAAACGGTAGTTCTATTCTTAATTTTTTGAGGAATCTCTAGACTTTTCCATAGCAGCTGCACCAATCAGTGTTCCTGCTAGCAGTGCACGAGGGTTCCTTTCCTGTGCATTCTCTCCAACACTTGCCGTTTCTTGTCTTTTTGATAATAGCCATTTTTGATATTTCATTGTGGTTTTTATTTGAATTTCCCTGATAATTAGTAATGTTGACCATCTTATTTGCCAGTTGGCCATCACTGTGTCTTCTTTGGTAAATGTCTGTTTAGATCCTCTGCCCATTTTTAAATCAGGTTTTTTGTTGTTGTGGGAGTTCTCTATGTATTTTGAATATTAACCCCTTATCACATTTGCATACATCTTCTCCCATTCAGCAGGTCACCTTTTTGTTTTGATGATGGTTTCCTTCACTGTGCAGAAGCTTTTTAGTTTGATGTAGTCCTGTTTGTTTTTGATTTTGTTTTTCTTGCTTTTGGAGTCCAGTCCACAAAAACTTTGCTAAGAGTGATGTTGAAGAGCTTGCCATCTTTGTTTTCTTCTAGGAATTTTATAGTTTCAGGCCTTATATTCAAGTCGTTAATTCATTTTGTGTAGTTTTTTGTGTATGGTGTAAGATAGCAGTCTAGTCTCATTCTTTTGTGTGTGGCCACTAGTTTTCCCAGCACCATTCATTGAAGAGACTGTCCTTTCTCCATCATTTGTTCTTGGCTCCTTTGTTGTAAGTTAACTGGCCATGTAAGTGTGGATTTATTTCTGGGGTTCAGTTCTGTTCCTTTGATCTATGTGTCTTTTTATGCCAATGCCATACATTTTAATTACTGTGGTTTTGTAGTATAGTTTGAAATCAGGGAGTGTGATGCCTCTAGCTTTGTTTTTTCTCAGAGTTGCTTTGGCTACTCGTGAGCTTTTGAGTTTCCATACAAATTTTAGAATTGTTTGTTCTGTGGAAAATGCCATTGGAATTTTGATAGGGGTGGATTGCTTTGAGTAGTATGGATAATTTAACAATATTAATTCTTCCAATCCATGAGCAAAGTATATTTTTTCATTTATTTGTGTTTTCTTCAGTTTTCTTTCATCAGTGTCCTATAGTTTTCAGTGTGTAGATTTTTCACCTCTCATGAAATTTATTCCTAGGTATTCATTCTGATGCAATTGTAAATGGGATTGTGTCCTTAATTTCCCTTTCTGATAGTCCGTTATTAGTGTATAGAAATGCTACAGATTTCTGTATATTGATTTTGTATTTTGCAACTTTACTTAATTCATCATGAGTTGTAACAGTTGTCTGATGGGAGTGTTTAGGGTTTTCTGTATATACTATCACATCTGCAGCGTCTTAGTTCTTCCCATTCATTTGGATGCCTTTTATGTCTTTTTCTTACCTAATTGCTGTGGCTGTGACTTCCAATACTATGTTGAAAAAAAGTGAGAGTGAGCATCTTTGTCTTGTTTCTGATGTTAGAAGAAACGTTTTCAGCTTTTCATAGTTCAGTATGATTTTTAGCTGTGGGTTTGTCATGTATGGCCTTTATTATTCTGAGGTATATTCCTCTATACTCACATTGTTGAGGGGTTTTTTTTATCATAAATAGGTGTTAAATGCTTTTTCTGCATCTGTTGAGATGATGATATGATTTTTATTCATTTTGTTTTTGTGGTGTATCATGTTGATTGATTTGTGGATGTTGAACCATTCTTGGATCCCTGGACTAAATCCCATTTGATCATGGTGTATGATCCTTTTTAATGAGTTGTTAAATTCAGTTTGCTTATGTTTTTTGAGGACTTTTACATTTATGTTCATTAAGGATATTCACCTTTAATTTTTTTGTGTGTGTGGCATCCTTATCTGGTTTTGGTACCACGGAAATGCTGGCCTCATAAAATGTGTTTGGAAGTGTTCCCTCCACTTCAGTTTTTTGGAAGAGTTTGAGTAGGCTAGGTATTAATTCTTCCTTGAATGTATGCTAAAACTTACCTGTGAATATGTCTAGCCCAGGACTTTTGTTTGTTGAGAAGTTTTTGCTTGCTGATTCAACTACCTTATTAGTAAATGGTCAATTCAGATTTTTTATTCATGATTCTGTATAGGAAGGTTTTATATATCCAGGAATTTATACATCTCTTCTAGGTTGTCTTGTCTGTTGATGTATAATTATTTGTAGTAGTTTATGATCCTTTGTATTTCTATTGCAACAGTTGTAAATTCTCTTTCATTTTTAATTTTGTTTGAGACCTCTCTCTCAATTTCTTGGTTAGTCTATCTAAAGGATTGTCAACTTTATTTTTTCAAAGAACCAGCTCTTAGTCTCATTGATCTTTCTCTTGTCTTTTTAGTCGGTATTTCATTTATTTCTTGTCTGATCTTTATTATTTTTTTCCTTCCAAGTTTGGGCTTCATTGTGTTCTTAGTTCCCTTAAGTGTAAAGTTAGGTTGTTTATTTGAGCTTTTTCTTTTTTCTTGAGATAAACTAAACACTCCATCTTTTTTCCACTGAATTAAACTCAACTCTGTCATTTGTTAAACTCTTGTATATCCTGGTATCTAATTCTGGACTCTCTATTTTGGTCCAGTGTATAATTTGTGAATTATTATACCCGTCCCATAATGACTTAATTACTGTGGCTTTGTAGCATGTTTTGATTTCTGGCCAGACACTGGCACACCGTCATTCCCACCCATATATCCTTGATCAAAGCACGTCACATGGCCAAGCCATGTTAAGGGATGGGAAGGTAATTCCGCCCACAATGAGGCCTCAGCAAGGGTGTGGATGCAGGGAGGATAAAGAATTAGAACCAATAATGCAGTTCATTATGAAGAGATAGTACATTCATATAGTACAAAAATAACATACAAAGGTGGGGTAGAGTTTTTAATGAAAATTTAAGCAAATAGAAATAGAAAATTGTATTGTTTCTCTTCTTTTTTCTCTATATATACATTGCTGTACATCTTTTTCACATAACAATAGATCTTGGAGATCTTTCTATATTAGAACATAGAGCATTCTTAGTTCTTTTTTTTCCCCAAGTGCATGATATTCTGTCATATGGTTGGTATTGTAAAACCATTTATCCAGCCCCCTATGGATGGATATCTACTCATTTTCCTTCTTTTGCAGAGATAATTGTTGCTGTAATGAATGATAAGCATTGCTTACACAGATGTGTATCTGTAGATAAGTGAAATTGCTGGGGCAAAGGACGTATGCATGTCCTTTAAGTAGTGATTGCCCAGTTGTTCACTATGTATTTGTACCAGTTTACATTTCCAGCAGCTATGTATGTAAGTCCCCATTTTCCAAATAGCTGACAGAATGATTTTTAAACTTTGGATTTCTGCCAGTCCAGTAGGTGACAAATAGGTACGTTTCTGAATTATGAGTGACCTCAGGTTCCTTTTCACATATTTAAGAACTGTTTTTTTTTTTTTCCTTTGAACTCTTTTTCTCTTTGCCAGTGTTAAAATTAGATTATTGGTTGGATTCTTTTTATCATTTTCTAGGAGATTTTTATATATTTGTGATATGAATTGAAAATATTTGGGGTTTGTCATTTGTCTTCCATGTTTGTCTATTGTATAATATTACTATTAAGAGGTATTTGATTTCTATGTAGTCAAATTTATCAGCCAGTTATAGTCAGAAGGGCCTTCTGCAGTCCAAGGTTATAAAGCAATTAGGGTATGTTTTCTTGTACTATTTTATTTTTATTTTTTAAATTTTTACACCTATAGCACCTGGTCTTCCTAAGTGGTCTCCCATCTAAGAACTAACCAGGCCCAACCCTGCTTAGCTTCCGAGATCAGATGGGATCAGGCTTGTTCAGGGTGGCATGGCCATAGACTTCTTGTAGCATTTGTATATATATGTATTTTTCCCCCTAGACTAAGGATGCATTGGCTCACATTTTGGCCAAATGCTGAATAGCAGAATGTTAAAATCAGATGAGATAGAGTCTCAAATCACCATTATAGAATAAATAAAGTCCTGGAACACTGAACTGTTATTTAAAAAAAAAAAAAAACCAACTTACAAACATTAGAATTTTATTATAAAGTTTTAATAGTTATACTTGCAAAACCTGACAGCCTTGCTGCAGAACAGTGGTTTCTTGGCACTATCAGCTGTTCGCTGTTGTGTTCTCCACACTGTACCTCTATAAAACAAAACGACTCACTTAACTGAGGAGTGGGGTCGCCTTGTGCAAGGGTCACCTGGAAAGACTTAGGCCTGATTGCAAGTAACTGAAAATTAAATACATTCCTTAAAGTTTACTTTGTCTAATATACCAAAATGTTCTACAGAGATTAAAATTGTTTTAATCTGATTTCGCTCTACGGTGTGTTATTAACGTGGCTTTTATTTTTAAGCGTCGGTGTAGTCAGGCCATCGTCTGTGCAGTGGTGCATCAGAGCCTTTCCACCTCTCATTGCAGCTTCACCCTCTAAATGCTCGTCCACTCCTCTCTTCCCTCCAGCCCTGGGCAGTTGCCTTTCTGTCTCCTGTTTCTGTGACTTTTACTTTCGACACATCATGTGAACGGAATCACACGGTTATTTGTCCTTTTGTGACTCGTTTAGTCTCTTGACATATTGTCCTTGAGATTCAGCCACGGTATAGCACGTGACAGGATTTCCTCCTTAAGGAATACGTGCTTAGTATTCCATGGCGTGTATGTACCACCCTTTTTTTGTCCATTTATCTTCTGGTGGACACTTGGGCTGCTTCCGCTTCTTGGCTGTTGTGAATGATGCTGCTGTGAATATGGGTGTGCAAATATCTCTTTGAGGTCCTGCTTTCAATTCTTCTGGATATATATACCCAGAAATAGGACTGCTGGATTGCAAGTTCGTTCTATTTTTAATTTTTAAGGGAACCTCCATACTATTTTGTGTAGTGGCCACACCGTTTTACATTCTAACCAGCCATGAACAAAGGTTCCAGCTCTTCTGCATCTTTGCCAATGCTTGTTATCTTCTGTTCTTTAGATAGTGATCATTCTGATAGGTGTGGGTGATGACAGACTTTTATTGGCTCAAAAGGGATATGTTCTTAGTTACCTAACAATGTGTCTTAACATTCAGGTTTACTGAAACTTTTCCTATTTAACTATTTTTAAGTTTTCAATGACTGTACGTGCGATAAATGGCTTTGACAGTCATCATGCGTTGCAGCATTTCACTCTTACAGATAATACATTTGCTGATGATAGAATTTCAGTGTGTAAGGCGCATGAAACTGTTTTCACTCTGGTTACAACTAGGATGCTTACTTCTATTCGAGAGCGAGTATTCCCATAGTAACGATAGACGGAAGTGCCCGTTCCTGCTGGTGTTGCCATGCTGACCGTGTGCAGTCACGTGATCACCAACCTGCACAGGTTCAGGAAGACCAGAACCACCTCTGCAGGGGCTCTGCAGTTCTCTGGCTTTCCAGAAGCCGGTAGCGGATTTTGACCAAACACTGAGTTTGTCTAAATTTTTGATCTGGTTGGAATTTCTTTTGGGGTGCAGTCTGAGATATGGAGCCACCATTAATTTTTTTCCAGGTGGCTGCCCAGTGTTCCCCAAACCTCGAATTGAACCAGCGTCTTTTCATCGATGACTTGTGCTGCCGCCTTTCTAGCAGATCACATTCTTAGGTACCTTTGGATCTGTTTCTGGACCTTTGGTTCCCCCTGCTCTGTCTGTGTGACGATTTGACACGGCTCCCACTGTCATTCACTGTCGAGGCTTTCTGGCAGTGTGCTCTTTACATCTGGTAGACCTGGTTCCCCCGATCTCTTCCCTTTGAGAGTTCTCCGGCCCTTCTTGCTCATTTTCACACGATCTTTCCCATCAGTCCCCTTGCACATCCATCCCTCAATTAAAATCTTTTATTAGGATAGTGTTAGACTTATTAGATGAGTTTTGGAAAATCGATCTCTTCATAAACGCCCTATGTTCTATTTCCACAAGCCTTATGTGCCTTGACAATAAAGTCTTGCATGTTGGTTATTACACGAATTTCTAGGCATTCTGTCTTTTTTGTTGTTGTTTGACATGTCAGCCTTAGGGTCATTTTAACCAATTCCAGTATTGTACTCCTAAATATATCCCTTCGTCGTTTTCCTTAAGACACTTTATGTAACTTTATCTTACTTACCTCTGAAGACCCTCGGTAGGTAGGTACTCACGTGTCTCCATCTGGGCATAGTAGGAAATGCTGAATAAATGAAAGAATGAATCCTCACTCTGTTATGGAAGGGCCGGAGGCCCAGAGAGGTTGAGTTCCCCGGGGACACTTAGCTAGTCGTGTTCATTCCTGGGTTCCACTCTCAACATAGGCTTCTAACCACCGTGAGATACAGTCAGCAGGATGCTAAAGGTCTTCTGGAGACAAACACGGGGTCAGTGATAAAAACTGCTGACATTCATTGAGTACTTACGTGTAAAACATCTGTCTCGTGCTTCCTGTGTTCCTCGAGTTGTCCCCACTCCACCCCTGTGTGGAGGCTCTGTTACCACCCTTGCTTTGCATATGAGGAAACCCTCTGCATGCGCTACTTTCTCTGTGCCTCAGAGTTCAGCAGACGTCTCTACTTCAGTGCCTTTAGGACAGTGCTCCAGTGGAGTGTCTGCTCTGTTCACAAGTGGTTGCTATTTGGGCAGCTGGGCTGGGCATTTTGAATTCTTTAAACTTTTTGGGGTAAACTGAGAGATTAAAGATGATCTCTTCTACTCTTTTAAATAAGTGACATTACCTCATGCATCCATTTCAGTAGGATATTCTCAATACTGTTTGCATGTGCATCTTCAAGAGAAGATTGAGCTGTTGGCAGTTGCCTGGGCCCTGGGTGTGGCCCTACTAAGGCCTTGGCTCGTGGCTAAGCGCTGGGTGGAATTCTCTCATTTGACCCTCAGGACAGCCTTGTGCACCCCATGATCTAAGACGGTTCCCACTGGGCAGGTGACGAGCCCGCGTTTCAGAAGGTTAAGAGGCTGGCTCAGGTCTTTGGTTTCAGAAAGTGTCAGCGCTGGGGCTCACGCCCTCATGTATCCGACCCTTGTCGTTCCCTGGATATGTAGGCACCAGACAATGTCCCTGATTGCTTTCTTGGACATCTTTGCTCTTCTCTCACCCAGGGCTACGATCATGTCTCTGGAAGATTTTGAGCAGCGTTTGAATCAAGCCATTGAAAGAAACGCGTTCCTGGAGAGCGAACTCGACGAGAAGGAGAACCTCCTAGAGTCTGTTCAGCGACTGAAGGATGAAGCCAGAGGTCAGGGTTCCTGAGCTTTGTTCCTCGTGCCCTCCCCAGCATTGTCCCCTCTTCTTATCTGGCATCACCTTTGCTGAAGATCTGCTCCCTCCTCGGTGCACAGGCTGTCTGGTCTCAGGGTGCAGGGGTATGGGGCCACACCGGGCTGGCTCTGGCCTTGGTCCCCACTCCATGCTAAGAACTGTCAGATGTCCATCCTGGAAAGACCGCTTGTGGGTACTTAAACCCACCAGTAACTTAATGCTCAGAAGGAGCACAGGAGTTTTGTGGGGGGAAAAGTTCCTGTCGATGGAATTGCCAGCTAGCCCATTATGTTTGTGACTTGATGGCAGCGGTAGATGTGGCTTAGCACTCAGAAAGCTCTTCAGCAGTTGCTCTTTGGAGCTTGGCAGGTCCAGAGGTGGAGCTTTCAAATCGTAATAGGCCATTAGTGCATCATCCAAGTTGGGTGCATGAGAGGTTTGTTTTTTTAAGTCCTACTTAGTTGTTTACAATATTTAGTTTCTAATATGTGGCCAGTAGAAGGGGCATTAAAAAGAAAAAAAACCCCTCAAATTTAAAAGGTAGTCGTTTCCAAGTGCGCATCAGTAAGGACGTGTCATAGATTTATTTTGTGGAATCTTAACTGTTAAAACGAACAAGGTATGGATATAAACGTAGTTGTAGAACAATTGTCAGGACATCCTATCGAAAGAAGGGAGATAAGATATAGACAGAATGTTTCTGTTTGTCCTTACTGACGATTATTCGTATTATGTGCTTAATGGATAGGTACATACATACAAGTTGTAGGTGAGAAAATGCAGAAAAAGGCTTGACGCGACCCCCGTGTCACAGTGATTATGAGTGATGAGGGGCATCTGGGGATGGGCTGGGAAAGCATATTTTTGCATTAGTGTATCACTGCCATAGTTAAAAAAAATTTTAAAACCTTTTTGTCTTTACTCAAAAAAAAAAATAATAATAATAATTTTACAAGCCTGTTAGCAAGGTCCTGTGCGTTCCTCTTGGCTCAGGTGTCCTCCTGAAATTTCTCACCCACGTGCGTCTTTTCCTTGACAAGTGGCTGCTATTACCCCCCCACCACCACCCCAAAGCAAGGCCTTAATCCGACCCCTTTTCCCTGCCCAGATTTGCGGCAGGAATTGGCTGTGCAGCAGAAGCAGGAGAAACCCAGGACCCCGCTGCCCAGCTCGGCGGAAGCCAGCAGGACAGACACCGCTGTGCAGGCCACTGGCTCTGTGCCATCTACCCCTGTGGCCCCCCGGGGACCCAGCTGCGCCACCCCAGGGACATTCAGACGTGGTAAGGGGCATGGGCGTCAGGAGGACTTTCTTTACCTCACACAGCTTTCCTGGCTGAGGACCCGGGGGAGGTGGGCGTTGGACCAGGCTGGATGGTGGGGCACATGCCGTGGTGCTCGCGCACAGGCGGAGTGTGATGGTGACAGCCTCCCAGGGGGCAGTGGTGTCCTCGGCCCTGCACCTGCCGCGGGGAGCATGGTCCTGGCACCCACCGCCTTTGTCTCTTCACCGGAAGCCAGAAGGCCCCTGCCGAACCGGCGCTTTCTCACACTTGGAATCTCAGTAACCGAATGAAAGGGTTAAAAACATTTTGTGGGCCCAGCAATATGTCCCTCTAGACCTCGAGCCAATGTCATCTGTGCTGCGTAGTGAAAAATAAGAAACTCAAGTTTCTGCTGTGGCCTCTGCAGACTGATAAACTGCGACACTCTCGTCTGGCCACTTAATGACAAATAATAATTAACAGCCGCTCCTGGGGAGCTCGGATGGGCCGGTCACTGTACTGAGAGGCTCGCGTGTGTACGTGACCTCACCGAGTTCTCACCACAGGCCCAAGATGCAAGTAATGCGGGTGCCGTCCCATCTGATGGATGTGGACACTGAGGCCCTGCATTGAGGACCTTGTCACCCAGCTTGTCCCCTGCTGGGAAGAGACTGGTGAGACTTCCAGAATCCGGGTCTAGAGTGGTGTTTTCTCCACTTCAGCAGGCATCTGACTCAGCTGGGCACCTCGCTGAAACGCCAGGGCTTCAGCCAGAGCTGTGGGCGGGGCCTGAGCTCCTGCCTCTGTGACAGGCGCCCCGTGAGGCTGGGGCCGCTGCCCCAGGGCCTGCTGGGAGACGGCTCCGTAAGGTGGCGCCTTACAGCCGTGGTGGCCCGGGTGATGTTGGTGTTAACCAGGATTTCCAGAGGGCTTGTGTTGGTTTTGTTGGAAAAGAATAAATGTAAAAATAAATATTTAACACAGTCACTGTAAGGCCGTGAAAGGTTGGTGGCCACGTGGACTCTGCGAGACGGGGAACTGTCGAAGGCAACAGGGCACGTCCGGAATCAAAGGGCCGCAAAGGGAAGGGTCAGCCGCCCTCCCGCCTGGGGGTCTCGCGGTTGGAGATGCTCGCGCCCAGCCTTTGCCTGCAGGCGGGCATTACGTTTGCTTCCTCTCCTCACCCCCAGGTCTGGAGGACTCCATGGGCGGGACCCCCCTCACGCCTGCGGCCCGGATATCAGCGCTCAGCATCGTGGGAGACCTGCTGCGGAAAGTGGGGGTAAGACCGGCGGCCCCGGGCCGGCGTGGCACCTTGTCCACCTTCAGGGTGCCTGCGAGGCCGACCTTGCCAGCTCCTTCCCCTCAAGCGCAGGCTTGGCAGTTAGCTGTAGCTCTGGGTCAGTCACACCTCGGGACTCCATGCTTCTGTGGGCCTCAGCGTTGACAGACACCCAGAACCCAGGCTCGAAGTCACCCCTTTGATCCCTGAACCATTTTCCTCAGAAGTTGTGAAATTTTGCTGGTGGGTGGGTGGGTGGGCGTGGGGGTGTGTGTTTAATTGAAAACACTGAGAAACATTGGAAAGTCACCTTCTCTTTTTATTTCTCAGGGAGTTAAAATCTTGAAAGGCTGGGCAAGGGACTTGACTTCACAGGTTTTATATTAATTACGGAGAAGGATTCTTTTGTGCTTAAGAAATAATAGAGCTGCAGCTACTAGAGGCTCGCCATTCAATTCTTAACGTTTTTACTTTGGGCTTTGGGTTGTCTCTTTTTAATACTCAGCATAGAGTATAGAGAAGCCTGGGGGTGGGGGTCAGCTCTCAGTGCCTTCTATTCCTGGGGCCTGTTTACATCAAGGCCTAATCCAGGTCTAAACCTCCTGCCTCTCTGTGCATGTTGCACAAGGTAAGCAAGAGTGAGTAACCCCCAAAGGTGATTTCATGTTTCCCATAGGCAGAGTCGGATCATTGGCAGGGCTGGTGATTTTCCAGGGAGCAGCTACATCCCTCAGGCCAGCGGGTCTGAGGGCTGGATGAGCCTGGGATCCCGTCGGGGCCTGACTGTGGACTCCCAGCGCACAGACACTTGGAGAACCACTGCTTTGGGTTCTTGCCTGCGTATAGGCTCCGGTGAGAGGTAAGCGTTCCTGAGAGCTGAAAGCGTCTTTCTCTGCAGGCGCTGGAGTCCAAGCTTGCATCCTGCCGGAACTTCGTGTACGAGCAGTCCCCAACCCGAACCAGCGGCCCGGCCTCAGGACGGGGGAGCAAGAACAGAGATGGCGGCGACAGACGGCCGGGCAGCACCAGCACGCCTCTGGGTGATAAAGGGTCAGTACCTGTTGCTGTCACTCCAGGTGGGAGACTCTTACCCCTAATGAGAACCATTTTTTAAAAGTTGCAGGATTATATCAGTGAACCTGATCCTTCACTCCCGGCCCTCGAGGCAGAGTTAGGGGGTGCCTTCTGTTTGGGCAGACGGCCAAGGAGAGAGGCTCGTGTTTATTATCTGATCCTGCAGCCCCAGTCCCCGTCACGCTGTGGATGTGTCCTGTATAAGTCACTTGTTTGGGACTTGAGCTTCAAACACTGTCCTGCTTCCCCCAGAAGAGGATTTTTTTTTTTAAGTCTCTTTAGAACCTTCAGGAAACTGGCACTCGGTTCCAGCCAGACTCAGTTCCTGAAACCAGTCCCCAGACTGGAAAACACAATTCTGACCTCTAACGGCTTCATTGATTTTCTTCCCGGAAGAAAATGAGGGCAGCTTCCAAAACAGTCAAAAAAAATGACTATTTCTTTTTAAAAGACGTGCCCCCATCTTGTTGGACCCCGGGCCACATAAATTTGGCGGGTCTGTGGCACAGATGGGAGGAAATGAAGAATCGATCGCTCTCCACGGCGTGCATGTAACTCCGGGCCTTCAGAAGGGGTGCCTTTAGAGGGTCTGCGACTGGCTTTCTATGTGGCCTTGGGAACGTCTGAGCTAGACGCCAGTGTCCTTTTCCTCGTTTCACAGGAGGGAAGGTTGAGACCCACTGAGACCGCTCCTGCCTCGCGATACTGTTCACTCCCGTGACCTGGTGGGTCCTGATGCTAGTCGGTCGGAAACAGCTGTCCTGCCGCTTAACTTGGTTTCCTCTGTCTGAAGGTCGGGGAAACGCCTGGAATTCGGGAAGCCGCCGTCCAACCTGTCCTCGCCGTCGCTGCCGTCAGCCCAGGGTGTAGTCAAGATGTTGCTTTAGAAAATCCGCGGAAGCGAAGCTGCCGATGTCTGTGCGGGAGTTGTCACCTGTCTTCCCCTCTTTACACTAGGATTTTTTCTTTCTTTTTCTTTCTTTTTTAAGTTAGTCTGAGAAACACCAGCGAACAGTCACACTAGCCATTGACTGAGGCTGACGCCTGTGGTCCCTGGGAACTGTCGTCTCATAACCCCCCAGCCTCCTTGTCAGTGTGTTGCAAACGGACGCCCCCGGAGAGGGTGCTCAGGTGTGCTGCAGAGGCGACCCTGTCATTTCGAGCTGACTCGGGTCCTACTTGGTCTCGAGAGGTGGTTTGAACGTCCAGAGACGCCTCACGAATGGGACGTGAGCCACGTCAAGCCCACCCCGGCCCCACTCGGCACAGGATGGCACGGCAGGGTCAGCACGCCGAGAGCACGTCTAGAGGCGAAGAGTGACATGGGCATGAGCCTGTTTTTAAGACTGTGGTGTCGCGTACCCCCCATGCTTTTTAATCTGCCTCTCACGGAGGCTTTTAGAGGTGTGCTTGAGTTTCAGAGTCAATTTTGTGGACCAGGTCAGTGGGAAGTCTGTGTCCTCTTTAGATCTATCCCAACCGTTAGTTATCCTCGGTCCCCACCCCTGGTGGTGGCGGGGGGACCTCCGCTTCAGGACCCTGAGGGTCACTGGGATGGAGTGGCCTCTTAAAATGCAGCTTTTAAGAATAGGACGTCATTCAAGGCCATGATGACATGATCAGGGTGACCTTCAAATGAGATTGCGCCATTACCCCGCCAGGCTTGTCGGGAGCTTCCTTGCCAGAGGAGCAGCAAACACAAGATTTCCCACGCGGACGATGTCTGTACTTACCTCTGCTTGTGCGAACTGCTGTCTCACGCTTGCGGTCACGTGTGAGAAGAACACAGCTCCAGGAGCACGTGTGTGCAGCTTCACGACCTTCCTCTTGTTACGGAGTTCTTTGTCCAAAAGAACAGCAAAATAGCCTTGATTTGACAATAGGCCTTGTCAAGCGTGTTCGCCAGAGAATCAAACTTCAGTGCTCAGTTTGTTACCCTCCCAGCCTTCTAACCCAGGTCAACGAAAGATGCGCTTTGACTTTTTTAAAAGAACAATAAAACCAAAAGAAACTAATTTCCACCTAGTTCGTGGTGGCGGTCAGTCGGTGCTGCTTCGTTTGCGGTTCTGCGTTCGCGTGTGCGGTGGTGGAAGACTATTTTAAACAAGGAAATGTGGGGAAAAAAGTTTTTAGAGATTTCCCTTTCATTCAGCTTTTTAGAACTTGTGTTTGCAACACGCTTGTGTGTGGTTCAGGGTCTGTTAGCGTTTGGCTGTTCGGCCGAGCCTTCTCAGTGCCCAGATCTGTGTGAGCCCGTGGAGTTGGCTTATGGACTCGCTTGTGCTGAGGAAGCTTTGCACGGGGTCAGTCTAGAACATTCAAGCTGAGTGGCGGGGAGGGCCCGGTTGAGTGGGGCCCTCGTGTGAAGAACGGCTTTTCTCTTTGTAAAGGGCGGGTTAGAGAAAATGAAAGGTGAAGCTGTGACAGGGACCAGGTGGAACCTGGAATATTACTCGGGCCTTTGCAGACGAAGTTCGTCAACCCCGGCCAGGCACAGTCGTCTGTTTTGACTTAAAAATTCCAGGAACTCTTATACTGGTCACATTCTGCACATGCCAGTCTTGACTGGTGAGGCTGTTCTCCGGGTCATGTGCCTCCTCCCTGAGCCTCGGCCTGCCCAGCCCCTGGCGGGGGAAGCCCCCCACAGACTCACTCTGCATCTCTGTTTTTCCTGTCAGGTGGGAGCTCGGGCAGTTAATTTATTTCACCTCCCCAGGCCTCAGTTTCCCCATTTCTGCACTACCCCGACTTCCCAGGGTTGTCATAAGGATCCACCGAGCACGTCCCCCACTCTTTTGCTCTAGAAAACACCAGAAAAGCCGACTTGATTCTTGTGACTTATAACCTTTTATTAGTGAGAGTGTCCTCGAGTACAGTCGGGGTGCATACAAGACGGTGTGGCGTTCCCGCTCTTACCCGCTCGGGCAGTGTCTCCTTTGGATTCAGGTGACTGACGAAGGCACTGGGCCTCTGTGGACTGTGTGCGTGGCCACCGGGCCGGGGGGAGAGTTGTCAAACAAGGACCAACTCAAGGACCCTGGAAGGCACACAGGCTAGGGCACGGCTTGGGAGTAGGGGGGCAGTGGCACCCATTTCGGTGACTCTCTCCCCATTTTATGTAAACTAAGTTGCCAGTGATTAAGTTACCGTGGATATATTTTTCTAGAAACTCAAACTCTCTGCACAATTCACGGGGCAGAGGGGGGTGGGTGTGTCTGTGTCTGCTGCTGGTTTTTCTCATCGAGTTCATCATTCGAAACTGGGATCCCCTGGACCCAGGGTGGTGGATGACGTTCATCGTGAGGGGTGTCTGTGACGTTCGGAATTTGAAATTGGGTCTAGACGGTGCTAAGCAGAGTCCACTGGGTGTCGTCTTGTTTTCAGCAAGGTGTCTGTCTATTCACTGGCCTTGGTTCCGTTGAAGTCTGCGTCGCGAGCGTCCATTTCCTCATCAGAACCATCCGCATTTTCGATGACTCTGCGTCCTCCAGACCTTCTGGAGGGAACGAAAGAGGTCTCGTTTCCTCGCCTGCGGAAAGAAAACACACGTTTCCTTAGGACAGAAATCGCCGAGGCTGGAAGAGACTTTTTAGAAGGGGCACAAACCACAAACTCAAACGGGGCACAGGTTCTGAGGCCGAAGGCGACACCTCCCAGCCAGGCTCAGGTGTGGCTCCACCTGACAGCTGGAACGGGGCAGGTGTCAGGCTTTACAGAGCCGGATTCTGCGTTAAAAATGTCTGGCCTGGTCGTGTCACGACCACGTTTATCCGTAGCCCTGAGGGGCGCTGGGAAGGAGAAAAGCCACGTCTCGTCCTGCACCTCACCTCCAGAAGGGAGGAGGGACTGACTCTAGGTTGTCAGTGGGAAGGATGCGAAAATGAACGTCAGGGGCAGCCCGAGAGGGGAGCAGGATGCTGCATGGGTGCCAGGCACTTTCTGGTAGAGCAGAAGTCTGGGGCCGAGTCCCCCCAGGACGGGGTCTCGTCTGCGTCTTGCTCACCATGGCCGCCACCGAGCGTGGCTTATGGTGGGGGCTCAGGGAATATCCGTTAGACTGTTACTTCAGTGTGCAGTTCAGCTCTAGCTGGTAGGACACCCCTTTCTGTCCTTATGGTTCCCATCACCCTGCGTCACCACCACCTGAGCCACCTTCAGGGGGCCCTTCGGGCTGTGTGGAGGAGGCGGGGCAGGTGGAGTTAGATGCACCTGCACTTAACCTCCACGGCTCGGGAGAAATGTTCGCCCCTCCTCAGTGACCACAGCACGTGATCGTGTTGGGGTCTGGCCACCTGGCCCTGTTTGACCTGATTCCAAAGACAGGTCTTAACTTCTTGTAGGATGTCTAAGAAAGCAGACTTTTTGTAAGAAAAATGACCCACTTCGCCACACAAAGGCCGGACAGAAATGCCAGGAGGGTGCATAGTCAGAAGGGACAGCTTGGACAGGTAAGACTGGAGGTGGAAGCAGGGCCCAGAGGGTCCTGAGGGCTGGGAAAGGGACCCCGCAGGACCGGGCCTGGGGCGGGAGAAACTGGCTAGGCAGACCCTGCGGGTGCAGCAGTGTCCCCTAAGGAAGGCTCAGGAATAAAGCTGCAGCCACGGCCGGCGTGACCGGCCAAGGTGACCAGCAGGGAAGCCTCTGGGTCTCCTGCTCCCAGAACAAACTTTCCGTCTCTGCCCTAGAGGTGACCTCAAACATCTTGCTCTTTAATGCTGCGTTTTCCAGGCGTTTGGGTCAGAGCAGGCCCAGAGGACAGGGCAGCAGCAGTCTAGGCATTTCTCCTGCCCTCCAGGTTTCGAATCGGGTGTCCCGGGGCCAGGAAGCGGGGCCTCCCCTGCGCCCCCAGGCCCCCGGAGGTCCCGTGTGCTGGCCAGCTCAGCGTGGTTGCCAGTTGTGCTCCTTTGACCCAAGGAGGAGACGGTGCCCTCCTGGTCACCGTCAGTCCCCATGTAGGTTGCAGTCCCGCAGCCTGTTCCGGTTCAGGTGTCTCTTGAGCCAGTTTCAAATCCTAGGCAAAGGCTGACACTGGAAGCAAGGGACCCGCTAAGGTTTTCTTAAAGGGTCTGGTCCCGGACAATTGGATCCTATTGGTGGATTCAGAAAACATCCAAGGCCCTGGGGGTCCTGCACTCCAGCCAACCCTAGCATTCAGCTGGTCCGTGACCCCAAAGAGCTGGCAGAGGAGCTGCCCGAAAGCTGTGTGTCTAGAGGCTGGAAGCCTGGGCTTGCTCAGCCTCTCGGGGAGGAGGAGAAGCCAGGCCCTGGCTGCCTGACTTCCCTGGGGGAAAAGCTGTTGGAATCCCAGGAGCTGAGCCCTGTTCACTGTCTTGGGCAGGGCCCGTGTGCTTCTTGGGGTCCTGGGTGGCCATCCCCGTCCATAGTACGTGCCCATGAGGCTTCTGGAAAAGGCTCTGCCAGGACCGTGCTTGGCTCTGCGTGGTGGCCAGCATCCACCCTCATGCGCTGAAAATGCAGTTGGCAGCCAGGCCTCGCCGAAGCCCTGCCCGCCCCAGCGCTGCGAGGCATCACGGTGAGAGCTTGTTTCTTTTGTGGGAGGTGGGGGGGGACAAGTTTGTGAATGCCCGACCATGGGGGACAGGTTCCTGGGCTGTGGCACTGTGACCTGTGCTCGTTTACCCTGGTGAGTGGGCTAGACCAGCCCGGCTGGCCCACCCTGCGGGAAGGCACCAGACTGGAGCGGTCACAGGCGCTCGCGCAGTGTCTCAGCCAGGTGAGCCGGGACAGCGCAGCCGAGTGTCCTAGCAGTGGGGAGGGGCCCTGTCACGCAGGCGAGCACAGCCCAAGTGACATACGCCTCAAACTCTCAACACGCGGTGACAAGGACACATCTGGTGCCATGTCATGCCAAAGCAGAAGCAGAGAGGGAAGATGGGGCCGACGTAAGGGCGTCTTGGTGAACTAAGACGGCCAAGGCTTCCGATTTTGAACCTGAGGACACCGGGCCAGGGCCAGCGAGGGGCAGGAGGGAGTGGGAACTGAGTGTGACACACACGAGCTGCAAAGCCGGAGGCATGATACCTGGTGAGTCACTGCGGAGTGTCCTGGGGGAGGGGGCCCCTGAAACAGAGAGAGTCCCCGGCGGTTACCATCGCCCCCGGGAGTGAGCCCACTGCGTGCCTTCTGCATCCTTAAGAGGCATTTGCCTCCATTAAACGACGGGCACTTTTAAGTCCACCTTCCGGCGAAGCACCTGCAGCCCAGGACCCCTGGAGGGGCTGGCCCAGGAAAGGACAAGCTGTCCTTTTAGGTCAAAAAGCAAACGTCCCTCTGAGCCTCGTGTCAGAACGCGGGCGGCCTCCCCCCGCTGTGCAGCCCTGTGCGGGAGGTGCAGGCGTTAGGGCGAGCTGGTCCCGAGACCACGTGGGCCAGAACCGGAGTCCCAGGCAGGGAGCCTGCTGCCAATCTGACTTTGTCATCACGTGGGGTCACTGCCTTGTCTGCCTACAGCAGGGAGGAGGAGGTGGACGCCTCTGGCAGCCCCTCTGAGAGCCGGCGGTGTGGCTCCCGGTGGGGACACCGGTCGGGCCCTAAGGACGGCCTGTGTCAAGGTTTATAAGACAGAAACTCGCTCTGCAGCTTCTCGTTCTCTGAGGAGCCCTACTCAGGACTCTGGTGCCCGGTTTTCGGTGCTCGTACACCCAGGAGACTCAGCAGGCAGGAAAGGAGTGCCCGTCTCCAGCCCGCGTCACGCGTGTGTTCGTGTTAGGGCTGTGACACGGTCTGCTCCATGCTGGCTTGTACGGCCTATGTGGAGTCTGCCGTCTGGGGTGGAGCCTGCGGGATGTTCGGCATACCCCAAGGCAAGGGGGCAGTGACAGCAACGGGGTGAGAGCTGGGTGGCAGACTGCTCCCCGTGCACAGCCCCGCCACTGACCGTCAACGCTGGGGGTTGCTCCCACGCCCTGCTGGACCCGAGGTTAGGTCCGGATTCAGTGCCATCTGGGGCCCACAGGCCCCTCAGCAAGCAAGGACTGGGGGCTCCTCGAATCCTGGTACCCTAAAGCAGCTGCTCTCCCCCCTCCGCTCATCTGCACTGGTTCTGAGTCATGTCCACGTGCCAGGCGGTTCCAGGTGGCTCAGGCACAGCACTGGATGACCGCATGCGCGGACAGGAAGCTATGCCCTTTTCAGCCCTTTCCAAATGACTGTCAGAGAAATTATCGTCGTCAGGAGTGTCAGACAGTTATGGCTGTCAGAGCAAGTCTGGTTGGTGCCACTGTGTGTTGTCGCTGCCTTTTTAAGTGAGACATGGGCCATGAGGCCGTAGTCGTCAGTTTGTGGCCACAACAGCTGGGACATCGCTTTCTTTTCACCGTATTCAGTCTCGCTGCGACCTGCTGATGCAGGAGATGCCGGCTTAACAACTATAGGGGCAGTGATCGACGGTTACGTTTTTAAAAAGTCCCGTCCACGACAGCACAGGTAGTAAGAAGCTACGGCAAAATGGCAGAGTCGGTCGAGAAGGACAGAGGCTGGAGAAACACAAGTCTGACTTGATGGCTGCAGGTTTACCCTGCCCCCCGCCCCCACCCCACACAGCCCCAGACGCTGGTGATGAAGGAACAGGACGGAACCTCTGCTCGTGGGCTGCGGCCAAGAGAGAAGGCAGACTGTGGGTGCGGTGGGTCCCTGAGCAGCTCACATGGTGACGGGGGGCAAGAGAGCTGTAGGGCGTGAGGCTCAGACAAGGTCACAGGTGAGGGGACATGTGAAGGAAAGAAACGAGGGTCAGTGACACGGAGGGCTCGGGGAGAGCATTCCAGCAGAGGGTACAGCCATGGCCCAGGCCCGGAGGCCGTACGCAGAGACCGCGAAGGGCCCAGGGGAACCACCCTCTGTAAGACGTTGCTGTGGCCCTGGGTGAGGAGGAAGCCATTGGCAGGTTCCGAGCAAAGGAGGGACGTGACCCAACTCCATTTAAATAGGACCCCCCTGTCTGCTGTGTGGAGAACAGACAGCGGGGAGGCCCACGAGGAGCCGGCGAAAGTCGTCCAGACGGGAGGGGAGGGTGGCTCGGACCAGGGTGGCGAGAAGTGCTTGGAAGCTGGACGCACGGTATCTTTAAGGGAGGCGACCAGACTCCCCGACAAACTGGAGGTAGCAGGGAAAGGAGAGGGGACGCTGAAGAATGGCTGGGTGACTGGGCTAGGGAAGACCAGGAACGGTTCAGGGGTGAAGGGGTTCGCTCAGGGCTCAGGCCGGGCGTGAGCTGCCCGTCAGGTGTCGAGCAGGGAGGAAGTAGGATGTCGCTGGCTGTCGATGGAATTGCAAAGCCACAAATCCAGTCAAGGTCACCGAGGGAGGAGTGGGCAGGGGCGGGCGTGAGGGCAGGGCCACGGCTCGCAGGCCTGGGGACCGGGTGTTGGCAGAGGGGACGAAGAAAGAAGCCAGAAAAGCAGGCTGGACCCGGGTGAGGCTGGCGTCTGGGAAGCCTAGGGGGGAGGGACAGGCTGGAGCCTGCAGCAGGGCTGGGCCAGGTCCCCGCTGCCCACTGGACGGGTTTGTGGTCGAGGGCTGCAGGGGGTGGGGCTGGGGCTCTTCAGCAGGTGCGATGGCTCCGTGAGGGGGAAAGATGCAGAGGAGACAGGAAGGGGTTTCTGGAGCAAGGTCCGTGAGTAAATGGGACAGGCCCAACCGAGGGGGTGGTCTTGGTCGGGAATGGGGGGAAAAGAGGAAGTGAGCGCAGATGTTGGAGGTCGGTGGGGAAGTGGAGCCTGCTTTCGTTTCACGAGTTTCTGTTTTTTGTTCAGTAGGAAGTCGTCAGCTGGGAGGGGGGTGCATCAGCCAGGGGGAGGGGGAAGCAGGTGTCTTAGAGCGGGAGCCTGCGGGCCCCTCGGTGCTGGAAGCCCAGAACCGCCCGGAGGAAGTGGCAGCTGGCTTGTCTCACGCCATTCTGAGCAGCAGAAGGTGGGAAGCTGGGTTTCCCGTGGGTGGTTTGAACCAAGTGAGGACAGCAAAGCGGGGGCCCCAGGGTTGAGGATGTGAGGAAGGCGGGGGCTCGGTGAGGGGGTGGGGGAAAGAAGGGGGCGTGGGGGGAGCCCTGGACCCTGCGGGTGGAAGCCAGGGTCTGCTGCTCCACCCCCTCCAGCGCCCAGGCTGGTCCCTGTGACAAAAACAGAATCATCTGGCCCCGAGTGGCAACGGCGCTGAGAACCGGCCTAGAGAAATCAGTGAAGAGCGAGGCGGAGAGAGGCTCGGGGGACAGGCGCTGCCGCGGGAGCCGCGGGGAGGAGGATGGGGCTGGAGAGGACGCAGGGCCCTGGGACGGGCGGCCCCTTACCTGAGCTTGCTCTTGAGCGCGGTCACCTCGCGGCCCATGGCCTCGTTGCTCTCCGTGGCCTCCTCCAGCTCACGCTGCAGCTTCCTGCGGTTGGCGTTGATGCGCTGCGACTCCTCCTCGGCCTCCTCCAGCTGCCGCTTCAGTTGCTTGACCTTCACGTTTCCTTTCTCTGCCTGTCGGGGGGAGGCCGGGGTCAGGGGTCAGAGAGCCGGGGACCCCGAGGTCAGTGGCCTCCGGGTGGGCCAGGGCCACGGCGCGGGCCTACCTGCTCCTTGTACTGCTCGGCGGCCTTGCGCTCGTCCTCCACCTGCAGCAGCACCTCCTTCAGCTTCTTGTCCTTCTGCTTCAGCGACTTGGCGGCCGCTTGTTTCTCTCTGCGCACGTGGGGGGGGGGTCCTTTGCGGTTGGTGTGCATGTCACACCGGCACCTGGCACTCTTCCCAGCCCCCACGTAGCACAGTGGGATTCGGCTGTGAAGGGGAAGAGGCCCGACCCCGAAAACGTGCGCAGCGGGACAAGCCGGTCACAGGCCTCGCCTTGTGTGCTTCCTCGCGCATGAACCGGCCGGACCAGACCCCGAGACAAGGGAGATGGGGTGGGGGGGATGGCCGGGGCACGGGGTTTCCTGCGGAGCTGCTGCAGCTGCCCTGCGGGTGACCGGTGCGGGCGCCCCGTCTGGGACTGCACTGAAAGCCACTGACGCCCACGCTGGACGGGACACTGCGTCAGTGACCAGGGAAGCCACTGCCAGACACAGAGGGATCGGTCAGGAGCCTCACGCTGTGCACTTGCAGCTCAGGCTTCCCACGTTTTGTGCTGAACGAGCTGTCGATGTGGACTGTTCGTGCATCTGTTACCATGACGCCCGGCCAACGGGGTAGAAGGCTGGCTGGGGTCGCCGAGGAACAGACCTCCTGCGGGCAGCGGCTTTGCCAGGCCCTGCCCTTCCCCGTGTCTGCAGTCCCCCCAATACCGCTGCGGCGAGGGTGCCCCGGACACGTGTCGCAGCCAGAACCAACGCCCGTGACGCGGACCCCCGGGGTCCCGCAGGCTGTCCGTCTGCGAGGCCCCGGTCCCACCCTACCTGGCCTCCTGCTCCAGCTGCTCCTCCAGCTGTGCGACCTTGGCCTCCAGGGCCGCGATGGAGGCCTTGAACTTGGACCTGACCGCGCCCTCCATCTCCTGCAGCTTGCCACGCAGCTCCTTGTTCTGGCGCTCCAGCTGCTGCCGCGCGCTCTCGTTCTTCTGAGCCGCGCTGCGCTCCGTGGCCAGCTCGTTGCTCAGCTGCTCGGCCTGCGGCAGGAGTGTGACGGCGGTGAGGGGGACGGCACGGAGGCCGGGGGCCGGGGACACCCAGACCAGCTTCACCCGTGGCCTCCGGCCTCCCATCTGCACCCAGTGTCCTCCCTGGTCCTCCCTCCAGGCTGAGCTCACGGGGCCGCTCTTCCAGGCAGCATCCCCGTGCCCCCCAGGCCCCCGCCTTCCAGGACCCGCGGTGCACGTCCCTGGCCCAGTGGGGCTTCGGGACTAGAGCCCGTCTGTAACGGGGGGATCCCACCGGCCGCACCTGCTGCGTGGCCTTGCGGACGCGGTCGCTCATGGCCTCCATGTTGCCCTGCTCCTCCTCCAGCTCCTCCTCCAGCTGCGCGATGCGGGCCTCCAGGCGGCGCTTCTCGTCCTGCAGCGTGTTCCTAGGGACACGCAGCCGTGTCTGGGCCCGCCGGCCTCCCAGCCTAGAAACTCCCTGCCCTGGGAGGAGTAGGCCTCGGAGTTGCCCCCACTTATCACTGAGGGGACCAGGCTCCGAGAGGCTCAGAGACTTGTCCACAGTCACGCAGCAGGGAAGTGGGGGCCAGGACCAGGACCCAGCTGGTGCCCGCAAAACCAGGCCTGGGGTACGGACCAGCCCTCATCTCCTCGCTGACGTCCTGGCTGCCCCTGTCCCCACCACGCTATTCCTTCAGAATGAGCTCAAGTAGCCACGCTCCTGAATGGGGGTTAAAAACCCCGAGACCCGTCACGAGCTCCGTTGAGCATTCTCTTGTTTTCAGCGTTAACATGGGGGGGTCTAGGAGGCTCTCCCACGAGCTGCCGCTCCATCGTCGTGAGTCTGGCAGCCCCTCTCCTCCCCTGTGGCTCCGTACCTTCCGGACACACTGCTGGCCAGCTCCTCGGCCAGCTCCTCCTTCTCCAGGTCTGCCTGCTTGCGAGCCCTCTCAGCCGCGGCTAGATCCTGGATGGGGAGGGGTGGGGAGGAAGGAAAGGGCTGAAGCCCACTGCCCAGCCGCCCTGCTGCTGCCACCAGGCCCCCAGCAGTCTACAACCACCCTGTGAATGGCAGACACGTCAGAGGAGGAGGCCGCGTGTCCTCCCAGGCCCTGACTACGAGGGCCACCCATGTGGGAGGCGTGCACAGCCCGGGTGCCAGGGTTCGCCACTGCCACATCCTACCAGGGGCGCGCATCGCGGGGAGGCGGCCTCACCTCCTGCAGCTGCATGAGGTCCGCCTCCAAGCTCTTGGCTTTCTTCTCATTCTCCTTGGCCGTGGCGAAGATCTCGTCTCTGGACGCACGGGAATCTTCCAGTTCTCTCTGGAAATCCTTCATCTGAGCCTGCATGAGACGGCAGGAAGGACAGGCTCGTAACCATGCCAGCCCCTGGGCCGCGCCATGCTTGACCGCAGACAAGTCGCTGTCGCACGGGTGTTGCCCTCAGCCTCAGGTGGCTGTTTAGGGTTTGGGGGTGCTCGGCAGGAGGTGCTAAGAGACAGTTCTGCGAGCTGAGGGCCTTGGCTAAAAGCCTGGTAACAGTGCCGGACCCAGGGCAGGGGACGGGCACCAGCGACGGGGAGGGCCTGTGTCCTCTTGCAGCTGCCACTCCGGGGAGTCGCCCCTCACCCCGCCGCTCACAGGACGGACGGCACCCACCTGCAGCTTGCAGCACCCACCTGCAGCTTGCGCAGCTGCTTGATGGCCTCCTCCCGCCCCTTGATGGCCGAGTCCGCCTGCAGCTCCAGGTCCTTCAGGTCGCCCTCCAGCTTCTTCTTGGCCGCGGCTGCCAGGGCGCGCTGCTTGCGCTCGTCCTCCAGTTCCGTCTCGTACTCGTGGAGCTGAGCGGGGGATGGAGAGGCCGCTGGGCCGGCTGCCCCTGGAGACTCCTCCCTGCCCCGGCCACGGTGTGCACGGCCACCCACCCACAAGGTACGTTTCTCATCCCCGGGTGGCGGGTGAGAAGAGGACAAACACCCCCCGACACACATGGCTCACCTGCCGCTGCAGCTGCCGCCTCTTCTCCTCGTTCTGCTCGTCCCGGGCCTGCAGGTCCCGCTCGAACTGGCCCTTGAGGGCCTGCATGTTGACCTCCAGCCGCAGCTTGGCGTCCTCCGTCGCCTGCAGCTCGTCCTCCAGCTCCTCCAGCTGCGTCTTCATCTCCTCCATCTGCGTTTCCAGGGCCCGCTTGGACTTCTCCAGCTCGTGGACCTTTTACGTGAGGGTTGATTTCGTGAAGATGGCTGGGCGGCCCACGGCGACGGGCACCTCATCGTGGTCGGGCCGATGGCGTCTGCCACCCGCAGGGGGTGCACGACCAGGAGTCGAGACCAGCGCCCTCCCCTCGGAACCCCTGACTGAGACCCCACCCCACGTGCCGCTCCCAGCCAGGCTCCATCCCTCCACCAGCCCAAGGGACGCCTTCCATTCCCGATGATGACTTAACTCGGAGGAGGCCCAGAGCCCGCGCCCCCCGGACTGATCAGCAGCAGGGAGGGCGGGTGGGTTGGTGAAATGCAGACCAGCGAAGACCCGGACAAAGAGCAACTTACGTTCTTGCCTACGTCATCCTTGGAGCTAACCAGATCCTCCATCTCGGCTTTGAGCATCTTGTTGGTCCTCTCCAGCTCCTCCTTGGCCTCCAAGGCCTCCTCCAGGGCCCGCGCCAGAGACAAGGCTTTGGTCTCCTTTTCCCTGGCCTCCGCCTCGGCTCTGTCCCTTTCGTCCGCATACTTGGAAGAGATGTTCTTCTCCTCGGCCAGCAGCTGCAACACAACGGGGGACTCAGAGGTGGCCACTAGGCATGCCCGAGGTTCAGCTGCGTTTCACCGCAAAGCCCTGTGTCCTGCTGAATCTGTCCAGGTGCAGGTGTGAGTCGTTGAGAAATCTCTGGAAACTGTAATCCGCTTACTGTCTGACTTCTCTGCCAGCCTATGCAGAGCCAGCGTCTGCCAGACCCTTGAGCTTTGAAGCCACTCACGCTACCCTCGGTGGTGAGAACCGACTGCGACTGAGGCCAAAGTGGCGTTTAATCCCGCCAGAGGCCACTTACGCTTTTCTTCTCTCATGGCCACAGTAGGAAACGGTGAGTGTGCGGATGGAGCCGCACACACTCTGCTCAAATTGCGGTTCAGAGAACACTCTGGACTGATGTGACCTCATCCCCAGAGAGAACGGCACGTCACGTGTCGTAACAGCCGAAGCCAGACTTCCATCGTCCAGCAAAGACAGGTAACTAACTAACAGGCGCTCCCCATCAGCACCGTCAGCACAAAGCCCTACCCCGTGTGTGACAGGAAAATAGGAAAAGCAACCTCAGGCCCTCACCGGATAACGAAACAGCATGAAAAGCAAGGAGGACAGCTGGCAGCACGAGGGAGGGGCAGCTGGTGGGGAAAGGAGGGGCCCCATGTGTACGGGAGCTCGGGATTCTGGGTCCAGTGACTGGCAAACCAACATTTACTCAATCGGAACATGTGTTAAAAGTTGGTATTTAGGGGTTTTGTCTGATCTGCATTTGTCAGAACGCAGTGAGCGCGCACTTAAGGTCTGTGCACTTCGTTGCATGTACGTTTCACCTCAAAAAAAAAGCAAAAGTGTATTTTAAAACCCTCTCTAATGTGTGCAGTGCTGAGGCATCAAGGGGGAAGGTGTCTGGTATTTGCTTTGAAACTTGTCGAATACATAACGTACGGATGACAGGTAGGATTGGGCCTTCTGGACAACACGTGATGGAGTGAGCGTGGCAACACGTTAACGGGCGAACCGGGTGGCAGATGTACAGGTGAGCCCTGTGCAGTTCCTTCAGCTTTGCTATGTGCCCGCAGTGCTTTGTAATGAAATGTCATGGAACAAGGACGTTTCAAGGGTAGAAACTCAATTACCCGGACTATCCAGTGGCCACTCAAATCCCGACTGAACAAAATAAACAAATACTCCTTATCGGAGCCAGAAACTAAGGCATCAGTCACTGGGTTTGCAGATGGCCCCGTGGTAGCGCCTGGAGACGACGTCACAGCCGTCAAGACTGCCACCGTCCTCACCCTGACCCGGGGGCCCTTCTGGTTCTCGGCCACCCAGCGCCCACCGGCTTGCTGTCGCTTCCAGCAAAGCAGTCGCGGGATGCCGACACGCCGCACAGACCCGACCACCCCGGCCACGTCCGCCAACCACGGAGTGGGCCCCCCTCCGCCCCCACCTGATCGAACTTCTTCTGCTTCTTTTCCAGGTTGGACACCAGTTGCCGCTGGTTGTCCAAATCGACGAGCAGGTCGTCCAGCTCCTGCTGGAGCCTGTTCTTGGTCTTTTCCAGTTTGTCGTAAGCAGCGGCCTTCTCTTCGTACTGCTGGGTGAGGCCTTCGAGCTCTTTCTGGAACCTCTTCTTACCCTCTTCCAGGGCCTCCACCGTGCTGGCGAAGTCCTGCAGCTTCTTCTTGGAATCGGAGAGCTGAAACGGCAGGGTTCAGAGGGGGGTGAGAGGAGGGCGGGGACCGATTCCCCTCCCTGGCCCCAGACCCTAAGAAGCCACCACCTTCTTCTCGTTGAAGAAGTTCAAGGGCAGGGGAAGCCTTGCCCAGCAGAATGGGGCCCAGGCTCCGCACAGCGCCTCAGCCCCTGATCGACCCAGCGGGCTCGGGCCCAGGGAGGCGAGGACACTGGGCCAGCACCTGGACGTTCAGAGTGGAGATGTGGCGCTCCAGGTTCTGCTTGGCCTCCGTCTCCTCGTCCAGCTGTTCCTGCAGGCTGTTCCTCTCGTCCTCCAGCTGACGCAGCTTGGTGGACACGTTCAGCTTCTGCCGCGTTTCTTCTTGAAGCAGCTCCTGGGAGAAGGACACGTGGAAGTCCCCAGACCCGCCCCCAGGGAGGCAGTAGCCCGGGTCCCTTGGGGTGACGCGGCAGCATACACACCTGGGTGTCCTGGAGCTGGGACCCCAGGGTGGCCACGTCCTTGGCCAGTTTGATGGCCTTGCCCTCCGCCTCGTTGAGCAGCCCCGTGACGCTCTCCACTTCGTTCTGCGGGTGCAGAGACACGGGTTAGTTGCAACTTCTAGAACAGGGTCCTCTTTAAGTCAGAGGAGCCCTGTTTACTCGTGTGGTACCTTCCGACTGAGAAGCACCCGTGAGCTCTGCAGCCTGATCACGGTGACTCCGTGGCCCCCAAGGGAAATGCGTTGCCTACACGTTAGGATCCCTGGTCCTAAGAACCTATTAGAGCCCAGACTCTAAGGACTGGGCCCTGGCCCCGCAAAATCGACGTGGATCCTTGCCAAGGCCGGCACGGATGGAGCAGCAGGTGTCCAGACACCAAGATACTCTGGACTCGCCCCACAAGGTAGGAGAAGTGGATTCGGACCGGATGGCACCATCACTTCCGAGCGGCCCTGTCCCCACCCCTACTCTTCTTCACCCTTTTGCTGACTCTTAGGACCAAAACCAAAGATGCAGACGCCAAAGGTGAAAAGCCCTCTACCGCTTTCTCTGCCTTTCACCCGGGCCGGGGATCTCTGAGCGGGAGCTGTTGGCCTACCACCCATCCTCGCGTTCACAGGGAGGTCATAAATGGTCGCGACTCCACGCGTCCAGGACGTCACTGGTTTAGGACACAGAAGCCCTGCGCTCCACTGGGTGTGCACAGTCCGTACTTGGTGCTTCCCCTGCTCTCGTGAGCGCACAGAGTACTTATTCGGGAGCCGGGCCTTTGAGCCCATGAATACACAGTCGGGCCAAGCATCTGTGCAATCCTAATTCAGACGGAAGATACACAGCTGTGTCATTCCCTGCTTAAAACCCATCGGTGGCCTCCTTTCACTCAGAGTAACAACCCGCGTACACAGAACAGGGCCTCGAAGGCCCACGACCTGCCCCGCTAGTCCCATTTTGTACCAGTTTCCCCTTCCAACTTGGCATCTGGGTCCACTGGCCCCACACGATCTGATTTCCATGTGGGCCTGGGCCTGGGCCTGGGCACGTGCCATCCCCCCTGCTTGGTAGAGTGGTGCTTCTCTGTCAGACTCTGTCCTTCCGGAAGCTTCTCCCAGCCCCTTCGTGGGGCGGGCCCTCTTGTTTACACTCCCTGCAGCGTGTGCAGCCCTGTCCAGCCCCGTTTCACACTCATCTGTGTGATCAATGACGTCCTTCCCTCCTGCAGGCTCGAGTTCCCCAGGCAGGGTCTGCCTCCTTCCCTGCTAGACTAGACGTGGCGCCCGGCCTACAGCTCGGATGCAGCACATACTTGAACGAACAGATTTTATAATCTTAGAGATTATAAAATGGACAGAGTGACCGTCCCCAGAGGAGCATAACGGGGGAAAGGACTGGCTTTGCAGCGAGGGCGCCAGGCCCCTCGCAGGGCCACTGCCCGCCGCGGCGGCCTCACCTGCAGCTTGTGGACCTTGTCGTTGAGCTCGGCCCGGGCCCGCTCCCCGTCGCTGCACTTGGACTGCAGCTCCTGCAGCTGCGCCTCCAGCTTCTTCTTCTTGTGCTCCACCTCCTGCTTGGCCTGGCTCAGGCTCCGCACCTCGCCCGCCAGGTCTGCGTTCTCCTTCTCCAGCGTCTGCTTGTTCTTGTCCAGGTTGGCCTTGGCCTGGCCCGAGAAGCAGAGGGCGGGGAGGGCGTCAGGCCCTGGCGGGGGATGCTCGGCCTCCGCCCTTGTCCTTTCCCCTCCCCCAGGGAGGTCCCGGGGCCTGTGCGCTGGGATGTGGCGGGCCGAGGGAGGGCACAGAACCACCTGGAAGACGTCTCGGACTCTTTCTCAAGCTCGGAGGTCACAAACTTGCATCCCAGGGGCAGCATCCAACCTGCTGCCCTGTCCCGTCCAACCCTCCCTCACTTCTTAAAAAGTAAATGCCAACGTTTTAATAAAGGAAAGTCACCCCAAAGTCTGGACTCCCAGCCTCTCTTTTAAACAATCAAATGTTCTATATCGCAGCGTGGTGGTGGTTACACAAATGCACGCGTTTGTCAGAATTCACTGTTATACGCTTAAAGTTGGTGCATTTTGCTGTGCTGTGCCTACCTCAGTGATTCTGACTTTCAAAAAACACTAAAGATCTGGAAACAGGAGTCTTGCCTGCCTTCAAGGCAACAAAGCAGCTAGTCCGAGGCACAGCCCACCTGGCCGCAGTCCCCACCAGCCCCTCTCGCCATCGCAGTCACCCTCCGTCGCACACTGATGTTTGTGTGACAGTTCAGAGAGAGTTGTTTTATCAAACTGGCTCCTGTGGGCACTGAGTTTCCCTAAGATAAAAGGTGTTTGGGGGAAAAGCAGGAGGGACGAAGGGGCTTCTCCTAGGGCTGTAGGGGGAGAACAGGGCTGTGTGTCCCTCGGGCAGAGGGAACGGCACTCGTCCTCCCCACAGCCCCTGGGAAGGTCTATGGTGTCTAGGCAGCCGCAGAAGCCCGTCCTCTGCCCCAGGTGTGAGGCGCTGTCGGGACTTAAGATAGGGACAAGGTGCCTCTTAGGGACAGTGGTACCAGGTGATAAGCAAGCAGAGCCTCAGGGGACCTGGACTCCCCCAAAACCTTAGCCCGGTACGGTGGCAAAACCACGCGTGTGAGGGAAAGATGGCTGGAAAGACAAAAGTTGCCCCAACAAGGTGAAGGGGCCTGGGAGTCAAGTGCGTACAGAGTCATGAGCGTGAAAAGGCAGACGTCTCCGCGTCACCGCGCCTGGGACAGAGGGCAGGGCTTCGTGCCATCACCCGCATCCCGGGTCGGCAGGGTCTGCTGGTGGCTTCAGCAGCAGAGAGGCCTGGCCGCACACCAAGGGCCTGGCTTCCAGCCCCTGCTCCCGTCTGATGACCACCCGGCTTGAGGACGGCCAGTTACGTTTTGGGGGGCCCTACTCTACGATTCATCCAGTTCGTGGGCTACCTAGAACTGTGCAGGGGTGTGGGGGAGCCGCAGCACTGAGGGCGATGCACTTCAGATGTCGGGGGAGCGACGTGTCTGTCACAAGCCAACGTACACCCCCGTGGATGCAACGCAAGGAAATTCCCCAGGGGGAGAGAAAGTTCCCATAAGGAGCAGCGCTCGCCAGCCCCCAGTCCCAGACGCCCCCAGAGCCAGCCGGGGGAGACAGAATGACAGGGTCCAGCCGTCTCGGACCAGGCCGGGGCTGCTCTGCCACCGAAACCCGACGAGGACAGCCGTCCTCGCTGCGGAGAGGTTAAGGTGGGCGCGACATTCCCGAGGCCAGGCCCTTCCAGACGCGCTGCCTACCTGTGCAGGGGGGTGGTGTGGGGGGCAGTATTCTGTGGACTCCCCTGGAGAGGCCCAGAGGGGGTCCAGAGCCAGACTGTTTGGGTTCAAGTCGTGGCTCCATCACAAGCTGTGCGTGCCCCTGGGTGAGTCTCTCCACCTCTGCGCACTCCAGGGCTCAATTTCTTGGGTGTAAAACGGACGTGATGGCACGTGGGTGTGAAGACTAACGGGGGCTGTCTGCAGGTGTGGACACGCTGGCCTTTCCCGTGCCGTCACACGCAAGAAAAGCATCGCCACTCACCCTCTTGAACTGCTCGAGTTGCTCCGTGAGCTCCTCCACAGCCTGCGTGTGCTTCTGCCGCATCTCCTGCACCTGCGCCTCGTGGGACCGCGTCTCCTCATCCAGGGCCTTCTTCAGCACCGTCACCTCTTGCTCCCTCTTGGCCCTGGTCAGAAGGGCACAGCAGAGGGCGGTTGTGGGGAGACGGAGTGCGAAGGAACCCCCAGAGCCCCCCGGGGACCCAGAGCTGCCGTCTCCATCACCTCCTCTCCCTCAATGTGAGTGACCTTGGGTGGGTCACCTAACCTCTCGGGACCTGCAAATTGAGTGTCACCTGCCGTCGCTCTCTGGGGGTGGACAAACTGATACGTGATAACATCGTACTGCTGAGGGAGTTACAAAACAAGTAGCAAAATGTTTCTGGGAGGTTATTAGCTCTCATTTACTGAGCATGTACCGTATGCCAGGCCCCAGGCCCGACCTTTGTTCTCTGTATACGTCACCTCATGTGACCTCTTCTGAGAGGCAGGTGTATGTTATCATCTCCGTTTTACAGATGAGGAAATGAAGGCTCAGAGAGGGTAAGCGAGGCTTGCCTGTGCTATCACAGCCACTGTGACAGGGCCAGGGTCTGAACCCAAACAGCCTGACTCTGAGCCCAAGCTTGTAGCCTCCGCGCTGGGCTTTTCCGAGTCCCTGGCCAGGTGGGGAGGGGGGATGCTGTGCCGGCCTCCTGGCCCAGGCACGTGCTGCAGCCTGGGGTGTGGGAGGTCAATCTGAGTGTCAGCACAGCCCCCGGCACGGGACGTTCTCAAAGTACGTGTGTGTGTGTTTGTTGAATGAATAAACGACCCGGCCTCCCTAAAGTCGGCATTCCTTATCTGGCAGAAGACCTGTTGTCGTTTTGTCCATCTGATTGATCGCCTGCCGTGAATCTTAAATCGAAGCCCAATCTGATAATGTTATTTAAACATTTAACGCAAAATGTATACACACACATTTGCTGACTGGAGCCTGGAGATCTCACACCTGCACACGCAGGAAAAGCCAGGAAGGGGGAACTAAAGGCAGGGATGAGGTGTGTACTTTTCTACAGTTTTCCAATCCTTCTCTGATTATGTCCCACTACCGCGATCCGACATAGTAAGATGAAAATTACTCATGCTCATGTCAGTCCCAGCGAACCGCAATCAGGACGGCAAGTGTGGGGCCTGAGGAACCCTGTGACTCAGGGTTTCCTGGGGTTCGCCCCTCTGACACCGGCCATCGCGTCGGCGTGGGATGGCAGGGCCCCCCTCACCGGAGCTCCTGCTGGGTGGCCGTGCTGTCCAGCGTGTCCTCCAGCTCCGTCTTCAGCGCCTCCAGCTCCTCCCCCAGGTCTCGTTTCTGCTTCTCAGCCTTGTTCCTCGCGGCCCGTTCCGAGTCCAGGTCCTCCTGCAGGTCCGAGATGTGGCCCTCCAGCTCCCGGATCTTCTTCAGGGCGTTGTTCTTCTGAGCGATTTCGTCATCGAGCCTGCCAGGGACAGGGCATCGGAATTAAGACCCTGGGGTTCTGGGCCTCTGCTGTCTCACCACATGGCCCGAAACCGTTTTTTTCTGGATCCAGCCACTCGAATTCCGTAGATGTCAAACACGTTCTCAGCAAGACACGAGACATAAATCCCGCCTTGTTACATTGGACTGCTCGGAGATTTTAAAGGACATGAGTTCCAGGGTCTGACATGAAAAAAGTAGGTAACAGGTGTGTGTGTGTGTGTGTGTGTGTGTGTGTGTGTGTGTGTGTGTGTGAGAGAGAGAGAGAGAGAGAGAGAGAGAAAGATAGAGAATGAATGAATGAATGAATGAATGAATGCAAAGCACTGGGCCCAGACTAGCAAGGTGCCTAGTTCACAGTGGGGGCTTGAGAGATGCCTTCTGGACACTGGACAGTCATTCCTCCCTGGCAACTACTCGTCTGTCCTTTCCTCCGCTTGCTGAGATGGTGACTGGGTGCCTGCTGCAGGCAAAGCCCCAGGCCAGGCGCTGCTTGGGCGGTGTTAAAGCCAGGCCCTGAGGCCAGAGGAGGCAGTGGTGTGGGCAAGGGTGGGCCGTGGGCATCACGGGGAGCTGAGAGCACAGGGAGCCTCGTGCGAAGGGCTCCCTCCTGCAAGCTGGCTTCGGCCCTGATGGGTGGCAAGGGCACGGCACGAGCAAGGCACAGTGCGGGATTCTGCGGGACAGGGCTTCGGTCGGACCGCACTTGGGAATGGACGACAGGAAGAGAGGAAGCGAGACGACTGGGTCAGGGTCAGGGTCAAGGTCAGGCTGCAGAGGGTGGGGGCTTTGAGTGCCAGGCTAAGACCTGGTCCCTCCCGCACACGCCGGCAAAGCTTTTTGAGCAGGTTCACGACCCAGAGGATGCAGCAGGGACCAGAAGAGAAAGAGCTGGCAGCTAGGGGACCCATCGGAAAGTTTGGGGCCTCGAATCTCAGCTCTGCCTCTAATGGCTGGGTGACAGTCGCACGTTCCTTTACCTCCCTGGCTCAGCCTCCTCCTCAGTGACATGGAGGGAGGAGCAGCAGCACACCTGGCCAGGTGTCTGCAAAGGTACTGCCTCAGAAGGGCTGAGCGCACAGTGCGCGAGCGAGTAACCATTAGTCGTTGCTGCTGCATGTTTCCTGGTGAGGCCATCAGTGTGGACCCGGCTCGGAGGCGGGACACAGAGGGACTGGGCATGGGGCACGTGTCAAAGGACGCGCAGAATCTGAGGGTTTTGCTGCCTGCCGGGGGCGGGAGGAGGGGAACCTATAGAGCAGGGCCTGTGGGAGAGGAGAGGAGGGCCATCCCAGCCGTAGACTCGTGGCATGTGGGGTGCCCAAGGAAAGGACTCCATGGGCAACTGGAAGTGTGGGACTGGGGCAGACAAGAAGGGCCTGGGTGTCCAAAAGATAGACACTGTGGGACATGATGTGGATGGAAAAGGAGAAAGTCAAAGGCGAGGTTCTGGAGGCCTGGCCTGGGGGTGCCTCGCATGAGATGGAGGCCTGCCTGGAGGAGGAGGGAGCCTGTTCCCCGGGCTACCTGGCCAGGGCGGCCTGCAGCTCCTCCTCCTTCTTGGCCAGCTGCATCTTGAGCTCGGCGATCTGCGCCTGCAGGTCTGCGATCTGCTCGTGGAAGTCGCTGGCCTCGCCCTCCAGCTTCCGTTTCATCTTCTCCAGCTCCTGCCGGCTCTTCTCCTCCTTCTTCAGCCTCACTACGACGACAAAGCCCGGGGCCCGTCAGGAGGTGGAAGCCCCCGGAAAGATGCCCAGAGGACGGGCCTTTCCCTGTCTCGGGAAAGGACGGTCAGTCCTGAATGGGTGCTGGGTGCTGACTAAGGGTGACTGGGGAGCCGGGGGAGGGTGGACCACTTTTCCCTTTAAATTTCATTCTGAAATGTCCTCTCTGAGTTTCTTAAGTTTTAAAATACCCGTTCAAAGCCTCTTTGGGGAGCCCGTTTACCTTCCAGTTCTGAAATCATAGATTCGTGCTTATTTTTCAGCTTGGTAAGATTCTTGGCCTTTTCTTCCTCTTCTGCAAGGTTCGTGGTTAAGTCGCTGATCCTCTCTTCCAGGAGTTTTCGCTCCTTTTTGGGAAAAGGAGAAGTATCGTTAGCTTTTTTTGTCTCTTCTCCAGGCTCTGCTTTTCACTTTTAGTAATTTCCAGGCGAACAGCTGAAAGGAAAAGCCACCTGAGGAGCAAATGCAACCTCGAGTTTGTAGTGCTGAAGAGAGGTTCCCTAATTTTTTAAAAAGCGGCCACTTCTCTAGCCAATGGGGGTCCTTTTCCCCTTTCTGTCACCTGCCAGGTCTTCCCTGCCTCAACTCGGGCCCTCGGCACAGACTGGGCCATCTGCCTGGGATGCTCCTCAGGCCCCTCTCCCTCTAACTTCTCCTCAGTCTCCAGGTTCCCACTTAAATGTCATTTCTTCCAGGAAGCCTTCCCTGAATACCCTACCTCTTCTAATATGGTAATGGCGTTTCCTTCACAACCCTGGCCGCAGTGGTATAATGAATGGTCACGTGGATGACTGTCTGTTTGCTGTATCGCTAGAGTGTAAACCCCATGAGGGCAGGGTCCTCCGTCACCATCCTACCCTGCATGCGACAGGGCCGCTGACATCCAGCTTATGGAGCTAAAAGGAGCCTGTCCTCGGTGCAGATGGCTGGGGGTTGCTCTCTAGGGTGGCCCACCCATCCTGATTTGCACTGGGACTTCCCCAGCTTTGGTGCCGACAGTCCCACCTCCCAGAAACCCCTCCACCCCAGGCACGCCAGGACAGCTGCCTCCCTATGACTAACTGGTCCGTGAGGACGTGGGAGAGACCCCAGGGTCTCAGATGCATTTGTCCCCTTCGCACGGTCCGGTGTTTCCCCTGGTCACAGTGTTTCTGAGACTTGTTCCATGGCAGCCCTGGCACTGCTGAGACCACCGGGGACCCAGCCCACAGCACACCTGCATCCAGACCGCGGTCACGAGGCCACCTTGTCACTGCTGGAGGTAACCCCTTGCTCAGCCCTCGACACCTCGTATCTGGCTCAAAAGGCAGAGTCATCCGCGGTCCTTGCCCCGGATGGCCCAGTCGTTTGAACGCACACACTCCTCCGCCCACTCGCCTTTGACAGCTTATTGTTCTGATCGTCCATGACCAGGATCTCATCCTCCAGTTTCTTGATCTTGGCCTCGGCCGTGACCTTCTCGAGTTGGAGCTTCTGCCTCGCAGCCTCCTCCTCCTCCAGCTGTTCTTCCAGGTCCTTGGTGGGAAAAGAAGCAACAGCATCGCTTAACACAGAGCCCCTCTCAGGGAGCTCGGGGGAAGCGGACACGGAGGCGAGGCCTGACGGCAGCCCCCTTTCAACTGGGAACACTGCTTCGGGAAGCCTCAGTCTCCACATCTGTAAAATGGGGACAGGAGACACCAGGGCGGTTTTAGGATGTGTCACAAGTTCTTTGATCATCTCCCCTCGAAGAGGTAGAGCCTAACTCCTCTCTCCTTGAGAGTGGGCTGGACTCAGTGACTTGCTTCTCACAAAATGAAGGGGAAGTCAAGCAACCTTCGGGATCCATCTATAAAGGGTTTCCTCCCGTTCTCCTGATTCCCGCCTGGGGGAAGCCAGCCGTCATGTCGTGGGGACACTCACACGGCCACATGGAGAAGCCCACAAGGTGAGGCGCCGAGGCCTCCGGCCTAGAGCCACGTGAGTGAACCACGTGGAAGCGGGTCCTCCAACCCCAGTCGAGCCTCCGGATGACCTCAGACCTGGCTAACGGCTCCATTGTCACCCCTGAGAGACACCAAGCCACACCCACCCAGCCAGGCCTCTCTCAGATTCCTGATTACGTGAGATAAAGGCTCATTTGTTCCGTGACAATAGCTAAGGAATATATTTCCCATGTGGTTGTCGTTAGGAGGAAAAGTAAAAGGCCGCACCGAGGGCAGAGCCTTTCCCCTCTGTATCAGATGGCCGTTCCTCTCCAAGCCGTCCTCTCTTTATCTGATCACACGGGGACAGGTGATGAGACGCACCTCCTAGGCCTGCAGGGGGGGCCAGGGGCCCTGGCACCCGCCAAGGGCAGCCCCAGCACTCCCTTACCAGCATCTGCTGTGCCATCTTCTTCTTCTCAGCCTGCAGCTGCTGGCCCCGGTCTTCCTCCTCCTCCAGGCGGGCCTCCATCTCGTGCAGGATCTCCTCCAGCTCCTGCTTCTTGGCTGCCAGCCGGACCCGCATCTCCTCGGCCTCTGCGTACAGCTCTGTCTCTGCCTGCAGCTGCTCCTGCAGCAGGTTCTTCTCCTCGGCCAGCTGCACGGAGGGGACGAGGAGGTGGCAGTGAGCCCCCCAGGCGCCCGCGGCCCGCCCTCCCTCCTCGGCCCCGGCCTCGCTCCCGGCCTGGCACCTGTGAGTGCTTCTGCTCCAGCTCCTTGAGCTCGCCCTCTGCCTTCTGCTGCCGCTCCTTGATCTTCTGCAGCTCGTCCTCCTTGGCCTGCATCTCCTCCTCTTGCCGTGTCACCTGCAGCAGGGGCTTCACCTGCAGGCACATGGAAGCCCAGCGGTTGTTTCCACGGCACCAGGGACACAGTCTTGTAACAAAGTAGATCAGTGCTTCTCAGCCTGGGACATTTTTACCCCACCCCAAGGGGACGTTTGGCAATTCCTGGAGACAGTTTCAGCCATCACAACTGGAGTAGGGGATGCTACTGGCATCCAGTGGGGAGAGGCCAGGGATGCTGCCAACCGTTTTCGAATGCTTGGGACAGACCCCAGCATGGAATCGCCCATCCCAAAATGTTTGTGCCGAGGCTGAGAAACCCTAACCTAGGGCATTGGAAAAAAGGTGCAGCAAAAGGAGGAAATGTCCCCTTCTCCCATCCAGTCTCATCTTGAGAGACGCTGACAAACTGACAGGTTTCCTTCCAAGGAGAAAAGGGGGGAAAAAACCTTCATCCTGACTCCTCACCGAAGTCCCTATTAGTGCCATTAGCATTTCCTTCTGGTCTTTTCTCCTACGTGTTTAAAAAACATACTCGAGATCACGCCGCCCAGCGTTATTGGCTTTTGTTACTTAAAATGACAAGTGAACTTTCTCCCCGTGCCGATCCATCGTTTTGACGATTTGGTTTTTAGAAAACCATCGTTCTTTTTCGTCTCTCCCCAACAGAAAGCCATCGCTTTCAACAGCTGAAAAGCAGCCCACCAGTGATGAATGAGCCCTTCCTGAATTAATCCATCTGCCAGGGCTGGGCATGGACATTTTGATGCTGTAAATAAGGCCACAGCGAACACCCATAATTCCTGGTTTTAAAAATCTCAGATGGCCTTCTTTGGCCAGCGAGGCAGCCCCTGGCACACGGACTGTGGCTTCCTTCAGGCCCTTGCCCCGGTTTGCCATTACGTGTTTGTCCTGGTGACGACCTGCTCATCGTCTGCACCCCCAATGACTAGAACGTTCGTGAGGCCAGGGCCCATGTCTGTTCACGACTCTGTCCCCTGCACCCCTCACGTGCCCGGCGCACGGCGGGCACTCGATACATGATTGCTTGGTGAGAAAAGGTTCATGATGCCACTTTCCACTCAAGCACACCTAAGGGGAAACCAAGTCTGTCATGACAGAGCACGTCTCTGCACAAATAGTATGTTTCAGCCAGCGACAGGGGGCCCTCCAGAGAATGGTGCCGAGTGGGAGAAAAGCCAGTCCCCAAGGGCGACACGCTGCATGACCTCACTGACCTAACAATAGCCTTGAGATGGAAAAATTATAGCAGTGGGGATGGACCGACTCGTGGTTGCCAGGGGCTACGGCAAGAAGTGGGTGTGGCTTTAATGGGGGTGGGCGGGGCGGTAAAGGGCACCGGGGTCTAGATGCTCTGGATCCCAGTCGAAGTCGCAGCTGGAACCCATGTGCCAAAGGAGGGCCTTCTCAGGCCCAGGGAACCGCCAACGGATGAGACTCGATGATCTCAAGCCCTCGGCTGCACACCCGCTGTCAACGCCCCCATCCCACATCTGGAGCCCCTGGAGCGCAGACCCAGGGCGGCGGGCCCCGAGAAGGTGGCTGGGGCCCGGGGCACTCGCCTTGGTGAAGAGCCTCCACCACTGCCAGTTCCGCAGCTTGAGGTAGGCAGCGCAGTTCCTCTGGATCACCTTCATGGCCGTCAGCTGCTGCTGCCTCTTGGCAAAGGCCCTGGGGAGAGAGGGACAGGGGAGCCGTGAGAAGCCCTGGCTGGCCCGGTACCCTTCTCCCTGCATTGTCACCGCATCCCGCCCGCTTTGCAGCATCCTTGAAGCAAGCCACATCTGTCTGGCTCGTAATTTGGGGCCTTGCATGGGGGCGTCCCCTCTCCTCTCCAGCTCAGACGCCTCCAGAAGCTCTGAGCATCAATCAGCACAGGTATATTCTCCGGGTACCGACCGCTCACACAGTCTGGAGTCACACGCCCTTCTCCGTGGGCAAGGAAGACCCAACAAGACTCACATAACGGCCTGGACCCGCGGCTGTCCTAGGAAATGACCCTATGCTACCCCATCCCTAGGGGGACCCCACCCCACACACATCCGGCTGGGCCACGTCTCCCCCAGAACTGAGCGGCTGACAAACCTATTCCTTCCTCGGGTGTCTCTGGGAAATCTCAGACCTGACACGGACCCAGCACTCCTCCTATGTAAGGACTACGATAGGTCTGAGAAGCCAGAGGACAGCGGGAACCAGCCTCCTTTCTCTACTTGGCTGCCGTCCCGGAGGTGGTGAGCCTGGAGTAACATCGCCCCAGTTGGTCTGGAGGCAGGAGAGGGGGCCGCAGAGACTTTAGTACGTGACTTGACACGTCAGGTCTGTCCCTGGACCAAGAGCATCACAGATGATGGCGTGGCCCGTACCTCACAACAACACATGCCCCAGACGGGGTGACTCCACCAGTCCTGGCGTCCTTTCAGGCGTGTGGCTTTCACTGAAGCCCTCACCCAGCCCCCAGGCTTCCCCAAAACCAAAGGAGCATCGGATCCTCCAAGGCCTTGATGTATGAATGCCATTTGGAAGGGAGGCTATGGGTACAGCCAGAAAAAGACCCTTAGAAACGTCATCACCTCCTCACTCTTCTGAAACGACGCCCCAGCCCTGTCCTCCACCCTTCGGGGCAGCATCTCACTGATTCCTCACGAACGATTCCATGAGGCAGGAATGAGGCTGCTCCTCTTCCAGGGGGAGGGGCCTGAGGTTCGGGGAGCCGGGACGAGAGCCCAGTCCTAAAACTCTAGAGCCGTGGTCTCGCCTCCTCCCCGCCCTGCCCGTACCACCAGGGCACACATTCAAGGGGCAGCCTTTCGTCCCCGTCGAGGGAAAGCTGCCATTCCGTCAGCAGAGCATCTTAAAGCAGGTGCCCCCCTGGGCGTGTGTGCTCCCTGCCCGCGTTTGCGGGGAGGGGACCACGCGCGGGTCCTCACTTTCTGGCCAGGTAGCCGCGACACATGGCCTGGAAAGCCATGATGACGTCGGTGATCTTCAGGTCTCTCTCCTCTTCCAGGTGGGCCAGGACCCCCGTGCGGAAGAAGATCTTGCTCTGCCCGATCCTGTACAAGTTGGGGTCGAGTTCCAGGGCTTTAATCTGCAGAAGGAAAGAGGACAAGAGTGGCCGTTTTCATGCCGAGGGGCCGGGTTGGGCTGATTCAAGAGGGTCCCCCCCGAAGTGGCTCCCGGTAGGGCCCCCAGAGGCCGGGAGGTTTGCATCTGGCTGCCTGGGGCGGGCTCACCATGAGGATGCAGGCCTGCTTCCCGTCCATGAAGCCTTTGGGGATGGCGTTGGCAGCCAGGATCTCGTAGCTGGGGACACAGGGCAGGCGTCACCGACCGAGCACCACGCCGTCACCCCTCCCTCTGCCCTGCCCTGCTCGCCTGCCACCCCTCCTGTGCCTGGCATCCAGTGGGGAGAGGCTAGGGATGCTGGCTCACCGTTGGCGGAACTCCTGGAAGACGATCCTGTTGGGGAAGCCCTGGCGACAGATGCGGATGCCTTCCAGCACCCCGTTGCACCGCAGCTGCTCCAGCACCAGGAAGGCGTCCAGCTTGCCGGACTGCGGAGGCGGGAAGAGCAGTGGGCCCCAGATCGCAGGCCTGCGGGGCCCACCTTGCCAGGCCACCACAACTCCCCATAACCCCCAGGTGACATTGCTCTCATACGTGGTGGCCCTAACGTGACCTCGCCAGGGACGGGGGCTCTTCCTTGTTGGCACCCTCTCCCTCGCTTCCTGTCCCTCACCGGTTCTACAGCCCCTCCCTCCCCCTTCTGTCCGCTGCCCATCATCATCTCTGCCGTCCGCTCTCCATCTTCTCCTGCCTGGTCTCCTCGCCCCCCAGGCCCACCTCTCCTCTCCACCCCTCATCTGGTTTCCAGAATCTAAACGTGATCAGGACACACCCCAGCCTAAAGAGTCCCGCGGATATCACAGAAGGAAGGCCAAGCGCTCGCTTGGCAGCTACGAGGACCTCCCTGACGTCCTGACTACTGACTGAGCCCCCCACCCCGTCCCCAGTCCCTGCCTCACACCGGCACACGTCGACGCGAAGCCGCCCACCTAGCGTTCTCTGGCCCAGATCTTTCACTTCTCATGTCTCACCTCCGCGCTTGGGCTTTCCTGGCCCCTCTGCCTAGGATGCCCTTCCCGGCCTGCTCGCCACGTGACCAAGTTGGTGCCTTCACCAGGTTCCCATTCTCTGAGCCCTGGGACTGCCCCGTGCACCCACGATTCCCTACACGGCACCACCATCATGAGCGAGGGCGTCTGCCTCTCCCACTGGGCCCCCGATGTGGGCGGCCGTCTCCTGCTGGGGGGCCGTCCCGTGCCCTGTGGGGTGCTTAGCAGCCTTCTGGCCGGTAGTGGCCCCCTCCCAGTGATGACAACCAAAAAGGTCTCCAGAGATGGCCAGATGTGCCCTGAGTGGGGGGCACAAAGGTCCCTGGCTGAGCACCCCTGCACTCAGAGGATGAGAAATCAGCAGGAAAATACTCTGATTTATCCAGTGCCGTGACCCCAGCACCTGGCACATGTAAGAACTCAGTAAATATTAACTAGAATAAGGAACGACGGAGGGGTCGGGTCCATGGTCACCATCTCCAGGGGTGCAAGCCTCTGGACATGTCCCCCCTCTGCCCAGCCCATCCCCCAGGACAGGGGAAGGATGCCAGATTCAGACAAGCTTCCCCTTATCTGATGGGGCCCTCAGGCTGCGGGGTCAGGCTTGCTTCTGGCCCCTCTACCTGCGTCCACCCGCCCCTTCCCCAGGACCCCGATGACGTCCCCAGGGGGCCCGGTGGGAGGCCTCACCCGCTTCTCGTGGTTGGGGATGATGCAGCGCACGAAGTTGGGCGTGGTGTTGCGCAGCGTGGTCATCAGCTTCCCCAGCTGCTCCTTGTACAGCTGCCCCACCGTGCGGAACATGCCCTTCTTGGTCTTGGAGGCGCTGGGCAGCGAGCTCTCTGTCATCTTGGCCATCTGGTCCAGCCCCACGATGCGGTCCACTGCGGGACACATTCAGGGTGGCGTCAGCCTCTGGCCCAATAGGCCGGAGGGGCCAGGCCCCAGGGTGGAGTCCCCCATCCCCCAGCTTTTCCTCTGCCGCAGGTGGGTGAGGGGAGGTGTCGGGGGCGGGGGTGCTGCTTCCCATGTATTATCTACTTGGGAATTCCTGAGAGCTCCTGAGTGACAGGGAGGACAGATTCTCTCTGACGTTGTCCCAGAGGCCCAGGAGAGAATCCTGCTCGGCACGGCCTTGGCCTGGCGCCGTTTTGTGCCTCAACTTCTCCTTTTGCAGAATGCAGGTGATAACAGCACCCACCTCCTCGGGCAGGAGTAAGCAAACGAGGCACGTAAAGCGCTTATTACCTCCTTGCCCGCCTGCGGTCCTTCCCCTACCAACTATGTACCGAGAAGCTACCAGGTGCCAGGCCCCGGGGAGACAGATGTGCACAAAGCCCAGGCCCTGTGTCTCCCCTCTGTGGCTCATATTTTATGGCGATTCCCATGGAAGGAGACAATGATCACATAATCAACGTGCAACGTTTTGAATGGTGAGACGTGCTCAGAAAGACGCAGCAGGGTAAAGAGGGAGAGAGGATGGAGGGCTCCGTCAGGTGTGGTGATGGGGGCGTCTCCCTGATAAATCAGTATCTGAGCAGGGACCTAATTAGGATCAGGGAGCTATCCAGGGAAAGACGCTGCATTATTTGTTCTCTTAGGTTTCTTAAGGTGGGTTTTACGGCCCAGAAGGAGGTCTGTCTTGGTGAACGTTCCCTTGGGGGCTTGAGAAGAAGGTGTATTTCTGCTGCTGGTGAAGGAAGTGGCCTACAGATGCCCATTATATCCAGCTGGTTGATGATGGTTTGGGGTTCAACCCCACTGGCCTCAGACAGCGTCATTCCTGCTCCTCGTGTTCGGTACGGCTCTCTTTGCCTGTGTGTCTCCTACGAGACTGTGGGATCCGTGAGGGAAGGGCCGTTCTGGGTTAGCTACGAGTCTCAGTTACTCCAGCCCAGGGCCTGGTACCTGGCGCTGCTCAGTGTTGGCACAGCTGAACCCCACGACTAACACAAGGGTGGCCAGTCCTGTAGACCCCAGGCCCACAGGCTCCGTGCCCAGGACAAAACCCACTGTGGGCACTGAGGTCCGGGAACGAAAGCAGCGAACCCCATCCCCCTCATCATCACAGTGGCCGGCCCGTCCTGAGCAGGGGCCTCCACTTCACGAGGATTATCCACACCCTGTTTCTCAGGGGGAACCAAAGGGCGGTCCCCAGACCTGCGCGGCACCAGCATCTCCTGGAAGCTTGTTGGGAATGCAGATTCTTGGGCTTCTCCCAGACCTGCGGATGCAGAACCTCTCGGGGTGGGGCCCAGTGATGTGAGTTTTAACAAGCCCCAGGTGGTCCTGACGCACGCTCGTGCTTGAGCGCCTCTGGTGATCCCAGGAGGGGTGGGGACTGTTATGATTTTCCTGGTTTTACTGATGAGGACACCGAAGCTTAACAGTCGGGGGACTAGTCTGAGATCGCACAGCTAAGGCATGGCAGAGACGAGACACAGTTCAGTCTTTCTGACTCTCGCGGGGGCACTCCAGCTCGCCCCGCCTTGAACACTGCTTCCCCCATCACTGCCCTGATCTCAGGACCTTCTCCCTGGAGTCCAGGTACAGGACTGAGGGACTCAGGGGTCACCACTCAGGAAGTGGCTGAATGTGCCGACGAGATGTCACTAGCGCCCGCCCACACTGCCCACTCCCCCACCCCCACGCAGGCCCGCCCCTCCTGGGAGCAGATGTGGGCACAGGGGCAGCCGGAAGGAGGCGGAGGACTCTGCCTGTCCCCAGCTCCAGCAGGCAGGGCCTTACCGTCCTTCCACAGGTCGGCCACAAACTTGTCCGAGGAGGCGTTGAGGAGGGAAATCACGTTGTCGTTCAGTGGGTCCATGTTCTTGGTCAGCCAGGCGCTGGCGTTGTAGTCCACCTGCCAAGCAGCACCCCGCCCGTCAGCTGCTCCTGCCTCGGTTACCATCTCAGGCCCGTGTCCCCCCACCAGGTCTTCCAAGGTCAAAGAGCAAGTGACATCAGCCACCAGGCTGGGGACCCGCAAACCCCAATGAAGAGACCAACACACCAATACTTTAAAGGGCCCTGCGCACAGTAGGGCATCAGCCAAGGTTAGCTGTACTGGGGAGGCCCGGTCTCTACTCCGTGCTGCCTCCTCCTCAGCATCCCAGCAGCGCCTTCCCCCAGGGCCTGGCACGACACCCGCGCCCTCCGAAAGGTGGGGAGCTTTGCTGACGGCAAACACCGTGCCTGACGCCCAGAGCTCTCCCCTCATTCAGGGAAGGCCTGGCAACAAGCCTCGTGTTTAAATTAAATCAGGGGCCCTCTCCTCCCCTCTCCGATGAGCAGAATTCCTGTTCCCTGGAGACGTCGACATATGGGTGTCAATTCCCGCCTCGAACACTGACAGTGACCGAGGCCTTAATTTTATCACTTGAAACTATGAAATGGGAGCAACCGCTGCGGTAGTGCTGGCAGGTTACTATGGGATGTGGGTTGTTACGGTGACGGCCAGGCCTGATCGGGGAGGGGCCTGACTAAAGCCACTTGTAAAGTGGGGAAAAGAAGAGCCTTACCTCCACGTGCCTCCCTTACGCATGTGGTAGCAGTTGGCAAGCTTTTTTTATTTTGGGGGGTAAAGCCCCACATAGTAAATATTTTCAGCTTTGTAGGGCTTTAACCAGAAAAATACCGTCTTATCACAACTGCTCAGCTCGGCCATTACAGCCTAAAAGCAGCCACAGGCATTATGTCACCAAATGAGTGTGGCCCTGTGCCAATAAAACTTTATTTACAAACGCAGGCTGTGGGCCAGAGCTGGGGCACGGGCTGTAGACTGCCAGCGTCTGGTTGAGGGCATCGCCTGTCCCCATGATGCAGTGGGCATACCGGGGACTCAAAATACGCTAAGATTCTGTAAGCCAGACCTAGCTTTGTCTTTTCTACATTATTTAGGACCCTCAGGAGCCGGGTGGCCCTGTGCAGTCATAGCACATGATGATGGGGAAGAGGAGGAGGGAGGGAGGGTGGGGGGAGTTGACAGTGACAACGGTGACAACCATCGCAGGTTTCCCTGAATGGCACAGGCCAGCAGGGGCGAAGCCAAGGCCGTGATAAGTGAGATCCTGATCGGACCTAAAAATGGACTCACGGGTCACTGTCCTGGGTGGCCCTTCCTGTTGGGTTCCACTTTGTAACAGGAAAAGTCTGTGTAAGAAAGGGCTGCCTGGCCCCCAGGGCTGGAATACATGGAAGAGGCTAATGTGCATCTCTTGTCCCTGGCAGATGCTTGGACGAATCCTTTATAGGACTTGGTTGGGATCTGATTTACACCGACCCTTTGGGTTCTGCCATCCCCAAGGTGTTCCTACTCCGAGCATCTCGCTGGAGTTCCCCGGGACAGAGGCCGCCGTGGGGCGACTCGGCGGGTACCTTCCCGGCGTAGTGGATGATGGAGAACTCGGTTTTGTCTTTCAGCTGCTTGGGCTTCTGAAACTTGGGGTGGTTGCCCTGCTCCGAGCACAGCTTCTCCACGAAGGACTTGTCCGTGGCCTTGGGGAACCAGCACTCCTCGTCCAGCAGGGCCAGCACACCTGGAGGATTGTTCTGCGGAGTGTACATGGGGCAGGGTCAGAGCGAGGGTGCCCAGGCCTCGGACTCGCCGGGGCCAGCCGGCTGCACCCCCACACAAACACAAACAGCCCCCCTAGCTCTATTACCACAATTGCCTGCATATAAAGATGAATGTGGGGCCTCCTGCCTCCCCCTGAAACCTGTCCACAATTTATCCCGTGGCCAATGCACCAGCACCGGGGATGGAGCACAGGGCCACCCGGAACGTGCTTGCTGCTTTGCATACAAATTCCCTCGGGGCTCCTTCTAGTAAAGTGTCTCCCCGAAAAGCCTTGGCTGCAGGACAGTGATGAGGGGAGCGTTTCCAGGCTGCTCTGCGCAGCGTGGGCTTCCCTGTTATTCTCCACTTTGGCTTTATTGGGCGTTGAGTGGCTTTGTTTGTTTGTCTGGTTTCATCACCTGCTCCTCCAGGAGGGCAGGGACCAAGTTCATCTCACTCACATCCACACCTCCTAAAGGGGGAGCCAGCACATAGTAGGTGCTCAGCGAACAGTCGTTCCACAAGGGTTCATTGGGCATCTACTTTGTGCATGGATCTAGTCTGGGATGCCTCCGTGAACAAAACAGACTCCTGACTTTGGGAATGGATGGATGGAAGAGAGAGGGGAGGGAGGGAGAGAGGAGGCAAGGGAGGAGGAAGGAGGGAGAGAGGGGGAAGGGAAGGAAGGAGGGAGGGAGAGAAAGAGAAATCAAACGACACCTTTGGTATTCAAAGGTGGGCTAAGGGGAAGTGTGACTGAGTTGGCAAGGCCCTGGGGGGAGCCGTGCACCGCGGAGGAGTGTGCACGAGCCCGCGCAGGCGTGCGAGTGTGGTGCGGGCCCTTACTGGCCGCTCGATGAGCTCGATGCAGGGCTGCAGGTCCAGCCCGAAGTCGATGAAGTTCCACTCGATGCCCTCGCGCTGGTACTCCTCCTGCTCCAGGATGAACATGGTGTGGTTGAAGAGCTGCTGCAGCTTCTCGTTGGTGTAGTTGATGCACAGCTGCTCGAAGGAGTTCACCTGAGCCCGGGACAGCGGGGGACCCGTGAGCATCTCGGACACAGCCAGGGGACTCGGCCAGGAAGCTCTGCCCGGGAGGGAGCCCCGAGCCCGACACCCTTTCCACAGAGCCTGTCCTGCCGTTTCTGCACCCAGAGAGGGCTTAGGCCCCAACAGAGGTGGCCAAATCCAGCTGTTCTCATGTCGCGTGGCCTACGCACGCACCGTCTTCAGGATGCTTACCTCCTCCAGCAACACAGTGATTTATAGGACGAATGACCCTGTGAGGTGTGTTATCACCCCCCTTTTGCAGTTGTGGAAACTGAGGCTCCACAGTCGGTGGGTTCTGGAACATCTGCCAATCTCCAGATTTTCCCTGTCACCTGAGAACTTCCCTCCAGCCCCCTGGGAGGGGGATCCTGTAGCCATGGCAGGCCCTGACAGCAGTGCTGGGTCCTGAGGTGACCACTCAGCCCCATTCGGGTGAGTACGGGTCAGAGAGACTCGATTCCAGGATGGTGGTGGGAACTGCTGAAAACAGCTGGAACTGGCTGGGACTGCCAGGGCTGCCCAGAGGCAGTCTACACCTGCGGCAGCACCACGAGGTGAGGGCCCACTTGAGAATGGAGCCCACGTCCAGTGTGGGGAACAGTGGAGAGAGGGCGATGGCAGGACAGAGGTCCTGCCGTACCCAGCTGTCCCCCCGGCCCTCTCGGCCTCACCAACCAACACACTCTCACTGGGATTTCAGTCTCTGCCACCCTCAAGGGTCCAGCCTTAACCAGACGGCCTCCTACCCTATCGTAGCCACCTGCCTGCCTTTCTCTAAAATAATGAATTCTCCAGAAGGGCAGCTTCATCCCAGACAGCTGAGACCATGGCTGTCGTGATCCTACCTCGAAGATCTCGAAGCCTGCGATGTCCAGGATGCCCAGGAACGAAGCGCCCTGCCGGTGGGTCTTGTCCAGGGCTTTGTTCACGCGGCTGAGTATCCAGCGGAAGAGACGCTCGTAAGTGGCTTTGGCCAGAGCCTCGATGGCAAAGTCAGCCTGCGGGGGGGAGCGAGGGGACATGGTTATTCCCAATACACTGTGTTTCCTTGTCTTACCTGTAAGTCCTTAAAAAAATAAACCAAAAAGGGAAACGACACTATCTCTGCAACCAGTAGGAAAGCAGCAGTCAGGATGGGGTGGTCGGACCTAAGGAATGACTGGGGATGAGTAAAAGCTTCCTGTGAGAGGGACCTGGGCAGAGTGGAGTCTGTTCCATCCAGGGACACTTTGCAGGGGTCAGTCCTGCTTCTAAAAAGGGAACACAATGCTCTGCAAAGATAAATCTCTTAGGCCAGACCTTGCACCTGCAACTAAGAGAGCAAGAGGAGGTCATGAGTGCGGGACTCAGCTGTTCCTGTTCAGTGTTGCATGGTCGAAGGCTGACGTGGGACTTTGAATATTCTAGTATCGGGTAGAAGAGGGATAAAGAGATGGACAGATGGATAAAAAAGACGGATGGATGGATGGATGGATGAGTGGGTGGGTGGGTGGGAGGGAGGGAGGAAGGAAGGAAGGAAGGAAGGAAGGAAGGAAGGAAGGAAGGAAGGAAGGAAAAGGAAGGGTGAGTGATGGACAGAAGGTTCTGCAGGAATAAATGGCAGGTGCATCGTTACCTGTTCTTTGGTCTGGGCTTTCTGTACCACGTCCCGCCCGACTTTGATACGTGGCGTCAGGATGGATCTGGTGAAATCCGTCACGTTAATTCCCATGAGGTGACACACTTTCTGAGCAGCTGGATGGAGGAGAGAAGAAGCATCACAAAAGAGAAGACTAGGAAAGAAAGGCACGCCCCATGGGACGTTTGTGGTCTGTGCATACGTTTTTCCTTTTTTTGGTGTGTGTGTTGGGGGGGTAGAGATTGAGTAGGATGGTAGCGAACACAGCACAGAGTCCTCAAAACTGCTGTCATCAGTGACCTCACCCCAGTGTTGGGAGAGCAAGGGCAGTCAATGTCATCTGCACTGTTCTGTTTCATTTTAAAGACAAAGCAGTGTTGGAAAATACCCACAAACACCCTTCTGGATGGTGGACGTGTGGGTTCCTGTTGTCTCAATGCATGGATTTCTGCATTTAAAACCTTTTTCTCAAAGAAAATCCACCGTCAGCTGCTTTCTTAGCATAAAGATTATTGCTGCACAAGGGTCTGCACGTGGAAGGGGGATGAGAAATAGAGCAGCTTTAGGGTTTTTTCCTAATCTCTTTGCAGGCGTGCTGTTTGGGTTCCTCTTTTCCTGAAGCTCTCTCCTGGGAGGGAGGATTCCTGGAACTTGCCATATTGGGGAGGCGACACATAAGAAACAACTGGCAGATCTAAGGGAGGGTAGGTTTTAGGGGGCTCGACCTGGCGTGGGGGTGCGAGACCACAGGTGGACAAGCTCGTCACCTAAGTTCAGTTAAACCCGAATGCCAGAAAAACAAGTGTCTGCTATTTATCTGACACTCGAGTTTAACGGCATATCTTAGAGTTCATAAACTTTATTTAAAGTTTATCTCTAAAACTTTCAGACATTTTTCCCCCTACGCTCTGGCTCAAGAACTTTCCACTGTAGGATCCTCAGCCACGGAAAGTTTGAAAAAAAAGAAAAGTCGAGGGAAAAAACTTAGTTGAGCTCTTGTTAATGCCCCCCATAACCCCATCCCGGAAAAAAATAATAATAATAAAAAACAAAGACTGAAGGTGGCCCTCCCTCCCCGACGCCAAAGCCATCAGCCACCCGAAGAGGCGACAAGCACCTGTGTTGTCCGGCATGGACGCCTGGTCTGTGTTTCTTTCCTTCTTGAAAACGATGTTGCCAAGCTGCAGGACGGACGACACCACCTTCAGTACGGCTGGGGAGAGGACAGGGGCAGGTAAGGCACACGCGTCGACACCCAGGGGCCGTAGAGGTCTGGAGTCTACAAGTCATCGGGACCCAGAACGGCCTATATTCTTCTCCTAGTGAGACTCGATTCTGAGCTTTTTAAGAGAAAAAAACCTTATCAATCACTCCCACTCCCTGCTAATGGGGAGAAAACTTGGCCAGGAGGAGGAGAACATTTTCAGGGGATTGCTAAAACCTTGTGCTACAGTGGAAGACTAGGCGGCAGGGGTAGGCCAAATCCAGCCCACGGCTTGACGTGATAAATAAGGTTTTACTGGGACCCATTGTCGATAAAGTTTTATCGAAACACAGCCCACTCGTGCACTTACATACCGTCCACAGCTGTTTGCATGCCGTGGTAGCAGAGCTGAACAGCTGCAACGGACCACACAGCCTGCAAAAGCTAACGTGTTTACTACCTGGCCCTTCGCAGAACACACGTGTCGACCCCCGTTTTATAGCAAAGAGAATGCAGGATGGGCTACGAAAAACAACCAGATTCCTGCACCTCAAAAACATGAATGCTTAAGAAAAAAAAAAGATGCCAAATGCAAAGAGGAATACACCGGGTAAGTCCATTTATGGAAAGTTCAAGAACAGGCAAAGCTATGCTGCTGGAAGTCAAGTTAATGATTATCCTTGATTGGGGGAAGCTACTAGAAGGAAGATGTGGGAGCTTTGGGGTTGGGGGAGCTGGTAGCGTTCTCTCACTTGAAGTGGGTGCTAGTTGCACAGCTGTGTTCAGTCTGTAAAAACTCATGGGCGTAGGGTAGGCTGTGCCCTTATGACATACACAATTTCCTAAATGTGAATTATATGTCGATAAAAGGTATTTTAAGAATAAAAACAAACCCTGTACTTCCCAACAGATACTGGCTGGGTGTGCAAGACACTCATGCTAGGATGAAGAGCGGGAAACTTTCCCACCTGCCAAGGTGTCTCCAGACAAAACACTGCGTTCGCAGACCCGTGGAACCCTCTGACTCCCCACGCAGCCCGTGTCACTGTTCAGGTGGTTTCTTCATCTAGAATCCCCGTAACACCATGAGTTACTGGACATGGGGGGCGCTGGCCTATCGTCTTTGTATTCTCAAAGCCTCGTCCAGGGTCCAGACACATGTGAAAGGAGGGGAGATGGATGGAGGATGAATGAAGAATGATGGATCGATGGATGGATTGATAAATGGATGAGGGATGGATGGATGGATCAATGCATGCATGTAGGGATGGATGGATGGATGGATGGATGGATGGATGGATGGACGGACGGACGGATGGACGGACGGACAGAGGATTGATTAATACAAATGTCTGGCTTTAGATCAACTCAGGTGCAAATCACCTACAATTTCCAAGAAGAAACCACTGTGTTCTAAGAATAAATCCTAGAGATGTCCGCTTTCTCTGGTTCCTCAAGCCAAATTAGGGGTGACAGCCCTTCCCAATAGCTGCCCTCACACCTTGGGGACCCCGGCCCAGCTCGGCAAAGGCAAGGCAAGGCCCGGCTGCTGGCTGACCACCCACCCTCCAACTCACAACTGCAGAAACCCGTCCCTCCAAAACGAACACAGCTGCTATGGCCCAGATGCTGCCAGAGCAGCTTCTGTGAACCATACTGTCCGTGGAAAGGGCTCTGTCCATTGTCCAGAGCCACGACGCTCGTGATTTTTAAACGGCATGTCCAGACGAGGGGTCGCTGAAATGCCTGTGGGCCCAGGGAAGCCGCGTGACTCAGGGCTTCTCAGTCTTGGCGCTTCTACAACTCAGGGCCAGGTAATTCCTTGCTGTGGGGCTGCCCTGGGCACCGCTGCAGGGTGTCCCACGGCATCCCTGGTCTCTAACCACTAGATGTCAGTGGTATTCTCCCTCCCTGAGTGGTGACGACCAAAATGTCTCGAGATATTGCTAGAGTTCCCCTGGGGAGCCACTCCCCTCCCTCACCCTGCTGCAGACTGATGGGGACACCCGTGGGGGCGGGAGGGGGGTGGTTTAATCGCACCTGAAGGGACACGGCTGCTACTCCAAGCATGGCCATGGGGGAGGCAAGCCCAGTGCTGCCAGACTTCTCATCTTACCAAAGACAATGGACATTCAGATTCTTATTGTCATTACATAAGGCATCTGCAGCGCTTAGCATACTGCTTTGTCACCTGATGTCTTCACTTTAAATATAAGCATTTCCACATAAATAAGTCAATATGTTTTTTAAAAAAATGTAAAGGGCCCCATCGTTTTCTTTGATAAGGTCAAATAATCATTTAATAAATCCTTTATTGATCATTTTAGTTTGTCCCAGTTTTCTGTTCTTTAAATAAAACCGGACATCCGGGTACATTTTTTAAAAAGGGGGGGGAGATTTAGCAAATGCCTGACACACAGCAGGTACTTAATCATTAGCTGTATTTTTTTTTTTTTTAGGCAAAGATTAGAAGCAAAATGGACTCATGTCACAGATAAAATGAATTATTCTTGGAGAGCCGATGTCATCCAGGAAGGGATGCTGTTAGCACTGGATTCTGCTGTGGGACCCCGGCCAAAATCCACAAACACTGTCCATTTGTCAGCTGACCCACGAAGCCTTCTTTTGGTGGACCCCAAGTTATCCCGGGAGGAGCTACCCCTCCCCAGAGCTGCATTTCAGGAACCCTGGTGCTATTCTGGGGCTCCACGGGGGCGTGGGAAGGAAAGGAAATTTTCCACTATCTTGCCCTGGAGTTCCCAGAAGAGAATAACCTTGAATGCTGGGGCATGTCTAATCAGAAAGGAAAGAGATTCTGAAGCACAGCGTGGAGACCAAGGGTACCTCTTCGAGCTGGCCTACTCTCAGGACCAAATGTGTTCCTTGTCAATGGCCAATGAGATTAATCAACCTTGGTCTGTCACCAGAACTGGAAGGGCTCCAGTAGACTTGCTGCCTCGATTCCTCCCTCTTCCCTACCCTACGCCCACATGCTCCTGAGGACAACTCCTTTCCCACCTCCATCTCCAGGAATATGCACCTCAACCCAGCCCAACCGATGGGAGTCAGTGAGACTTCATTCAGGTACTCAGGCAGGAGTGCACTCTGCTCCTTTCTGCTGGGCCTGAACCCGAAGGATGGAAGGGCTGGAGCCACAGCAGCCATCCTACTGTCAAGAAACTCCAACCTACCTAAGACAGTGTTGAGAGACCAGGTTCTGGAGACATCCTTTGAGCCCCTAGACTCACTATACCTAAAACCTGCATCCTCGAAGATGCTTCAGTTCTGCTTTTTGTTTAAGCCAATTTGGGTCGCTTATAATTAAAAGAATCCTAGCTCATGCAGTCTTTTTTCTAAAATACCAAGAAACCACCTAAAGTAATTCTTTTTTTTTTTTTTTTTTTTTTTTGAGGGGGTAGGGAATTCAGAGAGCAGAAATCTGTCCTGACCAGAGAAGCATCCCAGGTGGCTCCAGTGGAGCCAAGAACATGAAGCCAGGGGTCCTTGCCAGGCCCCAGACACAAGGCGTGCAGACTTACACAGCTGCTCCTCCTCGTTGAAGCCCATAATCCCCATGGCCTCCAAGGTCTCCTGGAACATCTCGTCGTCCTGGGCAGCCGGGATGGGCACAAAGCCGTTGGACAGGAACGTGTAGTTGTTGAAACCCTCCAAAAGCAAGTCGTCTGGAAGGAGAGGGGAGGATGGAGCGTGGTCAGGAAAGGCACACGGTTCCTTGAAGCTGGTGAAGGGCTTGGGGCATCCTGGCTTCTTTCCCTTCTTTCCCTTTCCTAAGACTTGGGTGATTTAAAACCTTCCTTCCGCATCCTCGCGTTGGTGGCCCCACAGCCATCACCGGCCTTGGACTGGGTGCAAGTCCCAGGAAGACACTGTCCCAGGGGACCTGGCAGCTGAAATCCAGCCTTGACCCCACTGGCTAAGCCATGACCCCTGACATGGAGGAAGGGACACCTGTACCTCAACGGCGCGAAGGAACTCTGCCTTCAGGAACAAAGCTGTCTGAAAAGTGAGATCGATCTTTATCCATTTATTAAATTATAGAAAACAAAATCGAACATATGCATGATTTTTAAAAATCAATTACCAACAGAAGATTTATAATAAAAACAGCACTGTCTGTCCCATCCCTTCTCCAACTGCTACCTTACCCCACAATAACAGTTTTGATCTCTTTTAGCTGTTTCTCCTGATAGTTACCATTTCTACATATACTAGGCTTACTAACATTATGTTTCTATATCACGTATAATAGGCTATTTCGGAATACGTCCAACTTAGATATCCTCTATTGACGTCCCCCTACGGTGGTTAAAGATTGAGCTCTTTTACAGCTTCCTCCCTCTCCTGCAAATATGTGGGGTTGTTTTTATAAATAAAGTTTTACTGGAACACAGCCACCCCCATTTCCTTGGCTGCTTTCACGCTGCAGTGGCAGAGCTGGGTAGCTGCCACAGACGCTATAGGGTCCCTAAAGCTCGAAATATTTACTGCCTGGTCCTTCAGCAAAAACATCTGCCGACTCCTTGTTGACATCATTATATCTATTCAACATTGTTCTCTATAAGGTCGTTTTCTGTGGTTACATTCAGCCCTCCTCTCTCCCCCCAGTTTATAATTGCTTCTTTTTTTTTCTTGTACCATTTGCTTGGATACCATCTTCCAGACTGATCTTTAATCAGACTAGATTTGATTATACTTTTGGAGGGAAGTCAGTGACATACTTTTATTTTATTTTATTTTTTTTAAAAAAAGGTCTTTTATGGGTCAAGTCACTTAGAAGCGACTTGATAACCTCGAGGTGAAACTGACCCAAGACATCAGTTAACTTAAGGCCTGGGATTAACCGAAATGCCTGGTTAAAGTCACAAGGATTTGGGTTGTGGCCAAGAATGCATCATCTAAACAGCGGATAAATTTTAAAATATTTGATTCTCTCTAAAGGCCTAGAGCTAGCCTCTTCCCAGATCAACCATCGAGAGTACAGACGGTCCCCAGGAATTTTAGTTGTGAGCGATTTCTGGAAGACTCGGGGCAGAGCACAGGACTGGAACCCAAGTTACCAAACGGCCCAACTGTTGACTTCGGTGCTCAACAGGACCGGGAGGGATATAGACACGTCTCCCTCGGCCACCTCTTGTGTCATTACTGTCATTGCTAACGTACCCATCTGCTGGGGCGGAACCTCCACTCAGCACCCCAGCTGTTGACCAACCAATCATGGGGATGAAATCATGAAGGCTGCCACCCCCCCGTGGTGGCACGCTGAGGTTCCTCTCATTCTTAAAAAAAACGACTAACCTTGGACCACAAAACCGAGAGCAAGCGGTTTGTAAGGCTGTCCTCCAGCTTCAGACTCGAATGGAGACCATACCACGGTCATATATTCCCTGGGGATTCACATATCCTAAGAATGAGATCACTACATGTCTAGCACACCCCATTTCCTAACGGTATGTTGTTTTCACGTGAACACATGTCTTCCCTACAACAGGGGTCAGCAAACTGAGGCACACGGCCCATTTTTATAAATAAAATTGTATTATACATCCTACGGCTATGCCCATCGGCTTGTGTATTGCCTGTGGCTGCTTTTTGCGTTATGTACGATGGCAGAGCTGAGGAGTGACTGAATATGCGGCCTGCACAAGCCTAAAAGACGGACTATATAGTCCTCTACAGAAAGTGTGTTGACCCCTGCCACCTAAAGGTCACTCCAAAGTCACTCCTAAACACAGATAATAAAAAGGGTTTGGTTCCACTCCCCCTGCAAATTCCGTATAAAACAGGATCTTATATACTTGCAAGTTTCATAAATTGGCAAAATTGTCTTCTTCCCCTTCCTGAAAGACAGTGACTGTGTCTAATTGACCTGACGTCTTCCAATCTGACTGGACTTGATTGGTTAATTATCCTGATGGGACTCGGTGTCACATAGTAGGTGCTCAGTAAATGAGAACAAAAGCCACACTCGCCCACTGAAAGGAGATGAGGAACGATGCATCTGCCACCCACAGATACCATTTTTTTCCTGAGAATCCCAGACTCTGTTTTAATAGCCAGTCAACTAACCCTGGATGATGATGGAAGGGAGAGCTGAAACCTCCCAACCCTCGTCCTTGCTAGTCACTCACTTTTCATCTTATCCTTGGCTCCGGCAATCAGATAGTAAAAGATGTGGAACGTCCTCTCGTCCCTGGCTTGGCGAATCGCCCGTGACTTCTCTAGCAGATCTGGTTTGGGAGGAGTTAAGAATTCTGCGGATACCATAGGTGTTCCCCTTGTAGAAACTCAACCTTTCTCCCCATCCCTGCCACACCAGCTGCTGGAGGGGACATCGTCAGGAGCTGGGAGAGGCTTTCTGGAGAGGTCTAAGAAGCCTTAGAGATGGGGCCGAGTCAAGCCATCCACGCCTGACTCACACCGGTTGATCCTGGAGTCCTGGCTCAGGATCCAAAATGAGACCTCTGGGTGCAGCTGGTGGAAAGTGAGGGGAGCAGAGGGAAAAGCATAAAAGGATGGGAGTCAAAGACCCCAACAACCACCACCAGCTCCTCTTCTGCAGCGTGAGCTGCCGTTATAAAGTATAAAGAATGACCGACCCTCTCTGTGATTTAGTAATCCCGGTGCTAAGTGTGTGACACGCGTGGTCTCACTTAAGCCTCACACACTATCCCAGGCAGTGAGTGTGAATAGTATTTACATTCTCAATATAGGGAAACTGAGGCTCGGGGTGGGGTGGAGGGTGGGGAAATCACTTTCCAAGAGCACACAGTTAGGAAGGGACAAAGCCAGGTGGCTGTGGTGGCCACAGCACCCCAGCCAAGGGGCTGAGCTTCACAGAGCTGGGTGCCGGCCATGGCTGGCAGAGGGACCTTGACCCAGCCGACCAGCCTGGGAGGAGGGACTGTAAACAGGCCCTGCTGATTAACCTAAGGAGAGAGCTGTTTGGTCATTGGGGGTGTGGAGACCATGGTGGGGGCTGACACAGGGGTGGCTGGGCTGCTGTACCAGGTGGAACGATGAGATTATAAATTAGCCTCTCGTGGGCTCTAATCAGAAGGTTAAGTGACAGTAGCCGCGTATCTGAGGCTCACTTTGGGCCAAGGACCAAGGCAAGGGCCATACATGTCATTTCATTTAACCACACCGAAGTCTGGCTCCTCAAGGAGGTGCTGTTATTGTCCCCATTTGACAGGTGGCAAAACTGAGGCTCGGAAAGGGCAAATGACTTGCTTAGTATGGCAGAGCCGAGACCTGGACTCAGATCTGTGCCACTCCCAGGTCCACCCTCTCATTCGGGGCACCGAAACGCCACCGCAGCACTCCCCTGGGGCCTGCCAAGCCAAGCAAAGGCTCCACCAGCAGCTACGAAAGCACAGGCACCTGTCACGCTCCTACACTGACCGGTCACTGAACCCTAGACCTGGTTCCCGAGCCCAGGAATTTCTCACTCAGCTCTGCTTCGCCCTCCAGGTTCTCAGGAGATGCTCTACGTGTCCTCGGCAGCATGGCCCCTCCTGGGGGAAAGTTCTCTTTACACCGATTTCCCATCTGCGGGGTGGAGCTCGTTACAGACCAGCCACCCAGGGAGGACAAGGGGTCCTGGGTTTGGCCGTCTCGAGGAGGGTGGGGTAAAGATCACAGCACAGCCAGGCCTCAACCAGCTCCTGCTCCGTCCCTGGCACGGTTCTCAGTGAAATAATTATGGGGATTCATTCGCTTTATTCTCTCAATGCCTCTGTGAGGCAGGTATCAGCATCATCTCCATTTCACTGAAGAGGCACAGAGAGGTTAAGTAAGTGCCCCAGGGCCACTCAGGGAGAGGGCAACTCATAATCAAACACAGGCTTTTGGGGGTTCAAACATGGAACCCCCACAGCACATCGCCTGGCGTTAAGGGAGATGACCCAGGGAAGAGCCTGGGGGCGTGGGGGGCAGCTCCTGGGCCTTTCTCGGGCCCCCTCGGGCTCCAGGCAGGAGGCTGGCTGTGGGGGAGCCACGTGGCCCAGGCTCAGCAAAGGATACACGTCTCAATGTTGGCTCCCACGATGTAACCGGTGACATCGAAATTGATGCGGATGAACTTGCCCTGCCAAGAGGAAAACACGGGTCAAGGGCGGTTCCCCAGCCTCAGCCCTTCACCCGCTTCCTGCAGACCAGGGGACAGGGAGATGTCAGGGAGCCTTCAGGGTCCCCCAGGCCGGCCTGTCAGAGGGACCGCATCTGCCAAGCTGGGGTAGGGTGGCTGCGTAGGCAGGTCCCGGCCATGCCCTGGGCCTTGGGGCTCATCAGATTTCTCGTTAGAGAGGATTTGCCCCATCGGCCAGCCCTCCACCTCGGCTGAACCCCAGAACCAAGGGCCGCCAGGTCCTGCCTCTGGCAGCATTGGCCCTTTTCCTACTGTCAACAGATGACAAAAGATGGCATCCTTCCTCCCCTCCACAATGAGGTATGTGCTGGGAGGCGTTCACCTGTGTCGACACAACCCCCAAGGCTCGCTCGGGCCTTGACACAACTCTCGCACCTTCCCCAGCAGGAAGTCAGACATCAGGGTGACCTCAGGCATCACAACGGCAACGGAGAACCTGCTGGCCCGGGGTGCCATCCCTCGCTCTCCCTCCCAAAGGGCATGGGCACCGGCGAGCGGAGGACGTTTGTAGGGGTTAACTTCGAAATTGCTCTCATTTGGGACATTCTAGAAACTCCGCACAGGGTTGGGACACGCAAGGGCAATGCTGCTCTGCGGAGGCAGCGCATCCTCCAGGGAGGATGTTGGAAATTTGGGGGAGTGGCTGACTGGGGTGTCACATGCTGGCAGAGGCCTCTCCTCTTGGTGGACAGGGGCCCGCGATGCTGGGCGTCCTGCAATGGCCCAGAGAGTGCCCTGTCCATGTGCCCTGTGACGTTCACATGTCCCACCTGATGCTCACAAAAGTAAAAAACCTGCTCGTGATGAGCTCTGGGACCTTGTCTTAGATAAAAACACACCAAATGTTATTCTAACACAAGAATGTCATGACTGTGTGACTCCAGAGCGAACTGTCCTTCGGTTCAGAGCTTTCCCAGGAGCATGACATCACCTTGGAAAATCCCGTCCCGTGGCATCCGTCCCCAGAAAACCGGGCTGTCACGGTCCCAGTGATTCGGGACACAAACACGAGGGCCTATTCCATGTGTCCTCTCAGGTGGCCTGGCCCGAGCACCCATCTGCTAGAACGCACATTTTAATTATAGTTTTATTTCTCCTTCATCTTACAGTTCGGGTATTATGTCTTTTGTCTCCATCTGATGCGTGTAGTTAAGTGATGTCATCTACGATTCTAATTTCGGGAAAGGACAGGGGCCATGGCATAATTATGTCATCAAAAGGGGTCTTCGGGTGACAGGGCCATGGACCACCATGTGACATGGGATGCTGAGCAGAGCAGCTCCCCGGGGCAAAGCAAGGTGTCCACAAAGAGTTTTCCACTTCGGAGGGGCCCCCACAAATCAGCAGAGACCCCCTCGCTCCCGGGACGCAGACCATGCTTTCCTAAGAATTCCGTTTCTGACTCTCCTCGCGGGGCCACACAGTAATTTCTGTCCAGGTGCCATCGACCACCCACTTTCAAGGTTCTCCTGCCCCAAGAAGTTCCCGTGAGAAAGGGGAGGCCCATGGAGCCTGGCAAAGCTGCACGCAGAGGTGCCATCTCCTGCCTTGTTGGCTGTCAGCTCCCCCCAGTGAAACCACGAGCGTCACGAAGGCTGGGACCACGTCTGACTTGCTCCCCGTAATCCTGTGAGCCTAGTCCAGTGTCTGGCAGACAGGAGGCGCTTAATAAAAATTAACTGAGCAAAAGGGAGAACAAATAAAGACAGCGGTGTGTGTAAAAATGCCTGCCAGAATGGTTGCACACAGTGGGTGCTTCGTAAACATTTGCTGAAGGATATGTGTGCCTGGCACACGGTTCTCGTTTTGCTGAATAAATGAATGAGCGTTGGATATCAGGGTCTGGCAGGAGCCCTTGCAGGGTTGTAAGGCCAAGACAGGACAGAAAACACAGAACAATGCGATGTACACCCCCATCCCTTCCAGCTCAGACTCCCCCTGCCAGGCAGGGGGTGACACCGTGGGTGGGACCTGAGCCTGGTCCAGAACACGCACGTGGCTTTGCTACTTACGAAGCGCGAGGAGTTGTCGTTCTTGACAGTCTTGGCGTTGCCGAAAGCCTCCAGGATCGGGTTCGCCTGCAGAAGCTGCTTTTCCAGCTCGCCCTAAAATTCATTCGCATCCAGTTATCGGGGAAAGGGACCCAGCTCCTGACGACTCTGCCCTAGACGGATGCGGCCCCGAAACTCAGCTCCCGGGTTCTCTCCATCCTATCTCCCGGCCCTCAGACACCCCGATGTGAACATCCAGGTTTACTTGAGGATTTTGGAAGAGAAGCAACCGGCTGAGCTCCCTGGAGACTAGGACCTCTGTGTCCCAGGAAGGCCTCGTGTCCCTAGACAGGGCCTGTCCGTTTGTGCAGCATCCCTGCCACTCAGGACTCCCACAGGGCACAAGACCAGGGACGTCACCTACATCACCGTGGATGATGCTCCATGGAGTGGAGCCGTGTGCGACCTGCCCCGCTGTGCATGGCCGGCCTGTCGCTGGTCATGTGCCGCAAGCAGCCACCCTCTAGCTAAACCACTACGATGTTTCTGATGGTTTTGAGCTGCGGTTTTCCCTCTCTCAGGACTAGGTTTTCTGAAGACAAGTAGGGCAAGTGCCAGACCTCCCAGGAATATTGTCACCAACGGCAGGACAAAGCTTCCAAGCAGGCTGCCTGCGCTCCATTCCTCAGGTGAAATGCAGCCGAGACCGCACACAGCCCATCGACCCCCTCTGAGGGGGGGGGTACAGACGTGGTCACGTGATTAATCGTGGCAGGAAAGGGCTAACGAGGTAAGTCATGCCGGGGAAGCACCGAGCTGCTCTCTGCCTCGCCCCACAAAGATCGGCCGGCCTCCCTGGGACGTGGTGGGTTCGGAGGGTTTTCTCCTCCTTCTCCATGCTGCTGTCCCTGTCTTTATTTTTATTCTTTTTTATTATTTTTAGGGCAGCAGGGCTGGGCTTTCAAAGAACTTGGGGAAGGTTCTACAGGGAGGGAAAGGAAACACGCAGCTGTCTTCCTGCCCCTCCATACAGCAGGAGGGCACCGAGCAGCTAGCTAGCTGCCCCTAAAGGGACAAGACAGGACGCTGCTATTTAATTTTGAATTTATTTCTTCGCATGCCCTCCCCCTTTGCAGCTTCCAAAGAAGATGAGACCGAAGTGTCACCTCTGGGAAAACCCAGCTGCAACGGGAATCCCCTGCGGCCGGGGCTCGTGGACACTTCGAGGAGAGCGGTGGGCTCTCCTTGGCTCGTGGGAAGACTGGAGAGGTCATCTCTCACCATGAACTTGGGTCCCAATGTCCCCTGAAAAAGCTTCCTTTGCTTGAGTGGGAATTCTGGCTGGTGGGCCCAAAAAAATCCTTCTCAGGAGAGCTTTCTACGTGGGGAGCTGGTCCAAACTGCTCATTTTATGGGTGATGAGACTGTGACCCAGAGGAGGTAAGTCACTTAGGCGAGGTCACACAGAGGCAGAGCTCCACGAGAATCCCCATTCTCCTTCCGAGCCGCCCGTGACCCTGCCACCCAGGGCCTCACTAACACGGACTGGGATCCTAGGACACGCTAGGACCCCGAAGGTCTCTTCCAGGCTGGAACCCATATGCCGGCCCCGCAAGCTCTGCGTTAGAGTTTACACAGGCAAAGGTCCGAGTGGGGCCCGGGTGTGTGTCGCATAGCTGGGGCCTTACCGTGCCACCAAAGCTAGTGCATCGCGAACCCCAAGAGGCTTAGGTCAAGCAGTCAGCATGCAGAGAGAGACACGCACTGCACACACATGCACAAAGACACACCGGTGCGCAGGGGACAGGGTTCAGGGGAGAAAGACAGGGAAGACGGCAGAGAAGAGGGAGGGGGGCATGCCACAGCAGTGCCATCAACTGACTGTCAGTCAAGCCAGGGAAGCTTTAGGGCCAGACAGTCCTAAAACACTCAACCTGACGGGACAGACGTCTCTAGGACACGTTGGTGGGGAGGTGAGGAGACTCCTTTTGAGCTGGGAAAATTCACTCCAGGCGGGAGGACGACCCTGGGGACTCCAGTGGGAGTCTGGCAGGTGGTAAACGCGCCCCCACGCCCCGTGCTGACGCCGGCCACCCGCAGGACAGCATTCTGGTTCATCTGGAGGTTTGGGCTGTGACACTCGGGGTCCTCGCCCATTCTACCATCGGGGCCCAGGGGGTGCGACAGGACCATGCAGATCTAAATCCACTCCATGCCCCCGCACACACCAGGAAAACACTCTCAGTTACTCACGTAGGCAAGAGATGGGCCTTGCTGTGGTTGAACGATACAGTATAAAACAGACGTCAGTGTTATTTCAATCGCACGCGTGTCAGGGTCTGGAGGACACACGATTCCAGCCCCCCCGAGGCCGCCTGCCTTTCCCAGGAGACCCAGGGCAGCGGTGACTTCGCTTGGATTCTCTTTCTCTCTGTTTTGCTCGCTCCTACGTCCAATTTCTCAGAGCCCCAGACACGGGGAAGGTGTCTGTGGGTGGGGGCCGTGGTGGGAAACTTAAGCCCCTCCCAGGGGAGCACCTGTGTGAACTGTGTTTACTACATGTGTGTGCGGGGGGGGGCATCAGGGACATAGTAGGCACTTGACCAAGATCGGTCATCACTGCTCCTTATTTGCACTGTTCTAGGGAAAGGGACACAGTGGGAAGCATCTAACTGGCACAGCAGCCCTGGGGCTGTCCCATCCTGCACGCCGCGCCAGAGACGGTTTAGAACTCAGGACCTTGGGTTTTCTGCATTCGTTTGAGGGAGGAAGGTTCCCGCAGCTAAGGCTGGTGCCTGCCCCAGATCTCTGAGGCCACCCAGCCAAGCCGGTCTCTGTGGCGGCTCCAGAGTCACCTCTGAGCACCAGAAGTAAGATGCGGCATGGCAGGAACCGGTGACCCCCAACCTATCTATCTCCAGGCCGCCTTTCTGCCACCTCCCCAACCCCAGGCCTGCAGACAGGGGCACCAGCAAGTCCTTCCAGCAGCCCTACTGCTTGTCCCCTCCTCTGGGACAGATGGGGCAGGGCTAAGATGGAGGATGGACCTAACAAGAGATCATTCTAGAAGCCTGCTTTTCCTTGCCTTCTAAGCCCTTAATCTAAACGTGTCACGGCGGGGTTCCTGTATGATTATTTGATGACTCTCTCTCTTTCCCATGTGTCTGGAAACTTAGTGGCTGGAATGACGGCATCTCTGGGACTCACTGCTGGACTTCATCCTAGCAGTGCCTGGCATGAAGCAGATGCTCAGTCAAGGGCACTGGCCCGAAGCCTGCATACTGAGTGACATGATATTCCCATCCCCTGGGGCCTCGGTCAGAGGGACACGTGCAGAAATGACGGGGTGCCACACTCTGGGGAGTTCAGAGAGATTCATTTACAGCAATGGTTCTCCATCGGGGTGACCGCACCCCCCAGGAACTGCTGGCCATGTCTGAAGACATATTTAGTTGTTAGAACTGGGGGGAAGGGTGCTACCAGCATCTAGTGGGGTGCAGGGAGGCCAGGGGTGCTGCTAAACACCCTACAGTGCACAGGACGGCCCCACAGCAGAGAATCATCTGGTCTAGGTGACAACGGTGCCACTATTAAGAAGCCCTAATGTAGAGCGAGACCCCTCAGTGTAATGGGGGACCCATCCCATTTCATGAAACAGGACCCCTCAGACGATGATCCCGGCTGAGGCAAAGACTGGTCTGGACCCAAACGGGTCCCCAAGGTGGAAAAAGACCCCTCTGTGTGCTGCCATGGGGAAGGGGGCCTGTATTCTCACAAGGCTGAGTCCTGGCCCCCTCGACAGTGCCTGTCTGCACCTCGGCCAGGCCACAAGCCCAGAGACTTGTCCACTAAGGCACAGCCACCGCCCAGGACCTGCCACTCACCGTGATGCTTGTGTCCTTCTTGCCCTTGTGGGAGGAGGCCACCACGGCCAGGTACTGGATGACTTTCTTAGTGTTCTCTGTTTTCCCGGCTCCGGACTCGCCTCTGAAAGACACGGGGACAGTGACCCACCAGCAATCGCTCGACACAGTGTTCTGTGGTTCCTTTGGCCGGAGCGGGAAACCGAGGGGAGGTGACTTGCCCAAGGTCACACCCCGGGTAGAGAACAGGCTGGACCTCCCACCCTAGTCCAGTATTTCAATGTCCTCCTCCTGAGAGGACATAGGAAAGGATTCAGATGCAAAGAGTGAGAGAGAAAAACCTGAGTTTTCCTTCCTGGGTCCAAACTTAGGTCTACTTGGATTTTTCTTTTAAGCAGCCTGTAGTTTAGAGCAGTTTTAGGTTCACAGAATTACTGAGTGGAAACTACACAGAGTTCCACGTACCCCGGCATCCCCCACAGGCACAGCCTCCAATTATTATTATTCTCCCCTCCCCAGAGTGATGTGTTTGTCACAATCAATGATCCTACACTGACACGCACCCCGTTATCACTCAAAGTCTGTACGTGACATCAGGGTTCACTCTTGCTGGGTTTGAACAAATGTATCATGACAAAGACCCACTGTGACACCATTCAGAATGGTTTTACTGCAAATTATCTACTTTTAAAGATATCAGTAGCTTTGTCAGGGATGAAAAAATTAGGCAAGAAACAGTTTTCCAGGAAGAATATAAGTCTCTATTTCCCTTTACCCTCTGGAGAACTGCACTCTGATTGTCAGGTGGCTAATGATGTCAATTGAGTAACCAAGTTAATAAAGCTGGTTGGAGTAATTTATACTATAGTGTAAATGACTGATAGGTTTAGATTGGCAGGGCAATGTCTGTCTTCTCAAAACAGTACTCCTAGAAGACGAGGATCTATTTTTCACCAAGGTGACCTTCTTGAGCCCACTGTCTCTCTTGGCCACCAGAGATTGTCATCGTGGGACTGTTTCATGCAAGGATTCCAGATCTTGCCCCCGACTCCCACCATTCCCAATGAGAGGGAAGGACAGGGCCTCAACCTAAACTTTCCTTCCTTCTCGTCGTCTCTCCTCATTTTCTTTTCTGTGTTTGGTGTTTCCTTTCTTTGCTAGACTCTTTCATTTTCTGAGCTCACTGAATATTCTGAAATGCAAGAGATAATTTTTTTTAAGCCCAGAAAAGAATTTGTCCACCCTGAGGTCAGCTCAAGGTTCTCCACGCTGAATCGGTGCCACCAGTGCTGGTGCGGTCCCTGCTCTTCTTCCTAATTAGGAAGTAAAGAAATTAATTTGCTCTGCCAAGGGCCCATTAATAACTTTGCTCGTGGTTTTAAAAAAAGAAAGGAAAAAAAGGAAAAAAGAAAGAAACATGTGCCTTTAATTGCTGGACCCCATTCTAAAGGCTCCATATTCCAGGAACAAGTGTTTGATCACTAAGAACAAAGAAATGTCTCACGCCGGGGTCAGCACTGTCCTCTCCCTTCCCATTGGACTTTATGCCCAGTGGCCACATTATTCCATGTGACCTCAGAGGCGCTTTGTAAAATGGGAACCAGGGAGGCATTATTCCCATTTTCTTAAGGGGTAAAACCAAGTTCAAACCAAAAAAAAATTTTTTTTTTTTAATTTTAAGGAGAGAATAGAATTTTGCAGGGGTGAGGAGTACAGGCCATATGCTAGTTTCTGCACGTGCATCCTCTCCTTTACCTCCCTTTCCCCAATCCTGACGGCAGGGCATGTGACTTCCATGTTATTACAGAAGAGGAACGCAGGCCCAGAGTGGGTCAGCGACTTGCCTGAGGTCACACAGCGAGGCCAGGGCGCAGCCAGAGTGGGAAATCAGGTCCCTGATTGCAACGTGATCAGGACTCTCCTACGTTTTAACGAGTTGTTCCGTGACACAGGCCCCATCCTCTAAGAACTTGCTCACAAGGGCCAGAGAAAGGGAAGGGGGAAAGGAATCGATACTTGTGGAAGGACTACTATGTGCTAGATCACTACATGCTGGGTCACTACTGCCCACCCCACCCCCATTTCCCGCGTGACCTCCTTATTTTCCACCTTGGCCTCCAGCCTCTCCCACCCCCTCCCTTCTCCAACAAAGACACCAGCATGACCATGACAGTGTCTTCCACCTCGCAGGGGAGGAAAAGTAGGATCCAAACTATGAGAATCTGATTCCCTTGATGTGGGCTGCTTGGCTCAACAGTTTCCAAGTTCTATTAATAAAAATAAATGGTCCTGGGAGGTTCCGCCAAAGAAAACATCCCAGGCTCCAGGCTCATGGGCGTCTGAAGATGGATGTGCTCAGGGTTGCTTCAGAGACATTAATCTTGGCTTTTCTGACCTCTGAACTCTGAGGGCGAAGATGCCTTCCTGGTGTGAGCACCCTACCAACCTCCATCCGGGGTCTTAGGGGACTTGGTTCCCAGCTCCCTCTTCCTGCAGGAGGACCTGGACTCATGACCACACACAGCCTCCTGGCCTTGTAATCAACCATCCCTCCGCCCCAAGTCCTTCGAATGAGTCCAGCCTCAGTGCTGGAGGATGCTACCCCATGGCTGCTTGACCCCTCAGCCCCGACAAGGCCCGCTTCATGGGTGCATGACTTGTGCAGTCCCACAGGGGCCACCCTGAGGAGGGCCCTGTCCTTGAGCTAATGCTCTTGCTGCCATTTACAAATTCTTAAATTTCGGACAAAGGGCTCTGCATCTTCATTTGACTTGACTTTATGAATCAGGTCCTGGCTCCCAGGGTCGACTGCCATTGCCAATTTCGGCCTGTGGTCTGTCCTTGGTAGCAAAGCCAAACTGGCACTGAATGTCAGAGCTGTTGAGTCCCTGGTCCTCGACGAGTCCCACCCTGCAGGTGGCAAGGTCGTCTGGCGTTTGTGCCATCTAACTCCTACACACACTGGAAGCCTCCGTGGAGCACTGCCTCTGTTCTGAACGCTGCCTCCAATCCCCCCAGGAATAAGCAACACCTCCTGCCCCTGTAGCATCCCTGGGCCGCCCAGCACCATGGCTTCAGGGCCTGACTGCCTGAGTTCAAATCCCTGCTCCGCCAGTTACCTGTGTGACCTCGGGTGAGTCACTAACCTCCATGCCTCAGTTTCCTTACCTATAAAATGCGTATAGTAAAAGCACCTATATGACTGTTGTGAGGATTAAATGAGCGAATACGTAGCTAACATTTAGAATGAAGCCAAGCACACCAAAAGGTTTGCTGCTATTACTTTTATAACATTTTTTCCTAACGCTTCTATATTCTGCTTATATCATTACCTTCAATATTCACACGGCCATTAAAATATAAACCATGTATTTCCATGGTTTAAGCCAGGAGTCAGCAAACCATTTCCATAAAGGGCCAGGTAGTAAATACAGGCCTTGTGGGTCACACATCTGTCCCAAGTACTCAGCTCTTTAGCAGGAAAGCAAATGTGTAAACAAATGGGCATGGCTATAAAGTGCCAAGAAAACTTTATTTACAAAAAAAAAAAAAAACCACAGACAGGGGCTGCGTGTGGCCCACCGGTCAGTTTGCTGACCCCTGGCTGCAGTCTTCCAGTGCTTTCCTGTCCATTTAAGATTAAAGTTCAAACTCCTCCCCAGGACCTAGAACCCCCCCCCCCCGGCTGCTTTCTGATTTCAGGCCCCCACTGCCCCCTTCTCTCCTATTCCAGCCCCTTGCACACACACTGCTCTCTCCCCCCCTGGGCCCCCACATGTACGAGCCTCTCCTCCAGAGCCTCTGTGTTCATGCTGGATGAACTATGCCAGACCAAAGAAAAGGCATGTCGAAAAACTACATTCATTCGATTTTCAGTTTCTTGACTGCGTAACCACCTGCAGCGAGCCGGCTGACCTTGACCACGGATCACTTCTAAAAGCTTGTGCCCTGCGATCACCTTGTAGATCCTCGGCCACTTTGGCTGACTCTGGCAACGGCCAAAATAAAATTTAATAGCAAGAGCTAGGCTGTTGGTGGTTCGGGGGTGAGTGGATGCACTTTCAGGTAAAAGTTGATTGGTTTGGGCATTTCCCTTATCAGAATGGCCGACGCCTACGCACTGAGCATTGGCTATGAGCGGGGCAGCGTGCCAGGGGATGAGGAGACTGTCCCCATCTGTAATGAGCATCCACGACGAACTTATGTTCCAAGAGGGAGACAGACAATAGCCCAGGAAATAAATAGAAAACCCAGATCATTCGAGGTGGCATCATTGCTACATCAGGGTGACGGGACTGGAAGGACTGAGATGAGGGGGCAGCTGGTGACGGTACCGCTTAGGAGTGAAAGGGACCTGAATACTCCCATTGCCTGTCACTTTACCTCCTCAGCCAGGAAAGTCAACTAATAGTCTGAGGACCCTGGTCCCAGTGTGGGCTCACTCCCAGGAGCCAAGACCAGGGGCCTTTCATCACCCTGCAGCAACCAGGTAACCTCAGAAGTCCTTCTGACACGGGGCCTGCACTGGGGGCTAGCAGTCCGGGGGATGAGCCAGACCTCTCACTGCAAAATGTGTGTCAGGACCTCCAGGGCCCTCCAACCCTCCCCCACATCGTGTTTCTCACCCTTCTGATCCCCCACATGGGCTGTGGGCCGCAGAGGGGCTGCCCTTCTGCTCCTTTCCTCTGCTGGAGGAGGCTCTACTCCCTGACACCCCCAGAGCCCACCTGCCAAGCCTTCTCTCCACCCCAGAGCAGACGGGCATGTGCAGCTCAGGTTTGGCCATCCCTTCAGCATCCCCTGTGTAGATGGCCTGAGGCAGTGTGTCCATCCCTGCCAGCTTGCTGGTTGGCCCAGCTGCCTCACAAACACCCAAGACACCCAAGGCACTAGATTTAAACACAGCTATCCCCAGCTCCACTGCAGGCCACCGAGTTCAAAACCTCAGGGAGTGATGCTGGACTATCAGACTCTTGAGCCATTTGGGGACAGAGGTCCCATACCAGGGGTACATGGTTAAGAAAAACGTGTCACCTGCACAGTAAAATAACCATTTTCACAGGTTATTCCTTCTGTACTTGGGATAAGGCCACAGAAGAAAATTGAAGTTAAAACCCTGGCAGACACGACCTTACCCAGGCAATGAAGGTTAGCATCGCCAGTGACAGGTCACGCTACCATCATGTGGACGTCAAGGGGGTATCATGTGCCCCTGAAACGTGATGAAGAAGGCGCTTTACCGCCGTGCTATTCCTCTCCAAAACGCACAACCCTGCCTAATGACGAGCATATCATCAGACGAACCTGAATCGAGCTCGTTCTACTAAACCCCTGATCAGTCCTCTTCAGGACTGTCAAGGTCATGGACAATGAGGGAAGTCTGAGGAACTGCCACAGCCATCAGGAGCCTAAGGAGAGAGGATGACTAACTGTGATGTCAGATTCTGCAGGGGATCCAGGAACAGAAAAGAGGACGTTAGTGGAAAAAGTAGTGGAATCTAAATAAAGTGTAGAGTTGAACTGTCAAGGCCCAACGTTGCTGTCTGATTGTGACCAATGCACCACGGTGATGTCCCGTGTTGACGAAAAGAGAAACTAAAACTTGAGTGAGATGTGGGAACTCTTTGTACTACCTTTGTGACTTTTTTTGTATTTCCAAATGAAAATTTTAGTTTTCAAAGTGATTCCTTCTAAAGAACACTATTAGTTTGGTAACAGTGTGCACAGACAGCCGAAGTGATACCACGGTGCCAGGCAAAGGAGGTTGGGGAGGTACAACTGTCCTGCTCCATCCAGTTTGCACCTGGGTCAGCAACATAAACTCTTTTTCAAGACCAAACTCCCGAATCAGGAGCGTTCAACGCCATGCACGACCTTGGCATTTGTGATTCATTTATGTTGTCTTTACAGTAGAACAGAAGAGAAAAGGGAGACTGAGAGAAGTTAACTGATGCACCTAAAGCTGGGGTCAGGCAACTTTTTCTACCAGGGGCCAGACAATACACATTAGAGGTTTTGTGGGGCACAAATGGCCTGTTACAACCTCTTAACTCTGCTGTAGTCACTCCAAAGCAGCCACAGAGGACACAGAAACGAATGGGCATGGCTGCGTTCCAATAAAACTTAATTTACAAAAACAGGAGGAGGCCTGGATTTGGTCTCAGTGCCCCCCGAAAAGCAAAGTTCAGCTAATGCAAACTGCCACCACTGCATCAGAATACCAGGTGACAATCATGGGGCACCTACTATGAGCTCAGAACCGTGCTCAGTTCTCCCCTCCAGTCTCCTTCAGTCCTCCCGACAACTCCGGGAGGTCCGCATTTTACAGGGGAGGTGGGGCCCGGCTGGGAAGGAACTCGGGCTGTGAGTGAAGCATCCAAAGCAAAGGCCCCAGAAGCCCTGCAGTTCTTCAGGAGTGAGGCTGGCCCCAGGAAGAGTGCCAGGAGACAGCTACCGGCCTGAGTCACCTCCCCTGGAGGGGAGAATGGCCGAGGCCAGTGTCTCTGGACGCTGAGTCTGGGCAACCCAAACGGGGAGTGCAGGGGAGGAGCACTGTTTCCAGGTGACTCAGGCAAGCCCCCCAGACCCTGACAGCATCAGTGCTCGTCCCCAAGTGCACTTCAGGCCTCTCGAATGGTCAGAATGATCCGATCTACCTCTGGTCCACAGCCTCCCTGCAGCCTGCAAGGCCCTGCATGACGGCCTGCACTGCCTCACCCCCCAATCACACCCCCCACCCCCCACCTTCCTGCCTATGCACCAGGCCCTCTCTTCTCCCAAACTCTGCCCAGGGCTGGCTCCTGGTCACTCAGCTCTGAGCCCACACTCTGTACGTGGCAGAGCCAGCACTGGCAGGTTGCAAAGCTTTTTCCCTCACCTGATGTGCTAAATACAGAAGATCCCCACATCCCTCACTCTGATGTCCACAGTCCACGGCCGGGCGGGGGCCAGTGGGGGTTGCTCATCAGTAAAGGGCAAGGAATGGGGGCTGGACTCTCCGAACGGTCTCAAGACATTTAGCTCCAAGTCTCACTATCCACAAAAACGTGCTGGGTACCTCTGGGAAAACCTCATTCCTTCTCTGATTTCCTCTATAAAAATGACGTAACTGGGCTGAAACAGTGGGTTTTTGTCTCGGTTCTGCCAAGACACACATGCTAGGTATGATAAGAGCAGTTTACCTGGCCGAGAACCAAGCCAAGCCCTGAAAGCCGATGGAATATATTACAGGGCTTGGTACTCAGACACACACACACACACACACACACACACACACACACACACACACACACGTTTATGTAAATATACAAATATACTCATTTACATATATAAATAACTATTCATTTAATCCTCACAGCAACCCTGCGATTTAAATACCATTATTATCACATATATTCATTTCATCCTCACAACAGCCCTACAAATTAAACACCGTTATCATCCTCCCCATTTGCCTACTTTATAGGTGAGAACATGGGTCATATGTTGCTCCTGCAGCTCCCAGCTAGTGAGGCAGAGCCAGGATTGCGACCCAGGTGGCCTGGCTTTTAAGTCCCACTCTGAAGAGCCTTTCAATGACATGACCTGCGGACAACCCCAGGCCCTGGCCATGGATGCACCTAGAATCAGAACAGACTGTCCCTTAAAGTCATCTGCAGAGACGTGGAGTCTCATGTAACATGGAAGTTGGGCACTAATAGCACCTAAGTTGACGAGATCACAGAAAGTTAACTTTTAAAAATCTCTTAAAACAAGGATCCCTAGCCCCCAGGCCACAGACTGATACCCGTCCATGGCCTGTTAGGGACCAGGCTGCACAGCAGGAGGTGAGCGGAGGGAGAGCGAAGCTCCATCTGCATCTGCAGCCGCTCCCCAGCGCTGGCATCACCGCCTCAGCCCCGCCTCAGATCATCAGGCATTAGATGCTCATAGGAGCACCGTCCCTGGGGCCAGAAAGGTTGGGGACCGCTTCCTTAAAACAACTTCAAAGTACCGCATCCATGACTCCATACGCAACACCTGTACAGCATCCTGTGTGTAAATGCCAACTCGATGTGGGAATCCTGAGTGTGCAATGTGGACAGTGCCAGAGAGAGCGTGCCAGGTGTGCCCAGATGCTCACGCTGCAAGCAGCACATGGAATAAGCTCTGTGGGGGGACTGCAGGGGTCAAGATGGAAGAGAGGTATATGTTCACGTCCCACCGCCGCTGTACCAAATGACCACAAACTTGGAGGCACAAAACCACACAAACATACTATCCTACACACGGGGGGTCAGAGGCCTGACATGGATCTCACTGGGCTAAAACCAAGGTGTCGGCAAGGTCATGTTTCTTGCTGGGAGCGCTGGGGAGAAGCGGCTTCCTTGCCTTTCCCAGCTGCAAGAGGTCATTCTCATCGTTGCCTCTCACCCTTGGCTTCCTGCCTCTTCAAAGCCAGTCCAGGTCTTCTCACACGGCACCTCCCTCCGGCTTCCCTCCTCTGCCTCTCTCCTCTACTTTTAAGGACTTCGCGCTTACACTGGGCCCATCCGGATAATCCAGGATAATTCCCTATTGTAAGGTCAACAGATTGGCAACCTATAACCACCTGCAGCCTCTATCACCTATGCCATGTGACTTGACAGATTCTCAGGTTGCAAGGATTAAGACGTGGAGGCCTTTGGTGGGGTGGGGGGGTGCATTACTCTGCCCACCACAGGGGGGATTTCCCTGCAGGGTGAAGATTCTCTGAGTGATTCTAAATTGAGTTCACATCTTCTGACCATGTGCCCAGGTCTTCCAAGAAACAATGACACCAAATACGGCACAGACGTGGTTGCTGATGGTGAAAATGCAAGGCGATGGTTTCACACAAGCCAAGACATCCTCACCACCAACAAGGGATGGCGCCTGCCTTCTCAGAGCTGTTATGCGATTAGCTATGCACTTAGATGCAAGTCGGCATGCAAGATGTTTCGTTCAGGGCCTGGCACACAGCAAGTGCTCAATCAATGCTACTTTTTAAAAAACGGGCCACACGGTCCAAGAAGGCACCAGGTGTCCTGGACAGTTCTGGGGTGCCTGACTCAGCATGAGAACGTCTGCTCCACAAATGCCCAGGGAGCATCTACTCCGTGCCAGATGCAGGGCGAGACGCTTAGAAAGGCGAACGAAGCAAAGAGCTCTGCCCTCGTGGAACTTTTCTGACTCCCGGAAAACAAGAAAAAGCGTCTCCACTCACGTGCAAAGGATGGACTGGTCCTCTCGATCTAAAAGAAAGAAAAAAGGCGTGAATTAGATGGAGCTCTGAGCTGAGGGGCTGGATGTGGTGTCTCCCGGGCCTCCCATTCCAGCTCCTGCTTGCTGGTCCCACCAGGGGTGACAAGGGGTCAGCTGGGCTCATGGCCCAGGGCATAGGGGAGAAGAACAAAGCCTAGAGGGCAGCAGGGCTCTTTTAGGCACTCCTCCTGGCTCTGGAGTCCTGGAGGCAGCCCCAGAAGGATGCTAGAGCCTGATTTATTCAGGAGGCAATGATTATCCCGGCCTCACCAGCCCTGGAGGGTCCTGGGGGACCCTCTCTGCTCAGACTGGATCATAGACAGAACAGACTTTGGATCCAGACTGGGCCTACTGGCTCTGTGGCCTTAGGGAAAATATTCTTAACCGTTTCATGCTTCGACTCCTTCATCTAGAATATGGGGTAGTGGGAATATGGGATGGTCTTCCTGGCAGACCATCCTGTGTCCTTTAGGAGACATGGCCCCTGTCCCGCCCCTGCCGTCAAGTATAGTCTTGGAGCAACTCCCCCAGCCATAAGGTGAGAACAGGTGCCAGGCTATGTTGACTGGGTTCTCCGAACTGGGTCAAGGACAGGAAAGCACAGTGGGTGGACAGAGCCCTGCAGGGGCCTCGCTTCCTACTTTCCCAGAGCCTGAGCAGCCCCAGTATCTGTCATTTCCTGAGGCTGGCTCCCCAGTCTTCCCACCCCACCTGTGAGCTCCATACGGATGCTTCTCCATACATTCCTTTCTACATGAGGTGCCGAGGTGTTGGTCTCTGGGGCTCACCACAGACAACCCCGAGTGGGTACAGAGTGACATTAAACGTGATTAAGCGGGCATTACGGATCACCTTCTATTCATAAGGTGGCCCCAGAGGGCAGAGCCAGGTTCTGGAGCCCATTTCCTCCTCTAAGAGAAACATGGGGAGGGCTACCAATGCCTTTAATCACTCACAAATGAACCGTAACAGATATCGGAGCCCCACAGCCACAGATGGAAACTGCCAAAGCAGAAGGTGCTTCTGCAGGCCCTTCTCTGGCTCCACCGCCCTTCACAGAGCCCAGCCCCTCTTGGTCAAAGATCTCCCCCCAAAGGTGCTCCAAGGGATCTTTCCAACACGCCGAGCAGCCCCATCATCGCCCCGTCCTTTCACTTGGGACATGACTTGAAAATGTAAACATAACTTTCCCCTGTGACCCTCCTAGGAATCTACCTGAAAACATGGGTCCCTACGAGACTTGCCCACAAAGGTGCACAGCAACGTTATTCTAGCTAAAACGTGGGGACAACCCAACTGCCCATCAGCTGGGGAATGTGGTATAGACAAACAACCGATGTTATTCAGTCATAAAAACGACAAAGTGCTGATTCTTGCTGCAGTCGGCACGACCCCCCAACACACTGTGGAAAAAGCCAGACACAAAAGGCCACATACTGTACGATTCCATTTAAATACAATATCCACAGTAGGCACATCCACGGAGGCAGAGAGCACAGCAGCGGTTGCCAGAGGCTGGGGGTGGGGTGACTACAAAGGGGCAGGAGGGGTCATTCTGGGGTTCTCAGGTGGGACTGTGGTGATGTTTCCGTACCTGTCAATTTACTAAACATCAGTGAGTTTTACACCTAAAGGAGATGAGCTTCTGATATGCAAATTGCATCTTAATTAGATGTTTTTAAATCTGTCCACGGCTCCCCAGTGCTCTTAGAGGAGGCCCTCCTGAGCGTGGCTTCCAAGGCCTCCCCACAGGGGTGGGGGAAGCCAGGGGGTGTCTCTGCCAATACCCCTAAGCTCTCCCCAATAGTCAACCTTGCAAAAGGGATTAAGTACCCACAAGCCCCCTGAAATAATCTACTGCTGCCTCCAAGCCCCCTTCCCAGACAGAAACCCTGGATCTGTCACTGGTTCCTGCCCATCCGCGAGACAGGTGCTCCACCTTACAGTCCCACAGCCCCGTGCTTTTCTCTCCCCACAGAACCAGGAACCCTCATAGGCAGCAGCACCCAGTTATGGACCTCACTTGCCCCAGTTCCCAAGCTCTGAGCCTCAGACACAGAGGAAGTTGAGCCTGTGAGCTTTGAAAAGAGCCAACCCCAAATCTAGAGCACATGAGCTCCTTGATAGAAAAGCTCACTATCCATGCAAAAACTGACTCATTCATTCATAGATTCATTCAACGAATACTTTTACGGCATCTACCAGGTACCAGGCCCTGTGCTAGGCCCTGAAAATACCACATAGTGGTGTCTAACACTTGGCACCTCCTCTGTGCCATGCGCACACCCTACGAGATAGACTTTTTACCTTCGTATTACAGATGAAGAAACTGAGGCACAGAGGAGTTTGAACACTTGCCCACAGTTACACTGCGGGTGCCTCTGGATGAGGCAGGATTTGAACCCCACACCCACTCTTTGAGCACCTGCTTGCTGAACACCTATTACGGGCCACACACATTGTCGGGGACTTTCCCTGTGTGGCCTTTGATGCTGACCCTCTTAGGGTTGGGGAAACTGAGGTCAGGTTGCCTAAAGTCACACGGCCACTTCATCGACCATCCTGGGTTTTGAAACGGTGTGAGTCAGGCTGGGCTCTTTCTGCTTTCCCAGGACGGTGCTCAGGCAGGGGAGCAAGGGTCCTAGGGGCCCATTCTCCAGGGGGATGAGGGAAGGCACCGGGGGACAGGGCAGCTTGAGGACCACCCTAAGGTGGGCGTGAGGCCTACTCCCCAGGTCAGAGAAGCAGCTGCACTAAGGTCCACAGTGGCAGGGAGGAAACCAGGGCCTGAAGTGGCCTGTGGGATGGAAGGGTCAGATCTCAAGGATCAGAGCTCAGATCTGTAGGCCTGTCCCACCAGCACTGCCATGTCCGGCCTAAGAACAGTCACTTCTGGCCCAGTCCCTTCTCCCCCATCTTCCTGCTTCTGCCTTTATCCCCTCCACCCTCACAGGGCAGCCAGAAGGATCTTCTCTATGCTCTTATAAGTTTAAATAACCGTGGTAAAATCTACATAACATGTCCCTTTGTGGCCATTTCTAAGTGTACAGCTCAGCGGTGTTTAGTAACTTCACACGGTTGAGCAACCATCACCACCCTCCATCTGCAGAACTCCTTTCGTCCCGCAAAACTGCAACTCTGTCCCCAATAAACACGAAGTCCCTGTTCGTTTTTTCCCCAGACCCTGGCGACCAGCATCCATTCCACTTTCCGTCTCTGAAGCTGACTACTCGGGACCCCTCACACAAGGGAAACCGTACAGTATCTGTCCTTCTGCGACCGGCTCATTTCACCAAGCACAACGTCCTCAAGGTTCATCCACGCGGTGGCATATGTCAGAAGGTCCTTCCTTTTTAAAGTTGCATTATGTTCCACCGTACGGAAATGCCACATTTTTTTTTATCCGTGCATCTGTTGATGGGCACTTGGGTGGCTCCTACCTCGTGGCCACTGTGACTAGTGCCGCTAGGAACGTGGGTGTGCAAACGACCGTCAGAGTCCCTGCTTTTGCTTCTTCTGGGTCCATGCTCAGAACTGCTGGGTCATGTGGCAAGTATTTTACCTTTTTGAGAAGCCACCCTGCTGCTTTCCATGGCAGCTGTACCACTTTATATTCCTACAAGCAGTGCTCCAGGGATCCAGTTTCTCCATATTCTCATCATCAACACTGATTAATTTGTTTTTGTTTGTTTGTTTGTTTGTTTGGGGGTGCACTGCAGTAGAAGAATCTTCTTAAAGTGTTGGACCATGCCACGGTATTGCCAAACCAGCTAGAGAGTTCCAGTGGCCCCCAGTCCCCCCATCATGGCCTACAAGGTCATGTGTCCCCCACCCGCCTGCCACACTGGCACCGCCCTCTCATCACCCCCACTCCGCCCCTAAACAGCTGCCTGCTTCTCACAGAGAACATCCTCCCCCCAGCTCTTGCCGTGGCTGATGCCTTCCCATCATCAAAGGGGCTTACATGCCCAGAGAAACCTTCTCTAACCCTGTCCTCAGGGGTGCACGCCACACTCCTCGGCACTCAGGTAACCTGTCTATTTCCTTCACACCAATTAGGCGCATCGGGAGAAACTCCATGTGTTTGTCTGTCTGTGCCCCTGACTAGAAAGCAAGCTTTATCAGTGAAGAGGGGGCTTGTCTGTTTTGTTTAATATTGTAGCTATAGTACCTGGCACATAGTAGGTGCTCAACTATATTTACTAAATGAATGGATGGGAGGATGGATACATGGGAGGATGGATGGGTAAATGGGAGGATAGATGGGTGGGTGGGTGGATGGGAGGGAGGGAGAGAAGGAGGGAAGATAGAAGGAAGGAAGGAAGGAAGGAAGGAAGGAAGGAAGGAAGGAAGGAAGGAAAAATGGATGGATGGATGGATGGATGGATGGGAGGATGGATGATGGGAGAATGGATGGATGGATGGATGGGAGGATGGATGGGTGGGAGAATGGATGGATGGATGGATGGATGGGAGGATGGATGGATGGGAGAATGGATGGATGAATAGATGGATGGGAGGATGAATGGATGGATGGATGGATGGATGGATGGATGGATGGATGGATGGATGAGAGGATGGATGGATGGGAGAATGGATGGATGGATGGGAAAATGGATGGATGAAGAGATGGATGGAAGGATGGATGGATGGATGGGAGAATGGATGGATGAATAGATGGATGGGAGGATGAATGGATGGATGGATGGATGGATGGATGGATGGATGGATGGATGAGAGGATGGATGGATGGGAGAATGGATGGGAGGATGGACGGGACCAGAAAAAGTCATGTCTGTGTATCACTGGGGACTAGAGAGGACCATAATGACCCTATAGAGGGGGATGCCCATCACATAAAAAAGATCTGACCCACCCCAGGGCAAGACAAATGGGATGACTGGACCAGCTCCATGCATCCTATGTCCACCTCCTGTCAATTCCCTCTCTTCCCTCAGACTACAGAGGCACATCCTGGTGACCTGGTGGGACCAAGTGCTCAGGACGAAAGGCAGAAGAGCCAGAAGGCTTTAATTCCTCTCACTCACTCACTCACTCACTCACTCACTTCTTTCACCTTTGGGGTTGGCATGACCACAGCTGGCTGCAGGGGACATGCTCAGGGGGTGCAGGGGAGGCTCCACTCAGGCAAGTCTGACCTGTGAGCTAAGGGTCGAGGAGAGGTCCTGTGGGGAGAAGGGCCGCAGGAACACACAGGACAGAAAGAGGGGGTGGCCTCCCCTGGCATCAGCTGTGTGGATCCCCATTCGGCCTGTATTCCCGGGCTACTCCACATCCCCTCAAGTAGCACCCCCATCAGAAAGGCCCGCATGTGTCCCCAAAGACGACACACACGTGGGTCACTGCAACAGTGATGAGCGATAGCAAAAGACCAGAACTAAACCATTGAACTGACTCATGAGCTGAAGACGAGTTAAATAAATTCTGGGATTCATTCTGGGGTGGCCGGATAGTGGCACGTGAGGCAGCCTTCGAAAAGAACCAGGCAGACCTCTGCGGACTGACACAGAACAATCTCCCAGGTATGCTAAACTAAATGATAAAAGGCTAGGTCACAGAGCATCGTGGTTTAAAAAGAGGGACAGAACACACATGCACCCTCAGACATGAGTCCATGCACCGGATACGTCATGAAGCCCCTCGACCTAGCCAGCCGCGACGACAGGGTCCGAGGGACAGAGAATCAGGACGAGAGGAGGCCTCCTTCCTCCTCATCTACTTCGATCCTGTTGATGCTGGTGCCATGAGTCTCTATCACTGCTCCCTTATCCCACCCAAAATGGCCAGTGTAGTAGTTTTTATTGCTCCTGAGGAAACCAAAACCAATGCTTAGGAAAGAGGACTGACCGCCAGCCTGTCCCCAGAGCATTCACAGCGCTACAGGCCTGTGCTGAGCACCTTCTGTGCTCAGTGACCCATTTCCTCCCCACAGCGGCCCCTGACACGGGCACTGGTGTCACCTCCTTTTCATGGATGAGGAAAGTCGAGCACAGAAGCGAGGAGACAGGCTCAAGGTCACAGCGGAGGGTTAAACCTCGGTCCCGAAAGATGTCCACTCAGAAGGTGACTTTATATAGAATAAGGGTCTTACAGACCTAACTACAGGTGTCTAGATGAATTCGTCCTGCATTTAGGGTGGGACCTAAATCGATGACCAGTGTCCTTAGTTATAAGAAAAGGAAGGAGGAGATAAGAGACACAGGGAGAAGGCCATGTGAAGGAGGAGACGGAGACTGGGGTGATGTGTCCACAAGCCACGGAGCACCAAGGGGTGCCTGCCACACCAGGAGCCAGGCACGGGCTGGACTCTCCTTCAGAGAACCAGCCCTGTGACACCTTGATTTCGGACCTCCAGCCCCAGAACTGGGAGTGAACAAATCCCTGCTGTTTGAAGCCACCAGTTTGTAGCCACCGTACTGTATACAGTCCTAGAAAATAAACACAGTCACACGCCAGGAAGCGGCAGGCTGGGACTCGAGGCCAGGGTCTGAAAGCACGACTTGAAAGCTCTTGCTTTTTACTATGGCCTTGCTTTGCCTTCCTCGGATAACCCACAATCGGGCACCAGTGGCTCTTCCTTCCAGGATGAAGACAGGGAGACAGCAACAGACCTTCCCTCTCCTTGCCACACTGAGGGACGGGAGTCGGGCAGTCGGTGGCACCCCTCCTGTAGGCGGGAAGCACGTGGAGAGGGGCCCGGTGCACTGACACAGCTCCTGGTACTGGAACTGAAGCCTCCCACTTCCACCCAGAGCAAACAGGAGAACAGTTAAAAACAGATTCTGGAACAGCCAAAGTGGGGAAAGTGTAGAAGAACCAAGACCCTGTAATCAGAACCAAGGCAGAGGGCGAACCCCTGGGGTGGCCCAGACGACCTCCTCTATCTTAAGGAACGGTTTTGAGACTGACAGATGGATGGGCTATCGTGATCCCTCTGCTTTGGGGAGAGGGAAAGGCTTTCCCAGTAGCTTTGGGAAGGCTGGGCCCAGAGCACACGCCCATGAGGTTTGTGGGGTCAGATGCTCGTCCTGCGGCCTTTCCTCGCAGGTCCCCAGGAGAGGGAGCAGGCTCCAGGGGAAGGCTTGGAGGCTGCCAGGGTGGCTCCACGCTGGGGACAGCTGAGGGACCTGTGGTTTGAGACATTCCCATCGGAAACACACCATCTCCAAGCGTGGGAAGCTCTGGGTACGGACAGGAGAAGGGCTCGGGGTGGGTACCGCTCGCTGACCCATTTGGAGCCCAGGAGCCCGATTTCTTGGGCTTGCTGCGTCCTTCCTGAGCCTGAGCTTGCATCTCGCACAAGAGAGCCGAGTGCTCTGAGTGTGCAAAGCGGTCCCCCAACCCAGTTCTTGCACACACTGTTTCTTCTGCCCAGAGCATCCTCTCCACTATTTCTCTTCCTACCCCATCCATCCTCTTTTTCTTTTTTTGCCAGCGAGGTAAAATTCCTGAACCAATAAACGAACCATGTAAAAGCAAACAATTCAGTGGTAGAAGGAACATTTAATTCCTCTATCCAGTACTGAAATATTCACGTCGGCCCCATATAAAGCCCTACACCCATTAAGCAGTCACCCTTCATTCCTCATTCCTCACAACCCTGGCAAACACCAATCAGCTTTCTGTCTCTCTCGATTCACCTATTCCAGACATTTCACACAAATACTATAACGTATGGCCTTCTGCGTCTGGCTGCTTTCACTGACCATGATGTTTTGGAGGTTTGTCCCTGTTACGTTTCAGAACTTCCTTCTTTTTTATGGTCGAATAACCGATCATGTGGATACACCACATTTTGGGTATCCATTCATCCACTGGTGATGGGCATTTGGGTTGTGTCTCTCAGGCTGGCTGTTGCTGTGAATATTGAAGCACCAGTTTTTGTTTGAGGACCTGTTCTCAATCCTTTTGAGTACATAACCTAATCTATTCGTGAAAGGTCATCTTTAGGGTCACCTCCTCGATGAGACTTTCTCTGACTCCATACCTCCCTAGAGCTAAGTTGGGAGCCTTTCTTCTGCCTGCCCCCTCTGGAGCTGCCACGGATGTGGCGTAAGTCATATACTGCCTAACTCTAAGGGGGACCACTGACCTTGGTCACTGTAGATCTGCAGACTTATAACAACAATCCCCCAGCAGATGGAGAAAAAATGGCTTTTTCTAAAGCTATAAACGTGCCATGTGGCCTAGTGGTGTCCCTGGTTCCCGTCATCCAATTGTTCCCTCCACTGTAGCACTGAAGCTCACTGAGACCACTGTTTAACCTCAGTACTTTTTAGGGAGGAAGCGTACAGATTATTTAAAATGGTAATGGATCATGTATCCACAATATAACAGGCAGAGTGTTTCTGTCCCATCCACCTCAGGAAAAATTATGTCACTTTACATTATTTATAAGAGCCAAAAAGTAACAGCAATAATAATGTCCAACTGGTAAATGGATAAACAAATGGGGGTTTACTCTCCACACAGTGGAGTATTACTCGGCCATGAAAAGGAATGAAGCACTGACACAGGGTGAACAGGGATGAACCTTAAGGACATTATGCTAACTGAAAGAAGCCAGACACAAAGGACCACGTGTATCATTCATCGTGTTTATACCCAGTGTCCAAAATAGGCAAATCTATATTAGATTTGTAGATTAGTAATGGCCTTTATTTGGGGGTGGAAATGAAAAGTGACTACTAATGAGCATAAGATTTCTTTTTGGGGTGGTAGAAATACAAAACTAGATTGCGGCGATGAGTGCATTACCCTGTAAATTCACAAATAACCAGTGAATTATAGAATTAAAATGGATTAAATTATGGTTTATAAATTAGACCATGATAAAGCTTTTTTAAAAAAGTATATTCATCTTGATTTCTGAATCAAGACTTCTGACTCCTTAAACTTCACACAGATCTACTAGCTTTCCAACAGTTACAAAACTGCTTGTAATGCTTGTCCTCTTAGCCCATGAGCTCCTGAAGGTCAAGGGCTGTGTCTGATCCCAGATCCCGGGAACAATGTTTGATGCATAGTCGGTCCTCAGTAAATGCCTGATTGCGCTCTCTCTCTCTCTCTCTCTCTCTCTCTGGCAACCGAGATAGAAGCAGTAGTAAACCCTTTTTCCTGTATTCACTTATTCACTCAGCAAACAAGTTGTGAGGCCCTACTGTGTGCGAGGAAACACAAAGTTCGCTGAGACCTACTCAGTCTCTGCTTTTGAGAGGCTTATGATCCAAGGTGGGAGTCAGACGAGCAACCTGGTGCCTGCAAGGTGTGAGCAGCGCTATGATGGCTATGTGCCCGAAGTGCTATAGAGGGAACGGCTGATCTGGATGCCCCCGAAGAAAGAGACAGGAAGTATTCCCAGCTGAGATGACAACGGGGCCAGCTCCAGAAGGACGCGTAGGAATCCCCAGGGAGAGACACTGAGGAGGCAGAGCATCCCAGGAAGAGGGCCTGGGATGGCAGGTCAGAGCTGGGGGAAGAACTGACAGATGTGAGAGCTGGAGCCCAGGGGTAGCCTGTAGCAGCGCCTCTGTCTGGCTCAGCCTCTCAGCCAAGAGGCCTGGGGCCTGTGTTATTTCACACCCCATCCCGAAACGTGCCTGCCTCCCTCCCCTCTCCTTCTCCCCAGACTGGGAGTCCGCCTTGGATGTGCAAGAGTCTGCATGCGGGCTGCCTGAGGCCCTCCCCCACAGCAGGCCCCAACTCTCAGGGGACTTCAGCTCCCCACAGAGCAGCTATTTCGGCCCAATCCCAAACACCAGCTCATGGTTTATGGCTGGGGAGCCAAAGGCCTGCGGGCTGACCAAAAAAGGAGAAAATCTGAACAGACTCGGGCTCGCTGCTTCTCTCCCTTCCTTTCTGTGCCAGGCTGCTGTGGGACCGGGCGAGAGAGAGTGAGAGAGGTGGCCAAGCTCATGTCCCTGCAGGCCAGCACAGAATGAAGGGCACAGCCTCCTCTGTGTGCAGAAAGTGACTCCCTACCTACTGCCTTGTCGGAGGGCAGATGCCAGAGTTCCAGACCCAAGGGCTGGGCCTCAACCATGGGCCCTTGACAGATGACAGATAACAGATGACACCTGCTGCGCCTGCCCTGCCCAGGTACTGTGCTCCCCACACACTGTCCAAATCAAAGGGGGCAGGCACAGGTATTACCCACATGGGACGAATGAGGGAACTGAGGCACAGGGAAGCTGGTGCACTGGCAGAGGTGCACTCTGACCACCGCCCTGTGGGGCAGGGCCCTTCTCTTCTCCCAGGCCTCCTCTCTCCACCCCCGTCCCCAAGCCTCTGCTAGGTAGGAAAAGATTCTGAGTAAGCAGAGACCCCAACAGGAACTTTTCAGACCCTCATGAGGCTCTGGCATCTTTAACAGCACAGCGGGCCAGTTTAGGCAGTTCTGGGGAAGGGAGGGCCAGTGCTCTGGTGGTCTGCTGGGCCTCAGCCTCACCTCCCACAGCCTCCCTCCTTGTCTCTGCACCGGTCCCACAGCCTCATGGATCCATCTCCACTCCCTTGTGAGGCCCAATGCCACCTACCAAGAAGGCCTCACCTGCCCTTGCAGCCGAGGACAGGCCCCTAGAGGTCCACCTTAAAGCTCCCCATGGACTCCCCGCCCCCATAGCACATAGTGATTAATAGCTGCCCTCTACCCATAGACTGTGCCCCTCCTCCAGCCGCCCCCACCACCACCAAAGTGGGCCCCGTGTAACGCTGTTGAATAAAAAAGGAACAAGGAGTCAGATTCGCTCTGGGGCCTGAGCATGTGTCTTCCACGAGGAACACGCCAAGTGTCAGCTGGAGCCTCTCAGATCCCCTCCCTGAAGCATGTCTGCCTCTTCAACTCAGTAAGTATTTACTGCTTATTTTAAAAGATGAATTTCCCTTAGCTCTCTCCCATCCACATGAGATACCTTTGATGGTCCATAAAGGCTCATCAGAATCAGATGGACCTTTACCCTTCCTTATTTCCTGCCAAAGAACATGAGCTTCTCAGGATGACTTTGAGCGCCAAACTGCTCCTCCCAGGGCCTTCACGAGGACCGAGCCAGACATAGAGAGCCGCCACCACCCCTCACCTCCATCTCCAAGAGGCAGAGACATGTGCAAGCAACCTGTCCCCTGTCTGGGGACCCACTGAAGGAATGCGGTCTATGGAGTGAAATGCCTCAGAGCTTCTTGGTTCCCGCCTTCAGGCCACTCAGAGCATTGGTTTCCTCACCAGGAAAATAGGAATAATAACCCACACCTTTTGAGGATGTGAAAATGATAAAATTTTGAGAACAGATATACAAAGAGCTTAAAAAGACCCATAGCACATAAAAGAGCTCAACAATTGCTGTTCTGATCATCACCGTTGCCATCGTCACTGTCATCTACAATAGGGAGCCAGTGAAGTGGTTACGGATGGCAGCAATTCTGTCCCAGGACGGCAGGGCTTTAGGCCAAGTTCAACCCTTGCCAATGATTAGGCCCACACCAGTCTCTTTGCCTTTGGGGGCCTCGGTTTCCTCATCTGATAAAAGCGGGGAACAGAACTACACTATCAACCACTCTGCCTCTGAGCGGAGACAAAACATTTCGAAGGCAGCCAGAGGTGATGTCTCCAGGTTTTTGTGCTTGGAGCTTCGGTTTCTTCAATCTGTCAAATGGGGAGGCTGACCTAGAGGGTGCCAGCGAGGGCCGAGCAATGTGGGCCCGAGCAGTGAGTCCAGTGGACATCAGTGCCCTTCCTCTCTGCTGAGTCTGTAGAGCCAGCCCCGCAGGGCCTGTGGACCACGACCAGGACCAGGACAGAGGGATACAGCTGAGTGTGGGAACTCTCAAAGCATAGTTTGGACACTCCCACCTCCCAAAGCCTCTTCAGCTTAGAGAGGGTTCAGCCAAAGCCTGAGCTGATAAAGGCCGGAGGACTATTTCTTTTTTTAATCCCCGGAGAGTGGCCATTTGGTGCTAATTAGGTGAGGACAAAACACTCCAGCCTCTGTCTTGAAAGGGTGACAAACCCTGATGGCTCCTCTCAGCAGATCAGAATGAAATCTTATCTGCCTTTCACACCCGCGGGACACATGGAGGGGTGGCGGGGATCCATTGGGGTTTCTGTCAGGAAAGCCAAAGTCAACCAACTCCAGCTCTGAGGGCTGAGCCTTCCACACCCTGAGACCTGCAGGAGCAAAGAGCCTTCCATGGGCTAGCAGAGCTGTGTATCAGCTTATTATCACCTACTGAACAGGCAACCCTTAGGCTTGGGAGTCAGATAAACCGAGTTCAAGTCTGGCTCTGACCTTCAGCAAGTTTATTTCTTGAGCCTCAGTTTCCTCAGCTATAAAATGGAGCTAATAATAGCACCTGCCTCCAGTGCCGGATTATCTGAGGAGTCATGTAAACACAGGCCCACAGGCACACACGCACAAAGGAAGGAGGGGAAAATAAAGAAACAGCTCAAAACCACTCAGTATTTTGCTATTTCCTAAAAACCATCAAGGTAAATGTAATAGGAAAAATTAAAACTTTGTTGGTTTTACTGACTCTATAATTTAGTGTTGTTTCTATTCTGGATTACATATGCAAGCACCATAATAGCTTTCGGGGCTTCATTTTAAAAGTCCTAATCCTATTCTGTCTGCCTTGTAGGTTTGTGTGAAGGTTTAATCGAGAATATTCCTGAAAAGCCCTGAGCATACAGGAAGCACACAATAAAATCCGCTAGCATCATTATCACTTCTTCGGAAAAGAAGGTATGAGAGAATTTCCATAGGATAGCGGGGTGGACACATGCATTTAGTGCTCCTCCCTCCCCAAACCTTACTAAAGTGACCGTAAAGGGATTTTTCAAAAACATGAACCAGATCAAATGAACAAGAGAGGAGGGGACAGCAACTCGACCCTGGAATCCAGAAAACATGATGAATGAGGACAGTCCCCAAAAAGGAGACGTCTAAGATGGAGGTGGGGACAGCTGAGAAGCAGCCCAATTTCACCACAGAAACCCCTGCCCCAGCCCAAACTTCAGTACCTGGGCTTCTGTTAGAGGGGGTGAAGGAGGACATGAAAACACAAGGACTGGTCAAAAGTCTGAGAAGCTGCTAAACACCCTGGGTATCTCCTATGCTCCCTGCAACTGGGTACGATCCCTTCCCACAGCCCACAGGAGGCGGCGGATTTAGTCTCTGGAGAGGGTGAAATGGAGAGCCTTTATCCTAGGGGGAGGCGGGCACCAGGGATAATATGGAAAGAAGGAGGATAATTTGCAAATTCATGCCACAGTTTGAAACCCTCAGCCTCTTCTTAACTAGACTCTCAAAATGATGGTAGACAGATCTTTACCCTCCAGACAGAAGACTGCACAAGTCTTCTCTGAAGAATCTGATCAGCCCAAAGAAAGATGACCGAAAGGTCTATCAGAAGTGCCCCCAATGGAAAGGCCCAACTCCATCATACTATAGCCAAGCTGGTCATCAGCAGCTCCTCCTGTAAGCACGGAGCTTCCATCACCTTTGTGGGGCCCATGGATGAAAGCAGGTGAATGGACAGCCAAGGATCACCAGACATCTGAAGAAAGCCACTAATGTGACAGACAGAAGTTACCAACAAACAGAAAAACATGCATTTTTGAAGGAAAAAGAGACTAGACCTGGAGAAGCATCTTCCAGAAAAAAAGGACATCATGTCACATGGAAAAAAAAATATTCAGAAAACAAAACAGAGTTCTAAGAAATTTTTTAAAAAATGATGCCAGAAATTAAAAACTCAATGGAAGGGTTATAAGATAAAGTTGAAGTAACCACCCAGAAAATAGAATGAAAAAGACCAGAGAAAGAGATGAAAATTATAAGAACGGTATGGGAGTTTCTTTATTGAAATAAGACTTCTAGAAAAACAGAGGACACTGAGAGAAATGAGTCATCACGGAAGCAATTCACAAAAATTTCCCAAATTTTAGGAGCATCAGTTTACAGATTAAGGGGATCCACTAAGTCTCTAGCTCAATGGGTGATAACAGACCCACAAAATATCCCATCATCGTGAACAGGGGGAGAAAGAAACGTTTAAAAGCTTCCAGAGAAGGAAAAAAACAAAACAAAACAGAAAACCCAAACTGGTCACACACGAAGGATTAAGAATCAGATTGCCTTCTGTCTTCACAAACATGAAGCTGAAGGCAGGCGGCAATGAAGCAACGCCTTAAAAGTTCTGATAGAAAGCTATTGCTAATTTAAAATTTTAAATCCAGCTAAACTATCCCTTATATATTAGAGAAGCATCAAGTCTTTAAGATATACAAGATCTCAATTTGCCTCATATACATCTTTTCTTGAGCAGTTACTAGGGAAGGTGTTTTATTCAAACAAAAGAGTAAACAAGGAAGAAGACATCAAACTAGGAAACAGAGACTCTGCCATGAGAGCATGAAGGGAATTCCAAGGATAAGGAAGATCCCGGATGGCAGCTACCTGACACCGGGGGTACCCAGGGCAGGTCACACAGCGCCAGTAGCCATCACCTTCAAGGAGGGGATATCAATAGGGTCCCCGATACACATCTGGACATATTAAAAGGCGGGTAACACATTTAGAAGGAGAACTGGGAGTAGAATTAGTGACTACGCAGAAAACCAAGTTTCAAAAACGGCAATTACTAACTTCGGGGAAAAGAACAAATTGTAAAGTAATCGTGAGACAGCAGAGCTCCGCTGTGAACAGCATCCACACAGTCATAATCATGTAAACTTGGAATGCAGACTTCATCAAAGTTAATATAAAACTATATTCGAAGTCTCTGAGGTGTGTGTGTGAGTGTGTGTGTCTGGAGGAGGCAGTAAGGGCAAAGCAAGGGGGCAAGTGAGCTAAATCCTCATCTTCTGTGATGAAAAATCAATAAGTAATGCCAAAAACAGAAAAAAATTGAGGTATCAGCAATATAATCAAGTTGTTTAGAGATTACAGAGGTAAAAACCAAAAAGTCAGTTAAAAGGGTTGATAATGGAGAAGGGGGGAATCAGAGAAGCAAAGGGCGCTGTTTCTTTAAGCAAGCCTTGAGGAATTATTTGACTTTAAACCACCTCCATGCACACCTTTAATAAAAACTAAAAAGGGAACAAGGAATCTTTCTAGACACAGACATGGAACACTCTAGCAAAGTGTGAAACAGTGCATATGGAATGCTGCCTGTGGAGGTGGAAAACATATGCATCCGCATAAATGTGCAAAAAATAAAATCTCTAGAAGGATACCTAATAAACTGGAAACCACGTGTGTCTCTGGAGAGGTGAACTAGGTGGGGGTCTGATGCACAAGGGCTAAAGGGAGAATTTTCACCTTTTTAATCTGAATCTCTCCAAAAGCAAACAAAAAAGCATGGGGAAATTTTAAACCACAAACACAATTTACACATACACATCTCTAAGATGCATTTCTGAAAGCCTGCTTCTCTCACCCCCTTCTCCCCCAAGGGGTTTGGTTCCCTTCTGGGAGGGGGTGTCCCAGTACGATGTCTTAGAAAGTCCCTCCCATATTCCCACCTCCCCTGAGGCAACAAAGGGCTGAGCCTGGAGCACTGAGCTCCCCACTGCAATCTGCAAGTGAGCATCCTCACACTGCTCCCACCATCCTCCGCGCTCATGCTTTTACTGTTCTCAGCGGGTGTACCACCCCAGCTCCCCTTTCTCATCTTAGTAAACCACCCTTCAAGGCTGGGAGAGCCCTGTCTGCTCAGACAACCAGCTCCACCGATCCTGACCCTGGTCGGTTCTTTTTCTTTAAACAACTAATAGTTCTTCATTCATTCATCAACGAACATTAACTAAGGGCTGCCACATGGCAGGTACCAGGGAATGTGCCGGAAAGACGATGATGAACAGGCAGACAAGGATGATGTTTGTGGGTCTTACAGAGTGGATGGGTCCTGGGGCACGTAAGAGTCCACATGACACTTTTTAAGTGTTTCATTCTACATTCAGCGAATGTGTTATCCATCCCACCCCAAACACATCTCTTTACGCCCCGTCGTGTCCCACAAAGGCCTTGAGAAGGAAGCCACAGCTCTGAGCTTTACTTCTCCAACACACAGAAAGCACAATGTGGATTTCCAGCCAGTAACTTTACGGCCTGGGACAGGGACATCCCTCAATGGAGTCACAAGCGGGGCCTATATACATGCCTTTGCCAGAACCAAATTCCCACTTTCTAGATAAAAAAAAAATTCTTTTTCCCCAGCTTACATTTTCTCCACTTTTTTCTGAGCTATTTTTCCACTGCAGCCTATCATCACAAGTCGGCCAGAACGCACTGAGTAATGAAAAATGAACGCATAATGTGGCAGCTGTTAATTACCGTTCAAACTAAATAAGAAGTTTATCATTCAAGAACCTCCAAAGGCATGATGTCAGTGGAAAGTTACATTCTTTTCCTATGTGTGCTCAAGGTTGTCATTTTTTCTTGAGGTTGAAAATGTGTCGACGTTTCTAAGTGATTTTCTGTTTCACTATGTAATTTTGTGTCAAAACATAGAGCCTAAAAGGAATGAAATGCCTTAATGCGGGGGTCCTTGCCGTCACGTGGAACATCACCCCACAGCTGGGAGGTTGTCCAGGGAGCAAGAGCTATCACAATGCAAAACGATGTGTCGTTGAGTCGACCACTTAGGAATCAGACCCCAAAGGCATCCATCCTACTCTGGTTTGTACCACCGCCTCCTGACCGACTCGGTGGTTCTGCCCTGCTGGACCCTGAATATCAACCTCCTCCATCGTGACACAAACACAAAACGCAGCAGCTGATCTGCAAAAACTGTCCATTTCCCTGAAGGTGAAGCATGTTACAGGCAATGAGCTTGGAAAAGCCATGAAATAGCCAGGTGGGCTCACAACTGGATGCCACAGAAACCTTGAAAAATAACACACTGGGGCCTGCGAGAGACTGTGCGGACACCGAAGAAATAAAAGGCAACTCTGGGAAAACTGGTGACCCCTCCTGTAAGTCAGTAAAAATTTTCCTCTACCCCAGGCTGCAGAAATCAAGAGTGACATGAAGAAGGCCGTACTATGCCCTCACATGATTTTGTCCAGGAAAAAAGGCCAAAGAAAACAAAACAATAACAACAAAAAAAACCCAACCCTGAATTAATTAATTTTATACTCAATCTAAGGATTAGCATCTACTTGCAATGACAACCAAACTTCTACTGCATGGAAGATGAAATAAACCTGTGTTCACAATTTGCAACGTCCTTTTTCAAGCCCAGTCAAAACTCCACCCCCCCCCCACCTTACTATCAATAGTAAAACTTTGGTCCCTATTTTAAGTGATCTTTTTTTGCTGGAACCAGTTATTTTCAGATCGTCCAAATCTCCTTCGCCTCATGCCATTAAGCTCAGAGTATGAAAGGCTGCATAGCAAGGATGTTAAGGGAGGTGATCTCCGGGAGACAGGATTATAGGTAGACCCTCTTTTGCTTAAATACATATTTTTATTTTTCAGAATGAACATATAATATTAAGTTTTTTAAAAGTTACACATATATATTTTAAGAGCACGGTGACAGTGCTTCCCTGTCACTCCCCAACCTCTGTTTTACTAATGAAATTTCATTTCATTCTGGGATTGAGATAAAATGTGCTTTGCTGGAGCTCCCTCAGCTCTAGGAAAGAACCAGGAGTAGTCCAAACCAACCATGAACGTCTAAGTCTTGCCCATGACTGGTTTAGGGGTTGACATGGGACCAAGTTTTAGCCAACGAGACATAGGAGTTTCTGATTGAGAGGGAGAGAGAGAGGGAGAGAGGGAGGGAGAAAGAGAATAGGAAAAGGCCTTAACCCTCCTCTTCCTCCATGCTTTTGGATATTATCACACGAGGATGTGATGCCTAGAGCTACGGCTGCCACCTTGTAACCATGAGGAAGCCGCCAAGAAAATTCCAGAGAAGTCTGTCTTGGAGCTGCTGAATTAATCCTGAAATCATCCTTGTTCAGACTTCTTGTCGTGCGAGGTAATAAATTCCCATCGCTTAAGCCACTTGGATTGGTTGCTATGCTTCGTGCAACCCAAAGCACCCCAAATGAGGTAACTGTGCGATGTTCAGCTTCACAGAGGTGTGTGAACCACCATTTTATAGTTTTCCATCAAGGGAGACCACTACTACTACTACTACTACTAATAATAATAATAATAAATATTAATATATTATTATTATTATATTTATTTGTTTGTTTGTTTGTTTGTTTTTATTTTTTTTGGCAAAGACACATACCTATCTCCAAGAGCCATCACTGTATGACCTGAGATTGTGTCTCTACAACCCTCCTTGCAAGGCTCCATCTTCTGGTCTTCAGAGTAATAGAGTGGTCCAGCTTGGGTCATACCCGTGGGCTCTGGCTAACTCTGTCAGTAACTTGGGGCGCTTGTACCTGAGGCCCTCTACCTCGGAGGGAATCTCCTAGGCACACCTGGATCCCTGCTCAGGAGTTCCCGATCGGGAATCCTTGATTCCCAACTGAGAACTCAGGGTCCCAGAGGTTGCAAAGTCAAACCCAGGGGCTGGGTAGTTAACACGGATGAGCACACCAGGCCAAGTGAGGACTGGGGAACTGCAGCACTCGCAACCCCTCCAAAGTGGCCACTGACATGTGAGGACACAGGCCCAGTGCTGCCAGATGTTCTGATATTTCCTAAACAACCCAGAAATCTGGATTTTTTTTTTTTTTTAGCTACCATCTCCCAATGTTTACAAGCTGGTGACTCATTCGGGTGTCCCTAAAACTCCACGTGGACCACACCAAACTTATCTGAGAGCTGGATCCAGCCTCCCAGCTGCCCATCTCTGGACCGTTCACACTGGACAGTCGTGTTAACACTGGTGGACAGCTTTAAAACTGCCTTTTCTGTTCCCTTTTACTACGTGCAAGGACAGCAGAACCACACCACGCCACTCCCCAAAGGTGGATGACACCGGGCTGGGTGCTGCCCTTTTCACTGTGTACCCAGGAACACGTGATGAAGAAAGCAGGTGCTCAACCCTGCTGAGGCCAAGGGACTTGCTGAGAGGGGACCGCATGCCTTGAACAGGAAAAGCTCAGTTTACAGATGTCCCCGTTTCTCTGTCTCGGCTGCGTTGGCTAGGACTTCTAGTTCGATACTGAATAGGGGTAGTGAGGGGGACGGCCTTACCTTGTTGCTCGTCTTAGGGGGGAAGCACTGACTTTCACTACGAAGTATGCCGTTAGACGTAGGCCTTTTGTAGAGGTCTTTGGTCAGGTTGATGAAGTTCCCCTCTATTCCCAGTTTTCTGAGAATTTTGATCATGAACGGACTTGACTTTTGTCAAGTGCTTTCTCTGCACCGATTAATATGGTTATGATTTTTTTTTCTTCTTTACACTGTTATATTGATTGATTTTGGGATAACGAACCAGCCTTGCATCCCTGCGAAAGTTCCACTTGGGCATGGCCTGGGTTTCCAGACACTTCAGAGACGCAGTTGCCTCTGTTCCAAAGTTAATAATTTTTATTTTAATAAGTATATATTCTTTTCCATGTGCATTAGAAAAGAAGATGTAGCTGTCATGTCCAACATCTGAAACCATGCACGATGACATCCCAGCTCACCTTTAGTGAGGTTTTACTACGTTCTGGACATTGTTCTAAGCACTTTATACACAATAGTTCATTCAGTCTTCATATCAGCCCTGGATGGTAGGTCACAGCTATTATAATCCTCTCTTACAATTAAGAAAACAGACGCACAGAGAGGGTAATTAGCTTGCTCAGGGTCACACAGCGAGTGAGAGGCAGGGCTGGGATGTGAACACGGGCAATCCTGTCCTAGGATTTACACTCTCAACCAACACAGGGCACTACCGTTTTTTGCTTGGTCTGAAATAGATTCTGGGGGAGGCGGCTTCTAAGAAAAATATTAAGTTAATGATATAAGGATGTAATTGAGATGAGGTTTAGTAATAGGAAAAACTGGTGTCAGAATAGCAGTTACTCTGGGGAGTGCTGAAGAGGTGTTACAGGGAATAAGGTGTGAGGAAACATTCTGGAAATATTTTACACCTCGGTCTGGGGGGTGATTATACGATTGTAGGCATGTAAAAATTAATTTGGGGCTGGATACTTTAAACTGGCATACTTTACGCGCTCTATCATGTTTTGCCTCCATGAAACTTAATAATAATAATAATAATGATAATGATAATTAATAATAATAATAATAATAATAATACATAAACATGGAAGGAACATGCGAAGGCTTTTAGTTTGGGAAAGCCTGCGTTACAGCCTTCACAGCAAGCTGCAAGATGGATACTATCACTCCCTTTTAATGGATGAAGAAACAGGCTGGAGGGGAGAAGACACCTGCCCCCAATCTCACAAGGAGTGAGAGACGATCGGTTGCAAAGCCAGAGCTGGCTCAGCCCCGGGTCTGGTGCCACCCTCTTCCCTTCCGAGGTGACAGCGCTGTACCACTTCCAGACAGCTGGCCGGGCCTGGCCTCGGGCAGCCAGAGGCGCTGGAGCTGGAGAGGGCCCATGCCCGTATTTGCCCAGGCTCTCCGCTCTCCCTCACCCTCCCGGGGCCGCAAACACAGATGTTCAGCTGGCTTTTTCCCTTTTTCAGTCACAGCTCTCCTGTCGCCCAGAACCGCCTGCCAAACTCCACATTCTTGGCGAGAACTGTAGGCGGGCAGGACCAGAGGGGTCTGGGCACGGCAAGCAGGCTCCAGAGGTGGCCCTAAGACCCTCGGGGGGCTCCCCAAGGGCACTCCCCAGCTGGAGAAGCCCCGGCCAGGCCTCCCATGTGCCCATCGCAGGCCCCGCGCACCCCCAGGCCGGCTCACCTTGCAGCATGCTCCGGTAGGCTGTGTCCGCGATGGCATAGATGTGGGGTGGCATCTCGTGCCTCTTCTTGCCCTTGTACATTTCGACGATCTTCTCCGAGTAGATGGGCAGTTGCTTGTAGGGATTGATCACCACGCAGAAGAGGCCGGAGTACGTCTGCCAAACGGAGAACCCAAGCTTACTTACTTCCAGAATGTGCCAGGGAGGGGAGCTCGGGTGCCCTGCCCATGGGACCCCGGCATGCTAATGCCCATCACAGCCTGCAGTGACTCGGGCCACTGTGGACATCTTCCTGCTCCATCCTCACGGTAGCCCTGTCGGACAGAGGCACTCATATTCTCACTCCAGAGATGGGGAAACTGAGGCTCAGAGACCCAGTGGGAGCCCCTTGGCATTACTGATATGCCATGTGTGAGGGGAGAGAAGGGACAGGACTGGCCTTCCAGGCCACCTACGTCACGGTGTATAACTGTGTGTTTACATCAGCTCTGGGTTCAGAGCCCAGCGCCACTCCTACCTGTCGCTTCACCTCCCTGAGCCTCTAGGGCTTGAATAACAGCTACTGGGCACGTCCTACGTGCTGGCCACGGAGCTAAACGCCTCACTGACATCCCCTTATTTGATCTTCGTATCTCTCCTGTGACAGTGAGGCCACAATTCTCTGCTGCCCATTTGACAGGTGCGGACACTGAGGCTTGGTGAAGTCGTCACCAGGCCACACAGCTGGTGGGAAATTCAGAACTCGAAATTACAACCGTTTACCCCAGACCTCATACTCTTGACCATGAACCAAGTACCCACCGTCTATAGGACAAGGATAAACACGATTGTCCCTAGAAAGGAACAGTACTGACACCTGCTCCAACACGGATGACCCCAGAAAGCCTCATGCTGAATGACAGAAGCCAGTCACGAAAGGCGACATATCCTAAGGTGCCATTTATGTGAAATGCCCAGAACGGACAAACCCACAGACAGGAGACAGACCGCTGGTCTCCAGGGACTGGAGGGAGTGGGGTGTGGCTGCTGACGGGTACCGAGTTCCCTTTCGGGGTCATGAGAGCTTCTAGGACTAGACAGTGGTGACAGTTGCCCTGCATTGTGAGTGTGCTCAGTGCCCCCCAACCGTATCCTTTACATTGGATTTCTAGGCCACTTATGCTATATTTTATAACTTTTTTAAATAGTGTGCTTTATTAGATGGATTTTATCATAATTAAAAAAAATAATAGTCGTCCTGCCTTACCAAGTTCCTGGAGCATCAGAACAGGGAAAGGGGTGGGCAGGCACTCTGCAAGCCCCACCCCATCTGTGCCCCTGGGAGGCGCTGCTATCGCTGTCATTACCATGCCCTGCCGTACATCAGTGTTGCCCAGGGGTCGAGGTCACAGCTCAGGCGACAGGCTCTAACATGTCCCTCAGGAACCGTTTTCCCCAAATGACAGTGTCAGCACCGCCCAAGGCTCTGATGGCCACAGACGATGTCTCCCCTCCAGCTCCCCGAGAAGTGGCTAAAGGGAGAGGAGTAGATGGTCCACCTCTGGGTCATGCTCGGACCTAACACAAGAGGCTGACCGACCGATGCCCGTCGCACAGAAAAGGAAACGACCAACCACTGGTCCATTGACTCATTCATTCATTCATTCATTCATTCATTCAATGTCCTAGACACTGTGCAAGGTGCTGGGGTTACAGTAGAGACCAAAAACTCCAGGCCCTGCCCTCGAAGGACTTTCAGTCACTTCTTCGGCTGACTGGAGAGTAGGTGGGGTCCCTCCAGGGCTCAATCTAAGGGACAACAGCTTGTGATGGGCCCGGAAGGGGGTGGATGGCATTCTTCTAAAGGTGCAGGACCTGTGGGGGAAGAAGGGAATACTTCCCACCTTTCCCCTAAAAAAGGGCAGGAGTGAAGTTGACATAAGGCCTGTCTAAACATCCATCGGCCATGAATGAGCACCTACTGTGCACCAGGTCTACGCTAGATGCTGGAGAGCAGTGGATCAGCAACAGCCTCTGCCTCAAACAGCCCCACAGATCAGAAGGGGGATGAGGACACTTTAAAGTAACATCAGAAGAACAAGGATGGGGCCCCAAGGATTAGGGCTGAACAAAGCAGAGAGGGCCTAAGCCATGTTGGGGGTGCTCAGAAACACTTCCTGGGGGAGGGGCTCCCTGCACCGAGTCTTAACAGACAAGAAGGTGCTCACCAGCTCAGGGGCCGGCAAAGGCACAGACGCAAAATAAAATAAAATAAAATAAGTTGGAGTCAGGGAAGGGGAGACATGTGCAGGGGAACTGCAAGCAGTTTGGTGCTGCTCGTGCCTTAAGGAAGAGAAAAGTGATGGTTTGGGGGGTGGTGCCCCGCAGAGGTAAATGGGGGGTGGGGGCAGGACCCACACCCAGCCATATGGGTTGGTCCCCTCCCGTCCAGCCAGCAAACACCAGCCACAAGTGCCCCGAAGGCAGGCAGGTCTTTCTTCCTCCTCTTCAGTCCCCATACCCAGGCCTTGGCATACAGCAGGTGCACACTGCAGGCAGGCTTGCTAATTGAATGCCGGAAGGGCAAGTGAGCTACAAAGCTTCCCGGAGCAGGGGCAGGAGTGCTGCCTTGTCTCTGTGACTGGGGCCTTGCATTGGGCCAGCACACAGTAGGTACGCAGCACACGTCTGTTGAGAGGGTGGCGCGTGTCCAGTTCACCTGGGTCCTGGTCCCCAGCATGCGGCCCCCTGTGGGGCGTGTGCCAGGACACGATGGACGGGTTGAACGAAGGTCAAGGATGCCCTAGGTCTCCTTCAGCCCCACCTCTGCGCCTTCCAGGGCCACACCCGCTGCTGCTGCCGTGACTGTTTTAGGATGTGGGCATCCTTTACAGCCCGAACTACACCCCCCTGCCAAGCCTTTGACTGGGAGACAGGAAAGGGCAGTGGTTAAGGATACAGAATTGAGTGCTGGGGGTTGGGGGACTGGGTTTAAACCTTCCTTCTGCTGCTTCCTTCTGGGCAAGTGCCTCAACCTCTCTGAGCCTCCACCTCGTCTGACGAATGGGAGGGGGTGAACGTGTGTGAAAGCGGCTCCTTCATGAGTTCGCTGTAACCTACAAAGATGACACTTGTGAGGCATTTAGCACGGTGCCTGGCACATGCCAGGTGCTCAGTAGATGATGACACATGTCGTTCCCCCTACCCAGAACACTCCTCACCCCGATCTCCCCAGAGCCATTCCATCTCCCCTTCCAGGGCTCAGCCTAAAGTCACTTCTGGACTCTAAGCCACACACTGTCGTATCTCCAGCACCCGGGACAGGGTCGTCACATGGCAGACACTCAGTAAATATCTGCTGGAAGGATCGGATAAAAGGAAAAAGGAAGGCACGCGTGGCCTTCCCGACTCCATCTCCAGAACCGTTACTTCCCCCCTGTTTGCTAGGACGCCTCCTGGAGCTGTGCAAACAGCAGGCACTTAATCCATGCTTCCAAACAGATCAAATCTCTGTTCGGTGCAGCACACCCTTCTGGGGTCCAGGGCCCCAGAGGAAGGACCGGGCAGGGAGCAGCATGTCTTCATGGGGCAGCGGGGCTTCAGAGTCTGGAGGCTCCATCTCCGTCGTTCAACCTTGCTTAATGTCACCTGCCTGGTCCCCCTTGGCTGTGCTTCTCCCTCCAGGACCCCACAAGCCTTTCTCCAGCTGGTCAACTTCAGAGGTTTCAGCACCCCCAAGCCCCTGCCCCAGCCAGCATCTCAGGGCCCTGTGCCACCACCAGCAAGCAGGTCCCAGCCACGGGCCCAGGGTTTCCCTCTTGTGACCGTATTAGGAAGCGACTCCGGCTTTTCCCTGGCACTTTATATGGTCAGTCCTGCAGCCCACAGCTCTGGCAGAAAAGGGGAAGACGGACAGACTCCGGCTTTAAGTCGCACGGGCCTCAGTGGGACCTCGGCACTGCCCTCAGTACCTGTGTGACCTGCGTTAAGTAGCCAAACCTCCCGAGCCGACTCCCCCCATCTAGAAAATGAGGGATAACTCTATCCATCAAGTCGAAACTCGCTGTCACAGCTTTCTGAACATCTGTCTACAGACACGGTCCACCAAGGAGGGCTGCGGCCTTGATTTTAACAGCAGAAAAGACTAGAAACCACCTCAATGTCCATCCATGGGGGACCAGCTCAATAATTCCGGCATGCTGCTGCTACAAGGAACACATACACACTCACCCACGTTTTATTGGTACCAATGTACCTACATTTGCCTGCATATATGTATAAATTATTGCTGGAAAGCTAAATAAGAAACTGGTGAGCACAGTTTCTCTAAGGAGGGGAGGTGGAAGGTGAGGGATGGGGATAGAAGGGAAAGTTCTAAATACTTTTATGTACTATTTTATTTCACATTTGGACATAGTAACTATTCAAACCATGTTTCAAGTCTGACTAGAAAGTATGAACAGTCACAGAAATGGTTAAGTGCAAAAAGCAAGCTCCGTGGGGAGATCGGGGAGGGTTCTATCTGTTACATGCGTCCATATTGGGGAAAAGGGGGTACCCTGGCCCTTTATGACGTTCCTTTTAAAATATTCTCTTGTCGTCTTTGCATGGAGAGCCTTGTGTTATTGGGAAGGTTCTCGGAGGACATAATGATCTGGAAGGTCTAGACAGCTGGTCCAAAGGGTGGCCTCCAGTTCTCTCTTCTTCCCAGCCTCCAGGACCCTCTGGCCCCCAGGAGGTCTCTGCTCACAGCCTACTCCCCGTGCCCTCAGGCAGACACTCCTTCCAGAGAAGGCTAGGATCTCTGGGCCGGGTGTCTGAGATGAAAACATCGTCATCACCTGCTGGAGTTGGGAAGGAAGGCCTCTCCGTACCCCTGGTCTTCCCAGAACAAGAGAATCAGAACCGAGAATACATCCTTTTGGGTCTGTGGGTGGGCAATTTGGGCTTGGAGGCCCAACGCACAGGAAGGCACTTCCCCCTTTGCTCTGGACCATGTTCCCAGTCCCAGGGGCTCAGTGCAGGGTGGAAGGTCCAGCTGTCTACAGGGACCAAGCAGGTGAGATGGGAGTGAAGGGGGTCAGGTGTGCGGGGAAACAAACAGGCACAGGGATCGGTGGCCACCAACACTCAGCCCCAGGGCATGGGAGACGGCAGGGAGTGGTGGGACCTGTAGAAAAACAGCACACACACAGCCCATCTAACAGGGACCTGTCGCCTAGCAACCTGGGTCCAGGGTACCAGGGCCTCTGCTTTTTCAAGCAATGCCAGAAACAGAGATTTTCTTTGCTTTTTAACATGTTGAATTAACTTTTATAGAAGCACCCACTTGGCCAACAGCATGCAGTCTCTGGCTTAGCACCTAGTACGTGCTCAAGAAATCACAAGGAAAGGTTAGAGTCCTTCCTTCTGTGTGCTGAAAGCTTGGCCCCATGGTCCCATGCCTACCTGCCCCAGCCCAGACCTATTACCTCCTGCTCCAAACCTCCTGTCAACCTAGGTCCCTTTACCATCCTAAGTTGTCACCCCAGCCTGGAGGCAAAAATGGGGCTAAGTAACAGTACCTCTCTCTTACCTAACAGGAATGGTGGGAATAAAAATGTCAGCATCAACTCGTAACTAGTAAATTTGAAGTGAATAGTGGCTGCCATCATTGTCCTGTGGGCAACGAGGCTCCTCTGGGAGTCTAATGAAAGCTAAGACCCTCTCTGCCCAGTAAGAAATGCACGTAGGCACACTTTCCCTTAAATCTCAGGAGACTGACCAAGTCCCCGGCGCCTCTTTATGGGTGCCGAGTTGAGATCCCGTGTTTTAGGAAGGATACCTAAACACTGGTTGAGAGGGCAGGGCTCATGCTAAGTGTACAACTATCGGCACCATGTAGTACAGAGGTTTATTCATCCGACATAACACATTTTAGGGCCCTTGATTGCAACTCCCCATTCCCCTCTCTGCCAGCCCCTGGCCACCACATCCCACCCTCCGATTCCCTGAGTTTGCCTATTTTAGATACCTCACGTCATTGGGATCGTGCAGCATGTGTCTGTCCCATGTCTGACTTGTTTTGCTCATCATCATGTCCTCCCATTTGGCAAGATTTTCCTTTTTTAAAGCTGTGTAATATTCCATTGGGTGGATATACCATCTCTTCTTTATCCATTCATGATTTCCGAGCCTGTCACATTTGCACCTAGTTCGTGGGTGTCTTATATTCCTCCCCTTAATAATAAAGCCTCAAAGCCAGGACTGGGCCTTGTGACTCGTCAGCACCCCACAGAGAGGGAAGGAGAGTGAAGAACACATGTGTCTGACAGTCGGACAAGCCAGAGTCGGATCCAGGTCCCTTCCCAGGCCAAGTCGTGTCACCTCTCTGCCCCGGTCACTGCGTGTGCAGGGTGGGATATAAGTTCTGCTCTCACCAGTGTTGTAAGGGACACGATGGCCTGGAGAGGACTTGGGATGGTACCAGTACAGGCGAGGACACACCTTCACGGAGCTCCCTCCACCTGAGACCTTAGTCCCATCCCCAGGAGCCCACAGCTACATGGTCAAGCCTTGCAGAACGGAGGGGAAAGGCCAGCAAGGCCAGCTGTCTGGGCATCATCTGCCACCCGCTTGTGCACACGGGCCATGCCTTCTGCTCTCACACGCTGGCACAGTAACTTGCTCTGCCCCCCATTCTCCTTCTTTATCTCTTCGTCATGGACAACAGTTTCTATTTAAGTGACTAAATGGACCAGAAAGGATCGAGACGGGAGCAGGCGCGTGGTCACAAGGGTGAAAGGCTTTTCGACTAATCTGTGTGGAGAAGCATAAAGGAATTGGAAGCTTTGATGCCTTTTTAAGCTGCTATCAGAAGACGTTTTGAGTCTCGGGACCTTCATAAGCCCCTCGTTTTTTGTTTTGTTTTTTTTTTTTTTTTTTCTGGTTTCTATTTTGGGTTCAAAGACCATGTCAGAAGACCGCAGGTGAGATTCATGCAGTGGCCCATCCTTGACCTCCCTTGATGGCGAGGACACGGCTTAGAATGACGACCTGGTCCCAAAAGGAACCCAGTTTTCTCTCCAGCTCCTTGCAGGCTAGCATCCTTAGATAGGACAGCCACAGGTTGATAATATCTCCATTCGAGGGGTGCCCTGGACAATAGGGACTATTCCTTAAGGAAGCAAAGATGGCCTTTAGCACTTTGAACCTCAGTTTGCTCACCTGAAAAATGGGACAAGCACACCTCTTCGGTGGCTGTTGTACTAAGTGAGGGAAAGCATGGCCAAGTAGAGAACCTGGCTTCGAGGAGCCGTTTATGGAATTCTGAGCTGCTTCCCTGTTTTCCCTGGGCTCTTAAGAAAAGCCCCTGAAGGCCCTTCCGAACTACCCATCAGAAGAAAGAATAATCGATAGATTACATCATTCTTAAAAGAGTATTCTGGGGTGGGGGCGGTTGGGACTGAGATGTGGGATGCTAAGCACTGATTTGTACGTGGAAAAGAGAGCAGGTCGCTGACCTACGCGCACTGGCTTTTAAACATGCAAACACGCACCATTCTCACCATGCGACACCGACAACGCACCTACACCCCATCAGCTGTCATCTCTGGGGGAGGACCGATTTTGTGTTTGCTATGCTTTCCTACGTTTCCCAAGTCTTCTGGAAGGAATGGGTCTTATTTTCCTAATTAGGAAAAAAAATCTGCAGGACAGTTTTAGAGACGACAAAGGGCTTTTTGTAATTTCCACGTGGCCAAACGTACAGGGAAGGACCAGACGGCACAACGACAGAAGTGCCTGTTTCCACGAGTTTGCAAAAACGCCAAGAACGTCCGACTGGTAATAACAAACCTGACCCTAACAGCAACAAAACCAACCATAAGACCTAGCATTTGGAGCACTTACAAGGTGCCAGGAGGCGTGTCAACTACTTTATTTTTAGAGTAACCACTCTGTGAGGCTGGTGCTGGGTTTGCGTCCACTTAACGGAGAAGGAAAAGGAATTTCAGAGAAATTAGGTAACTTGCCCAAGGGGTCAGCATGCCTTTTCTGAGAGGCAAGGCAAAGACTGGGCCTGGGGGACTCCTGGCCCCCGAGCCTGGCATCATTAGGCTACCACATCCCTCTACACCCTGGAGAGTTGGTCCAACCCCACAAAGGATCTGTGCCTCCCCCAGTCACAGCCCCCCATCATCCGTCTAGTCCAGGCTGTCCAACGGAACTTTCTATGATGATGGAAACGCTCTGCACCTGTGCTGTCTCATACGGCAGTGTGGCTGTTGGGCACTTGACATGTGGCCAGCACAGCTGAAGAAATGGATTTTTAAGTATTGATTTTTAATTAATGTACCTCTAAACTGTTAGCCAGTGGCTGCCATGTAGGACGGTGATGCTCTAGTCCTCTCTGATCTACGCAGTCGACCCAAGGAAGTCCAGGTCCATCCGGGCCATCCCCATGGGTGACAGGGATGGCCTCACAGAACCAGATCTTCACGTCTCCCGGCTGGCTGTCAGGATGGACCCGCCTTCCGAAGGAGGTTAAGGGCTCTTTATTTCCAAGATGGAGAAAGAGCAGGGGACTCCTTCATTGAAGTCTATTGAGTATTTACAACGTGCCTTGGTGCTTAGCATATGTGATCCCATAGGATCTTTGCAATCACGTGGGGGTGGTGAGCATTCCCATTTCACAGATGGGAACACTGAGTCTTCGGGAGGTGAGAGAACCTGTTCAATGCCCCAGCGCTAGGGAGGGCAGGACCGAGATTGGAACCCAGGTCTGAATGATTCCATTTTACCACGTAGCCACCTTCAGTGAGACCTTCAGCATCCCAACCTGAACACATGTCTAAACCTCACCCTTCCCTTAGGGTGCAGGAGGACAGGAAGGAGGGACCGGCCACCCCAAGATACTCACGTAGATGAGTCCTGAGAAGTATCTCTCTCTCAGGTTGTGCAGCACCGAGGCTTCGTTGAGGCACGTCAGCTCGGCCATGTCCTCCACCTTGGAGAACTTGGGCGGGTTCATCTTCTGGATGTCATCTTTGCCAACTGTCACCTTCTTGCCGTTCTCCACCAGCTCCACGATCACCTCATCCCCCTTCTCCTCCTTGATGCTGGCCGCCTCGAAGCCCTGCTTCTCCGAGGGAATCCACACCAGCTTCTTGGCGGCCCAGTCAGCCTGGGCCACTGGGCTGTTGAAGTTTTTGTCCACAAAGAGGAATTTCTCATCTTCACTAAGCTGGCCTTTCTGTGCCATGGTGCCTGGTTGGTCCCCTGTGGAATAAGGCGACAGGGTCAGAATCAGGCCAGGACCGAGAGCTGAAGACAGACGAAGGCCTCACCTCACCACGATTGGGAAGGAGGTCTACAGAGACGTTCCACAAAGGACAAGGGTGTCCCCTGCAGTACTGTTTATGCCATGAAAGAATGGAAATAACCTAAAGGCCCTGCAGGAAAGGATCTGCATCACTGCCTACTGTCCATCATCATGGCATTGGATATGCAACACAATGAACAACTACCCAGGGGTTAAGAAGCAAAAAGTATGTCTATGTGTTGACATAGAAAGATATCAAAGTCTTACTGTTTCCTGTAAAAATAAAAAGGGGTTAAACTAGAGTTCCCATATGATCCAACTATTCTATTCCTAGGTATCTACGCAAGAGAAATGAAAACATACACCCACACTAGAACTCGAATGGGAATGTTCATAGAAGCACTATCTGCGATAGCCAAAAGTGTAAAAAACCCCAGATGTCCATCAACAGATGAATGGATAAAAGGTGACATATCCATGCAATGGAATATTACTCAGCCATAAAAAGGAATGACGTGCTCACATGTATGGGAACATGGATGACTCTGGAAATATTATTCTAAGTGGAAAAAATCCAGTCACAAGGGGCCACCCACTGTATGATTGCATTTATAGAAAGTGTCCCAGAATAGGCAAATCCACAGAGACAGAAAGTAGATTAGTGGTTACCTACGGCTGAGAGGGAACTAGAGGGTGACACCTAAGGGGTGCAGAATTTCTTTTCTGGGGTAATGAAAATGTTCTGGAATTTACTGTAGCAATGAATGTATAACTCTAGGAATATGCTAAAAGCCACTGAACCGTACAATTTAATTGGGGGAATTGTGTGGTATGTGAATTCTCTCTCAATAAAGCCTTCTAGAAAATGGAATAAAAGGGGAGATGGTAAAACAGTAGGTATAAGATTGCATTTTATTTAAAATATTGAGAATCACATAGGCAAAATAACTGGAGAAATGTGCACTTACTGAGCACAGTAATAAAGAAATTTTTATTTTCTATTATTTTTTTCCAATTTTTCAATTGTGGTAAAATACATGAAACATAAAATTTAGTGTCTTAACCATTTCTAAGTGTACAGTCAGTGGTATTAAGTACATGCACACTGCTGTGTAACCATCACCACCAACCATCTCTGGAACTCTTTTAACTCTGCACCCACTAAACGCTAACTCCCGGTCTCCCCTCTCCCCAGGCCCTGGCGACCACCACCCTCCTTTCTGTCTGTGTGGATCTGCCTATTCTGGGACACTTTATGTGACTACTCTAAGTACCATGTACAAGTGGAATCATACAGTATTTGTCTTCTTGTGAGTGGCTATTTCACTCAGCATCACGACTTCAAGGTTCACCCTCGTTGTCGCATGGGTGGCCTGTTGTATGGATTGACTACACTTCATCCATCTGGAAGTATCTATTCACCACTGAGGGACACTTGGGTCACGTCTACATTTTAGGTGTTGTGACTAACGCTACTCTGAACATGGGTGTACTCTCCATTATGTATTTTTATATTTGTATTTTTTACAATTTTTTGTTAAATGTATGAACAAAAATAGATATTTTTACTAAGATCTTCAAATAGCCAATACACATAAGAAAAAGATGTTCAATCACACTGGTATGTGAAGAAATGCAAGTTAAAGCAATGAGGTATTGACCTCCACCCATCAGCTTGGCTAAAATGGAAACCATTGATAATACCCAATGTTGTCAAGCGCGTAGGGGCCAGGCCTCTGCACCCTCCACTCGTAGGATGGAAGGGCCTTAAAAATCTATGCGGACCCCTCGACCTGCAATTGCATTTCTAAAAATTTAGCCAAGGAAACAGGAATGTGCACTGCACTGCTGTTTGGAACTGCCAAAGCTGCAAGCAATCTCAGTGGCCTTGAGTAAGCACCTCGTTAAGCTGTAGAACACCCCGTCAACAGACTGCTATAATTCCACAAGAATTCAAGGTGTGGACTTTTATTGATGTCCCACAAAGATTTTTTTCCCTTTCATTTAAACATATTTATTAAAGTGTCATTTACATGCCATAAAATTCTCATTGTAAATGTACAACTCAGTGATTTTTAGTAAATTTACAGATCAGGCATCATCCTCATGATAAATTCCAGAACATTCTCCTCACCCCAAAAGGTGTTCCTTCATGCTGATCTGTAGTCCCTGTTCCCATCCCCAACCCCTGGCAACCACTAACCTACTCTCTATCTCCATTGATTCACTTTTTCTGAAGATTTTAGATCGACAGATACATATAATAGGTGACTTTGGGCCATACAAAGATACTTAGGTTATATTTCTAAGTTGGAAATACGTATAAATGGAATACTCAGGGATAAAAGGACACAAACTACACAATAAAAAGGACAAATCTAAAAAGCATATGCTCTGCGAAAGAAGCCAGACCCCAAAGACTACATGCTCTATTACTCCACTGATATGGAAATCTAGGAAAGGCAAAACTATGGGGACACAAAGCAGACCAGAAGTCGTCGGGGTGGGGGAAGGAAACCTGACTGTCAAGAGTCACAAGGGAACTTTTGGGTAGATAAAATGTTCTATACCCTGATTACATGGCCACATACACTTGTCAAAACTCATTGGACTAAAGACTAAAAATCAGAGAATTTTTTAAAAAATTAGTGAGTTTTACTGTACACAGATTATCCCTCAATCAAGCTAATTGCTGATTAAAAGATTTATAATGGAATCTTTCTTGTAATTTTGTATGTATGTGTATACATATTTAAAAGTCTGGAAAATTACATACTGAAATATTAAACCACGATTCTATCTGGTCAAATGTAGGGCAGTTTGAACATCAGTAAGAAAATATAAGAATTGAAAGATGAGTATGTTTCAATCCATGAGCCTGTAATAATTTTTAAAAATGCACTGGCATCCTCGTGAGATGCTGGGCGACAAACCCATTATTTTAAAAACTGGTTTAAAAAAAAAAAAAAGAGGGAAAAGGGGGTGGACCAAGACACTGATTCTGTCTTTTCTATACAAATTGTCCCTCGGGACGAATAAATAATTGCCAAGGAAAAGTTTATTGTATGAAATGTCAAGTCATTAAATGTCCATGCTAAGAAGCATGAGGAGGCCATTTGAGATGGCTTCTTCATCTTATTTTCTAGAAGTGTCCACAAGGCAGGTGCTGAGGCAACAGGCTCTTTATAGTCCTGACCAGCGACCTGTTCCAGACCCTCTGATCATAACTGCAGGAACTGCCCTGCCCTGGTGACCCTTGCTCTCACCCAACTCCTCCATCCTGCCCCTTCTCCCCTCCTCTCCTCCGCCACCTCCTTTTGCTATGTGCCAGAGAAGGAAGGTGCAGGCTGAGTTAGGATGTACAGTCACCAGGACACACTGTGTGGTTGATGCCCCCAAAATCCACAGAAGACTATTCACAGTTCCTTTGAATTCCCCAAGGTAACCTCCATGCTTGGCACCTAAACCCATGGAGATGAAGGAACCAACCCCCCACATCCCAAGAATCGGTCTTGGAGCTGGTCAGCCAGTCCTGAAATGCAGACTTTGCAAGGCAAAATCAGAGGGGCAGATGCGGCAGGACTTACTTTTCTCTCCCAGGGCTGAAAAATAATAATAATAAAAAATAAATAAAAACAGGAACTGATTTGTTCAGAGGGGATGGTTATTTACCCTGGGAGACCTGATCTAGTAGCTCATTTTTTAAAAAGATGGAGGAAGGAACAAATCATCCCATAAATCTGAACGATCACTTCTATTATTCAAAAAAGTGAAATAAAGAGTTGTCCTAGGTTTACAATCTCATTTCCTGCATTTTAAAATCGTTATTGGTTTTCTCTTGGGACTTAATAATCCCAACAGCATCCTCCTCTCACCCCTTTTCACCATTATTAAAAAGTACTCCCTTCTACTTGGAGGAATTCTGGCTCATAAATGTTGAAGAAATGATCTAACACCTGTTTAGAGGGAATGCAGGGCACAGAGAACACTCTAAACCATGTCCCAGGCACACAACAAAGTCCACAAGATGGGAAAGCATAGGACAAATGGCTTAGATTCTTTAACCCAGATAAAGTACAAGAAAAAAAAAAGCAAGGGAACCTATAGATTAGAAAATACTTTAAGACACCTAAGAGAAATGGGGGAAGGTGAAGATGAACTGGGATTGGCCTCAAGTGTCAATAATGATCGAAGTTGATTGACAGGTATCTGGGCCGGGCGGTGGGGCGGGGTGTCATACCATTCTCTCTACTTTTGCATATGTTTAAAATTTTTCATAATGAAAAAGCCAAACAAGTACAATAAAAGATAAACACAGATATAGGCAGGTAAAGAGCTCCCATCTCATCCCAACATACATATACACACACGGGGAAAATCACAAGTAAAGGTACACTTTAGATTTTTCTGGTCAAGATGGTGTCACAGGTAAACACTGATTCCCTCCTGTCAGACCACATCAAAATTACAACCAAACCACAGAACAACCATCACTGAAAACTGCCTGAAGTCTAGAGGAACAGAGGTCCTACCACTAAGGACCACAGCAGACCAGCTTGAGGCTGGTAGGAGGGACAGTGATGCAAAAGGGGCTGGTCCCACACCGCATGTGGCAGTTGAGAATCAGCAGAAGTATCTTGGTTTCAGGGGTCCCCCCAGAGGAGCAAGCGGTCCCAGCCGACACCAGGCTCCCCAGAGAAGTCCCCACAACACCTGGATGTGAAATTTGGCAGAGATTGTGACTGAGTGCAGGTGGGAGGGGGGGTGATGGAGGATGCAGCAGGTCTCAGGTTTTCCTCTGGGCTGCGGTGCTGAGGAAGTGGCTCAAAGGGCACCAAGGACATAGGGGGAGGAACCAAATTGTCTGGCTTCAGGGTCAGGGCTCAAGGGGCAGCTTTATCCCAGACAGGAGTGCTGGCAGAGGCCACTGTTCCTTTGTTCAGTCCTCCCTTCACCCAGTGTGCAGACGCAGGCAGCCCCCATGTCTGAGTTTCCATCAGCCTGGCTACCAGGGTCACACTCCTGGCCTCCTCCTGCCTTCCCTTGGGCCTGCCCCTCCCAACCTGCGGGCCCACCCACGCCGCTTCCAGTGGCTTTTTCATCCAAATGGCCTGTCTGGGCTCATGCCCTGGACTTTCCTAAAATCTCTCAAAGGTTCACAAAACCCAAACAAGCAACATCTGGCCTCGGCGTGCCCCATACCTCTTGCTGAGCAGCCCCAAGCCCAGCACTATTGGCAGCTGGCCTGTCTGTGGCTTGGCCTCTCATCTCTAGATACTCCCAAGCCCAGCATGAGTGATGGCGGTCATTTGTGGATTGCTTAGTGGTTCCTTCCAGGTGGCCCGAGGCTGTGGCTCAACTTAGCCTGCAGGAGAGTCCATCCCAGGAGGCCCGGGGGCCAGCACACCTGGTGGCTGGCTTCGGACTGAGCTAGAACACCTCCTGGGACCACATCCGAGGAAGAGACTGGGCAAGGGGTCCTCACAATCAGCCTGAGGGTCAGTCCCTCCACTGATGTGCAAACAGCAACCAAGGCTCAACTACAACAGTAAGGTGCACACGACCTACACAGGGACACACCCAGAACACCCAGCTCAGGTGACCAGGGAGACGGCACCCCTGGGCCCCATAGGACAGCTACTACATAGGGCCACTCTAGTAAAGCCGGAAGACCTAGCCACCCTAATACACAGAAACAAACAGAGGGAGGCAGCCAAAACGGGGAGACAAAGATACATGTACCAAGTGAAAAAACAGAACAAAGCTCTTAGAGAAAAAAAAAAAAAACTAAACAAAATGGAGATAAGCAACCTACCCAAAGTGGCTTTCCGAACACAGGTTAGAAAGATTCGCAAAAAACTTAGGGGAATAACAGATGAACTCTGAGAACTTTAACAAAGAGACAGAAAACATAAAAAAGAAACAGTGAGAAATGAAGAATACAATAACAGAAATGAAGACTACCTTAGGAGGAATCGCAGTAGATTAAATGAAGCAGAGGATCGAATAAGCAATTTTGAAGAAAATGCAGCAGAAAATACCCACTTAGAACAGCAACAAGAAAAATGCCCCCAAATGAGGCTAGTTTAAGAGGCTTTTGGGCAACAAGTGTGCCAGCATTCACATCCTAGGGTACGAGAAGTAGGAGAGAGCAAGAAGTTGAAAAACTATTCGAAGAAATAACGACAGAAAACTTCCCTAACCTGATGAAGGAAATAGACATAAAAGCTCAGGAAGCAGTGACAGTCCCTAATAAGATGAACCAAAGAGGCCCACACCAAGACACGTCATACCTAAAATGCCAAAGGTTAAAGACATCTTAAAAGCAGCAAGAGCAAAGCAGGTAGTTACCTACAAGGGAGCTCCCATAAGACTGTCAGCTGATTTCTCAAAAGAAACTTGACAGGCCAGAAGGGAAAGGCATGAAATATCCAAAGTGATGAAAAGTAAAGATCTACAAAATAAGATTACCCAGCACAGCTATCATTTAGAATTGAAGGACAGATAGTTCCTAGAGAAGAAAAAGCTAAAGGAGTTCATCGCCAAGCCAGTATTACAGGAAATGTCAGAGGGACTTAAGAAAAAAGATAAAAAATATGAATAAAATGGGCAATAGCTACATACCTAGAAACAATTACTTTGGATGTAAATGGATTCAATACTGCAATCAAAAGACTTAGGATGGCTGAATAAATGAGAAAACAAGACTCTTACATGTGCTACCTACAAGAGACTCATTTCAGATGGAAAGACTCACAGACTGAAAGTAAAGAGATGGAAGAAGATATTTCATGAAAAGGAAAAGGGAAAAAAAAGCTGGGGTAGCAATACTTATACCAGACAGAATAGACTTTAAAACAAAGGCTAGAACAAGAGCCAAAGAAGGACCCAGTAATCCCACTTATGGGTATTCATCCGAACAAACCCAAAACACTAATTTGGAGGGACATACGAATCCCTATGTTGACTGCAGCATTATTTGCAATAGTCAAGATACGGAGGCAACCCAAGTGTCCATCATTAAATGAATGAATTTAGAAGAGGTGGTACACAGATATGATGGAATATTACTCGGCCATAAAAAAGAATGACATCTTCCCACCTGCAACAACATGGATGGACCTACAGGGTATTGTGCTGAGTGGAGTAAGTCGGATAGAGAAAGACAAATGCCATAGGATTTCGCGCACATGGGAAATCAAAAGAACAAAGTAAACAAACAAAACGCACAAATCATAGATGTAGAGAACATTTTGACAGTTCCCAGATGGGATGGGGTTTGGGGGAATGGGTGAAAAAGGGGAAGGGATTAGGAAGTACAGATTGGTAGTTATAAAACAGTCACAGGGATATAAAGTATAGCATGAGGAATATAATCGATAATATTATAAAAATAAAGTATGGTATTAGATGGGTATTGGATTTATCAAGGTGATCACTTCATACACTATAGAAATGTCTAATCACTATTATTGTATACCTGAAACTAATATTGTATTGAACTGTAATTGAAAAATAAAAAATTATTTTTAAAATAAGGTACATTTTGCATTTTAAAAGAAGCTCCCCCTTAAATGAAACGTTTTGAGGAATTGAACATAGTGGTCAGAAAAAATAAAATTCTATTTGACAACTTCTCCAAAAATATATATATATATTTACGAGATAATCTGGGAACTGCTCCTGTGATCTTTATCTACTTAGGGAGTGAGTCCATTCCTTTTGGAGACAAATGGGAAGTATTTATAGATGAAAAGGCAAACCTGGGGCTTATCTGAAAAGAATCAGGGTGGAGAGGGAATGAAACAAGATTGGCTGCAGTGTTGGAAATGGCTGAAGTTGCGTGACAAGGTCTCTGCAGGTGGGTAACACTGTTCTACTTTTCATGTTTGACATTCTCCTTAAAAGGAAAAATATTGCTCTGTAACATTTACGAAGCCATCTCCTCCTTCTGAGCATTGCCAATACGGTCCCATCTCCCATTTGGCCTGTTTGTCAAACCCAGGGCCAAGTTTTCTGAACGCCAATGGCGATGGTTCACACTCACGGACCCCTACGGGCTTAGTCCTTCACATGCAGGATCACCAAGCAACATCACCACAGCCTCAGGAGCTGGGGTTTACGATCAGCTCCACTGCACAGATATGGAAACTGAGGCTCAGAGCAACAGTGAAGAACAAATCTGAAAAACACACTTGAAAAGGTAGACGCCGAGAAGGACATACTGTGAGATCCTGGTAATAGGAGGTCCAAAACCAGGTCAATCTAACCAAGGGTGACAGAAGTCAAACGCCATGACCGGAAGGGTGGGACATGAGGGGGCTTGTGGGCTGATGTCTGTTTCTCAATCTGAATGCCACCTGCATGGTGGTGTTCACTCGGTGAAAATTCATCCACCCACAGGTACGTGCCCTTTTTCTGGAAATAAAGTACACCTCCAAGAAAAATTTTGATATTCTTTCTCTTTTCCTTTTTACCTTTAATTATGGTAAAACACACAGAACAGAAAATCGACCACTTTAACCATTTAATTGTTCGGTTCAGCAGTGTTGAGTATGTTTATATTATTGTTTGTTCAGTGAAAAGTTTTTAAATGTAGCTGATGACACTCGAAAGGGCCGGGAGAAGTGCTTTATTTGTTCCCAGCAGTGTGACAACTAAGTGGGCTCTTTCTAATTGCGATGTTGGTGAGTTGCCTTAAAAATAAAAAATAATAATAATAATAAAAAGACAAAAAAATACAATCGGAAAAGTAAAAGGACACAAGAATCCCCATTGCTGGGAACCCTGTCTAATCTAGGATTCAAAAACACAAACAAGATCAAATGCAAAGAGTCGGTGTCTGTCCAAAAAAGGAGAGAGAGAAGCTGACTCGCTTCCCACGGCTCTGATGCCTCTGACAGTTCCAATGTGTGACATCTGCTTTGGTCAGAGGGAAGAAGAAAAGGAAGAGGAGTGTGGCTTCATCCTAGAACAGTGTTTCCCAGTCTGTTCCCTGGAACTCTAATCCCTTGAAATACTTGGGGTCAGGGTGGGGAGAGATTAGGGGAGGTTGAAACACTTCAAAACAACATCAAGAACAAGTTCTGTGGTTAAATCCATGTGAAAAGTGCTCCATATTCCCTCCCCTCACGGAGAGGCAGAAAACTTATCAGGACACCCAACGTCCTGTTGAGTCCTGAAATCTGAAAGCCATTTCACTCCTTTGAACCCAGGACCCCCCAACACAATTCAGCCACGGACTTCCTTGCCACCAAATACTGACAAAATCCCACAGATTTGCTCTGGAAAAAATTCAGCGAGCCTGGCAAACTAACAATGTTAATATTAGTAATCACAGCTGCTCACCCTGATTGAGTGCCAGCAACGATCTGATTTAATCCCCTCAAAAACTCCGTGAGAGGCACCATGACCTCTGGTTTGCACAGAAGGGTTGAGTAACTTGCCCATTGTGGCACAGCGAGCTAGTGAGGGTGGACTCTAAAATCAAGCTACGGTTTCAAAGCGATCTTTTCTGCATTGTCCATCTTCTAGGGAACAGGCAGAGACCTTGAAGACCAAAGGAAACACAGCCACGCACAGGACACATTCCGCATCAGACTTGGCATCTTGAAGGCTCCGGATCATTTCATTTTATTGCTACGAGGACTCGCCTCTGCATGTACCCAGAACTCTGAGTTTTCCAAATGTGGGGTGGCGGACAATGTCAGGTAAGGCATTAGGTGAAGCGCAGTGGGGAATGAAAAGCAGCTCGCAAAATTGCAGCAGAGATCAGAGATCACCTAGTCCGGGGGTAGAACTCTCCCTGTGCTGGATGGAAGCAAAATTCGGCCCACCCTGCTGTGGTCCTTAATTTTGAGCAGGGTTTCTTGACTATTGATTTTGGGGCTAAACAATTCTGTGTTGTGTCCTGTGCAGTGTGGACCATTCAGCAGCATCTCTGGTCTCTACCCGCTCAATGCTAGCAGCATCCCCTCCTGTGTCATGACAACCAAAAATGTCTCCGGACACTGCCCGATGTCCCCTGGGGTGCCAAACTGTCCCCAGTGAGAACCACTGCTTTAGAGTAAAAAGATGGCCTCTCTTGGGAAAGACGATTAAAGCTCAGGACAGTCGCTAGTCAGCACCAACCTGGGATGCCACATGAGCAAGGTCATAGCAGAACAGACAAGAGACAGCCAGCCGCCCACATGGCCAGACCTCGAGGGAGAACCCTCGGTCCTTGTTTCTTCCTCCCTAAGCCCTTCTTCTCCTCCATCTCTCCCTCCACATCCTGTGTCACCTCCTAGGGCTGAAAGGACACGTCCAGGTGATTACACAGGACTGATAGGCATAGGTACAGTTCCTGATCAAGGGCTGCTCTCAAACGTTCTGACGAAAGCAGAGACTCTGCCACTATTGGCATTTGCAGGGTTTGCCATGGCTGAGTGTGTTAGCCCTACACACCGTCTTGGCTTCCTAGCCGACAACAAATGGCTTAACCCTCTAAACACAAACAAGTTGTTTGTCCACCTCTATAAAACCACAAGGTTTCAAGTCGCAGCTCTCCTCCCAACTCGCTGTGTCACTCTGGGCAAGTCACTCTCCCTCTCTGGGCCTTGCAATTGTCATTTGAGGGCTGGGGCAGAGGTAGGGGTGGGCTGGCCCGGCTCTAACATTTGACGGCATCTGTGATTCCAGGTCAAAGGGTTGAAATTGGACCAACGGAGAATGTTCAGCTGCATTCGTTTGTTTTAGCATCAGTTTTATTTTCTTCAGAGCAGCTCAGGAGTAAAAGGTCCTCCCCTTCCGCTTCTACATTACTAAAAATGAGTAAAACACCCCAGAGCCTAAAGAATATAGGATCTGTACAACATCAGGCCTACTCGACAGCTTCCCTCAGGATTTTACTGCTAAGCCGCTGGTTCTAGATTTTGGACACAGACCCCTAAAAGCTCCCTCGAGGTCAGGTGAGCCATATAGAGACCCCCAGACCTGAGGTGGCTGGGCAGAGCCCTCTCATCTGTCCGAGGTGGCAGCCTGACTCAGTTTGTGTCACCTAGCAAGCACGTGGGCCCTGTGTAGCCAGATTTTCAACAGACCTGGAAATGAATTGAGGCTCAAAATCCTCACCCCTAAATTAAATCAGTGCACACTGCAAATGCCAGGCAAGTAAAATGAAAGCCTCTGGGCCTGACCTGGCACACAACCCACCAGCTGGAAGGGCTTCTGCAGAGGAGAAGCTGTTCCAGGCCTGGCCCAGGTGCTGGAGGAGCCAGGTACACAGAGAGAAGCAGGACTGGGCTCCATGAGGCAGCTGCGACTCTAAATCTCTTAAGAACAACCACTAGAGTTACTGGGACCCTTGACTCATGGGCTACCAGACCAGGCAATTTATCATACACACCATCTCGCCATGTCTCATAAATGGGCATTCTTGATTATTCCCGTACTACTACCAGGGTCCTGAAAAGTAAACTAAAGGCATTCACTAGTAAAAGGCAGAACCAGGATCTGAACCCAGATCTGGCTGAGACCCAACCTCCTCTCAGCAGAAAACCTTTTCCTTGCTCCACAGCCTGATCCCCTTGCCACTGCCCCCCACCTCCCAATGATATGGCCCCAAGGAAGCCTGACCTCATCTAACAGGCACAAGGTGAGCAGTAAACCTGCCATGGGACTGCTGCCTCGGGACATCTGTCTAATGCACTTAAATCCTGACTGTGTTTAAAGTAATCCCATAAGAAAGTTTTTTTAATTAGTAAAGCTAACTTACTTTTCCTTCCTACCAAGAGCGCTGGGTTAGCAAGAGGTACGGTAGCTCCTATGGAGGATGCTTTAGGGACAGACGAAACTGGTCATTTCAGGCCCAAGATGTATTTTGTACCTTACATCTCTGGCTCGGCACAGCTCCAAAGTCAATGCACATGACTTTGTGCATTGTGTAAAGCTCATGAGACCATTAGAAGTTTAAATTTAGTGTCTGCAGAGGACCGTTTAGCAATATCTATCCATTTTAAATGCACCTGCTCGTTAACTTAGCAAATGCATGGCTAGGAATTCATCCTACAGATAAATCATACAATTTGACAAAACAGATACCCAGGATGTTCCCTGGAACTCTGTTTATAGGAAATCGTGGAGTGGAGCTGGTATGTTTCCATGAGAGGTTGTCTCCGGATGATGCTGTGCTTCCATATAATAACAGTATTATGCAGCTGATAAAAAGAAAAAAACCTAAAACATGCTGATATAGAAAATGTTGAAGATATGGAATTAAGTGTGTGTGTGGGGGGGGGACTTAATTTACAGAATGCCAATATTTGTGTAAAAAAAGGAAGATCAAGCATAGAAAGGTTTTAGAAAGATGCCCAAGGAAACATGAACCATGATGACATCTAGAGATGGGGAGGAGAGGGGAGAGGGGGGAAGGAGATCGGAGACAAAAAGCACTCTACCTGGAGACTGGGGGATGGCTACAATGACCCTGGTGGTCTCAGACACTGGCCCCTTCCGAGCGTCTGTGTCTTGGCGGCATGCTCACCAGTGGAAGGGAGACAGTTCAGGCCTGCACCAGTGAGCAGGTGGCGAGTCCTCCCCAAGCCCTGAGTCACTGACCTAAGTCAGAGGTAGGCAGCTCCCATCTGCAGTTACAACGGGCAGCACTGGCTTCTCCCTGGCTCATCCAATCCCATACAAAAGTTCCTTCAGATTCCTGCTTGGCCTTCTCCCAACTCAGTCTTTCCTCCTCCATGTGGCCATGGTTAAATGTGTTTAAAAGTCAGGAGTAGAGAGAGAGAGGAGACCCCGTGAGAACAGCAAAACCATAGTGAAAGCCAGACAGGTGTCTCCTACTCACAGGTGGAAGCTTTTAAAGGATGCCGAGACCCTAAATGAGTCACCCACGGGCCAGTATCACTAGAATTTCTAACGTTCCTGACACAAGTGAGGAAGTGTGGCTCTATTCAAGTAGAAGATTCTAATCACCAACTTTGGTTCAAATAAGAATTGGGTTCATGATAAGAGATAACATGAAAAGAAAATGAGGGACAAATTTCATCTTTATGGAAAGACCACGGGGTTATGGTGAAGCCAGTAACATGATGCTCGGAAAGGACTCAGCATGTCATCTGGCAAAAGTGCTCAACTAACATTAGCTCCATTCTCATCAGCTCCATTTTACAGATGGGGAAACTGAGGCTTGGGACAACCAGTGTGGATGATGTCTAAATCTGCTTGTGACAGTCTAGGATTCCCACGGATTCAAAATTAAACTTGTTTTTTGAGAAAAAAAATCTAACGTAGATCTGGTGTGAGAATTACATGGCTGTGCTGAAAGCATAAAATCCACCTGCTTGGACCCATCACGTTGATGAAAGGAGACATCTCCTCCTACCCAAATAATAATAATAATAATAACAATAACAATAATAATAATAATAATAATAATAATAAAACAACTTCCAAATAAGAGAGGAGTGAGGAAAAGTAATCCCCCATTCCTCCCAAATGCTTTCTCCTCGGGGCTCCTCCATTCGGTCCTGAAGAAAAAGGGCAAGGGCAGAGAAATCCCCAGAGTTCCCACCAACAAAGCTGCAACACAAGGCTCATTTGCCACGGGGCTGGGGACGGGCCTCATGGAGAACGCTACCATAAATGGGCATGTTTGCCTCAATCTCAGCCCTCCCCGGGAAAAGTAAGGCTAACAAGTACCTTGTACGGAATAACACATCTATTTCGGACATGAAAATTTAAAAACACACGGTGTTTACGAGGTGAGCCCCAGAAGCTTCTTGAGGAAGGCCCAGCTAGTTCAAGTTTCAGACTCTTGGGATGACAGCCCACCTAAGCTCATCGGCCCAGCTGAATACCAAACAGGGCCTTTTATTTTAATTTTTCTAAAGGTCAGTTTATGTTTTCTTCAAAGAGAAGAGGATAAACACATGCCTTCCTGGAAGCGTTTGGTCCCACCAGAAACTCAACTCTAACAGAGTTTTTGTTTGTGGTAAAGGAAAAAGATGGTGGGGTGGAGGTAGTTGCAATAATTAAATGAGATACATTAAGTCAAACACTGCTACAGTGCCTGGCACTTAAGTGCTCCATCAGTGACAGCAACCTGGGTGGGGAAGCAGCAAAGTAAGAGGGCTTCTCCTCTCAGGGATGTTCAACATCCTATTTCACATATCCTATTTGCCATCTCATGACTTCCAGTTCAGCATCTTCAAGCTCCTTCTGTCTAAAAATTCTAAAACCCTAGACGGCGCCAAAACAGAGCAAAACTGTACAAAGCAGTTTACTAACAGCCTTCCCTTTGCCAAACCCCAGCCAGTCTGCAATGTCATCTATCACTTGTTAATACTGTAACTAATTGCTCCCCGTCTGGGGTTTCTAAATATTTTATTTCTTGAGCTTTGAAGGGTGCCTCGCCTCCAGCAGCTAAATCCCCACCAGCTCTCTGTGCAGGGGGAGAACTTGGAACAGGCAGCAGCCACACTCGCTCTGCACGGGCTGGTCTGCAGGAAATCCCAGTGCAATCCTATATGGTGCACCTGCAGGCCATAGAGGCAAATGGGACTCTGGCTTTGGTGTGGGTGTCAAATGTGAGGCCCCTGGGGGCCACCTGAATGAGATTTTTTAAAAATTGGAGGAAAGGGGCCTGGAAAAAAAAACTGGGCTGTAATAAGGGACATGGATAGAGCACAACCAGCCTCATCGCTCCAGGGTTATCAACACACACATCCTCTGGACTGATGAAAAACACGTCCCTCTCTGCGGACCGTGTGCCCATGTGTTTTTAACTTATCAGCAGGACTAAGCAGGACTTCCAAAGCCACGTGGCGTGACACTTGGCCTGCTTGTGTGGTAGGAAATGGCTTTTCAGTGCCTTCAGCTGCACTCCTTTGGTGCCTACCATAAAAGTTAGAAGGCTGGCTGTCACAGCTAGACCTCGGAGACATGTAAGGAAGCACACCACCCGGGTTTGCCTCGGAACAAGAATCACCTGGGACTCCTTCTTTCTCTTTCTCTTTTCTTTCTTTTCTTTCTTCTCTCTCTCTCTCTCTCTCTCTCTCTCTCTCTCTCTCTCTCTCTCTCTCTTTACAGTTTTTCTGGAGATTCTAGTGTAACTGGAGCAGGGCCCAGGCACTGTCACCTTTGAGCAGTACCCTCAAGGTGGGACTTATCTATCATGGGCCACCTTGGGAGCTCCTGGTTTGGGGAAGACCTGGGATGATGGGGCAGGGAGCAACAAAAATTGTGAACCCACCCCCCACCCCCTCACCTGTCACCGGAGTCCTTATGAGAACCGCAGCAGGGACACCTCGTCGCCCCCCCCCCAAGCCCTGTAGGCCTTCTCACCCTCCCCCCCACCCTCAATCCCCCTTCCCCTCACGAGGACTCACAGGTCAGACGGGGGTGTGACGGAGGAGGCCCTGGATGGAGAAGTCCGCTCTGGCCCACCTCCCAGGCAGTGGCGTCCGAGGCTCCGGGTTCGGCCCTGGGACGCCTCTCTTTATAGACCCGGAGCTGCGGGCGGGAGTGGGGGAGGGGGGAGGGGGAGGCGGCCCCAGAGGCGGGGTGCGGAGGGTCCCCTGCGGGGCGGGCTTCGCGCAGGCGGGCCCCGGGGCGCACCTGCGGGGGGCGTGGCCACGAGGCTCCCGGCACCGTCCCCACCCCCGGCCCCGCGACGGTCCCCGGGACTCCGGGTCCCTAGAGACGGGAGTGCAGCGTCTATGGGGGACGCTTCCACATGACAGCCGCACGGGCCGTGGCCGCTTCCTCCCCCCACCCCCACTCCACCCACCAGGAGGAAGGGTGCGGGTCGGGCAGCACCTGCCGCCTCGTCTCCCTGCTGTTTGCCTCTGGGAAGGGGCCGGCCGTGCCGCTTGCATGGAGGAAAGGGGGATTTTTTTAACTTTGCAAAGTGCCAAGCTGGGGCTGCCGACTGCTGGGAACTGTGGGCAAGGGGAAGTTTTCACTTTTCCCAACTTGTCATCCCCACCTCCATCCATAAGCAAAAGAAAGAAAGGGAGGGGAGGGGAGGGGAGGGGAGGGGAAAAGGAAGAAAAGGAAGGAAGGAAGGAAGGAAGGAAGGAAGGAAGGAAGGAAGGAAGGAAGGAAGGAAGGAAGAAAAAAGAAGAAAAGAAAAGAAAAATCCGTGGTTGTGACTTGAGGTCCCAGGGGCGCCAGTGCCTGGCTGTGTGGCCTCAGGCAGGTCGTTTATCCTCCTCAGGTGCCTGGGCCTCGGCATCTGGAGCTGGGCCGTGTGTGAGGTGTGACTGATCATCAAACACTGTAATTTGCAAGGTGTATGGCTGGATAAAAAGGAGTGAGGGTGCCACCTGCCCCTGCCAGCTCCCCTCAACTTCTCCTCCCCGCCCCAAGAAATCCCTGCAGGTGAAGCCACTGCCTGAAAGTTCACGCCCTGCCCTGAGTACCACTCCGTCACCCCCAGGTCCAGCTGCCTCCTGTCTGTCCCCCACTGTCTCTCCATCACCAGCCTGCCTTGGTCTGCCTTTAATCTGTCACTCCATGTGTCTGTCACTGTCCACTGCTGTCTCCCCCTGTCTCTCCCATCTGTCTCCCTGTCTCTGATCTGCCTGGCCTCGGTGTCTCCCACCTGAATGGTTCATGCTCTGTCCCTGTCCCTGTCCTTATCTCTGTCTCCATCTCTCCCTCTCTCCCTCTCTCTGCCCAGCCCTCGGCCTTCTCCATCTCCCTTCCCTCTGTCACACGCACACACACTGGCCATAAAAGGAAGCCGAGGCGATGGGCTGGCCGGGCGCCAGGCCGGGGACCCGCGGGCGGCCTGGGCGCCCTGCGCCCTGCCCGGCACGGGCTGCGAGGATCCCGGCCGGCCGGCCGGGCGGGGGGCGCCGGGCGGGAGACAACCCAAAAAGGGCAGGCGCGGGCTCCCGCCTGCGGAATTCCCAGCGCCGCATACCAGGCCGGGGCTGCCCTCTCCCCCTGACTAAATATGGTGCCGAGAGGCCTTGAGGCGGCGGTGTGCGCGGGAGGGGCCCGCACGCCAGAGCTGGGCATCGCAGATGTCCTTGGTCCCTTCCCCATCCTTCCAACATCACCCTCACCTGGTTCTCACCCCCGGGGACACCCGAACCCTTCCCCTCTGTCCCAGCTCCTTGTTGCAAGAGGGTCTGGGGAGAAGGTCAGAGGAGCTGGCAGACCCTTGCCAGGCTCTGAGCTCGGCTCACGCCCAGTCTGATGCTGCTAACCCTCCCCAGGTGACCAGTCAGGTGATGGCAGGAGCTTTATTAATGCCCCCATTTCACCAGCGAGAAACAGGTCCCAGAGGAGTGCCCCAGCTCTCCCTGGGACTGGAGCCCACCTTTGCCATGATTCACCTCCAGATTCTAAAGGGAAATGCCCAGGAGAGTTGGCCCTGAGGCCCACTCTCTGAAGTTAGATGACTGAGTCTGAATCGGCCAGTGCCGGTTTCTAGCTGTGACAAGGCGAGTAACTCGAACGCTCCATGCCTCAGCTGCCCTACCTGTAAAATGGGAAGAGCATCAGTTATTCGTGGCTGTTTGTAAACAGTCCTTGAGATGATCCATGTAAAATGCACATATTATATTGCTTTCCATTAGCTATGATGCTCAATAAACATGAAACCAAGTAGAGCTGCACCAGGCCTTGGGGACAACAGGGAGAGCCTGGCCTGTCCAGTGCCTGCCTGCAGGCTCCCAGTCCCCTCCACAGAGTTCTGCAGTTCAGACCCTCTTGGTCCTTTCCTTGTCCTTCTAACATCAAATTCACCTGGTTTTCACCCCCTAAAAACACCCAAGCCCAACCCCTGGCCCTCAATGGGCCTACATCAGAGTCAAAAAGAGACAGTAATTCAAGTTGTGGGGAAGTTAGGGGTAAGGTTCTTCAGGAAATGATGAATGAGATGCTTCCCCACGTGCCTTTTAATATCTAGACTGTAAAAGGAGTGGAAATTGTCCCTGCGTTGGCACAGAAACGCCGTGGAGCAGAGAATGGAAGGGGGAAACTGAAGTTGATCACCACCTCCCCAGCATGGAAAGGTAAAGCAGGGCAGGCTGTCAGAATCACACTTTCTGGGCTCAGAGTGAGAAGTGGCATTTTTAACAATGGCACTTTCCAAAGGGTTGCATCTGATTCTTTAAAGACCTCGGTAACCAGACCCTGACTTTCTCAAGCAAAAGCACAGATGGTCAGAATCTTTGTCTCAGCTACCTACTGGTTGTTAAATATAACATGCGAAGGCCTTAAATAAAGCATTTCGTACCTTGTTGGTACATTCCAGAAGTGCTCTGGGACAGTGTGTGCACGTAACAGTCATTCAGTAAGTATCCGACCAATGCAAAAGCTGGGATGTTTGAATTTTCAAAAGTGCATTGTTATAATTAAATCAGATGCCTCCATTTTATTTCTTGTGGCTCAAAATGCCAGTTATTTTCAGACTGGGGGAAACAAAAAGTTACTTTAAAAGCAAAATGTTATTTTGACTGAGAACTGTCAAGTAAATTCCCTTGGCATGTCTTTTCTGTAAGGTGCCATGTAATGGGAGTTTCCATGAACTCATGGAAAAAGATGGTGGAGGGGAAATTTCTGTTTGGAGTCTTTTTTATCAAATAGCTTTGTATTTGCTTCTGGTTTCAAAAAGCTCCAAAGGGCTATGGCCAGGCCACCCTGAACATGCCCTATCCCCTGTGATCTTGCAAGCTAAGCAGGGTCAGGCCTATGGTTAGTACTTGGATGGGGGACCACCTAGGAAGACCAGGTGCTGTAGGCATAAAAAAAAAATTGTGAGTCCCTCTAGTTTTTAATATTATCAAAAATTGGGTCCAAACATGGTTTACTCCTGCATGTGCTTTGCAATTTATTTAAAAGCGTTATCAGCCTTCAAGTCATCCAGTCTGAGCTCTGCACAGGACTCTGCCTCTCTGTGAGTAAAGGGACTTCATTCCCGACCACAAGAATGTTCTCAGCTCCAACTCCTGCACTAAAGCACTGGTTTCACCCAAGATGGCCCCCACGTTTCTCCAGGTAAAAGGCTGCGTTGCAAAGTAACCCGCAATGCTTTCCTTCATCGCCAGTTTCCAACGCTGGTGTCTTAATAACTCTATCAGGAAGTGTCCTAAAATTCTCGATAAAAGTAGTTTCAGTTTCTTAGAAATCTAAACTTATTCTTACCATATAAAACAGCAAATTATGCTCCTGAGGATTTCCCCAAATGAACTGAAAACGTATGTCCATACATAACCTGCACATGGATGTTTATAGCAGCTTTATTCATAATTATCAAAACTTAGATGTCTCTCAGGAGGTAAATGGATAAACTGTGGCACATGCAGATGATGGAGGAAATGAGCTATCAAACAAAGATGTAGAGGAACCTTAAATGCACACGACTGAGAGAAGCCAGTCTGGAAAGGCTACCTACTGTATGATTCCAACTATAACACATTCTGGAAAAGGCAAAACTACGGAGACAGCAAAAAGACCAGAGGTAGGGGTGGAGGCAGTGAAATTCCTCTGTGTGACACCACAATGGTGGATACGCATCCTTATACGTCGTTCAAACCCATGCAATGTACACCACCAAGACCGTTCACAAGAATGAACCCTATCAACTGTGGGCTCAGGTGATGTGTAGGTGTCAGTGTAGGTTCATCTGTTGTGACAAAAGTACCTCTCTGGTGAGGGATGCTGATAATAGTGGGGGTGGGGGGCGCTGTGCATGTGTGGGGACAGGGGATATGGGTAATCTCCATACCTTCCTCTCAATTTTTCTGTGAACCTAAACCTGCTCTAAAAAATAAAGTCTATTTTTTAAAAAAGGGTAGTTTTACATCAGTTTTATTTTAAAAAAGAAAAAATGAAGACCACACAATCCTTGTAGAAGTTATGACAAAAATCAAATACCAAGTGGCTGGGAAGCATTGTCCTAGATGCCTTTAAAGGCATATTCTCACAAATGTTAAGCCTTGGTGTACTCTTGGCTTTAGGTTAAAAGAACAAATCAGATGTTACATAATCATACAGGCATGTGAGTCATATATAAATGTGTTCTTGCACATAATTATTAAGCTATTCGTTTATTCTACACAAACATATATGCTAAGTTTAAATTTGTCATCTTCAAAAGCCGCCTCTGTTCCTGCTGAGCTTTTAGACTGCCCAAATTTTAAATTTCCGCTTTTCCTAAATTCCTCTTCAGTTCCAATTCCCACCCCATTTTTCTGTATATCAAGTTTTCTTCTAAAACTTCTCCTGCATTTCTAGAAGATAACTTCTCCCAACAACCCCATGAAAACCACCAGCAATGATGCAATAATTTAGTTCATGAGTTTATGAGAATAGTTTGATAGGTCCTCTGTATTTATATGTCCTTTCTTCTCTTGAAGTTTTTAAATGTCTCAGCCCATGTACTTTTTAAACTAATGGATTATAAATTAATCCACTGTTCAAAAATCCTGAGTGCAGAAATTTCTACTCAGAAGCTAAGCAGGGTCAGGCCTAGTTAGTTCTTGGATGGGACACCACCTAGGAAGACCAGGTGCTGTAGCGTAAAAAATAAATAAAAAATAAAGGATTATAAGCTGACAAGGTCCTTGCAATCTGTGAGGTCGACCAAGGGTTGCCTTGCCTAAAAAAAAAAAAAACATTTCTAGAGCAGATGTTCTCAGCCCAAGATCATCCTTTGTTGATAATTATAAAAATCTTACAGTATTCTGCAAATAGGTATTTTTCTTTTCCAAATATAAAGATGTAATACTATGTTTTTGAACTGCACATGTCCCCTCAGATGATACTGTCTTCCCAGAGACCAATGCTGCCAGTCCCTACCGATGCCACCCTATAAAGGGTAATTGTTCCAGGGTGAGACGGCTGATACCAAGTGCACATACATCAGGAAAAGTTCCCCTCCCTCAACCTTATTCTATACCTTCAACAACTAGGTTGCTGGAGATCCTGAAAGAAGGCCTGGAGAACCATCTCCAATCATTCTTCTGGTTCTGGTAGACAATTTTGATGAACAGTCATACAAATGCACTTTACATAAAGGTGAGTTCCTTAATTTTTTTTTTATTGAATGATACATCGCAAGTATAAAAGTTGCCTAGGTACAAACAAGTTAATAATGAATAACGTATACAAAAGCACTATGGATGACATGTGACATTCTGTTTAGCTTCTATTTTGATGATTTTATATCATTATCCAAAACGCTAAACGCTAACTTTTTTAATCTAGTCCTGCATGATTGTAATTCCTGAGTGTCCACTGTCAAGTCCTCTGAGAAGACTTCAAATATTTACATTCCTACATAAAATAGAATTCATAATTATAATCAGATACTATAGATTTCATTTAAAAAAATGGAAATAAGTCATTACAATACTTCATGTCTATATATTTAATTTTAGCCTCTCAAAGTCCTTTGACTTGTAAAGTAGGGTTTAAGGGTATTTCTTTAATAATCTTCTGTATCTGGATAAAAACCCTTGATTAATCTGTAAGGACTAAACTTTGACTAGCACCAGTGTATAGGAGCCCATGCAGTTTTGTTGAGTATACCATGTGACCTTAGCCAATCAGGTACTGTCTACTCCAAGTTGACGTTCAGTGAAATCAATCTGTAGACTTCACGTTAAAAAATGTCTTAAAAATATCAAAATAGCATTTTAAAGATACTACTATAAGACACTATTTTTTTATCCCAAGAATAAAAATTGCCATTTAACAGGAGTTTCAGAGCCCAAATAAGTAGGCATTGGCTCTTCCATAACTCATCTTGTAACTGCACAGCTGAAGGCCACATGGAGGTTAAACAATGACATCTTTTAGAAGGTACTTTCTGATATTTCTCCTAAAACCTGTCTCTTCATGTTTATTCCACATTCAAGTAATAAAATAAACTCTCTGTTTTCCTTAATTAAAAGAATCAGTTCACCCTCTACCTTTTAAATAAATCTTCCGGTAGAAGCCAAAATGGTCTAAGGAAAGACAAAGTACATTGTTACCTAGTTTAAAAGTTCAACTTCGGATAATAATACGGATATTTAAATCTAATTATAAATGGTTATCTGAAAAACAGCTTATGAAAAAAATCAAACTTTATAGAAATTACAGTTTTTTCTGGCTGTAGTGTTCTTTTATGTTATTTAAAAACATGAATTTTCCTACAAACCCACATAATTCCAGCCTAAAGGAAATTTAATTAACATGCCATGTTAAAGAGCAGAGCATATGGCTATAAAGACCTGATTTTTTTTCTTAGAATGTACGGGGTACTAAAAAACCCTTCTATGTCTCACAAACATAAGGACCTTTAAAATACTTCCTAAAAACAATACGTTTTCTTTGAAGCCAAATCAAATAAACTAGATGACAGAGTTAGCTTTTATTCACAAATGCAGTAAAACATGAGGGACTAAAAGTTTTGCAGAAACTCATTTCTACGAAGTATAAATATTAATGATGCATTTTGGTAACGTTGAGAAAATAAATTAGTTATCTGACACATACAATTTTAAGATAAAAGATGCCCTTATTGGAAATGTCATCTTTTCACAGCTTGAGAAATATGGAGATCTTCAACATCGGAGCTTCTCCCCTCTTCCTTTCGTAGGTGGCCATCTGTAACTAACAGAAACAAATGTCAATACTTATCCCAAGTTAAAGTAGGCAGCAGGCAGACATAGTTACATATATACTTCAGGATGTTACATATTTAATATCGCATGAGTTCTTTAGATAGTTTGAGACAATGAAAATAACTCACTATTTTTTAAACATTATTAAAGACATCAGAAATGTTTAGTACTAGGGACTCATTCTAATTATTAAACAAAATTTGACCCATTTTGTAAGTGAATAGTGTCCCTCCTGAAGTAAACCTATGGAACACCAAAGTTCTTCAATTAAAAAAACAAACACAGAAACAAAAAATTCTTTCTTCAAACAGCAATGCCTCCCAGCAGCACCCTCTTGTGGCAAGAAGAAAACTAGCATGGTTTATATCTTCCTACCAAAATCAGAAATCTAAGAAATTGTAGAAAAAGTTCTTCAGCCAAAAACAAAACAATAAAGCTCCATGAGAGTTCAGAAAAGCCCAGAGCCCCTGTGACTACCCACTGTGCTCCAGGTCTAGTAAAGAAGGGGCCCTAGTCACTTCTGCTCAATCATGGAGCAGGGGTGGGGAAGGGTAGAAGAAGAAGTGTTATAGATTAAAAGAACCTGAGAGATTTAATACCTAATGTGACAAAAATGCAACACGCAAACAAAATTTCTGAAAAATGTGCACCCCTCCCAATTCCCAAAACACTTTTTACAACAGAAAAGACTTTTATTTTTTTACGCCTACAGCACCTGGTCTTCCTAGGTGGTCTCCCATCCAAGTACTAACCAGGCCCGACCCTGCTTAGCTTCCGAGATCAGATGGAATTGGGCACATTCAGGGTGGCAAGGCCGTAAACTAATAATATATTTTTTAATGATAATTTTGATAACATAAGGGAAAGAATATAAATTTAGACACGTTGTTAAACATACAATTTTAGCACTAAAAATGCATACTGAATTTTCTAATTCTAAAGACAATCTGATTGTGCAATCCTATTAGTTCATAGCACCTGGTTGTCCTCAGAAATAACGTAAAGGGCTAATATTACTATAGGTCTGGGTCACAGATGAAAATTTATCTCCCTCAATCTTAGGCACATTTGCTGGACAAAATTAACAATATCCTTAAGACACAACCATTTCAGGTTTTCTACACAAACATTATTTAAAAAATGAATTATTTTATTCGAGTACTTCTTCATAGATGTGCATAAAGTTGAGCTGACAATGATTTTCTCTATTATAAAGTATCTGGCCTTTTATTTATAGCAAAACTACTTTGCCTCCAATATTACAACTAATATCAACACTAATGAACTGGCTACCATTTCAAAGGTGTGGGTGTCTACATAACCCACTTCATTTTTTCAGCACTTGGAAAGCTTTGATAAAAGAAGTGTTTTCATGTTGGCATGCTTTGGACTTATTTTCAAATGAAAGAGAATTTAAGTTTACTGTTTTATATTTCAGTGGATGAGATGTGTAGAGTTAAGGTATTACAATCTGAATAATTATTTTAACATTTTTATAACCTTTTCAGTGTAGTGAAATAAAACTTACACATCCTTCAGACGATATGCTAGAGTTGAAAGTAAATGGAATGCTTAAACGTGTTACTGGGACATAATGCAATTTTTGGCTTACAATTCACAAGTCATTGGCATGAAGAGGCCAAAACAATTTTTGATGATCCAGAAAAATAATTTGCCAAATCACTGTCTTTCTGTTGGTTGAGCAGTCATCCTCATTCCTGAGTCTTCCAGAGTTCTCCACAAAGGAGGGGCCCTAAGCTTCACTGACTTGAACTCAGTCTCTGGTGTCTCTGGCACTTTATACAGAAAGGACCCAGAGTAACTAACGCACTCTCCCATTCTCTCCACCCTCCCCACCCCAACCACCCACCTACTGAGGTAGGTGCTAGCTAATCCATGACCTTCACCTCAGGGGAACTGTTATGTAATACTCTATTACTTATAACTTGCTTATTAGTCATGAATATTAAGAAGACTGATTAGAAAAAGCTTACAAGTCACAGAAGTTATTTCTCAAGAAGCTATTTTTCCTCATGGGACTGAAAATACAAATGTCATGAGTTTGGTGTGCTAACAAGTGTTAATGTGTACAAAATTCACTGGCAACAATAAAATATAGAAATGATATTGTCACGTATTCTTGGGAAGTGAAATGGTAAAAAAAGAAAACATTTTTGGAGGAGAATTGGACAATATCTACTGCTATTTTTTTAATACGCACAGGCTTTGAATTAGCAGTTCTACTAGGCATCTACACATGAGAAATACTTGTATGAACAAAAAAGTAATGCTATACTGCAATACTGTAAAAGCAGAATATATACACATAATTAGATGATTAGCAATACTATGGACCTCTACACAAAGTTAAGAATGAGGTTGAAGTAGATCTACATATACTGACAAGTAAAAAAAGCAAATTGTAAAAAAATATGTAAGGTAGCAATGCATCTACAGGACTTAGATACACAGAAATGCCTCCTGAAGGACACCCACCAATCTGCTAACAGGCGAACGAACAGTCTATGAAAGACAGGGGAACTGGAGTTAGAGAGGCAAGAAGGGAAGAGGTTAAAGGGCATCTTACATTATATTATTTGAATGTTTAGAGATTTACTCATGTACTTGTGTTTTGTTTTGCTTTTTAAGTACTTGCCAAATAGCAGGACCTAATGACAGATCCTTACCTAGGCCCCGAAAAGGGAACTAGGAAAACCCCATCTTCTTTAAATGGAAAAGTATACAGGAATGGCAATCAGAGGTGCTGATGCTGCTAAAAATAATCAACTATGGGCTTTAGATGAGTCACTCAATCTCTTAGTCTTGGTTTTCTCAACTGCAAAATACGTAGTGGGGAATGATTTCTTTTCCAATGTTCCATTTAGCTCAGAATTCTAAGATACATAGAAGAATAACTCCTAGTGAAGACAGAAATAACCTCTGAAAGGTTATTTCTCTGAAAGGTTATGCTTCACAGATATTTAGCTTTCAGATCTTAAGAGATACAGCAAATAGTTAACATGATCAATGCTGCTCAAAGCAGTTTAGGAAAACTACAACAGGTAATTCACATTTCAGATGTTTCCTAAAAGTTTCTTTCAATGTTTAAGATACACATTTGTTCTAATAATAATTATATTGTTCTGATAATAAGCCCTACCTGACGGTCCTTAAAAAAAGATATCAACTCTCTCTCATAGTTGGACACACTGAGCTCTAAACCAGCGGTCTCCAAATTTTTTAGCACCAGAGACCGGTGCTCCTATGAGAATCTAATGCCTGATGATCTAAATAAAGCAGAGCTGAGGTGGTGATGCTGGTGCTGGGAGCAGCTGCAAATACACATGAAGCTTCACTTGCTTGCCCACCACTCACCTCCTGCTGTGAGGCCTGGTTCCTAACAGGCCATTGCCCAGTACTGGTCTGTGGCCTAAGGGTTGGGGACCCCTGCTCTGAACCATTTAGTTCAGAGTGTCCAATTGAGGTCCTGTTGCTGATGTAATCAAAACAATTGAAAGCTCACTGAAAGAGTAAGCATTCCAAAAGGACTAAAAGCCATTCTAAGATTTTCGTATTTGCAGAAACCTACCATTCTACCACAAAAAGTATCCTGAAAATGCAAAGGACAGAGAAACCTGTGACTTCTCTATCTACATTCAGAATCTTGCTTTTTCAGTCTTAAAGGGGAAAAAAAATGATGACAATAAAAAGCTACTTATTCAGCATGCTAAGGACTAAGCTGCTCCAAAAAGTACAAATTTATATGAAAATCAGGCTTTTCAATGCCTCTGTATAGAAATTATTTCTAAGAATTTTGTCCACTTATCCACCCTCCTCCCCTTAAGATTCTCTTTCTAAAAAAGATTTTGCTTTTTGGAGGATAAGTAACATAGGCTAAAACTATATTACTTGTAAGTGGAATTATAAACTATGATTCAAAAGCTCAGGAAAAACTACCCCAAAGATAAAAATGAATAGAAGAAAACATCTTTGATGATAACTAAATGATAAATCTCAGAGGATTCATACCCATTTGCTTTCTTTCAGTAGGTTGTCTACCGAGATTTGAGTTTGGAGGCTGAAGCGAAGATCCTTTCAGAAATGTATTTTGGATGCCATCCTTAGTTCCATGCAAGAAATGAGCTAAAATCCCATATAAAAGAGGTCTATGGCAGGAAGATAACCAAAATCAATTGAATTTGCATTAACAGGAAAAGCTTAAAACATCTTTTCTTTGCAAGGGAGCCTCTGATTCCAAAATAGCCAAGTAATTCACCAGACTTAAAAAAAAAAAAAAAAAAAGTAGCATGGTTTTCATCCAAACTGCAAACCATTCATGCTTTATTAAAATTAAGAGTACATTTAACTCTAAAGGCAATTTAAAAACTGAGGTAACATTTTAATAACTCAAAACCTCATCTAAATTAAATACAATTTCAATCAATGCACATGAAGTCAGCTTTAAACTCCAATGTCAAGTGCAAAATTCTCCAGTACCTCACACTGTCTGATACACAACAAATATTCAATAAACACTACTAGATTAATAAATCCTTGCCCAGAGAAAGTCTTATACCCGTGAGCCACCCTGCCTGGGTTTAAATTCTGTCTTTGCCATTTGACCTTTGCAAGATTCTTAATGACCCCAGCCTCATACATATTTCTTCCTCTATAAATGAGGATAAGTGTAGTTCCTACCTCACAGAGTTATGGACTAAATGAGTAAATAAACATCAAATGTTTAGAACTGTGCTGAGCAGATATTAAATGGTATGTAAATGTAAGCTATACAGAACTTGGGTAAGAACATATTTAAAAGCTAGTTTAGTTTACAAAACACTCTTGCCTCATTCCAGTTTATACTGATGCCATAATCATCATCCCCAACTTATGAGAAACCACACCTCAAAGAGAATTTGCTAGTGATCCCTGAGATGGTAAGTGGAAACTTTATACTTGAACCCCAAGTCCCATATTCTTTTCTGCCTTGGATTTATATTGGTACCCTTGCACCAACAGAAGCTGCTCTGCTGACAATAAAGAGAGGTATAAAAAAAATGTTTTCCTTCATATCCAATCTCATAAATACATAAATGCAATAACTGGGCTGGGTTTTTTTGAGATATGTTTACTTATTAGCAGGTGTGAAGGTTTAAAGTATGATATTCCTTTCCCTTCGAAAGGTGGGGCCCAACTGCTCTCCCTTGCAGTAATGAACTCACTTGTAATGAATTGAGTAAGACATTAAGTAACAGCACTGTGCAACTCCAGAAACTAGGCCATTACACACTGTGGCTTCAATGTAGCTGTCACCAGCATAGAGGCATCATTAAAGACACAAGAATACTTAGAAAAGTAGGCAGAGGGACAAGAAAAAAAGAACAAAACCCGGGAAGTACCTACAATTTAAAGGAATCCAAAAGAGCCAACGAAGAAACTAAGAACACCATTAGGAAGACTGGAAAACCAAGACAATGATAAAAAGTATTTTAAGGAAGAATAGTCAATATTACAAAATGCTACAAAAACTCAAAACAGTTTTATGCAATGAGTAAGAACTAATGAATAATACAATGAATTTTATACAAAGAAATGAATACAATTCTAAAATGATAAATATATATGTATAAATACTCCCACTCAAATATATATATAGTTTGGTACAAACTGCAGGATAAATTGATCCTGGCACAATTTCATACAAAGATTTGTGAGGGAGTTCAATTTCATTGGTATGTCATTTAAAACCTTACACCATTAAGTAGGATAAAAAAAGTTCAATGAACTTTTAGAAAGAAATAAGACTTCAGAGAAATTTCTTGCTAGGAAAAGTAAGAAATAGCTTGGAACTATGTTCTTAGGCACTTACATACACTTTTTTTTTTTTGCCATTCAGGGATCCTCTTGAAAAAGTTTAAGAAACAACGAAATAGAAAAGGAATTAAGAAACTATTAGAAAGTGGTTATTCTTCTTTTTAAGAGTGTAGTTTTTTATATAAATGGTGAGGGGAGAATTTAGGATGCAAGGAGGGCTGAAAAGGGGATGATAAAAGCAGAGGGTTAATTTTCACTGAATTCGGTGGTCAAAAGATTGAGCAGTACCCCGGAGTTGGGAGCTGATAGGGTTTTTGCAGAAGGGAAATCTGAGTACATACATGCCTAAATTGAAGTGGTGGAAGCAGTGGGGAGGAAGAGTTAAATGTGAAGAAAATAACAGATAGAACAAAAACATGAGAAGAAAAAAAGGATGAATCGAGAAGCCTAGAGAAGTGCCACTTAGAAAGAGGTAGGGATGCTCTGTTCTCTGAAACCCTGAGAATTTTGGTTCCAGAGAGCAGAGGCCTAGTCTGACTCATTCATGGCCATACACTTTGGATTTGGTTTGGTGCTAGACATACACTGGACCCAAATCGATACCTGCTGGATTAAAATGAAATAAAACCACCACTATGAGACTATGACTCCAATACAACAATATCTGAAAGCTTTATTTTAAAAATTACTTCTTACATTGTATTATCCTTCGATTCTTCAAATGCATTTAGTTCACGGATGATAAATTGTCTGTCCAATGGAACTGCAGGTTGACCAGATTCTGGGAGGAAAAAATCATGAAAATGCTGAGTCTTTATTAATCTAAAAAGCAAATATGATTTTGATAAGAATCACACTTACCAGATATACACATTTTTCAGATTTCAGAATAATGATAACTTATGATTTTTATGACTTTCAAAATATTTATTTTATTAAATGTGTAACAATAAATTTAACATAAATTATTTTTTTAATCTAATATTTGCTTGCAGAAATGCTGTTTCTGCACTTAAAGTACAATACTAGATTTCAGAAGTCTATGAATTAAACATATGACAGTACCAATATCCACTGGTTGGTGATAATTCTAAAAGTAAAATTAATCCTAAAATGAAATGCTGGCAAGGATACAGGGCAACTAGAACTCTCAAACGTTGCTGGTGAGAGAGCAAAGTTGAGCAGTTCTTATCAAGTTAAGCATATACTTACTACACACAACCAGCAATCCACTTTTAGCTCCTTTACCCAAGAGAAATTAAAATATGTTCATACAAAAACTCTATGTGACTGTTTGTGGCAGCTTGATTCATAACTGCTAAAAACTAGAAACAACCCAAATGTCCATCAACTGATCAAATATATAAATGGAATGCTATTCAGGGGAGAAAAAACCAACATGACTGAATCGGAAAAGCGTCATGCTAAGTGAAAGAAAGGACATTCGAAAGGCTACATCTTGTAATGTTCCATTTATAGGACATTCTGGAAAAGGCAAATGATAGGTACAGTGGTTGCTAGGGGTGTGGGATAAGCACAGAAGTTGACTACAAAGGGGCAGAGAAAAATTTTTGAGGTGATGGAAATGTTCTATATTGTGATTGCTGTGGTAGTTACACAACGTTAGGCATTCGTCAAAATCCATATAACTATAAACTAAAAAAAAGTGAATTATATGTTCAATTATGCCTCAGTTTTTTAAAAAAGCAATATGTTTAATATGAATCTTGATTATTATCACTGTATTTCCTTCTAGGTAAGCCCAAGTCCAAGACAACTAATTGATACTTTACATAATTTTCTCCCTTTCTGGGCATTAATTGTATTATACAGACATCTATAACAAACTGAGGAAAGTAGAGATACTGATATTGAAGATCCTTAACCAATAATAATGAGTTTTTATTCAGTTAAGATATATACTGAATATTAAATAAAAGATGTGTGATATAAAGTTCTAGCATCACTTCATGATCTTTTTCTTTGATGAGGCACATCTCTGAGACATGAAATAATCTTAAAGCACATTAAAACTTTAAACAAGGGAATCAAATGTAGTACATTCAAGGTGCATTTGATCATCCTCCCAATCTCATTTCTCACCAAGCCTAGAAGCAATACCTATCTTGACTACTGTGTATCATTCCAGTGTTCTTACTTTGTTTCTTAAGAAATAAAATTTAACAGATAAAATTTATCTTTAATTGCTTACTTCCACCCCCAATATCATTTCTCTCCCTCCCATCACTAGAATGATTTGAGTTTACCTTCCTAATCCTTTTTAAATTTAAGACCATGCTTTTATGTACATTTGTTTATATACTAACCAATACAGTAATATTTTGAGGCTTTATCATCGTTTTATATTTTTAAATAAAGCATATATGTATATGTATATACACATACACATATACATATACTAAATTCTTATGTATTTTAAAGCATACATACATAAAAAAAGACTGGCAGCAAACAGGATAGAATATAAACAATTATTTATTCTCAGTATCAGGAACTGCAGATGCCTTTTCAAAGTATGCATCAAGTATAAGTGTTTATTTAGTTATTTATTCTCCCCTACAATTCATAAGCCTCATGAGAACTTGTTCGAGCTATGGAAAGAGCCTATGATAAGAACCTTGATAAGAAACTGCTCAACCCTGCTCTCTCACCAGCATTTTTATGTCCCAGTCACTCAGATGACACTGCTTAAAAATGAAATTAGATTTCCAGGCTAAAGACTAAAGAAGGGAAAAGCAGATTGTGTACCCAGTGACTAACAATAACCTCTTACCTGCTATGAGGACTGAGGCTGTATACTTATATTTGTTAAATTCCAAATACTCCCGAATTAATTCATTAATAAGAAGGTTTTCATGAGACAATGATGGTCGGGATTCGCTTTCATCATCCAGGGCATTGAAAACTTCGGCTCGAATCCTCGCTTTTAAATGTCCTAATACTCCTCTTTTTTCCAAGGTGTCCTTTAAAACTGTTAAATAAAAAACATTAATGCTTCAATTTCAGAATAAATTTTGTTGTTCTTAGGCATACTTTAAAGAAAACTGTTTAAAAACATAAATGGCCTAACAGCAGCTTTGAATCTAAACACTGTGACAAACCAATTATCACACTAGCAACCACAAGTCATGTTTGCAATAAAAAAAAAAAAAAAGATTCCAAATAGCAGTGACTTTCTAATTTTAATATATTTAAGCAAATTCAAATTTAACCTTCCAACAGCATCATTGACAGAGGCTACAGTCTGATACACATTCTTCAGTGAGAAAAAAAGGGGACAGAACTATAGTCAACACATGGGACCTCGACATAACCCCAGTGTCTCATATATTTCTGAGAGAGTTTATTACTGCAGATGGGTTCTTTGTGTCCCTAAAAACCTCTGGTCTGGAAAGAAGACAGTTAAAAATAATAACACTTCATGAATGGAAGGAATGTGTCAGTGTCTTTTGTATAAAATTGCTATCCAGAACCTTGGGGAATGGCCCCTTCTGCATGAAAAGGTAGATGTTGTTTTTGGGTTTTTGTTTGTTTTTTAAAGGCGATTATGAGTTAATTCCTTAAAACAATAGGATTTAGAAAATTTAAGCCTAGTTAGAAATCTAACATGCTAAGTATATCACTGCCATCTTAAGAAATCAAAAACATATATATGCTGAGTGTAACCTAACTTCACTTGACAAGCAAGGGTCATTATTACAAATAACAGTAGTTGTGATAACGAGATTTACCAATAAATACTAGCTTGGATAGTAAAGGCATAGGGCTGGATTGGCACCATCTCTTGCAAAGTTCTGGAACATCCCTTTTTCAAATTGTTACTAATGGCTAAATAACACTCCAGAGAATCAATACCTCTCACCCACAGTGCCTAGAACACAGTAAGAGCTCAAAAACTTTACCTAGGAGCATTATAATACAGTGTTTTATACGACTGGGTATAACACAGTATCGTTTAATACCATACTGTGACCTGTCAAAAGCACCAAATAAGTACACCACAATAATGTAAAACCATCAAGGACCCAGGAACATAAATATTGTTTAAACGTCAATAAAAAACAAAAACTTGGGTCATGTCATTAGAGATACAATCTAGACTAGACTTTAACCTTTTTGGACCCTTATTTTTAAATCATCCCCTTGAACTTTTTGCAGGTAGGTAAGTACATATAGTTATCATCCAATCAGACTTTGGAACAGGCCCATAAAAGGAAGGTACGGCCTCATCATATTCTTGGGATCATAACTGAACCCTGTTTTCTAATTCCATCTTTGGAAATTAGATGGAGAGATTTTTTTTCCACTGGCAAGGATCCTGTCCCAATTGCACACAGCGCAGACTCAAACTCAGCAGAGAAATGAGAAGTGATGAAGCTGGAGTTAGGAAACCTAATATATCTCATCACCTCTTCAGTGGCAGATCACCAACTCACGCTTTAGTTGCCTTCTCCAACATGAGTTCTACCACTCAGAGGCAGAACCAAGGGAGGTGCAAAAACTTTCGTGAAAGGGCTTAAAAAGTGTAAAAGCTCATAAAACATAAGATAAGTGATTGGCAAACACATTTTCATTGGGTTTCTCTAAACACAAAGCACACTCAGAACTGGGGAACAAAGGAAAAGAAAAGAGGTCCCTACATCTGTGTAGGCCACCCCTAATTACCAAAGCTCTTTTTAGGGTTCCACATCACTTTTCTCTTCCCTCTATTACCACGCTTAAAACGCTATCATAGCAACTTCTTCAGAAAGAGGTCCTTCCTTAATCTGCTTATACCCCTAAGCATCTAATTTCTCTGAAGTCGTATGTAATACTATGTGCGATACGTGCTACCTGGGGAGAGGTTTTACCGATTTATGGGAAATCTGTTCTTGTAGATAAAGGCACGCCTTTTTCATGATGCTTCTCCAGCCCAGGGCCACAGATACTCATTTTACATCCAACCCCTCCCGGTCAAATCCCTAAGGATTACTGATTTAGCCCTAAACTCCCTGAAAATTGGTCCTATTCAGCAGGGCAGCGGGATCACTGAGTGATAAACACCTGGAGCTCTGGTGCATCCTGTCCAGGTCTCACGCTGCCTCTTTATGCCTGAATCACTCTGGGCGAGCTAGGTCACCAGTCAGCACTGCGATTTCCTAATCGGTGAAGTGGCACTGGGTTATGACAAGGGGATCGATTAGACAGACCATGACGCAGGGGCTGGGCAGTGCCTAAGGCTCCATCACCGATCACTATGATGCTCCCTCTCTGGACATCCGCGTCAAGATCGGAGGGTACCAAGGTGGTCAGCTTATTGCGGGGACAACTGGCACCCTGTGACCTCCGGTCCGTCGGGACCATGGAGGGAGGGGGTCAGGGTGCAGGGAGGCCCCCGGCCCATCGCTTGAGGGCTGGCTGTGCCTCGCACCGAGGACGGCTGTGATGACTCTTCAACGTCGGCTCCGAGGGACACGTCCGTCCGGCCCAAGGCCTCGGATGCAGGCGGGGAGGTCCGGGAACCCGCGCCAAGGCCGGGCGTGCAGGCCTGCAGACGTCGCCGCGCCCTGCACATCCTGCGACTCCTCCACCGCCACCAAGCCGGGCTGAAGCCCGCCCCGACCCCCCACCCCCCCGGGGCCACCGCGCTCCCCTGACAGGGCCGCCCGCCGCCGCGCAGGCCCCGGACGCCGCAGAGCGACCCTCGGGGGAGGCCGGCTGGTACCGCGCGCGCCGTCCGTCCCGTCCCGTCCGCAGGCTGCAGGCCGCACGTCGCACCTGCGGCAGGGCCCGCCGCCCGCACTCACCGGCCTTCAGCTCGGCGACCGTCGCCATGTCCAACGGCCGCCGCCGGCGCGCCTCGCTCGTGCGCACGCGCCGCCCCGCCCCCTTCCGCCGCGGCGTGGTCGGAAGCCAATAGGCGCGCGGCTCTCGCGGCGCCTCGTCCCGCCCCCCTTCAGGGGACGCTCTTCATGATTGGGTGGGCGGTCACTGTCCCGAGAGATCCCACCAATCAGCGAGCACCGTAGGCGGGCTCTGCCGAGAGGGAGGCGTGGAGGGAAGGGTCGGTCCCAGCCCTCACCTGGGGATGCTGCTCACACCTGTCAGTGCATCCCTTTGGCCCGGGAAGCTTTCACGCTCTGGCGCGCTGCTCACGCTGCGGGCTCCATTACTAATTGTTCCCATGGATTAAGCCCGTGGTTGTCGACCTTGAACGTGCATCATCAGAAGCACTTGGAAGACTTGTTAAAACGACCTTCCCCGTTAAAACCGCCCCGCCCCTGCAGTTTCTGACCCAGTAAAGCTGGGATGAGGTCGGAGGACTGCATCTCTAACGGGTTCCAAGGTGGTGGCTGATGCTGCCGCTCTGGGACTCGCACCTTGAGAATCACAGTATCCAGTACTTACCAAGAGCCTGACCCCTGTGCTGACTCCTTTACACCCCTTAGCTTTTTGATGGCTCTTTTATTATTCCCATTTTACCGAGGGGAAACTGAGTCTTTGATGGCTGAAGAGACTTAACCAAGATGACCAGCAAATGGTGGAGATCAGATTTGAATCCAGGCCTCTTGCTCTTTAAAGCCTGTCCTCTTCTACTGACAATAATACTGGGCAGTACACATAAGGAGTCCAAGAGGTATTGTTGTGGCCGCCAGGCCCCGAAAGACACACAGACCACCAGAACTCTCAGTGAGTTATAGGAATCACACTCTTTATTCAGCCAGCTGAGTCTGCCAGGGGTACGCAGACCCCAAATGAAGCAGCCCTGAAATATAGAGGTACAAGGTTTTTAAGCCCCAAATCCCATTCTTCATTCTGTCTGAACACAAAGGTCTATTTTTCTTCTTTTCATTACCTGTCAACCCACTGGTCAGGTGTACAAGTGGGGCTACAGAAGCAGAAAGCTGGTTAGAATGTTATGTTTCCATACTTAGTAGCCTATTTTCCTATGTCGATAGCCAAACAGTAATTTCCAGCAAGTGATTAATTTTTAAACAGTAATTCTCCAGCCAACACACTATTTGAGAAAATAATTGAAGAACCAACAAGCTCTCGCATCCCATGGAGAATGAAGAAAAAGGAACAGGGGAATAATATACCCAAAACTGAGTATGAGGTTCTGTGATTACATACATTTGTGTTGCCAAGAAGACCAATATCTGTGACCTAGATAGTGCTGCTTGACTCAATAGGTTCTCTTGAAATCTATTTATTAGTGGATCCCAATGAACATATTTGCAGTGAAATGGAATTTAATGATTAGCAAACAAATATTGTTTTTTCAAACTTTTGGGTATAAATGTGTGTGCGGACCCCTGGTATATTTCTTAAAGCGGGAAGCAGTCAAAAAGTTTGAAAGCTCTTGTAACCTAAAGGAATCCATTCCTGTTCCAAACTAGATTAATTCTGACCTTGTGGGACAGAGATCTGTAAATTTAGAAGGGTCCTGTTTTGTCACGCTTCTCTATTCTATAAAACCATAATGCCTGTATTCCTGGGAGTATTTGGAGAGATTTATAAGGATGAACTAAATTCCATAGGTAGAACATATGAGCTCTTCAGAGAAAAGCATTCCTGAATGTACTAATGAACTCAGAGAGGAAAATAAAAAATGTAGTTGATCGATTAGTAGTGGTAATCCTATAATAACAGCCATTGCCACTCTCTGTGTGACAGGCACTGCTCTAAAACTTTTGCTTTAAGTCCTCACCAACAACCCTCTGAGGTAGATACTCACATAGCAATTGTAAAGTAAAATTCCATTTAAAAACATGTACTGTAACTGGGTAATACACTGTGTTGGTGAGGATGTGGGGAAACAGGAATTACCATACCTAGCTAGTAGGCGGTAAATTGGTCCCACCTTCTCAGCAGGCTATTTGGCAATATCTAATTAACCTTTCACACCCTTTGATCCATCAATTCAAGTTTTAAGAATGTATCTTACAGATCTATTCACAGCTAATTATGAAGGATCTGTGTATAAAAGTATTCATTGTCACACTGTTTATAGTACACAAACCTATCTACCTATCAGAATGGCTGAATAAAAACAAGTGACAATGAGAATATCAAATGCTGACGAGTATGCATATGTTGCTGACAGGAAAACAAAGTAGTATAGTCACGTTAGAATTCAGTTTGGCAACTGCTTATCAAGTCAAACATACACTTACCATATACCCTAGTAATCCCACTCCTAGGTGTTTACTCAAGAGAAAAACATACCCATACAAAAGGCAGTTTGCAATAATCACATATTTATTAATAATTGCCCCAACTGGAAATGACCCAATGTCTTCCGACTGATGAAGGGATGTAAACTAGCTGTGGTTTATTTGTACCACGGAATATCACTCCGTAATAAAAGGGAACCAACTACCAGTACATGTAACGATATGGATAAATCCCAAATGCATTGCGTTAGTTATAGAAACAAGACGCAAAGGCTTCATCCTACATGAATCCATTTACATGACATTTTGGAAAAGGCAAAGCATAGAAACAAAAAGGCAGATCAGTGATTGTCAGAGGCTAAGGCTGAATGACAGGGGCCCACTGCAAGGGTTCACTAGGGAGATTTTTGCAGGGCTGGAACTGTTCTACATCTTGGCTGTGACTACACAGTCGTATATTTACCACCATTCATAAGCTGCACACTCAGAAGGGAGAACTTTACTGCTTGCATACTTCAATCATCTTGACTTTTAAAAAATGACGGAAATACCAATATCATCAGTTGGGAGGCTGATGAAGTAAGTTTAAAGGATAGCCATAAATGAAATATTACATGGTCATTCTAAAGAAGAGGGAGTTCTAAACACATATAATATGTATGTGTATATATAAGTAATTATCAGCAAGATGCAAAGATAGAAGTGTTGAAAAGCACAGTCCAGGAGACATTGTGGGAAATACTAAGTGTTTGTTTGCCTGTACATGGGCTGCCTCTGAAAGATATATAAGAAAGTACAAACAAAAATTGCCCCAGGAGAGGAGAACCAGGGAAGTAGGGGTCAATGGTCAGAGAGAGACTTATTTTTCGATCAATTTAAAATTTTAACAGTGTGCATGCATCACTGTGCACAGCCAGGTGTGTGTGTGCATTTGCCACCAGGTAGCACTTCTTCTGGCTGCCTCGAGTATCTTGACATGCTGCTCAATTCATGAAATGTGAAAAAGTTAACAGCTCCCTTGGCCAATGGGAGCCAAGGGATAATCCATGTATCAGATGGACATTTCTGAGACATCGTCTACATAATTCCTTAGTGGATCTCCAGTGAGATTGAGCTCCATTGCCCAGAACAGTCACCAGCTCAAGAACTGACCACTGCATTGGTGACACCTCCCTCTCTGTTTCGCTCTTCTCAGTGCTCCTACTCGTTTCCCAGAATTCTTCCCCAAATAAACTATTTGCAAATAAGTCCTGGTCTCAGGTTCCGATATTCTGGGTTAGACCAAGCTAGGACAACTACCTTGATAAATAACGAGGCACGAGTTGTTGCATTAAATGCGGAGACCTTGCGTGATTTTTCGTTGCCACAGTTATGAGCTTGGCTTCTTGACAAAGGATCCTTGCAACCGATCATCTCAAGTGGAATAAATGAACTTCATGGCCTCTGAAGTCATGAGCTCTTATGATAACAAAAATGGGGATTTTATCATTGTGTCTCACATTTTTTTTTGATTCTTATGCAATATTTGTGAGCTGGTGTGGATCTGTGGAACTGCTGTGTACAGAGAAATTTCCAAGTGAGGGGAGAAAGGGAACATGGAGGTGGGACCTGAAATGTCTTCTCAAACTGTAGAGCCTTGTTTTGCTGTTTTAACAATCTAGTTTGGGGAGTTAGCAAATGGGACCACTTCCTGTTTCTGTAAATCAAGTCTTATTAGAAGAACACAGCCATGCCTGTTTTCTCATATGAGGTCTGTGGCTGCAAGAGCTGAGTGCTTAGAACAGAGACCACATGGCCCACAAGCTTACATTATTTAATCTGGTCCCTGAAGAAAAAAAACTTGCTGACTCCTCAATTCTTCTCTAATTTTTCTGGGTGAGGGGTGGTCGACCACTGTTATTTTCTGAGCAACAGCCAGTAATAATAAACACAGCAACTAACACTCACAAAGCCTTTACTGGGCAAGTGTTAGTTCATAGCATTCTAAAAAATAACTGGGGGGCAGGTATTATCATCCCACTTACAGAGAAACTGAGGTTTGGAGAGTTGAAGTAACTTCTGAGTAAATGGCAGTCAGGGCTGGACCCCAAGTCCCTTGATCATATTCAGCTATTTTCAGTTATCATGAAAGGAGAGGCCCTTCTCCTTCCTCCCTTCACCTCTCTCCTCCCTCCCCTCTCCCTTTCGCTCCCCTCCCTCACTGCTGGGCCTGGTAAATGCCTTTCCCTCAGCCTGGAACCACCCTCCTGTCCTCTCCTCTCCCTTCCTAGTTAATTTCTATTCACTCTTCAGGTCTGAGTTTATACCTCATTTCTTCCTAAACCTCCTTTAGCTAGATTAGATTCCTCTTCTTAGATCTATTTTGGGGGTGGGAGGGGCTGAGAAAAGGGAGGGGTAGAGAAATAAGAGAAGCCTTCCAAGGAGAGAGGCACCACACCCCTTCCCCCAATTCCCACACCCAGGCCCAAGGGCTTCTTGAGGGCGGACCATTTCAATGCTGGGGTATAAGGTCCAGCTTGCTTCCTTCCATTTGGGATTCCCCTCAACCTCAGTGCTTCCTGAGGAGGTAGGCCGAAACCTTTGATGGGACAGCATGGCTTCCTCTTCCCCTCCCTCACCCCCTCTCCAGGTGTTGATCCCAAAAGCCTGCCCTAATAAATTTCCTACACTTTGATCTCACTCTCAGAGTGGAGTCGCTTTCCCTGGGAACCTGCCACTCTATCCCAGACACCAGGGATAGGTCAGGGGTTGCCCCAGGACTCCTACCTGCTCTACTTCCCAAGGTTCTTCAACGTGATTCATCATTCAGCAATTTCAGAGCAAGGGAGTTTCCAGCATTGCACCTGGAGAACAGTAGGAAGTTAAGCCTGCAGTTGCCCTGGCATTGGTCATATCGGAGATTTTAAAGTGGATTTTTTGGGGGGAGTGGTGAGTATTAATATTGGTCCTTTTAGAAAAAATAAAACAGGTCCACCCGGTAAAATGACCTTTTCATCTACTTTTGACAGGTCATTTTTAGACGTTTTAAAGGACAAAAATTCAGCCAAGTAAATTTAAAGATCTACCTGGCTTTATGGAATGATTCATGAATTGGGCAGCATCCAATCTCGTAAACAGAATGATGCTCAGAGGACTTGTACAGAATAACAGGTTTTTATGCACAGAAAAGGGGTGGGATTACAAGTTGAAAGAATGAATTATTTCAGGCGAGGTTACCTTCCCTTAGGAGAAGGCAGGGGTTGTATCAGGCAGATTACCTTACTAGGGCTGACTAGGAAATTTCAGATTGATTGGTTTAAAATTCCACCCCTGGGAGAGGCTGAAATTGCATTTTGGTTAGGTGTTAAGTCTTGGTGGGGCTCGCCACAAGTGACTCCATTTTGGGTCTGTTTTTGCTCTTTAACAGAGGGATGAGCACTAAATTTACTCCATGCCTCATATGCCAGGAAGATTGAGGATTAGGGAATTCTTAGGGTAACTCTTGCTGAAATGTGTTTTATCAGCTGGATAAAAAGTGCAGGTTGAGTTCAAAGAGTGAAACGTCCCTTTATCAAGATTTAGCCCCCTCCCTCCTGGTCAGCTTGCCTTTTCTTAAGAGCTGCAGCAAGAGGCTTTGGAGAATGGGAGAGGAGGAGGTGGGCATGGGATCCATAGATGGGATTTTACAAATTGGAGATGGCTACTTTATAGAAAAGGTATCTCTTCTTCAGACAAGTCAAGACAACTTTTGAAAAGATGACATGCCTCTACATCAGTCATTCAGAGCCCCCAAACCCTGGCAACCAAATGTAAACTGCTGATTCAAAGGCAGGGGAGGGAGAGAGGGAGGGAGGGAGGGAGGGGTCGGAATCCCAGGAGAATTCAAATTCTTTCTGGATTCCTTAAGGAGAAAAATAGCTACTGTCTTTATCCACTGGGCACAATCCAAACACAGGAGAGATTTGTCTTTGAAGGAGTCCTGACCCCTCTACTAGAAACGGTGTGAAACATTCTGCGTTTACATCGTTTAATGGAATCCTCACCATATTCCAGAAGGTGGGTCCTATTGTGGAAGGCGGGTCCTATTGTTATCCTGCTTTAACAATGAGATGAGGAAACCAAGGATTAGGTCAGACAGCTGGATGGAGACCGGGCCCAAATCAAAGGGTCTGATGTCAGCCCCCCAAAATTTCCATTTCACCTGCCTAGCAAGTGGACGGATTATTCAACATTCTGGCTGGACAAGACAAGTGTGTGGTTGTTGAAATAAATTCACAGATCCATCCAATCTAAAATCTCTCCCACCTTTGTCCCGGTCAGGGCTTAGGCCTTGCCTCTTCTCTCTGATCTCCATTCACTGTGAGAATATACAGGGTTTGCTCAAACCAAAGCAGAGATGGGTCAAGTGCTCCCTCAAATCACAGAGGTGATTCATGGCAGAGCTAGTTTTGAACCCAGCCAGGCAAGGTGACATCTGGGTAGTCACCCTTCTCCACTGCCTCTTGATAATATTCTTACCAACACATGCCCGATCCCCTTGCAGCTCCGATTTTCCACCTAAGACACTTTTGCAGAGTCTGGGTTCTCCGCAGGAGCTGTGTTATCACTCAGAACTGGGTGTGAATGCTGGCTAGTTAAGTGGCCTTAGGTAAATTGCTGTACTTGTCTGAGACTTGTCCTGATCTATAAAAAGGAGAATATGCATCATAACGTCTGCCTGGGATGTTGTCGTGGCTATAATTAGCTGATGACTGCGAAGCACTGACAGGTTTTTAGAAAACTGCCTTTATTCTATCAGTAGTTAGAAAAATTAACTGGTGCAGAAAAAAAAGTTTAATCAGCTGAAGAGAAGAGAGGAACCGAGTGCCACCCAAGCGTATTTACTGGTGGCTCCTCTGGGAGGGAACCTGAATACAATGAGAAAAAAACAAGCTCTGTGAACTAGAGGCAGACCCTGCAGTCCAGGTGAGACAGGCTGTGCCACCTTTTGAAGTGTCTAAATGCTTCAGCCACGAAACCAAATTTCTATTTCCTTAGCCCATCTCTGGGGAGAGGGTCCTGGGGTATGTGGGGCTGAAAACTGGTGATGTGGCCATCTTTTATCAGAGAAACTGACACATCAGAACCTTAAAACTGAATTTTCCAGGAGCTTCTGTAAGCTTGTTCCCTGCAACTCTTGTCAGTTTGGGTTCAGACAAATGTATAAAAATTTTACAAATGAATGTTTTATCTGACTTTACTTTCAGAGACAGTTTGACCCTTGAACAATATGGTCTATAGGTCAAATTAACTTTGGGGTTCAAATGTAAATTCTACAGAACATCTCTGAGAACATTGGTATGGAATCTTTATAAATGTTGGTCAATGATTAATCAAATAGATTACGGGGCTGTTTAAAGCATCCAAAAATTATATTCCTGAAGGATTAGTCTAGATTGAAGATCTCCCTCAGTCCTTTTCAGGAGACAAACAGATGTTGGGTAGATTTGAGTAGATTTTTTCAGAGTAAGCCAGAGGAACATGTCAAATTGGCGCTATCTCCCTAACTTATTTTCACCCCACTCCTTACTCCAGCCACTAAAACAAATTAAACAAACAAACAAATAAACAAAAAACAGTTTTAATTGATTAGACTCTTTTGTTTCTGGATGCAAATCAAACTGTCTTATTGGTAAGAAAATTTAATGTTAAACATAACTGGAAATCCAGGTGCCTGGCAGTTTTAAAGGCTGACTTATGCCTTTAGCTCTGGTTCCCTTTCTTTACATTATCATGGATTTCCCCAGGGATGTCACTACTAGTATATATGGTGACCTTAAGAGAAAGGATCCCTCTGGACAGATAACTTCTTTAAAAAAAAGATCTTCTTTGGGAAGCGTCGGCCCCATACCAAGAAGAATGAGCTAAAATTCAATTACCTACTCAGTGGGGAACATTTAATCTAAAATATGAAGGAAACTGGCATGCAAGTGCCCTTTTAAATCCTCCCCCATAGATGGACACCATTTTCTTTGATGAGATGGCTAAAGCTGTTTCCAGTGTCACATTCAAGCACTGCAACAGTCAGAGGAGAAAAGAGAATAATTTCTGGAATTTCTCTCGGAGAGCCATGAAGAAGTTCCCCCAGAAACACTTGGCAAAGCTGTCTTCATATTCCATTCTTCTAAACTGGGCCACGTGTCCATTCATTTTTTAACTTATTGAGGTAAATGTCACATAATATAAAAATCACCAATTTAAGTTATACAATTCAATTATACAATTCATTGAAAATGTTGTGTAACCATCACCTCTATCTCTTCTAGAGTATCTTCATCACACCAAAAAGAAACTGTACCCATTAAGCAGTCACTCTCCATTTCCCCTTCCCCCACCCATGAGGCCCTGACAACTAGGAATTTATCTCCATCTCTACAGATTTGACTTTTCTGGACTTTTCATATAAATGGATTCCAATGATAAGGGCCTTTCATGTCTGGGTTCTTTCATCTCACATGTTTTCAGGGTCCATCCAAGTCGTAGCACGTAGCAGTCCTTAACTACTTTTTATGTCTGAATTCTATTCCATTGTATGGATAGACGGATAGACTACATATTATTTATCTGGTTATCAGCTGATGGACATTGGGTTGTTTCGACTTTGGCACTATTATGAGTAATGTGGCTGTGAACATTTGTGTGCAAACCAATGTTCGAACACCTGTTTTCAGTTCTCAGATATACAGCTAGGCATGGAATTGCAGGGTAATATGGTAATTCTGTTTACCTTTTTAAAAAAATTGCCAAACTTTTCCACAGAGACTGCACTATTATACATTATTATCAGCAATAGATAAAGGTTCCAGTTCTCCACATCTTTGTCAATGCTTGTTATTTTTCTTTCCCTTTTTAAAAAAATTATAGTCTGCGAAGTGGCATCTAATTTTGTGTGTCTGTGTATTTTATTAAAGCGCAGTTACAGTACAATCTATATTAGTTTCAGGTGTACAACATAGCAATTCTGCATTTGTGTGATTTACAATGGGATCACCATGAAATGTCTCTATTTAAATTTCACAGTGACTAATGACGTTGAGCCACTTTTCCTGTACTTGTTGACATTCGAATATCTTCTTTGGAAAAATGCCTATTCAAGTCCTTGGCCCACTTCTGAATTGACTTCTTTGTTTTGAGTATTAAAAGTTCTTTACATATTCCTGTGATAATGACTAACTGGAACTTTAAACAAACGTAATTAATTGGGAGGGTCTATGGAAGGAGCAAGGGCTTATGGAAGTTCTTGCGCTCTATGCAATTGCGAGAACTCTACACGTGGGAACCCTACAGGAAGACAATTTCTGGGCAAGACAGTGGAGCAGGTAACACCGTGCTCACCTCCTCTCCCAACCACATCAGAATTACAGCTGAATTATAGAACAACCATCACTGAAAGTCATCTGAAATCTAGTGGAACAGAAGTCCTCCCACTAAGAACAATAGCGGACCACCTTGAGGCAGGTAGGAGGGGCGGAGACACGGAATGGGCTGGTCCCACACCTGAGTGTGGCCGTTAAAAATTGTGTGTGGGGGGTATCTTGGCTGCAGGGTTCCTGTGGAGGAGCAAGGGGTTCCAGCCGACACCAGGCTCCCTAGTTCCAGTGGCAGGAAGGGAAGTCCCTACAACACCTGGATGAAAAATTCAGCACAGATTGTGACTGAGTGAGACAGGGGGCTGTAGGGGGTTGTGGGGGGGCAGGTAACCGGTATTCCCCTTGGAGGGCCCACGCATGGACTTACCCACTGACGGACCCACTCACTCTGGGCAGTGGTGCAGAGGATGTGGTTCAAAGGGCGCCAAGGACATATGGGGAGGAACCAAATTGTCTGGCTTCGGGGTGGGGGCTTGAGGGGCAGCTTTATCCCAGACAGAAGTGCTGGCAGAGGCCACTCACTGTTCCTTTGTTCAGTCCTCCCTTCACCCAGTGTGCAGACGCAGGCAGCCCCCATGTCTGAGTTTCCATCAGCGTGGCTACTGCTAGTCACACTCCCTACCTCCTGCCTTCCCTTGGGGCTGCCCCTCCCAATGTGTGGTCCCACCCAAGCCACTTCCAGTGGTTTTTTCATCCAAATGGCCTGTCTGGGCTCATGCTGCCAACTTTCCTAAAATCTCTCAAAGGTTCACAAAACCCAAACAAGCAACATCTGGCCTCAGCATGTCCCATACCTGCTGCTGAGCAGCCCCAAGTCCAGCATAAGCATCAGCTGGCCTCAGTTTGTGGCTTGGCCTCTCAAGGCACTTCCAGGCTCAGAAAGGTGGCAGTCATTTGTAGATTGCTTAGTGGTTCCTGCCAGGTGGCCTCAGGTAGGGCACAGGCTGTGGCTGAAATTGGTTTGCAGTGGGGCCCCTCCCGGGAGGCCCCGGGGCTGGAACACCCGGTGGCAGGCTGGCTTCCCTCTGAGCTGGAGCACCACCCAGGGCCACATCCTAGGACAACACAAAGGGCAGACTCAGCAGGTATCAGAGCCCTGTTAAAGTGAATCTTGCTCTATAGGGTCAGCTCCTTCACAAGGGCTCCTCCACTTTAGTCACCAGGCAATCCTCACAACCAATCAGCCAGAAGGTCAGTCCCTCCCACTGACGTGCAAACATCTACCAAGGCTCAACTACAATAGGAGGTCACTCAGGGCCCATACAAGAAACACACCTGGAACACCCAGCTCAGGTGACAAGGGAGACTGTGTTCCTAAGCCCCACAGGACACCTACTACATAAAGCCACCCTACTAAGACTGGACAACATAGCAGCCCTACCTAATACATAGAAACAGAGGGAGGCAGCCAAAATGGGGAGACAAAGACACATGAACAAAGAACAGAACAAAGCTCTGAAAAAAGAACTGAACAAAATGGAGACAAGCAATATACCGGATGCTGAGTTCAGAAACTGGTTATAGGGATGCTCAATGAATTTAGGGGAAGAGGAGATGAACTCAGTGAGAACTTGAACAAAGAGATAGAAAGCACAAAAGTGGAGATAGCAAACAAAAAAGAACCAGTCAGAAATAAAGAATACAATAACTGAAATAGAGACTACTTTAGGAGGAATCAACAATAAATTAGATGAAGCAGAGGATCTAACTGGCAATTTTGAAGATAAGGTAGCAGAAAAAACAAAACAATCAGAACAGCAACAAGAAAAAAGAAACCCCCCAAAATGAGAATAGTTTAAGGGGCCTTGGAGACAACATCAAGCATACCAACATTCTCATTGTAGGGGTACCACAAGAAGAAGAAGAAGAAGAGAGAGAGCAAGGAATTAAAAACCTATTTCAAGAAATAATGATGAAAAACTTCCCCAACCTGATGAAGGAAACACATACAAGCCAAGGAAGCACAGAGAGTCCCAAACAAGATGAACCCAAAGAGGCCCACACCAAGACACGTCATAATTAAAATGCCAAAGGTTAAAGACAAAGAATAAAAGCAGCAAAAGAAAAGCTGTTACCTCCAAGGGAGCTCTCCCATAGGACCCTCCACTGATTCCTCAAAAGAAACTATGTGAGTCAGAAGGGAATGGCATGAAATATTCAAAGTGATGAAAAACAAAGACCTGCAAATAAGATTACTGTGGCCAGCAAAGCTATCATTTAGAATTGAAGGACAGATAAGAGCTTCCCAGATAAGAAGAAGTTAAAGGATTTCATCAGTACCAATCCAGTATTCCAGGAAGTGTTGGACAGACTTCTTTAAGAAAAAGAAAAAAAAAAGATAAAAAATATGAATAATAAAATAGCAGTAACTACATATCTAACAACAATTACTTTCGATGTAAATGGATTAAATGCTCTAATCAAAAGGTAGGGTGGCTGAATAGATAAGAAAATAAGACCCCTACATATGCTTCCTAGAAGACTCACTTCAGATCAAAAGACTCACAGACTGAAAATAAAGAGATGGAAAAAAGATATTTTGTGAAAATGGCAACAAACGAATGAAAAGCTGGGGTAGCAATGCTTACACCAGACAAAAGAGACTTTAAAACAAAGGCTATCATGAGAGACAAAGAAAGACCCAGTAAACACACTTATGGGTATTCATCCAAAGGAACCCAAAACACTACTTTGAAGGGACAAGGGAATCTAAATGTTCCTTGCAGCATTATTTACAATAGTCAAGATATGGAGGCAACCTGGGTGTCCATCATTGGATGAATGAATTAAGAAGAGGTGGTACACAGATACAATGGAATATTACTCAACCATAAAAAAGAATGACATCTTCCCACCTGCAATAACATGGATGGACCTAGAGGGTATTGTGCTCAGTGGAGTACGTCAGAGAAAGACAAATGCCACATGATTTCACACACATGTGAAATCCAAAGGACAAAGTGAACAAACAAACAACAAGACAGAAGCAAACTCATAGATACAGAGAACACTTTTTATGGTTACCTGATGGGAGGGGTTGGGGGAGTAGGTGACAAAGGGGAAGGGATTAAGAAGCACAAATTGGCAGTTATAAAACAGTCAGGGGATGCAAAGGACAGCATGAGGAGTACAGTCAATATTGTAATAACACGTAGTGTCAGATGGGTATTAGATTTATTGGGGTGATCGCATTGTAGGTTATAAAAATGTCTAATCACTATGATGTATACCTGAAACTAATATTATATTCCAATTGTAATTTAAAAATTAAAAATTGTTATTAAAAAACCCTACAGGGAGAACCCTATGTTTATAATAAAGCTCTATGGTTTTAACTTCCTTTTCCCCCTCTATAATACCCCTCCACCTTGACTCACAGGCCAAAGTGTGCACATGGCTTGTATTCCCGTTTTTTACCCCCATAAATAAATCCTTTTTGGTGATGAAACATTGAATCAATTATTTTTCAGTCAACATTGGATACTGGAGTTTTATCAAACATATGGTTTGCAAACATTTTCTTCTATTCTCTGGTTAGTCTTTTCATTGTCTTGATAGTGTTCTTTGATGTGCAAATGTTTTTAAATCTGATAAAGTCCAGTTTATTTATTTTTGTTGTTGTTGCTTTTGCTTTTGGTGTCATATTTAAGAAACTATTGTCAAATCCAAGATCATGAAGATTTGCTTCTAAATTTTCTTCTAAGTATTTTTAGTTTCTTTCTTTTTTCTTTTTTTCTTTCCTTTCTTTCCTCCTTTCTTCCTTCCTTCCTTCCTTCCTTCCTTCCTTCCTTCCTTCCTTCCTTCCTTCCTTCTTTCTTTTTATTTTATTTTATTTTATTTTATTTTATTTTATTCTCTCTCTCTCTCTCTCTCTCTCTCTATTTTTTTAGTATTTTATAGTTTTAACTCATATTTAGGTTGTTGATCCATTTTGAGTTAATTTTTGTATACAATGTGAGTGCAATGTCCAACCTGCTTTTGCATGTAAATATCCAGTTGTCCCAGGACCATTTATTGAAGGGATTACTCTTTTCCCCAATGAATGGTCTTGGCACTCTTGTCAAAACTCATTTGACTATAGATGTATGGGTTTATTTACAGAATCTCAGTTCTAGTCCATTGTGCTATGTGACTATCCTTATTGTCACTGCCACAATGTTCAGTTGTAGTAGCTTTGCAGTAAGTGTGAGTCTTTCAACTTTGTTCTTTTCCAGGATTTTTCTGGCTTTACAAGGCCCCTTGCAATACCTTGTATATTTTCTTTCTGGCTTTTCCATGTCCTTAAAAAAGGACATTGGGATTTTGACGAGGATGGCATTCAATCTATAGATTGCTGCTGTGTAGTATTTCCATCTTAAATATTAAGTCTTCCAATCCATAGACACATGATGTCTTTCCATGTATGTAGGTTTTTAATTGTAGTTTTCAGGGTCAGGTATCAAACAGCTAGGGACAGCCCCTAGGCCTCAGGTCTTGCTGAAATTATTCAAACTAGCCCATCCTAAGCCTACTCACCTTACCTCCACCATTTCCTCTGAAACTTCAGTGGAGGCTTTTGTCCACAGTTCCCCCTTATCAACCTCTGCCTCCTGTGTGCCCCTTGCCCCCATGGTGTGGCATGCTCCCTTCTCTTGGGATCTGTGGGTATAATAAACTATCTTTCCAATGGCAGTCACCTCCTGTTCTGTTGGCCTCCCCATACCTGAATAATAATAAAGCCCATATTTTTATTTTAAAACACTCAAGTACAAGGTTGAATAGAAGTAACAAAAGCAGGCCTTTTTGTCTTGGTCCTGATCATGGGGAAGCTTTAAGTCTCTCATTCATGCAAAGCATGTGAGTTTTTCATACATGCCCCTTATCATGTTGAAAAAATCCCCTGCTAAGATGAAAGGGTGTTAGATTTCAATAAATGCTTGTTTTTTTCCCCTACATACATTGAGATGTTCATGTGGTCTTTTGCCCTCTTTATTCTATTAATATGGTGTATGGCATCGATTGACTTTTAAAATATTGACTCACCTTTGCATTCCTGGTATAAAGCTAATTTAAACATGGAGTATAATCTGTGTATATGCTGCTGGATTCAATATGTCAGTGTTTTTTGAGAACTTTCTCATGTATATCCATCAGGGGCATTGGTTTGTAGTTTCTTCTTATGATATCTTTGGCTGTGGTATCAAGGTTATGATGGTCTCTTCTTTTTTTTTTTGGAAAAGTTTAAGAAGGATTGGTCTTAATTCTTTAAATGCTTGGTAGAATTCACCAGTGAAGCCATCTGGTCCTGGGCTTTTCTTTATTGGAATTTTAAAAATTATTACTAATTCAATCTTTTTATTACTTTAGGTCTATTCACATTTTCTATTTCTCCTTTACTTGGTTTTGGCAGTTTGTGTGTTAATTTCATCTAGGAATTTGTTAATTTCATCTAGGATATCTAATTTGCTGGCATACATTGCTTAGAGCATTGATTGATTGATTGATTGATTGATTGTAAGGTTGATAGTAAAGTCCCCACTTCCTGAATTTAGCAATTTGAGTCTTCTCTCTTTTATTCTTGCTCTAGCTAAAAGTTTATCAATTTTGTTGATCTTTTCAAAGAAGGAACCAACTTTTGGGTTTGTTGATTCTCTCTATTGCTTTTCTATTATTTATTTGGTTTATCTTTAATCTTTATTATTCTTTTCCTTCTGCTTGTGTGGGTGTAGTTCGAGCTTCTTTTTCTAATCCCTTAAGGTGGGAAGTTAAGTTATCGATTTGAGATCTTTCATTTTTTAAAATGTGTTTAGAGCTATAACTTTCCCTTTATGTGCTGCTTTTGCTGCATGTCATGTTTTGGTACATTGGATTTTCAAAGTATCTTCTAATTTCCCACGTGTCGTCTTTTTTCCCCCACTGGTTGTTTAATTTGTTGTTTAATTTGCACGTATTTGAATTTTCCAGTTTTCCTTTTGTTTCTAGTTTCGTTTCATTTAGACTAATGAAGATACTTTGTATGGTTTCAGTCTTTTAAAAATTTATTGAGACTTGTTTTGTGTGTGGCCTAACATATGGTGTGCTAGAGAATGTTCCATGCACTAGAGAAGAATACGTATTCTGCTATTTTTGAGTTGAGGGTCATCAATATGTTTCTTAGGTTTTGTTGCTTTATGGTATTGTTCAAGATTTCTATTTCCTTATTTATCTTTGGTCTAGAAGATCTACCCATTATTGAAAGGGTTAAAGTCTCTAACTATTATTTTTGAATTTCTCTTTCAGTTCTGTCAATTTTGCTTCATAGATTTCGGGGCTCTGTTTTAGGTTCACATATGTTTATAATTGTTATATCTTCTTAGAAGATCTACCATTTTCTCATTATATATAATGTCATTCTTTGGACATTTATTGATTGTAAATAATTAGTGATATAAAGTCTATTTTTGTGATATTAGTATAACCATTCCAACTCCATTTTGGCTACTGCTTGCATGAAATACCTTTTCATCCTTTCACTTTCAATTTATTTGTGTCTCTGGTTCTAAAGTGAACATAGAGTTGGTTCACATTATTTCATCCATTCCATCAGTCTGACCTTTAATGGGAGAGTTTAATCCATTTACATTTAATGTGATTATTCATAAGTAAGGACTTACTTTGGCTAATTTGCTATTTGTTTTCTATGTCATCTTTTTTTGTCCCGCTGTTCCTCCACTACTTCCTTCTTTTGTGTTAGATAGATATTTTCTAGTGTACTATTTTTGAGTCCCTTCTCATCTCTTTTACTTTATGTTTTTCAGTTACTTCCTTAATAGTTGCCTTGGGAATTACAATTAACATCTGAATTTATAGCAATTTAGTAAGAAACAGTACCAACTTAGCTTTAAGAGTATACAAAAATTTTACTCCTACCCATGCTTGAGTTTCCTCATTTGGACCATGAAGGTCAGACCAGAGGAAGAAGGATGTTCAACACTCAGCGGAGTGCTTGGTGATCAATCAATGGCAGTTAATTTATGTGGTTGTTATTATTGGTACTGGCCGTGTTTTACAAACCCCTCAGCCATACTTGGGCAAATTAGAAGCCTGTCTTTGCCTGTGTTTCCTCACCTACAGAGTTGTGATATTCCTATACCTTTCTACAGGATTTTTATGAAGATTTAGATGGAGTAGAAAGTGTCTCGAATGCTGCCATGCACATCATAAGCATACAATGACTATAAGTTATTACTATTATTGATTCTTTTCTTTATCACTATGCTTCGGACAAGACTACTTAGAACAGCTTGAATATGCACCCTTGTCAGCAGCCTTTATGCATTGTTCTTTGCCATGCCTTCTGCCTAGGATACCATTCCCCTTTTCCCTGTGTCAAAACCCCAACTGTGTCTCTTCCAGTCCCACCAGCAGTATCTTTGGTGCCAATGAAGCCTTTCTTCATCCTCCTTTGGGACTTCATTGGTCACTCTTGGGGTATTAATTTTTGGCTTTGTGTGGAAATCTATTTGTCTCTTCCCCTTGAAGGAGCTCCTTTCTCTATCTACTTCAGTGACATCGAAACCAGAGCAGACCCCATTAGATACCCGTTACCCTAATGAGGCCAGTGTCATTTTTAGAAGGAACAAGATAAGGCGGCTTGGAGTGAGGGAAAGCAAACAAGTGATCCTTTGGGTAACTCCCAGTCTGTTGCCAAGACTCAGAATTGATAGAGACCAACTCCCTTAGTTTAAGGAGTTGCCAATTAGTAACCTTTTGTTCAAGGAGAGACCTCACCGCCCCAATGGCTCCTTCATTGCCTACTGGGGGGAGCCCAGCTTTATCAAGAACAAAGGGAGCAAACTAATGGAAACACGTGGAAGATTGCTACAAAAGCAGCCAGGCACACAGGATAGTTCAGAAAGGGACCTTGCCCTTAGCCAAGATGCTTTGACTCCTTTCTGGGAGGCAGATAAAACAGTCACTTGGAGCCCAAGCCCTCCCACTCTTCATTTGCAAACTAATATGCTTCTAGGCATCTTCCTTAGATAAGTGTTTTGTGAGTGCTGGTTAACTTCAGGATAAAATGAACAATAGCTACTGTTCCCTCTAAGGCCTGCTGGAGGACGGCCCCTCAAAGCTGTTCTCCCTACGAATTTCTGCCTTAGAACCACAGAAAGGGTGGGTGTTTCACCAAGCTCCCAGTCTTTCCAAAGTCACCTTAGTAAGGCCTACTCCTACTTAAAATTGTGGCATGCCCCCCCCATCTCAGCTCCACATTCCCAAGTTCTCAACACAGCCCTTACCATCTTTAAATATGCTACATGACTTACCTATTAAGTATGTCTGTTTATAATCTGACATTCTTCCACCTCACAAGGAAGAAATTCACAGGGTGGGCTTTTTTTTTTTTTTTTTTTTTTGTCATTTATGCTCATTTTTTTGGGATTCCCTAGGGCCTACAACAGAGCCCAGATCATTAATACAATGGACAATACATCTATCATATATCATCATTCTTTTAACTAGTCTCCTGGCAGACACTTAAGTCGTTGCCAAATATTTCCTGTTGTAAACACACTGTGGGTGAACATCCTTGGGCAAATATTTTTGCATAGATAGGATCGATTCTTCCATGCAGAATTAAGTCAAAAGGTATGAAGAGTCTAGCTATTAATAGATACTGACAATAGCTCTTCCAAAAAGATTGGGTCCCACCAACTGTGCATAAGAGGTCTCAATTAAGATTGATAAAATTGGGGTTGGGGTGAGGAGGATCCAGACTCCTCTAAATTGCTGAACTGCTAGTATTTGCAAATATTGACTCAACTTTAAAGAGACAGAAAATTTCATCTCATTCTCACCCAACTTCTCTCCCAAGGCTGCCATCCTCTTCAATTCTTTTCTTGTCAGGGACTGGGGTCAAACTCCCCATCCTCGTTTTTTAGGATAAACTGCCAGTGACAGAGATCTCGTTACTTCCAGTAAGTTCTTTGCATCACTGGGTCAAAATCTGCTTTCCTGCAACCTCACTCCATCTAGTCTAGTTCTGTTTCAAAAGCAATAGAAAACAGGGCTAATCCTTTTCTAAATGACAGGCCCTAAAATATTTGAAGACTGCATCAAATCTCCTCTAAGTCTTAAACCTCCCTGGCTCCAGCTAGACATATCCCTGGAGGTAAAAGTGTTCACTTGCAGGCCCTTCACTTCAGTGGCCAACCATGAGCTTTAGGGTCCCCTGGGCCTGGCTTCAAGTTCTTGTTTCCACACTCTCCATCTGTCTGACCTTGGTCAAATCACTTCTCAGACTTTAATTTCCTCGAATAAATTGTGTAACAATAGTACCTACCTTCCAGGGTTGCTGGTCAGGCCACATTTCTCCATTAAAAAAAAAAAATCTCAAAGTACTTTTTATGATTGTGTTGCTAAAAAGGTGACTATAATAAAGGCAAAGTTATATTTACTTATTTTTTCTCATTTTAAAAGAATTAAAATCTTTCAGTGGAGTCCCAAAAGCCTCATGGGCCTTAGGCACGGTGCTTAAGTGCCTAAGGAATGAAAAGACAAATCGGGCCAAGTATATTAAGTACTTAGCATAGCACAGGGCCTGGCTTTCAGAAAACAATAAATGATGATCAAAAATTAAAAAAAGAGAGAGAACAGGGTGTAACACCAGAGAATATCTCCCCAGTTATCTCTTTCCATCAGCACTTGTGAGATTTGCAGACTCAGCTTCTCCTGAGCGAAAGCAACACAGCCACCAAGCCCATGTTTTCTCACATTGCCGGCAAGAGTCTTGGGACAGGTTTTGTCCTAAAGACGTACGATCTGTGTATGGCATTTATTTTGAGAAGAGAGGTGTCTTGGTCTGCTCAGACTCCTGTAACAAAATACCACAGACTGGGTGGCTTAGCAACAACAGAAATTTATTTCTCACAGTTCTAAAGGCTGACAGTCCAAGACCAAGGTGTCAGCATGGCTGTGCTCTGGTGAGGACCCCCTTTCCTGGTTCATAGCCAGCACCTTCTCCCTGTGTCCTCACACGATGGAAGGGGCAAGGGAGCTAGCTCTCTGGGGTGTCTTTTACAAGGGCATTAAATGCATTCATTTGCCCCCCATGACCTAATCACCTCCCAAAGGCCCTAGCTCCTAATACCATCATGCTGGGTATTAGTATTTCAACATATGAAACTGGGCGTGGAGGAGACACAAACATCCAGACCATACCAAGAGGAAATATACGTTACGGGCATGTATATGACGAATTCTAGAAGGATTGACAGAGAGACTGGTAACACCAGTGAGCTATTGGAGAGGGTTAGGAATATGGGAATGGACACAGGAGTAGGAAAGAGACTTCCCATTGTGTATCTTCTTATACCTTTTTTCTTTTTCTGTTTTGTGTGTTTTTGCTTGTTTTCTTGATTTAGCTTCTTATAGTTTTGATGTTTGAACAATGACGATGTAATACTGGTTTTAAAAATCTTCATGATTTTTGTTATGAAAAACAATCTATGCATATGGTTAAAAAAAAATCTATGCCGTTCAAAAGCTTGGGAATCTCACCATTCCTGGGTCCACTCTCACCTAATTCTCCTGTTTTCAGTTCCATGACTTACTCCACCCTCTATTATGTCCCTTCCCAAATGTCAGCTCTTTAAAACTTATTGTCATAGGCTGTGACTGAGAAAGGTATAATCACCTGCTTTGTGGGGTGGGAAGAGTCTAATCATTCCTGATGCTGACGTCCACACAACTCACCACAACCTCCACAGGTAACTGGCTTTTTCAGTTTCTCAGACAATAATCTTCTATGGTGGGAATTAGCTTGGTATTTGTTGGCCTCCATCTCTTTAGTCTGCTAGTCTACTCACCACCTGCTTTCTCTCTGCTAACATTTTGCTGGCATCCTTCATCTGATGTCATTTTCTCTCCCACTTCCCTTTTCCTCCTTCATTTTCTTATGATTTTCTTATCATTTCTTTTTCTTCAATGGTCCTTTCAGGGAGATGATGGGAGGGAGCAGAAATAAAGTGTGTTCCATCTGCCACGCCTCACTGGGGTCATGAGCGTTCTGCTATTCATCAGACATACACGAGCATCACTGTTTCTGGTGACCATGTAGTGTCCCCTTCCAGGAATGGATCCCTCCAGAGGACATATGGCCATATCTGTTTTTGGTTGTCACAATGCGGAATGAGGTGGGATATTATTGGCAACTAGTGAGTGTAGGACAGGAACGCTGCCAAACACCCTGCAGTGCTGGGGACAGCCACTACCACAAGGAATGATCTGGACCAACTGTCAATAGGAGGAGATTTGAGAAATTCTACTAAAGGATTCTTATTGTCTTCTGATTAAAATTCAGACTCCACAGCACAGCCTAGGAGACCCCAGCCTACATTTTCTACACTCCCCCAACTCACTATGCTCCAGCCACAAGCATCTTCTTTCTATTCCTGGAACACACTAAGCTCGTTTCTGCCCTGGGAACTTTGCATGGTTTCCTCAGCCTGACACTCTCTTTCTCAGATTTTCTGGTCACTGACACCCTCAACGTTCAGGCCTCAGCTCAAACGTCACTTTTTCTGTGAGACTTCCTTGACCAATGCCTTGGTCCCTCTCCTGCCAAGGAACTTTCTATTACATTTATTGTGTTCTTCTAAATATCAGCAAGTCCCCAAATTGGCTTTTTTTCTCCTTTGTTTATACTTATTACGAAGTGTCATTTCCATGAGAGCAGGGACCCCATCAGTCTTAATGCTGGGTGTTTTACCTAGCACACGGTTACTGCTTGGTTGATGGTCTTGTTTGCTAATCTTCAATTATTTTACTTGTGTTTCTCCTAAAAGAATTTGTAAGACCATGTGACCTTTCCTTGAACATTTCTAAGTTGACATCTAAAATTTGTGTATTGTAAGTTTAAATAGTTGCGGAGTCCAATCTCCCAGTTATTATAAATATTGATACTTTAGAATATAACTTTAACTTTACAATCTAAATATACCTGCCATCCTTCATTCTAAAAAATCCAGGAGCATAACACACAACATTATGAAAATAAATGAAAAATCTTGTGGGAAGAATATACAAGAACAAGCTCTTAGTTGTTAGAAGTTGTATCTCATTCTTTTTTTTCCCCTTGGACTAGTATTTCCATTTGACTTCCCTCACAGACTTCTAGCTTAATATGATATATCTGAAATTGTTTAAAAAGTTAATTAACTGATCTTACTTCTCTGTAATAGAAATGCTTATATGAAGTTATATATGTGTGTGTGTGTGTGTATTTTTTTTAATAAGTTCTGATTCCCCCAAGGTTCTAATTTTGAAGACCATCCTGTGATCATAAGGCTTTACAAATTTTTCTGATTTATCATTACAATTATTATTTGAATATAGGTGTTCAAAACATAAATACGCTACACTGTGATCAATAATTGTTATACCTTAAAAAGTATGTCTTATTCTAAATGAGTCTTTTAATGAAATGGCTGGGGCTGGTTAATGTTTTGTGTATTTGTTTCAGGCTTATTTATCGGTGTATGAATGTTATTTATTGCCGGAATAGGACAAAAGTTAGAACGCGCATCATTCCCGTTTCTTGTTTTTATAGAAGTAAACACTGAGAAATGTTTTCCATATAAACAGCAGACTGGAATGGAAATTTTGTTACAGCTAAGTAACTCAAGGTCATACGTGTTTGAACTCGCATGTGATTTGCCACACATCACATTCTGATCCATTATCAGGAATCATTTGTAGGGATCAATCACCTGACAAGTCATGTAGGGCCCTCTTCAAGTGGGTCAAAGCAAGTTGGAAACCACCCGAATTGGAAAAAGATTTGTTATCCAGTCCTTCGGGCCAGTCCCTTTCCAAACCACATGCTATTACTTATGTCACGCCATGCCTTTGCTGGGCATTGAGGGTTTTATAACCGCAACACAGAACACCTTGGTAAGTTTTGAGATGAGGAGGAAAGTATTGCTTTACTTTTGTGAAGTGGAGGAAGGACATCTGTGAAGGAGAGGACACCTTGGACCTCAGGCACTTTTTCAGGCATGTCTGTTTTAGGAGAGAGAACACGCAGGAGCTGAGATCTAAACAGATTCTCTCTCTTTCTCTCTTTTTTTTTGAGCTATGATTCAATACAATAAAATGCATAAAGTGTCCACTCTGATGAATTCTGACAAATGTATGTGCCTGTGTAGTGTCTGCCACTTTCAATATATAGAAAGAAAGCTTTCTTTCCAGGAAATTCTTTCATGCCCCTTTGCTATCAATCCCCCTGCACCCCCACTTCCAGGCAGCCACTGGTCTGCTTTCTGTCGCTATATAGAGCATGTGGTCCTTTGCACGTGGTTCTTTTCACTCAGCATAATGATTCTGAGATGAATATAAGGTAGAGTTCTTTTTTCTTGCTGGGCCCTAGTCACTGTATGGATATACTACAGTTTGTTTCTCATTCTCCTGTTGATGGAGATTTGGGTCACTTCCAGTTTGGGGCTATTATACGTTATGCTGCTGTGCTCGTCCAAGTGCAAGGCTTTGTGTGGATATCCATTTTCATTTTTTCTCTTGGTTAAATACCCAGAGTGGGTTAGATGGTAAGTCAATGTGGAAACAGAGCCGCTCAAAACTGTCCTGGCCAAGAGCCCTCATTCTGGGAAGAATGTTTACTAACCTCTATCCAAGCAAGCAATTAGAGCTAAAGTTTACAGAAAATACAGGGGACGGATGAACAAATGAAACCATGCCAGTGAATAATCAAAAGAGTGATCCAGAATGTGGGACATTCAACTGTATCATTGGCTTGGTCTCTTCAACAAGACAATGTCATTGAAAAAAAAAAGATGGTAGACTGTTCTAGATGAAAAGACCCTTAAAAGATAAAACCACTGAATGCAGTACGTGATCCTGAATTATGAGAAAATAAAAGTTGGCTCAGACCGAGAGAGAGGGACTCAGCCCAGCCATTCTTCAGGCTGGAATAACGGACACTGATCAAGCTATCGGCAAAGGTACCAGGAAACACTTTTTTGAGGACACCCTCCCACTGTCAAGTGCCATAGGGGACCCCCTTTTCCGGAGCAGCCATTGCTTTCATATTCACTGGGGCACTGTTCTCAAAAATCATGGATGGACAGAGACTTTGCAGTTTGAAATGAAGTTGGTGCAATTGAAATAGTTTTCTTGCTCCTGCGAGAGCTAAGCCACTTGGGGACTGAGAAGCTGCTTTGATGGCCAACCCAAATACAGAGCGTCAGATAAGGGCTTTCCGAACCCAACGGTCCATGTTTATTTGACTTTGTAGTTTCAGGCCCAGCACATGTTAACCCCTCTACTCACAGCCCTGTTTTGCTTCAAGCTTCTCAAAACCCAGCTTTTAAATTTCACCTACACTTGACCCTTCCTCACAGCCTATAATAACCTGACTTCTCCCTTTGTTTGGTAAGGCATCCCATAATTGCTCTCCCTCTTTATAATGACTAAATCTGGCTTTGTCGGGTGATTACAGGTTTGGTCTTTTCGATTGGGCTGAAGCAGTCAGGTTCCATGAAAACATAAGCTTTAAAAAAATAACATTTAGGAGAAATTGGGGAAATTTGAATATGAATTGAGTATTAGCTGATATCAGGGAATTTTGTTAGGTGTGACGCTGGTATTGTGATTACGTGAGTGAATGTCGTTACCTTTTAGAGGTACTTACTGAAATATTGAGGGGTAAATTGTCACGAAGTCTAATGATTTTGAAATGGTTACAAAAAAGTAAATTAATACATTTTACATGTGTAGATAAAGATGATGAGATGTAAGTACTTTATGTTTAAAAGTACTTACAATGAAAAAGTAAACAAAAATGAAAACAAAAACCCCATCCCTGGTAGCACAGTTGCCAGGCCACTGGCCCTCATGGTGTCAGCCTTTCTGGTCTTTAAGGAACCTGATCCTATTAGTGCAGTCCTGGTCTCTCAGTTTCTCCTCTGTCAAAGACCTTCTTTGACGTTCTTATTGACATGGCAGAAAAGGGTAGTGGCTCCTGTGTTCAATATCCATGTTGCCACCCACCAGTGGTGTGACCTTGAGCGAGCCCTTAATCTCTTTGAGTCTAATCTTAGTCCCTAACTCCTAGGGTTGTGGGGGGCAGAAAGTGAGGCCACACGCACAGTGCCTGGCATAGCATGCGTACTCGGTAAAGCACTTGCTCTTACTATTATTGGTGTGGTTGAAAGAAAGAATTGGAAACCGTCACATGAATTCAAAAAGAGCCTGAAGGTTTTGACTCGAAAGAAACGATAAAGAATTAATCAAGGGTCTTTGGGTCTGCAAACTGGCAACACAGGCAATACCCAGAGTGTTCTAAAGTGTCTATGAATTTGTCTACTCTAGGGACCTCATATAAGTGGATTCAGACAATCTTTGTCCTTTTGTGACTGTCTTATTTCACTTAGCATAGTGTCTTCAAGGGTCACCCTCATGGTAGCATGTGTCCAAATTTCTTTCCCTTTTAAGGCTGAACAATATTCCATTGCATGGAGATACCACGTCTGTTTATTCATCTGTCAGTGGACACTTGGGTTACTTCCAACCTCTTGGCTATTGTGAATAGTGCTGCTGTGAAGATGGGTGTGCAAATATCTGTTTGAGTCCCTGCTTTTACTTCTTGTGGGTGTGCACCCCAAAATGGAATTGCTGGATTGTGTCCAGTAGGATTTTGTACTAAGCACAATGGGAGGCCACGAGAGCCTTTATGCAAGGGTGCTTTAACAGGACTCCTCTGGCTGTGTGCAGAGAGAGCTCTGACTGATTGCAGCGGGGAGGGACAGGAACGGGCAGACCAGGGAGCATGCTGCTGTAGAAATATAGGTGACACACAGCAGTAGCTGGGAGCTTCCGGTCTGGCTAGGATAATGAAATAATTACAAATAGTATTAAGATTCACAGAATAAATGAACAGGAACAGGGTGCAGCGATTCCAGGGAAAAATAAAAAGGGTCTTTCCGGCATACTTATGATTCACTCAATAGTCTAACAAGGCTGGCAATGCTTGAAATCCATATCCTGCATTTTCATCACCAATTATTTTGTTTGTCATCATTTTAGTGGGTTTGGCCCAGGGCCCAGAGCTGCTTGGTCAGAGGGTGTTCATTTTTTGTACTAGAGCCACAGATGGGGAGGAAGGGGTTTGGAGGGAAGGGGAAGGGAGGGCCTTTGAGTCAGTGGCTGAAAGGGCAGCTCAGGGAGGGTTTGGCAGTTGAGAGCAGGGCTGGGTCTTGTCTCTGTCACATCCCAGCTGTGGATCTTGGATAAGTTACTTCATCCCTCTAAGCCCTTCGTTTCTGCTCCTGAAAAAAGGTATACTCATTTGTTTGGGCTAACCTCTGCTTCCTTCTGACGGGGACAGTGATCTGTGCTTTGTCCACTGCTGTGTCTACAGAACCTAATAGAGTGTCTGGCATGTGGTCAGCCCCAATAAATATTTTTATTTATTTATTTTCTATTTTAAATTTTCAAATAAGGCCCAACGTTTATAAAGTAATGTACAGCAACCTTAAGCATCCAGCTCAATAAATTTTAAAGTGTGTGTGTGTGTGTGTGTGTGTGTAGAAACCATATAACTACCACCAGGTCAAGTTATAAAACATTTCCAGCTCTCCAGCAGGCTCTCTCGTACTCCTTCTTAATCATACCCCCCAAAATGTAACCATTATTCTGACTTCAATCAATATCTATCACTATTACCTGCTCTTGAATTTCATTTAAATGGGGTCATGAGAAATATACTCTTGTGTCTGGTTTCTTTTGTTCCTTCTGATGTTTTGTGGGATACATCCATATTGCTGCATGTGTTAAGAATTCGATCCTTTAAAAAATTGCTGTATCATCTATCGTGTGAATGTCATAATTTATTTATTCGTCCTTTTAACTACGAATGGCATTTAGGTGGTTTCTAGTTTTTGACTATTTTGAGTCAAGCTGTTTTGAACATTTTTTGTAGATATTTTTTGATGGACATAAGCACTGTTTCCTCTTCGAAACTAGTGGAATTGCTGTGTCGCTGGGTAGCTGTACGTTTAGCTTTAGCAGAAATCGCCAGACCATTTTCCAAAGCACTTGAACCAATTTACACTTCCACCAACAGAGTGTGAGCATTTCAGTTATTCCTTATCTTGGCCCAAACTGAACATTTCATTTCAGTCATTCTGGAGGGAGAGTGATGGTATTTTGCTGGGGTTTATTTGCATTTCCCTGATGACTAATGATGACAAGCACCTTTTCATATGCTTACTCAATAAATATGTTGAAAAAAAGAATGAGTAAAGAATTTGGATAAGAATAGAAAGAAATCTGCCCCATCTTGAGCTCTGTTTAGTACCTACCAGTATCAGTAGTCTTATTGTTCTTAGGGCCAAGCTGAAACCTCTCCCTTGGTCAACAGGATTCTGCATGCTCTGGCTTCTTCTGATCTCTCCTGCTTCTCACTCTGAATTCCTTTCACTCAGGTTCCTCCAAGGACATGCTCTGTCTGTCCTGCTTCATGGCATTTCCTTAAGCTGTCTTCTTCAGTCTCGAACACAACCCAGGGCTCATGAAATCAGACTCATCACTTGTATCTCAATGCAAAACCTCCCTCCTCCAGGAAGCCTTCCTTGATTTCCACCTCCAGCAGGCCAGGACCCTTTTAGGCCCTCTTACTGCCCTTTTTTTCTTCCTAGCTTCTATCACAGAGACCCTTTATGTGATTATTTGATTAACCTGTTCCCGTACCATGAAAAAAAAAATTAAAAAACCCACAAGAAGCCTCAACACTTTAAGCTCCATAAGAGCAGCAATCTTGTCTTGTTTTTAGCAAGACCTGGCCTATAGTAGATGCTCAATAAGTCTTTGTTGATGATACAAACTTCAAAGCAACAGCTCAAGGAATATTATCACTTGAAAGTAATTACCCCTTAAATACTCACTCACCTTGAGGGGAACCTGGGCCAATAAAATATAGAAGACAATTCTCTCTCCTTCCCTCATCTTTGGTACTTTGGGGATCTCAAATTCAAGCATTGTTTCTGTTGCAGTTGGTGCAGCTGGCGGGGGGGGGGTGTTGTTGTTGCTGGTGGTGGTGGTGGTAGTGGTGGTGTGTGTGTGCGTGCGTAATGGAAACTACACATCAGGCAAGGGGTAAAGAAGAGGGGAGGGAGGGAAGAAGGCATTGCTCATGTCACAGTGAACATCTAGACTCCTGGGCCCCATGCCCAGGTCCTCTGTCACCGGCTGCCTGTGTGTCAAACACTACTGAGGCAACAGGGCACAATGGTTAGCTTTAGAGCTTCCTCCCTTCCCAACCAGTCCGCCTGGGTTCAAAATCTGGTTTGGCCACTTACTGTCTACACCATCTATGTCAAATGACTCTGTCTCTCTGAGCCTCAGTCTCTTCAACTGCAAAATAGGGGTACTAACAGTACTTCCAACCCAGGGTGTAACAAGCATTACCTAAGTTAATCCATGTTTATTGTTAAGAACAAGGCCTTAGGAAGCCCCATGACTGCGAATGCCTGCTGTGAATGGTCACTCTGCCTGTGTAGGCCTCAGTTTCTTTATCTCTTCCGTGGGGATCCATAACCCAGTTATTCCCCGAGGGCTGCGCAGAGAGGGTCGAGAAATGACCAGGTGCTTCGCACCTGTGTGGGGGCTACAGCGGCCTCGGATGGTGATGGGAGCCTGTGGGCGGGCCACGCGAGCTCGGGAGTCAGTTGACTGCGGGTTCGAATCCCACCTGCACTGCTCCGCCCCTGCGTGACCTTGGGCACATCACGTCACCTCCGTGAGCCTCAGTTTCTCCAACAGATCGCGTGTCTCCACCTCCTGTGTTTCTGGGTCAGCTCCGGCATCAGCGGGCGGGGTTGGCCTGGTGACCCTGGAGAGGCCCCTCCACCTGACTGCGCTGGAAGGGGAGTGGGGAGGAGGATGCAGCGTGCACGTGGGGGGCGTGTGCTGCGCGCGGGGGGGCTCGGGACGTGGGGTTGCCTCCCGGGGTGGGGGGGTTATTATTACTGCGGACGCGGTCGTCGTCGTGGTGGTGGTGGTTACAGTCGGATTCGAAAAGCGGGGCGCCGCGTAGGGACCCGGAGCCCCCGGCCGCTCCCGGAGGGGGCGGGCACGCTCGGGAGAAGGCGAGATGGGCCGCGGGCGCCCAGGGGGGATGCGGGTCCAGCCTCCCCACTCCTCTTCGCCCCCAGGCGCGGGGAGAGGGGGCGGGGCCTGCGCATCCCGTGACGCGCCGGCCAATCAGGCGGCGCTGCGGCCGCGTCCTTCTCCAGGCCCCGCCCCCGCCTCCAGGCCCCGCCCCCACTATACAGTCCCAGCCATCCAGGCCCCGCCCCCGCCTCCAGGCCCCCGCCCCTCAATTCAGGCCCAGCCATCCAGGAACCGCCCCCGCCGCTAGGCCCCGCCCCGCCGCCAGGCCCCGCCCCCCGCCGCCTCCCGCCGCCGCCGCCGCAGCAGCCGGGCCCGTCGCCGGTGCCCGCGCCCGCGCCCCACGCATGGCGCCCCGCGGCTTCTGCAGCGCCGACGGCTCCGACCCCTTCTGGGTACGTGCGCGGGGCGAGGGGGACGTGGGAAGAGGGAGCGGGGGACGCGGGGAGGCCGCAGTCCCCGGGCACCGCTGCCCGCCGAGCACCGCTGCCCCGCCGCGCCGCCGCCGCCGCCTCCCGGGGCGCGGGGTGGCCGCTCCCTCAGGGGCGCAGCTGATGGGGGGCAGCGGGGTGACTCCGTGCCCCGGGAAGCGGGGAGGGCTGAGGGGGGAGGCCGGGGGCGCTTCGCGTGCGCGCAGCTCCGGGGTGTGGGGGTGTGGGGCGGGGGAGAACGGTGAGGGGCCCGAGCCGGGGTGCGCGGGGGGGGGCGACGGGGCCGCAGGGAGCAGGGGTTCTCCTTCCTGCTCCCGGGCTCCCGCTACCGCCGTCCGGGAGGAGGCGACGCCCCAGATGGGGGGCCGGCACGGGGAGTGCCCCCGCTTCGTGAGTTCCCCCTTCTCCCCTGGAGGTGAGGGCCCCCCACACGGACGACCCGTTATCCACGGGGGGCCGGGCCGGGGCCCAGGCGTGGGACGGGGGAGGTCTGTCCCCTTCCCCGTCGTTGAGCATCCACGTCCCCCTCCCATGGGTGCCTCTTTTTGCCCTGTTTGTTTTACTTTCGGCTCAGTTACCCTGGGGGTGGGGGTGGGGTGCGGTGTCGGGTGGGGTGGGGGGGGTGGAGGAGGTGTTTGGAGGGACCCCGAGAGAATCAGGGGAAGTTTGAGCAACAAAGTCGCGTCTGGGGCTGCTCACGTCTGCCACGTGTCGCCCGCCTCTCTCGGGGTCAGGTTCCGGGGTGCACCTGAGTGAGGATGCCCGGGACCCCGGCGCCCGCCGCCGGCCACCCCGCCCCTGTAACGTGAGGCTCCTCTGGGTGCGGGACCTCCGCCTGTTTCCACTTGATCAAGTTTTTCTCGGAACGTCCAGTGCCGAGCCTGGCCGGGTCCCCAGGGTCTGTCTGCTTTCTGTGGCCTAATCCCAGTGTCTCTCCCCGGCTTGAGCTGCTCCCTCTAATGCGATTTCCGCCTTTGTTCCTCCATCCAGGAGGGCACTTCTGTGTCAGGCCATGTCGATGCTTCGTAAACAGGAGAGCAAGACCTGGGCCTGGAGAGGTTTTCCACTTCGGTTTAGGCACCGGGACAGAGAAACAGCCTTGGCTCGCAGGAGCTGGTGATTAGCCTCCAAAAATACCTTCTTGTCTGGTTTTGTGGCTGCATTTGGAGGGTTGAAAAAGTCATTCTGGAGAGAGCCCCATGGGAAGGCTTTATTTTTGGGGGGTGGGGGTGGGGGGTATTATCTAGTAGAACAACTAAACACACCTTGCTATGCCTCCCATTGTTAGGCCAATGGCATGGAAGGTTTGCTGAAAGGCTGCAAACAGCTTTGCATCCAGGGTCTGGGAGTGGTTGGAGAGCTGGCCATTTGTAAAGTAGGACTGTCTAGGCAGAGAGGAGAGCCTGTGGGGTCCTTGCTCCCTGTGCCCGTTGTAACACCCGTCGGGTTTTTTTTTCTTGCAAGGATCCAGATGGGCATGTGGTCTAGTACTGCTGTCAATTCTGAAGTATTTCCTTGTTTCTTCTAAATTACGAGGAGAAAAAAAACAGGCGGCCATAAATTAGATTCTGCTTCAGGTTGTATTTGATTGATAGCTAATGAGGTTTTCCAAAGTGTAGTATGTTTTGGGGTGTCCTTCGTTTATTTAGCTTAAGAAGCTCATCTAGGAACTCCAGTTGGGTTTATTCTCCTCACAAGGACTTTTTGCTACAGAAATTGTGAGATGATTTGCCTTCATGTCTGCCAGGCCCTTCGTCTTCCCTCAGTCTTTGGCCTTGCAGACTTCCCTCTCTCTGGACACCTGGACTTACTGGATGCCCCAGTTTCTGCAGGTGCCCTGGAACCAGAATTTGAGAGCGGGCGGCTGGGGCATGAGAACTTCCAGATAGTGGGAGAAACCAAATGTAACAGAAAACAGATAGCTTTTCTGTGTTCTAGGGCTGTGCGCTTCAAGGCCAGGAGAGACTGCCTCCCAGCTGTTACATAACTGTATGACCTTGGGCAAGCCACTTTGCATCTCTGTGCCTCAGTTTCCTCATCTGTAAAATGAGGACAGGAGCCAAAAAAAAGAAAAAGAAAAAACCACCTCGTAAGGTTGTGTGGAGTAAATGAGTTCATTTCTGTAAGTGGCTTGCCCTGTCCCCTGCACGGAGTTAAACAATGGTTATTAGTATTCTTTCCAAAGATGAAGTTGTGTGTTTCCAGTTGATTGTCCTTCCTTGGGACCCAGTTTTCATTCAGCTGATGGGAATGAGATCTGGCCACCCACTCATGTCTGGTTTGGTTCCTCCCCTGATTAGGGTTGTGTTTAGAAATCAAGACTACTAGCCCAGGTGACACTCTTTTACTATTATTTATTTATTTATTTAATTTATTTATTATGGTGACATTGGTTAATGAAATTCAATAAATTTCAGCTGTACACTTTAACAGTAAGGCATATATATGTGTATATATATATTTTACACTGTGTGGTCACCTCCCATAGTTAGAGTTGGGGTACCTGGCCTTTGGACCATGGTGGTAGATGAAAAAATCTCTCCACCTGTAGACTCAACGTTTAGGAGCCGGCATCTCCACCTGGGTGTCTCCAGCTTACTTTGTCCCAAACAGAACTCGGGGTCCTCCACCCCAATTCTTCCCATCTCAGGCAATGGCAGCCCCATCTTCGGAAGCTCAGGTCAAAAGCCTGTACCATCCTCGATTCTCCTCTTCCTCTCTCATTCCACACCCGATCTGTCAGCAGATTCTGATGCCTCTTGCTTCAAAATGTTTTCAGGTCTTCCTGGTTCTCACAGCCTCCCTGCTACCTCTCTGGCTGGAGCCATTGGCTCCTGGGTTTGAATATTTCCTCCTCACTGCTCTCCCTGCTTCTCTTCTTGACCCCTGCAATCTAGTTTCAACCCAGCAGCAACGGGGATCCTCTCCTCCTTCTGCTTAAAACTCTGCAGTGGATCCCCACTTCTCTCAGGGTAAAAGCCAAAGGGTTTAGGGGGCTCACCAGGCCTGGCAGCCTCTGGCCCAGCACCTCTGACCCTATTGCCTATTATTTCCTGTCTCATTCCACTCCAGCCTCACTGGTGACCAGGCTGCCCCAGGGCCTTTGCAGTGGCTGTTTCCCCTGCCTAGAATGCTGCTTCACCTTTGAATCCTTGTTCAGATGTCACCTCAGGCAGCCCTCCCCATCCCTTCCACCCCAATAGTTCCTGCTCCCCTCTGATCCACCCCATAGTATTTACTGCCACCTAATACACCAAATATTTTACTTATTTATTTATTTTCACTCTCTGTGAACTTTCACCGGAAGGCCAGCTTCACAGGGGCAGGGATCTTTGCCTGTGTTTGTTTACGGCCATAATCCCAGCACCTAGAACAGTGCCTGGAACATAGTAGGTGCTCAGTAAACATTTGTCGAATGAATGAATGAATGAATGAATGAATGACGTGAAGCCCTGGAAGGCTTTGGAACTGGGTTGAAGCCTCTCTCCTGGGATCCCTAAGGATGAAAGTCACTCAGCCTGTCTCAGATGGACACTCAGGTAGACCGAGCCTTCCAGCTTCCACGTTTGACTGCTTGTATTTTATTTTGCAAGGGTCAGACTGAGCATTGATCATCTCTCTTGTGCCAGGATCCAGCACCTCGCTCCCAGTACAGTAGGCTCGATTCACATCTGAATTTGAGTGTCTCAGGTACCAGCTCTAAACTGGGGGGTTAAATCTAGCTCACCAGTGTGCTGGTTTGGCTTTGTTTTAATTACGAATTAGTGTCCTGGCTAATATTCACTGATTATAAGGTTTCATAGAAAATTTGAACTTCTGACTTCTCTTGAAAAAAGTCGGAAGATTCGATAACACAGGGGCTTGTCCTTATACCTGGCAGTGATCAGCAGGGGGTTCCACTCCTCATTGTAGCTTCAATTCTAAGGCCGGTGTCCGTTGCCTTTTTTCATTGTGTTTTCTCACCTGGTCTGCTTCCCTCACCCATGGAACCCACCTGGCACCTGTAGGCATTCGAGTTGGCATCCATCCCCTGCTTCAAAGGCCAACTTGTTGCTTAAGGGACTGGGGCCTCTCTGAATTGCTAGCTTGACTTCGCAAAGATCCTAGCTCCAGCACAGTCACGTGGACAGGAATAGGGGTGGGGGTGGGGGGATAATGGGTAAACCAATTATCGACGCCAGGGGAATTTGAAGCCAGCGTTTAACTTGTATGTCAGCTCCAGATTTCCACGGTGGGATTAGGTCTAGCTTTAATGATCAGACCTTAATGGCCAGTAAAACTCAAGCCCGTGAAAACTTGCCTGAACATTTTGCAGAACGAGAGAAAGTGCTAATAAAATGGGTGTGGATGATGACAAGGGCTTGGGCATCCGGAGGCGAGTGCTTTCCCTAGCTTGGCACAGAAACTGGGACCTGTGATAGGACATTGGAACCTGTACTTACGTGTTGGGGTTGAGGGGGGTGGGGCTTTGAAGAAAGCAGTTTGGGGGCTGTGTGGTATATATGGGGCACGGTTCTCAGCCTTGGCACTTTTAACATTTTGGGGCCCGATGATTTTCTGAGGCTGTCCTGTTCCCTGTGGGTGTTTAGCAGCATCCCTGGCCTCTACCCACTAGATGCCAGTAGCGCCTCCCCTTGTTGTGACAACAGAGATACCTCCAGACAAAGGAAAAAAAGTCTCCAGATATTGTCAAAGGTCCCCTGGGTGGCCCTCATCCTTGCATTTCTCTAAGAGCTGTTGGGTTGTTGGACTTCTCATGTCATCAGCCTTTTGGAGTTGCCTTGGAGAAGCTTAATGAGATGTTAACAAGGTTCAACTCCAGTTAGCTAGCAGTTGTTCTCATGCTTTTCACCCTTTTTCACCTTTTCACCTATGGCTGCTGCCTCTCTTTCCCTTAATTCATTCTGGTTGAGTGTGTGTGTGGGGGGGATATCAGTCCTGGGGAGAAAACACCCATCTTGAGGGGTCAGTTTTGAAGCTGTGCTTATTCATTTCAAACTGCCCCAGGATAGGTAGACAGTTATGAAGTCGAGATTCTACTTGAGTGTCCCCCTTGATTTAATTGTGAATTTCATCTCCTGGAGGAGATGGCCATGTTCTGGGTCTCAATGACAGGGCAGGGCGGCTCTAGGCGGGTCTTGCGTACCCTTAGGTAGGAATTGCGGTTTTATGGGGCTTTTTCCTTCCCTCTCTGAGTTGTTTGGGAACCTCAGTTTACCTTTTGTTGGCCTCTCAGGTGGCTTCTTGCTTGGGGATGTCCCCATCTTTGGAGATGTCTAAGTTTTCCCAGTATGGAGAACTGAAACGCAGTCTTTTAAAACCTTGGATTTGTTCTCTTATTCGCATAGCCATTTCTCTCTCTCATTCATTCATTCATTCTCGTATTATTAACTGAGCATCTGTTGTGGGCTAGCACTGTTCTTGACATTGGGAATACAACCGTGAAAGAGACAGATGGGGCCCGTGTTCTCATGGTGCTTACACTGGGAATGATCCATATGATTTTGGATAGAGGTCAGCATCACCAGGACATAAATCTGGGAACAACTGGGATGGGGCACAGGCTATGATACAGGGATGTCCAGGGTAGGCCTTTCGGAGGAGGTGGCATTTGACCTGTGACCTGAAAGGTGAAGCTGGCTTTGCAAAGACTGGGGGAAGGGAGTCCCAGATAGAGTGGGCATAGCAAGTTCAAAGGTCCTGGGGTACTTGGCATGGCCTGAGTACCGCGGAGCTTAACTCAAGGGAACTGCAGAGCCTGTCTCATAAAAATCTTGCCTAGAGCATTCTGCAAAAATGCACAAAGTACTTATTAAATGCCTTGTAATAATAAGGGTCTGGAAATTCCAAGGATGAAGCTTACCCCAGCTTGGCAAGGAAATGGAGCAATATTTGTACCCCGACAGGCATTGGCTTCTGATCCACTTACATTGGTATGAATCACAGGTTTTAAATATTAAATTAAGTTTATATATCTCTATTTTCATGAGTCTCATCAGTTTCAGAACCTTAACTGAAACGCTTCCGGGTCAGACCAAGTCGGGGTTCCCCTCCAAAGGTTTTTTGTGACCTATTAAAGTTGTGAGGGGCTTTCCTTAGTGATTCAGATGACTTTCTACATGTAGATTGCTAGAAAACTCTTCTTTTAAAACCGAATGTTGAATTGACCTGGCCGATTGCAGGAGGAAGATCACTTTTTTGATCTTGATATTTAAAAAGAAATTAGTAGTTGGGTACTCCTTAGCTCAGGCGATGACTTTGGCACGGCAGACCACTACAAAGGTGAATATTCTAGAAGGCTATAAAGGGAAAGAAAGGCCTTTCGGTACTTTCCCTCCGCTGTGCTCTGTTTCCAGAAGCAGCCATAGGTGATAGTTTCTTGGGTGTTCTAGAAAAATTTCAACATATGCAAAAATGTGTCAAGTGGGGGTGGGGAGAGGGAGGGGGAGAGTGAGGGGGAGAGAGAGAGAGACCCTTTTCTCTCCCCAAATGGGTTTACATTCTCAATTATGTTCTGTGTTTTGCTTCTTCCACTTAAAAACCAATGTTGATTTTCTTTCCATGTTAACGTTCATGCAAATTGAAAGAAAAAGGAAATCTTTACAAGCCACACATTCTTCTGTCGTATGCCTGTGCCATATAGTCCAGTCCCCTCTCAGTCGCTGTGGGGGTCAGTTCCAGATTTTTGGCAGGAGGAACAGTGCTGCCTGGGCCATCCCTGGGGCCTCACCTTTGCACATCTGTGCAAAGAGATGTAAATGACTCAGCAGGATAAGTTCTCCTGTGAGAAATTGCTCAGTTCAGGGGTAGAAGCATAATGAAATTTGATCGTGGTGATTGCCGGGTGGTGGCCATAGTTTACACTCTCACTAATGGCCCCACCAGCATTTATTAAGCGCCTGTTGTGTTCCTGCCATTTGAGAGTATTGAAGAAGCTGAGAATTGACCGGCTCTTGCTCGCCTGTGTATTGAGAGGGTTTTGCCCAGTTAAGCCTTGCCTTCCAGGGGGTTCGGTCCAGAGAGTGCTTGGTTTTGTTCCAATTTTAAAGAGATGTTTACATTTTAAACATCCTTGACTTTTCTTTCGTTTAAAAAGTGCTTTTACATCAACAGTTTAACAACATGTAAAATTTATCTCATAATCCTACCATGCTGGTGCCACTCTGATTTAATTTCTACACAAATTTTCCAGTTTAATCAGTTTTCTGGTTCCAGAGCAACAGATATGTAAATCGTTAACGTGCTACTCTTGAGCTAGCCAATAACCAAGGTTTTCCTCCAGTCTTTATAATCCTAGAAACATTTATAGACATAAATGTTTAAAATGAGTTCCGTTATAATCATCACTCTGCATTTTATTTTTACTTACTATGCGATACAGGTCAATACATAGAATCTCACTCTTTTCAGTAGTTTAACTTTTGAAATTATAAATTTACTATAATTAATTCAGCTGTGTTCCTATTAGTAACCATAACTTGCATTCATTTCCTAATTTTGTTCCTGAAAAGTGTTTCAATCAACATCCTTTTACACAGACCCAAATTATGTAAATTTAATAGATGTCAGCTTATTATTTTCCAGAAAGGTCGTAGCAAGTTCATGTCCAGGGACAGTGAATGAGAATTTGCATTTCTCTTCATCCTTCCCAGCCCTGGACGCAGCTGGATTTTGTTAATTTGATGGCTAGAAAAGACTTTATTTTCATCCACATTTCTCTAAGAAATTAGAAGCTGAGCATCCTGCAACATATTCCCTGCTGATTTGTTTATTTTCTGTGCATGTTTTTCCATGTCCTTTGGGACATCTTTTCACTGTCTTGTCTTTTTCCTGTTGCTTTGCAGGACCGCTTGATATCCTCGGCTCTTGACCCTTTGTCTATTTTGCGTGTTGCAAATATTTTTTCATAGGCAATGGTTGGTCTCCTGGCATGTTAATGTTCCCTATTCTTGTCCAGATTTGTACTTAGTTTTGCAAGGATGCCCTTGTGTCATGCCTGTCATTTTTATTTATGGTTGTAAGAATTTTCCCATGTTCCTACATAACTTTTAAAATTAATACCTTTAATGCCCAAGCAATCGTTCCTGGTTTTAGTGGACTGCAATTGATGAAATCCTACCTGTGACTTTTAGGTTGCTGTCCTTCCCCCTTCTTTTTATTTTGGAGAAACATTAAAAATTTTTTTTTAATGTTAAACATTGTAATGACTCTCACGTGGACAGTGCCTATTGACGTATTTCCTTAGAACATATTCTCAAGTGGGATATCTCAGAACATTTGAAAAGGTTTTGCTCTAGCTATAACCTTATCTGTTTTTTAAAAAGGATTGGCTGATTCACCATTCTAGCAGGGTCTAAGGATACACGTTGTTGTTGTTTACATTACTATTAAGAGCAGGTGACAGGTGCATATTAATGACAGTGGTTCCTCCGGTCAGCCTTGCAATGCTGGAGACCAAGTGGCTCAGGGATATGCTGCCTGGCACTAGGGAAGGTGACCTAGTAGTTATATTTGGTGAGATTATCTAGGAACCTTTGATAAGGCTTCTTTCTCAAGGTCATTAATTCACTAACTCAGAGAGGTGAGGGAAAAAGACACATGGTAAATTTGGCCCTCCCTGGGGTCTGGGTGCCAGCCCACTCGTGCTCAGTAGGGGAGGACTTGGAGAAAGGCCTCACCCCTGGGTCAGACTCTCTTTATTCTTAAAGAGGATGCGGGGAAGGACGTGCATGGGTGACTGCAAGCATGGGGATACTTGGACAAGAAGAGGGCACAGCTCCAAAGAAAGCCAGAGATGGATGCGGCTGGGGTCCAGAAGCCAGATTCAGGAGCCTCGGTTTGAAACCAGTCCTACCTCTAACCAGTGTGCGACCCAGAGCTAGCTACTTACTGTCTGGGATCTTCAGGTTCTTCCTCTGTCCAGTGGGGATCATGATCGTGTTGTGTTTCTTACAGAGTTGTGAGGATGAAAAGAGGCAGATGAGGAGGATACTTAGCCCAGACCAGCAGACGCTGGCCGTGGTTACGGAGGAAGAAGCTGGACAGCAAGGGACAGGGGTGGACAGCTGAGGGCAATGGAGCAGGAATTTCTGGTGTGGTAGTTCGTTTCTGGTTTATCATCTTGTGACCTGCAGGTCCATGCAGGTCTAGGCAGTGTGACCTACGCAGCCTGACCTCAGGTCTTCAGATACCTATTCCCAGGGTCTGAGACAACTCTAGTTCATTCGCCCAGTTGTTATAGGGTGTCTGTAGGGTGCCTGGTCTGGGTGAGGCCTGCCAGGGTGTTGGGTATCAGCTCTGTAATTGGGCTGATGTGTGGGATATTCATTCTGCAGATTTCCTTTGTAGTTGAGGATTACGAAGACTTGCTTGAGTACCTAAATTGATGGCATGTGAACGCAGGTGGGTTAAGACAACTCTGAGAGCCGCTGACATTTCCCTGTTTGGCAAGTTCCAGGTTTTCTGTTACTGTCAACATGGTAGTGATTGAATTACTTAAAGGGACATTTTTCTTTTCCCTTACTCATTCTCCTTTGATATTATAAGAGAAACAGTATGAAATGAAACATTACAGTAAACAGGAAAACTTCATAATCCCACTCTTCTAGGGATAATCTTTTATGGTCAGATTGGCTTTTTAATTTTTAATCGCTTTCCTCCTCTTATCCTAAATTACAGTATTTCTTAAAAGTGAGAATGGGATCCTAATGTTTTCATATTTTTTGTTTCATTTACTAGGGCATATTGGATATGGCCCAGTTGTAACGAACAGGTATTTACTTGAAGATGAAACCTAATTAAATAATTTGCTAATAGCTGTTCCCTCTGGAGGCGGTTGGTCATAGCCTTGTTTTTTAACCTCTGTGACAGGGAAAGTGTGAAGCAAGTGTTGAGAGGGGGTGGAGAGGCACGTCTTTGACCCTCTTAGATGCTCCTTGCAGGAGACAGAACTGCTAAGGGTTATGCGTTGCCACCCATGGGTCCCCTGGCCTGGCCCTATTTAGTTGACAGCCTCCAAGGGTCTCCTGAACGTCCTTGCACTGGCCTTGACCAGCTCTCTTCACAAGGGAGGCAGGGAACAAGAGCATTTGCTTTGTGCTGCTTTAGGGGGAGGCAGCAAAGAGAGAAGGGAGGTGGGGGAGGGTGGCTGAGTAAGCAGGCTGGTACGTACTTATTTACATAATAGCTTCCTTCAAATCCCCTTTTTTAAAAACCTAAATAAAAATATCCCAAAGGTAGTTTCCTATCACTTTAGTGAAGTCACAAGGTGGTCATTTTTGTGCGTTTACTTAACACTTAATGGCTGTTGAATATGTGTCACTACTAAAATGACAAAGTAAGATAGCCTGCAAACTGCCTAGCCCAGAGGTTCACAGCTCCAATGGTTTTGCCCCCAGGGAACTTTTGTCAACCTCTGGAAACCTTGTTGGAGGTCTCCGTGGAAGGTAGGTACCCCTGGCATCCAGTGGGTCTAGGCCAGGGGTGCTGCTAACATTACACAGTGCACCAGGCAGCCCCCCAAGAACAAAGACTCATCAGGGCCCAAATGTCAACAGTGCTGAGGTCCAGCTGCAGCTGCTTAGACTCCGTTCACGTGCCTCCCGCCGTGTTTTGGGTTAGGCTAGGCACACTGCCTCCGTTTCCCCCCGGGTGACCGTGGATCAGTCACCCGACGTTTGTAGCCTGCCTGTAGGTTTTCAGACCTCTTCCTGCAGAAGACAGCAGCTCTCCAATAAACCTGTGAAGTAGTTTAACATGTGGATGCGAATTCGAGATGATACAGCTCCTAGAAACTGGGGAGAAAGGAGCTCATGGGCCCAGAAACTGAAGTTTGAAGTAATAACCCTTTGCCAGGCAAATCCTGTCCAAGTGTGTGTATTTCGGAAAGAATTCTGTGCCGCAGAGAAGGCCAGAGCCTCTTGGTGACCACGCACTCTGAAAGGGCTGTCCTAGGTGGAGAAGATGTTAGTGCTTCCTTTCTTTTTACCTGGTTTTGGCAAAAACATCCTGGCCTGGGGAAAGAACTGCGGGGACAAGAAGGACGCTGGCAGCTTTGCTGAGCTGGCGATGACGCTTGACAGTGACGCTCGCCCCTCCATGGGAGTTAATAGAGCTGTCATGGAGCCAGAGTGAGGAGGGCTGAGTGCCCTCCGGGGTTGGCATGACTGAGAGCTGAGGGCATGTTTCATCTTTCCTTCTTGACTCTGGAAGCTTAGGAGCGAGCCTCCTGCCACCCCCGTGGTGGTGCAGTGGATGGCACAAGAGGCCAGACTGTCGATTGAGGCAGGCCACGTGGCATCGCGGCTCAGTTTCAGGGACGTTATGCTGTGACAAGGAGGCCAGCAGAGAGTGTAGCACGCACTGGGTGCGTGGACAGACCGAGGTCAAAGAGAGCAGCAGGGAAAGAAGCACGGGCCTGAGAGTCGGTGCGGTGTGATGACCACAGTGTCCACGCCCTCCCTCTCTGCCGTCTTCCCTCGCCCGTGTGATTTAGTCCTCTTATTGTTGTGGGTTCTGTGCTAAGTGCTGGGGACACGTACGTGGCGAGCGAAATACACAGTCTCCGTCTCATGGAGGCCGTGGTTGTGAAGACGTCTAGAGGAGCACAGCAGCCTCCGCTCAGATCCTGGTTCTGCCGCTCGCTGGCTGTGTGACCTTGGATGAGTGACTTGACCTCTCTGTGCAGAAGGGGGGGATAATGGTAGAGCATCGCAGAGGTGTAAAATGAAACGAGTTCATACATGATTAGTGTGCTAGTCCTGTTACAGTGCTGTCAGTATTACTGTCACCATGCCGTTGTCATTATTACGACTGTCATCCTCATTGTTGTCACACAGCAGTCCTCGCTCTGGTCCAAAGTGACATCCAGGGATCCAGGAGGAAGCTGAGGTAGAGGACTGGACGGCAGTGTGGTTTGGGGTCAGTGTCCGAGTTAGCCGTGGTTAACCCCAGGTCATCGGGAGAGCACAGTGTCCTTGGGCCCAAGTCAGGAAGCCTTTTTATTCTGTGCCTCAGTTTCCACATCTGTAAAATGGAGAGAAGTCCTAATACCTGTCTCCCCGTGCGTTTGTTTTGGGGATTAGACCAGTCGACATCTGTGCCTGGGCTGTTGGCTATGATGGTGTCTAAACCTCTCTGTCTCTGCCCTCTCTCACACATGGGTCACAAGCCATCTGCAGAGAGCACGAGCCCCGGAGGCCGGTGTCGCCCTTATTTACTCCAGGACTGGCTTTGGTTCACGACAGCTGGGTCATTTTCAGCAGAGTCCCCTGCTACCGTGTGCTGAGTGCTTGTGTGCCCGGGAGTGTCCAGTTCCCATGTGAATGGCCTGGCACGTGCCTTTGCTCCTTTCCTTGCCGTTCTGGTTGTTTCCTGTAGACCTTTGCCTGCCGCTAGGCTTGTCGGGTCAAAGGTGAGGGGATGGGGTCCTCTGGCTTTTCTTTGCAGGTTTCTGGGTTGCTTTCCAGATAGACTTATGCATCCCTCCTTTCACTTACTGAAAAGTATTTAATAAGCACCTGCTGTGTGCAGGAGAATCCCAAGGATGCGGTTCTGCTTTGGGGAAGCTAAGATAGGAGCAGGAGAGAGAGGGAGACGTGGAGAACTCAGCAGGGAAATAGCTCACAGTGTAGAGTGGTACCTACATCCTTTATAAGTGCTAACTTCATCCCGACTGTGACCTATGGAGTAGGGACTGTGGTACTTACGGATGGGGAAACTGAGGCAGAGAGTGGTGGCGTCACCCAGTTAGTAAATGGCGGAGCCACATTCAAACCCAGGATGTCTGGCTGGCAGCCTGTGCCGCATGCTGCCGGATAAACGTGTGGGTGGCTGAAGGGAGTGGACAGGTTTTGGTGGCTAATGAATAAGGGCGGGGAGGGGCTCTTTAGACAAGGGAGGCCTCCTCCCCCAGCTGGTGTTTGAGGTAACACTGGACGGCCAGGCCGAGGGCATTTCAGGCCTGGAACAGCCGGTGGGAGGCCCCGAGCTGGGAAAAAGCTCAGAGAGATTGAAGAACAGAGGGGAGGCCATTGTATCAAAGCAGCGGTCCCCAACCTTTTTGGCACCAGGGACCAGTGCTCCTGTGAGAGTAACTCCTGATGGTCTGAGGTGAAGCTGAGGTGGTGATGCCGATGCTGGGGAGCAGCCGCTTGCTGGCCTGCCACTCACCTCCTGCTGTGTGGCCCGGTTCCTAACAGGCCACGAACTGGTACCAGTCTGTGGCCTGGGGGTTTGGGGACCCCCGAAAGCATCAGAGGCTGGGGGAGAGGGTCATGGGCTGATTGAGTAACTATAACATGATAATAATAACCCACATATGGTCCTGGGCAGTGTACCAAACCCTTCCCATTTAACCCTCAGAACAGCCTGGTCAGATTGGACCAGCATCACTGCCACTTTCCAGGCGGGGAGGCCGAGGTCCAGAGAGGGTGTGGGACTTGCCCAAGGTCTAAGAGCCCCTCTGTCGGGCCCAGTGTCCAGGCTGCCAGGCCTCCTGCCACTGTGACGGCATCGTCCTAGTTGCCACCCTGGTCACCTGGGCATTCCAGGCCAGTGGCATGCTAGGACTGTAGGGCGGAGTCTTCTGCCAGGTTCCGCTAAGGGGCTGGCTAATCCTGGAGCAAGACAGGATGAAAGCAGGGGGCATCGGTGTTCTGGTGTGCGGCTTTAGGTGCCACCTTAAGTCATGATGATGGCAGCCACAATGATAGCAGCAATGATAGTACAAGAGAAGGAGTGGCGTCCAGTCCTGCCGACACCGAGTGTCAGCAGTCCAGTGACAGATGAGTTGCTGAAAGTCAGAAGTGGAGTGACCTCCCCAGGGCCACACAGCCAGGCTGTGATGGTGCCAGGACCAAGGCCCGTGCTCACGACTGCTGGGTGGTGGCCCCTTCTTCAGCACCGCCTGCTCCGTGTCCGTCTGCACCGCGATGCTGCCTGGCAGGGATGGGAGCACCGTCTCTGGATTCAGTTCCCAGTGGAGGGAGATGCCTTGGGATAGGGATGCTCCCGGGATAGAGGCTCTGGGTGGGCTGGGGAGGGGTGAGGTCAGGGGTGTCTCTGGGAGTGTCTGAGGTTGCCTCTGGCTTTCTCAGCCCAAAACTCTGTGCCAGGCTCACCAGTCTGGCTTTTGCAGCGTGTGCGTGAGGCAGCCCTTTCCTGGTGGGAAAACCCCTGAGTGGCGTGTCACTTTCCTGCTCTTAACTCGTTTGGGCTCTGACTTGTCCTCCTGCCCCGTTTGTCACCCAGTCCCCTCCAGGGACTTCGTGCCATTCCTGGATGTACTTGCACGTCCTGAGCTTGTCCAGTGACTATCTTGGGTCCTGCTGTGTGCTCCTCCTAGGGTGCCGGTCCCTCCCAGCTCCACGTCGGCCAGCGGTGGCATCGTGGTCCCCCTTAGATTCTCCCTGCTTCAAGACGCCCGCCCTGAGCTCCACAGTGGGAACTGTCACGGTGACTTGCAGCAAGCAGAGGGGTCGCTGGGTACCTGTCTATTGTCACCTGTGTGGTTTTACGTGTATTTTCCCAGGGAGGCAGGATCTGCAGTGTAGAGCCCTCTTGCCTGCGTCGATGACTGCCTCTGCCACCTGCAGCCTGAGCTGCTTTCCCCCCCTGTGCCGCAGTGGCTTCCTCTGCAAAAGGGGGACAATAGTACTCACTTCTGTTGTGGTGACGCTGAAGGTGACTCCGAAATAAGTTAACGTGTGGACGTTGTCTTCATGATGACCCTGAAAAGCAGCAATTACTGCCGTGTGGGTGAAGAGACAGTTTTCTTCCCCACTGGCTTTGTGAATGAATCCCTCCCTCTTGTCATTTATCTCTCTCTCTCTCTTCAATGGCACTTAGTGCTTTTAAAATCTTTCATTAGACCAGTTACGGTCCCATCCTCCCTCCTGTATAAGATTCGGAGCCTCCCGAAGGCAGGACACAAATGCGTCTCCTGTTACAAAGCAGGCCTCCCTCAGCAAGTGCGTTAAATGAATGCATCGCTGGCGGCTGGGTCTGTGTCATCGCTAGGTATTGGTGGCAGGGGTGGGATAGATGAATAAGGCTTTTAAGGCAGCAAGTGTCCACTAGGGCAATTGTTACCCCCCTACCCTCCCAGGGGACGTCAACAATGTCAAGAGACATTTTTGTTGTCACGGCTTGTGGGGAGGATGCTACTGGCACCTAGTGGGTAGGGGCCGGGGGTGCCCCCAGACATTCTGCCGCACACAGGACAGCCCCACAGCAGAGACTCTTCTGGCCCGACATGTGAGTTGTACAGAGGGCGAGAAAGCTCGGGTGGTGGGGACATGGCAGTCTAGCTACAGACGACATTAGCAGCAGGGAAAGACGTCGCATTTAACTGTTTTTTAGCAAATGGAAACGCATCCCTTCTAGATGATGTATCTCTTCCTGAGGCAATGAAGTGGGGTCTTTGTGTGTTTATTAGTTTATTTTTTTTGAGGAAGAGCATTAGGTTCTAACGACAGCATATTTAAGGTGACAATGGCACATAGTCGAATGACTCTGGGTTTTATCTTTTTTTTTTTTTTGATGGCTTTATTGAGCTATAATTCACAGACCAGATAATTCACCCCCTTAAAGTGTACCACTCGGCAGCTTTTAGTACAGTCACAGAGTTGCACATCCATCTCCGTGATTGATTCTGAAATGTTTTCATCGCCCCAGTTGCTCCCCTGTGTGCGTGCCTGGTGTGGTCATCACAGACATTGGCTGCACCTGACTTAACAGTTTGCAGAGCCTCCTTTTGGTGTCAGTTCATAGATCGCACCGATGCCTCGCAGGTGCCTGCGACATGCCAGGAGGAGCTGTCGTGAGTGGGGAATGATCCACGGAGGGGCCAAACCCGGCCTTCACTGCCCTCACTGGAACTGCCAGTTTGTGGGGAGAGGGAGACGTGGAAAAAAATAGTAAATAATGTCAACGGCGTCAGATCCAGCCCCTGGAGATGGCCAGCATCCAACGCTTTTGGTCCTACACCTGGGCTGGCAGTAAATACCTCAGGCTTTGCAGGCCTGAATGTCACACACACAACATCGAGTGTGACTCCCCTTGGCAAAGGGCAAATTACCTTTTTTTTTTTTCTTTACATCTTACATTGAAAAGTGTGAGGTCCATTCCAAGTCTGGAGTCTGTTCAAAAAGCAGGCACTGGGCCAGGTGTGACCCTGGGCCACAGCCTGCCAGCCCCCGACCTGCACAGATGGTGATTCCCACGGGTTGTCCTAGTCGTCTGTGTTACACATAACGTACTGTGTGCTGTGTTGCACGTTCTGTAACGTACAGAATATAAAGCAGTCAGTAAGGTGACACAGGACACACTGACACACAGTCCCAGGAAGACGTGACGTGACAGTATGGTGAATGCTCTGCAGAAGATGCACAGCGTCCCGTGAGGGGTTTGGCATGTGCGAGAAGTGGGGTGCACAGGCCCCTCTGAGGATGCTTCTGAGCTGCAGACTAGGCAGTGAGGAGAAGGGCTCCCGGACCACTGTGCAAAGGCCCGGAGGCAGGCAGAGGAGCGGGGCTGCACGCAGGGGCTGCAGCGAAGACTCCTGGGCAGAGCGTGAGGGGTTCGGGGCTGCAGTCAGAAGCTACCCTCTAGGCCGCCATGTGGAGGGTGGACTAGAGGGGCATTGGGCCATCTGTTGGGGGACAGGGGTCGTTACCTAGGTAACGAATAAATATTTGTCCGGTGTGGAACAAGTAGAGTGAATCACATACTTCCTAGTGGTGTGTCACTTTATTATTTCAAATTAATAGAAGGACTTTGTGACTATGAAAGGCTGTGACTGTGTCCTATTGCAGCAAAACCACAGGCTGTCAATTCTCTGATTTCTCTGCCTTTCAGTGGGTCAATGGACACTGTCCCATAGAAATACAGCTCAGGCCACACACAGGGTTTTAATTTTCTGGTAGCACATTAAAAAAAAAAAAAGGTGAAATGGAAAACAGTGGGGTCCAGGAAACCCGAATTTATTTTATTTTTTATTTATTTTTTGCCCCCCAGCTTTACTGAGATAAAATTGTGTAAGGTGATTTGATGCACGGATGCAAGGTCGTTCACCTCATATATTTCCCATCGTGGTTTCTTTTTTCTTTATTTTTCGTGGTGTGAACATTTAAGATCTGCCCTCATAGCGACTTGCAAGTGTACAATGCGGCATTATTAATTATAGTTTCCAGGCTGTGCGTTAGATCCCCAGAAATCAGTTCATCTTACAACCGGGATTCGTACCCTTTGATCAATAACTTCCCATGTCCCCCAAGCCCCAGTGCTGTTCCCGTCCTAACCATCACTCTTTCTCCATCCATTCACCTGTCGACAGGTGCCCTGAGGCGCTTTCCATGGCCTGGCCTCTGTGGGTGCTGCTGCAGGGGACATGGGTGCAGGTCTTTCCTGGAGACAGTGGTTTCCTCTCCTTCCAATGTGCTTTGTGGTGTTTCAAAGGCTGAATCCCTACAGGGCGACTGGGTCGGCGGTTGTCATTGTATTTTTTATTCTTACTGTGCATCTCCAGGTTATCAGACTCAACCCGAGCTGCCCGGTGTCCACCCATGAGGCTTATGAGCGATTGGGCAAAGCCCCTTGGTGTTCAGGCTTTCCTGTGTGTGTGTGTGTGTGTGTTTTCAGTAATTTCTGAAGGAATTCATTGGGTCATTGTTTGGAATAGCAAAGGGTTGGCAGCAGCCCAGGTGGCAGGCGGCAACCCGAGTGGCAGGCAAGAGGGACTTGGGTAAACACAGTGTGTTCCACTCATTCCGGGGAGGAGTGGGGATGCTTTCAGGAGGAAGGAGGCAGTGAGGACAAGGCCAGCCTCCAGGACCTAGTTTTTTTAAGTGAAAACATCAAGAACTAGATGGCGTGTTTGTTACGATACCCCCTGTGTAGAGGAAGGGACAGGTAAGAGCGTGGAGGTGTGTTTGCTTGTCTTTGTGGAAAGGAATCAGAAGGGACAAGAAACACAGATGCGGCTGCATTTGTGGGTGGGGACAGGGTGTCTGGGACCAGGCCTGGGCTCGTGGGAGAGAGGGAGGCAGAGGACTTTTTCCTGTATCCTTACACACACACGGTGCACACTCACGTGTGTATGTTAAAATTCGAGTCACGTGTTGACTGTCAAAGTGAAATTTAAAAGTTCCTATTTTCCATCATTTCCAGATCCCGTCCTTGAAGTGCATTTCGGGACAGGGACGTGACCCCGTCCTGGGAGGGCGAGGCAGGGCCACAGCCCGGGCCCGCACAGGGGTGTCGGGGTGTGAGCTAGTGTCGGCTTGGTCTCCTGCTGACTCCATCTGTGTTGCCCGCCATGTGAGTGTCCTGTGGCTCCTGTAGCGAATGACCACAGACTTAAGGCCTGAGGCACCGCAGATTTGTTCTCTTAGTGGTCAGAAGGCCACAACATGGTGCTGGCGTGGCTGCTGGAGGCTCTCAGCGAGAGCCACCCCGTCTGCATTTTCCGAGAGGTGGCCTGGGTTCCCTGACCGGTGACCTCTGCTTATGTCCTCACATCTCCTTCCCTGACCCTCTGGCCTCCCTCTCTTCCCTTATAACTTCTTCGCGCATCTAGTGGTACCACCTGGGTAACGCTGGAGGTTCTCTCTCCTCCAGATCCTTCGCCATATCCCATCTGCATCGTCCCTTTTGCTGTGTCAGGCAACTTACGCATTCTGGATACTGGAAAGTGACTTTTTTGGGGGGGCTCTTCCGCCTACTACACCTGGCCAGCATAGTTTCTGGCACATAGGAGGAGCTCAGAACATCTTCGTTGGATGGAAGAAACACTCATGTGGTGAGGCTAGAAATACAGAAGGGCCGTAACGAGAGGTGGATCTGGAAGTAGTCGCCATAGCACAGTGACATTTATGGAGCACCTACTGCGTGCTCTGGCTCGTGTTTAGTTAAGTGCATATGTGCATCCTCTTATCAGCATCCCCACTTTACAGGTGTGGGCCCTGAGGCTTAGTTCCTTGTCCAGTGTCACATGGTGAGGAGCTAAAACCTCATGTGCCTCATGAGAGGTGTCTGTGGGGATTATGGATCTGAACTTGGTTAGGACAGGGATTCTGCGAATTTAGGGTTTCTCGGCACCGGGTGACGCTCTGTCGTGGGGGCTGTCCTGTGCCCTTTGGGTGGTTAGCAGCCTCCCTGGCCTCTGCCCAGACTATTCCAGTAACATCACCCCCACCCCAGCAGTGGCACCAGCAGTGTCTTCCAATGTTCCTGTGGGGAAGGGACTGGCTGGCCTCCAGGGGAGAACCACTGTGTGAAACCGTAAATCAGACGATGACACGTGAAAGCCATGGTCCCATGTCACTCTGAGATGGCCTGCGAGTCTTACACAGTGTGTCCCTGCCTGTTCCCTACCTTCCTCCCTGACTTCTCCCGTTATTAAGTCGTATTGGCCCCTTTGTTATTGCTCCAAAATGCCAGATAGATTTGTACCTCAGGGCCTTTGCACTTGCTGTTCCCTCTGTCCCCTTTGGCTTCCTATTTCCTTCAACAAATACACCTTTTCAGGGAGGCTTTCTCTTCTGAGCCTCTTTTAATTCTCTCTCTCTCTCTCTCTCTCTCTCTCTCTCATTCCCCTCCTTCCCTTTCTCACTCACTCACTTTGTGTCTTGTCAGGTGTCAGGTCTGGGAGGGCGGGCCCTTTGCCTGTTCTTCATGCCCAGGCCCTTAGCACCTAGCAGTGATGCTCAGTGAATTGAAGAGAGCTGTCAGTCCTGTTTACTGCTGTGTCCCCAGACATACTCCTGTGCTCGGCACAAGCCTGACCCCTCACGGGTCCCTGGAACAGGACCCAATGGAGGATTTGGTGAAACTCCAGAGATAAGAGGAGAGGGAGTCTCTGGAGATGAACTCAGCAAACGGTCGGGGCTGGATGGAGAGTGCAGGGACACGTGTGTGCCCTGCAGGGAAGGGCCCTGGAGAGAGTGTCGGGGTCAGGGCAGGTCTGAGCAAGCTGCCCACTGCTGACGCGTGGACCCCTGTGATGGCCGCTGTGGCCGTCTTCTTCCCAGGACTGGACGCCCTGCTCAGACAGGAGTCTTGGTGTTGCATGTGCCTCCTGCCCCTCTCTCAGCAAGGTGTTCAGGTCTGTGTCTTTGGGCCTGGGGGTCTGGTGAGGGTTTTGGGCTCTTGCCCTGCCTTCCTGTGTGCTGGGGGTGAGGTCTGGAAGCAGCTCTACCTCCCTACCCCCATTTCGGGGCTTTATTCTTAGCTCTGGTGAGTCAGCAGGTGACAGAAGGTCACAGCTCAGCCCGGCACCGGGCGAGGGGCCTCGCTGCCAGCGTGGTGATGCTGGCACCGGCCGACCTTCTCCTACCAGGGGAAGCGGCCCTGTGCTGGCTCTGTCAACAGGATTAAGGTCCAGAGCCCAGCGGGTGCCCTGACCTAAGAGTGAGCCGCCCGGCGTGTGCCTTTTCTTAGCTCGCCTCTGCTTCTGAGCCCCCCTCTGCCTGCGAGCCTGGCAGCTGTGTGGGGTTTGAATGTGGCTCTATTAACGGCCTGTCGCCTCACCCCGTGTCTCTGCACCGGTCCCCTCCACAGCCCCCATCCTTAGCTGTGCCCTGCGGATCTCCCTCTCGCCCCCTATGAAAGAATTTGCTGGGGCCCTGGAGCCAGCTGCTCTGGGTTTGAATCCAGGCTCCGCCAGGTCCTCCTGTGTCCCCTCCAGCAAGTCTTCTGCCTCTGTTTGCCCGTGTCCCTCTCTGTAAGATGGGACTAGGATGGTCCCTACCCCACTGGGTGGCCCCAGTGATGCAATGGAATGGTGACATCACACTCAGCACACAAGGCATTGCTTCCTGAGAGCTGCCGTCTTGGTCCTGCTGTCATCACTGTCATGGGCCTGAGGTTCAGCTTGTCGGGTTTGTACCTTGCAGAGGGGCCGGTGAGGCTGAGCCAGGAGCCTGTCCCTCGCTTTCCCCAGCCCCATGCATGTTAGCCAGCTCTGGGCAAGCTAAGCCCCGAACCCTGCCCCTGCACATAGTAGGTTCCATCATTAGTCTTGTTTTGCACATGAAGGGGACCAGGGTGGGAGAAGTTAGCCCATTTTCTTAAGGTCAAGAGGCGAGTGAGCAGGAGCGAGTCGATTCAAGTCTGGGCTCCCCTGCTCCCGGGTCCCCATCTCTTGTTTGTTTTCATTTCCTTTCTTCCTTTCTCTCCCTCTCCCCCTCACTCACTCCATTTATGAAAAGGCGACCCGTGCCTCGTACATGCTTCCCCTCCATCTTTGCATGGCCGGCCCCTCCCGGCCCTCCCAGGCTGCCGAAATGTCACCTTCCAGACCTCCGCTGGATACCTGTGGTCCCAGCCGCCTCCCCCTTTCCTTTTGAGCAGGTGTCTGCCCTTCGTAGTTATGTTTTGATTCGTGGCTTGTGTCTTCAGGGGGCTGAGCGTCTGCAGAGGGCAGGGACTGTGTCTGCTTATTTCCACATGATGAGCTCACAGCCTGGCACATAGTAGGCGCCCAGCTAATATTGTGTGACAGAATGAATGAACAAGTGAATGAACCCTGCCCTTGCATTTACCGCCTTCCAGGCTTTCTTCAGGCAGGGCAGTGAGGCCACTTGACCTTGCCCAGCCCCTGGCTGAGAGGTGGTGGGACCCAGGAGATTCGAGTTTATCTGGTGCCAGGGTCTCCATGGGTTCAAATCCCAGCTATGCCCCTTCCTGGGCAAGTTCCTATTCTCTCTGGGCCTCAGAGTGCTTGCCTGACACTGGGGAGTTCGTAGGGCTGACTTCTTAGGGCCACTGTGAGGTTTACACGGACTCATGCTGGGAAAACAGCAGGGGCCTGGCCCGGCCCGCTGTTGCTGTTATCATAGGCGCCCAAATAAACACGCGCTTTCTCGTAGCTCCCAGCCCAGCCTTCAGAGATGTCTGCCTTTACGCCTGCTGCTGCTATTTATTTATCTGGGAACTCACTTTGTTATCGTCATTATTATGTGTGGAGGAACACAGGCAGAGCGAAGAATTCCAACAGCGCAAAAGATAATAAAACAAAAGCTAATGGTGCTTCCTCCCACCAGGCCCAGCCCTACCCCCTGTTTGGCTTCTGTTTTTCCTGTCTCCTTCTAAGAAAATTCCCCTGCCTAGACCAGCAGCTAATTTAAACTGGGAACCCTAGTCCATAGACACGATAAAAATTGCAAACAGTACATTTTCTCTGCGTCCGGAGGCATCCACCCTTGGCTTCAGTTTCCAGGCTGTGGAGGCTGCTTGCAGGGTATGTGACTGGACCTCAGTTTCTGTAAAATGGGTCTCATTGTGGTGCCTGCCTCCCAGAGTTGTTTGTGAGGATTAGATGTGATGTCACGCACTTTGCTCGGTTCTGGCACGTGCTGCTAAGAAACTCAGTCAGTCCTTAACGCTTTTACTTTTCACAGGTAGAAGAAGGTGGCACCTCCTTCTTCCTTTCCTTCAGGTCTTTGCTCGGATGTCATCTTGGCCCAGAGGCCTTTTCTGTCCACCTGATGTAAAAATAGCACCCACCTCCCGCCCTTATTCTCTGCCTCTTTTATTCTTCAGGATTCTCGTCTAAGACGTCATGTGTATTTGCCTCTCATCGTAGAATGAAACTTTACCTCCAAGTGGTACTGGAACGTAGTAGTGTCCTGATAAATAATTATCCACTGAGCGATAGAAACCTGGCCATTGCAAGGTATTAAAACGATTGAACGAGAAAGTGAATGTTCAGACCCTAGTGAGACAACTGGTGCATAGTAGGTGCTTGTTCCTAAATAGCATCAGAGCAACTCTCGCTCCCAGACACTGGTGACACCGAGTAGCCGTTGAAATTTACGACCACGTCGCCTGCCTGTTGTCCACCCACCCTGTTCTCTGCAGCCTCCCCTCCTGTCTTGCCTGGGTCCTGGGCAGGACTCTTCCCCTTGTCTCTGCAGGCCTGGGCCACGTGTGCCTTCAGAAGCCGTGTTGGCCAGGCTGGAGCAGCAGGGTGTGGGGGCCCTCGAGGCCCTGGCTGAGGAGACGCCTGGTACGTGGTGCTTCTGTGACGAGCATGGCTGAGGTGAGATGGCTGGTCAGCCATCTGGACCAGAATCAACCTGATGGGGTGTGTGGCAGGCAGGATAACGGGCCCTGCAGAGACATCCATGACGTAATCCCTGAAACCCGTGAATATGTTAGGTTACATGAGGGAGCGAGGACTGCAGATAGAACTGAGGTTGCTCATCGGTTTGCCTTGAGATGGGAGATCACCCTGGATTATCTGGGTGGGCCCACGGTCATCACGAGGGTGCCTGTAGGTGAAATAGAACCAGAGAGATGGCAGCATGAGAAGGACTTGGCCTGATGCCTCTGGCTTTGAAGGTGGAGGACAGGGCCATGAGCCCAGGATTGTGGGCGGCCTCTTGAAGCTGGAAATGGTAGAGACGTGGAATCTCCAAAAGGAATACAGCCGTGCCGACACCTCGATGTTAGCCTCCTGAGACCCACACCAGAATTCTGACCTCTAGAACTGTGTAGTCGATTATGACGATTAAATGAGTCGGTTTATATAAAATGCACAGAAACAGGTGTCTGGCACATAGAACTCAGTTAAAGCTCCGTGGTATTGTTATCATTATCAGTGATAATATAAGATAATCAAATTAAGAGACCAATGCCATAAACTCCATTTATTCTTTTGACTGACATAAGAATGAAAATTATTGTCAATCACTGTTGGGTGTTAATATATGATGCTGAGCCGTGTATATATAATTTCATTTACTCTTTAGAATAGCTTTAGGAGACAGGTATTCTTAGCCTTAGTCATAGATGAGGCTCAGAGAGGTTAAGTAACTTGTCTAAAGCCACACAGTGGATAGAGAAGAAAAGAGACAAGGGGGAGATAGACACAGTGGATCAGAACTCGTATTACTAGAGGCTTTGTGTTGTGAAAGCAAATTCATTTTAAAATGGTGTAAACAATAGAGCAGATTTATTGGGGAAGCCCAGCGGGAGGGTGGGCAGCAGGTGAAGCTTGATCTGGCAGCACCAGTTTCTTTCATGCCCACATTGTATGACGTCAGCTTTGTTCTCACCGTGGTGGTGCCACCCCTGACCTTTCCCTCCCAGCCCTTGGTGGTTCCCTGGATGTCCGTAAACTGCACACACCATCTGGGATCCCTGGGGACAAGAGAGTGTGTGTCTTTGCTGCGACTGGCCCGTTCTGGAACTCATCACGAGCATGCGGGTAAAGGGCCGCTGATTGGCTGATGCTGAAAAGGACCCAATTCTGGAGCTTTGCAGGAGTGGGTGGCTGAGAGCAGAGGGGCACTGGTTTATGAACAAGGGCCACAGGGGCTGTGGCCAGTGGCGGGGACAGCAGGTACCTGCCACAGTGTGACCTGCAGGAAGATACCCTGTTTTCTGGTGCATCCTCGTCTGTGAGATGGGATGACAGCAGCGCCTCTGCTTGTGAGGCCTGAGGGGGGTCCTGTCCGTGGGACACTTAGGTCCGGGCTCAGGCGTGTCAGTTGTCATGATTCCACCCAGAGAGAGAAGGGTGTGAGATGACACTACGTAATGGAAATTTCATGAACTCCCAAAACTCATGGCCTGATGATTTCCACATCCTTGGAGATCAGGCCTGGAGGGGTGGGGGTGGGCGGAGGGGACATGTGGACGGTGAGTAAGTCCTGGAGGTAGGTGTCTGGTGAAGAGATGCCTCAGTTGGGGTGTCGCGGATGCGCTTTCTCTGTTGACTTGTGCAGAGCCTGGCCCAGCGCTGATGACCCAGGGCTGGATTTCGTTGCCTGGCAGTGGACCTTCTGTTCACAGACTCAGAGAGCGGGGAGATCCTACCAGCTCGATTTCTGAAGCTCCCCGCATTAGGAGGCAGAGCACCCCAGAAGAAAGACTGGGAGCGCCTGTCCTCCCTGGGGTCAGGGGCAGTGAGTGACCGGCAGACTCAGTGAATCTTCCTTCCTTAAGCCTCTAACAGACCTCAGCAGTCGCTGTTTCCCCCCAAAACCCTGAATAAAGAGGACCACACTGCTTTTCTGCGGGGGTAGTGAGGGAGTCCCTTTGGACAGAGGAAACATCAGGGCCCCAGCCAGTGAGGGACGTGCAGGAGGCCCCCGACACTCTTATCTGCACTACTGTGACAGTTGTGGTCAGGGCCACCGTTGGCCGTGACAGGAGTAGCGACAGGCTGTGCAGGGGCCGGAGGCAGGATGTCTGTCTTCTGCAGCAGTGAAAGTTCACGTTCACAGTCGTATTTCCCCTTTTTGTGCTCCCTGTTCCTCCTTCCCCCTTCTGTCATCTCTGCCCTCCTGGTCAGGGTCGGGCCCCTGGCTTTGGGCAGGAAGCGGCTCTCTGCTCAGCCTTCCTGTGCTAAGCATTTCTCTGATCTCTCCTACCCCGAATCCTGTGTCCTTAGCTGCTCCCCAATTTCTTTTTGCTCATTTCTTGAGCTTTTCTTTGTCCTTTAAGCTTCCTGATTCTGGGCAGAGCTGGTGGCAGTGGTGGCAATTATTAGTAATTATTAGCAGCTGCTACGAATAGCCACCATTTATTGTCTCGGGACTGCCAGCCCTGTGCAAGGTTCTTATCACATGGTCGTGTGTTTTCTTGCTGGCGAGGAGATGGAGGCTTGGAGGAGTTAAGCGACCTGCCCAGGTTCACACAAGGTCAGGGCCTGAATTGTAATCCACATCCACTTGATCAGAAAGCCAGGCGTCAGTCAGTGCCAGGTTCTACTCAGATGGATTGTTATTTATTTATTTTTAAAAAAGAAAAGTAGGAAATAATGCTAGGGAAGAAAGGCGTGATTTGTGTGCCATTTGTTTACTTATTAACCTCTGGGGACCTCCTGGTTGGGGGGTAGGGGGTGAAAGGAAATACAGCATGATTCTTGTAGGACAGAGGTGTGAACAGACATGTAAGAAAGGCATTGCGGGGTATGGGTGGGTGGGGTGGAGGTTACGGGGAGGCTGATGGTTTGAGGGGTGAGGAGGAAGGCTTTTTCGAGGAGGTACCTGAGTTGGGTTCCGAAGGATGAATAGGAGTTTGTTATGATAGACACTGCAGGGAGATCATCTAGCAAGAGGTATCCCAGAGAAGCAGTCATGTGATCTGCATGCAGCTGAGGGATGCCTCGCAGGCAGGGACCGTGGCCTTGCTGAACACCCAGGACCTTGAACAGCATCCAGCACGTGCTTGGCAAAGGCTTACATGAGCGAATGCCTTAGTTGACATACCAGGGCGCAGGGCAGGAGAAATCGTGGAATTGACAGATGGGGGGGCCTCAGGAGAGCCATAGCCAGAGACCAGCTCCCCGAGGCAATCGGAAGCCCTTGGAGGCCATTACCCAGAGGAGAGTGGGTGCTGGGATCTGTCCCGCCTATTAACCAGGCATGTAAGGATGCGTTTTCCTCCTTTTAAACACATGGAGAAAGATCTTTTGTTTCGCTTATCATCAAGGGAAAAGGAAGTTAAGCTACAGTGAGATATTTCCTACTATCAGATTGCAAGAGGTCAAAAGCTTATAATAATACAAAGTTGTTTGAGAAGCAGCTGCCTCTTAGACCTTGTGTGGTAGGGTGCAAATTGATGGCATCGTTTTGGAGGGCAGCGTCTGTCTAAATGTTACATGTATGCACCCTTTGGCCAGCAGGTTCATTTTGAAAAAAGCAATCGTGCAAATAAATATGCTTGCTTGTGTGCGATGCGAGGCACTTAGCAGTTGTTTATTCATGGCCGCCTTGTTTGTCAGAGCGACCCAACGCCAGCTGGCAGGGGACTGAGTAAATACAGTCAAGTCCGTCTCACAGCGGAGGATCCAGGCAGCCGGCGTGGAAAACGAGGAAACTGTTCCTGTGCAGGGATGGTCTTAAGACCTATTATTAAGAGAAAAAAGCAACTCGAAGAAGATATGAGACGTTAGCAATGCTACTTTGCTTGTGGGGTGGCATGGGGGGGCTGTAAGTTTAAGGAAGATTTTTTCTTTTTCACAGTAGAGCATTTTGTGTAGTTTGAAAAAGTTTTAGCACATAAATAGATTACTTATTAAAAATAAATAGGGAGACGTGGATGGGTGGGTGTGGGGATGGGTGGATAGATGGATGGATTAATGGATGGATTGATGGATGGATATGTAGCCATGTGGATGGGTGAGTGGATGGGTGGGAGGATGGATGATGGATTTACAAATGGGTGGGTAGATTATTTATGGATGCACATATGGATGTATGGATTGATAAGATAACTTTGGCTGTTTTGGGGAGGACTAAGCAGGGCCCAGAGGGGCTGGAAGCAGGTAATGGTCTAGGCAAGAAATAATTGGGATAAAGATCAGGTTACTGAAATGTCTCTCACCCGAACTGAGCTTCTCGTTAACATGACTAACTGCATTATATCAGGCCCCAGCATTGTTTTATTAGAAGGGCAAATCCTTTGGAATGAGCTTTTTCTGACAGCCGCTCAGAAACTGTTCTGTGTATCGGGGGTCCCCAACCCCTGGGCCACGGACTGGGATTGGGCCTGTTAGCGACTAGGCCACACAGCAGGAGGTGAGTGGCAGGCCAGCTGGTGAAGCTCCGTCTGTGTCTGCAGCCGCTCCCAGCGCTGGCATCACCGCCTCAGCCCCACCTCAGATCATCAGGTGTTAGATTCTCGTAGAAGCACCGTCCCTGGTGCCAAAAAGGTTGGGGACCGCTGCCATATGTAATAACCACCAACAGTCAAATCCCTTTTTTCTCCATCATCTTAAGAATTGTAGTGGTGTGAAACTAGTTGAGATAATCAGTCTTTGTTATACATCACTCCGCCCTGAGGCTGTCTGTCTTCCAGATGCCTAAGTTCATAGAGGCACAATCTTCGTCCTTTCTTAAGGTTTCTTTGTGTTTAGAAGTTTTCAACCTAAACCCTGTTGTGTGTTAATCTTTGAAAGTTTGCATTTTCATTGCTTCTTTATTCTTGGTTCTGGAAAAATAATCTTTTGTATCATAGAACTGTTTGTCAATTCTATTTCTGAAGAACCGGTTTAGGTACTTTCTCCATACTTACATTTTTCCTTTTTTAAGTCAGATTCTTTGTTTTTTCGTCATTTTTACTTTTTTTTTCAGTACACACTTCAGTTGCGTTAAGTATGTTCACATTGTTAGGCATGACTAGGTCTCTTTTTTGGGAATGCTTGGGACATCTGTTTTGATCACATTGATGGTCTTAACGTTTTCTCTAAATGAAATGATCTCATTCCCATCACTTTCTCCTCTTTCACATTCATCGTCAACGTGGCTTTAAAGCTTGTGTGGAGCTGTGTGATCACAGGTTCCTTGGAGTTTCTTGCTGGTGTCACTTATCTGATTGCGGGAAGGCTTTTAGAGTCAGAAATCTGGAGAGCATCATCCAGTGGTGGGGAGAGAGAGAAGGCCAGGAGAAAAGTGGGCTCCTGGGGCCTGGCCAGCTGAAACACGTAGGCCTTATCCAAAGACTGGCTCTTTTCTGGCTCTTGCTGATGATTGTGAAACAGGAGTATGGGCCCAGTGCTGCCAGATTTTCTGATATATTTGAGAATCCCGAAATTCAAATTTTTATATGACATTATCTGGTTCGAAATGTTGACATGTAATCTAAAAAAAAATTTTTTTTAAGCTGCTTAAACCAATAACAATAACAAACTATTTGTGGGGCACATTGACCTGACGTTTCCATATTTCAGACCTCTCAATTTACCTGACCTAATCAAGGTAGAGATGGGAAATTGAGACCCCAAGATAGGGTAAAATGATTCTCTTAAAGTGGTATAAGTGGTCCATGGGGCTTACATTCTTCATTACCAAAGTCTAACAGCTGGTTGAAGTTTATTCTTGGGCCGATATTCTTGATCTGTATACGTACGTATCTGTTTATCTATTTGTCATGTCTCTTTAACAAAATGCAGGTAGTTTCTTAAAAAACAAAAGTCCTTAAAGCAAATTTGTTTCTGAGGCTGCATAGCTTAGTGGCAAAATGTAGGGAACTCCAGAACCAAATTGCCTGAGTTGGAATTCGCCTCCAAATCTTAGCAGCGGCGTGATATTGGGTAGATCACTGGGCCTCACTGGGCCTCACTTTTGTCATCTGACAAAGGAAGGGTAAAGTACTTAGAGAATTAAAGGAGGGGATACATATAAAACACTTAGAATAGGGTCTAGCACTTAGAACTGCAGTTTGAGTGTCATTCACGATAATGATGATGATGGTGGTAGTTTTTTTTTTTCTTTTTCAATTACAGTTGACACTCAGTATTATATTAGTTTCAGGTGGACAGCATAGTGTTTAGTCATTTACGTAACTTACAAAGTGATTGATCCCCCCGATAAGTCCAGTCTCCATCTGATACCTCGACGGTGGTGGTGATGGTTGGTGATGGTTGGTGATGGTTGTGGTGATGGTGGCGATGACGGTGTGTGATGGCATTAAAGATTAGAAAGGCCTCGATTCACAAGACAGTAGAGGGGGAAAGATTCACGTGACCAAGGGACTCTTCAGGATTCCTCTCAGTGGCCGTCTCCATCTTTCATAGAAGAATGGCACTTGCCACTGCTCCTTTGAGCCTGTTCCTGGCTGCGAGGCACACCTTTGTTCCTTGTTCCTGGTGTTGTAGTCTTCTTGGCTACCGATTTTTCCAGATTGCATGTTTGGCCTGGGAGGGCCTCAGGCATCGGGGTCTTGTCCATTTTCTTGAACCCGGTGACTGTTAGTTTCAAGGGCCACATGGGCCCCTGTCCCTCTTTGGTGCACCCCCTTGATCCTGTGTGTGTGATTGTGCCCGCAGGAGTGGAATGTCACATGGAACACCAGCAACCCCGACTTCACCAAGTGCTTTCAGAACACCATCCTCGTGTGTGCGCCATGTGTTTACCTCTGGGTCTGCTTCCCTTTCTACTTCCTCTATCTCTCCCACCATGACCGAGGCTACATCCAGATGACACACCTCAACAAAGCCAAAACTGTAAGTCATCCTGGGGGCAGGGCGCTTGGTGAAGATGGACATGTTCCCTCTACCTCATTGGCCCCCGAGTTCCTTTTTCTGGAAGACGAAGGCTGGGGGGCAGGGTTCAGCTGCGGGTTCTGATACTGGCTCTGACCCTTACTGGCCTTGGGACCTGGTGGTGTGTGTTTCTTAGCCTCTCTGAGCCTTGGCTTACATTTGGGATGACAGGACCTATCTCAAAATGTTGTCAGGAGGTGACCAGGGGGTCTTCCTACTGGACCAAGGATAGCTTTTTACTTAAAAACAAAAAAACAAAAAACAAAAAAACCCTTTTTATCTCAAAATAATTTCAAACTACAGAAAATTGGAACAGTGATACCAGGAAATTTTTCTAACCCTATATACTCATTACCCATAGTCACAAAATGTTAGCATTTTGCCATATTTGTTTCACCATTTGCTTTTATTCTCTCCACATGCACCTATTATTTATTTTTTTCTGAATTATTCAAAAATAGATAGCTGTAATGGCCCTTTACCCCTTAATTCTTCCGTGTGCCTTAAATCAAGGACAGTCTCTTAATGTAACCACAGTGCAGTTATTAAATCAAGGAAATGTGACATGGACACAGTGTTTTTTTTAGAAAATCTGTCTGTATTCCAATTTTCTCAGTTGTCCCAGAAATGTCCTTTCGAGCCTTTGTCTCCCGCGGGTCAGGATGCAGGCCAAGGTTATGCACTACCTTGAGTCAGTCCTGTGACCTTCTTATTCTTTAATCTGGAAGATCTCGTCTCATCACCTTTTTTGTGTGTGTCTTATGACGCTGACATAGCTGAAGAATGTGGGCCAGTGGTTTTAGAGCAAGTGTTCAGCTCAGGCTCATGGCGTATCCCCTCATGATTAGAGTCGGGGGACCCACATCTCTGGCTGGAAAACTATGGGAAGGATGTCAAGTTCTCAGGCCGTTATATCTAGGGATGCACAGCAGCCTACTTGTTGATGGGTGAATTTTGATCATTTAGTCAAAATGATCTTTCTCAAGTACACAGTTACTGGGTTTTTCCCCTGAGACTTGTCAAGAGCATGTGCATACCAAGCTCCTCATTCCACTTTCTCTCCCTGACTTAGCGTTCATCTCCATAGGGTGTGTGTGTGTGTGTGTGTGTGTGTGTGTGTTTATAAGACCCATGCTTTATGGACACGTTATTCTCACATGTCTGAATTTGGGACTCAAGATTCTTAGTTCATTTTACAGATTCTGAAGGCAAGTTGTTCAGAAGGTAAATTCTGAAACCATGGTTGATATAATAAGTGAATACGTCGAAAATAAAAACTTCATTCAAATATTTACATTTAAAGAAGACATTTTAAAAACAGGCTACTTCTTAAGTGTGCTTGAACACAGCACGTTGTGGAGTTGAGTTCCATTTATTTAGTTTCTGCTGAACATGTGCTGGTACTGCAGGAGACCCCCGGCATCTGAGTTTTCAAGTGTTCCCAGTCTGTGCTAAAAAAAGAGAAAATAAGACATGACAAATAATTCCAGAGGCACTGAATTGAACCTGGGAAGTGGAAAGGCCAGTATGTAAGGCCAATTACCTAGGAGTCAGAGAGGCTGGCACCTGTAACTCAGTGTGGCTTTGCCATCGTCTGAGTATCCGCAGGTACTTAATAACACACTCTAGAGGCAATTTAAATTTTATAATTACACCTCTCTCTCTCAGTAATTTCTTTTAAAGCCACATTTCCCAAGGCTTAGTCCAATAAACCCTTGGCAAACAGGAAAACTTGAATGATTTCACTTGGCCTACAACATCACAATTCAAGCCTATCTTAAAGAGGGATCTGTCTTCCCATCCGGAGCTAGATCTGACATCTTCCTTTCATCTCTGAGAGCGCTTTTATACTTTTTGCAGGAGACAACATCTGCCTTTAAAATTTAAATCATTATTTTGTTCCTGCCTTGCTCACAGACCCTCCCGGTGGCTTTTCACTGCAATTGGGGAGGTCCTCAGGAGGTCTTCACAGTGGTCCAGCTTGGTCTGGCTCCAGGCTGCTCTTCTGCTGTCTCCTACAGCAGCCCTGACCCCACCCAGCACGTTCCCACCTCAGGGCCTTTGCACGTGCTGTTCCCTCTGCCTGACTTCTTCTCTCCCTCAAATATTTGCTTTCGACTCTTTACTCAGACATCTCCTGATCAGAGAGGCTTTCTCTGACCACCCTTATCTTACCTCTCTTATTTTTTCTTATGTCGCTTATCACTTCCTGGCATTATAATATGTATTTTGCTGTTTCTTGCCCATTTTCCTTTCACTTGAATCTCAGCTCCACAAAGGCAGGCACTTTTTTTCTGTTTTGTTCACTCTTGGATCCAGGGCACCTTGTAAACTCTGTGGCCCATAGTAGGCCCCTAATAAATTTTGACCAGATGGATGTTGTTGAGTGAATAGTTCTTGTGAGAGGGGCCTTAGGCAAGCAGCTGTGATTGCTCCTATAGGTAAGCTCTAGGCTGAGCTCCTGAGTTTTCAGGTATCGAGGCAAATAGTGACCAAAGAGAGTCACGGATGGTTAGAGACCAGCGAGAGGTGGTCCAGATGGTGGCTTACCCTACCTAGCATTTACCTGTGCTCCAGAGGAGATGTGCTGCACCCGAGGACCACAGCTGGTAGTCTAGGGATTGGCTGGTCCCCCTGGGGCTGAGATGGGGAATGTTCCAGTGCTACCCATTGTGAGACATGTCTGTGCTTTTCTTCCAGGCCTTGGGGTTTTTGCTGTGGATTGTCTGCTGGGCAGAACTCTTCTACTCTTTCTGGGAAAGAAGTTGGGGCAAGTACCTCGCCCCAGTGTTTCTGGTCAGCCCAACCCTCTTGGGCATCACCATGGTAAGTTGGAGCTGGCTCTCCACTGGTCACTGTGGAGGCGAAAGTAGTGGCTGGCATTGGGAAATGACAAGACCTCACAGTAAAAGCCCAGAAATTTTGAAAACTTCAAAAAACTGACAACACCAGACTCATAGTTTCCAAGGGTGACAAACTAGCCGGAGTGACTGCATGCAGCCTTTAAGTGGGGCGCAGGCTATCCAGTGTGCCATGGTCCCCACCGTGTCTTGTTGCCCTCCCAGCTGCCGAATGCCAGGTGCCACCCTGCCTTGCATTTGCTGTACCCTGTCCTTGCACCGGCTGACTCCGTCGCTTGTATTAATTGCTTGGGACCTAATGGCCTCTTGCATTTTCAGGCTCTGACACAAGGAGTTCAAGGCCACACTGACTAAGACATTACCGTGCCCCACGGGGGTCCCTAGTTTAGTGGGGTATGCAGACAGGGGAACTGCTTTATTAGAGCTGACGTGTTTTGAGTACTCACTGTCTAATTCTCAAGACAACCTGAGCGATAGGTCCCACTTTGTCTCCATTTTAAGGTGAGACCGAGAGGTTATGTGTCCTTCTAAGGATCACCCAGCTAATCCATAGCCAAGTGAGGGGCGGTCACCCCAGAGGCTGTGTTTTGGGCCCCTGCGTTCCATAGTGACATGCTCTGCATCAAGGGCCACCCCTATAAAGCACCATGGGCCTATGGTCCTCTGAGAAGCCTGGAAGGTTCTCGGTGAGCATAGCCCTTGGGTGTTGTAGGATGAGGAGGGGGCAGGTTTGGGGCAAGATGTTTTGAGTGGGGAGAACAGTGTGTCCCAGGAAGGGTTGGAGGCCAAAGGAGAGCATCGTGGGGGAGGAGGATGAGCTTTTCAGCGAAGCAAAGAATGCAGAATGTGGGTTCAGGGGGGTGGTCAGTGGATGCGACAGAATTTGGGTCCAGCAGGGCAAGTTGGGTCCAGGTCACGAGGGACTATGTATCGTCACATTGTGCGCTGACAGTGCACGCTCTGCAGAAGGCGCTGTCTTAACCCCTGTGCATAATGACTCATTTAAGCATGTTTGCTCATTATCCTTATTTTGTAGAGGAGCAAATTGAGGCCCAGAGAAGGAACTGGCCCAAGGTCACACCGCAGCAGAGCTGGGCTGGCTTGTGAGACCCTCAGTCTCCCACGCCCTCAGGGCTCCACAGCAGAATGAAGGACCAGCCCTGGACATTCTCCCGACACCCCCTGGGGATGGGGATGTGCGGACACTGGGAACGTGGGCCGCAAGGCAGTCTGCAAATATTTGTTCTTCCTAATCAGTGCCAGGGGTTGAAGATTAAGCAGACACAGTTGCTATCATCACAGAGTGTACAGTCCAGCTGGGCAAATATTCAACAGATGATCTCCCCAAACGGCAGAAAATGTTTACTTGTGTGTAAAGTGCTATGAGAGCAAAGTTAGGTGTAGTCTGGAGGGAAGGGAGGAAGAGACGACAGAGCGGGTGCCTGAAGGGTGAACAGGATGTTAAAAAGTCGAAGGGGCTTTGAGCAGAGGACCAGTGAGCTGGTGAGACTGGCACGTGCCAAGGTCCTGGGGTTGCAGGGAGCGATTGAAAGTTAGCCTGTGTGGCTGGGGTGGAGCGGGGAGGAGGACAGGAGGGAGCAGGGATGGCAGCGACGGCAGAGGCCTGACCATGTGGGACCCTCAGTTTCAGAGCAAGTGGGTTTGGTTTTGTTTTTCACCCCTGAAGCTGAGTTTACACCTTTTGGTTGTGGATCCCTTTCCCCTTTGCTAGTCTGGTCTCCTTCTCAGAATGATGTCATCCTCCTCAGGATCACGAAGGGAACCAGTTGCACACACTCTGTGTGTGTGTCTGTGCATTTGTGAAGATTTTTGCTGTACACTTATACTTTTACTTGAGGTTTAATTGATAAATACGATCAATTAAATTGATAAAACTGTCTTGCAACTACCACCTTCCCAATATCTTAGAGCCGTTCTGTCACCTCAAAAACTTCCCTGTGCTGCTCCTCTGTAGTCAGCCCCTGCCTCTGCGCCTCCCCTGGGAACTGCTGCCATTTTTTTCTGTCCCTGTCTGTCCCTGCCTTCGCCGCAGTGTCGTGTGGGTGGAGCCATGCAGTCTGGAGCAGTTTGACCCTGGCTTGTGGTTCAGCCGTGTTGTCGTGTGCATCCGAAGATCTTTTTATTTTCTTTAATTGCTGAGTGTACTCGATGGTATGGTTTCACCATCGTTTATCCGTTCTTCAGTTACAATGCATTTGGGCAGGGAAACCAAAGAGATTTAAATACGGTTTTCAAAAGATTAAAAAAATAAAGTAAAAAATGTAGGTGCTCCCTGGTAGTGCGTTTCTCAGGAAGATCTCGCAGCAGGTGTGGCACCTCCCGAACTTCCCAGTAGCCGTGACCGTACGGGATGGTTCGGATGTCTCCAGCTCTGTGTTTTCAGATACAATTTCTCTGTGTGACAGAGTCCCTGCTAATGCTGTCGTGGTTTGTTGCTTCCACTGGTCATTTGGGTGCTGATGCGGGAACCGAAGCTGTAATCGTTTTCCATCCAAGTTCACGGACTCCCAGGTTCTCTCCACACACTCTGTCCTTGAACCCCGGGAGAACATCCCCAGTCGTAAAGACAGAGGTTTTGACCAGGGGTGTGTGGCATGCCTGGCTCTGCATATTTCAAGCTGACTGTGGCCTCTGGGTGGAGAGTGGATTGTTGGGCAGGAGCGGAACCTGGGAGGCCAGCTAGGGCCGGGGGGTGGGAAGGGTGGTGGTCCTGTCACCCATTGAGAGGGGATGGAGGCTGCTACCAGGGTGAGCAGCAGGTAAACCGAGGACGGACTTTGCTGGCAAAGCCGATGTGTGTTGCTGATGGATTAGAGGAGGGGAAGTAAGGAGGTGGGAGACTGAGCAGGACAGATGGACGGATGCTTTTCTGGCTCTCGAGCCTCTAGAGAGTGAGGGGAGGTGCCGTGGGCAACCTCAGGAGTCGGCTCGTGACTATGACTGGCATTGGGGACCTGCCTCTAGAGGGTGGCCATGACGTTATTTCGTTTCTTCCAAGGAAAAAGCAGTGTATTGTTTATTTTCTCTCTCTGACCATGAAGTTGCGTGTCCAATGGGAGTCATGGCCCCAAGTATCAGGAACGATATAAAAGATCCTAGCCCCCTGCAACCCCCCCCCCCCCGAAGTGCCCTAATGATGAGATGTGTGACTGTAGGCAGGTTACGTGACCTTCATTTCCTCATCTGCAAACTGGAATTCCCTCTCTCGGGGGCCCCCAGGGGAGCACTGAGCGAGTGCACATGGATGCTTCGTACCTGGTGAAGGGAACAGCTGCTCCCTTAGGGAGAACAGTCATTGCCGTGGCCCAGGGGACAGTTGGAACCCAGGTCTTCCCAGCTCCGAATCAAGGGTGGGCCCACCGCCTGCTTCTGTCAGTGAGGCCTTCTTGGCCCGCAGCCATGCCCATCCATTCACACATGGTCCAGGGCTGCGTACCCGCTACCGTGGCAACAGGGAGTGCTTATGCCAGAAACGCCGTGGTCCATGGGCCCTGAAATATTTACTCTTCAGTCTTTGAAGAAAGAGCGTGCCCATCTCTGTTCGACACTGAACTTTCCCCCTTGACTTTCCCAGCCCGTCCCAGATGTCTACGTGGCCTTGTTAAATGCTCACGTCCCTTGGGCTAGGTGCTGTTATGAACTCCGTTTTGCAGGCGAGGCAGCAGAGGCTCAGAGAGGGTCAATAAATTGCCCAGGGTCACCCAGTGAGGCTGTTCTGCACACTGGGCTGAGGGCAGCCCTGCTCGGGGTCGAATGTCTGCTGGACATGGTGGCCTTGGGGGCCTGGCCTTCTTCCGTTGACTCTCCCTGTGTGCTTCTCTCTTCCAGCTGCTTGCTACCTTCTTAATCCAGCTCGAGAGAAGGAAGGGAGTCCAGTCCTCAGGGATAATGCTCACGTTCTGGCTTATCGCCCTCCTGTGTGCCCTTGCCATCTTGAGATCCAAAATCATGACTGCCTTAAAACAGGTAAGTGGCGGCCTCTCCTGCACCTTCCCGCAGTGGCCCTTGGGAGAGATGCCTCTTCTTTTTGGCTGTGTTGCCACGGCAACCAGGGCATGGGTACCACATGGGCCTGGCTGCTTCTCTGGGGATGTCCCTACCTCACCTAACCTTTCTTTTAGAACCCTCTTTGTCAGGGCCTCGCTTGTCTGTAGAGCTCCGAGGAGCCCCTGTGGGCCCTCCAGGGGCTGATGCACAGCACCCGTGAGCCTCTGTCAGCAGTCAGCTGCAAGGCGCGGTGTCCTCAGCCTGGGATGGAGCTGAGCAGGGAGCCGTGTTTACAGAGCAACTGCTTCCCCAGGGAGCCCTAGGTTGTCCCCTTATTACGGTAGTGCCACCTGCTGCCACTCAGGCCGAGAAGTGGTTCACGCTGACTGCCATGGCCTGCCCTTAGGGGCTTTCAGACTCTGTCCTGATGTTCTCTGCCATCCTGGGCTAATCAGGAACTGGTGTTAGGCCAGGGAAGGAAAAGAGGTGACTGTTTATTGAGCGCCTGCTGTGTACAGTACAGACTGTCTTTAACAGTGATGGAGCTGACGCTTGTTGAGTTGCTGCTTTCAAAGTGCCAGGAGGGGGACGAAGTTCTTTCCGTGAACGCTCTGCCAGGGTTTCTCAGCCTCAGCGCTAAATGCCTTTTGGGCTGTAAGGGGGCTGTCCTGAGCTTCGTAGGACGTTTAGGGGTATCCCTAGCCTCCGCTCCCTGGGTGCCAGGAACACCCACCCAAGTTATGACAAACAGTTGCCTCCGGACGCTGCCAGGTATTCCCTGGAAGGTAAAATCACCCCTGGTTGGGAAGCACTGGTCTGAGGCACAGAGAGAGGTTAAGTCAAGTGACTGAGTCCCACGGCCAGTCCGAGCAGAGCCAGGCCTTGAATGTGGGCTTGCTTCAGTCCCAAGGCCAGGCCTCCTTGCACCACAGGGGATGCCCTCCCCGGGTGCATGGACCACGCCGTGATGCTTCTGCATCTCTCACGTTATCTTGTGATGGGGAGGGAGGTGTGCCAGGGCACGAAAGCTTGTCCTGGGGCCTGCGTCCTGAGAGGCGGACCACCTGTCGCCTGCTCCCCTGGCCTCAGCAAGAAGGTGACTACTGCTTCCTTCCCCTCTCACGTGCAGGGTGCCGAGGTCGACGTGTTTCGCAATGTCACTTTCTACATCTACTTCTCCCTCGTGTTGATTCAGCTCGTGCTGTCCTGTTTCTCTGACCGCTCGCCCCTGTTCTCCGAAACCATCAACGACCCTGTAAGTGCGATCACAGAGACAGGAGTGTGTGTGTGTGAGAGATACTGTGTGAGGCCGCTGGCACGGATGGGGCCTTTGTTCCTAGCCAGTGACATCCATCTGGGATCTCATTCCACCTTCCCCAAACTCTTGGAGATGAGGGCTAGCATCCTCCCCACGTACAAGTGGGAGAACTGAGCAGTCCCTGCAGCTGGGCCGGGGTGGGGGCTTAAGGAGGGAGTCTGATTCGTAGTTGGAACTTGGCTGTGTCTTGCAGGCCTGTAGGTTTTCTTGTTTGGTTGGCCTGGTCATTTTACAAAAAATTGAGCCAATATTTAAAAATGAGGATGTTTTGTATAAATTCTGTCTACATTTCCTAGACAAGTGAGAAGTGCTGGCCCTGTTAGGGCCGTCATCCCACATGGAGACAGCTGGCCAGAGCTGAGGAGTGTTCCCTAGTTTGCCACAGTCCCCACCACTCCCTCTTCACTGTATGGCCTTGCTTAGCTGTGTGCCTGGCCCCGAGGGTTTTGAGCTTGAGACCCCTTCCCCAATCTGTCAGTTTATGGAAAGTCCTGCATGTTCAGAAGGACAGTGTCGGGCAAGGTAGAGATGGCCACTCTTCCTGCGAGGGAATAAAAGGGAACACAGTCACTTGTCACCCTCTCCTTTCTCCTTCCTCCCTTTCCTTGATTCTCTCTTCTTTCCCCCTCTCTCTTCCTCCTCTCCCTCCTCTTCCCCGTCCCTTTTTACATCCAGTGCCACGTGCCAGGCCTTGATCTGGGCACAGGGCGGTAACAGAGTTGAAGTTTACATGGTCACTAGTGGGGACAAACAGTAACCCAGGACCCAAGTCCCCGTCAGGCGGTGGTAGATGCTGAAGGAAGCAGGGAAGGGGAATGGAGATGATGGTTGGGGGTCTTTTGCTGTTTTTGAGAAGAGCAATCTGACAGGCGGGGACAGTCGCCTGCAGGCTGGATGAGCCGTGGGATTTCATTCTGAGTGTGGGGTGGGGAGCCTTTGGAGCATTTAGCTGGTGCTTTGTTCATGGTCAGTCAGCTGTTTATGGGTGAAACTGCAGCAGGAGCAGTTTTCAGCTGCGGTGGTTCCGTTGGGTTTGGCCTGAAGCTCAGCAAAAGGCTGAGACTGCCATTGTGGGTGATGAAGGGACCTGTGGGGTGTCAGCACGGAGGACGAGGTTGACATGGCCTGGCTCTGTCCTGGGAGGCCCCGTCCTTGGACTTACTGCTCAAGGAGGAACTGGGTTGGAGCAGTTAGCAAAGTGTGTGCGTGCGCGTGCGTGCGTGTTTGTGCAGATGTGTTGTGCGCATGCCTATGTGTGTGCTTGTATGTTGCGTGCATGTTTGTGTGTGTATGTGCGCGTGCGTATTTTTATCTGCATGTGTTTGTGGGTGTGTGAGTGTGCGCGTTAGTGTGTTCTTGTACATGTGTGTTTGCATGCGTGTGCAAAGTTTGCAAAGGCAGCGGCCATGCTTGTGGTCATGCCCACTGGTCCCCACCCATCCCTGGCACAGAGAAGGGGCTCGGATGTCCGCCGCTCGGGTGTGTGTGTGTGTGTGTGTGTGTGTGTGTGTGTGTGGCAATGAGTGGATTGTCCCCCTCAGGAGACATTTGTTAAGTGTCCAGCTGTTCTGTGGAGCTGAGGATTGCACCGGAGAAGCCACACACCCCTGGGTGGCCGTGGATCTTGGGCTCCTCTGAAGGCAGGCCTGGTGGGGGGTGACAGGGGGCCTGGCCTTCCAGGCTCCCTTGGGCCTGATTAGTATCTGTCTCACACAGGAGGGTCCTGGGCACCTTATGCTGCAGGGAGTTTCAGATTTCTGGTCCCCTCTGGACATCTGGATTAAGTTCCGTTTACTTCTTTCCTGGGTGTGTGCGCCCAGAGGTGGCTCATAAAGCTGACTTCCTCCTCCCACTCTTCCCATTGTGTTTCTGTGTTCCCAGCAGCCTGGGCCTGGGGCCTGCCCTGCCATCCTGGGGCAGCCTGACCCTCGCAGCTCTGGCAGCTGGAGGCCGGGACACTCCCACTCTGCTCCCCACTCATTCTCTTTTTGTTTTGGGAATCGGAGCTCAGAGGGGTGGGCTGTGAGACCCTAACTTACACCTTGGATCTGTCGGTGGAGGCAGCATGTGTGATGGGAGAGGAGCCTCATTTTGTAGCTGGGCAGACCCTGGGCTTTAATCCCACCTGGGTCCCCTTTATTCCTTCAACGGACATTGATTAAGCACTTGTTGTATACAGTGCTTAGTTCTGGGGACACAGCAGTGTGTGAAGTGGACACGGTTTATGCATTCAACAGCAGCATGTTTCACAGTCCCGGTCGTTGACTGGGCTTGGTGGGTCTCACTCAGGGTGTCTCCTACAATCGATGCAGGACGGGGCAAATGTCCCCAAGTGACAGGGAGACCAAGCCCTGCACCAGGAGAATAAGAGGGTCTTTTGGTGGAGAGTGTGGAAAGAATTCAACACTCACACCCAGGTTGGAGTCAAAAGGCAAGTTTATTGGAAAAGGGGTGACACCCCACAGAGTGTGGGCTCCTCTCAGAGGCAGTGAGTGAGAGGGACGGTGACAGTAGAGATGAGGACAGTGAGAGAGACAGAGTAAAGGCGCTGAGGGACGCTGAGTGTTCGGGGAATTCATGAGTCATTCTTTAGTTCCCATTTCCTGTGAAGTGGACATACAGTGAGGAAGGGGAAGGGTGTGAGACCTGAAAGGGTAAGAATGTGTAGAGTGAAAGGCCTCCTGGCAGTTCCCAGCCTTTAATCTGTAGGTTGCCATGGTCTTAGCCAGAGGGAGTGACTCCTGGTCCCTGTTTCCCAGCACAGGTGTGGGGGATGGGCTGTCAGCGATCCAGCCACATCTCCCTCTGTTCTGCAGGTGTCCTGTGGCCTGGCTGCCTGGTACATCGCAGTCTCTGTGGCTTGATTGACATTTTAATTCTTTTGCCGCCTCCCTGTGCTACAGTCAGTCAGATGGGGGTGGGGGCTCGAGTTTGCAGGGGGGTTTCCTCGCTCACCTGTCTGGGCGGGGCCGGCAACTCTGTGTTGTCTCCTCTGGCAGCCTGGGCTCTAAGAGCCAGTGTTTGAGAAGGAGCCAGGTGGAAGCCGTGCCACCTGTTATGACTCAGTCTCATAAGTCACACAGTGTCACTCCTGCCCAGCTCTCTGGATGGAGGCAGTCACCAAAGTCCGCCTGGGAGCAAGAGTGGCAGGGGACACAGCCTGCCCCCCTCCAGCTCATGGATGGCAGGTGATGTCTGGCCATTTGGAAGGTACAATGTCCGGTGTGCCCTTCAGATGGCTTCTGATGGTGGTGGGAGATGACTATGAAGCAGGTCAGCAGGCCAGTAACCGTGGAACCACAATCGAGATGAAGGCAGGGGAGCAGGTCACATGACTTAGATCCCAGACTTTGGGCCAGTGGCCCCCATCTTGAAAATAAGTTGAGGCTCCAGCTGATGCTCACTCACCCCCCTCCCACCTCAGGCCTAAGAGGGGGACACTGTTAGGTGCCTTCTCTGTCTCCCTGTCACCCTCAGGGCTAGTATCACAGTGGAGCCTGAAAGATGTTGAGAACTGGTCCCTGCCTCTCTCCTGTCCTCAGAGCAAGTCACATGTCACTGCCTATCCTCAGAGAGCTTGGTCGGCCAAGCCCAGGTCATGCAGGGCCCGGGTGAGAGCAGCGGGCAGCATCGGGTTTGCCCGGGCTCCCTCCTGCTGAGTCACACAGCCGCCCGGCAGCCCGCCCCCTCTGGCCCTGCGCCCGTCGCATGACTCAGACGGCTATTCCGGCGGGACTGCTCCCTGCATCCTCCAGGCCCGAGCCCGGGTGAGGTCACCCCGGCTCTTGCTCATCCTGCCTCTGGTCCTGAAATCTTGCTGGCCCTGAGGCTGCTGCTTAGGGTGGAGCAGGGGGTTCCTGTTAAAGTCGGGGGCCTCAGGGCCACATGTGGTCACGTAGCAGACCCTCATGTCTCACATTGGCATTGGCGTCCCCAGTGCCCAGTGGAAATGCAGCGTCCCAGGCCACCTGACTCCTGAGTACTGCTGACTCAGTTTCATCTTAACGAGATGCTGGGTGATTCAGGGTCAGAAAGCTCTGGGTTAGCCCATTCAGGAGAAATCGCTCAGCTCATTTGGAGTAAAAGCTACTTTTAGCCCAGTCCATAAATAGGAAACATTTCTTCTTTACTACGAACATTTCAGACCTACAGAGAAGTTGAAAGAATTGCATCAGGAGCACCCAGCTACCCACCCACTAGATTCCACGGTTAATATTTTGCTCAACTGGCTTTATCACGGAACTGTCTAGCCAGCCAGTCAACCAGCCAGGAAACTGGCTAGCTTTCTGGATATCTGAAACCTCATTTGAAATACCTTAGCATCCTTCACCCAAACACATCCCCACGCAGATCATCAGCATTCACTGTTTATAGTTTTGTTTTCCTTAAAGTAAAATTTACATGCAGGGATAGTCCTGAATCTCGTAACCATTTGATGAGTTTTTCATAAATGAATAACTGAGACCCCTTTCAAGACATAGAACATGACCAAGACCTCAAAAGTGTCCTCCTGCTCCTTCAGGGTCTGTCCCTATCCCTCAGACCCCAGGGGCAACTACCTGCTTAGCCAAGCCTGTTTATGAAAGCATCGTCAGCTCCATTTTAAGTTTCTTTTCTTTTATGCTTTTGGTCATTCAGTCATTCATCTTGTGCCCAGCTGGGCTCTGAGTGTGTAGAAATGGGCAAACGCTGACCACTGCCCTGGGGGAGAGGTGGAGGAGTGGGCAGCAGGCAGATAAGCCAGCAGCTGCGGGGGGGATAGTGGGGCTTTGAGGCAGGGAGGTGCTGGGGGCTCCGGGCCAGCATCCCGGGGAGTCGAAGAAAGGAGAGGCCTCGCCAGGCTAATGGGGCCGGAGGCTGCAGGGTGGGCAGGGGCTTGCTCCCGGGAGAGGAACCAGCACGTGCTGAGGTGGCATGCGTAGGCGTTTGGGGACTGCATGGAACTCTGCTCGGCTGGGTAGGACAGGCCAGGGAGCCAAAGCACGAAAGACCAAGGGTAGAACAGTGTGTCACCAGAAGGACTTGAATTTCTGCCCAATGGAGGTTTTTCAGCCGGGGAGTGGCTCGCTCAGGCTGGGAGTATCCAGAGGATCCCTCTGGCCAGAAGGAAGAGGACACATGGGACATAGGCTGGTGGCACTTAGGAAGGCTGAGCTGGGCAGTGACCCTGTGTGCACGAGAGCACCCAAAATGAGGAAAAAGCGGCCAAGGCCGTGGGAGAAGGGCGCTGTGTGTGTGGGGTGTGCTCCAGGGGCAGATACTGGTTCTGAGCAGGGAGGTGACCACGGTGTACAGCTCAGAGCAGCAGAGCCGGCCAGACACAGCAGTGTTTCTCGTTGACGCGACAGATCTGTCATGCTGTTGGACATTTAAATCGTTCCCACCAATAATCACGACAGCAGCCCTGGGCACTGTATTTATTTATTAATTTGTTTAATCCTCGAAACAGCCTAGTGAGGCAGCATTTACAGATGAGAACCCCGAGGGTCCGAGAGGTTCTCTTAGGCAAGGGTCTTGCCTAAGCCCCAAGGCTGGATCGGGGGGTCCATTCTGTGGGGTCCATGAGCTGGCATGGGCAGCATGTGGGGGGCTTGTTGAAACACAGATCGTGGCCCCCCTCCCCAGAGCTTGAGTCAGTAGCTCTCAGGCCCCAGGATTTGTGTTTCTGACAGATTCCCAGGCAGTGCAGATACAGTTGACAGGGGCCACATTCGAGAACCCCCGCTGTAAGCTATGCTGTCCCCTCACCCACCCCTTAACTCCTGGGCCCTGAGGAAATAAATGCGCAGTGGGACTCGCCCGCAGACAACCAAGTAGATCCACAGCAGGATCAAAACCAGACGAGATGCGCAGGGACCCAGAGGTTTCTGAATGAAGCCAGACGCGTTCCCCAAGCCACTGCCGAGCGATCGTGGCTGAGCAGTTCTCAGAGAACCAGCGCCCTGAGCTCTCGCACCAAAGTGGTCCAGTCCGCACGATTTCTGGCCAGATCACCCGGAGCCAGACCCAGATGCCAAGGAATGCGGCTCTGTCTGCAGAAGTCAGACGTTCTCTCCCTCCACCTTCGGCCGGGGCTGGGGTGGATCATTTTCATTCCTTAATGAATGAGGGCCCCGTCATCCTGGGTCAGGAGTGAAGTCCATTTCAGCCCCAGAGGCCGGGAACCCCAGGCTGGCAGCTCTGCCTTTGTACTTCACACGTTACCAGAACGTTCTGCTTGGTTTCAGTTGAATGATTGGCTGTGTAGATTCTCATCCTTGAGTCTTTTTTTCTTTTTTTGATCATCAGATCTTGGCTACTTCAGAACTCCAGTTGTCCATCATGAAATAAGATAGATAGAGACTTCCAGAAATGGGCTCCCAAACTCAGACAGTATTTCCTTCTCGGTGCGGGTCCCGGGGACCCTGCATTGGTCCGGTGTGACTTTCAATAATCTGAAAATTTGCGTTTGGATCCAGTGGAGGGAGGAGGGCTGGGGTGATGATTTTGACAAAGCCCTTGGAGTGCACGGATCAGAAGCATGTTCTGATGTTCTGTGGTGTTGATCTGGTTTGCAGGGTGGGTGTTCTGTGTGAGGGTTGGGGTTTTTTGCTAGTCAGAGGGAGGCTTAACTTTTTCCTTCTGGGCCGTCGTTTCTTAAAGCCTCATCAGTTTAAAGTTGGGTGTTAAAGGAACAAATTCACCTTTTGTTGTCCAGGGGTTACTTCGTTTGTGACCCACAGCTGGAGTTGCTGATTCTGGAAGAAGGCCAGGATTTATGAGACGCTCGTGGGCATGTGCCTCATCCCTCTGCTGTTGGCACCGCGCCGCTGTGTAGATTTTTACAAAGATGACTCAGCTCCCCTGGGATGAATTGGAGCAAGGCTCTGTTCCCTTTACGCCGAAGCAGCCCCGCCCTCGCACAGGGTCTGGCTGTCTTGTTGAGCTGGGCACGGGGTACCTGTCAGCCCCCATTCACCCCCTCTGCTGGGCATCATTGTGCAAGGCGTAACTTGCACAACTGTGCTCCACATTGACGCCAAGAAAGGAGGAAGACTGTATTTGGAGGCAAAAGGCCATCGTCTGAGCTCCAGCTTCCCCCCTTCATGACCACTGTGTCTTGGCGAGGCTGGTGGGCTCAGCTACCATTCTGCATGGAGCCAGAGGGTAAATCGTTTAGGCTTTGCAGACTATGTGGTCTCCGTCACAGCTACTCAGCTCTGCCCCTGTAGCTCAGAAGCAGCCAGGGACATTATGTGAATGAATGAGCATCGCTGTGTCCTGTAGAACGTTTCTTCCGAGTGTCTGGCCCATGGGCCTTCGTCTGCCTTCGTCTGCTGACCTTGATGTAGAGTGAGTGTGTCCAGGGCCTGTCAGCAGTGGAGGATGTTGCTGTTCTTACCACTCTCGTTCATATCACTACTAATAGCGTTTCTTGAGCTTTCACTCCGTGCCAGGTGCTATTTGCAGTACTTCGCATGCTTGATGCCATTTCATCTCATCACCACCAAGTAATTTGCCCGAGGTCCCACAGCTAGTAAGTGGCAGAGCTGGGCTTCAAACCCTGGAACCTCCGAGCTCTGTGTCGCCTCACACATTAGCCACCCCTGACCCCGCTGCCCCTTGCTCTCTCTGGCACCGTCGTTTTTTCCCTGTGTTGCAGCTCTCACTGTTTAGGGTTGTGTACTTGTTGACATCTTGGCTTGCTTTCCGTCCACCTCCCCTGCACCTGGAAGTTGGACAGAGTGAGAACCGTGCTGCCTCCTTTCTACCTCTGTCCCCAGCTCGTAGCTGCCTCCCGGATGATGATAGGCAGGTCCTCCCTAAGTATTTGCTCAAGACACAAACGAGTCGCTGCCAACGGTGCCCCACCCCTCTGCCTTCCCTGCCAGTGCCACTTTTCACAGTAGGTAGGAGTTGGGCTACAGTGGAAGTACATTCTCGATTTCCTGATAACCCACCCACTTCTGGAAGAAAAACCAGCCGACAAAGCACATCTCGTCATCTCCCCCACGAATAGGGTTGCATCCAGGTCCGTCTGGTTCCGCAGTCTGAACTTCCTCTGCTTCGGGTTGGTCTGGAATGTAGGTCCGTGGGCCAGATGCATCTGATTTGCTGTTTGAAATGTACTGATGCCAGGGCCCCGAGAGGTACCCATCTGGTTTGTCTGGTGGTGCCCTGGGCACCTGGGTGATTCTGGGGCGGCTTGGGCTGGGAAACTAACTGGGCCCCATGGCCCCAGCACGGAGCCTGGTTGTTCTCAGCCCAGGATGCATGTTTGAATCACTAGGGGAGGCTTTTCATGCAGCTTTTTCTGACAGAAGCTTTCGCATGTGTACAGAAGTGGACAGCATAGCGTAATGAGCTGTCATGGACTCTTCATGTGTGAACATTTCAGTATGTATCTCTGAGAAGAGGAGTTTTTAGTATCTTTTATTTTGGAATAACTTGACTCACAAAAAGTTGAGAAAATTAAATAGAGTTCCTGTATATCCTTCACCCAACCCACCTAGTGATAGCATATGAAAGGTAAGGATTTTAAACAATAAAAATATGATCCCACTATCTGGCCTAAAAACATTAATAATAATAATTTTTTAAATATTATCAAATATTCCAGTTCTCCTTTGTAGTTACAACGTGGTATACTCTCTCACGTTATGTCATGCCTTCTTCATATATTAGCTGGACAATTTCAATGCAAAGACACTTCCCCTCATCTCTCTGGTCCACTGTGCTTTTTCTGTTTTCAAAGCAATGACTCGCTTGGTTCACTCGCATCTTTTCATCAGAAACACCAAGGGGTGGTTCTTTTTTTTCAGTATCAATATGAACTTGTGTATTTAAGCATGTATAATGTGTTTCAGTCCATTCCATTTACTGTCCTTACTGCTGCTCTGACTGTCCATTTATGGGCCATTAAGAGCCACTTCTGGCTGCTTCCGAGGCCTTTTGACAATCCTATTCAGATTCAGTTTCCTTGGTGTTGGTGTGACAAGATGTTTCTAGGCTTATTTTGTACATTTCCTGCCCAGCCACTTTCCAAGGAGACTCTGGGATTTAAAAACAAAAGCAATGTCTCAGATGCCCTGATCACCCCAAACAAGCTTAATCAGACTCTCGGGGGGGTGGGACCCAGATGCAGTGTTTTCTAAAAGCACGCCCAGCCTGGATGGAAAACCACTTGGGTTACGGGGTCTCTAAATGCCTTATCTCTGAAAAATGCTAGCATGGCCGAGCACCATCCTCGGGTGAAGATCTCACCACTGCCCCTTCACTAAAGCGGTGTTTCAGAGGTTAGAAGGGACAGTGTCAGCATTGAAAGCCGGGTGTGTGCATCTCAGATGCTGATGTTCCTTTCCTCATCTGTGTGTTGTCAAACTGGCACACATCTTTGTGCCTCTGAGAAAGAGGCCCTTCGAAAGCTTGCTTAGGGTCTGTCCATTGCCCTGGGATGAAGACCGAAATTCCTTGTGTGGCCTCCCGTGTAGACTGCCCAGCCCCAACTTGGTCCCTGGAGGAGGCCGTGGTCCCATATACCACAGGGCCTTTGCACATGCCATTCTTACTGCTGGGATCACCCTGCCTCTTCTGTTACTTGGTTATCCTCTACTCAATCTGCACCCCCACCCCCCGCTTGGACGTCTTCCCAAGGGACCCCTTCCCTGACCTCCGTCAGCTAGGCCATTCCCCATTTGCCGTCAGCTCTCTTACAGGGAGCCTGTAAGATTCCAGTGATCTCACTGGTAATATTCACCTACCTTCAGGCTATGACCCCCATCCAAGTTGCGGCTTTGTATTTTGTTCACAAGATCATTTGATTAATGTCTCTTCCTGAAGCCTGACTGCTGGAGCCTCCATTCTCTCTCTGCCACTTCTCGGCATGGGACCCTGGGCAGGTTGTTCCACCCTTGTCTTCCTCAGTCTCACTGCAAAACGATGGTGATGCTTTTACCTACGTTTTCAGCCGGTTCTGAAGGTTAAATGAGATAATTCGTGTAAAGCACTCAGAACAGAGCTAGCTAGTAGAGAATGTTAGCAGGTGTTGTTGTTGTTACTGTCACCCCAGTACATCACAGGCATCCTGAAGGGAGAGGTTATGTCTGTTCGCATTTTTATTCATGGTGCTAGGCACATGGTAGATGCTCCGAAGATATCTGTTGAATGAATGAATGAATGAATGAATGAATGTGTACGTGGAGTAAAGTGGGGACCACAGTGTCACCACGCCCAGCGGGTTGCCCTGGGGATACAAGGAGGGTATGTGGTGCACCGTACCATTTGTGCACATAGCGGACAGTCAGGAAATATTTTCTGGCTGAAACTAGAGGAACTTCCATGTATTGATTTCAAGGCCTCCAGGGCTCAGGAGAGCAATGCACTCGGGGTGGAGATCAGAGTGGCGTGAGAATGGCCGCTGGCCCTTTGGGAGGACGAGCGGTCTGTCTGCTGATGGCTGAGAAGTCGGACCCTTCATTTCCCTTTCCTGTCCCACCCCATGTTTTCTCTCCACCAGAATCCTTGTCCGGAATCCAGCGCCTCCTTCCTTTCCAGGATTACCTTCTGGTGGATCACAGGGTAAGGCCTGGTCCCCACCCCGGTGGGTGGTGGTTCTGAGTGTCCCCCCCCCTTTCAGACAGCGTTGTGTCCAGCGTGTACCTCCCCTGGAAACAGGGTGTCAGAGACACTGACCCTCCCCCACATATCCATGAACTCAAGCTACATGAACCAGAAACCACTGGAACCTCTAGACAGCTTGGCCTGGGACAGTTAAATGCTGCATGCTCTTGGCTTAGCTTGGGATTCGGGTATTTTTTAGCATTAGACATATTTACTGTTGTTGGCCTTGTTGCAGACCCCTCACCATTAAAAAAATAATACATGTGTATCATAGGAAATGTGGGTAAGAGAAACACACATAGATCAACAACAAAAAAACACCAGAGGCCACCCCTGCCATCAGGTTGGCGTGCTTCTTTCTTGTCCTCTTTTTGGTTTTTTTTTTTTGCACATTTTTCTCTCCCACACATTGTCAGCATCTTATTGGTCATTACTTGAATCCCTTCTCTTCCCCATGTAAGCGTTGTTCCTTGTCGTTACAGACTTTTTAAAAACATTTTTTTTAATGAGTTAAGTTTGCTTTAGCTTATTTTTCTAATTACTAGTGAAGAACGCCGCTAGGACCATCGGTGTGATTTAAACGCGGACCGTGGGCTATGCCATCTGCCCTGGCATTTCTGATTCTGATCGTTGTCCTCCGGTTTTATAAGAGCATGTCTTTTTTCTTGGGACAGACCCTGATACTTAGGGTGTGTAGCATCTGCAGCCTACTCTGAAATGGTTCAGGAAAAAAAATATATGTGCGTGCATATGTGTGTGTTTATACATAGAGATGAGAGAGGGTACAGTATATGTGGCAAAATATTAACCATCATTAATTCTTTGCCACGTTAGCCTTAAAAAAATTATTTTTAAAAAATAAATTAGAGCCCTCTTGTTATTTCCCTCCTAAGTATTCTGTATGTGTCTCTAAAAGATGAGGCCATTTTTTTGGATGACTTACCAGTTAGCAACGATGATGTCCATCCATATCTAGATCATCCCAGCTGCACTGCTGTCCTCGGGGGCAGGGGGCTGGGGTGGGGTGGGGGGCTGCCGCGTCATGGAGAGTAGCTGGTGGTGGCAGGTGTGTGCAGTGAGGGCCATTGTCCTCTTCCCTTTGACTCTTATCGCCTCCCTCCTTGTGTTTCGGCCTCAGGCTGATGGTCCGGGGCTACCGCCAGCCGCTGGAGAGCACAGACCTCTGGTCCCTGAACAGGGAAGACACGTCAGAACAGGTGGTACCCGTCTTGGTGAAGAACTGGAAGAAGGAATGTGCCAAATCCAGAAAGTGAGTGTGAGTCCTCTCCTCCCAGGGGAAAGCCAGACACACTCTGGGACAACCGGGTCACCTTCTTCACACCACTGTGGCCCAGAACGGTGGCAGTGCCACCCCTGTGACTCGCGTCGCAGTCCCAGGCAAGTCACTTCGCTCCTCGCAGCCACAGTTTGCTCATGTGCAGGATGAAGTTGTGGGTGTCACTAAGGTACTTCGGATAGGAAAAGAAGGGAGAAAGGTGTCCCTCGAGGGGGCTAGTGTCTGTCACACCCCTCGGTGAGTGCGTGCCTGGGCTGTGCCACCCGAGTCAGTCTTGGTTTCTCTGTGTCTGTCCAAGCACCTGGCATCCAGTGTGTTCTTGCTGGTTTATGCATTTCGTTTCGGCACATCATGCCAACCTCTCATGAGGTGTTTGGCCAAAGACTCCCCAATCAAGGGTGAGTCTGACTGTGAGGATTTTTTTTTTTAATTAGACTTCAGTTTTTACAGAGGTTTTAGGTTCACGGCAACCCGGAGCAGAAGGTACGGAGGGGCACATTTTTTGAAATCAGTGAACCTACTTGAAACATCAAATGACCACAGTTTCCATCAGAGGTCACTCTTGGTGTCCCCAATTTCACCTTCTTCCCCCATGTGAGCCACGTGCCACCGTGCAGTCTCTATCTTTGGGTTGTTTGGGAATCAGGCAGGGCCTCCCCTGCACATACCATATTTCGTCAACTCTAAGGCATCATCAGTTGTAAGATGCATCTTTATGTACTGGTGAGAAAGAAAAACGGTTGCTGATTAAACTAGAACATGTCACTGACTTAAGGTACATCCTGTGTTCATAGGAGCCAGATGAGAAATCACGAGTGACTTTGGGGCAGTGGGTGGTGCTGCAGGGGCAGAGCAGAGAGTGGCTGTTATTCCCCCTGTCGTCATGTCGGGATGTGCCTGTTATTCACCTTTGTGAGCTGGCTTACGATGTGGCTGGCCTGGCATGGAGGATTCCCCACAGGCCCGTCGGCCTTCCAGGACAGAAACCCCTGACCTGAGGTCTGATTGCTCACCCCATTGCAAGAACACCCAGTTTACAGGTGGTGGGAGAGGATTTGGGACATCTGTGCTGCTGGCCACTAGGACATTAGCAGAGGACCTCGTGACTCCCTGCTGGTGACACATTCGGGGTGGCCCTGGACATGAAAGTTGTCTGTGGAAGATGGATTGACCTTGAGTGTCCGTGGCTGAGCACAGTGAGGAGAGGTTTGGCGTCGTTGTGCATGTATGGCTCTGGCTGAGTCCAGTGGTCATGACCCAGCTAGAGGTTCTCAGGCACAGGCGGCGTCCCCATTCCCTCAAGCCTGGCCTGCAGCATCCTCCTTTAAGGCAGGTGTGTTCTCAGCTTGGGTTTCCCCATTCCTAATTACCCAAGCCTCATGGGCTGCCTGGCTCTGCCTTCTTCCCACGGCGGGTGGCAGGTAATGTCCCCCACCTTTGTGTCCCTGGGGCTCCCCACTGAACATGTTGCTGGAGATGGTGTGGGAGAGGCCGGCAACAAGGCTCCTTATCAAGAGGACCAGCTTTGAACAAGGAGCTCTGTCGCCAGCCTGGCCCTTAGTCGGTGCAATCAGCCAAAACAGTTGACCACCGCAGGCGACCCCAGCACTGTTTGGGCCCTGGGGGTGCAGAGAGTGGGACAAAACAAGCTCCATGTTTGGTGCCACTTCCGTTCCAGATGGGAGACAGGCAGGACGTTGAGAGTCAAGCACACGTTGACAAGAAACTTTGGAGAACGTTGAGTGTTAGGACAAGATTAAAATGAAGTCAGGGCAGGAGTGACTGGGGGGGCAGATGTGGATACAGTGGTCAGGGGTGGCCTCAGAGCAGGTGACATTTGAGTAGAGATTCGTATAGAAGGAAGAATGAGCCATGGGCATGTGTGAGCAAAGGGCTTTCCGGTCAGAGGTGGAGGAGGAGGTTTGCAGGGTCTCCCAGGCCATGGGAGCGAGTTAGGGTCTGCTCCCAAGTGCGGTGGGAAGGTGGAGGTGGCTTGTACGTCGGGCAGTGGCATGGCCTGAGTTCTGTCCTGGACCGCCTTGGGGGTGGCGGGTCATTTGGTGAGAGTGGAGGCAGGAAGACCCAGGTGGCGACTGCCTGTCAAGTCCCTCCGTGGCCTGCAGACTTTGTTTTCTACTTAAGGCTTTCTGAGAATTCAGCGAGATAAACATCATCTGATAAGTCACAGTCCCAGACAAACTCTGGCACGTAATAGTGTACGAGTTGTTTTTAGTCACTGGGCTGGGTGCTCCCATCTTGCCTGGGAGGGCATAGTGAGAACTGACTATTTAGGCCTAAACATTGCCCTCCCCCCACCTCCCCAAAGGGGTGCTGGCTTCATTAATGCCTCAACCTACAGGCATTCCCAGCTTGGGGGGTCCCTGCCTTGGGGGATGCTATTCCCAGAGACAGAAGCCAGATCTAGCACCTGTAGCTCCTGCGGGTATGGTGGGGTGAGGGAGGGGCCCTGTTCTCGGCTGGGACATCTTGGCATGGCCCCCTGCAGGGAGGCCTCTTCAGTTAGCTGGAGAACGAATGCAGCTCTGGACTGCTGGCTGTCCCATGCCTTCTGGGAAGCAGGTGACAGCAGCCCAGGCGGGGGTGGGGTGGGGTCTGGCATCAATTCTTGGCCTCAGGTCTCGACCTCTCACCACCTTCTAGTTTCTGTCTTCAGCCTTGATGGACTCTTCTCAAATGTCAGGTCTGAGCTGCCTTCCCTCCCCACCCGACCTCTCTCTGCCTTCGGGATTTAAAAACCCAGCGCTTCAGTGGTTTGTGTCACATGGTTTTGAGTTTAACAAAATAGGATAGAGATGTCGACTTTTGGCCTCTTGTAGGTGAAGGCCATTTTGGACTGTGGTTCCTGCTGGCATGACTGTGAAATGGTTCAGGGGCTCTGGAAAAGGGGTTGGCAGTTTGGAAAAGAGCTTGGCAGTCTTTTCAAAAGGTAAACAGTCATTACACCACCAGCATTCTACATCGAGGGAACCAAGACATGTGTTCACAAAGGCTTGTGTGGGGGTGTTCCTAGCAGCTTCGTCTGCGATGGCCAAAGCTGGAAGCAGCCCAGACACCCATTAACAAGTGAGCAGACGTACAAATCGTGGTGGAGCCAAACAAGGGATTACATCTAAGCCATAGGGAAGAAGTCTCCATGGACACACTTGAGAACATGGAAAAAGTCTCGAAATAATTATGCTGAGTGAATGAAGCCAGCCAAGAGCACCTGCTAGGCGATTCCCTCATAAGCGATTCTGGAAGATGGAAACCAGGTCAGGGGTTGCCCGGGGTAGGGATGCGGCAGAGGGGAGGTTGGGGGAGGCTACACGGGGGCAGGACAGACCTGTGGGGTGATGGGCATGTTCATTACCTCACTTTCCCTGGTGGTTTCGCAGGCATGTCCATGCATCAGAACCCATCATACTGCACCGTTTAAATACGTGGAGCTGATCATATATCAGTCACACCTCAGTACAGCTATATATTTTTTAAAAAACGTGAAGAAAGGGAGACTATTTTACTTAATTGTCTCTGTTTCATAAAGGATGGCCGACAGCAAACAAAGCAACAAAAACCAAAAGGAAACAAAACCCTCCAACATATGCATGTTAAGTACTGGTTCTCATCCTTTTGGACTCATGGGCCCCTCAAAGACAGAGATTTCGTTAACATCTTCTTTTTCTGGGCTTTGCTGAATGAACTTAAAGAGTCTGGAAGCTTTGGCTAGAAATAAACGATAAAGATTTATCCAGGGGCTTAGGGTCTGCCAGAAACACAAGGAGGCACTACCCCAGACTGGGATACCAGCATCCCAGTGTTTTTGAGTCTGTCTCCCCGGACGTGCTGGCCCAAAGAAATGAAGGCGTTTGCAGTAGAGGAAGAAAAATGGTTTAATATTGAACTGGCCGACCCTGAGATAGGGAGCCAGTGCTTGAGTCCCGACTCCCCCATGGCGTGTCGGTTACAGATTCTATGGGGCAAAATCACAAGACGTCGCAGGTTAGGGGTCGACTGGAGGTGAGGGGAGAGTGACAAATCACTTCTGCAGGTCTGGAGGACGGTCCTGAGGTCCGCTCTGGTGTCCCTCTGTCTGGTCTCATGGGAGAGTGACCAGCCGGTCATTTTCCCTCAGGGCTCAGGAGCTAAAACATAAATTATAGGTGAAGATGTTATCTTTATCCTGCCGGAGGTCCAGACCTGTGACCGTTAGGTCCAGCTGCTGTCTTCTGCTACCTCAGGGCTGATTATGGGGGGAATGGTGGGTCTCTGAGGGCTGGTTATCAATAGGATTTCTAGAGTGAAATCGAGGCTTTAAAACTCAATTTAATCGAAGTCCTAAGGACCCTTGGTTTCCAGTGTTCTGGAGAAGAGAGAAAAGCTGAGTTTATATGGTGAACAGTACATTCTCAAGAAGATTCTGTCCTGCGTTCTTAGGCCCCAAATTGGCCTGAGATGCTCACCCCCTAGATGACCGGTGGTGGGGATTCTGGATGTCACACTGTCTGGAAAGTGAATATTCTTTCTTTAGTCCTCCAACGGGTCACACGAGGATTACCTAGAGGTCTGATGTGTATCCAGGTACTGGCGAGAACTGGAAAGTTCAACAGTTTAAGTTCCAGGCTACTTCAACCAAGAACAGACTTGTCCCCTGAGGCCTAAATGTTAGGAATTTAGTGGCTTGACCTAGTGACTCCCTTCTGTTTCATCACTCTGTTCCTCAACTTTATGGAAACAAATAAAGGACAATAACCCAGCACGTGTCTAATTTAAAGACTCAACAGAATGTCGTCAGGAGACTTCAGAGGATGCAGAATGAAGAGTCACCGCTGGTTTCTAAGTGGAGAATGATCTGCGACAGCTGCACATCCCGACCGACTCGGCCTGTGTGGTTCTGGAGACCAGAACCATCGTCGCCCTCACAGACCAGGTTTTGCAAAGTGGTCACCAACGCTTGGCAAGATTCCTAACAAAAATACAGACTGTCTTTAATTTACACAATCACTGCCTTCCTGGAAAGAATGTGAGGCCTATTTAAACTTGCAGAAGGAAAACATGCTGTGTACGGGTTTATGTCGGATGATGGAGTTAGATTCTAGACTTAAGTAATTTTGGGAAGCTTTTTACCTAATGGGTGCCTGGCGGGCTCTTCTTCCTCTGGGACCCATTCTGTGCCTAATTCTGTGTCTGGTTGGTGTCTAGCCCAGTCATTATGACAATCGGAGGACCAATTTGCAAAAACACCCCCCCCCCCAGAAGCCTCTGTTTCTGAGGAAGCAAAAGCACCCAGGAGACAAAACAGAAAAAGAAAAAAGGAAAAAAAGGAAGACCGTCTTGAGTCATTTTCATGTGTGAGCAACACATTTACAATCCTGCCAAGTCTGTCGTTTCCAAGGGTGTGAGGTCATTGGGTACTTTTCTGTGATGCCCCCAAACTGTTGTCCTGTGTATTGGGAGCTCTAAGAAGAGTGGGGATGTGCACTAAGTTTGTCAACTACATCCTCCGTGTTTGCAGATCAAATCTGCCCTTCTCTGTTACATCGGGTATTAGGGGCCAAAGACCTTGCCCAGAGGAGATCTGAATAATGTGGAATTTTAATCAAGTTAAGACCTTTTTAAGTTGGAGACTTTGCCTTTGCCAACAGGTGAAAATCTTATTTTATAAATGACAAAGCCGTCGTGACTCATGTTTCGGTCAGTCCAAGGCCCTCTCAGTCAGCTCTCCCATCCCTGCCCTGGCTGCCCTTAAAGTACTTGTGGTTCTTGGAAGGGCTGCCTCACCCCTTTTCAAAATCCTTAGCTCCAGGGTGTGCTCATCCCCCCCCGCCCTACCCCCACTCTGCCTATGGCACCCTTTCCCTCCCAGCTGGACCGGTTCCCTCATCCTACAGGTCTTGGCTTGGACGTCACCTCTTTCAGGAAGCCCCCATGATAGCCCCCCTCACACAGGCTTGTGAAGTCGTGGTTGCTGATTCGTGTCTCATACTAGGCTCCCTGTTGGTGGGACCCTCCTGGTCCTTGGACCAGAGCGTATACTCAGTTTGGTTGGGGATGGGCACCTCAGCCCACATCGCAATCCAGCCGAGTCAGCGAGTCCTATTTTCTTCCCAGTGTCCAGCATCCTCGCCCCTTTCTGTTCCCTGTTCTGGGCAGTTTTCTCCTGACTCAGACCTTCCTCCTCCAATTTTCCATGCCCCTCCCAGCCAGACCCTGCAGATGCCCTGTTTGCTTCCTCTTGCCTCTGGGAGCACCTCCCTCACATGTAGGCCTCTTGTTCTCTGGGTGTTTTCCTGTCCTGACTTGGCCTTAGCCAGTCCCTTCCACTCTCCTTGACCTCGTCCACCCAGGCCTGAGCCTTCCTCCTCCCTGCCTGCCGAGACCTTCTCCCTGGCTTTTTGGCAGCCTATCTCCTGGCCACTGAAAACAGCTCTAGGTCAGCCAGGCCACGCAGGCCCAAGGCCAGGGTCCAGCTTGGTGCAGAGAATGAGCAGGGGCGGGCTGAGCCACTCCCGTCCCGTCTGCCCACCTTCTTGCCCCCCTTGCCAAGAAGGCATGTGTGTGTGCTGAAAGAATCCACACCAGACTCCCAGCTTCAGGAGAAGCCAGGAATGTGAGCAGGGAAGGACTTTACCTGGTCTCGCTGGCAACATGAAGAACAGCAATAGCCCTTTGGGGATGGGGGGAATATTGCCCCTTCTCCCCAGGGATGTCTATGCCCTGGTCCCCAGAACCTGTGCACGTGTTGCCTTACGTGGCAGTGGGACTTAGCAGATGTGACTAAGCGAAGGATTTTGAGACAAGGAGACCCTTGTGTAGTATTGGGGTGGGCCAGATAGTCACAAGTGTCTTTATAAGAGGGGAGATCAGAGAGAAAGAGAGAGAGGAGATGCTGTGCTGCTGGTTTTGAAGATGAGGGAAAAGGGTTCGAGCCTAGGGATGCTGGTGGCTTCTAGAAGCTGGAAAAGACAAAGAAACAGGTTCTCCCCAAGCGCCTCCAGAAGGAACACAGTCCTGCAGGCCCACTTTAGGTTTCTGGGACGATGAGATACTAAATTTGTGTGGTCTTAGGCTACTAAGTTAGTGGTAGTTTGTTACAGCCACTATGGCTCAGGGAAGTCATCCAGCTTCACCCAGTTTAGATATTATTCTGGATACAGTGGGAAGCCATCGGCGGAGTCGAAGGAGGAGAATGATGTATTTGGGGAATGTTCTCACTGTCGACTCCACAGGGAATTGGTCATAAGGGGACAAGGACAGAAGACAGTGGGGGAGTGGTGCGGAGGTCCAGGTAGCCAGGCCACTTACATGGGTTGGAGGCTGCAGAGCTGGAAAGCATGGATGGACGACCACACACACCACAGAAGTGGGCTGGCCACGTGCCTTATCAGACCTAGGGAATCACGAAGGAGGGAGTCACAGATGGTTCCTGGGGTAGGGAGCACCGAGCGGACAGATAAGGACTTGACAGAGTCTAGGCTAGTGCGCGAGTTGGGATGGAGCAGAGAGCCAAGGTGAGTTGGAAGGTTGTCATCTCCAGGAGGGAGTTTCAGGTGGTCCAGAGGTCTCATGTGGCATAGATGTGACAAGTAAGACTCCCCTGAAATTGAATGCTGTTCAGTGAATGGATGCTGGGGAAGGATTGTTTTTCAGGTTGTAAATGTTGGATTTGGGTGGGGATGAAGCTTGGGCATGTAATTTCAGTGGTGGAGCCATGGTTGGCCATTTACGGGTGTTGCCTTGACAGCATCTTGGCAGAAGGGAGCTAGGGGGTGTGTATCTGTTGTGGCAAATTACCCCAAAGCCTGGCGGCCTAAAATAACAGTCAACATTTACTGTCGCAGTTTCTCTGGGTCAGGGGCCCAAGAGGGGCCTTGCTGGGTGGTCTTAGCTCAGGGTCTCTCACAAGATTGTGGTCAAATTGGCAGCCGGGGCCACTGTCATCTGAAGGCTCAGCTGGGGCTACAGGATCTGCTTCCAGGTTGCACATGGTTGGCAGGCTACTGTCCTGGCTACTGACCAGGTCTCACCAGGGGCGGCCTCTCCTGGAGGGCTCATTGAGTGTCTTCACGACATGGCAGTGAGTTGGCTTTGCCCAGAGCAAAAGATTCAAGAAAGGGCAAGATGCAAGCCACAGTGTGTTCTATGACCTAATCTTGGAAGTGATAAGCAGTCATTTCTGCAATATCCTATTCTGAGAGGGAGGGGCCTCCACAGGGTTCCGATTTCTCCACATCCATGCAAATACTTGTTATTATCTGACTTTCTGATGATAACCATTGTGGTGGATGTGAAGTAATATCTGATGGTGATTCTGATTTGCATTTCCCTGATAACTAATGATGATTAAGCAACATTTTGTGTGCTTACTGGCCATTTGCTTATTCCTTTTGCCCCTTTTTCAAATTAGGTCTTTTTCTTATGAGATCCTCATATAAGTTACAAGTCCCTTATCAGACTTTTGATTTGCAAATATTTTCTCTCATTTTGAGAGTTGTCTTTTCACTTTCTTGATAGTATCTTTTAAAGCACAGATATTTTTTATTTTGATGAAGTCCAGTTTATCTATTTTGTTGTTGTTGCTTGTGCTTTTGGTGTCATATGTTAGAATCCATCACTAAATCCAAGATCATAAAGATTTACTACTAATCTGTCTTCTAAGAACTGTATAATTTTAGCTCTGTGTTATGTCTTTGATCCATTTTAAGTTAACTTTTGTACATGGTGTGAAGTTAGGGTCCAGCTTCATTTTTTTTTTTTTTTTTTTTGGCCTGGAGCTATCTAGTTTTTAGTACCGTTTATATGAAAGACTATTCTTTTCCCATTGAATGGCCTTGACACCCTTCTCAACAATCATTTGGGTTTATTTCTGAATTCTTAATTCTATTTCCTCTCTATATATACCTATCCTTATGCTTATCTTGATTTCAGTTGTTTCCTAGTAAGTTTTCAAATTGCGAAGTGCGAATCGTTCAACTTTGTTTTTCCTTTTCAAGATGGTTTTGGCTATTCTGGGTCCCTTGAATTTCTACACTAAATTTAGAGTCAGCTTGTCAGTTTCTACAAGGAAATCAGCCAGAGTTCTGACAGCAATGGCATTGAATAAGCAGATCAGCTTGGGGCTGGTACTTTTCTGTCTTCATATATGTTACCTCATTTAATTTTCACATTAGCCCTATGAGTTAGGTCCAACTTTTATCCCCATTTTACAGAGGAGGAAACTAAGGCTTCGAGAGGTTAAAGAACTTGCCTAAAGACACAGACAGGATTCCCCAGTCACGTTTATAAACCACTGCGCTAAGTCACCTCTGCAGTGACTAGTTTTCTTCAACTGGGCCTCCCTGGAGGGTGGGCTCAGTTTTGACCCCACGGTGGCTCCACGCTCCTTGTGTTCCAGGCAGCGGGCGAAAGTCGTGTACACCTCCAAGGACCCTGCCAAGCCAGAAAGGAGCTCCAAGATGGACGTGAACGAGGAGGCGGAGGCTTTGATTGTCAAATCCCCCCAGAAGGAGCGAGAGCCCTCCCTGTTCAAGGTGCTCTACAAAACCTTCGGGCCGCACTTCCTCATGAGCTTCCTCTTCAAGGCCCTGCACGACCTGATGATGTTTACCGGCCCGGAGATACTGAAGTAAGACCTCCTCTCTCCCAGGGGGCCACGCCGCGCGTCCTTGGCCTTTGCCTTGCGGTGCTCCGAACTCTCCCTCTCCCGCGGGGTCATGTGGCTTGCACGGCGGGTTTAGATAGCCCAGGCTTCCCGGCTGCCTGCCTTGCCTGGAGAGCGTCTTAAATTAAGGCCACGTTGGTCGCAAGTTGCAGAAACCTGCTAGGCTGAAGCGACAAGGGGAAAGGTAGAGGGTCGTCTTGGGAAACACAGAGCCCACATCGCGTGGGAACTACAACCCAGGGCAGGGGGCAGGCCCAACGCCCCGACCAGAGAGGGCTGGCCCGCCAGCCCGGGCCCTGACCCCGCCCCTTCGCAGGTTGCTCATCGGCTTCGTGAACGACAAGCAGGCGCCCAGCTGGCAGGGCTACTTCTACACGGCGCTGCTGTTCGTCAGCGCGTGTCTGCAGACGCTCGTGCTGCACCAGTACTTCCACATCTGCTTCGTCAGCGGCATGCGCATCAAGACGGCCGTGGTGGGCGCAGTCTACCGGAAGGTGGGCGGGGCTGGAACCGGAAGGGGTGGGGTGGTGGGCGGGGCTGGAAACCGGAAGGCAGGCAAGGATGGCACCAGCACCATTTGCTGAAAAAAAGGTGGGCGGGGCCGGAACCGGAGGGAGCAGCCCCGTGGCGCCGGAAGGGGCGGGGCCTGCTTGCAGGCATGAGGTCTTCATGTTGAGGTCTCGGCGTCGACGTCGACGTCCCCTGCTGCAGCCCCAAATCTGTAGGGGCTTGCCTGGGGCGATAGGACCACAGCAGGGGCTTCAAGCCCAGCTTCTGGAGCAGCAGCACGAGGGGGGCCTGAATGACTGTGGACGGCAGGGATGGCCCCGTTGGGCCTCAGGCAAGCTGGTTTCAGGGGCGAGCCTCTGGGATGGCCATGAGACCCGTGTCATCTGTCGGGGACTGGGTTTCCTAGGTGGTCCTCGATTTGGGGACATCCACGTGCAAGTCCGTGGCTCGGCTCTGCATGCTCTGTGTTTGAGCTTGTTGTAGCGCGCCGTTGTAACTGAGTAGATGGTCCCTTCCCTGGATGACAGGATACTTAGCAGGCATTGGTGCACCAGCAGCTCTAAAGGAGCTTCCTTTGTTCCTTCGCCTCCGGGGCAAGGACACGCTTGGGTCCCAGGGGTTGGGAAGAGACTGTCTAGCAGGTGTTCAGGAAGGATGGACTAGACCATTGCTTCTCAGTCCTGTCTGCAGGTTAGACTCACCTGAAGAGCTTTAGATGCTTCCGGTGCAAGACTGTGCCCCAGTCCACTAAACCAGGGCCTCTGAGGGTGGGACCCAGGCATCAGTTTTTCTAAAAGTCCCCAGGTAATAGTGTGAAACCATATTTGAGAATCAGGGAGATTTTGCCCCTCCGGGATGTTTGGCCGTGTCTGGAGGTATTTTTGGTCGGCATAACTGGGGATGGGGGAAGCTAGTGAGGAGAGGCCAGGGATGCTGCTTAATATTCTGCAGTTCATAGGACAGCCCTACCAAGAATGATCCAGCCTCGGAGTTGATAATGCCAAGGTTGGGAGACCCTGGCCTGGACTTTGGCCCTTCAGTGTGTTTGGTTACCAGCAGCATCAGTACCACCTGGGCACCTGTTAGAAATGCAGAGTCTCAGGTCCCACCCAGACCCACTAAGTCAGATCCTGCATGGTAACAAGTGTCCCAGGTAAGGTGTGTGCACAGAAAGTGTGAGAAGTGCAGGTGTAGGTGACCTCCAAGGTTCCTTTTGTATTGAAGAGCTTGGTGGGGAGGCAGTGAGCTCCACTGATATGGGTGAGGGCTTTGTGATGACATCATGCAGGCAGACCAGTAAGGAGAGAAGGAGGAATGAGCAGCGGCCTTTCCATCCTTGAGCAAACTCCTTCTTCCACACAGGCCTAGAGGCAGAGTTCAGGGCTCCTTGCCTGCCACACTCACCCTCCTTTCCTCTCCTTTGTCCCATAGGCTCTGGTGATCACCAATTCTGCCAGGAAGTCCTCTACGGTTGGGGAAATTGTCAACCTCATGTCTGTGGATGCCCAGAGGTTCATGGATCTCACCACGTACATTAACATGATCTGGTCAGCCCCTCTGCAAGTCATCCTTGCGCTCTACTTCCTGTGGCTGGTGTGTGTTTGATGTCATTCCCATTGTGTGTAGGGAGGGACCCCCCCCTTGTGTAGGTACGTAGGGAGGGACCCCTGCATGTAGTCAGTGGGTGCGAGGGAGAGTGTGTTGATGATTAGTCACTGGTATTTCTTGCTGTCATTTACATTTTATCTTCGGGCCTGTCTGCTAATTCCTGGATATTTTAGTTCTTTCTTCAGTTGTTGGGTTTATATTCTCTTTGGTGGCATATTTGTTTGCATTTGTCTTTTTCTTGACAGCCTACGTAGTTAACAACCTTACAACATACACACCATATTTCTCCCACTGTAGCTTCCCAGACACTAACAGAACTCATTTATTCACAAGTCCTGAATTATGCTGGTCAAGATTCTCTTGGTTGCCAGGGGTAGAAATCCATGACGTGGCCGTGGCATAGGAGGATTCTGAACACAGAAGAATGGCTCAGTGACCAGGAAGACAAACTGGCGGAAAGCAACCAATCAGAACAGGAAAAAAAAAGAGAGAGAGAGAATGGAAGAAAAACAAGGCTAGTCTAAGGGCCATAACATCAAGTGCTCAAACATTTGCATTCTAGGGATTGTAGAAGGAGAAGAAATAAAGAAAAGAACAGAAAGTTTATTTAAAGAAATAATCGCTGAAAGTTTTTATAACCTGGGAAGGGAAACAGACATCCAGGTCCAGGAAGCACAGAGAGTTCCAAACAAGGTGAACCCAAAGAGACCCACATTAAAATACAATTAAAATGCCAAAAGGTAAGGCTAAAGAGACCATCTCGAAGGAAGCAAGCGTTACATACAAAGGAAACCCCATAAGGATATCAGCTGATTTCTCATTAGCAACTTCACAGGCCAGAAGGGAGTGGCAGGATATCTCAAAAACGTTGAAAGGCAGGAATCTACAACCTAGTATAATTTACCCAGTAAGCTTATCCAGAATTAAAGGAGATAAAGAGTTTCCTGGACAAGCAATGGTTCATCATCATTAAACCAGTTTTGCAAGAAATATCAAAGGGTTTTTAAACAGAAAGTCATAACCAGAAATAAGAAAATATGAGAAAGGAAAAAAAATCTCACAGGTAAAGCCAAATATTTAATAAATACAGTGAATCGACATTTAAAAAGCTACTATAGAAGTCAAAAGAAAAAAGTATCAAACTAAAGCTACTACAATAAGTAGTTAGGAGGTGCACAACTCAAAAAGATCTAAAACGTGACGTAAATAACATAAAGCATGGAATGGGGAGTAAAAATGCAGTTCTTATAAAATATATTTAAACTTCAACATATATTAGCTTAAAATAAACTGCTATAAAGAATGATATTCATAAACTTCACAGTGACTACAAAACCAAAACCAATACAAGATATACAGAGAACACAGAGAAAGGAACCCAAACAAAATACTGAAGAGCAAGAGCAAACCTCAAGAGCAGAAGAGAGAACACAGGAGAACTATACAAAAACAACCAAAAAACAACAAAATGGCAGTAAGTACATACTTATCAATAATTACTTCAAAGGTAAATGGATTAAGTGCACCAATGTAAAGAGATAGGGTGGCTTCAATGGATTTTAAAACATGACCCATCTATATGTTTGCTGCTTATAAGAGCAGCAGTACACATACAGATGGAAAGTGAAGGGATGGAAAAAGGTATTCCATGCAAACAGAAACTAAAAGAAAGCTGGGGTAGCCATATTCATATGAGACAAAGTAGACTTTAAAACAAATGTAATAAAAGACCAAGGATATTACTTAATTATAAAGGGATTAATTCAATTGTAAACATCTACATACCCAACATAGGAGCACCTAAATATAAAAAGCAGTTAATAATAGACATAAAGGAAGAATTCCACAGTAATATAATAATAGGAGATTTTAATACCCTACTCATATCAATAGATAGAGCATCCAGACAAAAAATTAACAGAGAAATAATGGCCTTGCATTCCACATTAGACCAGATCACCTTAATAGATATTTATAGATAATTTCATCCCCAAACTATAGAATACACATTTTCTTTCAAGTGCATATGGAATATTCTCCAAGATAGATCACATATATTAGACTGCAGAACAAGCCTCAATAAACTAAAGACGATTGAGATAATATCAAGCATCTATTCCAACCACAGTGTCATAAGAATAGAAATCTACTATAGAAAGAAAACTGGAAAAACACAAATACGTGGAGACTAAGGAACACACTCCTAAATAGCCAATGGATCAAAGAGGAAATAAAACAAAAAATTGAAAATTATGTTGAAACAAATTAAAATGAATGTCCAACTTTTAAAAATTTACAGAATGCATCAAAAGCAATTCTAAGAGGGAAATTCATAGCTATATAGGTCTACCTCAACAAATAAGAAAAATCCCAAATAAACTAACTCTATACTTAAATGAACTAGAAAAAGAAGAACAAGCAAAACCCAAAGTAAATGGAAGGAAATAGTTAAGATCAGGGCAGAAATCAATAGAAATCAAAAATCAGTGGAAAATATCAGGAAAGCTAGGAACTGATTCTTTGAAAAGATAAATGAAATTGATAAACCTGTAGCCAAACTCATCAAGAAAAAGGAGAGTGAGCCCGAATAAATAAAATGACCAAGGAAAGATAAGTTACAACTGATACCACAGAAATACAAAGAATCATTAAAGAATACTATAAACATTAAATGGCAATAAATTTGACAATCTAGAAAAAATGAATATTTCTAGAAATATATAACTTTTTAAGACCAAACCAGGAAGAAATATAAAATCTAAACAGACTGATTACTAGGAATGAAATTGAAGCAGTAAACAAAAAATTCCCAACAAAAAGTCTAGGACCCGACAGCTTCACAGGTGAATTCTACCAAACATTTAAAGAAGAATTAGTACCTGTCCTGTTAACACTATTTCAAAAAATAAAAGTGGAAGGAACACTTCTAGTTTCATTCTACAAAGCCAGAATTATTCTGAGGCCAAAACCAGACAAACCTGTTAGGAAAGAAGAAAATTTCAGAATATCCTTGATGAACATAGATGCAAAAACTCTTTGACATCGCTTTTAACATTATCTTTTTGGATCGGTCTTCTTGGGCGAGGGCAACAAAAGAAAAAAAATTAACAAATGGGATTATGTCAAGCTAAAAAGTTTTTGTACAGTGAAGGAAGCCATTAACAAAATGAAAGACAACCTACTTGATTGGAGAAGATATTCACAAATGTCGCATCCAATGAAAGGTCAGTGTCCAAAATATATGAAGAAACTCACACAACTTAACACCAAACAATTCAATTGAAAAATGGACAAAGGACCAGAAGACAAATTTCTCCAAAGAGAATATATAGATCAACAGACATATGAAAAGATGTTTAACATCACTAATCATCAGAGAAATGCAAATTAAAACTACCATGAGATGTCACCTCACACCTGTCAGAATGGCTATCACTAATAAGTCTAAATAACAAATGCTGGCAAGGATGTGAAGAAAAGGGAACCCTTATGTTGATGGGATTATAAATTAGTGCAGCCACCATGGAAAATAGTGTAGAGCTTCCTCAAAAAATTGAAAGTGGAACTACCATATGGCCCAGTAATTTCACTTCTGGGTATTTATCTGAAGAAATCCAAAACAAACTAATTCAAGAAGAATAAATGTACCTCTATGTTCTTTGAAGCCTTGTTTACAATAGTCAAGATATGGAAGCAATCTAAGTGTCCATCAGTAGATGGTTGAATAAAGAAAATGTGGTACATACACACAATGGAATATTATTCAGCAAGAAAAAAGAATGATTTCTTGCCATTGGTGACAGCATGGATGGACCTAGAGGATATTACGCTAAGTGAAATAAGTCAGAGAAAGACAAATATTGTATGATTTCACTTATATGTATAATCTAAAAAATAAAAAGAAACCGACTCACAGATACAGTGAACAAGCTGATAGTTGCCCAAGAGATGGGGTGGGCAGATGGGAATAAATAATAAGCACACAGCAAATTACCTGTTGGGTTGACTGTAGTTTACATTTCCTGTGTGGATTTATAAAACAGATGGCAAATGATTATAAATTGTGTAATAACAAAACTTAGAACATAAATAGCAGATGTAAACATTAAAGTAAACATCTTTTGAGGCAGTCATCTGGGGTATTCGCTTCCTCAGAAAGTACTGCCAGGAGGGAAATATTTTTAGAACACTTTGTTTAGAATTGCCTTTGAGGTTGATTTATGAACTATTAAGAAAATTGGTTTGTTTACAATGAGGATTGCTAAATGTTATTGACATTTGGGGTCAGGTAATTCTGTGGTCAGGGGCTGTTCTGACTGTAGGATGTTTAGCAGCATCCCTGGCCTCTCCCCATGAGATGCCAATAACACAGCACTCTCCCACCCCCTGGCAACCTACATCCTGCGTGGAGAAATCCCTATGTGGTTGGGAGTCGTAGGTTCAGGTCAAAAATAGGATTTCTCTATTTGACCGTCAGAAACATGGTATAGGATAGTGGATGACAGTGTGGACTCTGGATTCCAACCCTGTTTCTTCTATTACTAGCTCAGTGACCTTGTCACTTAATGTTGCTAAGCCCCAGTGTCCTATGTAAATTGGTGATGACAATGGTACCTCCGGTCATAGGGATGTTGGAGACACTAGTGTAGGGAATTAATGCAGGTGATGTTTATGGAACAGAGCAGGGTACACAGATGAGCTCAGTTTGTTTTAGTTACTATTATTTGCTGTTGGAGTTGATTCTGAATGCTTTAGATTGTTGGGAGAAATCACCTTCACGCTGAAGGTAGAGTAATCTTCACCGGGCAGAGAGACGTCACAGAAACCAACTGGAAAAACAGTTGCAGGTTTTTTTTTTTTTTTTCTTTTTGGAACTACAACTGGAACCTTGCAGGTGACTTCTTGGAAGGGACAAATAGTTCTGTTTACTGAATGCCTAAGGGGAGAAAAATCACATTACCCTGTAGTTCTCTTGTATGTCCCAGCTAAGTAAATGCACCCTGGGTCAGTTCTCAAGCTCTTTTTAGTTAGGGAATTTAAAAGATATGGATGTATATTTTGTCTCGGGCCTCTTAACCCCTCTGAGACAGTTACCTTCCTTGCAAAGGGGATAAGAGAAAAAAATCTACAAATCCCGTCAAACAGCTCTGACTAGGGTTGTGTTTTTTTTTTTTTTTTTTTTTTTTAACTCATTTGGTGGCAAAACCTGACCTGATGTGAAGCATTTGTAATCTTGATTGTCCCTCTCAGTGTGAATGGACCTATTTTGCTGCTGACAAATCAGTGCATTTGATCACGGATTGCTGTGCCAGGCCCCAGTGGGGATGGAATACAGCGAAGAGCATGTACACCCGTGACTGGGTCCCCAAGACCATGCCAAGTAGATGAGTGGCTAGGAGGACCCAGGACTATAATTTATTATAGCAGGATGAGTTACATGTAGAGACGCAGGGGGCAAGTCTTTTGAGGGAAACAGGCACAAACTTCCAAGAGTCTTTCGGTGGAGTCACACAGTATGCCCTGTATCCCCAGCAACCTGTTGTGACAGCTTTGTGGCATGGTGTCAGCCAGGGAAGCTCTAGAGACTGCACACCCAGGAGTTTTACTCGGGGCTGGTCATGCAGGCAACCTCTGCCACATCCCAAACTTCCAGACTCCTAGAAGGCAAAGGAGTATTCAGAACACACCATATGGTTTGTGCAAACAGTTCAGGCACAAGGAGCCACTCTTATCAGTTCTGAGGATGGTGGCAACCTTCCCAAAGTCCAAGCTTCCAGGCACCAGCCAAGAGTTGGCCTTCAAACCAGATAATCCTTCAGGCCAGCTGTGTTACCTCTCATCTGCTCAACACTTTATTTCCTTTATTAAATTCTAATGAGCAAAATTCACCCCATCCCAAGGGATCAGATAAGGGATGGTGCACCTGCATGTCCTTCAAGGAGCTGTGGGACACTGAGAGGTGCTCAGGAATAAATCTGGAAATTCTTAATAGTCCATCCTTGGGCGTAAGTACCAGAACTGCCCTGAACTCACCGGGCAGCATGGGGCGGCTCAGCAGGTGGAAGCCCTGTGTGAAGGCCTGTTCTCTCTCCTTCCTTAGAACCTGGGACCCTCCGTGCTGGCCGGGGTGGCTGTGATGATCCTCATGGTTCCCCTCAACGCAGTGATGGCCATGAAGACCAAGACCTACCAGGTAGGGCATCTGCCCCCACAGGGCTCCCAGCTGTGCCTGGGTTTCCATGGAGTTCCTTCTCAGGAATGGGAGTGGGGTCCTCAGCCTTCCTGGGTTCTTTCTTGGAACCCCACCCCCTAAGGAGCTTTGACAGACTCCCATGCCCTGGCCCCATTCCTGTTGTTCTGAGTCACCAAGGACAGAGGGGGGCTGGGCATCAGGAGTTTTTAGAGCATTCCAGGTGATTACACTGGGCAGCCAAGGTTGACAGCTCCTGAAAGCATTAGTCTTAGTGACTGAGGTCATGTCTGTGAGCCTCAGAGAAATCCCCTCTTTCCCATGGAGTTTATTCACTATGTGTGTGGGCGTTGTCAAAAGTTGAGTAAATACTACCCCTTACTTTTCCCCCCTGTTACCTTATGGCAGGTGCAGTGTTAAACTATTTATTTTCAGAGATACTTTGTATTTTTTAAGTTGTTAACAGATAACAGTGAATGCCTTCTCATAAAAAAATGTTCAAATAATACAAAAGTGTATACATTATAAGAGGATGTCTCCTTCTCTACCCTCTTAACCACGGTGAAGACATCAAAGCAAGTTCTTCTGGAGCTTTCTGTGTATTTATGTAGAGCTCTGATTACATAGTTAGGTTTGGTGTGTATATGTGTGTTTATCGTGGCATTGTTACCACATCCATTTTTACACTGACGGGACTGTCTAGCAGCCCGATTCCATCATCTGCATCATCTGACACCGTGTCTCGGGGATTTTTCTGACTTCATGCTCTTGAATTGTTGCCTAATGGCCCATAACAGAGACAGGCCAGAGTTCATTTCTCTGCTCCTCTGTTGATGGCTATTTATGATGTGCCAGTGCAGTTTCAGATGAGAGCCCCTGGCCGCACGGCTGGTGGGAAGGAATTCCAGGATGTGGGCCTGCTGCAGTGAGGCCTCATCGTCTGGGGTTGGAGGGGCGAAGATAGGTAAGGAAGGGGGCTTGGGGCCATGTCACCTTTCATCCTGCTGACAGTTAGGCTTCTACCTCTGAAACAGCACTTGTCACCACCTTCATGTTATGTCCCAGGAACGACCATAGACCTTAGTTATAGGGTTCTCGTGAACATTGAATGACTAAATGTGTGTAAAGTGCTCAGAAAAGTACCTGGCACATGGAAAGAACAGGATGCTATTAGCGGTATTAACTAGCTGTGTGGCCTGGAGTCAGTACCGGTGCTGGCTGCTACAGAAACATTTCAGTGTTTTAACACCCATGCACTGGCCAAAAATCAATATAGAAAATAAGGAAATGGAGGGAAAACCCTAATATCTTCTTTCTTGTGTTTGGATCAGCAGAGTGGGCCCATGTCCCCTTTCTTCCCTGGACACCTGAAAGATTTTTCTTCTTTTTTTTTTTTTAATTTTTATTTTTTAATTAGAGTTGACATTCTTATTATTTTATATTAGTTTCTGGTGTACAGCATAGTGGTTAGACATTTGTATAATTCACAAAGTGATCTCCCAGTTAGTACCCATCTGACATACGCAGTTATTACAGTATTACTAACTATATTCCCTATGCAGTACTTCATGTCCCCATGACCATTTTGTAACTGCCAGTTTGTATTTCCTAATCCTTCACCTCTAATTCCTTCACCTTTTTCACTCAGCCCCTCCCTGTCCCCTCCTATCTGGTAACCATCAGTTTGTTTTCTGTATTTATGAATCTGTTTCTCTTTTCTTTGTTGATTTATTTTGTTTTTTAGATTCCATGTGTGAGATCACATGGTATTTGTTTTTCCTCTGACTTATTTCACTTAGCATAATACCCTTTAAGTCCATTCATATTGTCACAAATGTTAAGATTCCATTTTTTTTATGACTGAGTAATATTTTGTTGTATATATGTACCCCATCTTTATCCAGTAGTCTGTTGATGGGCACTTTGGTTGCTTCTGAAGGATTTTTTTTGCTTCTATTTCTCAAGTTTAAATTTGATAGGTTTCTCTGCACCTGATTTAGTATGATTCAAGGCAGTTTTTTCCTTTGATAAGAGTCTTTTGGAGTGTTCTCAGGGTCAAGAGCAGGGTTCATGGGAATTGCAGGGTCAACATTCCCAGCCTCAGGAAGGCCGTTTTTAATAGATGGGGGCATTAAGTGATGGTGTGATGCCAGGGCCAAAAGCGAGCGGGCTGGCCCCCAGATGCCATGCCGATTGCTCTTCTCTCTTTGAAGGTGGCCCACATGAAGAGCAAAGACAATCGGATTAAGCTGATGAACGAAATTCTCAACGGGATCAAAGTGTTAAAGCTTTATGCCTGGGAGCTGGCATTCAAAGACAAGGTGCTGGCCATCAGGCAGGAGGAGCTGAAGGTGCTGAAGAAGTCTGCCTACCTGGCAGCCGTGGGGACCTTCACCTGGGTCTGCACACCTTTCCTGGTGAGTGAAGCCAAACTTGTCTTGGCCCACATCATTTTATGTTCCATTTCGTTTTCCTTCTGACCTAATTTTCAAAGGTCACTATTTCAACAAGGCCTTCTCCAACCCCTCCTTTTAAAAATTGCCACACACATCATCCCCTTTATTTTATTCATGCCACTTCATTAGCTTCCAGTCCAGGGTCTTCAAAGTAGCCAGTTCAGGAGCTGTTTGTTATAGGTCCTACATGAGATAAGGAGTTTGCACTGGAATGTTCAACAGCGTTCTCTGCTTCCTCTGTTGAGAAAGTCTTGCTAAGAAAAAAAATGTCAGCTGAGCAAAACTTGGTGCCATTGTTGAGTTATAGTGTCAGCTTCTCATTGATTGCCAACTGGTCACAAACTGTGACCCATGAACCACATTTTGACTGGCAGCACCAAACACACTCTAAAATTTACTTATCCATTCATTGTGTCTCTCTTCACTAGAATGTCAACATCAGGAAGGCAGGGATTTTGTCATTTCTGTTCGCTGCTGATCCCATGTCTAAGACAGTGCATATAGCAGGTGCTCAACACATATATTGTCATTCTATTTTTTTTTAAATCAAACCATGTAGAAGGTTATAAAAAGAAAAATATATTGTCTTTCCCCCTCACCTGCCACTCTCCGCCAAAGTGACAGTTTTGCGTATCTTTTCATGAAAAAAAAATGTTTATGCATACAGATATTTAAAAAATGTTTTTAATGTATTGAAATGGAGTCATGCTATACGTAGCGTTCTAGCCTTTTCTGACAATATTTGACCTCTCAGTTCATGCATTCGAATCCGCTTCGTGTGTTTTAATGAAGTGTGCTTGTCCAGGGCGTGGCTGTGCCGGGGCTGACTTAACTCATCTCCCAGTCTTACCACACAGGTGGTCCCAAACCAAGAGACCGTATGGGGATGGACCATGGGAGCCTTTATGTGCAGTTGGCAGCTAAGAATGGTTAAGGATGAGTTTCAGATCGTGCCAGCTGAAATAGAATCAGAATGTTGGCACGTTTCCCCGAGGTGGTTTGAGAAGCACTGGCAAAAAGTAGGAGTAAGCAAACATTTTCTGTAAAGGACCAGCTAATATTTCAGGTGTCCCGAGCCACGTGGTCTCTGTCACACCTGCTTAGCTCTAGGTAATACATAAATGAATGGGTGTGGCTGTGTTCCTGTAAATGTTTATTTATAGACACCGAAACTTGAATTTGATATAATCTTTATGTGTTATTATTTTAAAAATGTAATATCCCTTTTAAGCTCATGGGCCAGACACACACAGGTGTGGCCATGGGCCGCAGTTTGCTGAGCCTTGGCTGAGGAGAATGGAATGTTCTTCTGAGAGTCAGGGCATTGCTGAATTCTGCTGCCAGCTCAGGGTGTGACCTGAAGCTGGCCATTCCGCCTTCCTGCCTCCGGGTTTTCACATATGAAACATGAAGGGGTGAGGCCACAGGGATGTCACCTATGGGGCCCTGCCATCCCTCACCTCCCATCGGATATTCATAGTCAGTCATGGTGTTTTGTGTCACTGAATTATAATCAGTCAGCCCTCCAGGTGACCACTGTCAATTGACTAGAGTGGCATATGAAGGGACATCTAGCTGCTCTGGGACTCCATGTTCCCTTGGGTCCCTTCCCTGCCAGCTCAAATGTTCCACCATTCTAGGCCAGAAGGTTCTGCTTTCTCATTCTTTTCTCACACTCTGATCTCCCTGACTTTCTCCAGGTCTTTGATGACCATCTTTGATTTTTAAAAGTAAAAACAATATAAGACGGGACGGTGGTTCATTTTATTATTTTATTTTTCCAAACTGTTAAACTGTCTCTATGTGTTTATAGCTGTTAAATATTCTCTTTTGTATATGTGATTTTTTTTTTTTTAAGTTGTAATGCATTCCTGTGGTAAAAGTAGTTAAAAGTTTTTCCAAAAAGTCTGCAACAGGGCTTCTCAACCTCACAACTGTTGACATTTGGAGCCTGATAATCCTTTGTTTCTTCGTTGGGGGTGGGGGTGCTGCCTGGTGCATTGTAGGGTGGTTAGCAGCATCCCTGGCCTCTACTCAGTAGATGCCAAGTGGTACCACTCCTCCTTCCTCTCCAATCACGACAATCAGAAATGCCTCCAGACCTTGCCAAATGTCCCCCTAGCTGAGAACCACTGATTGGCATACATAAAAGGAATAATTCTTTTCCTCCCCAGACTCTAGCCATCTGTCTCCCCTCCCCATTCTGGCTTCTTCCGTGTATGTCCACAGAGAGCCTACATATATACCAGCATGACAGTGACTATGCATCATCAATGTCATTCAACTCATATATCTCTTTTATTTACTTTTACACAAGGGATAGGAAATCATTACAGAAATCCAAGTTATTTCTTTGAATTGAAATTTTTTGGTGGGCAAAGCTCAGCAGCCTAAGGGAGCAGGTGACACAGGGTTTAATCCACAGGTTGGGTTACACTCAGGAAGTGTAACCATTTGCTTTGCACATTAGATCCTCTCATCAGACCGAGTTTCCAGCCTGTCACGTGACTCTGCTGGCACTTCACTTCTCATCTCCTGCCCTGGTTTCCATTTAGGAAGCCATGAAGCCAGATATGCTTAAGAGTGGGACTGGCTTTTCTTGACCATGAATTTGCCACTCGATTTTGGGGTGGGTGATGGGCTTCCCAAGATGGAGTTGTGGAGCTGTCGGGCATGCAACAGATGAGCCTGGAGGATCAGTAGGGACCTTGGCCCTGGCCAAGACACCAGAGCCTCTGACTACATTAGGATAAAATATGTAGCCCTCGGTTCTCTTGGAAGATGTGTGCGTATTCTTTCCACTGGAGAATTCCTGCGCTTCAAGGATGATGGGGTGTTTACCCACTGGTAGGTGTGATGGAAGGCAGAGGCCTAGGGAGGTCGGAGAGTAATGGGGTCGCCATATGGCAGGATTGATGGAACTGTTTTCCCAGGATGTGGAGCCCGGCATTTATCACGTCCACTTAATATACTTTCCTAAAATAGCATCCACAGGCAGCCTGCAATATTTAGCATTTTCTGCCTTGGAGGATTTGTGAGCTTCTTGCCTTCTATTTACTTTGTACCTCTGTTCGTTAGGATAATTACCATTCCATATGGGGGTTGTCTGCTGTGTGGTTCTCTGCTGACCACATCACACGTGGCCCTTGCGAACAAATGGTGCACACTGAGTAAGGGTGTGTAGCAGAAAGGCTGAATGAATGAAATATTTGAATAAACTGTTAGGCAGGAGCTATTTTGCAAGTGATGAAAACCTAACTGATTAGAGTGAAAAAAAAAGAAAGTGATTTCTGAGTCACAGAACTGAGCAGTCTAGGAAAGTGCTGGTGTTAAGCAAGGTGAGGGTTTCAGGCATGGTTGGATCTAGGTGCTCCAAAGATAATGTTGGGAATAACTTCCTCTTCGTCTCTCAGCGTTGCTTTTTCAGTGGTGGTGTCTTTGTCAGAAAGGTGCTTACCATGCGGTTATAGTTCTTCCTCTCATCTCAGTAACTCCTGTGAGGAGAGAGCCTCTCTCCTACCCCGCCCACCTTTTCCCGTTAGTTCCTATGGGGTGGAGTCTCATTGGTTGCAGTTGTCTACATGCTTATACCTGAATCACTGGGGCCTGGGAGATGGGATGCTTGAATTGGCCAGGCCTGGGTCAAGAGCTTAGGGTGGGTGTGGGTGATTCATCTGTGGCTGAAGCTTATGGACTAAGGTTGGGGGAGGTTCAGTTCCCCAAAGGACAATTGGGGTGCTGTCACCCCCAGAGGGAGAATGAATGGATCCTCGGCAGGTGGAACTGGTGTCCACACAGAGATGTCAGATATTTTAGGGGTTAGGCTGGTGTGGACATTTCGGTCAGGTGCCATGTTTCATAGTGGAGGCACCATGAGCCGCTTAGAGCAGGACAGGTATTCTTCGTGATTTGTGAAGGACTCCGCGCCTCCTTGACCCTGACACATTACAAGGGGTTAACAAACCCCAGCTCCCCACAGCCTAAAACCCCAGTTACCCCCACACACTTCCAGACACCCTGATAGAACCTGGTCATACCTGTTTCTCACTAGACCGCAAGTCTCAGGATCTCCACGCCCACCTCACCTCCGGGCGCACAATGTCCGGCACACAGTGCATGCCCAATTAGTAGTCGATGGATGAAAGAATGACTGCCACTTCCTGGAGGAGCCAGAGCTATGGATATGATGAGCCTCGTGATGTTGCTCTTTTTCTCCCTGTGTCCTGTGCTGCCAGCAGCCACCCTGTCAGCTAGGCCAAGGGTGCTGGTGTGTCCTGGTGGTGAGATGCCTGAGGCCTGGTTTTCTCCACTGCTGAAGAGATACCTCTGAGTGTATACTCCCCTGCCTTCAGGAAAATCCATCTACCTGCCTGGCCACCCAGCTACCCACCCACCCACCCATCCACCCATCCACCATCCATCCATCCATCCATCCATCCATCCATCCATCCATCCATCAATCAATCCATCCATCCATCCATTCATCTATCCGTCCACCCATCCATAAACATTTACTGAGTATCTATCATGATCCAGGCGCTGTACTAGGCACTAGCAGTGAATGAAACAAACAAAAATCCCTACCCCCATGCAGTGTTCGTTTATTCTCATTAGGAGAGACAGATGGGAAACAATAGGTATAATAAATACATCAAATAGTGTGCCAAATTGTCGTAAATGCTATGCAGAAGAAAAAAGATTCAGGTTGGAGTGGTAGAGAGGCCTTGAAGCTTTAAACAGGGTGATCGAAGACTTTAGAGAGAAGATGCACCTGGAGCCCTTACCTGGTGGAGGTGAAGGGCCCCATGAGAAAGAGAGAAGCGTGAGAATCAGGGCCCAGGGGCTGGACCAAAGGAGCCAAGGCAGGCAAGTTACAGACAAGGGATCTTTACAAATCAGATGGGCCTCGGGGCCCAAGTCAAAACTTAAGCTTCTACATTAAGTAAAATAGACTGACTTTGGAGAGATGGTTTTTTTTGTTTGTTTGTTTTGTTTTTAATTTGTTATTTTCATTGAGATACCATTTGCCGTTTTTAAATCTATAACCCAGTGATGTTTAGTGTATTAACACGGTTGTGCAACTGTCACCACTAATTCCAGAGCATTTTCATCACCCCCAAAATGTAATATATGGCCATACAATGCAATATGTGGCAGCTGTTTTTATTTCTTGTTATAGGATTGGTTTATAGATTCTTCAGAAGAATCGCCCGAGAAGTTTGGACTGAGTTTTGTAAAAAGAAATGAGAATAGCTCCCACATATGTCATTTCACTGTGCCTCGGGCACTGTGGTAAGCAGTAAGTGCCCAATTTCCTGCTGCAGCAGCCTTACAAAGGGGTCTCAGGATCCCCATTTTATAGATGGGAAAATAGAAGCTCTCTCAGTGAAGTGAGGTGGCATGCCCAGGTCACACAGCTGATACGTGGCCAACTTACAGTTTTCATTGCTAAGCTATATGACCTAATAGGTAACAAAGAAATAAGGCAGCTGAGAGAGACCCTTGAAAGCACACTGGACCACAGACACACCAGGGTCTCAGATTGGACCTCCTGATTGCCAACAGCCTGCCCCTAGCTCAGAAAGGCAGGGCCCTGGGCAGTTTGTACCCCAGAGAAAGCCCTCCGTGGCTCTGGGGGATTGCGGCTAGATGGGGTCAGGGCTTTTGTCCAGACTGTTTCGGATAGCATGTACCACAGGGTCTTGTGGGACGCCTGGCACCACCCTGTCCCCAGCAGTGAGGAGTGGCTCAGAAACCTGCTCATTATCTTCTTTCTCCCTTCCCTCTAAGCCAAGCAGCCTGGCCCTGGGTTATTCAGGGGGTTTTTCTTTTATCCTGGCTAGGAAGGTGACTTGTGTTCTCAAACAACCAAACCAAAATCTGGTCCAATCCGGTCCAGTCGCCTGGGCAGTAAAATCCCAGGAACCACCACAGGGCTTAAGGCAAGTCTGACTTGTGGGGAAGGGTGTGGCCTCCAGAGGACTTCGGCTGTTTGTTTTCTTTTCCTTTTTCTTTTTCTTTTCTTTTTAATAAGTGTCCTTCTCCTGGGGGTATAAAACTCTGTGAGCTGGAACTTTGATTGGTGGCATTACTTCTCCACCCTCCCCCACCCCCCATTTCACAGGCGAGATGACCAAGGCACGGGGAGAGAAGGTAGCTCGCCCATGGTCTCATTCAGCGTTCCTATGTCCCAGCAGGGGTCACAGGCACCAAGGATGACAGTCACATGCAAAACGGGGTCTCCCCTTTGTGGAGTTTACATTTCAGCACAGGAATCAGGCAGTAAATATTTATGGTACCCCAATAAAAGGTGGCAACAGGTGCTATGAAGGAAAGTAAACCAGGATAAAAGGGTGGAGAGCAATGGCGAGGCTGATTCTGGTGGAAGAGTGGGTAAGAGGGAGTAATTGGGCCTCTCCGAAGGGTGACAGGGAGTAACCTGGCCACCACCTGAATCGGGAAGTTGTTTTGGGCAGAGGCAAGTGCACGGCAAGGGCCCGAGGTGTCGTGCTTCGTGTCATGGAGGAATTCTGAGGACGCCTGTCCAGCATGCCACCAGGAACGCTTCAGAGAGGCCAGGAATTTCTGCTCCTGGTCATTCATGATCCACTTCTTCCTCCGAGTGTTTAGTGAGTGCCTGCCGGGTGCTCGTCATTGCCTTGGGTGTTCTCTGCTGCCTCCACCCGCCAGTCTTACATGATTGCAACTCATGGGTGCTAGGGTTGGGGGTAGCTGCTCCTAGATTGTGACTCTGACACAGGGACAGAAGTCAGTGCTGCCCATTCTGCTTGCAGGTGGCCCTGTCTACATTTGCCGTCTACGTCACCATTGACGAGAGCCACATCCTGGACGCCCAGAAAGCCTTCGTGTCCTTGGCCTTATTCAACATCCTCCGTTTTCCCCTGAATATTCTCCCCATGGTCATCAGCAGCATCGTGCAGGTACAGACAAGGCTGGAGTTGGGGGGTCTCTGGGGAGACAAAGCACAAGGGCATGGCAGTTCCCTCTGCATTACCCATCACACTGTGCCTGGGGGGCTTGTCGGGGTGTGGACTGGTGGCTTTCACAAAAAATATGCTTTTCTTGACAAGAAACTCGACACTTGAGTACATGCAGCACAACAGAAGTTAAATGCAACCAGGCTTTCCTGGGCTCTGTCCAATTCTCAATGAAGTATTTTATCTGATTATATTCCCATCTGCTCTGTTCTGCCTTGCTCTATCCCTTACCCTGTTTTTTTTTTTTTAATGTATCCTTTGACCCTTTATTAAATTGATTTCACAATCCACTCATAAGGCTTGACCCACCATTTAAAAAACCCAACCTGGACCCTCTAGAATGCCTGAAGTTTGTGTGGTGACTCTGTAAGGAGAGGAAACTGTCTGCTCTGTCACATTTTTAGACAATTTGAAGTTCCTACCACTTTCCTGCCCATACTTCATGCCCTTCTCCTTAGCGTCACACCCATTCGTGTCGAAAACCTCATTTTTAGCCACACAGACGAATCAGCCTGTAAGATTTGGTTGTGCAACTGTTGGTTGTAGGCTTTATTTAAAAAAAAATGGACAAATGAAACTTTTTATCATGAAATATTTCAAACATACACAGAAGTGGAGACTAGTATGACGATGAACTCTGTGTATCCATCACCCAGATTCGACATTGTGCCACACTCCCTGCATCTGTTCCTTTTTTAAAATTCCTCCCTTCATTCCTTTTTTTTTTTTTGCCAAAGAATTTCAAAGCAAATCTCAGATTTCTCAACATTTTACCCATAAGTACGTAAGCGTGTGTTTCTTCTTACATAATTGTAACACCATTACCATACCTGACAAAATCAGTAGTAATTTCTTAAAAATAATATCCAGTCTATGTTAAAATTTTCTGGATAATCTCAGAAATCTCTGTACAGTTGGGCTGTTTAAATCGGGATGCTGTGGTTTATTTATTTACTTTTATTGAAATATAATCATCGTATGACATTGTATAAGTTTAAGAGGTACCACCAGTCAATGTGATTGCCACTGCAGTGTTAGTTAACACCTCTGCCATGTCACATAATTATCATTTCCTGTGTGGTGGTGGGAACCATTAAGCTCTAGTCTCTTAGCAACTGGGAAGTTTATCATCCTGTACTGTTGACTCTGATAGCTGTGCTGTGCATTCGATCTCTGGGACCCACTGATCTAGCTGCAAGCTTGTGCCCTGAAACGAGACCATTGCCTTTGGTTATTACTATGTTTCTTAAGTCCCTTTGCATCTAGGACAGTTCCTCTGCCCTCCTTTTTAATACCAGATATTGGCTTGTAGAGGAAAACAAACAAGAACCAAAACCGATTTTGCTTTCTATTCTAAGTTGCTCCCTGTCAGCAACTCAGAGCCTTCAGAGATGAGGGAGGGTGTGGGCCCCTGTGCACCCAGAGGAAACCACTGAAAGTTAGTTCGTCCCCGGTCTGTTTTGCAAAAAATGCTTTGAAAAATAACCGCACCCTGTAATCGCTTTCTGCGTAGGCGAGCGTCTCCCTCAAACGCCTCAGGATCTTTCTGTCGCATGAGGAGCTGGACCCGGACAGCATCGAGCGACGGTCCATCAAAGACGGTGTGTGTGCGCCTTAGTCCCTCTGAGCCGGGCTGGCCTCCCACTGCTCACCTTGGGTTTGGCTCTGCCTTCAAGCTTATCTGCAAGGCCTCAAGGAGCAGGATCCCTGCAGAGTGTGGTGGGCTCTCAGGCCTTATCTCGCACCTCCCAGGAGGGTGAACTTGCACTTCTGCTTTCTTGCTGAGAGGCAGCTTCTGGGTGATGCCTCTTCTGAACCCGTGGGCCCGACCTTGCTTCTATTCTGGCAGATGGATATTATGTTTCTTAAGGCAGAACAAGGACGTTGGAGACCGACCAACCTCCCACATCTACTAGCTGTGTCTTCTTGGGCAGGGCACGTCACTGCGCCGAGCCTCAGTTTCCCCATCAGGATAATGGGAATGAAGGTGCCTTTCTTTGGCAACCCCTGGACCAGGGATCTTATCCATGGCTGTATCTCCACACACTTAATGATACATATTTACAGCACTAATAGCAGTGACCACCTTCCCGTCACTGTCACTCCCACCATGCATGTATTGTTCTAAGGACACCGATGTAGTAACTCATCCACTACTCCTTGTAGCACACCTAGTCGGGTGGTAGAAACCCCCCATTTTACAGATGCAGAAACCGGCCTCAAGAACTTGCCCAAGATTGCACGGCTAACAGGAAGGAGAGTCAGGATCCATAGCTAGAGCTGCTATCTGCTGAGATTTATTGAGCACCTACTGTGTGCCAAACTCTGTTCTAAGTACTCTGTGTGCTGCTTGCCTCATTTACTCCTCAGCCCCATGAGGGCGATCCCATTATCATCAGTCGTATTTTACAGATGAGGAAAGTGAGGCACAGAGAAGTTAAGTAACTTGCCCACAGGTATCCAGCTAGGAAGTGCCAGGGTGGGGATTCAAACCCACATAGTCTGGCTCCAGACCCCAATAAGTAGTCTGAAGAATGAGTGTGTGTATGCATTGTTTATAATGTGCGAGACGTGCCTGTCACCTAGTAGGCTTCCAGATGTCTTCAGTGGTGTGTAACACACCCAGCACAGTGCCTGCTAAACAGGGAGTGGTGGCAGTGTCCATTTCTCTAAATCAAGCGATTTCAGGCATTTTCAACTCAGTCCTCTGGGGCTGGTTCCTCGGCACAGCTGATGGTTAGAAGCATCGTCCTTTGCCCTGTGGCGATTACAGGATGTTGATTACAGGACACTGAGTAGCATCCCTGGCCTCTACCCACCAGATCCCAGTAGCCCCTACCCCAGGTTTGACAACTGAAAATGTCTCTGGGCATCGTGTCTCATGGGGAGCAAAGTTGCCCCCAATTGAGAACTACTGCTCAGTGGATGCTGTAATTTGCCTCCTAACTCCCCTGGCCTGTGGTCATCCAGTTACTGCTGTCTCGAGAACCATCGTCCCCGCCCCCCACAAAGGACTGGGGAATGATACCATCTACTCCAGGGCTGAGATTTGGGGTAGCCAGTGAAGGTTTTGAGGTACCAGCATCGTTACAGCTCACGGCAGGTGTCAGGTTGGAAAGCCCTGGGCCTACTGGTACTGTCCAGGCCTCAGCCTCCTCACCCCCCTTTCTGTCCCAGTCACAGTCTCCTAGGCGTTTTTGATTTTCTGAGATGTTTATCCACACTCTCCAGGCATCAGACGGGGCCACCCTGGCGGCTCCTGGCCAAGTCTCATGGTTCACTAGCTTGTCTGACTCAGGTGACTTTTCTTAAATTCTTTAAATAGCACCTTTCAGTTTCTCCCCTGTTCTCTGTTTCAGGGAGGCTGGGCATGAGGGCAAGGGGAAGGTTAAGTTAGGTTAACCAGTAACTTCCTCTCGCCACAGGTTTCTGTTTCTTCGACGTGTGGGAGAATTTATTTCTTCATTTGATAACTTAAAAACACCTCCATCTTTAGGTGGCTTTAAGGGGCTCATCATGACAGTCAAAAGTTGTTTTTGTTTTTAAAGAGGGGCAGAGCAAAAGGACAGTGAGGGGAGGGAAAGTAAATGAAGACAGGTGTCAGACAGAGCCTTGGTGCCCATAATACAAGCTTTGTCTTGAGCACTCCCCTCCCCCATGCACGACACCCACGTCCTGTCCCATAGCCTGCCTTTTCACAGTTGATTAAGACTGCCCTTTTAGAAAGATAGCCCTGTTGTGATACGACAGGGTGGCATGGCTGGGGGGAGGAGGAGAAAGAGAGAGAAAAGATGCAGGGAGAAGAGTTAGGAGGCAGCCCTGAAGTCCAGGAATTGTGGGGGGTGGCGCTCCTGCTTTGAACATGAGGAAGGGTCCTGGGGGTATGGTGAGGGCCATGGGCCAGCCCAACCTGATGGCAAAAATCTCAGTGTGAGGGCTCTACTTTGCCAATCAGAACCTTCCTAGATGGGGTGATGGAGGCCCTGGAGTCCCCCTGCTCTGCCTCTGGGAGATGGGCATCCACATGGCACAACCTCCCGTCTTTCAAGGTGGAGCCCCGTGCTGTTTCCTTCTACTTTCTGGGTCCAAGGTCCCCTCTAGAAGTGTTGGCTGGGACTCTTCTTCAGAAACCTCAACTGATGTAACCAGATCGTGCCAGTGCAAGTGTCTAGCATCTGGCCTTGAACTACTTGATTTGGGATGAAAAAGAATCCAGAGCCTCCCGTTTACACTCAATCCCGCGACTTCACCTATGCCTGACATGTTGTATCTGGTGCTTTCCAGGCGGGGGCACAAACAGCATCACTGTGAAAAACGCCACCTTCACCTGGGCCAGGAACGACCCTCCCACGCTGAATGGGTAAGCCAGGACGCGGAGAGAGCCATGGGGCTCTGGTCCCATGTGGGTTCAGATTCCAGCTCTGCTCCAGCTCAGTGCTGCGAATAAGCCGCTTTGCCTTTCTTAGCCCCAGTGTCTCCATCTTGGGGAATGGGTCCAGTCACACTTGTTTGGGCTATGGTGAGGAGCAGACGAGGGTGTGCCTGGTACAGAGGGGTCCCTGGGATTGCAAGTGACAGGAACCTTGCACAGATAGGCTTAGGCAACAGAAGGAAATTTTTGGCTCACGTAACCAGGAAGGACCACCTTTAGGTACAGCATGTGTGGTCCAGGGATTCAGTGCTATTAAGACTCCCTCCATCCTGTCTTCCAACGCTTCCCTTGATGCTGCTTCCTTCCCAGGAGGCCTCTCCCCTCATGATGACAGATGGTCCCCACCAACTCCAGGGGTGCCTCCTCCTCAGCAGGAGACTCGCCTGCATCTGATTGGCCGAGATTGGGTCATGTGTCCCTCTCTGAGCCAACCTCTCTGCCAGAAGAGACCAAGCACACTGATGGGCCAGGCCGAGTCCGCGGCTGGGATGCTGCAGGTGGCTGGCAGGCGGGCCTGAGTCTGTCGGAAGGAACTCTTGTGTGCCTGGGTTTGCTCTCCGGATGGAATCGTTCTCTGTCCCCTCCAGGGTCCCCTGGCTGCCTGGCTCACCTTTTCTCACCATCTGCCCACAAACCACATGGTATCCAGGGAATTGACCTGGTTGCCTGGGCAACTTGTCAAGTGCCTCGTATTTCTTTCTGACCGGAGGCCTTGCTCAATGGCTTTTAGCTCAAAACACAGGGCCAGAAGGAGCTTTTTTAGGGGCCTATTTCTCCCCATCCCCCTGAGCAAAAACCCCCTTCCTGGGTAGCCAAATTACTGCTGTGTGCTGTCTGAGGGGAAGGGCGGGGTCACACACCCTCCAGAAGAAAGGATCTGTATGACATCTTGGAAATCCACAGTGGAATCCCATGTTTAGGAAGTTCCTCTCTATGTCAGCTCCACTCCCGCCAGCTTCAATTTTAGCTTTTCTCTCCCGTTCAGCTCCATAGCTAAATAACCTATATCTGCCCCAATCCTTTCCTCTATCCTTCCACAATCAAAGGCTTTCCTGTTCCAGTCACCCTCCCTTGCCTTGACTCTCAAAATCTTTCTGCATCTAATCTCCCCTCAGCCTCTAAAAATATTCCGGTCTCACCTGGATGATCATAGGAGCTGCCTCCCTGGGCCCCATAATCCAGCCCCCTCACTGCACAGAAACAAAAGAGTAATCATTGTGACCACACAGCAGGTTTTCCCCAGAATTAAACCATCAGTGGCAGCAAAATCTAGCAGCATTTCCGCTAATTTGTTGAAAATCATAATAGCAGTGAACCCAGCGAGGTCCTGGACGTGCCTACCTTTCTCTGGGTGGGTGGCATCACAGCTATGACTTTGCCGTTGTCAGTGGGAACAGCGAGTGGTTGTCACATATCATGTGACAGCCAGTCCTGCTGGCAGGACATCAAGCTTGCTTTAATGTGCTTTGCTTAACCAGTGTTTGTCAAAGGGCAGTTTCAGCGGAGACGTGTTTCTGAAACTCAGATTCATCCACGTCACGTTTTCCTTCAAACCTTTCATGGCCCTCGGCTGCAAAGCACAAGAGTGTTAGCATAGCAGACTCTCAGGTCCTCCCAGGCTTGGCTGCCACCCACCCACCTCTTCAGGACTGGCCTTCCCGCCCCCTGTCTCATCCTGTGTCACCAACATGCTGATCCCTGATCACACGAGATACTTCACAGCCTCAGGCCTATTTGAAAGCTGTTCCCAGGCTTCCGTGTTGGCGCATGTTCACCCTTCCCTTAGAGTTCATTCCGAGGTGGCCTCTCTCCCAGGGCACCTGCGTTGCACCCCCAGGCAAAGGTAGTACCCCTCCGTTCTGCTGATGGCTCAGGTCGCTCCCATGGCCTCCATTTTTAAGTTGCATTGACATCCCAGCACCTGTCCCATGCCTCACACAAGGAGACGCCCTGAAACTTTTCCCTGAACTGTCCTCAGCAGTGGAAGTGGCAGGAGAAAGCCCAGACAGACCCTAGAGGCTTGGGACAGCCACGGCTGAGGCAAGGTGTGTCATGTCATTTCAGCATCACCTTCTCCGTTCCGGAAGGTTCCTTGGTGGCCGTGGTGGGCCAGGTGGGCTGTGGAAAGTCATCTCTGCTCTCAGCGCTCTTGGCCGAGATGGACAAGGTGGAGGGGCACGTGGCTCTCAAGGTAGCATGGGGACTGGGCGATGGGGAGGCTCTGTGGAGCCGATGACCTGAGAGTGTCATGTGTGATGCTGTTTTTTGTTTCATTTTGTTTTCGACGGTACCTGTGCACGAAGTGAGGGGCGAAGTCACTCTCTTCTTCTTCTCTCTCTCTCTCTCTCTCATTCTTTCTCCTCTTCCCTGTGCCATCCTAGAGGCAAGATTTTGGTGTCATTTATTTTCTGCTCTATCCCAGAATTTAGAATAGTGCCTGGCACATAGTAGGCACTCAATAAATAGTGAGTAAGTACACTGAAGGGCCCCTGGTCCACTTGCTGTCCCTGCCCCCCAGTGTGTACCTCGTGGTCTCTCTCCACGAGTCTTTCTGGCTTGTTCTCTGTCTCTGTGGAACTCTGCGTGTGCCTCTTTTTGTAAAAGTAACAGAATTTTTGATTTATGTCATTGGAATGTGATCTTAGAGAATTCTTTTTAAGGGAACTGTTTAAATGCTGAGTGTTCATTGAATTCTTAATATGGGGCTAAAAGAAGACTGGTTTTATTGCTTTTAAATACACAGAGTACTTTGAACTACGCTGGATTATTCCTCTAGAGAGAGTTTAAGAGGCTCCGTTAGTGAACAGATGAGTCCTTTGGAAATCAAGAGCCGTGGTTTGCATTTAGCTCATTTTCGGAGAACTTCCTTTTTCTGATGTAGGAATGCCTCCCTTGAAGTTTCGTTGACACCAGCGTTTCCTGGAGCGTGGTCTGCAGCTAACTCATCTTGCAGGATGTTTTGAGAATAGGATCCGGGCTCAAACAAGCTTGGGAAATACTCATACTCTGATTCTCTCCCTCCTGGAGACTTAAAATAAACATTAATGAAATAAAGGCTCTGAGAAGTCCTGCAAGGAGAAAAACCTATTTATTTAACTTCAGTCAACCCAGGGTGGCCCAGACATACTCGCCTGCACCTCTTTGTTGTCTGTGCAACAACTATTTACATCCCTAGAATTACTGACTCTTGGAATCTGATTTTGAGGGTGCTGGTTTATACCATTCATTTTTTTTTTGTTTTGGTTTTCAGAGCAGAGCACTGTATGTTTAGCAGCGTGGCTGGCCTCTCCCCACTAGATCCTAGTAGCAGCCTAGATCTAGACAACCAAAAGTGTCTCTAGACATTGTCAGATGTACCCCGGAGGGCAAAATTGTCCCCAGTTGAGAACCACAGCTTTAAAGGGAAAAGGCTTTACACACAGAAGTCACGGATCTGGAAGTCGAGGGTGCACTGAATGAATATTTGGTGCGACGAGGTCACGGATTTCTCTGTGACTGGTTATTTTGCTTCGGTGCCTCACTCTTCTCGGGCCCTTCTTGCCACCTCACATTACGTGGACGTGAAAACAGCGCAGCTTTTGAAATGGACGATTTTGACACAGAAGTCCTTGCTTACATTTCCTCAGGAGATTTTTTCTTGATGTTCCTTACTAGGTCTTTCTTTTTAAAAGTCTCAGATATTTTTTTCTCTTAGCATTTACCATAAATGTAATCAAATAGTTGTTTTTTTTTTTTAAATCTTGTCAGGAAATTCCCTCTCTTGGGAGGCAGGAGTTTAGTTCAGTTATAGGCATTCAGTGAACAGTTACTAAATATATAACTGTATTCTCATCCATGAGGACTTCAACTCTCGAACTTCTAACGTTGGTCAGTGGTTGACCTAGTGTAGGTTCTGATCTCAGCTGTAGCATCCATTGTCCTTTGTGACTCAGTTTCCCTCTTGTTAGAACAGAAGGTGTGATGACGGTCTCTTGTGAAGCAGGGCTGTTCTAGTGTGTGGGCGAGCCAGCTGCTGTCCTGCTAAGTCTGTCCATCTTGCTTTCATCCTGTTTGCCATCAAGGGCTCCGTGGCCTACGTCCCCCAGCAAGCCTGGATTCAGAATGGCTCACTCCGAGAAAACATCCTTTTTGGACGCCAGCTACAGGAACGGTATTATAAGGCTGTGATAGAAGCCTGTGCCCTCCTCCCAGATCTGGAAATCCTGCCTAGCGGGGACCGGACAGAGATTGGTGAGAAGGTCAGTATGGCTTCAGCGTGGTCCCTGTATCAGTCAGCTGCTGCTGCGTAACAAAGAACCACGAAAAAATCTCAGCCGCTTATTCCCCTATTTATGGGTGTGCGAGTCAACTGTGATTGGCTGACCCATACTGGGCTCATCTGGGTGGCTCCGTTCCACGCTGCAGGCCAGCCGAGCTTGGCTTCAGGCCGTGCGTTTGGCCCAGGTCTGTCCCACATGGCTTCTCACTGGGGCGTGGGCTGAAGGGGCAGCCGCTCCCCAGGGAAAAATGTGACAGTAGAAGCCCAAGAGAACAAGAAATGATGTGATGTCGCTTAAAGCACACTGTCCTTTCTTTCCCCCAACAGCAGATCACTTGGTTGAGCCCAAAGACGAGAGACCAGGAAGTACACTCTGCCTTTGCAGTCATGTGGATGCAAAATCCTGTGACAAAGGCCACTATACGGGGTGGAGGGGTGTCAGTGATTTGCATGTCCACAGTCTCTTTCAAAACAGTGACAATACCAACACAACAGCTAACACTTCTGAGCATTTACTATGTGCTGGGCCCTCTGCTGCACATTTTGTATGTATTTTGTCCTCACAGCAAGCTCATGAGATGGGATTTACCATTATTCCCTTGAAGGTTGAGGACAAGGAGGTATGGAGAGGAGGCTAAGTGACTTGCCCAAGCCCCTTCTCACCACCGGGCCTTTGCACCTGTTTTCCCCTCTGCCTGGCAGGCTTGGTCTAGCGCCCCCTGACGGTCATTTGGCACACACTCAGGAAGAACAAATGTTCCCAGCAGCACCAAAGAGCTTCCCTGGTTTCAATTACAAGCCAGTGGCTTCCCCGGCTTCCTTGGTGAATGATTTCTTTAATTTGAGGGAAATTTGCCGCTCCTTGGAAATTTGCCGCTACTTGGGTTTACAAGTAGCATAGAGTGAAGGCTGACGGAGGGGTTGGGACAGGCAGCCTGGTTCCCCTTTTTTTGTCCTTTGTCTCTGCTTTTCTGCATGTCGGCTTTGTTGTTGTTGTTAAGTGTCTGTTTCTACCACTCGATGACTCCTAACTCTCCCTGTCTGATCCCAGCCCCAAAATTTAGAGGGAGAGAATGTGCTTGGCTTAGCTGGAATCTAGTGTCTGCCCCTGGGCCAAAAGGCTGTGTTCAGAAGGACCATCTGAAAGACCCCGGCTGCCAGTGGTGCGTGGGAAAGACGGGCACATCTCAGAAGAGGGTGGCAGTGAACCCCATGCATGTCCACTTTGATTCCCCAGCCAGATGTGGAAATGGCATTGGGTTATCGTTGAAGGAGGGCCAGGGCTGCTGCTGTGTGGGCCATGTAGTGCCCTGGTGCAAATGGGAAAACGGTGCTAGTGAGTGGGACTCGATTCCAGTGCCCCCAGGTTGCAGCTTCCTGGACTGTATGTGACTTCACCAGTGAGCGATAGATCCAGAATAAGCTTACAAAACTGTTAGCCGTTAATGGGAACAACAATAAGAACATCATCACTACATCCTTGGGTGCCTTCCGTCAGACTCAGACCAGGAGCCTGTCCTGTAGCTGGCATCATTCAGTGCCACCAGCCACCCTTCGCCCAAGGCCCGCTCTGTCCCGGGCTGTCAGCTTTTCTCTCATGCTTATTTTATACTTGAGGCTAAACCTCATGCTGGAACTTGAACTCATGTTCCTGCAGGTGCAGTCTCATGTTTTTACCTCTTAAAGAGGAGACGGTGGGTGCAGCCCCACAGGGAGGGCCCCCAGCCTGGGTCTGCGTCCCAAGCTGGTCGTGCTCTCTGCATGTTTTGAGACTCCCCAGGAAACCCACCCTCTGTCGCGTGTCTCCCCAGGGCGTGAACCTGTCTGGGGGCCAGAAGCAGCGTGTGAGCCTGGCCCGGGCTGTGTACTGTGACTCCGACATCTACTTCTTCGATGACCCCCTCTCAGCAGTGGACGCCCACGTGGGAAGACACATATTTGAGAATGTGGTTGGCCCCAAGGGGATGCTGAAGAACAAGGTACCTGCATGAGGGATGGGCACTTGAGCTTTGCTTAAGTCGGAATGTGTTCCCTCTGGGAATCCTTGACTTCCCAAGCTTTCTTTTGTTTTGTTTTGTTTTGTTTTGTTTTGTTTTGTTTTCTTTTCTTTTCTTTTCTTTTCTTTTCTTTTCTTTTCTTTTCTTTTCTTTTCTTTTCTTTTCTTTTCTTTTCTTTTCTTTTGTTTTCTTTTCTTTTCTTTTCTTTTTCTTTTTCTTTTTTTAATTTAAGAACATATTTCCAGTGCTTCCCTTGGAAGCCCTCCCGGGCCAGCCTCCTTGGTCTTGTCACCATGCAGGCGAGTCTTTGGCACCGACTTGAAGTCATTGCTTCCAGTTGGCCAAAAAAGGCCCTTCTTTCTGATTTGATCGTGGGGGTGGTTTCACAGAGGGAAATCCCACCCCATGATCTCCCGTGACTGAGTAGGCACCTCTCCCTTTCCTGCTGAGGTGGCCATGGGCCAGGGGACAGAGGTTTGGAACATGAAAACGGCCACAACACCTTGACTCAACAGGAAATGTTTCTTGTCCTCTTTTATTATTTCTATTTTTTATGGAAATCATAGGGTGCTGGTGGGGAGTACTGGTTCTTTCTGTTTTTCCTGATTAAAAAGTAACACGTGCTCATGGGAAAAATATAGGACATTCAGAAAAACATGAAAAACAAGCAATTATGACTCATTCCATTGCTTAGAGGTTTTCATATTTCTTTTGAGTCTTTTTGTCATGAGTATAAACTTTTTAAATAGGCTTATCACATCATGCATTTACATAGTAAGCATCATGCCATTTAAGCCATCGTAAACATTGCTATGTACACCGCAAAAATTCGGTATAGACATAATTTTTAACTATTAAAAAATTTGGTATCAAACTGATAGATGCCTGTGATAACTGAATCAAAGAGTATGAGAGTTATGTAAAGTGGAAAAAAAAAGGCCCAAGCTCCTCCCTTGAAAGCAGGGGCATCTGGTCCTTTAAGAAAAAGTTTGTCAGCTCATGTAAACAGTTTGATGAGTGTCTTCACAAACTTTCAGATCGTTAAGTAAAATGTATATGTGAGTACAAAATTTAGTTTTTTAGGGGGGGATTGGAGTGATGGTTACTTAAAACCTTAAACCAATTCATGCAGATTATTTTGCATCTGTGTCATTCTTTTATTCATCCACACATGCCTGGTTCCCTTCCTCCCTCTCCTCCTTCAGATCTTTGTTCAAAAATAGCCTTTCATCCATCACCCTTGGTAAGACTGCACACGCCCACCCTCAGTGTCCCTCCCACTGGCTTCTGTGTCGTGTGTCACCATCCAGCACTGTGTCATGCTCATGTCATTATTTCTCCCCCGGCCCTGGAATCTGGAGCAGGGATCTTTGGGTCCTTCCCTGACGCCCCACCCTCCCCAAAGCTCTTGGCCTCTGGGGCTTGAATGGAAGCACCCACAGCTGCCGACAGGCGTGCCTCCGCCTAGGTGGCAGGTGACTCCCTCTCGCACGCATGCGCACTGACTCTCTGGGTCTCTGCTCTTCCCGCAGACGCGGCTCCTGGTCACCCACGGCATCAGCTACCTGCCGCAGGTGGATGTCATTCTTGTCATGAGTGGCGGCAAGATCTCAGAGATGGGCTCCTACCAGGAGCTACTGGCCCGCGACGGGGCCTTTGCAGAGTTTCTGCGCACCTACGCCAGCGCCGAGCAGGAGCAGGCGGAGCAGGACGACGGTAGGTGGAGGCTGCAGAGCCCCCTACCCCATCCCAAAGTTCCCACCTGCCGCAGGGTGGCCAGTCAGGGCCAGGGCTGTGCCAGGCACCCTCAGGAACCATCTGGAAGGACCATCTCCCCCGCTCCAGGGCTGGATTGGAGGGGGGGCCCCTGTGCTGTGGCTTTGGGCCTCCTGAGCTTCAGGGTCCTCCTGACAGAAACAGGGACAGTGATAATCAGTCCCCCTGGCTTCCAGGGGGCTGTGGGAAGCGGTAACATGCGGTGTGATCCCGCCATGAGGTTCAGTTCGTGAGACTAGGCAGTGGAGCAGGCAGTTTCCGGGTCAGCAAGGCCTGGGTTCGAATCTCAGCTGCTGCTCTGACCAGCTGTGACCTCAAAGCCCCTCTGAGCCTCAGTTTCCTCACTGACAAAGCAGAGGAACAGCAAAGTCAGCCTTCTGGCATGCAGCGTAGATTGGATGGGCTCCATTACACAGAGCCCGACACAAAGTATTCAGTAAATGCCACCTGCCGCCATCCCCTGCCCCATGAAAAGTTGCCTCTCTCTCTCTCACCCCCCACCCTTGGTACCTGCCAACTCAAGGCAGAGCTGCCTACTCCCCAGCCACAGAGCCCAGGCTCCCCTCCCAGACCAGGATTCTGAGAGCAGGGCCAGACTTAGAGGCTCCCTTAGAGGTCTGGGCTGGGACCGCACCCCATCTTTATTTGAAGCAGGCAGGACGAGACTTCTAAGAATCCTTTTCTCTCCTATCAGTTGGCTTAAAGTTCAGAGGATTGGTTTGCAGCCTTTCCAGGTTGCCCGGTGTTTCGTCAGCCAGATTGGCAACTCAGGGGATCCTTTGCTCACTTCCCCGCTCGGGCCTGTGACCTGTGTTAACACGGGGAGTTCATCTGATGCCTTTTCGGCTTTGGTTTCAGCTGTTGCTAAAAAGAGCACAGCTGCACAGAGGTCACCTGTGCCCCTTCCAGGAGCTAATTGCAGACTTCTCAAGCCTCCGCGGTGTGTTTGTCACATACTGGGCCCCAAATGGGTCTCTGATAGACTGTGTTCGAAGGTGAGGCCACAGAGCTGCCCTGTTGCACCACTCCCCTGGGCAGAGTAGTCACCGAAACGTCTGTGATGGGAAGGCACACAGCCGAGACACAGCGATGGTCACCGAGTGCTTGCTGGAGCTTCTGTTCTCTGCAGGGGCCCAGCCTGGGTCTCTGAACCCCCTGAAAGCCTGTGAGGGAGGCAGAATGATTACTTCCAGTTCTCAGGTGAGGAAACAGGCTTAAGGGAACTTGCCCCTTCTATGCCAGGGGCAGGTAGATGCCCCCCTCTGTGTGAAAGGGGCTGATTACTAAGAAAGCTACTTACTATTCATTGATGTCATCATTCAGCAGGTGTCCATTGAGCACCTACTATGTGCTAAGTCCTCGTATTATTTTCCTTGGGCTGCTGTAAAAAAAACCCCACAAACCGCATGGCTTAAACAACAGAAGCGCCTTATCTCAGAGTTCTGGAGGCTGGAAATCTGGGATCAGGATGGAGCAGGGTCGGCTTCTGCTGGCTCTGAGGGACAATCTAGTCCACGCCACTCCTCTCACTTTGGGGGTTTGCTGGCAATATCCAGCATTCCTTGGCTTGTAGAAGCATCACCCCAATCTCTACCTTCTTGTTCACATGCTCTTCTCCCATGTGCCCATTTCTAAACTCCCCACCACCCCCCTTTTTTTATAATGATGCCGGTTAAGTAGGATTACGGCCCACCCTAATGGTCTCATCTTATCTAGTCGTATCTGCAAAGGCCCCATCTCCAAATACAGCCCTGTTCTGAGGTACTGGGGCTGAGACCTCATATGAATTGGGATGGGGCTACAGTTTAGCTCATAAGAGTACTGTTCTAGGTTTTGGCAATGTATAGACAAAGCCCTGCCTTCAGGGAGCTTAGAATCTAGTGGGAGAGAAAGGCAATAAGCAAATCAACACGTACACATGGCTTCATATGGCATTAAGTGCTATGAATGAAGAAAACACAACCTAATGTGCTAAGGAGCGATCAGGGCAGCGACTCAGGCTGGGTGTCAGAGAAGCCCTCTGGGGCGGTGTCACTGGCATGGCAAGGGGCCAGCAAGGAGGAGATGGGAGGAACAGTGTCTGACTCAGGGAACAGCAGGTGCAAAGGCCTCAGGCAGAGCTCAGTTTATTGAAGGAACAAAAAGAAGGCCAGCATGGCCAGACCGCGGTGGGCAAGGGGTGTGGGTGGGAGACGAGGCCGGCTTAGAGTTTGCTGCAGGGTCCTAGCGGTTTCTAATAGGCGCTCTATTGAGATAAAATTCACGTTCGGTACGATTCTCCCAGTGAAAGCGTACGATCCAGTGATTTTCAGTCTGTTCAGAGTTGTGCCACTGTCACTCACCAGCAATTTCAGAACGTTTTCATCACCCCTCAAGAAAACTCCGCATCCGTCAGCAGTCGCCCCCCCCATTCCCACCCCGCCTAAACCCCCAGCCCCTCAAGTCCTAGCTGCCACAGCCTCGTTTCCTGTCTCTATAGGTTTATCTAGTCTGGACGTTTCGTGTAAGTAGAATTCTGCAGCGCGTGGTGCTTTGTGACCTCCTCTCAGCGTGACGTTTTTGTGGTTCATTTCTGGTGGCATCGTATCAGCGCTTCATTTCTTTGACCTTTGAGTGGTATTTCATGGTGAGGATATAGCACATTGTACTTTACTTATCCATCAGTGGATGCACGTTTTTGAGTTGGTTTCACTTTTGGGCAGTTAGAAACAGTGCAGCCATGAACCCTGGTGGTTTTTAAAGAAAAGTGTTCCGTTTTGGCAGCATGACATAGCTGGCCCTCACGACAGCTTTCAGACACCCTGGGTGGACTGCGTTTCCGCTCACTCGTGGCTGGAAAGTTCTGCCTTATGTCCAGCCTGTTTTCTTCTTGCTGCAGAATCTTCTTCCTTTGACTGTCTCTCAACCCAGGTCAAACCAAGGTCGTGTGACAGGCAGTGGCGACTTTACCACCTGTCTGGTGGGCTGCATTTAAGCAAAAATAACCTCCTGTGCTTTGCAACTTGACACGTGTGGATTCAAGTCTCTTTCCCAGAGTGGGGTCTCTCTCCCCTTTCTCTCTGGATAAACAGGGCCTGTCCTTAAACCCTGTTGGCCACACATGGCTTTTTCTCCTTCCCTTCCTCCCAGCAGCAGTTCATGTGGAACATGGCATGCTGCCAATTTTTTTCCTTTTTTTTTTTTTTTTTTGGTGCACATCAGCACTTAATTTGGTGATGAAAGTACCGCCCATCACCTTGGCACTGTGGGGTCATTTCCCCGATTCAGCCACCCAGCCTGCTGCCAGAGGACCTCAGCCTGTGGGTGTGAAGTCAAACTGGGCAGCCCCCCTTCTCTTCCCACCTCCCTGCAGGGCCCCCCGATGCGAAGCTGGGCTGCAGGGCCTAGTCTCACTCAGCCAGTTCCAAGCCCCAGTGACCTCGGATTTATTTGAACCACATTCTTGGCTGCTCCTAAAGAGAAACTTTTTTTCGCCCTTATTGGCTTAATCAGCTCTTTTTTAGAACACCCAGCCCAAAGTGGGGAGGGCGTTGGTTTGGGGGGATTCTTTCGGGATAGGGAAGGGGAGACATAACAGGAACCAGGCTTGGGTTAGGGCTGTCCAGCACACGGATTTCTAGGAAACTTTTTGGAGGGGTGAAGAGATTGACAGACCTTCGTACCTGTAGGGTAAAGAGCATTTTTATGTGCTGCGGTTTCTTTCTTAGGAACTTAACCTAGAGCAGTGGTCTTCACCAGGGAACATTTGTGCCTCCCAGGGTCGCTGTGCAATGTCTGCAGATATGTTTGGTTGTCACAGCTGAGATGGGGGCAGATGCCTCGTGTCCATAGAGACCAGAGATGCCCCCTGAACACCCTGCAGTGCACAGCCTGCCTCCCCCGCCACCAATAGCATCATCCTGCCCACCAAGTGAGAAACCCTCTCTGCTCCAACCTCAGGCTGCCCAGGACCTTCTCCTGTTACCTTGGGGGAGAGACCCGATTCCAACAACAGGTCTGCACTTCAGAGCCTTGTTTGAACCATCATCTCTCAACCTCCTGACTCATTTTTTCCCTTTTTCAGATTTATGCTGAAATTAATTTTTTATTTTTTATTTTTATTTTTACCAATTATAAAATCAGGGTGTGTTCATCGTAGACGAATGCAGACTACAGAAAAGCGCAGGGAACCAGGAACAGGAACACCCACCCTCCTGCCACCCAGAGGGGACCACGTTGGCGTTTGGCCTCTTTCCCTGGCAGACTGGGTCCTTTTGCCATCAGTGCTCCTGCCCTTACTTTTTTTTCCTTTTTCTTAACATCAGGTCATAAGCGCCTCTCTATGTTCCAAACCCTGTTGTAAACCCCGAGCAGCCGCCAGAGAGCCCGTCCACAGGCCGCACGTTCCTTTCAGGCTGTCCTCACTGGCCCCATTTCTCCCTCTTGAGCACGAAGGGCCCCATCAGGGAGGGGAAGGTCAGGCGACGTGGCTGGTCACTTCCGTTTTTGGGCAAAAACGAGGCGTTGACTGCAAAGTGGTGACTTGGATCCTTCTCTCAAGGGAGGCTTGCCCGCTGGCCCTTGCCCAGATGGAGTTCCAGAACCTTCTTGAGTAAAGGCAGTGCTGCTGGAATAAACAGTGAGCCTGTGGGAGGCCGGCGGCTGACTGAGCATGCTGCCCAGGCTTCACAGCCCCACACCTGGTGCTCAGATGCACTTAAGGAATAGTCGTTGGATTTCAGGTTTCATGCCTTTGCTTTAAAAAAAAAAGAATTTTTTTATAGCATCCTCTGTGTATCCCCCCCACCCTGCTTTGTTTTTCTCTGTAGCACTTATCACTGTCTGACAGCAAATTCTGGATCTCCTAGTTGTTCATTGTCTCTCTCTCCCCCTTGGAATTGAAGCTCTACAAAGGCTTGCTGGTCCCCTCTGTATCCCCAGGACTGAGAACAAACTGCCATACCATAGACACTCAGTAAATGCGCTGAGTGGATGAATGAATGAATGAATGAATGACTCCTTGACTGTCTAAGTCTTGCCCTGTGTGAGCAGTCGGTAGGTCTGTGGGCTTGGGACATTAACACAGCTCCATACATATCCCAGATTAGAAGAAAATACAAGCCGATTTCACCCCTGTCTCCCAGGGCCGGTTGAGAAGTCAGCTTTGTGGGTACAGGCTGTGCGGTGGCACCACTGTGACTGTTGTGATGCTCCTTCTGCTTGCTCATCTGGCAGTTCATTGGTTAACCTGTCCATCAGAGGCGTCCAGGGGGCATGTGGTTTGCCCAGGGACCCCTGATGCTTGAGCCACTCTGTGAAATGACGTCCCTTGAGTTGTGCCGTGCACACCCTGTGCAACCTCGCGTGGCCGTCGGATGCGCCAGGTGCTGGGAAGAAAGTGGTGGATGAGACCCAGTCCAGCTCACAGTTCGATGGGGGTGACACACTGAATCATCAAGGACATCTTAGTGTTGGAGGCCAGCCTGGGAGGCCGTGAGAACCCCGCGGAGGGGTGGGGTCCCCCTCCTAACCTGGGAGGGTCCAACATGGTATCTGAGCCAAGTCGCCTTCTCGTCCCCATTTCTCGGCTCCGTGTGTAGCTGGCTCAGAGTGAGGTTGGATGTCCTTGAAGAGCTAAGGCTGTGAGCTGGAGCTGAGGCCCGTGCCACCTCCCAGCCGTCACACCTGCCCCGCCACGGTGTCTTTCTTTCTTTCTTTCTTTCCCTCTGCTGCTGTGATATCAGGTGTAAAGATACAAGGTTGGTCTTCATTTTTCTAGCTCTTTTTATGTTGAAACACTTTTAACTTTTTGAGAAAGGGGCCAGCTTCATGCCGCGTGCTTCTGAGGGCTCTACCCCAGACGTGCGTGAACGGGTAACCGAGGCACAGACGCTGCAGGCCCCTCGCCCCTAAGAGAAGACATCTATGTACCCGCTCTGGGCATTTAAGCAGGGGCTCAGGGAGGGAGTTTTTGCCTTGGTTCTTAATACTTTCTTGGATCTTGTGAATTCCCAGGCGACAGTGAGGTGGACGCGGAAGAGGAAGGTCAGTAACGCTTGGGCTAGGAGTGGCTGTGCTTGCAGAACTTGGTTGTGGTTGAATTTGTCCTGTTTCCGCATGCTGGGGGAGGGGTGCCCAAACATCTGCACTCACACCCGCTCCCACTGCTCATCTAGCAGACCTCTGTTGGGCACCCGCCATGTGCCAGGCTCTCTGGTGGCCACTCGGGGACACAGTTCGAGTCTCCAGCTCTCTGCTCCTCAGCTGGGTGACCTTGGCTAAGCTTTACTGTCTCATAGGTCAAATGACGATGACCAGCATGCCTTGAAGGAGATGCTGGTTGTGGAAGGCCTGGCACATGGTAGATGGATAATGAGTGGCAACAGTTTGATGGTTACGATGCCACTCACACCTCCTGGGCGTGGTCAAGACCCAGGCAGGCCATGACAGTGCAGGTGATGAGGGCCTGATGCAGGGACCACAGATGGCTGTGGGCACCCACAGGTGAGGTGTCTTCTAGCAGGATTTCAACAGGAAGAGCTGCCCTTTCCTCTGATGTCACGGCCCGAATTGCCGTGGAGTAGGCCCATCCCCCCTGCCTTCCATGACCAGCAGTGTGTGACTGAAGGTCCAGACAGAGGGCCTGGCTCTGGCCACCAAACAACAAGGGTGTTTACTGAAAGGTCACCAGGCAGCTTAGAAACCAGAGGCAAATCTGGACAAGCAGGACTTGGGAAACGCGAGCTCTGAAAATGAGATTCCTCGAGGACAGAGCAGCTGGAACTATCTTTGATCCTTGTGGGGCCAATGACAGTTCAAAGTCCTGGGGGACGGGTTCTGGTGGGCTGACCTTGGGCAGCTCTCCCCTTGGCTGGGGGAACCTGGGGCACCCCAATGGACAAGCCTGCTGAGACCAAAGGGTGAGGGACAGGGCTAATCTCCTGCGGAGAGAGCGGAGGGGATGGCGGGGCGGCACACATCACTTTGCACCTCCTATGTTCTCACCCCCTCCCCTTGTGCTGGAGAATTTTCCAGTTGCCCCAGTGGGTGCATCAACCTGTGGGCTCTTTGGGTTGAGAAGGGGAGGCAGCCACAGGAGGCCACCTTGGGGGCCCCCATCCATGCCCGGTGGCTGCTGCTGAGTGAGGACTGGGAGAGGGAAGGCTGGGACCTACACCGGGCGGCCTGGGCAGCAGGGGGCCAGCGCAGCTCTGAAGCCCCTGCTTCCAGGACAGGCGTCGCTGCGAGAGAGTTTGCAGGCAGCCCCGTCCCTGCACAGAGAAGGAAGGCCAGGGCCAGGCCTGGGCCCCCGAGGCTGGCACGCGTGTGAGCACTGAGCATGTGGCTGTGTGGGCCGCCCTGCCTTTTTGTGCCCTCCTGCCTCATTCAGTTTGGTACTCTTTTTTTAATTTAAGAAAAATGCTGCCACGGAATGTTCAAAGCAGTGATTCTCCATCCTGGCTGTGCTCCAGAATTGTCTGTAAGACTCATTTAAAATGCAGGTAGTGAAAGCACAACCGTGCCTCGCACTCACCCAGCGCCGTGCCTGACCCCTTCTTCCTCCCGCTCGTGAGGCTAGGTGCTGAGGTGACTCCCACCTTGCTGATGCAGCCGTTGAGGCTCAGAGAGGTTAGCCGCTTTCCAAGTACACACAGCTGGAAAGCAAGAGAGCACTTCATACCCGACTGTGCTCTCGGCACGAGGGCTGGACCCTGGGCATCCCTGTTGGTTGGTTCACAGCCAAGATCGAGAGTCACAGCTCGGAAAGCCCCCACCCCAGAAATGAACCCCAGCTTTCTGTTGTCTTTGTTTTCCCGTGGCCGTCCCCCCAGAGAACCTGTCTTTCTGGATTAAGCTTTCATGCATGTCATATCAGCAGGCTCCCAGGTCACCCCGGCTGTGTATTATCCCCTTCCGTAACTCCTCTCCCACATCCCTCCCCTCCCTTGGCCCTGTGGAGCCCTAGATTGTGCTTGTCTCTCACACTCTCTCCCAGCACCAGAGAGGAAAGCAGAGCAGAGGCAGGGGCAGGGAATGCATCACTTGGGAAGATTAAAGGAGATAGCGTGTTTCAGCCCAGCGCTGCGGGCAGGCACTCACTTGATAAACGTGGCCCTGCCGTCACTGAGGTGGTGGTGATCAACACTGAATGGGTGCTTCCTGGGATGGAGGCAGATGGCTGGCTGACGTGTGCCCCACGGTGGCCGGAGCGGTTATTAAAATACTTCTTTCTATCGGAGAAGCAGCCGCTGCCCCAGGACCCCCCTACTCTGGACCCTCCAAACCTCCCTGTCATCCAGCCACCAGAGGGTTAACTCTTGGCATGACTGTCTTGGCTGTTGCTAAAACTGATTGTGAATTTATTCTGAGTGCCACCTGCTGAGAGTGCTTGGGGGCCAGAGGGCTGTGGCTTTCCCTGCTGTGTGGTTCCTTGCATCCTGGCCCCTTCAGCCAAACTTCCTGGAGCAGAGAGAACATCAGATGAAGAAGGCTGTACCTGTTGCTGCCGACACAGGGCACATGCTCAGGCCCAGCGTCCTCAGCTAACAGGGCCCCTGAGACAATGGTGAAGCATCATCCTAGCCCAAGGGAACCAGCTAACTAGTAGTTGGCTAACTGGTAGTTGGCTCCTGCACCCAGCTGGGAGCCTGCTTGTGGCCTCAGCAAAGCAGGTCTTGCTTTCTGAGCTTCCTGGAGGCCGGATTATCTGCCATCTCCCCTCTAAGTGACACGTTTTCTTTGTCTTTGGTTTCGGATTGGTCTTGAAACCACGATCTTGCCCCCCTTTCTGCCAGGGTTAGGGGGCACGAGCGTCCCAGGGAAGGAGACTAAGCAGATGGAGAACGGCACGGTGGTGACAGATTCCGCAGGGAGGCAGCTGCAGAGGTAAGGGCTGGGCCAGGGGTCTGCTCTGGGTCCTCCAGGCACCCCGTTCTGCTCCCACTGCCTGTGGGCAGAGAGGAGGGACAGGGTGCCATCTCAAGGCTTAGTGCAATATCTCTCACAGCCTGCAGCCAAGGCATCGCCCAGGCTGGGATCTTATCCAAAAGCTCATCTGGGGCGGATCCATGTGGGCCCTCCCATAGGTGTTGGCAGGACTCAGCTCCTAACCGACTGCAGGCCTAGGAAGCCCCCAGCACCCAACTCCCATGGTCCCTGCAGCCTGGATGCTCACCTCACCGAGGCAGGCAAACGAAGAAGCAGTCAAGAAAGTGGTCACACTCCATCCCCTCTGCTCGCTTGGGTCGGAGCCATGGCTGAGGGGCATGTTCTTGTGCGCGCGCGCTCTCTCTCTCTCTCTCTCTCTCTCTCTCTCTCTCTCTCTCTCACACACACACACACACACACACACACACACCCACATCATTCCCCAAGGTCCTAAGTCCCCAGGGAACAGGACTGCCTCGGGCAGGAAGGACCTCTGGGTCACATGACCTGTGGTCCTCTGTGATGGTCCGCATGAAGCCGGGACCACTGCTGGGCAGGAAAAGCATCGTGAACAATGCTTGCATGAAGGAAGGTTCTTCCATGGGGCCCCGGAGCAGGACCCTGCCCCTCTTGGCAGCATCTGTAAGCCCTTTCCCAGTCTTCCATCCGGTGACACCCGCATGCCTCGCTTTCCCCAGACAGCTCAGCAGCAGCTCTTCCTACAGCGGGGACGTCGGCCGGCAGCACAACAGCACCGCCGAGCTGCAGAAAGCCGGGGCCCAGAAGGAGGAAAGCTGGAAGCTGATGGAGGCGGACAAGGCCCAGACAGGGCAGGTGAGGAGCGGCCCCCTGGACGAGCACGACAGTTGGCACTGGTGGCACATCACTGCGTGCTTGGGCCCGTGCGCAACGTGCCGTTTGTAGTAACTCGTGTCTTCGTCACCAGGAGCCTGTAGAGGTGCTGTTTTAAGTACAGGAAACCGAGGCCTGAGAGCCTTGGTGACTCACTCACCCAGGGTCACAGCCAGTGAGTGGCAGAGCTGGGATTTGAACCCTGACAGTCGAACTCTAGGGTTGGCACTTGTGGTCTCTGCCATACAGACTGCCACCTCCTCTGAGCAGCTGGGGCCTCTCATTAGCTGTCGGTGACGTGGACACTTTAAATCAGGGTTCAGTGGCACAGGAGATGGTTTCAGGCTGTCACAGACACAGCGCTGAAGGACACTCAGTGACATAGAAAACATTTTTCTTCGCTTCTCCTTTAGCCCTTGTGGTGATATCACTGAGAACCTCAGCTGGTTGCCAACTCCTCTGTGATACCTCACCGTCGTAGTGCGTTTGGGCTGCTATGACAGGATCTCACCGACCGGCTGGCTCAGAAACACATTTATTGCTCACACTCCTGGAGGCCGCAAGTCCAGGATCAAGGCCCCAGCGGATTTGGGTCCGGTGAGGGCCGATTCATGGTCCGCAGATGGCTGCCTTCTTCCTGTGTCCTCACGTGGCACAAGGGTGGGGGAACTATCCGGGGTCACTTTTATGAGGGCGCCGATCCCATTCACGAGGCCTTCACCTTCACGACCTCATCGCCTCCCAGAGGCCCTGCCTCCTTACAACCTCACCTTGGGGGTTGGGATTTCACAGGAATTCTGGGGGGACACCAACATTCAAGTCTCTAGAGCTAACAGTCACTGACTTTTCTTTGTGACAGCAGAGTGGGTCTCAAGTTCTTGTATTTTTTTCACTATCATCTGTTTTGGGCAGGTGTCAATCATTTTCCACTTGTGGCAGTGATCCAAAGTTTATTCTTAAAAATAAATGTTTTGTTTTTGAAGCACAGGGAATAGAATTTTTAAAGTAAACAATAAGTATACCGATAAAGAACAACAAGCAACCCATGAAAGGTGGTCAGGAACATGTGGGGGTGGGGGCAGTCCTGTCTCAGACTTCCCTGGACGTATCTGTTATTTCCTGGACCCTCTGTTCCTGGCTTCTCATCTTGCCATTACAGCCATGGCCGGGGACAGAGGTGGCTGTAGTACGTCCTCCCCCTTGCTCTTGCTGACCCCAGGGAGCTGAAGAAGTGACCCTAAATCAAGGACCTCAGAAGGAAGGGCCAGAGATGCCAGACCCATTTCATCTCACAGCACCCAGAGGATGTGGGTCCGGGTGTCGCCTGCATTTCACATACAAGGAGAACAGAGATAGGGGTGGGGTTTGTCACTTGCCAGAGTAGGATCACAGGGTCGCGGGGAGCTGGGCTCAGCCACCTGGTCATTTTGTCCTCCCACGTGGCCATGTTCCACCACTCGTGAGGAAGGAGTGCTGCAGAGTCATCTCAGGGGTGACAGGCAGCTCAGCTGTGTGAGGGACCAGGTGGTGAAATAAAAGGGGAGTTCACTGTTCCGACCCCCTCCCCCCGGCCACTGCAGTCAGAAGAACAGACTTGAAAAAGAAACGTGAAAAGGAAGCACTCAGTTGTACGTCACTCTGCCGGTCTCTCTCCTGTCACCTTTCAACCAGACTAATTCAGATGTGACTTTTATGACCCCAAATCCAGCGTGAAAAGCTTGACCTGACAGTGAGCACACCTGAGGAAAGCTACCTGGAGTTTGCTGAAACCAAGCCCAGCAGGGTTGACTTGATCTGCTGCTGACTTTGACCCGTTTTTGTGGTTCCATGAAGCTCCCCAACTCGGGGGGCGGGTGTCATGGGTGTGAGCACAGGCGCTGACCCGGGGTGGGTGCACTGTGTAAAACGCCTGCTCTCGCGTGGCCTCCAGGTCAAGCTGTCCGTGTACTGGGACTACATGAAGGCCATCGGACTTTTCATCTCCTTCCTGAGCCTCTTCCTTTTCCTGTGCAACCACGTTGCTGCCCTGGTCTCCAACTATTGGCTGAGCATCTGGACCGATGACCCCATCGTCAATGGGACCCAGATGCACACTGAAGTCCGGCTAGGCGTCTACGGGGCCCTGGGCATCTTGCAAGGTGGGGGCCACCCTCCTGCACCCTCCCCCACCCCACCTGATGTTGGCACTTGGAACCACATCCATGTCTTATTAGAGAATTGGTCCCCCACCCCACTTGTCAGCATTCTGTAAACCCCGACCAAGCCGAACCCAGACGAATGGTGCCTGTCGCACAGCAGACCCTCAACTATTTGTGGAACGAATGTTCCTTGGGTGCTTTGTTTCACGGGGTCCCGGGATATGGCAAGAGGGGAGCCCCCTTTTACTGGGGAGGAAAGTTGAGGAAGAGAGGCCACCTGGAGCCTAGGTGAGCAGGAACCTGTCACCTGGGGCCCAGTTGAAGGGAAGGTTCTTCTGCAAAGTCTCATCTGTGGACTTTTGCCTGCTGCCTGACAGCGAGAATTAGTTTATACTCGTGGTTTTTAGCTCAAGGACATTTGGCAGCTCAGGGACATCCTCTCGGTTGTCACAACTTTCCAGTGAGGCCTGGGATGCTGCTAAAGCATCTTGCAATGCACGGCACAGCCCCCCACATCAGAGGGTTATCCAGTCCCCCATGTCAGTAGCAAGGTTGAGAGACCCTGCCATACCCCCTTGTTGTGGTCCCATGAGGCTCCCCCAACCAGCACTAGTACTAACAGCTGATGTCTGCTGAGCACTTACTTGGTTCCCGGTTCTGTTTTAAACACTTTTATATGCTTTAACTCGCTTTACCCTTGAAGCAATCCCATGAGGTAGGAGCTACTGTTTCCCCCATTTTTAGTGCTGCAGAAGCTGAGGCCCAGAGAGGTTAAGTAAGTTGCCCAAAGCCACACAGCCAGTACGTGGCAGAGCTGGCGTTGACCGAGGCAGCGGCTCAGCCACTCGTCCCTGCCCTCTGCTCCGCCATGTAGGTGTCACCGTGTTCGGCTACTCCATGGCGGTGTCCATCGGGGGCATCTTCGCCTCCAGACGCCTGCACCTGGCCCTGCTGCAGAACATCCTGCGGTCGCCCATGAGCTTCTTCGAGCGGACGCCCAGTGGGAACCTGGTGAACCGCTTCTCCAAGGAGCTGGACACGGTGGACTCGATGATCCCGCAGGTCATCAAGATGTTCATGGGCTCCCTGTTCAGTGTCATCGGCGCCTGCATCGTCATCCTGCTGGCCACGCCCATCGCTGCTGTCATCATCCCACCCCTGGGCCTCATCTATTTTTTCGTCCAGGTAAGATGTGGGCTCCTGGTATCCAGAAGGAGCCCTATGATGCTCTGCTCCCCGTGTGAGCCAGGGGCTCACGTCACCACGTCACTTCCCTGGCATAGAGCTGTCGAGGGTTTGCTGGGGGCGTTAGATTTGTCTTCGTTGGTTTCAAATACCTTAGCTGATTATTTTCAGCTTGCGGTACCCAAATGTCCTTTTTTCTAATAATAAGTTTGGGTTTTGTAGCTGTACATTATAAAAGAAAGAAAAAGCTATACTATAAAGAAAACCTTTGTTATTGAAATCTCTTTAAGAATTGTATGAAATTTTCTGGTTTCTAAGCCCCCTGCGGGTAATGGAGGTGGGAATAACAGCAGCTTAAACAAGATAGATGTTTATTTTTCTCTCTCGTGATAGAAATATAGAGGTAGAGCATTCCAGGCTGGTATGGCAGCTCCACAAGTTTGTTACTACGCCAGACTCTTTCACTGTGTTTGGGTTCTGTCTTTGCACAAGCTTTTTATTCTTAAGTCGGTCTCATGATCCAAGATGGCTACTGGAGCTCCAGCCATCACTTCTGTATTTCATGAAACAAGACTGAGGAAGAGGAACAGTCAGGGGAGCGTGAGTCAGCATCACTTGTGGTTTCTTAGGCTCCTGCAGCACAGACTGTGTTTCCAGCTGACAGATGAGTGTGTTGAGGCCCACGTAGCAGAGCTGGGAGTGTGGACTTGCACGCGTCTGATTCCAACACTCAAGCTCACAGTCCTGGTGCCGCCTGCCCTTTCTTGTGGTTTAGATGGGAGCCTAATGACTGCAACACAGAATGAGTAAGCAATTGAATGAGTAAAAAATTGCAAGTGCGCCACACCCCACACCGCCCTGGGGCTTGCTGACGGTGGGGTCCTGGAGGCCTTGGTTCCGTCTGCCACTGTGCAGTTTTCCGTGACAGAATCGTATGTATTTTTAACAGGGATGATTAGGAAGACACTGTTGCAACACCACCGATGTTATTTCTAAACAACAAAGGAAACGAATTTGGCAAAAGATCATGTTGTATACACACCGTCATTATAACGAAGATGAAATACATTAACGTGCGTGGGCAGGCCTGGAAAGAGAGGCAGAGAAATGAAAGCATTGCCCGCCTCGGGGTGGGAATAGGGGAGAGGTTTGTGTTTTGTTTTGTTTTGTTTTAATGGCTTTAAGCTAAATTAGACAAGTCATCATGTCTCACTCCTCAGTATAGATGCAAAAGAAATGAGAGAATGTATCTACCCCCCCAAAAAAGGGTGCTAGAATGTTCTTACCATCTTGACTTACAAAGGCCCCAAATTAGCAACATTTTAAATGTTCATTGCAGAAAATGACTCAGCGATAAAATGGAAGGGGACTCCTGCTACACATAGCATAGGTGAACCCCCCAGAGACTGCACTGATCAAAAAAAAGCCAGACACGAAGAGTTCATACTGTGTGATTCCATTTCTGCGGAGTTCAAGAACAAGCAAGATGACATGGTGATAGATGTCAGAACAGTGGCTACAGTGGGGACTGACTGCGAATTTTGTGGAGTGCTGAAAATGTTCTAGATTTCGATCAGGTAGTGAGTACGCCAGTATACTCAAATGTAAAAATCCATCAAGCTGTAAAGGTTAGGGCACTTTCCAGAGGATGTATGTTACAGCTAAAAGCCCTTTTTTAATTGAGATATAGGTATGTACGGGTATACATACACACATACACTCTTTTTTGGGAAAAAGACCTAAAAGGCTATACACTGAAATTTGAATAGTGCTTATTTATTTCAGGAGATGGACTTAATGTAATGTTTTTTTAAACTTCTTATCTCCATCACTCACCCCCCCAAATTTTTAAAAACAGATATACATGACTTTTAATTTAAAAGTAAGTTCTTACATGACTTTTAATTTAAAAGCAAGTTCTTTTTATAAAAAGGTAAGCTGGTAGGGTGGTGTGTAATTCTATTGGGGCTTCCATGTTGCTGGTCGCTGAAGAGCAAGGAAATCCCACGGGGTGGATTACATCTCCTGAAAATGAATTTCAAAGGGCAGCTAATATTGTTTTTTTAAAGATTAGATTATTTCTTAACAAAGCTTTGTCTCGGGTTAGAATTTTCCGGTAAATAAAGGTTCTGAAAAGCGGAGTCAGTTGAGCAGGCAAAACACTTTAGAACCATTTCCGTCCGGATGTTTAGAAAGAGCCAGTGAGAGGAGGTGACAGGGGTGGACCCCCAGGGCCCTGGGCCCATGCCATGGGGTCTGGATTTCATTTGAGGCAGCGGGAATCACCGGAGGAGAGATGTCATCTGACCCACGCTCAGGAAATTGGCGGGACACCCATTCTGGGACTGCCCAGGTTGGTGTGGTCCCTGGGTTAGCTTTCAGAGAGTTGGCGGCCCCAGAAGGGTACCCAACTGTGGGTTCAAATTACTGCATGAACCAGGAAGAAGCTGTGACCTTGGAGGTCCCATGTTTGGTACCCTCCGTGGAAGACCTTTGCCCCAGGATGGCCCAGGACACCTGTCACAGGGCAGGAGGCAGGCCGGCCAGGTCCCTGACCGCCTTTTGTTCATTCGTCCGGCTCTGTTTATGAAGCAGCTGCTTGTACATTCTGTCTTCAGCACCTGTGCAATAGGGGCCCTCGGTCTCACCTGTTTCATTTGTACAAACGAGGAGACTAAGGCCGAGAGCTCAGGCGACCTCCGATGACCAGTCTGTTCACAGCTCCTCGAAGCCCCTGGTGGTGATCTGTTTTGTTCCACCTGGGTTCGAATCCCCACTCTGCCACCTCCTTGGGGAGGAGGTCAGCTGACTTCCTTGTGCCTTTGTTTACCGGCGGTGAGGAAGGAATGGGCACCTCAGAGGTTTGCGGGGAGGATTAAATGAGCCAATACATGTGAAAGTATTTAAAACAGAGCCTAGCAGGGTGGGCTGTATGTGTTAGCTGTTGTCATTGTCATCACAGCAGTTGTTACTGTCAGCCCTGTGCCCGCAGTTCTCCAGGTGAGGGGAGACACCTGTAAGAGTGGTCCAGCTCCAGCCTTTTGCCTCCTGGAGTCCTCAGTTACACCCATACATCCTCCAGCACCTCCCCTGTCCGTTCTCTCCCCGCAGAGGTTCTACGTGGCCTCCTCCCGGCAGCTGAAGCGTCTGGAGTCGGTCAGCCGCTCCCCGGTTTACTCCCACTTCAACGAGACCTTGCTGGGTGTCAGTGTCATCCGGGCCTTCGCAGACCAGGAGCGCTTCATCCGCCAGAGCGACCTGAAGGTGGATGAGAACCAGAAGGCCTATTACCCCAGCATCGTGGCCAACAGGTGGGTGCACAGGCCCGCGGGAGAGGGTGCAGGAAGTGTGCAGAGCGTGGGGACAGACCCGGGCCCTCCCACGGAGGATGGTCCAACTCTGAGCAGAAAGGACAGAGTAACTTAAAAGCAGATGGGCACTGTGAGTGACCTGCATTCCAGGGGCCTTTAAGTTACAAGGACAAAGGGTCGCACTGGAGCAGCAAGAACTGCAGGAGCTGGCCTTTAGCTCTCGTCTTGGGGACACAAGCTCAGCGGTGACAGGCACGCTCAGCTGTTATTTTCCTACCATAGATCACCCCTCACCCGCCACCTCCCCTGATGGGTGGGGGAAGCAATTTCCTAGTATTGGGTTGAACCACGTGAAATTGCCATTCGAGCCATCCAGAATGTTGGATAGTATTAATCAAAAAAAAGAGAAGTTGCTAATTAGTGGCCGAATCAAGAAGAGAGTCAGATTTATTTCTAAGATAGCGTCCTCTTTGCTCACATGCATCCTGATGTATTTTTTGAGATGTGGGGTGGAAAATGCTGAGGCAGAGGTGGGGTGGGGACTAACAGCATCCAGATAGAGACCCATCAGAGCCAACCGGCAGCCAGTCCACCATACACAGTACAATCCTGTAGTGTAAGACTGGCCGGGAGACCGTGGGTTACTGGAGACCTTGCCTTCCCTGGAGGAATTCTTAGGCCGTTTGTCCCAACCTGGGTCTGTCTGTGAGAGTAGCCAGTCACGTGGGCCCTCAGTTCTGTGTGGGAAAAGGCTGACCACCCCACTTCCCTAGACTAACATTCCTAATACTGTGTGATATCTTATAAAAGGTAGCTTTAAACCGCTAAAATCTCTGTATTTTAAAAGATAAAATAATACGCTTCAGTGATTCTGAGATGAGGGTGACCTGGGCTTGGGGACACTCACAGCCTCACTGAGAGCTGTGGTTTATTTCCCCCCTTCCCCTCTGCCAAGAGAAAGTTATTTAAATCAGTGGTGCCTCTTACAGCTGATGGCTTCTTAGTATGTAGGAGTTTTCGAGGACATCTTTTTTTCAAAAGTGCATGCATGGGTATATTTTAAAAGTTTCAGTGACAAAACGCTGGTTTTTAAAAAGGCAAGCTTCAGATTTCTGGGAAAACTGCTTCTGGAGAACTCCCTTTTAATCACTGGGGTTGCCAGATGAATAAGGAATGACTTCAGCCCTTCCCCTCCCTGTGCCCTACGAGCAAGGTGGAGAAGGCCTCGCTCGGAACGGTCAGGGATTATTTCAGTTAGCAAAGTGACCTCCTTTGGGAACCGGAAACCAAGCCTCTGAAAAGCTGACTCCAAGCGCGGGGATCTGTCTACCTACCTGTGTGTCCCCTGCAGGTGGCTGGCTGTGCGGCTGGAGTATGTGGGCAACTGCATTGTCCTCTTTGCTGCTCTCTTCGCTGTGATCTCCCGGCACAGCCTCAGTCCTGGCTTGGTGGGCCTCTCGGTGTCTTACTCGTTGCAGGTAAGAGAGGACGCTCTTGGACTTTCCATTTCTCTTAATGAGGGAGCCAATTGTTAGGTTCTTAGGCCTTTGCTTTGGGCCCCTGTGGGAATGGTAGATAGGAAGGGGGTTGGGGGGAATTTGAGGAGTGAGTCTAAAACCCAGTGACTGACTGGGGCAGGAGAGAAGTTACACATGTGTCCTGGAGTTCCTCCAACTACTGGAGAAATGCTTTGAACGCTATGAATTTCCCTCGAAGCATTGTTTAGCTGCATCTCCCACATTTTGATACATTGTGCTTTCCTGTTATTATTTAGTTCAAAATACTTTCTCACTTCCTTTCTGACTACATGTGGCCCCTAAGGGGTTTCGAAATGCGGCACTTGCTCAAGAGATGCAGTAGGGCCTGTCTGGGTGAAGCTTCCATGTGGGATTGCTGTTCTCTGTACCTTTCTCAACTGGAATATTTCATAACTCATAATTACTTCATGAAAAGAAAACAACTCAAGCTCACTGCAGAAGCTCTGTGTGACTCCTCCACTTAACAGGTCACCGCCTACTTAAACTGGCTCGTTCGGATGTCGTCGGAGATGGAGGCCAACATTGTGGCTGTGGAGAGACTCAAGGAGTATTCAGAAACCGAGAAGGAGGTAACTAGAGCGAGGCCCTGGCCTGACCTCTTGGCCTTGATCTTCAGTGTACCTTTACCCAAAAGAACCCTCTGAACCAAACCACGTTCGCCTGCACCAGGCAACCTCTATCTGACAAAAGTAATGTGACACATTTTTATGGGGGACCTCTATTATGGACAGTAGGTTTTAAAATTAAGTACAAATGAGTTGATTAAAGTATTCAAAGTCGATGGCAAGAGAATCAGTCCACGGATACTGCAAAAATCATGATATTGGTAAGGAACTGACCCAAGCGTGGGACACTCTGCAGTTTATAGATGGAGAGGTAGTCTGGGGAGGGACAGTGGCTGATCCCACGTGGTCAGTAGTGTGATGTCCCTACAGACTTCAATGCCACATCGTCCCCAATAACTGCCCCATTCTGCCTGCACACCATCGCCAATAGCAGCAGTGATGATGATAATAATGCCAGCAGATGCTACTGCCCTGTGTGACTCCTCCACTTAGTACTCCACCACCAGTACTAATAATAGGGACCCATACTGTGCCCCTGTGGGGGTGTCAGGCCCTGTCCTGCACATTTCACAGAGAGTAATTCATATAATCTTTACACAGCCTTAAAACTCCCTGTTTTACAGGTGAGGAAACTGAGACACAAAGAGGTTAAGTTACCTGCCTAAGACCACGTGGCTGGTAACTGGCAAGCTCAGAATTTGGGTCTGTGCCACTGTGCACCCCGCCCCCCAAGAAAATGCCCCTTGGTGATGAGACCAGGGTGGGCCAGTTTAAACTGTAAAGCATCTACAGAGGTGACCTATGCCCCTGGGGCTTTCCTGCCCCATTCACAGTGAATCCAGTCCCAGGTCACCAGAGAGCATTAGTCAGAATGGTGTGAGCGCCCCCTGTGAAACTCAGGAGCATCACACCAGGAGTTTCCCACCCATTTAAAGTGTGAGAGTCAATTTATTATTATTTTTAAAAATATTTTACTTGTTTTACTTCTTTTAAATATTTATTTTTATATTTTTAGAATACAAGCATATTTGAAAAATGCAAGAGAAAAGTAAAGGGCCCTACCATTATTAATATATTTTTTATTTGTGTGTTAATATGCTGTATGTTACATAGAAGTTCCACCCCTCTGTGTTCTTATATACATAGATTTTAATATACATAGATTATACATATATATTATAGATTATATCATTTATATACATAGATTATAAAAGAGAAATGTACTTGTGAAAAATAATCTAATTGTGGGGAAGAAAGGATGAAAGTTCTCTTTCATAGTTCTCTCCATCCCTCTCCTTTCCCTAAAGACAGCCCCAAACCTGGCCCAGAGCATGTCCCGTTGTAGACCTCAGGAAACTCAGAAGCTTTTCAGAAATAGGGCCCGTGTGACCCTGGGCAAGTTACCTACCTCTCTGTGTCTCGGTTTCCTCGTGTGTGAACTGGGGACAATGAAAGGACCGCACTGATGGTGCCGTAGTGAGGATTATACAAGATGACGTGATGGATGATCTTTAAGTGTTAGCTGCCCCTTTTATCATTGTGCTTCAGACCTAGAAGGCCGTCGACCTGTGTCTGTTCAGAGAAGACCACTCGTTCCTTGATTCAGTCTATGATTACTCATTGAGCATTTACCATGTGCTCTGGGCCCTGGGCTGTAACCGTGAACAGGCAATAAAAGAACCTGTCTGCATAGAGTGGTTCTTCGGGTGGGCGTGGGCGACAGCAAATAAATACGTACTTAAAAGAGTGAGTGCTCTGAAGGAGAATGAGGCAGGGGTGAGGAGAGAGGGCTGCAGGGCTAGGAGGGTGGTCTGAATTGACCTGAATCTGCAGGACGAATGGGTAGATTGGAGAAGAGTGTTCCAGGCAGAGGAAGCTGCAGTGCAAAGGCCCAGAAGCAGGGAGCGGGTGTGCCAGAGAAATGGCCCCCATGTCAGTGTGGGGAGCAGAGTGAGCGGGAGGGAGGGAGGTGAGGTCAGAGGGGTCGCAGAGGCCAGGTTACATAGAGCCGTGGGGCACACGAGATGAGCCTCAGATTGCTTATTCACGTCCCACGCCCTCTCCCCCCACCCATCTCAGGCTCCGTGGCGGATCGAGGAGATGGCTCCATCCAGCACCTGGCCGCAGGTGGGCCGGGTGGAGTTCCGCGACTATGGCCTGCGTTACCGGGAGGACCTGGACTTGGTCCTCAAGCACATCAACATTACCATCAATGGAGGGGAAAAGGTGGGTGCACGCTGTCCCCCCCCCACCCGTTCACAGTGGAGTCCAGGCTGTGCCCGTGTAGGCGACACCAGCCTCGTTGCTCCCCCAGTCCACCGCGGCTCCACACCACCACCAGATGGGGGTGCCGGCGTTTGTGGAAGTCAGAGCCACTCAGAGACTGTCCGACAGGGTCGCAGACTTGTAGCCTGAGGGCCAGATGAGACCCACAGCTAGGTCTTGAAAAAAATCCAAAGAAGCTGCAAATATTAAAAAATCTCCGACGTTTTATATAAAAATCCATTTCTTGCTTTCCTCGAAAGATCACAATATCTAGCTGCTCTGGGCCCATGCTCCCCGCCTGGCTCTTTCTAGACAAGACGTGAGCTTTTCAGTTCATGTGGTTCCTCCCTGCCCCATTCACGTGCCTACCTGGCCTCTGTGGACGCCGAGTTTGCAGTCTCTGGAATAGAAAGATGTCATCGTCACTGCTAGGGTTGGCTCAAGGGACATGGGAAATTGTCAGAATACCCTCGGTCCCAAGCTGTCCGTGGAAGGTGTCCTTTCTCTCAGACCCTCAGGCCCTCGTCAGGAATTAGACCAAGATCTTCCTGGCTGTTTTCCGGGGGACAGTGCTGCCTTCATGGCTTGTTAAACTGTCCCTAACACAAGGCTCGGAATATCCCGTTCCCACGAGATAATTTCTCTAACTGACAACAAGGAGAATAGGGTGGGCAGCGTTCTCCCTGAGGCTTTATGGCTTATATTCTATCCTGAGACTGTGACATGGCTCTGTGACAAGCCTGCCCCTTAAAAGTCCGGACGAGAAGGTCGGAGTTGTATTTGGACGATGGAAACGTCACTCGTTGGCCATTGCACCGGGCGCCCCATTCCCCCAGGAGAGGATAAGTGGAGACCAGGCCACAGACCCCCTTTTTGTTACACATCTGGGGGTGGGGAGGGAGGACCTGCTTGAATCTTTGAGATATTTCACAGCTCCAGATGAGGAACTCAGCAGCGAGGAACTGAAAAACCGCATGAGGGAGCTGATAGTTACCATTAGCCTGAGCGGAAAATCATAGGGCCTTATTGAAAATGCCTCCCACCATCTGCCTGTCTCTTCGGAGGTCCCTAGTAGCTTATGAAAAGAGAAGGCCAAGAAGAGGGAGCCCTACCCGACCTTTGGCCATGCAGTGTCTCTGGGAAGCTGGTGAGGGAGAGGGCTCTGGGGCAGGGGGTAACCCTCCAGCCACCGGGCCCTTCCTGTCCCGCAGGTTGGCATCGTGGGGCGGACGGGAGCTGGAAAGTCGTCCCTGACCCTGGGCTTGTTTCGGATCAACGAGTCTGCGGAGGGTGACATCATCATCGACGACGTCAACATCTCCAAGATCGGCCTGCACGACCTGCGCTTCAAGATCACCATCATCCCCCAGGTGGGGCGTGCGTGGGGCTGGGGGTGGGCGCGCCCCGCCGCACTCAGCAGCGCATGTGTCCTCAGCACAGATGGACATTTGCTCCTACTTTAGTATTTTTGTTGGAATTAGGCCGTTTCTTCTCTCCCAACCCACCTCTTAGCACGTAAACAGCAATGGGAACTAACTGGGTGTCGCTCCCCCAAATTTCTGCTAAGATTCTCTTTTGGAGGGAGGGTGTGGGGAGGAACCCACAGCATTTTACAATTAGGAATTACCCGTGCCACACACCTCCCTTCTGGAAGGTTCCCGATACATCTGCACATTGAAGGCTCTGGGAAGTCTTGCAAAAAAGGTGATCTGTTTTATTCTACCTAACCCAGGGCTTTCCAGACTTTTCTTCCCCTTCACAACTGACAGCCCCAGATACAGTGATTCCAAGGAACACGGGCCTGGCTGGTCCTGACCTTCCTAGGGCGCGCCCCATGCCCTGCCCCTGCCCACTGTGACATGAGTGTGACAGGAGCCTCATGTGTCGTCCGCCACCTTCTCTCTGAACAGGACCCCATTTTGTTTTCGGGTTCCCTCCGCATGAACCTGGACCCGTTCGGCCAGTACTCGGATGAGGAGGTCTGGACGGCCCTGGAGCTGGCTCACCTGAAGAACTTCGTGTCGGCTCTTCCCGATAAGCTGAACCACGAGTGTGCGGAGGGCGGGGAGAACCTGAGGTAGGCGGGGCTGACGCCGCCCCTCGGTCACGGTCACCGTCGCAGGGCTTGAAGACTCTGTCCTTTGGCATCAGCGTCAGGCCCGGGTTGGGGTCCCAGCTCTGCCACACATGAGTCTCCCTTGGAGCCCCAGTTTCGGTTTCCATAAAATGGGTTTCAGTCCAGGTTCCTTTTCCCATGACGTGTCACTTGGATGGACACCACGTTTCCATTCAGTTGAGCGTGACTGGCAGTCCTTAAACCATGGAGAGGTTTCTCTACGGGTCAGGGAGCAGCACTGCTCTGAGCTTGGGTCCCCACTGCTGCCCCAGCTGCCTCGGCCCTCCCGCCCCCAGCATCACTGGGGTCCAGCCTTGATCTGGCATCTGTGGTACTATTGCCGGGCACAGCAGGGGACCTGAGTCCTGCCCCAGTGTCATGCCTCGGTTCTTTCGCCATGACAACCAAGCACCAAACCTGGCGGGTGTGCTGCAGTGGCGGTGACAGCTCGAACACAGCGGTGGGCCGGGTGGCCCTGGTGATTGTGGCTGGACTCACTCACGTGGCTCTGGGACCTCTGCTGTTGGCCGATCCAGGGCATTCAGGGTCTGCTCCCCGTGTCCCTCATCCTCCAAGCAGCCCAGGTGCATTGCTGTGGTGGCGGCAGAGGTGTAAGACATACAGTCCTGGTCAAGCCTCTGCCGGCCACGTGTTTGCCAGCACCCCACTGGCCAGAGCCACGGGTCAGTGTGTGGACCCAGTAGAAGGCCTGGGTATGGGGCCGTTGTTGCTGTCTCACATCACCCGTGCTGACCTCAGATATTTGGGATATTCCTCTGAGCCCTGTGTTGAGAATGACTTGGAGCCTGTTTCTAGCTCAACAGGAAGAGCGTTCTGGTTGATGGGCGCCATCGGCCGTTGGGGCAGAGGCGGGAAGGGGGTGCAGGAATGGGGTGCTCTCCCGCTCTGAGCAGCACCAGCGTCTCTCCCCCTGCCCGGCCCAGACCCAGGCCCAGGTCTTGACACTCCGTCTCCTGGTCTTTTTCTCCTGGTCCAGTGTTGGGCAGCGCCAGCTCGTGTGCCTGGCCCGGGCCCTGCTGAGGAAGACGAAGATCCTCGTGCTGGATGAGGCCACGGCGGCCGTGGACCTGGAAACGGACAACCTCATCCAGTCCACCATCCGGACGCAGTTCGACAACTGCACCGTCCTCACCATCGCTCACCGGCTCAACACCATCATGGACTACACGAGGTGAAGCCTCCGGGCCTTGGGGTTCACCCTCTTCACTGAGTCATTCATTCACTCAACAGCATCCTGTGTGTGTGGATGGAACTGTGACCCAGTGTTACCCAGTATTTCTGGCATCGGTCAATCATTTATTCAGTCAGCACATGTGCGGAGTTCCCGTTACATTCCCAGCCCTGTTTCTGGCCGTGGGGACTTGGCAGGGAGCTGCCAGACACGCGCAGGGACCTTCTAGATTAGTTGGGGGCCAGCTGCAGAGATAGACAATAAACACGGCAACAAATACAAGCAAATAATGACTAGAAATAGGGGTTGAGGATGGACAGCCGGTGGGAAAGCCTGCTGGCCGCTTTTAAGTTCTAGATGAAGGTCTGAGGGGCCTGACCTGAAGCGGGGACTTGCCCAGCTGGGCTCTTGGGGGCGTGGGGTGCCAGCCCCCTCCCTACCGCTCACGTGTGCATCCCCTCCCCTTGCAGGGTGATCGTCCTGGACAAAGGAGAGATCCGGGAGTGCGGCCCGCCCTCCGACCTCCTGCAGCGGAGAGGCCTCTTCTACAGCATGGCCAAAGACGCGGGCTTGGTGTGAGCGCCGGAGGGGCTGCATCCGGTCTGACCCGCAGGGCCCACCGCCAGCATCCCATGACGAGTCAGCTTCCAAGGATCCCACATCCAGAAACCAAAAAAAAAAAAAAAGGAAAAGAAAAACCAAACCCCAAAAACCAAAACACGCACAAAGCAGCCGTCCTCTGGCCCCCGCCTGGAGTTGGCCGTGAAGGAACAGGAGAGATGCAGAGACGCAGCCCACCAGGACCACGCGCCCTTGGCTGCGTTACCCCACGGGACACACACGTGTCCTCACACCCCTGTCCTCCGTGCTCGGCGGGGAGGTGTTGGCAGCCGGACTCCGGAGAAATTGGTTGTGGAAAACATGCTGGTAACCAGACCCAGCCAATTGCCTCAGATCTCGTCAGCCAAAGTCTGTGGATTCCTAGACTTCGAGAAGCTCCCCGGCCCCGGCAGCTGTCCTCAGCACGTCCAGCGTCCTGGTCCAGCTCTGCCCAGAAAGCTTCGTCTCCTCGGGGCCACAGCTGGGAGGTGAGGGGCCAGGCGAAGGTCATCCTCACCCTTACCCCACCCCCTGGTCTTCCAGGCGCCCCGACGCTGGGAACCGAGGGCCCAGCACTGCCCGCACCGGGGACTCGCTTCCCAGGCCGGAGGCAGCCTTGTCACGTCTCACTGATGGGACTTGCCTGGACCTGCAGGTGGTTGGGGCCTGGGACTCCTGGGCCGGGAGGTCGTCCTTCCATGCCGACCTCCCGACTTGGTCGCTCACCTCCTCACCCACTCCAGCCTTTGCCTTGCCTCCCCGCCGCCGTTGGCCCATGGCCGGCCTGGGTTTACGCCTCTCGGTCCTGACAGGTCTGCTCAGGGTCACAAGGCCAAGAGCACGGGGCACCTCCACGGATGGCCGGTTGGAGATGCGTGCGCTCCGCTGAGTCCTCTCGGTTCAGATTTCAGTTTCTCTCCCTCGACCTCTGGTTTAGCTGGCGAGGGTGGCAGCGTGGAGGACCTGACGTTTAGTTACGGAGTGTCTTCCAGGACGAGAAAAGGACCCATTTACGAGTATCAGCGATTTCTTTTTCTTTCCTTTTTTTTAAGTACTGCTCCCGTCGAAAACGGTCTCGACTGTTAATTCCTTGGGAGCAGGTACCAGGCTGGGGAGCAGCGTCCCCAGGGAGTAGCTGAGTTGGCATCGCACAGTCGCCCATGCGTTCCTGGAAGAAAGTGGAGACGTGGAGCCCTCAAGGCCTGTCCCTGAGGCCTTGCAGTTGGAGACCAAAGGGAGACCCAACGAGCGGAAAGAGGTCCCTGGCGGCCCCGGTTTCATACTTGCTCTGAATGGCGTTGCTGACTTCAGACCCAGAGAAACATCTTCCTTCCTTTGGCCGGAAACATATATTTATTTTTTGTAAGTTATACCATTCTTTCACAATAGATAAACCAAGTTTTTCTTGGGGATCTTTTTGTAACGACTTACACTGGAAATGAGAACATTTGCAAACAATTTGCAGTAAAAACAAAAAATTATTTCTTTCTAAACGGCGATTCTATTTTCTTTGAGGCACGAGCACAGGTTTTGGCCATTTCCTCCCAGGAGTTGGCATGGAGCACCCTCTTGCCTGGCGTCTCGAGGGGGAGCTCTTGTCAGAAATGGGAACCAGGAGTTAAGAACCAGGTGGCGTTTGGTGGGGAGTCAGCGTGGCACCGTGGACAGAGCCTGGGCTCTGGGGACAGACACCCCCGAGCTTGGGTCCTGCCCTTGGCATTTGCTGCCCTGTGACCCTGAGCAATTCACTCAGTCTCAGTTGCCCTGTCTGTAAAATGGGGCTAAACTTACTGACTGGCCTGAGGGGATTGTTGTGAAGATGAGCAGTCAAGTGTGTGTGACACCCGTGGCCCAGGTCGGGTGCTAAGACCCAGGTGAGGCAAAGTTCACACGGGGCCAGAATCGGCCTTGAGAATCCCTGCGTGTCGGTCAGCGTGGGCCAGACGGTGCTGCAGGAACAAATCAGCCGTCGAGTCTTGGGGAACGAATGCAGGGGTTCATTTCTCGTTCACACGGTTCCTCACGAGGGTCAGGTGCCTCTGCAGGGTCTTAGGACACCGCCTCTCGGGCCGGCTTTGAGGTCGTCACAGCATGGGAAGGGAGAGTGGGGATGACTGGCACCCACTCTGCAGTGTCTCAAACCAGAAGTGAAGTCGGTCACTTCCACTCAGCCCTTTGGCCAGGCTGAGTCACATGGCCCTGAGCAGACCACAAAGGAGGCAGGAGAGGGAGGTCTGTCTCCCTTTGTGAGTTTATGGGGTTTCTGAGTTTGCATTGGGTGGGTCTGGCTAGTGAGCAGTGCCTGCAGTGGGGGAGAACGCCGTTTCTGCTGCCCCCCAAAACCCCGCACCAAGTCCTTTGGCAGATGGAGCACCCTAGCCCTGCTGGTCTCGCCTCCATCCCCCAATTGAAGTCGTTCTCTGGCGTCAGGGACCGTGAAGCGTAAAGGTGCTCCAGGGTGTGGGGAGCAGGAGAAGCCAGCGGGGTCAGCGCCATCAGAGTACACAGTGCTGGGTGGCCAGGTGGGGAGTCGGTTTGGGATGCGAGGTGTGTGTCTGTCTCAGAGCCTGGCCCTGAGCAGTAAGGTCCCAGGTCAGATCCTGAACAGCGTGCAACCTGGTGTGTGCTGTGGAGGGGCGCTGCAGGTGCTCAGGAGAAGTCCTGGGCAAGAGGAGCCGGGGTGCAGCGCTGACCCAAAGAGGGGTGCAGCCAGAGGCACCACGGCCAGGGGGATTGGGGGAGCCTGCGTACCTGCCCATCCAGGTGAGTGCTTCAGTGCCATGGGAGGAGAAAGGGGGACGTAAGCTTTGTTTGTGCACCTACTGTGTGCCAGCCCTCGGGCTCAGCAAGTCTCATGAGAAGGGATCCCCTGGGCCAGTGTGGGGAATCTGGCCAGACGCTTCCCAGTGTTAATCTGCCTTTGTCTTCATTCTCACACCCACCCCCTGTATCCGGTCCCACCACAAGGTCGACTGACTTCCAGATCCAACCAGAACACCCAGGAACCTTCCGGTCCCTCCCATTGCTGCCATGCTGCTTCCGGCACGTAGTCTGTCCCATGTGTGCCTACGGCAGCGAACTCGGAGGCCTCCTGCCTCTGCCCTGCAATTCTCCACCCAGCAGCCACAGCGATCCCGTAAAAACATGTCACAGCCCTCCTAGGGTCCCCATCTCAGGGATGACAGCCAGCCTGGCCTCAGGGCCCTGCACAACCTGGCTTCCTGTGACCTCTGCCCTCAGCTGCCCCTTTGGCCACCACTCCTCAGGCCAGTCCGGCCACACTCACTGCTCTGCTGTTCCCCCAACGTGCGGGGCACAGCTGTGCCCCAGGGATTTCCCTGTTTCCCCAGGTGTCAACGTTCTGCTCTGCACCTGTTTCACGGTGGCAGCTCCGTGGAAGTGGGGCGTAGTCTATTCCTTGCCATCTACCCCCTGCTGGAGCATGGGCACGTGGCCCGCACTCGGCGACTGCATTCTCTGATTGGGACTGAGCCCTCTGTGTCAGGGCCTGGGTCACGTGTGACATCACCGGGGTTCTAGAACTTGACTGAGAAGCAGCAGGTTCCTTACTGGTACAACTGGGGTCATTGCATTCACCTGGCCAAGTGGTTGTGAGGATGAAAACGTCAGGAGGAAGCACCCAGCACCATGCCTGGCCCTTAGGATACCTTTAGACACGGCGAGGCTACTCATTTTTTCATCTGTCCACCCATCCATCCACCCATCTACCTATTATTCATCCTCCCATCATCCATCCATCCATCCACCCATCCATCAGCATTTACTGAACGACCCCTCCAGTTCGCTCTGCGTCGTGCCAGGTGCTAGGGAAACACAGTGAACACACACAAATCCCTCAGCTCAAGGAAGGGAAGCCCCTTCCTTTTCCTTTTCCTTGGTGGGATTCTGGAGGAGTCACTCTTAGCAGTGAGCGGGTGTTCTCGAGCTAAGGACGAGTGTGAGAGGCAGGGCCACACGGTGCTTAGGACGTGTGTCTGGGGCGTAAGGACAGCACCTTGCTCAGCAAAGCGTCCCGGTCAGGTGCGGCATGCCTCTTCCGGTGTGAGGACCGCCTGAGAGGCTGTGGCAGGCAGGTGGAGCTGCGTGCGTCTGCAGGGACAGTGGACCAGGAAAGGGTGAGGACCCCTGAGAGGCGCACTGGCCAGGGAGGTCTGTACGTGACCTTCCCCGATCTGTGTTCCACCCGCCAGCCAGGCCCTGCCGACGGGGCCCACGGCAGGGGGGATTAGTGGCCTGGTGGCCGTGCAGGCTGGCCTCCAGGGAGTGGCGGGGTGGGCCAACGGCAACTTCGTCAGTGGGCTCGCCTGGGCCTGGCCCCTGGGGCCCACGCTCTGCTCCCTGCGGACCATCTCCTTCTGTGACAGAGGCCTTTGTGGCTCTGGAACGACCGTGAGTGAGATTGCGGGACACATGGCGGCCGCCACCTTCACCTCTGGTCACTCTGCCGCTGGGAAGCCGGGTGGCTCGGTGCAGGCAGAGAGACGAGGTGCCGCAGAGCTGGACAGACACCCCCCTCAGGGGACGACTCGGGCTCTGGTGTTAGATCCCCCACGGGGACAGGTCCCCGCCCTGCCGCTTCCTGGGCAGGCGCCCTCCTCGGCAGTTCACGCTGACTCTGAGCCTCGGGGTCCTTGTCTGTAGCGCGGAGCTAGTGATCGCCAGGAGTGGAGGGGCCGGCACTTTGAGGGGTGCCAGCGTCCCGCCCCACTCGGGGGAGATCACAGTGAGCTCAGGCCATGTCCTGGCAAAGCAGGGTGGAAGCTGCATCAGGCCTGGATGCAGACCATTTGGGCTGGAAAACTCGTATCAGCAGGAAAGTCCCCACTAGCCTGCGGCCAGGCCCCCCTGAACGTGCCCGACCCCGTCTGATCTCAGGAGCTAAGCAGGGTCGGGCCTGGTTAGTACTTGGGAGGGGGACCCCCTAGGAGGACAGGTGCTGTAGGCGTGAGAAAAAGAAAAGGAGAAGGGCCCCAGCACCCGCCCGGACAGGGCAGGCCCTGCGTCCGGCGCGCAGGCTGATGGCCACAGGCCCCTCCTGGCACCCCACCAGGAACGCTGCCTGTGTACCAGCGGATGATGGGTGGCAGGGGCCAGGTCAGCCCAGTGACTCATCCGGGTGACTTAGAGTCCCGGGGGACATTTGGCGATTCTGAGGACATTTTTGTCACGACTGGAGGTGAAAGAGCGCTATGGGCATCTCGTGGTCAGTGGGACCTCCGGCCCGGCGACTTCAGACTCTAGTCCCCTTTCCTGGCGCCCGAAGCCGGTCTTGGGAGCCCCGTGTCAGGACCAGCCGCGTGTGTGCCATGCATGGCCCTCCCTGAGGCACACGCTGGGCCCGCACCGCCTCCGACCTCTGACCTCCAACGGCATCTCCCACGCGGCCACCTCGGGAGTGGAAGTGGGAACACACACCCCAGGCGTTCCAGCTGCTGCTGGGGCTCCCCCAAGAAGCCGGAATTTGGTCTTGAACTGACAAAAGTTGGAAAAGTGCCAAACTGGGAGCCAGTTCTCCCTGTGGGGTCGAGGGGCCCTGGCTCTGCTCATCTCATCTCAGCTGCCTTCAGAGCTGAGTGAGCGAGTGTGCCCGGGGCGTGCTTGTCCCATTCTTGGTGCACACGGTGGCTCCAGGGTCTGGTTCCGACAGGATGCTCCTTGGAGCTCGTGCGTGGGGGTTGGTCCCAGTGCACGCTGGAATCGTGGGGAGCTTTAAGAATGCGCAGCGTGCCCAAGTGGATAACACATCGGGGGTGTGGGGGCGGGAGGGAGGGCGTGGGGTGACAGTGGTCCCCGTGGCGACGGAAGTGTTCAGCATCCCTGCTGGGGTGGTGGGTGCAGGAACCTACACCGGTGACACAGGTGTGTAGAAGTCTGTCTCTCTCTCTCTCTCTCTCTCTCTCTCTCTCTCTCTCTCTCTCTCTCTCACACACACACACACACACACACACACAAGTACAGACTGGAAAGCTGCGTTGTGCGAACGCCGATGCCCTGGTTGTGACATCGTACTGTCGTTTTTCAGGGTGTAACTGGGGGCGACAGGGAGGAGGGTACACGGGAACTCGGGGTGACGACAGCTGCTTGTCTACCTAGAATCATCTCAGAAGAAAAGGGGCGATTTGTAAAAGGACACGTCGTTGCCCCGGCCCCGGGGATTCTGACTTCATTGGTCCATGGGGGGGAGCCTGGGTGCGGGCAGGCCTTGAGGGCCCCGGCGAGGGCCAACGGGCAGCCAGAGCCGAGAGCCGCTGTCCACTTAGGGTGCGGGGTGGACAGGGCTGGACAGGCTCTGGTCAGGCCAACATGGGGGTTGCTCCGTCCTCCCAGGTCTGTGACGATCGGCCACGTTCTCTGCCGGCGAGCAGGGCGGTCTGGACTCAGCCCCGTGGGCGACTGCTGTCCCCGGGTCGCTTGTGTCCTGGAGCAGGGCACCTCTCTCCAGGCTGGCCCAGCGGGACCCGGCCTGAGGGGCCTGGCTCAGACCAGGCCTGACTCCTGTGCCAGCCTGTAAAACAGGCCCTTCTGGGCCAGCAACTGAGCCGGGCTGCCGCTCTCTGCCACCTGCCCCTTATCCATGACCAGCACCCTGCAGGGGGCAGAGAGGGAGACAGGCAGCTCTTAGGACACCAGCCCGGGTGCTCGGCTGCCCTGAGGTTTGCTCCCCAGCACACAGCCAGGTCGGAAGCCTCTGCCAGACACGTGTCCTCGGGCTTGTCCCTTCCCCTCCGGGCATCAGCCACCTGTACAGACAGACACGTGACAATCCTTTCCCCTGCCGTTCCGGCTCTTAACCTGGGGTCCCTGGGGGCCGGATGCAGGGCGGCGGGCTCACCTGGCACAGTCCATCACGGAGCGCAGGCGGTGGGCGATGAGCAGCACCGTGCACTGGGCAAACCAGCTCCCGAGGGCGGCCTGCATCTGGACCTCCGTGCCCGGGTCCACGGCGGCCGTGGCCTCGTCCAGGATGAGGATCCGGGTGTTGCGGAGAAGGGCACGTGCCAGACACAGGAGCTGCTTCTGGCCCAGGCTGGGGATGATGGGGCGATCAGAACGGATGTTTGTGTCTCCACATCAAGATTCACGGGCGTGCCCACAAGCGGGTCCCCCACGACAGCCACAGGAGTAGGGGGGGCACGTGCGTGCCCATCCCCACACGGGCATCCCCAGTCCCCAGAGCTGGCAGGAATCCGCATCCTGCCATTTTTGAGCGAGGCGACTTTAGGCAAAGGCATTCCAAACCACCGTGCCTCAGTTTCCCCATCTGTGGAATGGCTATTTCTATTCCTATTCTACGATTTTCACCATGGGCCGGGCATGTCCTTCTGTGCTGTGTACACACGGACTCCATCCCCATGAAAACCACATGGTTAGGTGTTAATGAGTCTTTTTACTTGTCTTGAGGGCGAGATAAACCATACACTCAGTGCTCGGCGTCCTGCTTGTCACAGAGCAGGCTCTCGGCCTCCAGCAGCTTTCCTTATTCTAATTACAGATGGGGCAGGTGCGGCTTAAGGTCACGTGGCCAGTGAGCACCCAGAGCCTGGAGACCCAATGGTGTCCGGGGCTGTCTCCTGCCGTCCCCAGTGTCTTCTCATGGGAAACCCTTTAGAGAGCCCGATCCTCTTTGTAGGGCCGTGCCGGTGCCAGGTGCCTGGGCCTCGCTCCAGCCTCACCAGCTTGACCCTGGGTAAATCTCAAACCTCAGATGCCAACTCTTCGAACACGGGATCAGCGAGAGTATAAATAGCTCTGAGGGTGCAAATGAATATTGTTGCTCCAGTGCCAGGCACTGTTTCGACAGCTTTACCCATCTAACTCTCTTCAGCCTCACTCAGATAGCGAGGTGCGATTCTTCTCATTACACAGATGAAGAAACTGAGGCACAGGAGAGTAAGTAATTTGCCCAAGGTCCACGACTGGCAAGTGGGGGGGCCCAGATTCGAAGCCTGTCTACGTACTTAGCCACCAAGCCACGCGGCCTCTCGTGCGTGGAAACCACCGCCACCCACGGCCCTTCCCCTAACACCTTTGGGGGCAGATGGGTTTCAGAATCCAGAACATCTCATTTTTCTCAAAAAGGCCCACACGCCTGTGCACCTGTGTTCACAGCAGCACTAATCACAGTAGCCCAAAGGTGGCAACAACCCAAGCGTCCATCAACGAATGGGTGAATGGATCAGCAAAACGCAGTTTACCCACAGAAAGGAATACTATTCAGCCTTAAAAAAGGACATTCTGACATATGCTGTGCTACAACGTGGGTGAACCTCGAGGACCTTATGCGGGGTGAAAGACGCCAGTCAGCAGAAACTCAAATGCCGTCCCAGGCCATTTAAACGCGGTACCTGGAGTCATCAAATTCATAGGAACGGAAGAAAAATGGTGGTTGCCAGGGGCTGGGGGAGGGAAGACAGGGAACTGTTTCAGTGGGTACCAAGCTTCCGTCGGGCAGATGAGCAGGCTCTGGAGACGGGCAGCACAACGACGCGCAGGCACTCAACGCCACCGGAGCGGGTGCTTACAAATGGGTAAGATGGTAAGTTTGATGTTGTGCGTGTTTTACAACAATTTTAAAAGCTTTTTAAACTCGTTTGACATCCCCAGTGAGCTGGGGGTCAGCGCCCGATATCAGACTTGGTATTTCCACAGCAAAATAAAGGCCAAGTGGGCCTCGCGTCAGTAGAGATATAGTTTGGGGCCGAATTTGAGAAAAACGATATTCTGAGATCGGGATGGAGTTTGTCATTGCTGCTAGGTGAGGGGGCTTGTCCTGTGACCTTTGCTAGAATGGTGAAGGTCATTGATGAGGAGGCCGACTTCTGGGGCAGATTGCCCTCGGGGGGTGGTGGCCTTGGCTCCCCTCAGGTCCTGGCTGTGCCGGGGTGGCCCTACCTCAGGTCGTCGCCTTGGTCAGTGCACTCGTACTGCAGCTGTCCGGGAAGGCTGGCCACCAAGGCCCCGAGCTGCACCGTCTCCAAGGCCGCCCAGATGGCCTCGTCCGTGTGCTCGTGGAGCATGTCCAGGTTCATCCTCAGAGAGCCGGGGAACAGGATGGGGTCCTGGCCAGGAGGGGCAGAGTGGGTCAGAGCTGGGCCCGGCCATGCTCCCGCCTCTGCCCGCCCCGTCCCTGGCCTCACCTGGGGGATGATGGTGATCCTGGACCGAAGCGTGTGCAGCCCCACGCGGGCGATGGGGACCCCGTCGATCCAGACCCCGCCCTCGGCTGCCTCCAGGAGCCGCAGCAGGCCCCCGGCCAGGGAGGACTTTCCGGCCCCCGTCCTGCCGACAATGCCCACCTGCCGGGGGACGGGGGGACAAGGCCCATTCTGACCAGTCCTGGCCAGAAGAAGGCAGGCCACAGCCCAGGGGGGTCCTGGGCATCTCTGTGCGAGATGTTTCCCCTGCACCCAAGATCCGTCTGTCCACCTATCCATCGTTCTTTGTGCATCCATCCTTCCTCTGTCCACCTTTCCATATGTCCATCCATCAGTCCATCCAACATTCTACGTATGCTTCTCCATCTTCCCTTAATCCCAACACATCTCCCCCATCTTCCCATCAATTACCCCCGTCCTTCTATACCCCTGCCCTTCCTCTGTCCCTCCATCCTTCCCCGTCCTTCCACCCACACCCCTCCATCAGCCCTGATCCTTCCTTCCAGACCCATGTCGTTCTACTCATGTCCCATCCCCCTCTCCATCCCCTATCCTCCCATCTGTCCCTCATCCCTCTCATCCTTCCTCTGACAATTCCTCATGCTTCCTTCCACCCCACAACCTTCCATCCATGCTCCTGTCCCTCTACCCATCTCTCATCCTTTCTCCCACTGCATTCCTTCCATCCATCCATCCATCCATCCATCCATCCATCCATTCATCCACCCACCCATCCCCCATCCCAACCAGTCACTCCCCCACCCTGCCATCCATTTGTTCATCCTTTTATCCGTCCCCCTTTCTTCCTCCCATCTTTATCTCTCGCTGACAGTTGCATGCTCAGTATCTGACACGTAGTAGGGGTTCGACACTATTTGTTTAATAAATGAATCAAACGTGTGTCACCCCTTGTATGACGAGCACCCTTTTAGGCACCAGGAATACTGAAAGCAAAGAGTCCTTGCTCCGAAGGGCTCCCCTGCCTGGTGTTGGACTTAGTGGCCCTGAGCAAACGTAACGTGAAGGCAGTGTGACGGACAGGCAGTCCCTGTGGTCATGCCCCAGGCCTGTAGCCGTGGGGGAAGGCAAGGAGGTGCTGCTCATGCTGCCTGGGGGAGGTAGGGGTTGATGGGGGTAACCAGGGATGGCTTCACGGAGGAGGGGGTACCTGAGTGAGATCTCGAAGGATGAACAGGACTTCAGGGAGGGGGAAGACCCCAGGTAAACCATGAGGGCTACACTGTGAGCTCCCTGCGTCGGCACCCGGAGCCCACCTAGCCCAGAGGTGGTGGCTCCACAAATGCTGGCTGAGCCCTGGCAGAGGGACCGAGTGACATGGCGAGCTGGGCTGGGTCGCGAAGGCCAAGCTCAGGATGGTGGGCTTTGCCCTGAGGGAGGCTAAGAGCAGGTGGAGGGTCTGGAGCAGGGGAATGGCCTGCCCAATGCAAGGTCAGGGGTGTGGGGGGCTCAGAGCGGGGGCCTGGAGCCATCAGGGTGCGGGGGGAGTGTCTCTGTAGTGTCGCTGGGCGGGAAGGGGGAAAAGGGGCTTCATGAAGGGGCTTGACTAGGCCTCTGTGAACTGGGCTAGCGCTAGCACCCTCCCCACGGGGATGCTGTCGGTGAAAATGCAAACGCTGACGGAGGGAAGCACTGGCCACCATTCCTGCAGCGCTTGCCCTGTGCCGGGCGCTGCTCCGGGCAGTTCACATGCGTTAACTCAGTTAAACTTCACGACTCTAGTACGGTGACCTTATCGTTCCCGTCTCACAGACGGGAAAACTGAGACCAAGACGTGAAGGGACTTGCTCGAGGTCATGGCAAAGCCGGCAACGGGGCCCGTGCAGCCTGGATGAGTATGCGGAGTGTTCCGCGCTCTGCCCGACGCACAGTAGGTGTTCGAGAAATGTCTGAGAAAGAAGGAGGTCGGGGATGCCTCCTCTGGGACACTGAGGTGGGTGGGTCGGTCTCACCAGGTGGAAGCAGGTTTGGGGAAGATAAGTTCAATTTAGGGTGCGGTGGAGACTCAGAGGAGGCAGCTCAGGGCCTGCACCCTGGGGGGATGCCCAGCCTGGTCCTGGCGCCTCCCCAGCCACCCCGCGGCCTGGCCTCCATGAGGAGGACGTTCTGGGAGAGGGGCTCACCTTCTCTCCCGCCTGGATCGTCAAGGACACACCCCGCACGGCCAGCGGGAGCTCCGGTCGGTGTCGCAGCCCAAAGTCTCGGAACTCGATCTGGCCCCCACGAGGCCAGGGGGACCGGGCTGCACAGGTGGGCAGGGTCCAGGGCGCCTGGGGCAGGAGGGGACACTGGGTCAGAGGAGTCTTCCTCCCAGGCTTCTCACAGAAAGGGCTGCCTCGTTAAGCCTCCGTTTCCTCTTCTGTAAAATGGGTCTATTCACTGCTACTTTATAGGGGGCTGTGGGGCGTGGAACACAGCAAAGCGAAAAACAGTCTCTGGATCGTAAAAATCCTGAAGGTGCTGGCTACTCTTCACCTTTTGTAAGGACACTTATTCGCTAGTCGTCAACCCAGCAGGGGTGGGCCCGCTCCTCTGTCTTTGTGGGTCCGTGCAGCAGGGAGCCCAACGCTGCCATTGGTACCCCTGTGACCTTGAACAGTCACTTAGCCCCTGTGAGCCATGGCGGCCCCATCCGTGAAATGGGGCTAAAAAGAGCAGTGGACATGTCCTGAGCGCTTACGGAGGCCAGACACCGTCCGAGGTCCTCTGTTGAGACCTCATTTGACTGTCCCCGGTCACCGAGCACTGTCAGCGGCCACGGCGCTCTTGTGTTATGGTCACGTCGCCGTTCCGTGGCTGTGGGGCCCTGCTGTCTCTCACGTCTCTGTCACTCAGAAGAACGACCCGCCTCGCCCCGGTGAGGAAGCGAAGGAGCCAGGATTTGACTTGGCTCCAGACCCCGTGCTCTTGACCGTGGCCCTGGCTGGGCCTCTGGTCTACAGTGATGGGGGCTCCAAAGCCCGTGGCAGACGTCAACCTGGGTCCACTGCCCTCGGCTGTGAGTCCCAGGGATGGGGACATGCCCTCCGCCCCGTCTCCCACCCATCATCACCTCCTTGGGCGTCCGGGCATAGTCCTTCATCCGCTCCACGGACACGATGCTGCTCTCCAGGTCTGTCCAGCTGCGAACCGCCCACTGCAGCGTCTGGGTCACCTGGTGCGGGAGACGACACCTCAGGTCAGTTTCAGCAAGGCCACCCCGCAGGCTTGCACCTGCCCCGCGGAGGCGGGCCCCAGGGCAGACAAGGGGACCCGACTAGGACCTCCTCTCCCTTCAGGGGGGTCAGAGTAGGCAGCGCAGGAAGGAGCCTCAGAGATCACCTCATCCAGCCCATCTTGATACAGGTGGGACACGGGACCAGAGAGGGTGCATGGCCCGCCTAAGACGCCCAGCAGGACCCAGGCCCGCTGACTTCCATCCCCAGAGGCTCCCTCCTCTGCTTCCCCATCACCCTTAAAACCGTGCCACACTCCTCCCCAGGGCCCACATTCCCGCCTGCTCAGGCCTCCCTCCTCCCCGCAAACACACCAGGCACACCCCGCCCCCCACTCTCCACCCCAAGGCCTTTCCTCCACCAGGAATGCTCCCCCTTCCCTTCCCTCCCACCCTCCCATCCAGCTCCTAAGCCCCCTCCTCAGGGAGGCCTTCCAGGATCCATGCCATGGAGTACCACCCCCCCAGCACCCCCAACCTCTTGCCTCGCTTCATCCTTAGGCTTCGTTGCCTCAACTGTAAAATGGGGGATAAGAACAGGACCCCCCGATGGGGCTGGGAGCAGGACTGAATGAGCCGATGTCTATAGAGCTCTTAGGACGATGCCTCATGCGTGATGAAGGCTGCTATGGATATACTTTCTTTTTCCCCCTTTCGTAGATCTCACGATCTGGCCTTAGATGTTGCTCTGAATAGTTCACAAAAGTTCCCAGTGCAGGGGACAGACAGACACTCGATACACTCTGTCTCCGTTAGGGAAGTGAGCGATTAAGGCCCCACTTCTCGGATGAGCGATGAGCATCCTGAGGCCCCGAGGGAGGACTTGCTCGAGGTCCGGCAAGGTCACCTCGGCTGAGCTCCTGAAGAGCCGGACGCTCCTCACTGGTTGGGAGTGTGGACTCGGGGCCTTGAAGGTCCTGCGGGCAGGGCTGTGTCTGCCTCTGTTCTGCCCGCGCCTTGGGGCCCAGGCTGAGGCACTGGGGGTACCTGGAGGGCGGTGGAGACGGAGAAGCCCACGAGGCCGGCGCTGAGATGGGCCTTGCGCAGCACAGCGCACACGGCGGCTGAGAACACCAGCCCGTTCCCCAGGAGCTCCAGGTTAGCAGCGAGCCACCTGCAGGGGACAGGGAAGAGAAAGGTCATGGGGGCATCCTCGCTGCTGCAGGCCCTGCTCCTCTGGGCGCAAGGATGGGTCATGGTGCCAGCATGAGTGCCCACCGGGTCCCGGCCACGGTCTCTTCCTCACCCCAGGCCGCACCCAGGCTCAGTGGGTGGGGGAACTGGATGCCGTCCTGTCCCGCCTGTGCCCCACTCAGGCCCTGGCACACAGTAGGTGCTCTGCCATGCTGCTGACGTCCGATGGCTGGGATGTGCCAAGCCATGCCCCTTTGTGTGCCCCCTGCCTGAACCCAAACCCCATCTTCACGTGGCCAACATCCTGTCTTCAGGCTCAAGTCGGCTCCAACGCCTCCTCGAGGAGCCTTCTCAGATTGCTCCTCCCTTTCTTTCCCAGGTCACTTCATGAAAGTGATGGGTCTTCATGATTCAGCTATTTAATCAGCCCTTGACTCTCGGTCCCCATCCGTAGACGTGAGCTCTGCGGGGACAGTGACTTGGACTCGCTCGTGGCTCTGTCCCCAGTACCTAGCGTAGGACCCAGCCCAGAGGAGGTGCTCAACAGTGTATAGGAAGTGGATGAATAAAGCTCACCCCGTTTGACTGAATCCCTACCCTACCATTCATTCACTCATCCATTCATTCATTCAGCAGGTAAGGATTGAGCGCCTACTGTATGCCATACAAACTGGAGGTGCTAGAGACACAGCTGTGAGCCCTGGGCGTTACCACATATGGCAGCTCGTCCTAACCACCCCACAAAAGGGGTGTCGTCGCCCCATTTGACAGAGGAGGGCACTGAGGCTCAAGAGGGTTAGGTACTTGCTTGAGTCCAGACACGTAACACTAGGATTTGAAGCCGCATCTGCCTGACCGGTATCAAAGAGCACGCACCCCTTCCAGTGAATCAAATAACGACTGAACAAACACCCACCCAGGGCCTCCCACATCCTACAGAGCTGACCTGGGGGAGGCCCTTCACCTCTTTGAACCCCAGTTCAACCACCTGCGGAATGAAATAACGTTGACTCATCACAGTTGAGAGGTTTAAATGAAATATGTCATGTATAGCTTGGAAATCACTGCGCCTCGCACATAGTAGGTGCTTTCTAAATTTTCATAAGGGGCCAGCTCCCTAGGCAAGGACTCAGGGAAAGGGCAGGGCAGGCCCCTCAGAGGCATGTGGACTTGAGACATTGCCCACAACCAGTGAGCCTCATTGGCCCAGCTGGCCAGAGACCTGGGCAGAAAGAAGAAAGGAATTCACATTTATTAGTACCTACTGTGTGCTCAATCCTCTTCATACTCGGGCACCTCAAACCCTGACTCCACCCCGTAGTCACTGTGCGGCTCTGGGCAAGTTCCTAATTCTCTCTGTGCCTAAGATTCACTTTCTATAGAACAGTCTCTGCCTTGCGGGGTTGTTAATAGGATTCAAGACATCAATCCAGGCAGAGTACTGGGCACATAGTAAGCATCTGACAGGTATTGGCTACGAATCCCCACAGTCATTCCATGAGCACAGCCCCAGTCTGGCGAATGTCGCTCAGAGAGGACTCGTAACTTGCCCACGATCACCCAGCTAGTGGGCCGAAGAGCCGGGATTTGAACCCGTGTCTGTCTCTGCTCAAAGCTCGTGTTCTTGTTTTCACTGAAAGGAGGCTGGGGATGCTACGGGGCTGCTCTGTCACGAGGCGATTTGGCTGACATCTGTACCTCCCGCCCACCTGCTGCTGCTGGAGACCCCTCAAGCTTGGATCCATCTGCTCCCACTGCGAGCCAAGCGCACCCACGGGACCCAGTCTCAGCTCTATCCCCTTCTCTGCCGACCTCCCTACCTGTCGGCCACCAGCCGTGGGAAACTGACTCTCTGGCTTTCGTCCACGTGGGTGTCGTTCTGAGCCACAAAGGAGCCCTGGGCCCGGAAGGCCCTGACCACCGCTCCGCCCCGAAACGCCTCGGCCAGGTGGGCGCACACGGAGGCGTGCCGGGCCGACTCCAGGCGTCTGAGTTGGCACGAGGTGGCCACGTACAGGCTCTGAAAGGGCACAGGGGGAGAGAAGGAAGAAGTCACAGACACAGAGAGGCGTAGTTTGAGAAATACGGGGAGGCCCAATTATAGGGTCCCAGACGGGGCTCTGTCACCAGCTTGCTGTGTGACCTTCGGCCCCTTGCTGCTCCTCTCTGGGCTCCAATTTCCTCGCAGAATCAGAGTTTTGTGGATTTTTTTTAAAAAAATCACCTGGGAAGGTTCAAACACCTCCAATGCCACACACAGAACTGCTGAACCGGGATCCCTAGGGGTGTCACCTTGGCCTTGGTGTTTTTAAAGCACCTTCCAGCTGATTCTCCAGCCACGACTAAGAAACCACTAATCTAAACCCTGTCCCAGCTCTAAGGCCAACTGCTTCCTGCGAAGCCAGTCACCGGGGGAGCAAAACCGTGAAGGGCAAGGATGGCTCTTGGTCAGGTCGAATTCATTTACTTAACGTGAGGGTCACGTGCCATAGTGCTGGGAACAGAGTGATGCACAGATCGTACGTGTTGGGGGTTGCAAGTCGTGTGCAGTCGGCAGCCAGGGAGGAACGGGCGTTTGCCGAGTGCCCAGGCTGTGGGCCAGGCTCTCCAGTCATTGCGAGGCAGGCATTCGTGGCGTTCAGTTCACGGGTGACGACCCCTGAGGCTCAGGGGGATTAAGCACCTGGTGGTCCAAGCCTCTATAGCAAGTAAGAGGCCGAGCTGGATCTGGACCCACCTCTGCCTGACTCCCAAGCTCTCGGAGAAGGCATCCCTCCCCCACGTCAAGAGGATGTAGGGAACACCAGGGGTCGTTGCGGGGAGCAGTGGTGGCCATAGAGTTTGTCTGAATGCCATGGTTTTTACCACTCTACTCCCGATTTCCTAGGGGCAGCTGTCAATCAGGGGGCCTGGGTGTTGAGGGGGTCATAGGACGTAGCCTCACCGGTCAGAGCAAACGATGGCTTTGGATACAGTGATTAGCTCAGGGGAGAACCTGCCTCCTCCCCAAAGGGCCAACCAGAATCCTCCCTGGGACTGACAGACACATGCGAAGCTGGAGAAAAGGTTTCTTGGTGTTGGGGCCGCTAAAGTCGGTGGGTATAGGGTTGCCAGGGGCCATCAGACCTGTCCCCGGGAAAGAGCACGCGTGCAAAATTGCACACAGTGAGACTGTGCAGTGCCTTCTGGGTTTCTGGATGCCTGGGGAGGAGGAAGCTGACGTCAAGCGACGACGGGACCAAACGGGAGAAGTTAAGGACGTCAGTGTGAACATTTGGGAGACACAGGTGAGCACGGGTGTCAGACTGCGGTGTTTCCACCTCTGGGAATTCTTCTCGGGGCGGTTCCCAGATGCCCTGCTGGGCAGAGCCTCCTCCACTGACTCCTGCCCAGAGACAGGGGGTGGCCGAGGTGACCCCGGCCGGCCCCAGGAGCCTCCCCAACCTCTCTCTCCCTACCTGAAACGCAGCGTAGAGGAGCAGCAGTGGCAGGATGACCACGACAGCCAGCGGGGTGGCCACCGTCACCACCAGGCTGACCTCCAGCAGTCCAAAGGCATAAATCAGCAGGGACCGGAGTTTGTCCGGGATGTCCACATCCACCGTGTCTGTCTCCTTGGAGAAGTGGTTCAGCAGGGCCCCGACAGGCGTCCGCTCAAAGAAGCCAATGGGACATCGCACCACGTCCCACAGGAGCCTCCGGAAAAGCAGGCTGGAGGCCCAGGTCCCTCCCAGGAGCACCGTGGCCATGGCGGCCAGCAGCCCGATGGCTGGGGAGAGAAAGGGTGTCAGGCAGGAGGCTGGGGCCCCACCCACCACCATCTTACAACCTGGCCACCCCGATCACCCCTCGAGAACCACCCTCGGTGTGTGGAACAGTGTCCCCCGACCCCAGTTCACGTCCTCCAGGAACGTGATCCTATTTGGAAAGATCTTATAGGATCTTCGCAGATGTGGTGGGTGAAGATCTTGAGATAAACCCATCCTGGATTTAGGGGGCGTTCTCAAGCCAGTGACTAGTGTCCTTATGGGAAGAGGAGAAGACACGCAGAAACGCGGAGAGAAGGGTGACGTGAAGACGGAGGCAGAGACCAGAGTGGCCCGCTGCAAGCCAAGGGCAGCCGGCCACCGGCGGAGGCTAGGACAGGCATGGGACGGTGTCTCCTTCAGCCTCCAAAGGGAACCGCCTCGCTTTTGGACTTCTGGCTTCAGAACTAAAAAAGACTATGTCTCTGTTGTTCTAAGCTCCCCCAGATTGTGATCATTTGGTTTTTGGCAGCCTTAGGACACTGATGCCCCCTCTTCCCCCTGATGCCAGTCTCTGTGGTTAGAGTGGGACTAATGTCACCCCCTGCCTCTGGGGTGGGGTGAACTTCACCCTTGGACCACTGCAGGTGGTTCCGGGATGAACACAGGTCCCTAGTCAGGCCAATGAGCATGAGGCCTGGGACTCTGCTAGGACATTTTGCTTGTTCTTTTTGTTTTTGTTTTTGTTTTTTTTGAGGTGGCTGAGCTGAACCTATGGGATGCCACCTTAGCACGAGAAGGAGACGCCGGCCCAGACAGGAAGCTCTCACAGGGGAAGGGCACAAAGCCATTTCCACAGCCTCGTTTAGAGCCCTGGATCCAGCCGTACCTGAAGCTAGTTAGTTATCTAGGGACTCCGGTCCCATAAGTCCCATAAATTCTCCAGTTCTTAAACTAGTCTGAGATACACGGTGATATGGCTAGTGTCTTGTAGCCACGTAGTTAGTAGTTTTGTTCGTTGCACATGGAGCAGGTTCAGAATGAGAAAAGCCATCGGGGATAAAGAGGAGCATCACCTAACGGGAAAATGGGTCCATTCTCTCCAAGAAGACATAACCATCCTAAGGGGTTTGTGCCTAACAGCAGGGCATGGAAATGCATGAGGTGTGGGGGAGGGCCGCTGACTGTCCCCAGCAGTCAGGCCTTGGAGCTGCCCGCTGCCCTGGGGGACAGGTGGAGTCCGGCTGGACTACCATGTCTGTGCACCCTTGAGGGCCCAGATGCCTCAAGTATCAGCATTTGCCAATGAGTCTGGGGGAGACATGGAGGATCCCACAAAAGGAGGGACGTGCCCTGTCCCCCACTCCTCCCGGCTCCGTCTTAATGGTCTGGGCTTGCACCCAGGACGTTTCAGGGAGAACAGGGTAAGCCAGGGATGGGTGGGCTGGGGAGCCCCGAGCACCTGGGGTGGGGCCGAGAGGGTACAGGGGAAGGAGGGCCAGTGAGGCTTACCTTGCAGGCACCCCAGGAGCCCGAAGACCCAGCCTCGCAGGGAGGCCTGTGTCTGCCGCCCGTCCACGGTGGGGTCGTCCGCCCACAGGCTCAGCCAGTAGCCACGGCAGAAGGAGGCCACTTGCTGGCAGAAGAAGAGGAAAAGGGCGTAGAGGCAGAGCGGGGCACCCACAGCCCGGATGTAGGTCAGGTACATGGCGGCCTTCACCTGCGGCGGAAGGGGAGGTGGGAGGAAAGAGGAAAGGCCAGGGGAGGCTCCCGAAACATGCCAACGGGGTAGATGGAACCACCATGCACCTCACTGGTCCTCTCAGCCACCTGGACACCCTCTCTCCACCTGGCATCAGGACCCCCTGCCCCTATAGGACCCCCAGAAGCCCAGTGGGAGCCTTCAAGGTGACAGGCTGTGGCCCTTTCTGGCTTCGAAGTGATTTATTGAACACCTACTATGGGACAGGCATGTCTATCCTCATCTGAGAGATGAGGAAACTGAGGCACAGAGGTTAAGCGACCTGGTGAGGTCCACCTCCTACCTCCTACGAATCAAGTTCTCCACGCAGCCAGGGTGAACTTCGGAAAAGATCAGCCCGACCCCATCTCGCCGTTGCTGACCTGCCCGGGGGTTTCCCTTGCTTTCGGAAGGAACTGCAAACCCCTTGTACACCTGCCTGACCTTAGCCCCTCGCCATCAGCCGCCGGTCTCATGGAATCCCTTTCTTTCCTCTGGCGCCCTAAGCTCCTCCCCACCTCAGAGCCTTTATACCTGCTGTCCCGTCGGCCCAGAGTGCTCCTCTCCAGCTCTTTCCATGGCTGGTTCCTCTGCATCCCTCAGCGCTCAGCTCCGCTGTCACTCCTCAGAGCGTCCTATCCAAGCAGGCCCCTGACTGGTCCCCATCTCACTGCCCTGCTCTGTTTTCTAATAGCATTGATCATATCTACTCTTACCCTGGCTTGTCAGCCCACTTGTGTGTCTCCTGCCACTAGCATGCGATGTCCCCCAGGGCAGAGACTCTGCCTGGCACTCAGTAGGGGCTCTGAAAATATTGCCTGGGTGGCGGAGTGGGTGGATGGTTGGGTGGGGTGATGGGTGGTTGGGGAAATGGGTAAATGAATGGATGAATAAATGAGTGGGTCTGTGGGTTGGGTGGAGAGATGAGAAGGTGGGTGGGTGGATGTGTGGGTGGATGGACGGATGGACAGATAGATGCATGGACGGATGGACGGATGGATGGATGCATGGGTGAGTGGATGGGTGGATGGATGAATAGGTAGATGAGTGGGTGGCTGGGTGAGATGGATAGATGAGCGAGTAGATGGGTAGGTGAGTGGGTGGCTGAGTAGGACAAACGGGGTGAGGGGGGGTGAATGGGTAGCTGGATGAGTGGAGAAACCAGCAGAGCAGAAACTGTACAGGTTTCACACTAGGACAGATCTAGGTTTGGGTCCCGGTTGGTCACTTGCTAGCCACGAGAGCACAGACAAGCCTCTCGACTCTTTAACACCTGCTTCTTCATTTCTCAGATGGAGCCGTCGCCATGTAATTTTAGGGTGTTTAAAGCATCGAGAGATGTAAAGTGTTTAGAATCATCCCTGGCGCATAGTAGGTGTTCAGTGCAGGTGAGCCTGCCCCCTGTGCTGCCTCTGGGGAGCAGTCTGGAGCCCCCGGGGCCGCAGCGGCAGTGGACGGGGAGGGGAGGGAGCGGCTGGGGGGTACCCTGCCATACTGCACGCCGGCCTCCCTGGTGGGCCGTCCTGCCCCCTCCGGGTCATCTCGGAGAAGCCCTGTCTGGGCCTCTGCAGTGGCCCCATCCTTCTCGGGGACGGCCTTCGTGCACCTGTCATTTAGAGGAAATGAGGACAAATCAGTGTCTCTCTCCACGTGGAGTGTGTGCCCGACCTTCACGGCCACGGGCAGCCGCCGAGCTCTGGTGCACAATCTCCGCTCCACTCATTCATTCATTCGTTCATTCAGGTACCACACTGAGCACCTACTAGGTGTCGTGTCACATCCTCCCTCTGTGGGGCCCAGCTAAACGACATCCATCACCCCAGCGTCAAGCAAGCCCGTCCTTCCCATGCCATTCCCCCGAGTGAACCCGTCTGCCCAACTTTAGGACGTGGTGTTCGGAGTTTTCGTTTTGGCTGAAGCTTTGCTACGATTGGTTTTTTTTTCCCTCCTGTTCACCCTCAGATCTGTCGGTCCAAGTCGGCAGAATGTCAGTGTGGACGATGCAGGTGGCGAAGACCTCCTGCACGTTCCTTTCACGTGCGGATGTGTGAGCCGACCTGACCTTACGTGCGAATCGTCATCCGCTAACTGAAACCACGGGCAGCTGACTAACCTCTCCGTGCCTCAGTTTCCTCAGCTGGAAAATGGGGGTAATATGTCTATCAACTATATATGCATGCATATGTCATCTATCTGTCTATCTGTCTATTGATCTGTCCGTCTATCTATCTATCTATCTATCTATCTATCTATCTATCTATCTATCTATCTGTCTATCATCACCATAATCTATTTGTCCGTCCGTCCATCCATCCATCCATCCATCCATCCATCCATCCATCCATCCATCCACATCCATCCATCCATCCATCCATCCATCCATCCATCATCTACCTACGTACATACCTACTATCTACCTATCATCTATTATCCTTCTACCATCCATAAACCGATCTACCATCTATCCATCTATCATTTATCAATCTATCATCTACCTATCTGTGTCACCTATACATTCATCCATCTACACCTGTCTTTATCTATTTATCCATCTATGCTCTGACAATGAATCGAACACCTACCAGTCCATCTACCTACCAGGTACATGTCTATACCTGAGAGGAAACCGGTCATTCTGTGAACTAGACATTTGGGGACTTGGTCATTTTGGCCATTTGATTGTCAAACAAGTTGTTGGTGGATTAACCCGCTGAGCACCAGGTGGGCGCTCAGCAGGTGTTCAATGCGGAATAGCGTCGGCCGCCCCCTACCTGCCTGAGCTGCAGGAGGTGACACGGCCTCAGTCTGCGCCCTCCCTGTGCTCAGGACCCCCGTGAACTCACCGCTCTGGTCCACCCATGGGCCTTCCGCCTCCCGAGGAGCCTCTGGGGTCCTCAGTGCTGGTCGTGGGTTCTGTTTCTGCAAGGTAAGGGGAGTCTTGTCACATGACAGGGATCTGGACCTGGGGGGCTTGCGGCTGACTTTGACACCCACTGGCTGTCTGGCCTGCACTTGTCCGAGCATCCATTTCCTCTGACCTGGCTCCCGAAACCCCCCGCCATGCCCCCCGGGCTCCTCCAGGACCATTATCCATTCAATCAATCACTCGTTCCTCCATTCATTCACTCAGCAAATACAACGGGGCACCTGCTGTGAGCGTGGGGTTGGAGAAGATCAGTAAACACATACAAAGTCACACGGCGCCGGCACCCCAACGCCCTCGCCCAGGCTTTTCCCTGTGGCTGGAATGCTGTTTCCCAACTAACCCTCCCCCGGCCTCAGGTGTCACCTCCCCCAGGAAGGACCCTGCCCCCAGAGCATCTCCCTAGGCTGGGCGGCTTCCATCTTCAAGCTCCAGGAGGGTGATGCCGTGCACCCACTGAGGCAGACCCGTGCTCGGCCGATGCATTCATCGGAGGAGGCAGAGCCTGGGGCTGGGGGTGCCTGGTTGCGAGCCCTGGCTCCATCATGAAGGGGCACCCCACGGCCTAGGGATGGGGGCAAGCTGCTGGGGTTCTAATCCCAGCACTGGCACGTATAAGCCGTGTCACCTCAGGCCACGTCATTATTCGGGGCCTCAGTGTCCTCGTCTGTGACATGGAAGTGACAGAGTGCCGACCTCACAGGGCCCGGGTGGTGGGTATAAGGGAGTCAACGTGGGAGGGGGGCACAGGCTGTTCTTTCTCACTCGCTCTGGGTGAGCTAGGGTCGGGGACTTGGCTTCGGCATGGCATCACTTTCCCAGCGTGCACCATGCTCTCTGGATCATCAGACGCCCTAGCTAGCGCGGCCTTGGCCTTCGGGCCTCTGGCCACCGAGTGACCTTGCTCAGTCTCTGGAGCACTTATGAGCTGAGACTCGGGAGTGGAACCGACCCGAGTTCCAATCTCATGGCTTCGGGCAAATTATTTAACTCTCTTTGCCCCCAATTGGCTTGTCTGTGAAATGGCAGCAACAATTTTAGGTGCTTCCGAAGGGTCGTGGGCCTGTAGGCTGGGTGTGGCTGGGGCCATCCACTCATGCCAGTGGCACCCTTGGCAGGAGCCAGGCACCGAAAAGCAGCAAAGCCCAGCCTGTACCTCTTTCTCCTCTTTCTCCCGGCTGTCTGGCTCGTTCCAGAAGGCTCACCAGGGCCCCCTTCCGGCAAAGGAGCTCCTGGTAGGAACCCATCTCTGCAATGGCCCCGTCTTCCAGCACCACAATCCGATCGGCCTGGGGCAGGATGTGGAGCGTGTGAGTCACGAGGATCCGCGTCTGGACAGGGAGGGGGCAGAAGTGACCCTCGTGTGCCTGGCTGCCTTCCAGAGCTGGGGGGTGTGGACAGGACGTGCCTGGGGCTCGCAGTGCCAGGGGGACTGACTGTCCCTTCACGTGCCCTCACCCTCGTCCTTGAAAGCTGGGGACGTAGAGGGGCCCCTTCGGCCTGTGCCTTGAAACAAGAAGATGCGGAGTTCGCCTGAACCCGGCCTGTGACCTGAGTGAGGCAGAGCAGTGGCTCCTTAACCGCAGAACCACAAGCAGGAATGACGGCTATGGCCGGCCACTGAGGGGCGGGGATGTTTGTTATGTGGCGCTGACACGGCAAAAGCTGACCCTTGCAAAGAGGAAAACTGGGCTCGAGGGTGGTGGTGGGACAGGCTTGGGTTAGGACCTCCTCTGCCTTTGCCCTGCGCCCTCCGGTTCCTGCCCCAGACTTACTACTCCCCGGAGCAGCCCTCCGGGCCCGATGACCTGGCTGAAGATGTGCTGGCCAACGTGGGCGTCCAGGGCCGCCAGAGGGTCGTCCAGCAGGTACACGGCAGCCTTCCTGTACACGGCCCGGGCCAGGCTCAGCCGCTGCTTCTGGCCCCCAGAGAGGTTCATGCCCTGTGGCCGCAAGACAGTGGCGGGGCCCTGAGTCTACACTGCTGGGCGAAGCTGGTGTGGCAGGCGGGGTGAGGCGCAGCTGGCTGTGCCCGTCCCCCAGGGCCAGAGTGAGGGCAGGCCTCTCCACCAAGCGGACGTTTGAGTCGAGGCCTGATGGGAGTGGGGATGGGCCTCATGTGGACCCTTGGGAAAGCACTTTGCAAGCAGAGGGAATGGCAGGTGCTTCGGGTGTTCGAGGGACCACAGAGAACCATGTGGCCGGAACAGAGTGAGATGGGAGATGGGGTCAGAGCGATAACTGGGGCCAGGGCATGGGGGGGCCTTGTCAGTGACAGGCAGGACTCGGCCGTGACTCGGAGGGAGTGGGGACCCTTTCCTGGAGGATTCCCAGCAGAGAAAGGACGTGCTCTGACCCACGTCAGGACAGACTCCCGTTAGCTGCCACGCTGGGATCAGCTGTCGCTGGGATCAGCCTGTTGGGGTCGAGGACAGAAGCAAGGGGGGCCCCCAGGGGTGGCCGTAGCAGCACAGCCATGCGTTGATGGTGGAGGGAGGGGATGGGAACATTCCGGGTCTGCCTTGATGGTGGACCCACCGGGATTCGCAGATGGATTAGACGTGGGTGTAAGAAAAGGAGAGGAATCAGGGGTGATACCCGGGTTTGGGATCTGAGCCATGGAAGGCCAGGCGGAGCTTCTGTCGTCTGGGGTGTGACACTCGTCTGTTTTAGGGTGTGACACGCTGGACAGACCTAGGGGGCAGCGGGCACCCCCTACTCCTGAAACACTTTTCTCTCGGCCTCCACGACGCCACGTCCTCCCCCCAAATGCTCCTCCCATGCAGGGCTTCCTCCAGACCCGGTCAGGGGTCCTCTCGCCTTCTCTCCAGGAAACCTCACCCGTTTCCCTAACTGCTCTTTTCCACACTCAATTCCCTCATCCAGGGGTGGGCACCCTCTTTCTGTAGAGAGCCTGACAGGTCCCCTCACTCCCGGCTGCTGAGCCCATCACTGCCAACCCCTGCCACGTCCCTCTGCTTCGCCCTGGTCTCTATTTTCAATCACTTGCTCATTAATAACTGTTTATTGAGTGCCTGCTGTATGCTTGGCCCTTTTTCTCCCTGACTTCCCTGCCCCCTCGCTCTCTCCCCTTTGTCCCTCCCACCACACTGCCCACGGCGAGTGGCCCCGGCCACCATGCCTCCCTGTCCTGAGAAGGCCTCAGACCCTCACCTGCTCCCCGGTCTGGGTGTGGACTCCTGCCGGGAAGCTGGCTACGTCCGGCCGCAGGGCACAGGCCTCCAGCACCCTCTCCAGCCATGGCAAATCCAGCTCCTGCCTGAAGCAAACGTTCTCCACCACGGACGCGTTCTGGACCCAGGCCTCCTGGGGCACGTAAGCCACGGGACCCTAAAACACAGCTCGCTTTGGCGATGAGGAGGCTGATGGGGATTGAGGAGGAGTGGGTGGGGCTCGGGGGTGGCGGAGGTGGAGGGAGTGGATGCAGAAGGGCTGAGTTGGGAGGGAGTCGCGGGGAGGCTTCTAGGATGGGGGACAGGGGGTGCGGCCTCACCTTGATGCTCACGGACCCCTCCACCTTTGACAGCTCCCCGAGGAGAGCCGAGAGCAGGGAGGACTTCCCTGCCCCCACTGGCCCGACGACAGCCAGCAGACAGCCCTGCGGCACGGCGAGGTTTATCCTGGCAACACAGACGGGGGAGACGGGGGGACACATTCCTGGGTGGGGCCCTGCTTGAAACTGTGCAGATGTGGTGAACCCCAGACAGAGCCAGGAGGTCACTAAGAGGATCCGCAGGGTGGTCCTTCCTTCTCCCAACCCTTGTCTGGCTATGCAAGCAGCCATCCGCCCCACACACGTGCGTGGGAACACACACATGCACGCACACATGTGCACACATGCATGTGCACATGTGAACCACACCACATGCACATGTGCATGCACGCACGCACACGTGCACACGGACACGTGCACACACAATGTCTGCACATACAGATGCATGCACACGCACAAACATGTTCTCGCACATGCACACACACGTGCGCAAACACATGCACGCACACGGGGACACACGTGCATACAGAGTTTACTGTCTTGTCGCAGGAGGGTTTAACCCGCATCACCTCTCGCCCAGGTCATTGCAACAGGCTCCCCCCTGCTCCCCCTGCTCCTGCCCTTGGTGCCTGCCCCGGCCCGGGTATCACAGTCCGCCCTCCACCCAGGGCCCGAGCGACCTATCAGAACCTGAGTCTATCGTGACCCTCTCCTGCTGGAGTCGTCTGGGGGTTCCCACTTCACTCGGGTAAAAGGCTCCTGCTGCCTGGTCCTTTGGCCACACCGCCTGCCTGTTTCTCAGACACAGCTGGGGAGACGGTGCTCCCCAGGTGTCGTGTGGCAATGTCCAGATTTGGCTATCAAACCGGCGGGGGTCGCCGCTAGGATCTAGTGGGTAGATACTGGGGGTCCTGCTGCACACCTGTTGATACACAGGACAGGCCCCCACAGCAGTTACCCAGCCTCACACGTCAACAGTGCTGAGGCGGAGAAGCCCGGGCCTCGGCATATGCCCACCCCAGGCCCTTTGCATGTGCGGTTCCCACGGCCTAGAAAGCTCTTCTGGGCATTTGCAGGGCTCATTGTTTCACTTCATTGTGACCTCAGCTGAAATGTCAGGCTTCCTCTCCCTACGCATGTCTCTTCATCGGTACTACACTCTGTCCTCATACCCTGATTCCTCATTCATGCCCCCTCTATCAGCCTGTTAGCCTCAAGAGTGCCCGGCCCTGTGTGTCTTCTCCACTCATCCCCTGGCCCCTGGCGGCAAGAGCTCAGTAAACACTATGAAGTGAGCGAGTGACAACCCGCACAGATATGGCCCAGGGCACTGTAGTTCTGGGGTTGGCTGGGGTTTTCTGCTACAAAGACCCAGCCAAAGAGGGAGGGTCTGAGGTGACAATGACCCAGGCACTGACACAGTGGGCAGAGAAGTGGGCATGGCCGATGGGGCTTGGCTTCGAGGCTCTTCTTGTCCAGGCCTCCCTTGGGTCATGTCGGCCGGTCTCAGAGCAGAGGGGTGTCTCCTCCCTGACAGGGGGGCTCAGGGGCCCTGTCCCCATCTGTGGGGGCCCTTGCTCGTCCAGGACTCTCCTCCATGGCCAGTCCTGGGTGTCTGGCCCATGGACACGAGCCCTGGCTCACCCACCCTCCAGCCCCCGAAAGCAACAAGACCCTCGTGCATTTTCTCCCCGTCAACCGGAAGGGAGTGGGTTACCGCTGAAGCCCTTCTGTACCTGCGCAGGCAGGGTGGGCTCTCCGGGGACCAAGCGAAGGTGGCTTCTTGTACACGGATGCAGTCCTCCCTGGGGGCTGCAAGGCATCAAAGGCCCGTCACACGACATGCTCCCGGCTGGCCTTGTCCCGGAGGCAGCAAGAAATCTCTCTCCCTGGACCCACCGTCCTGTGCTCGCCTGTGACTCTGGAGTGGCCACACTCTCTCCCCGGGGGACGGTTACACACTCCAGGGGCCAGATCCCACCTGCCGGCTGTTTCTATAAAGTTTTATCGGGACGCAGGCACGCCCAGGCCCTTACGTGAAGGGGAGCAGTCGAGACACAGACCGACGGCCTGCAAACCCAAACTATGCACGCCAAGGTCCTTTCCCGAAACGTCCGTGGGCTGAACGTAGCGTGTCAGCCGAGCTGGGACGCTGGGGAGTGTCATTCATTTCAGTGGGACAGCAGGTGCGAGTAGGGACGCTGGTCTGTCCCCCCATGTCTCTGGGTCTCAGATCCATCATCCACCATCCATCATCTATCTATCTATCTATCCATCTATCATCTATCTATCTATTGATCTATCTATCATCTATCTATCTAGATATAGATATGGATAGATTTATAGATATATATAGATATTTTAACACAAAGTCCAGACACCCCCAAATCAGGATCTTTGAGGGGGAGAGTCCCGAGCACCTTACAGCTAACGATTGGATGAATGACGCCCGCTGACACCCACTGGACTGGATGGTCTCTGGGGGTGGCTGCAGGTGAACAGCAGGATGCCCACCTAAGTTTGAATTTCAGACAAACGAGTACGTTTTTGGGTGTTAAGACTATCCCACACATGGCATGGGATATACTTACACTCGCAAGAGTCTTCTCTGGGACCCTGAAATTCAGCTTGCACTGGGAGTGCTGTGAGTCTGGCTCCCTGCTCTGGGGGCTGGTCCCTTCCTAACGCTCTAGGGCGTGGGGACCCTGCTCCGCTTCCCCGTCTACAAAGTGGGGGGTGGGGTGGAGAGACATGAGCTTCCGAGGTGGGTACAAACACACGGGCTCTCGATGTGTGCATTAACCTCGCTGTCGGACGCCTTTGGGTCAGGGGCAGGCAGGTGACCAGGCGTGTCAAGCTCGTGGCTCGAAGAAGACCCAGGGGTCTCTGGGACAGGGTCCGCGGTGCTGTAAAGACTGTCATGCCCACTTCGCAGACAGGGACACTGAGGCTCGGAGGTTAATTCTGGCTGGGGGGACTCTGACACCAGAGGCTACGCTTCTAGCCGCCACGCTGGTGTTTTCTCGGTGAGCAGGCTGGCGATGCCTCAGACACAGGAAAGGGCAGGGTTCAACCCCGTGACGGGTCATCTTCCCCCTACTGCAGTTCTGTTAGCCCCACAGGTGTGGGGTTAGGGATGGATGGAACAGAGGGAGGCCCCGCTAACTCAAGCCTGGTGAGTCTCACCCTACAAGGGCGCTTGTAACTCTCCATGTTATTTTCCGGCTTGACAGACACGTTGCCGTGCCCATCCGCCTGGACCTTCGGCACGAGGGCCAGGACCTGGTCTGTCAGAGTGGTCACCGCTGTGCACAGAGTGACCGGTGGCACGCAGCCACCAGATGACCGGCAGGAAGCGGCCTTGCGGTGCCTGTTCCCCTGTCGCATAGCCCATGGTGTGCTCTGCAGGTGACATCCTGCTGCCAGCAGCCTCCCCCCCGCCCCGCGGGGACCCTGTCACCCCGCCAGGGGGCAGTGGGGTCTGGGGCAGCCCTGCCCGCCCCCTCAGCACTCACAGCATCTGGAGGGACTGGAGTCCACGGCCTCTGGGTCAACTTCTTCCAGGCAGAGGAAGGCGGCCAGCCGGTCGAAGGACACCCGGCCCTGGGGACACCAAAGGCCCAGGTCACGCGCGCCGGAAGGGCAGATAAAGAACCCAGGCTCCGGCTGGGGGTGCCTCAAGATGGAGAGGGAATTTCTTGTCTATCAAGCTCTGCTCACGCGCAAATCTTTTCGGGTGACACAGAAGGATGCGCATGAAGGCCACCTCTTTGCTCCTAATTAGCATAATTGGCACAACCCAGCCACCATTCTGCAGGGAACAGGATGGGGGCCTCTCTGTCATCCATCGGGCCATTATCGAGACTGATTCCAGACACTGTCCACCTGGGGTGCCCTCTCTGCTCCCACCCCCAAACCCACCTTCGGGAACGAACCGGGAGGCCCCTTAAATCGGGATGGCTCAGCTAGGCCGACGCCCGCTCCTTTTCGCCCCGTCCAAGGAGGCAGCACATGAGCAGGGAGAGTTAAAGGAAGGAAAACGAGATCCCATCGCCTTGTGTGCAGGGGGAAGCGGAATGAACTCGTGCGTGCGGAATTGCCGGGCTGGCTGTGTGTCTTGGGGACCTCGGCCGGCGACTTCCGCCGCAGCTTCGTTTCTCACTCCCTCTCTCCAGCCTCCCCCTCTCGGGCTGAGGGTAGGTGGATGGGGACCAGGCCCAGCCTGCTGCGCCCCTGCAAGGCCCCTCCCAGCGGCCTCCCTTCTCCCCCAGCCTCACCTGGACGATGGAGTGGATGGAAAAGGGCAAGAAAGCCTGGGCCTTGTTGAGGATGCTGAGGACCGTGAGGGTCACGAAGGCTTTCTCGGCGTCCACCGCATTCTCCTGGGCCACCAGAGTATGGACAGCGAACACAACCAGTGCCACCTGGGTGAGACGTGGGGGGTGACATGAGCTGCCAAGTGTGGCCAGGGAAGCCTGAGCCACCCCCAAGATCTCCCTTCAAATTCTGCTACTGACAAGGGCAGTGTGTGTGTGTGGACCTTCTCCCCTGCCCCGACTATCAGTATCAGAGACTGTGGGTTCCAGGCACTGGGGACACGGCAGTTCTCCATCTGGGCAGCGTTTTTGTGGTTCTAGGCGTGGGTGGGACTCGTGATTCGAGAAGCCCTTGGAAGGTGACCGTGGAACTGCAGCGTCAGCAGCAGTTGGGGGGTCCTAGGTGTCAGCGGCATCCCTGGTTCTAGATGTCCCTAGGGGCTGGTTCAGTTCTAGGTGTTGGCGATGTTTCGGTTCTCGGTGTCGTCTGGCGTGGGACAGTCCCTTGGTGTGATGGTCGCTCTACGTGACGGTGTTTGATGGTCACGTGGTGTGGTGGAGGCCCAGGGATCCTATCTGGGGGAGCCCTCACGGTTCTGCGTGATGGCAGTGGGAGCAGCAGGAACCTGGAGCTGAAGACCTTACGGGGGCCACTGCCGCGTTCAGGGGAGTGACCTGATGGATTAACCAACTCAGCAGGAAGCGGGGACCCCTGAGAGAGAGCAGGGCCCAGGAGGGGTGCGTTTTGATGGACGGGGGGGTCTGCAAAGAGAGGCTCCAAGATCCGGGGGCTCTGCCTACCTCATCCCACCCCCTGCACCCACACCCCCCCCAACCAAGTCCTGTAGGGAGACCAGGGTGACATCACCAGAAACGTGGACACTTGGAAGGACACCAGAGACACAGAGAAGAGGAGCCCGGAGGTCCTCAAGGCGCCCAGCTCCTGGCCGCGGATGCGCATCACTCTGTCCAGAAAGGCCCCCTCCCAGCCGTGACACTTGACGGTCCTCATGTTTCTGAGGATGCAGCTGGTGAGCCGCGCCCGAGCGTCCTTGTGTCTCATCTGCTCCTCCTGGGACCGGAGGGAAGAGAGAGGAGGGGACAGGAACAAGTCTAGAGTCCTTCCCCCCAACTGCCACGCCACCCCCCGACCCCGGCGGCAAATCCTGCTGCTGCTTCTATCTCCAAACCAGGCGTGAGCTGTCTGCCTCTCAGCATCTCTGTCCCACAGTCCTGGCCCGAGTCACTGTCACCTCGGCCTGGACCACTGCAGGAACCTCCTCCCTTCGTCCCCCAGCTTCTGCCTTCATCATTAGGGGAGGATGCGCCATAACACAGGGAAGCCCCCAAAGTGCAGGAAACAGGGGTAGGCCCTGACCAGCTGGGGATGGTGCAATCGGGAAGGCTTCCTGGAGGTGGGGGTGACACCTTGACTACCTCAGAAGTGATGTGGAGGCGCTGAGCACATGGAGAAGGGGTAGGTGGGGGTGAGCGGGGGAAGATGGAGAGGACAGCATGGCAGGGAGGACGTCCAGTGTGTCATAGGAGGGTGTGTGCAGGGGCTAAGACAGCGAGGCAGGGCCACGTGGGGACTTGAGGGTCAAGCAGAGGGTTTGGGGGCCACCATGCTTCGCCACAGAGGGACATCGTCGGAAGGGCAGCTGTGTGGACAGTGTCTAGGGGAGGCCAGACAGGAGGCTGGAGCAACAGGCTATGTGAGCCGCCCTCCCTCCCTTCCAGGTATTTATCGAGCACCTTCGATGCACCAAGGACTATTCCGAAAGCTGCTGAGCCTACATCAGGGAGCATCTCCTGCCACTGAGAAGCTTCCATTCTAACTAGAAAGAGACGATAAATGGAAGGGCCAGGTGTGTCCTATGGCAGGTTAGGTGGCAAGTGCTATGGGACCAAACAACACAAAGTTGCCGAGGAGGTGGCGGGGAAAGTGTGTTGAGCCGAAACCAGGTGGTTAGGGCGGGGGGCGAAGCAGATGGGACTTCTGGGTGAGGGTGCTCCAGGTGGAGGGAATGGCCAGTGCCAAGGCCCTGGGGCAGGAGCAGATTGGTTTGAGGATCACAGGGAGGGCGGGGGGGTCATGCAGCGAGCGAGGAGAGAGGGGTAGGAGGTGATGAGGCCACATCGCAGCAGGCAGGAGGCCACCGCAGGGTGCTGGCTCTGGCACCGAGGGAAATGGGAGGAATGAGGCCTGCTTGGTTTCCACGGGTCCCCTCTGGCTGGTGTGCGAAGTGGCCAGGGTGAGGGACGAGAGCAGAAGTGGGGACTCAGCGAGGGGTCCCTGCAGTGTCCAGGTGAGGGACAGTGGGACGTAGAGAGGCTGGGGTGAGCAGGGGCCACGGTGTGGGTGCACTCTGAAGATGAGGCCACCCAAATCAGCGGGCAGAGAGGCGTCAAAGAGAGAAAAAGAGAGGCATCCAAGCTGACCCGTGGTTTGAATGCTGGAGGGACAGAGCTGCCACCCACTGAGATGGGGGGACGTGGGGACACAGGTCTGAGTGACCGGAAGGACTGACACTACAGCAGGGCAAAGCCGGCCCGGCCCGGCCTCTCCCCTCCTTGTTCCCCTGACACGTCCCTCCTGCCAAATGCCAAACCTGATGGTGGTTCCTCTTCTTGGTGATGAAGAAGTTCAGAGGGAGGAGGCTGAGGAAGACGGCGATGGCGGTGAGGGCAGAGGGTCCAAGGAGCTGGAAGCAGAGGGAAGGACATCAGGAGGTACCCCTAAGAGCCCAGAGGCCGACCCCGAGGGACCCAGCCAGCGGTTGGGGGTGGGGGACTCAGATTAGTTTCCTAAGGCAGGAGAGTGTCAGGGGGTCTGATGAGGGCAGCCACCAGGTCCCAGGCACCAGGACTCATGGGGCAGACGCCTAGAAGGAGACGCCGGCTGAAGACGGAGACCTGACACCCCAGGGAGTGGAAATGACCCACTTCGCACGATGCGGGGTGTGTCTCAGAGACAGGCCGGGCATCTAGACAGGTGTGGGGGGGGAGGTGCCTAGCCAGAACAGTGTCGTCGGATCTCTGGAACCAGGATCTGGGTTCCAATCCCGACTCTGACGCTTACTCGTGTGGCCTAGGGCACGTGGCTCACCCTGTCTACACCGCAGTTTCCTCCTCTGTTATATGGAAACGGAGGTGTTCCCCACGGCCCAGAGCGAGTGCTCATGTCCTAGAGTCAGCGGTAACCCGAGTCTTCATTTCACCCCAGATTTAGCAAATAAATCCAGGAGCCACCCCCCCGCCTCAGCTAAACTAGGATTCCAGAGAAACAGCGGAAAAGTTTTTAGTATAAGTACGTCCCCTGGAATATTTGGGGCATACTTACACTAAAAAATTATTCATTTTACCTGAAATTCATGCTTAACTGGACCTCCTGTATTTTGTCCTCCCCCCATCCACCTTGGGAGCTTTGAGACAGTTACGTCCCCTTCTCAACTCCAGTTTCTTTATCTGGTAAATATCCAGAGGTGGGGGGGGTAGGAGAAATGATTTTTAAGTGACCGTGACTTTTTGAGATCCCCTTTGAGGTCGTTTAAGTCCACTCTCTCGGCAAAGGCCACCCATCTCGGGTCTGTGGGCCTCGGTTTCTCTTCTCAGCGAAAAACAGATTTTGAATCTTTTGACAGCCCCAGGAGCCGGTTCGTTTCATTGATGTGACAATGACACCGCCCAGCGGCAGAATGGAGAAGTGCCCGGAAGGCAGACAGACACCAGGTGTCACTCAGAGAGACGTCCGCAGGAGGTTGGGCTCTCTCCGGCCACAAGGCATCATTTTGCAAAAACGCCACAAATGCTTCTTAGAGCAACCCCCATGCCCAGCCCTTCTTCACCAGGATCTCGGGGGTGACCCTCTGGTGCGAGGGACCGTCGGCCCAGATGCCAGGAAAGGGAGGGGTGTGTCGCCTGCAGCTTCGCTTGGCTCGCGGGTCGGCCTGCGAACTGCCCTGCATCCTCCCACGTGTCCTTCCTCCCTCGGAAGCTGTGGCAGAGGAATGACACGATGACGATGACGCCACGCACGAGATGGCCTTCGGGAGTGTTTCACACTCCCTCCCCCTCATACGCCATCAATGTGCCCACCTGGGGGCCTGCGAACTGTGGCACGTGGGCCAGGTCCGGCCTCCTGCTTTGGTACAACCCATGAGCTGTTCCAAAAACCAAAAAAAATCCTCATGGCTTTTAAAGTCTAAAATGATCGAAGGAAACCGAGAGAAGTATATTTCGTGATGTGAGCATTCTGCGACATTCAGATCGAATCTGGGGCCACTTTTGCCCTGAAAGGGACAGGGTCGAATGGTTTTGAGAAGGGCCATGGGGCCCTCGATGTCTAAACTGTGCACGATCCGGTCTGTTACAGAAAAGTGTGGGAGCCTCGTGCTCACCCCTGGAGCAGAGCTGAGAGGAATTACACGTCCCCTACCAACGGTCTGACCCAATACCTCCGGGTGACAGCTGTGCGCCAGACACCGTTCCAGGTGGGTGTCTCATCTCATACCAAACAGCGAAGGGGGGGCGGTGTTGTTCATTATGATTCTTATCCTACAGGTGAGGAAATGGAGGCGCAGGCAGGCTAGTACTCGTGCAAGGTTTTTAAAACGAGCAAGGGGTAAAAGCGAGATTTGAACCCCGGCAGTCCCACTGCAAAGTCTGTGACAGAAAGAAAAGAAGAGAGAAAGAGAGAGAGAGAGAAAGGAAGAAAAAGGAAGGAAGGAAGAAGGAAAGAAAAGAGAAAGAAAACCCATAACTGCAAACTAGATAAAACGAAGTCAGAAAAAGTTCCGATTATTATTGTTATTATTATTATTACTATTATTATTACTATTATTATTTGGCTGCAATGCCACTTCACACTGTTTGAAAACTAGGTATTGTATTTTCCCCCTTTTTTGGGGATGGTGCTGGTGTCCTAGCATCACTGGTCACTTCCAATAGGTTTCATCTGTCTACTGTGACACCCAGTAGTGTCAATGTCATCATCATCATCATTTTACAGACGAGGAAACTGAGGCTCGGAGAAGGCGAACATCCTGCCCAAGGTCAAGTGCAGGCCGTCCTCATCTAGGATTTTGCCCATTACGTCAGTCCAGATAAAGACGGGACTAAGAGAAGAGGAGGAGGAGAGGGGGAGGGGGGAAGGAGTCAGCTCAGACGCCGGCGGGAGCCCCGCGCACCTGCCAGAGGTAAACAAAGCAGACGACGATCCAGATGAGCGGCAGCCACAGCCCATTGAGGTAGACGACGCTCTCGGTCACCCGCTGCACATCCACGGACACCAGGTTGACCACGTCCCCAACGGCACTGGTCTTTCTGGAGCCGCTGGACAGAGCCAGGACCTGGGTGGGGCAAGAGGAACAAGACGGGAAGGACAAGGCGAGGTGGGTGGGGGGAGGCAGGGAGGCCCACCCTGCAGGAGCCGTGCTGCACCTGCTGGCCAAGCCGGGTCTCTCCACCTGCTGAGCCTCCGTTCACTCAGCTGTAATGTGGGGCAATAAAGATCTAGGCCAACCTCCCAGGGCCTTCGTGAGAATCTAGGAAGTCGTCGAAAAATGGAAATACTCAGACATCCCTAAAGCCAGGATCTATAAGTGACTCACATCACACACAAGAACCTTGGACGACCGTGGTGGTCATTAGCTGTGCCCCAGGCTCTGTGTTCAATGAGCGATTTCCCCGTTTTCCCTGGTCCTGGCATACTTCCTTCAGTCTAAAATCCACGAATGAAACCCTCTCCGTTTTTGTATCATTAACAGAAAAATAATGCCCATTAAATTAAGATGCACAAGACACATCTTGATTTCAGAAGTGTTCACGTGGGACTAGGATCAAGGAAACGCAGCCTTTACTAACCCCATGTTACAGCCCAGGAAACCGAGGCACAGAGAAATGGACCAGCTCGCCCAAAGTCAGAGAGTTTGTACGTGGCCAGGCCAGGGCTGGAACCCAGGATGACGGAGGCACAACGCGGGCTTGACAGGGTGTTACCCTGACCCCGGGGGGCGTTTATGTGCCTCTCGGACCCTGACCTGGTCCTTTGGCAGCCCGAAACCTGCCCTAACCCTGGGGTCATAGCGGACCCCTTCCAGCCTACGAAGGCTAAGTTCTCCTTGCAATCCTCTCTCTGCTGAGGATGAGGAAAAGAATGAGGGGGTGAAGGCATCTGAGGGTAGACATTTTCCAAAAAAATCTTCAGCTCTTTTCTTGAGCTCCTGCCGACCCAGGCTGAGCGCTGGGAATACAGCCGCCAATGACCCAGGTGGTGGGTGGGGGGCGGGTCACCCTCCTGGGAGTGAAGACGGAGGGGGACAAAGGTAAAGACTCCCCAAGTTCGCTCTGTGGTGTTTCAAAAGACAGGTTGTACTATTATTCGGGTACGGCGAGGCCCACAGATGGGGCGGTGGTCGTCATGGACAAGACAGCTTTTCGACTCGTGGGCCTCAAGCGGGGGCCACTGCATGCGGTGGGGGGCCACTCGGGGAAGCACCAGCGCTGGGCAGAGGGAGGGGGCGGGAGCCCGTACTATGGTTTTCATAGAAAGGAGAGTCGGGCAGGTGTGCGGGTTCTGACTGGTGTGTTTTGGCCATTCCAGCAGGCTCTGGGGCAAAGTCCCTAGCAGAGAGGTGATTAAGGCAGGGGACAGTGGCCCAGAGCAGGAGAACCCCATAAAGGAGGGGATGGGGGGTGGGCTCTGGTTTGCGTCTGAAAGGTATGCTCTCAGGTGAGTCGTTTGCCATCTCTAGACACTGGCTAGCCGGGGAGGAACAGTCCCTCCAGGGTCCGTAAAGCCCCCAGATGTCAAAGCAGAAAATAAGGAGCAGCCCAGAGAGCAGAGGGGGGTCTGACCTCATCAGGAGATGAAGGCTTCCCCAGTGGGGCAGGGTGGAGGGTGAGTGGGGGGCAGGAGGGGGAGCGGTGCCCTCGGGCCACCTCCCTGTCAGCCTCAGCTCACGGGACTGCATGGGCCACTCATACGTAGCTCCAGCATGCTCAGGGGACATGGGCCTGAAACGCGGTAGGCCGGGCAGCATCGGGAGCCACCACACGCTCCCCTCGCCCCCCAGGTGTGAGAAAGGGAGACTCACATGGGACAGAGTGACCCTGGCTTGGATGCTCCAGACCCCACAGGAGCCAACGTCTTTTCTAGCATTAGTTTCATTAGGTTCCACTTCCAGGGTCCCTAAAGGGACGAGAGTGACTGCACAGAGAGAAGCCCAGAGCTGTGGCTTGCCACCAGCCATTCATAGCTCTCCAGCAGGACTTCCAGCCCAGATGCAATTTACCAATGGGTCCGGGGACATTTGTAGTGTTGCTGGGCAACATTCCTGACAGTCCACCTCCGTCTGGTTTCCACACAGCCCGAAGGTGAGCCCTTTATCCTCACGGGGGGATGAGCGGCAGTTATTTACAGGAAATGTTGTGGAAAGGGTGTCCAGGCAGCGGGGACAGCAAGTGCAAAGGCCCCGAGGTGGGAGGGTGCTTGGCGTGTTTGTGGCTAGAGCAGGGAGAGCAAGAGAGGAAGAGGCATGTGACGTGATGAGGCTGGAGAGGTCCCGGGGTCAGATCACGCAGGGTCTTATGGAAATAACCAAGGAGGTAGGAGTGTGGAGCAAGCAGCTGGGATTGAAGTAACAAATGAGCATGTTTTCAGACACGACGATACTAACAGTCCAGTGATGTAACTAACCCTCCCTGGCCGGACCACGTGCATGTACACCGGGGCGGGATGGAGAGAAGGGGAAGGTCAAGGCTCACCTTTCTGTACACGAGGCCAGTGATGGCTGTTCGCAGCCTCATCTGCAGCACCTTGAGCCTGTACATGTGCTGCTGCTCGAACAGTGTTTGCAGGCAGGCGGCGAGGAACATCAGCACCGCGAGGAGGTAGCCCTTCCAGCCCGGGGTCTTGGGGTCGCCAATAAACTCCAGAAAAAGGCTTGTGGGAGAGGGAACGAGAAGGCGCAGCCGGTAAGAGAAAGCGCCCGTGGGCGCCGCCTCTGCCCAGGCCCACCCAGGTCTGGAGGAACAGACGGTGTGGCAGATTGCTCGTTTTCAATGTGCCTTGCAGCTCCTCCGAGCAAGAGGTGGCGTTTTCATTCCCACCTGTTACGGGCTGAATTGTGTCCCTGTGAAATTCGTATATGAAAGTCCCAAACCCCGGAACTTCAGAATGCACTTGCGTTTGGAGACGGGGTGCATGTGTTAAAACGAGCCCATTAGGGTGAACCCAAGATGACTGGTGTCCTAGTAAGAAGAGGAAATTGGGACAGACAAGGAAGGAGCCACTGGACGAACCCTGTGAGGACACAGCGCGACCATTTGGGACCCGCCAGTCCCCAGCCAACCCCACAGACACACGAGTGAAGCCCAGACACACGAGGGAACTCAGCCTGGAAAAGGAGGGCCACCCAGCTGAGCGCAGCCCGAATCGCTGACCCACATTATCCTAATAAGTGGTTTTAAGCCCCTCATTTCGGGGCTGTTTGTTACGCAGCGAGAGCTAACTGATACAGTCAGAGTCAGATTAGAGTTCACTTTTTCCCTCCCGGAGGTCGGTCACTTTCTCATTTGTTTTTGTCCTTCCTCAGTATCCTTTCTCCATCCCCCAGTGCCCTGAGCACCAGAGGTGCAGGCAGAGGCAGGGGAGCTGAACTCCCCCACCCCCAGCTCCAGAAAGACACCCATAAGGGACCACCAACCCTAGCAAGGCACCCACCTGAGGAGCTTGGGGACAGTGAACCTGAAGGCGTCACTGATGACGAGGCTGAGGGTCCCCAGGAGGAAGGTGGAGCAGAACACCTGCCAGATGGCCCTGAGCAGCGGCCCTCTCATGCTCCCTTTGTGCTGCAGGAATATCTCAGTCTCGGAGGCCTCCCCGTCACCGAGTCCTTTCCTTTTACACGCTGTTGCCTCGGCGTGCCTAAGGGGACAGGAGACATAGGCTCTGGGCCCCTGCAATAGCCTGTACCTCGTCTGATGGGGCAGCCACTGCCCGGGGCTGTGACCTAGCACTGCCCGTGTGCTTTAAGAGAGGTCAGAATTCCAGCTCTTTATGTGACGTCTCCAGCGTTTCAAACATTTGCAAGTTTTTATAAAGAAAACAAAACAAAACAAAACAAGAAACCCCAAAGAACAAGAGCAACGTCGCACCATGTGGGCCGAGGATACCCTGGGAACCTGATTTGGCCGGCAGGTGGCCGGCCCGTCTGCGACCTCTCAGGATGACATCCTCTTCCCTTCCCCCCAAATTGCAAAGTATTTCAGAAACAAAACCAAAGTTCTCTCTGTGTGTCATCAGCCCGCTCCCTGAATGACTGAGCTGGGCCTTCGTAGACCCACGCCTCCCTCCTTTCTCTCTGTCCACCGTTTGTGGGTTCTTAAACCGTCCTGGAGGATGTTTCCATCCGCTGATTCCAGTATCGGGTGACTTTCTTGCCCAGGCCGGCGGGGCAGGCCAGAACTGGGAACGTGTGGGTGAGAAATGACCCCTGTGAACGAAGTCTGCTACTCAGAAGTAATTTAAGAGTGGCCTGTGGTGAGAGAGAGCTGCTGTTTTAATTGGCTATTACTCACAAACCCCCTTTCTTTGTGCAGCCAGCCCCCCACCCATGGGAGAGGCCTCTGAGAGGCACACGACTTGAGCCAGCCAATCAGAGGCCTTCCTTGGGACTTTTCTAGATGGATGCTAGGAGAGAGAGGCCCTCTTATCCTGTGGGAATTGCTGAATTGGCATGTTGTGGGACGGGCTTTATGAGTACATCAATGGACAGGTACCAGGTGAGCTGAGAGGTGGAGGGAAAGATGTCGGACACCACGCAAGTCCCTGAATCCAACCAGGCCTAAGGGGAGACCCGCCTTCTCAGCCACGGGAGCCCATGGTCTGTATTTCACTTTCCGTCTGTCTCTTGCTTCTTCTAATGTGTAGGATTCAACGATCACCAGCCACCACCACAAAACCCTAGAGTCTGCAGGGGAACCTTGTAACCCTCTCTACAGAGCTGAGTTACTTTGGACCGTTCCCCTGAAACACCAAGGTCCAACGAGGTCAAGCCACTTCTCCAAGGTCATCGACTACTTCACGGCGGGGCTGCACTTAACCCCAGGATTCATTCATGCTAACAGCTCGTTTCTCTAGAACGAGGGCCCCTAAACTCATGCCTCATAGAAGTTTCTAGAGATGCCAGCGAGGGCAGGAGTGAGGCAGAGTGGACCGGACTAGAAAGAGCTTGAAATCCTCCGGGTAACGGATAGTACTTGAGCTTTTACCATTTTCGAGGCATTTGCTATGTCCTTTTCTAAATTCATTTTTTTTTTCCATCTCCCACAAGCTATGGGCCAGGGACTCATGACATCCCCGTTGAACGGATAAGAAAACCGAGGGCCAGGAGACTAATCACTCAGGTGACATCATGAGTGAGTAACGGGCAGCATGCGTGGCCCACCTCCCAGCTCTCCACCCCGAGTCTTAAAATATTATTCCTTCTGTGTCCTGCCTGCCATCCCACCATTCGAGCTCCCTTCTGGGGACCTGGAGGAGGCCCCACTTTGTTGACACTCTCGGGGAACCCATAAAGCAAGCCCTGTGGGAGGAAATACACCTTGAGCCTGACCAGTTGCTGCTTCGTGAGATCAGGAAAGGGACTGTGCAGGCGGAGCCCAGAGTAGGGCTGGGGTCGTATTTGGGGCCAAGCAATGAGGTTTGCTGACTGAGCACTAAGCAACAAGCACCAAGCACCGCGCTGACCTCCCGGCTTCCACACACTCACCGCTGGGCCGCACTGCGGTTCCTCACCCACTGCCCTTCCAGCTGGGAGACGAGTTCTTCTGAGGAGTTTTCTCTCCCAAGGGACCAGAGGTCTTTGGATCCCAGCGGTCTCCTGTAGCCCCTCCAGACCAGCCTGTAAAAGAGGGAAACCCAGGCAAGCTCCCACTGCCTTCTGCCCCTGCAGAGTCCTGGCCTGGTGGCTGCGTGACCCTGGGCAAGTCTCTTCTTCACCTGTCCTCCCCTCTGCCCGCCCATCGGTAAAACGAGAGCCATCAACCTAACCACACCCGACATTTGTGGGGCACTCCTCTGTCTACGAAGATCACCCCGTTTAATTCTCACGTGAGCCCAGATGGTAGGTTACTCCAGACCCATTTTACATCTGAGGGAGCAAAGAGGGGCTCGGAGAGATGAAACGACTTCACCAAGGGACAATCCATGTGGCAGGGGAAATAAACCTTCCAAGGAGTCAGGAGTCCAGAGGTGGAAACTGTCACCGGGGAGGAGACCTGAATTCCTCTCGTCATGTTAAATGTCCCCATGCTCCTCCTTGTTCCAGCCTCGGGCCTCAGGACCTTTGCACAATCATGTCCGTCTACTCAAAACTCCTTTCCTCTACTCCTTACCCGGTCACTTCTGATTTTTTTTCATCTCTGGGCTTAGATGAGATTTTCTTAGAAGTCTGCTAAATGATCTCACTTCTCCCCGGCCCAGCCTTACAATGACCCCCCATTATGAAATCGTGTAATTTCCTGAGCTTTTTTCTTTATGATGCTCATTGCAATTACAATCATTTGCCTTTTTAGTCTGATGAATTATTTAGTGTCTTTCCCCTCCATTGGATGATCACCTCTGTCAGATAAAGACAGTACTTGCTTTTATCCTCACCCCCTGGCACAAGATCTGTCACATGAAACCATTTATAAACTCCGTGACTTTGGGCATGTCACTTCCTAACAAAGGTTGCAATTTTCTCTGATTAAAATGAGAGTGTGTCCCAACACCTGGGGCTGGCACATGAGATGACTATATGTAGTTGGCACATTGTCAGAGGAGGTCATCGAGAGGAAGTGATGGCCCCTGGCCATTGGAGGCTCCTCACCCCTCTTGTGTCCTTGGAGTGTGCACTCTGCCCCCTCTTCCTGCACCAGAGCAGAGTAAGGTGCTGTTGAGACCATGTGGGTGGTACACGTGTCTGAACCCAGTTAAGGCCTCTGTGTAAACTGGTAGGACTCTGGCTGGTGGATGCGGAGATCTTCCCAAGACAAGTCTTATGGGGTAAGTTCCTTTGCTTGTCAAACTGTCACCTACCAGTCTGGAGGGGCCTGCCTCTTCCGACCTCTGGGTACAGGGCCCGTTTGCAAGCCAACACGCATGCACGAGAAGTGAATCCCTACAGACTCCCATAAGGGGAGTGTTATTTTCTTTTCAGGTCTCAGACCTTCCTAATGACACCAAGAAGGTTTTTTTTCTGTTTGGTGCTGATCTTGAGCCACTTTCTGAGCCTTTCCAAGGTCCCTTTCCTGACACAGAGCAAACTCAGGCACGCAATGGTCTGATCTAGAAAGTATTCGCATGGCATAGTTTTCATAGAAATTATGTTTGCAGTTCTGTGTAGTAAGCGATTCTATAGATTTTCCCAATTTGGCAGTGACAGAATGTTTCCTTTAAAAAAAAAAGCCTATTAAAGTTGAAAAAGTAAGCTGATTTAAAGAAAAAAAATCAAGTACATAGCGTATAAATGGTACCCTAATAAGGCAAAGCTTGAGGAATGGTCCATGATGTCTATGTTTGGGAAATAAAGGGTGAGTCTGTTTCCTTCTAGCACTTCTATGCTCTCTCCATGAATTCCACGCCGCCCAAGCATCCTGGTCTTCATCTACCAACCACTTTATATAACACTTGTCATGGGCCCGATTCTGCTCTAAGTGCTTTACAGAACTTATCTCATTGAATCCTCGCAATCCCAGGAGGTAGGTGCTGTTATTACCCTCATTTTACAGGCGCAGAGACTGAGGCACAGAGAGGTTAAGTCACTTGCTCAAGGTCACCCAGCCAGGTAGTGGTAGGCTCGGATTTAAATCCAGGTGCCACCGAGAGCTGACTGCAGTGTGGTCAGGAGAGGGCCCGGGAGATGGGCACCTTCTCAGCACCTGCTGTGCTGATTCTGGAGCAGCAGCTGTCTTCTCCATCAGCCTCTGGAGGACAAAGACTCGGTGTTTACCTCCTCATCCCCAGTGCTGAGCACACAGTAGGTGCTTCTTAAACACCGGTGGACTGAATAAAGCTGAGTAAGAGATAGGATTTTATTATAAATGTGAAGTACTGAGCACTTCATGTTTAATGAAGAAAGGGTCGTTTCCATTCTCAGAGGGGAAAACTGAGACTCCAGAGGTTTGCATTATGGCCAGCTAAGAGACAGAGCCGGGATTCAAACTCAGATCTCACTCCAGTGAGTGAGTGGGAGTGGGATGTGGGTGACGGACACACTGAATCTGAGAGGGAAACACTGAGGCTGGAATGGGGAAAGCCAGTGCTGTTGGGAGGGAATTCATGTAAGAAGAGCCGTAGTGATGAATCGGGGCAGCAAATGCAGGTATGGGGGAGACCACACGAACCCCTTCCCAGCTACTTTACTTACCCAGAAACCCACCAGAACATGGCCTTGGAGGGGAAGGAGGCCCCAGCCTCTGGACATGGATTCTGTAAAGAGAAAAGACGGGGCAGAGGGAGGACTCAGTCTCACACGGCATGGCCAGTGGTGACAAGGGGAGCCAAGGAAGACAGGATGAACTGACCATAGCTTAGAACCAACAGTGTACCCCGAGGCACCCTGCCTCCTTGTCAGAGGTGGACGCCGATGGCCTTGGCGCTTCCTGGCAGACAAAGCAAAAAGGGATTAGACCCCAGGACTGACAGCATCTACAAGTTAAGAACTAACAGTTTTCTGGAAGAAAAACTACTATGAATACTGAGACCAGGGAGGTCTCAAGACAAGGACAATGCATGAGAACAATATCCTCAATAGTATCCCTCAGTGAACGTGGTGAGGGTATGGAGAGGGATCAGGGCTGAGATTTTGCCAGTTGCTCCAGAAAAATCACACAGATCGATACTCTCATCCAGAGGATGTGAGAGTGCCCATTTCACCACATCTTTATCATCACAGCTTGTTATTGATTTTTAATTTTTTTCCTGCCTTTATCATAGGAAAAAAAAAAAAAGCCCTGTTACAGTTTAACTTGATTATTCAAGTAGTTACGCCTCTTTTTAGAGGATCTCAGATCACCTGTCTGTTCCTCTTTCCTGATTTCGTGGACTAGTTCAATGTTACCGGTTACAAACTCCCGTGGTCCATGATTTTTCCTGCAGAGCACTTGCCCCAGTTGTAATTTTCCACACATTTGCATAATGATGTGATTAATATTTAGTGCCCGTGCTGGGCTGTTAGATGCATGATGACAGGAGCTATACATCTGCTTGTTCACCATGGATTCTTAGCAGAGGCAAAGAGCAGGGGTTGGCAAACTGTGGCCCTGGAGGCCAAAGTCAGCCCAAAACCTATCTCTGCAAATGAAGTTATATGTGAACAAATCCATGATTCTTATTGACATATTGTCTGGGGCTGGTTTGGGGCCATAGCAGCAGAATCGAGTAGCCCCAGAGAACATGCAGCCCACAGAGCTGAAAACATTTTCTCTCTTGCTCTAGACAGAAAAAGTGGGCCAACCCGTGGCATAGCGTAGCCGTGCAGTGCACATTTTGCCAAATGCTGGAATGAATAAAAAATGAAAGGCCTGTGGTCTAGCTCGGCTTCCTTCGGTAGCATGGGGAGGCTGAGGCCAGAAGTGGAACAAGGACAAGGGAGGCTCTGGGTTGGAGACATGGTGACTTACAGACTGCTGGGGGTCTTCAGGGAAGAAGGAGGGTTGGTCAGCCAAGCATGACAGCACGAACTGTGCCACCACCAGAGACAGGCACAAGTAGGTCGACAGGTGGCGGAAGGGGTCGCTCTGAAAGCCCTGTGGGAGAGAAAGCAGAAGCGCCACTGAGTGTAGGCAGGCAGGTTGATAAGTCATCTGTAGGAACCCACTCTTTTGTGAATCAGTGGAGGAGGGCCTGGGGTGTTTTCTCATTAGTTATAAACTTACTTTGTCAGATTCTGTCCTTGTTTCTCTCTCTTGTCCTTTTAGGAAAAGGGCGAGGTGACCAATTGGCTCCAGAAATGCTGATCTGAAGCCTGTTGCAGTCAGTTTTCTGATCAGGACTCTCGAGTGAGTGTGTCATCCACGCAAGCAGATTTCAACCCCTGGTCTAGGTTGTATTTTTTTTCTTAACGGATAAAATGACCCATCATGTGTCCTAATACCGAATTGCTGCTTTCCAGGTAGGCAACAGAAATAGGGGTGAGTGTGCAAAATGGGTGTGCACAACGGATGCATGGGAGCACGGGTAAGAGTGAGAATCGGTGAGAATGAGGATGAGTAAGTGCAGGTGTGTGTTGGGAGAGGTCATTGAGAGGATGTGACTGCAGGGTCACCCATGACGAACTGCCCCAGGGCCATTTGAGGCTCCTCACCCCTCCCCTGTCCTGGGAATGTGCATTCGTCCCACAGTGGGAGCTGTTCCAATGAGGTGGCCTTGGGAAAACAGGGTGTTATGAGCCCATCTGGATGGTTCCGTGACCGAACCCCGCTAAGGCTTCTGTGTGAACTGTTAAGATCCTGGTGGGCAGGTGTGGAGTTTCTGTCTCTCTGTGCCTGAGACCAGCCTCAAAGGTGAGTTCCCCTGCTTAAAACTGCCACCTCGCATTCTGGAGTGACCTGCTTTTTCGGTCTCTCTTTGCCCTCCGGGTGCAGGGCCAGTTTGGAATTTTACCTGGGAACTCCCAGTGTGCCTGTGCCCAGGGGCGTGGGAGGGCTGCGTGAATGTGTGTGCAGTGAGAGGGAGTGTGAGATGTTTGTGCCCCACCGAGTGACACCTCAATGGCAGGTGTGTGCATGTGTGAGATGTTTCGGGGTCTGTGGGTGACGCCTACACGGGGGCATACAAGTGTGTGTCTGGTGGGTAAGTAAAACGTGTGGCTTGAGTGTGCAAGATGATGGGCGTTTGTGTCGATAAAAACGTGTGGCACGATGACTGCTTTTATGAGATGAAGTGCATTTGTGAGTCAGTCGCAACTGCGTCATGTCGTGTCTGTGTAGAGAGAGTCGTGTGTGGAAAGGGGAGGAGGAAGAATGGGATCCAGGGCTCGGAGCTACCATATTGTTTTCCCCCAGTGGCCCAGGCCCCCACTTACCCCTTGCGAGGCCTGCTGGGCAGCACTGGTAGCTGGCAAGAGAGAGCAGAGAAGCCAGTACCCAAACAGCACCCCAGATGCCTGGACCCCCTTCTTCCTCTCAGTGTGGATCAGGAACACTGCAAAGCTCTGGAGGACAGAGTCAGGATGCACCCCCTTAAGGTGGGGGAACGAAGGAGGAGGGCCCAGCGCTGCCCCACACCCTCCACCAAGCCTGGGGACTTGTTACCATTGCGGTGAGCCACACGGTGGGGTGAATGAGGAATTCTGGGGCCTGGGGTGTCCCCTGCTGGATCCTCCAAAGAGTGACCGCCACGTTGGAGGTGCACAGGATTATGAAGGCAAACCCGAGCACCTGGGGAGACAGGCTTGGATGAGGCTGGTGGGGTGAAAAGAAAGGCACTTACCAAGATGCGTCTAATTAGACGGTGGCTCTGGATAGGGCACTGTCACGGACTCATGTCATCATTTCACGTGTAAGATGCATGAGTAAAAGCAGTGACGGGTGCTGCAGGCCCTAGAAGATGCCTTGGTATGAACAAGAAAAAGCAAGAAAGTGTGTATGAGAGAGAGGATGCCGACACCAGAAAGAAGGTCAAGACCTGGCACACCGGGAATTCTCGGTCAGCCAAAGCGGGGGCCACGCTACCACCCGCAGCCTGCACTGTGGCCCGCTGCCTGTTTCTGTGTCGCCTGTGAGATAAGAATGGTCTTGACATTTTCCAACCATTGAACAAAACTCAAAAAGAAAAAAAAAATAAGGATAGTATATCATGCCACGTGGAAATGATATGAAATTCCGATTTCGGGGACCATAAATATTTTTTTAATGGAGACACAGGCATGCCTATTTGTGGTCTGTGGCCGCCAAGGCAGGACTGAGTAGTTGGGGCAGAGACCACGTGGTCCTCAGAGCCGCAAACATGCACTATCTGGCCCTTGAAGGAAGAGTGTGTCACCCCCTGGGGAGACATGGTCAGCCACAGGACAAAAATTAACAAGCGAATGAATGAACCTAGAAGGGCATTCCTGTAGAAGCTCGGAGAAGGGGATGGTCGAGTGGAGAAGCTCCTGCTTAGGACACGAGTGTTTTTCTAACTCTCTGAAATAAATACCCAACCACTTTAAGAACCGTTCCTTAGTCCTGAGAGGGAGACATAAACATCAATGCACGACTGTTAAAAACGGAAAAGGTTTATCCTACTGCCATCCTATAAAGCGTCCTCGTGTATCCCGGGAGGACACACTGCGTGCTTTGCAGAAAGCCAGGTTATGGTGGCTGTAAACCTCTCAGGAGTGTGCGAGGGTTTGGATAGGGGCGTTTGAGGATTTTCTTTATTACCAGATCTGCTTGGGTGACCCTTGCTCCACGGTGTTTACCTATGTAGTCTCTGGAGTGTCGCTCTGTTTGATTAACAGGCTCCCTCCTTGTCCCCACCCTCTGTGCTCCCTGATGGGAAGAGTGTCCCTTTTGGGGGTCTTTGCCAAGTTCCAGCCTGCCCCCCCCACCCCTCCCCACACCCATTGTCTGGTTCCAGGCTCCCAGGGGCAATGGCTACCATTTTGGCCTTGAAGAGTGGGGACATCCGGAGGTAGCCCTTGCCGTGACGATGGATGTAGAAGAGGTAGATGGGGCCAAGGACCCAGAGGTACATGGGGGGCGCCCAGATCCCTGCTGTTTTCAGGGAGCATAGTCTCAGCAGGTGGTCAGCGACCGGCTCAGGCTCCGTCTGGTTCCAGACCTGAGGGGACACCAGGGTGACGCTTATGATGGTGCAGTTGTATACAGGGGTCGCAAACTCACCTGCTTAGGGGGCCAAGCATCTTTTTGGACCCTCACATTTACACAAAAACGTGCCAAGCACCCTTATAGTTCTCAATTCCTTTAACCCTAACAAAAAACCCTAAGAGGTAGGTGCAGTTATCCCACTGGTTTTGCAGATGAGGACGCCGAGGCCCAGAGAGGTTGAGTAACTTGGCTGAGATCACCCAGCTAGAAAGCGGTGGTGTGGGGATTCGAGTATGACGCTCAGAGAGCGTGGCCTCTTCAGTTCTCTCCCTACTGCATTTCCACCCCCATCACCTCCCCACTGGCTATCTTACTCCTCTGGGCTTCACCAGTCACCAGCTCTGGGAAACTGCCTCCTCCCTGTGCCTCAGTTTCCTTCCCTGCCAAGGAGGGAATCGTAAGAGGCTCTACCTCTAACGGGTCAATCCCAGTAAAGCACACAGCAGCACAGAGTAAGCTCTCAGTCAACACCAGTGGTTATTTTTGCCTCACCTCCCTGGCCCCTGAGATCCTGGGAGTTTGCGACCCCCACTGCCACCCCATGAATGCCCTTTGAGCCCTTTGCTGAGAGCCGGCATGAGCGAGGTAGGGGTCCTGAAGCTTAATGCAAATGGGGGTCAAAGTCTCCCTCCCTGGAAGGTCTGGATCCCCTTTAACCCCGTTGGGCTGTCTTGGGCACAGGCTTGGATAAAGGGGTTGCCCTCCCCTGCCGTTCATCTGGCCCCGAATCTGGGGGTCTCTCCCCTCCCCAGTGTCACCACCTGGGAGATCCAACATGCTAGGGGCAGGAGGGTGGGGCAGGTGCAAACACTCACCCTCGGTCCCACGCAGGGCTCACTAGGCACGGCCATTGGGTGCTGTCTGTGTCTCTGTCTGTCAGTCAGTCAGACAGTCGGTCAGTGGGTCGGTCAGTCCCAGATAGCCTCCTTGCTCATGCCCCTGGCCAGAGGGGAATAGGCGGGGCCTGGCAGGCCTGGCCCGGATTGGAGCTCTGGACTGCAAGGCCCCGGGCAAGGTCCAGCTGCGGCACTGGGGGTGGGGCAAGAAGAGGTGAAATGAGGCAAGCGGGGAGTTCAAGAAAGTGCAGTAGCATCTCTGTACGACCCTCCTGGCCCGGCAGCAAGTGTCATCCCAAACTTTTTGAACACTGTGAACCAGCAATTCTAGGAACTTCTCCCGTGGAAGACCCCGACACGTGTGCACATGCTGTGTCCAGCACCTTGGCAGGTGGGGACGTGTTGGATAAGGGGCAGTCTCCTCATCCGTGGCAGTGGACATTGTCTGCCTCTAAGGTCCTGGGAAGATTTTAAGATGACTAATAAAGACTTTGACACAGTGCCCCAGCCCATGGTAAATGCTCAGTAAGTTAGCTATTATTAGCTATTAAAAAATACTATTATTTTATTCACAGGTTACTGAGCAGTGGTTCAAAGTACCAATGCAGAAATATATTAATTTGGAAAAATGATTGTTTAATGCTAAGTGAAGAAAGAGATCATAATACAAAATAGGCGATATTTTTTGCAAAAAAGGAAAAAAAGTACATGCTTAAATTGGAGAAGGTGGGGAAGTCAAGCCATTTACCTTCTTCTCCTAGGTATCAAGCAAGGTGTGTCCCAGCCATGAATTCTTTTTAAAAATGATTTATATATCCATATGAAACATATATATCTAGATAAAAAGATGGAAATGTATTAAAGCGGTGATTACGGGAATCCTAATTTTCTTTCTTTTCCTTTCCTTTTCTTTCCTTCTGCAATGAGCATGTATTCCTTTCAAGATAAGAATGAAAGACTCAGCTTTTTCAGACAGATGAGCACAGGGTGCAGAATTGAAACCCTCTGCACTCTCCCCACTGCCTTATTCTTTCTCAGGGTCTTGGTCTCGTCTTTCCTCCCCCCTCCTGCAGGGCCTCAAGAGCATGAGTCCACTTGGCCTTATTAGTCCCCTTGCTTGTTTCCACCCCAGTCATCCTCCTGCCTCGGTTTTCAGAAAAAAGGCAGAGAATCCAAGGACTTATCTTGAAGTTGAATGTGGCTGGCCTGATGTTTACATTTTAACTCCATGTTTATTCAAAGTGTTTTTGGTGGAAGCTGATGGAAATTATGGGGAAGCTTGAGTCCCTTCTCCTTATACCACTATCCCTTCAATTGGCTTCGCCACAGTCCTAGTGCATTCTTTCTTTATACATTCGAAGATGAATTTGAGGGGAATGGTGAAAATTTGAGGGGAAATGGTTGGGAAGAAGAATATAGAGGAAATTAGTTGGGGTGAGCCCGGAACAGAGCTAGGACACCCCAAAGCCTACTTCTGGCTCCACGAACGGCAAGCCCAGAGAGTCTTAGGCAAGCCCCTTACCATTTTTGGGCCTCGATTTCTCATTCTGTAGGATGAGAAGATTCCGGAGACCAGCATTTTCTAATTATTGGCTTTCAATCCCTGGGATTTGCTAAGACAAACCAGAATTCATGTTCGGGAGGGTAAATGGCAAATATTTCAATTGCAGTCATAAATAACAAATACAATCAACACAGCAATCATTTAAACATCTCTTTATAACTGAATGTTTGAGAGTCTCAGTGTCATTCAAGTGAGAATCCAGACTGAGGAACTGAAATTAGATGCACTCATTATGGAGATCCTAGATGGATGTGTCATTCTGCTGTATCCACTGTGAGGGTTTTGACCTTTGTAAAGTTTAAGATCATTGGGTTTGTAGCTCTACACTGCTTAAATCTTAGCCGCATAGCAAATTCCAGTTGAAAATTTTCTCTTACCTTGTCATTTAGAAATAAATTGTCAAACTATCAGAATAAGGCACTTGAGTTTTTTTAAAGGAGTGAAATGGAAGAATTCCAAATATTGGGTCAGAAAAAGCACTTTTTTTGTCTATTTCGATGTGGTGGCTTGAGGTTAAATTCAGTCTATGTTATAGTATATGTTCAATCTTGGGACAAAATACAATACACCAACATTTGAACTTATTTTCTCATAAACGATGCGTCATCCCCCAGAGCTAATTCAAAGTAGATTAAACTCTGTACATCTCTTGCTTCTGGGAGAAACCTTTAAAATTTGTTGCTATATGATTCTTAACAGAGCAGGAGTGAAAATAAAATCTAAATCTCTTTTAAAATGTTATGCTGAACTTAAACGACCTACGTTTTGCTGTAAAAAACTTATCGGTCATTTATCACGGAAAAATGCACTGCGCCAACTTATTACGAATGCCTAATGGGGGTTTTGAGGTTCCGCATCCCCTGTGGCATATTGGTCAAAACTGTTGGGGCAAGTTACTGCATACTTCGCGCAGCAACAGCCCGTCGTCCCTTCCAGGGTCAGGGAGGGAGGCTGAATTGCGGAGTCGAATCCCGCTTGGAAGTGTCTGACTGAGCGCACGCGCGCACGCACACACCTGGCAACTGCACCTGTAGAAGGTGCGCGGAGACTTCCAGGACCTTAGAGGACACCGGAGGTCTCATTTTGGTTGCTGCGCATGCGCCGGAGTTGTACCTGCGGACCGGGGGCGTGGCCTAGGAGGGGCGGGGCCTGGGACGTGAGCGAGCGCATGCGCAGCGCTGGGGGCGGGGCCCGGGCCGATAGCATGTGTATGCGCGGCGCTGGTAGGCGGGGCCTGGGTTGTCAGCAAGCGCATGCGCAGCACCGGGGGCGGGGCCTGGGTTGTTAGAGGGCGCCTGCGCGGCGCGGTGGGCGGGGCCTGGGTTGTTAGAGGGCGCCTGCGCGGCGCCGGGGGGCGGGGCCTGCCCGTCCGCGCGCTGCCCAGGAGGAAGCGGCCGGCGGCGCGCGGCGTGAGGGGCGGGACGCGGCGGCAGGGTCGGGCCATGCGGGCTCGGCGGGGCGCCGGGCGGCGGGCGCCCGTGGTGATGTCCACTCCGTTCGTGCCGCCGCCGCTGCTGCTGCTGCTGCTGCTGCTGGGCGGCGCGGGCCCGGCGCGCGCCTCCGAGGACATCGTGGTGGGCTGCGGGGGCTTCGTCAAGTCGGACGTGGAGATCAACTACTCGCTCATCGAGGTGAGCGCCGGCCCGGCCCGTCCCCGGGCCCGCCTGCTGCGCCGTCCCGGCCCGCGGGGCCTGCGCCGGCCGCTTCCCGGTGGGCGCCGGGTCGGGGTCGGGGTCAGGGTCGGCGTCGGGGTCGGCGTCGGGGGCCTCCCCAGAGGACGTGCGCAGGGGCGCGCGGGGCCTTCATGGTGGCGGTGGCGGTGCGTACCCCTGACCAGGTCCCTCCCAGTCAGGGGTCTCCGCTCCCCGAGACCTCGGAGGCTTTGCAACCCCAGCTCCAGCTCCCCGGAATCCGGAGCCCGTGCCATCCAGGACCAGGAGCGGCCCCAGAACCCAGGCCCCGGATTCCACCCGGTCCCGGGGCCGTGGGGACCCAGATCCCAGATCCCCCAGACGCCGTATCCCAGGAGGCCTCCAAACCCCAGAACCCCTGCAACTCAGGCTTCCTGAAACTCACATGCCAGATCCTGGAGGCCACAAGTCTCACCCCCCCATCTGCACAACTCAGACACCCTTCCCCGTTCCTCCCCAATTTCTAATCCACGAAACTCCCCCCACCTTCCCTGGATGCTTTAAACAAGCATCGGTTCCCAGGAGATCGCCTGGTATATCTCCGGGGTTGCCTCTCTGGACTTTTAGTCCCCTCCCCTGTCCCCGACCCCCCTGGGGACTCCTTTTCTCTGAAATCGGAGCGTTGTCTGCCGCCCTGATTGCCTCACTTGGTAGTTAACTGGAATTACACTAGAGGTTTGTGCTGTTTGGGTGCAAAGCCCTAGTCGCTAAGGTGATTGTCAGCCCAGTGGGATTCCGACCCAGAAAGCTTTTGTGAGGCAGGGAGGCTGATGGAGGTAGAATAGAGGGTTACTTGTCAGGGTAGGTGGGAAGGGACCAGAGGGAGGGCTGGCGTCCTTTTAGGAGGATACTGATGATAGGGCGGGAGAAGGGGATTTGAAAGAGAAATGAGAGGTAGGCTGCGAGAGGCCAAAGAGAAGGGACTGGGGACCGGGACCCCAAAGGCTGCCTGAACGCACATTTGAGCTGCTCCGTCACTGGCAGGTGAGGGCTGTGGCCAAGGGTGAAGCAGTGTGGTCTGCAAAGCAGGTTGCTTAGGTTAGGGGAATGGTAGGAAGTAGGTTCCACACCCCACTAATTCTTTGACCTGGCCTCACCTTGCCCCAACTCCCCATTGTCTGCTCCTGTAGGGTGGTGTGAGAGAAGCAGCAGGACCTAGTGCCATGTATGTCCTAAAGAAGATAATCAATTATCGCCTTTAAGACCCCTCTGTGTGTGGCTTCTCCATTATTTTTGGTCTTAAGAAGTTGAGTGTTTAGTGACTCTAACCTCTGACAGTGGCAGGGTTCCAAGGATCAGCTGGGTGCCCATGCCACATCCTGGATTGCTTTCTCATGTGTGAGCACAGGGCATTTCAGAAGCAGTCATGATAGGCCTTTTGTAGCTTGTGGTTTCCTGGGGCTCTGGGAGGAAAGTGAAGGCAGATAGGTACACTCCCACCCCAAAGATTAATTGTGACCTTGAGAGCAGAGGGCAGGTTTTGTGACCCAGTATGAATTGTGTTTCTTGAGCCCCAGGGGTGCCTGTCCAGATGGTCTGATGCATTCGTTCTTTCATAGTTTCTGATTGTGAAATCAGGCATTTCATATGTGTAACGTGTATCGCCATCCTGTGTCCTGATCTGTACTTTATGAAAGACATGTAAATGAGATATTTCACAATCATTTCTTGATTGTATTTTCTGTCTTATAGTAAAACTGCTTTCACCCTTACCCAGCTTTCTTCCTTTCTGGGTGTTTTTCCACTGCATTCATTCATTCAGTCACTATTGGGTGAGCCCCTGCATGCACCAACGTTTTGTCCAGGTGGGGATATAGATAGCGGTATAGCAAACAGCAGACAAGTACATCTATAAGAGAAAAACTATGTTGGTTGTTTTAACAATCAGGAGATTTCATATTAAAAACTGGATTCCTGTCTACGGCCATGCCACCCTGAACAAGCCCGATCCCATCTGATCTTGGAATTGGAAGCTAAGCAGGGTCAGGCCTGGTTAGTACTTGGATGGGCGACCACCTAGGAAGACCAGGTGCTGTAGGTGTAAAAAATAAGGAATTGTAAACTGACCAGGCAGGTCCTTGCAATCTGTGAGTTCAACCAAGGGTTGCCTCGCCTAAAAAAATAAAAAAATAAGTAAAAATAAAAACTGGATTCCTGAGTTCTCTGGAAATCCAGCTGATCTTTGAGCTGTAAAACTTGGCTCTGGTTGAGTAGTGCTCTGCCTCCCTTTACATGAAAGCCCCTTGGCATTACTTTCATGTCCCCTCTTGGCAGGCGAATTTTCAACTCCTGCTTTAAGCATGTGCATTTGATTTTTTTATGGCCTGTAACCAGATTAACTGACTATTAAGCACCTGCCCTGAACAAGACACTTTCTGGGGCCGTGGACCATAGTCATGCCAAGTTACAGTCCATGTGTAACTTCACTCTGTTCCTTTCCTGAGTGTGCACGTGTGATTTTGCTGCTTTTTACATATTTGTAGCTAGTATGATGTGATTCATTTTTATATCATGATCACGGAGCATTAACATTGTAGAGATGTGGACATCATCAGATCCTCCTGCTTCTTTTTACAGGTGTAGCAACAGGCTTAAGAGTGCTTGACCCTTGCGGTAGGTAGGTTTAGGAAATTTTTTAAAATCCAGTTACTGCCCTGCTGGTGACACCACATTGCTTTTTTCTTCAGATACTTGTTAGTAATACAACATAATAATATAGTAAAATAGTAAATGATAATAATGACTATTTTTTGAGCCTGTACTCTGTGTCAGGTGCCTAATATGCATAGATGTGAGTCTGTACAGGCACTGTGAAGGGGAGTGGCTCTCTTTTTATCCATGAAGAAACACATGACTTACGGAGGGTAAAGACTTGCCCAAGGTCACACAGTACGTGGAAGACCCAGATGTTACTTGAGCACCTTAATGGGTTAACAGTTTGTGTCTGGGAATGCTCGGGATGCAAGAGTTTTAGAGAGTCCTCGAGGAGAGGACACACGTTAAGCATCTTTGGATATGTTTCTGTCCTGTGAACGAAAATCAAAGAGAAAATTAAACCTTTCAAGCTGAGTGTTACTCCAGGTATTGGGAATCAGTTAGGATTAATGATACAGATCCCTGGCCTGACCCCAGACCTTCTAGTTTAGATGGAGAAGTGGGGCTTGGGAATTGCATTTTAACAAGTGTCTCACTAACAGCAAATTTGAAAAATTTAGACCCAGAAACGAAATAGAGACAGCCACTAAAATGAACTGAAAAATATTGAAAGTTACAACTTTAGAGGCAGACTTTAGATGGCTTTTAACTCAAAAAATAACGAATCACATTATTTTGGAGGAACTTTGTCATTTTTCTCTGTCCCTAGTACCCAGCATATAGCTGGTCCTCAGCAAACATGTATTGACCGAATGTGCCCTGGTGTAACGTCCATAGCTAATTTGCAAAGGCAGTATTATGACTTATCTTTTCTTTCCTTCCTTTCTAGATAAAGTTGTACACCAAGCATGGGACTTTGAAATACCAGACTGACTGTGCCCCTAACAATGGTTACTTTATGATCCCCTTGTATGATAAGGTGAGTAGAAGAGTAGCCTTTTGTGGTGGCAAGGGGTGCAGCCCGCAGCACTGTGCTAACCAGGGCAGTGGCCTTGCCCGCGGAGCAAGTGCTCACCTGCCTTGTAAACTGTAAGTGGAACATGGCAGTTCTGGCCCAGTTCAGGGGAGACAGCTTCCAGACTGCTGCGATCGAATGCTGCTTCTCAGTGTGGAGACATCTTTGGTCATTACAGCTGTAGGGAGGGGGCGTGCTACAGGTACCTAAGCAAGGTAACTAGTGAGGCTGGGAATGAAGCTGAACACCCAGCATGCTGCACAGGACAGACATGTGTCAGCTGTGCCAGCATTGAAAAACCCTGATTTAATGGAACCCTTTATTTGCAAGCAGCTTAAAATGTTGTTTAAAAGATTCTTATAAGTAATGTGTGAATTCATGAGCTTTGTGGAAAAAGAAATCAAGGTCTTTAGAAGTATATGAAGTAAATTTTATCTTTTATCTCACAAGACCCCCTCTTTTTGTAGTGATAACCCTTCGATAAAAGTTTTGGTGTGTGTCCTAACAGACTACTTTCTTTGTGTGTGTAGTTATACAGGTGACCATGAGTACACATGCACATCCACATATGCACACACACAAACACAAACACATATGAACCTATATGGGTGTCCATGCACACCCACACGTCCAGCCCCCATCCTCCTCACATTCCAACTTTATATTTGGGAATACAGATCCACAGCAAGTTGCCACAATAGTCAATATACATAGTTTTGATTTTGATTTTTGTAAAAATACAAATGGAATCAAGCAATAGGAATTCTGTGGTTTGATTTTTTTTTCCTGTGGTAACACCTTGGCACGCTTTCAACATCAGCATGTATATAGATTTACTGCTTTTTAATGGCTGCATAGCATGTCAGAGTCAGACCCAAACTGTAATTCGTTTAGCTAGTTCTCTATTGGTAGATATAGGGGCTTTCCCAATTTTTAAAATTATTAGTACTAAAAACACAGCAATGAATGTTTGTGATCTTACATCTTTATATACAATACATAAGATTGATTTCTAGAGGTGAACTAGCTGGGTCTTCAACTTGTTTTCTTTTTTTAAACTGACGAAGCAGTCTCAAGAAACCAAGGTGTATGAGTAAAATCTAGTTTTCAGACAGGACTTTAATTCTTGAAGCTGTGTGCTGATCTGGCAGCCTTAGTGTGTGAGGGGTTGCTAGGAGATCCCATTAATAGTACGTTGGGTGTCAAAGGACAGTGCTCTCCTGAACGGGGTGCCTTTAGAACACTGATGGGAAGTGGCGCCTTCTGATTGGTTAGCTGGGAATTTCTGGTGGTCACCTTCGGCTTGTTGCATCTGATCAGAATCAGAGAGCCCACTATCCTTCAGGGGAACACAGCTTGTGCTCAGAATTTTATTTCTGGTGTAAAAATTTTAGAATAAATAGTAGTACTAAACTAGTGTAAGCCTTATCAGTTCTCATTCTTTTACTTTTTTTTCCTCCCTTCTTAGGGAGACTTTATTCTGAAGATTGAGCCTCCCTTAGGATGGAGTTTCGGTAAGTTAACCGAATAACCAGGCATACTCTGTAAATGATTAGATTATATGCTGAATATTAATTTGACAGAGTGCATAGATTGTTAAAATCTTAAGGATTTCTTGTGTCAAAAAGCACCCCCCCACACTGGTCACTTTAGAGTAGATTGGATCTACCTTAGATCTCTCTTGGCATTTTTGTCATCTTTCTTAAAATAGGCCTTTTCTGGTACCTCTCACCAGAAAGTCTGCTTTTGCAGTTTCATTCTTTAAGTGGCCATAGAATTGTAAACAGAGGTCAGGAGTGGGGTCTTTGTTCCTGCCCCAGGATGGCTTCTTTCTCAGCCCCTCAGTGTTGTTATTACTTTTTTCTTAGTTTATCACAACATTAAGCATTGGGAGATTTTGTCATAAAAATCCAGATCTACTCCTGTTAAGAGATCAGAAGATCTGGCAGCCTTGGGCCTTAACAGCTCTTTGATGACCTTGGACAAGTTACTTCCCCTGTGTCTGCATCTCCTCCCTGGGGGGTCAGGAGAGTACAGCACCTGTCTCACAGGCTCCCCGGGTGGGCCAATGTGTTTGTGTGTTCAGAATGGCTGGCACGTCATTACCAGTTAAATAGTGGATACTTAAAAGCCGGTCACGTTCTTCAAGCAGGCAAACAAAAGCTTCAAGCGTTCATGATGTAACTGCCTTTTAGCAAAGTTGGAGAGATGGGAATGGGTTGAGATCGGAGGAGAGGGTTCTGCTTTGACCTGGCTGATGTTTTCTGGTGAGGAGAGGCTCCTGACCTTTCGGTAGAGTAGCTAGCTGTGTGGTGGCGGGGTGGGGGACATGGGGGGGGTGGAGGGGCACGGTTGTTCCTGCCAGGCTGGCCAGTGACTGCCACCTGAATGGTAAAGGGAAGCTCGGGTAGTTACTTTGGCTCTGTGGGAGAAGTTCTTTCTCAGTCCAAAGTCAGCGGGGCGCCTGGCTAGTGCCTTCCAGAAAGCTGGAGGGGAAATCAAACCCAACTAGTGAGTGGCAAAGCAGTTTCAGATTGGTGGCCTGAGTGGGGGGGGAGTGTTTTGTCGGGGCCACTTCCTGTCCTGCCACTGCCTTTTCTTTTGATGAGCTTAATTATTGGATTCTAACATGCTTTCAGGTAAGTGTACTCATCACGAGTATCACTTGGTGAATTTTCACAAAGAGAACTTACCCACGTAATTATAGAATTTTACTAGCACCCTGAGGTGCCCCATTCCAGGCACTCATAACTGCCCATCCCCCCACCCCTGGCAACCACTGCTCTGACCTTCTAAAATGATAGATTGGTTGTGTCTGTTTCGAACTTGATATAAAGTGGATCACACAAGGGGCATGTTTGTACCCGATTTCTTCCTCGGCGTTGTTCATTAGATCCATTCATATTGTGTGTAGCGCCACTGAGTTTCAATGCTGTACAGAATCCTGATGTGTGAATATCAGATGATTTACCTTTTCTGCTGGTGATGGTCGTGTGTCTTGCTTTCTGATTTGGGCCACTGAGGATCGTGCTCCTGCATGCGTCCTCGCACATACTCTGCGGTCCACATGCCTTTGCTTCTGGGCTGAAATTGCTGGGCCGTGGAATTGTCACCGGCTCAGCTCTCAGTGGATATGGCCGAACATCTAAAGTGGGAGCAGCAGGTCCCAGGGCCTCTGCATCTTCTCCAGCACTTGCGTGGCCAGCCTTTTTCATTTTCCTGTTCTGGTGGGGATGTAGCCATATCTTGTTGTGACTTCAATTTGCATTTCCCTGATAGTCAGTGAGATTGAACACTTTTTTATATGTTTATTGGCCATTTGGATATTCTCTTTTGTGAGGTGCCTACCTGTTCGGATCTTTTGTCCATTTTTACTTGTTGTCTTCCCTGTGTGTTTATGTAATCTTTTGTTTTACCTGAAGTTCTCGTGACTTTTTCTTTTTTTCTCTCAATTATCATAGCACATTCTTCTTAAACTTTTAAAACCTCAACTTTATTCTCTATTATAACGAACACTTCAGTTTTAAAAAAGTCAAATTAGTTGTTAATATGGAAAAATCAGGAGATGGCACATGAAATCCACATGGTGTTGGTCAGCGGGCGCTAGGCAGTGTCCTCCCCTTTTCCAGTTTGTCGTGGTCACCACCTGGCCAGTTTGCTTACTCCTTACCCACATGGCTCCTGGGGGCATTGCAGTTTTGGTCCCGGTTTAATGTGGCTGAACCCATGTGTGCTTGGTTGAGGACAGAATGAGAGCCAGATTTTTGGAGGTTGAATTGGGGCCCTGTAACTGACCAGCTCTGTGCCTTTGGAAGCTCCATGAGTCTTTCTGTGCCTCAGTTTACCACTCAGTCAATTGTAAATGTTACCTCCCACCTCCCAAGATAGTTGTGAGGATTAAATGCACTTGGCTCAGTGCCTGGTCTGTGGAAAGCATTCAGTGAATAAAGCTATTTGGTGCTCACTGAATTTCCCACGGACTCTGAGATACAACCAGGCTGAAAGGCTGCTGCAGAAGAATATTACGCTATAAACACTGGGTCCCTCTGGGGTGGAAAGCGGGTATCCAGAGGACAGCGTGGGAAGGAGACGTTCCTTGTCTACCTTTTGTGCATTTGGATTTTGAACCATGTTAGTGCATTAAGTGCTCAAAAGGAAATAAAATGAAAATGAACCAAGAAGATGTGTTTTACCTGGACAGTTTCCTCTTATCCTAGACATAAACTTGCTCTTGTGTCTTGTACCCCATTCCCTCCTCAGAGCCAACGAATGTGGAGCTCTACGTGGATGGCGTCAGCGACATCTGCACGAAGGGCGGGGACATCAACTTCGTGTTCACGGGCTTCTCTGTGAATGGAAAGGTTTGGCTTCAGAACATCGCCGTTTTTAACCTTCACTCTGTAGTGTACACTGAAGCTTCTCTTACCTTTAAAAAAGGAGGACTTTGTAACCTGGGGGCTTCGATCCCACAGGGACCCATGGATGAGCTTCAAGGGGGTATGGGGACATGATGAAATGGAGTGTACAATGTAGTGGGTGTGTTTAGGGGTTGGATTTAGGCTGCTGGTCGTTCTCCTATGAGAGTAGAGGCTGTTGGCGTGTAAGTGCCAGGGGTGGTCTTTATAGAGACAGAGTCTCTGGAGAATTTTCTCCTCTCTCCCTCCAGCTCTAAGGTTGAGATGAGCGCATTTCCTTGCTGTCCTCCTTTGCATGGCATGTCAACTTCTTCATTTATGCTGAGAGTGTGGCCCTTTGGTCCCAGCTTTGTGTGGATTTCTTGTTAGAGACGGGACCAAGGGTATTTATTCTTTCTCCACACTTTGTAACATAATTGTGCCCCTGTAACTGATGGTATCTCAGGTTCAGTGAGACAGGGTATTGTTTGACTGTCACTGTTCCCTGTCACAGCCCCTTAGTCCTCCCTGGAAAGAGAATGGTCATCTCCGTCAGCTTTCCAGAGGACTCTTGACCTGAAGGGGGTTGTAGGCCCTGGGATCATGGGCGGGGTCTGTCAAGAGGGGCCCTTCGCTGCTGGCCGGGTCCCAATCTTCTTCTCCACGGCAGGTTCTTAGCAGAGGGCAGCCGCTGGGTCCTGCGGGAGTTCAGGTGTCTCTCAGGAACACGGGGACTGAAGCGAAGATCCAGTCCACTGTCACACAGCCTGGTGGAAAGTGAGTTGCGCCATGTTGTCTATTTTGCATCCAGAGTGGGGCCGTGATGGGGTCGTGATGGGGCTGTGATGGGGCCAGGGGAATGTTGGATTTAGGGAGGCCTGGGTTTCAGTCCTGATTTGGCCTCAGAACTTTGGATGAGTGCTTGCCCCTTGGGCCCCGAGTTTCTCATTGTGGAGTAGAAGTCACTAGACCCATTGCGTCTAAAGTTGGTGGGAGGATTAGATAGGAGGGGATCCCGTCAAGCACCTGCTGCAGGGCCTGGCACGTAGTGGGTCTTCGTTTCATGGTTGGGACTGGGTCTGGAGCTGGACAGCCCGGCTCTGACCCTGGTTACCCCGCGTGCTGGCAGTTTGACATGAGCAAATCACTTAGAGCCTTGGGCCTCCGCTTTCTCATTTATAAATGGTGAAAATCATGGAAGCTCCTTCCTGAGGTTTGGGGGAAGATTAATTTATACTGTCAGTGTTTCAGGTAGCTTGGCATGCAGTGTGTGCTCAATACCTGAGAGCACAAGTGAGGTTAGCTCAGTTATGGTGGAAGGAAAGCATTTTATAACTATTTCATCAGAGTTGTTTTAGTTAGAACTCGTGGTTAACCTTGTTGAGTCAAATTTAAAGCATTTATTTGGTAGATTTGTATCTCTGAGTTGTAAATGTTAATAAATCTGCCAAAATTAATATCACAATAGTTCCACTTGATAATTTTGAAAACATTCACATCATTACTAAATACTTCAATGTGCAAAACTGACTAAGCTGCAAAATAGACATTTATAGTGAGTCTGTCAGTAAGTCTTCCAAATTTCAATTGTTGAAATTATTTGCCACTTTTGAAATTACATTGCTTCTATCTGATGCTTGTCTCTCCAGCCCTGGTCTACAGAAGGAATGCGGAGTTTTCATTTTCTCTAGGCCAGTAATTTGCCATTGACCTTGCAAGGGAAAGTGGCTTGACCTTCCCAAATCTCATCTGCACTGACTAAAACAATGACAGTAGCTTGAAGAGCTGGGGTACCATGCACATGAAGTAGAGGCTAGATCTTGCTAAGACCAACATCCAGTGGCAGTTTCAATTTTATTATAGCAAAGTGATTGCCAAGCCCTATCCAGCCATTATGGGCAGCACTTGATATAACAACTTACCACATAGAAGAACAATTGACTGCTTTCTGTAGTTCATTTCACCAGGACGAGCCCTCTCATTGTCCAGTGCTTTGCACATTTAAAGTGTTAAATGTGTCAGAATCATGGTAGTCATGTATCCAACCTCAGTCATCTCACTCTGGTGTTGGTTTGTCTATAGCTACTTGAGTGATCTTCATAGGCTTCTGGGTTGTCACTGTTGCTTTGCACAAGAGCCCAGAATGTCACCTTTGTTTCTGATAACAGGTCTAAACTCTTGCATAGGTTTCAAAGCTTGTTATCATTTGCCCTCCCATATCATTAGTGTCATCTTGTGTTAGCATCTGCCTCAGCATATCAGATCCATGTTTGTTATTTGCATGTGACCCCTCCCTCCCTACTTCCTTGCCTTTGGACAAGTCACTTTCCTCTGCCAATTTATGCCTGTCACCTTTGTCAGAATTCACTTGCCTGTTCTGAATGCTCCCTGCTAAAACACAGCGACTGGTTTTTAGGCCCGAAACCCACGGGGTTAAGGGAAACCGTCCTTCCAGTCAGCATGTGGAACACCTGTCCTTGTGCACAGTGAGTGCTCAGGAAGTGCTGTCAGGTGTGGATGCACACAGCAAAGGACTGCATTGTTGATGCTCATTTAACAAGCTAAAGGCCACTTGCGATAATCTAAATGTTAATTTTTTGTGCTTTCCAATATTAGGCATAAAGTTAGAAATACTCACTTGGGTTGTTGGGAGAAAGTTAAGTGGTATTTTGTATTTCTTAGGTTTGCATTTTTTAAAGTTCTTCCTGGAGATTACGAAATTGTTGCAACTCATCCAACCTGGGCGTTGAAAGAGGTGAGCATTTCTATCATGTCCTCATCTGCCAACACTGTCCTGGGTTGGGGACAGACGCGGTGGTTTTCGATTCAGGAGATGAAATGAGTTAATGGTTTTTCTGGAACTAGATGAAAAAACAGTGAAGCTGCTGATGAGGTTGGTGGTATTTATGAGGCAAAACTCATTTAGCAGATGTTGCTTATGTTGGTTTCAGTTTTAGGTGAAAATATTGTCTTGCTGTGAAATTGGTCTTTTATTAACTATAGCTATTTTAAGCTAAATCAGCAGCAGAAAGACTTGATTTATTAGTTGTTTTTTAAGTCTGAAACAGCAATTGTAGATATATTTAACATTCTAGAAACAATTGTACATGTGCCCAAGGAGAATGTATAAGAATGTTTATTGCAGCTTTGTAATAATGAAAATATCACAAACAACCTAAATGTCCATTAAGATGAGGATGGACTGTGGTTTCATCACATAATAGAATTCTGTACATAAGCAATAGGGAACAAACCAGAACTACATATATCAATACACTCACATTTAAAAACACAAGTTGAAGGAAAAAGGCAAGTTCCTGAAGGATATGGAGATATGATACAATTTATATAGTAACTAAAAATATTCATGATAATTCCAGTTATGGATACATTTGTTTGTAGAAAAATTATAAAGATGAGCATGGGAATGGCAAATATCATGTATTAAGAGACGTCTATAGAGTCAGGAGGACGGGGCTATGCAAGGATCTCGAATTGGATTTTTTCTTTTTTTTAAGTTGGTTAGAGCATATGTAGGTATTCTTGAGAATATTTCTTATATCTTTTTGCTTGAAATCATTTATAATAAAAGATCAGAAAAGAATCTAGATGAAGTTTTGTAGTAACTGGAAAAAATGTTGAAAGACTTAAAAAACATTTTAGCATGTTAACTTTTTTATTGGTTTTGAGACTTATGTCTCATTCTTGCTCAAGAAGCATCAGGGTTAATATTTCAGCGTTTAAACGCAATTCGTACTTTATGAAAAGTTTAAAAATATAGGCATTTATACCAGTAAGCATGGAAAAAAGTAAGGCATGCTCACTTTTAAAAATTGGGACATACGGAAAAGCATAAAGGAGTAGGAACAGAAAATTTGGAAGATGGAGAAGTAGAAAGAGATGAAATAAAATGTCACTGTATAGGTGAAATCGTTATTCTCTACGTTTTGCCACGTTGCCTTTTCACTTCATTTTGCACATTTAAAAATAGCGGTGATCATGCTCCATGTGTTACTTTTCTTCCAGTTAATATTTTAGCTTAAGCATGTCCCCGTGTTGTTAAACACTTTGCGAGTGTTTATTTTTTTGAAGTTAAAATTTTTTGTAGGCGAGCACCACTGTGCGAGTGACCAACTCCAATGCGAATGCCGCCAGCCCCCTGACTGTGGCTGGCTACAACGTGTCGGGCTCTGTGCGCAGTGACGGGGAACCCATGAAAGGGGTGAAGTTTCTTCTCTTTTCTTCTTTAGTAACCAAAGAGGTAAGCAAAGAAGAGTGAAGAATGAAAGAGACAGAGACAGTACTGTTTAAAATGCAGTTCGGGGTTGATTTATAGTCTCAGCATTTAAGAACATGGTGTGCTTCTCAGTTGACTCACAAGAAATTGAATGTCTATACTGGGCGGTGGTGGAGTTTGGTGGAAAGTGCATAGGCCTGGAAATCAATCTACCCAGGTTCAGACAAATCCTAGCTCTGCCTTTTACTACCTGTGTGACCATAGGCTAGTCTCTTTGCCTCCTTGAGGTTCCCTATGGTGGTGTCCACTGTAGGGAAAGACAATTGTGTCATTTTTTTCCCCCAGGAAGACTATGCCATTTTTAACTTGAATGTAAAGAGTTTTGTTCCTATTACCTCTACGGTGCCCTAGATTTCAGAAATATGTATTTTGTGACATAAAACTTATAAAACTTCTATAGCGTGGTTATTTGACGATAATCAGAATGTATAAGTGAAAAACAAAGTCTTCTTTCCTTTTGTCCTCGGTGTAGGATGTTCTGGGCTGCAGCACCACACCAGTGCCTGGGTTCCAGCCCCAGGATGAGAGTCTGGTGTATTTGTGCTATGCTATCTCCAAAGAAGACGGCTCATTCTCCTTCTCCTCCTTGCCAAGTGGGGACTATACTGTGGTGAGTGAAGCCGTTTCCATTCTTTTTATGTCTGGTACTCTTACATAGGAAGAGTTGATGCCATTTGAGTTTTAGGGACTAAATGCCTGGCCTGCGGTTTTGGGAATGTTTTATTTAGCAGCTACTTAGGGTGAGACCCCTCAGTAATAACTGCAAAAATGCAGTCCTTCCTCTTTAAAATCAGCAGCAGTTATGATTCAGTTTCTCTTAGCCTGTCTAAATCCCTGCTGGATTGATTATTAACATTGATGGTTGAATCATGTTATTGGCTCTTAGTAACCAGCAGGCTCTTCCTTCCAGATTCCATTCTACAGGGGGGAGAGGATTACCTTTGATGTTGCTCCCTCTAGACTCGACTTTACAGTGGAACACGACAGCCTGAAAATTGAGGTAAGAACTCTGTCCTCTGGAGGGACAGGTGTTTGAGTTCCCATTCCTGGGCACAGGTGTTGCAAACACGTTTAAAAAAAAGTCAGAATTTTATCTAGAAGGACTGTCAGAAGAAATGGAATCTTTACTCTTTTCTGGTTGAGCCTGGAACCTTCCAGGAACCTCACCTCTCTTACGTGATTTCTGTATCTTAGAGAATTGGAGCCCGAGTCATATCTGCTTCATTTCAGTGAAATATGTTTATTGAGTGTCAACGATATGTGTTTCAGGAACTGATCTAGGGGTGAATGTACGGCAGTGACCAAAAAGAGCCAGAAATTCCTTTTCTTGTGGAACACATATTCTAGTAGCAGAAAGAGACAGTATATTTACAATTAAGTGAATTAGAAAATGTGTTAGAAGGTGATGAATGTTCTAGAAAAATATAGCAAGGAAGAAGATTACACAGTTTCAACATTGCAGTCTTACTGGGTATTCTCAGGGAAGTCGTTGTGAAGGTGACATTTGAGCAACACCCTGAAAGGGACAAGGCTGTGAACTATACTTCTGTGGGAAGAGTATGTAAGACAGGGCAGGGAAGATACAAAGGTCCTGAGGTGGGAGTGTGCCTGGAGGGTTTGGGGGATGCCAGGGTGGCTGAATGGAGGGAGTGAGGAAGGGAGGAAGAAGAGAGAATGTCAGAGAAATGACAGGGCAGATCGGGCATGGCCTGGCAGCCATCCTGGGTGAAGGCTGACATCACTCTGGGTGAGGTTTTGAGCAGAGGCAAGGCTGATCCCTTTAGCCGCCATGCTGATAGTTCCCAGGGAGGAGGGTGGAATCGAGGGACCAATTAGGAGGTTGTGGCACTAAACCGGGTGAGACTGATAGCTTGGATCAGGGCGATGGGAATGGATGGGGTGATAGGCGACCTGAGAAACTCCCTAGACTCTCAAGTAGATGGTAAAAGCATTTTTCTTCACACTTATATCTTTAAATACAGAAGTTGAAAATGGTTACTATACCAGATTTGCTAGATAGAGCAAATCCCAAAAGAAAATTAGTCTTCATAAATGGACCACCCAGTGTTACAGTTATTGAAAAAATTAGATTTTAATTGTTTTCTATTAACGTTACATTTGAAAGTGATGCATTAAAGTAGCTTACATTGGTAGGAGCTAGTGTTTAGGCAACATGCTCAGTGGGGCTCTGACGCTGCTTTGTAAGACTCAGTAAAGCACTGGACTGCTGCGCTGTGCCCTGGAGGGGAGACCAGAAGGTGAGATGAAGGCTTTGCATGCCTCAGGGGCTTGCAGAGAAGGAGTGGGGACAGGGGAGTAGGAAGAATGGTCTAGACATGACCACGTAAAAGTATTCCACAGATTGATGAATGGGATTTCAGGGAGTGAGAGGGCCTGTAAGCTGCGCAAGGGCAGTCTGGTTCTTTATTGTGTTCCTAACATGTGGTTTAGTGCCTGGCACGTAGTAGGTGCCTAATAAAAGTGTTTGTAGTGTGGATGTATGAATTAATAAACCATCTTGGTAGAAAGATCAAGAAGGGCACCTGAATAAAAGGAAGCCATTTTATTTTTCTAAAGAACTCTCTAATTGTGTGGCATATATGCATTCATTCATTCATTCATTCATTCAGGAGTCATTTATTGAGTGCCTACTGTATACCAGGTAACTAAGACAGAAAAGGCCTCCATTTTCATGGACTTTACATTCTAATGAGAGGTAGACAAACTAAGAAATCAAAAAAGGACATTTCAGATATTGGTCAGTTTTTTGATGAAGCTAATAAAATAGGTTAGTGTGATGGACAGTGACTGGCTGGGACAGGAAGTGGGGACTCCTAAGACAGGGTAGTCAGGGAAAGCTCGGAAGGGGTGACAGTTTGAACTGAAACCTAAGTGGTGAGAAGGAGCAGCCTCTTCCTAGATCTCTGCAAGAGGTCAGCCTGAAGTACCAACGGTCAGGGCGGCTGGAAAATAGTGACTGCAGAGAGGAAGACCACGGCATTCATGAGTGAGGAGGGAGGACGTGTATAAACCAAATGTAGGACATGGGTCAGTACAGCAGGTGGGGTTGAGTGAGGTGGTCTCAGCAGAGTGAATAACGACTCGACTTCAGGTTGTGGTGGGAACAGGCAGGACAGGGGGCTCGAGAGACTTTGCTGAGGAGTCCACAGGGCTGATGGGTGTTGGAGGTGCTGGGGTTAACCTTGGGAGCCTGGAAGGTGACATGGCTCACCAAAGTGGGGGCGCCTGGAGAGGAGGAGGCAGGAAGGGGGCAAGGGCAGGGCAGCTCTTCCCAGTCCGACTTGGTGATCTTTAAGTGGGGCAGTAAGTCTGTAGATATGATATATTTAATTCTTTGACAAACAACCAGCATGCTGGGAGCCTGGAAGCCAGCGTGGGCGAATGCGGCATAAGGGGGGCTTCTGCAGCTAGAGCCCCTGAGGACCTTCTTCCTGTTCATCTTCTAGCCCGTGTTTCACGTTATGGGATTCTCTGTCACTGGGAGGGTCCTGAATGGACCTGAAGGAGAAGGTGTTCCGGAGGCGGTGGTCACTCTGAATAACCAAATCAAAGGTGAGCAGAGGTGTTGGCCCCTGGGGCTGCCTGCCAGGGCTCATTCTTGATCACAGAGAGAAACGGAAACGAAAGAAAACCTCGGTGACCATGAAAATGTGCCTGCTTTTTATCTCAAGCATCCATGTGTGTATGGAGGGCTGTCAGTTGTTTAGGCTCATCTTTTTCGCGTTATTTTGTTTTACAGTCAGAACAAAAGCCGATGGCTCATTCCGCTTGGAGAACATAACAACTGGCACATACACCATCCACGCTCAGAAAGAGCACCTCTACTTTGAAACTGTCACAATCAAAATTGCACCGAACACGCCTCAGCTGGCTGACATCATTGCTACAGGGTGAGGTTATCGTATTGTGGGGGGAAGTGCCAGAGCTTACGTTGACAGCCAGAGGAGGACAGTAACCTTCCACCTGACTGTTTTTCTGCCAGGGATCCACATTTGATCTCAGACACTGATGGAGAATTTGGACTGGCTTTTTTAGATAGATTAGTACTAAAGTTTAGCACCTGAAGGCACTTCTGTGTTGGATGCTTGAGGAAAACGCTTTGCTTCACAGTTCAGATGGGTTGACATTGGAAAAAGACTTTCTGCATCTGACCTCACATCTGTGGGGCCTTCCCTTACTTCATTCTGGAGGGCTTTGGCAGTTGGTGTGTAGTTGGTTGAGAAAGTGTGTTGTAAGATGCTCTTGGTCATTGGCATAACTCTTCCCATTTTGTTGTGTTCATTGTGAAGGGACATGGGGTTTGAATTCGTGTATTGTCATGTGTTGACATGTGGAGCATGGAACCCAGATCTCGGATCTTTATCTCTCCTGTTTGTGACCTGGCGAATTTGGTGCCACCATCTTTGAGGTGGCAGTAGGCCCTCCCTCGGCAGTGACTTAACAGGAGGGTGGGGTCTGCTTGGAGGGGCTGTGTGAGCAGTGCTGGCGAGTGGCACTGTAAAGCATGGTGCCATGGGTCCAGGAGCCAGTGATTGATGTAAGCATGGAGGTAGCGCAATTAGGCTTTTGTGTTCTGTGAGGCACTCGGGTGACATGGTGGGGGATGGCTTTGAATGGGGCAAGACTTGGGTGCAGGAGGCCCGAAAGCAGAGTTGATGAGGGCTTGCCTCACAGGGATGTCAAGGACAGACTAGAAATATATTCAGGGGTTCCGGTTCTGAGAGGCAGGATGGCTGTGGTGTTGCTGTCTGTGGGCAGGGAGAGTAGCCAGTGAGGTGACGAGGGTTCAGTTTTGGGGTCTGAAGGACCCCTCAGTGGAGCTCTCTGACAGATCCTTGGATTCATGGTGCGTCCTGAAGACTGGTTGCAGGCGGCAGCCAGAACCTTGAATGTGTCACAGCAGATGGAGGGGAGATCTGAAGACCAAAAATGGGGTGCTGGTGTTTGAGGGGTGCCCTTGGGAGAACCTGGGGGGGTGAGTTTTAAGGGTGAGGTGGTACCCAGTGGTTAGGGAGGTCCAGGGAGCTGAGCCTTGAAAATACCGCCCACTGGCTTGGGCACCAAAGAGACTCTAGTGACCATTTTCTGTAGACAGGTGGGGGTCAAGGTTGGGGTTCAGTGTCGAATGGGAAATGAGGAAGCACCTCACCTGTCTTGGTCATGATGGAGCCTCAGAAAATAGTTCTGGGTCTTAAGTCCTTCCTCTTTTTCTTCATAAGCATTTTTGAGCAGTTGCTGTGGGCTGCTGTTATAAATTCAAATGTGTAACGGTGGAAAGAAACCCAAAGTTAAGAAGATGGGGCTTTCGTCTTCTTGGGGAGGCAGACTCGAGATGAGTACGTATGGTAGGTCTCGTGCAGGCAGAGACCGCATGCTGGGAGGACTCAGCTCGGAGTGGGACCCATGGAAGGCCTCAACAGGTCACCAACACCTCCGACAGGACTCGGAGTTAGCTTAGTGAAGAACTTCCCAGGCAGAGGGAGCAGTCTGGGGAGGCGGGGACAGCAGCTGTGGGAGACAGCCAGTGAGGCTGGGGGTGGTTGGTGAGGTTGGACCCCCGAGCCATCTTGTGGAGATGGCTAGGTCCCCAAATGCGGTGACAAGCTGTTGGAGTTCTCAGCAGGGGAACAGTATAGATCTGGACATTCTAGAAAGTTTTTTTTTTCCCCCTGGTTGCTGCTTAGACAATGGATCAGAGGGGGCCAGAGGATAAATGTAGAGACTAGACAGGAGGCTGCGACAGTCACCTGGAGGAGATGGAGTAGCTGGGACCAGGGCAGGGAGTGAAAAGTAGATGGATTCGATAGGTAGAGGAGAGAGAATCAACAGGCCTCGCAGTGTTGGATTCCCAGGTTTCTTATTTGGGGAACTGGGTAGATGGAGCAGGTGTTGTTCATGGAAATGGGGAAATATATTTATAATGATTTTCTTTAAAGTGGTATATTTGAGTCAAAGAAAGAAAAGCATTTGTTGAGTTTCTTTGGAAGAATTCATCGTTTTTCTTTTGGACCAACATAGCATAATTGCCTTTATCTTATTGCTGTTTCTTACTTAAAAAAGAAATTTTCCACTTTATTTGGAAAATAAGCTCTTTGACTTCTGTCCCAATGATTATGAAAATATAATTATCTCACAGTGTACCAAAATTACTAACGTATGTTTATAAATTATTAAGCCCTGATGAATTTATTGACTCAAAGGAATTAAGGGCTTCAGTATAACAAGACACTCTTCTACTAGCTTTTTAGTTAATTTTTCTAAACTCAACTAATATGTGTTGGGCGTTTAGGGTGACCAAATACATTAATTGAGAGTATGAGCTAAAACAGATCTATGGTTAAAACAGAGAGGCAGAGAGAATCAGCTTGGAACAAATAAGGTGATATTCCCCTGACATGGACACGAATGAGGAGAACATGAACACCCCTTGAGAATAATTCATCAGCGTTTTCTCCCTGTCCTTTTATCCTGAAAGTGTGAGGCAGGGAAATGTGAGAACCATATTACTGATGCTTTGTGGGCTGTACAGTCTCTGTGATGAAAATGCCACAGATAATTCCTAAATGAGTGGGCGTGGGCATGTTCCAGCAAAACTTTAGGACACTGAAGTGTGAATTTCATATAATTTTATATATCACGAAATAATTCTTTTGATTTCCCCTCCTCTTTCAACACTTCAAAAGTATGAAAATGAAAGTGTGCAGACCATGCTCATCTCAGGTCCACTCAAAAACAGGTGGCTGGTGGGACTGGGCCAGGCCCATGGGCCGGTGGGTCTTGGGCCTACATTAGACTGTGGGCTCAGCTGGCCAGTCACTTCACTCTAAGAAATGACTGTGCTTTTCATTACTCATGGATTTCACACATATAATATTCCACCACCTTGTTGTTCCTTCTGTTTTTTATTTGTGGCAGAGTGGGTGTTCCAGCATTTAGTGCACCCCGTAATTACCCATTATCAATCCAACGCTTTTATTATCTTTCTGTCAAAAGTAACAACTGCTTTTTATCTAAAATGATTCTTTAAGGTTAGAATATGTAACCTTTAGTCCAAGAAACAATTGTGGCCTCCAGCTATGGGGCATGATTGCATTTTAACACATCAGCTAACTGAAAAACCAAGAACATCACTAAGGATGATGGTCTTTGTTGGTCTTCCTCAGGGAGAGGACATGCCTTTCCTGTTCCTTTAGAGGTGGCTTTGCAGCATTTTACACACCGCCCATGTGGTCTTCAGTCTGAGTCATTACTTTAACAGGGCTTGTCATTTCTGTGCTGCTTTTGTGGCGCCTGGCCCCTAAGGAGTTCAGCTTTAGCTTTGCATTTTTCCAGGTTAATGACCTTTTCTATTCAGATCTCAGGTTGCTCTGATTCATGCATTATGTGGAATGACAGGCGAGGACTGCATCTTTGATGACCTTGCCTTGTTTTATGGCCTGGGTAATGCAGCGTCTTAGACAGCTCTTGCTTTTAAGAACTAGCCCATATTTTCAATCCTAGGCTGCTTCACTGTAATGAGTCAATTACCTGAAACATTTTATCACATACAGATTTTCTGAAAATCACTTTCTTAGTGTAGGGGTTGCCAGATGTCCCCCAGAACATACACAGCCCTGTGCACTGAGCCCCCACTCTGCCTTTTCCCTGGTTCAGGCAGAGGTTCAATCTTTTTCTCCAAAGGTTGCTTTTAAAACTAGAGTCACTCAGGCTGTATTCCTATCTCTTTGTTAATATTAAACCGATCTCACGGCTAGAAGATGGACACGTAATTTTGGTTGAAAGGTGCCTTTCCTGATAATTGAGTTCTCACGCCAGAATGAATGGCCCCCTTGTTGCAGGTTCAGTGTCTGTGGCCAGATCTCAATCATTCGCTTTCCTGACACCGTCAAGCAGATGAGTAAATACAAAGTTGTCCTGTCGTCTCAAGACAAGGACAAGTCTTTGGTCACCGTGGAGACGGATTCTCATGGAACATTTTGTTTTAAAGCAAAACCAGGGACCTACAAAGTCCAGGTATGATGAGTTTTGTTCTATTTAAGATATTTGAAAAAATGGCCATGGGTTTTTAAAGGGCTGTTCTTAGCCCAGACGAGTTAGAGAAAGAGCATGTTCGTTCCCAACTTATTTTGAAAAGTATATATGCCTGCATGTCACAGTAGAGTGGACAGGCAACTAGTTTAAAAATGATGCAACAGGCCTTTCTCTTTTTCAGTCCTGATGTTTATTAGGGGTTATTATCAGGCTGCCAGTCATGCCTCCCCCTTCTCAAACGTTTGGCTGCTGTAGAATATTTCCGAGTCCCCAAAGAGATCACAATGGACTCTCTTAGCCGCAGCTCAGTGACTTCCACAGTGCGTGGCTTCTGGAACCTGAGGCCAAAATGGAGCTCCCCTTTTCCTGCCTCACCCTGAATTGAAGACACTGGGCAGGCCCCATCTGATTATTCCATCCAGGCAGGTAGAAGCTGAGGGGACCCTGGCTTGGGGTCTCACTGCAAGGGCGAAGGTCTGAGCACAGGTGGGGCCAGCAGGCAAGGGACAGATAGAGCCAGATGTCAGCCTGCTGCGCCTTTCAGTGCAGTGGAGCTGCCCATGGGGAAGCCGTGTCTCAGGGGATCTCAGGCTCCTTCCCAGCGAGTCAGCTGCTGCTCCTCCCCAGGGAGTGGGGAGGGCCGGGAAGGTTCCTTCTAGGGCTTACTCTCCTCTAGGGCAGGTGAGGTCCCTCCCTCTGAGGAGCTGGGGTGGGCAGACAGTGGTCTCCCCGCTTCTGCCGAGCAGTGTGATGTGTGGGCCGACGGCTCCTTTGCCAGCTTTTTGTTAAGCTGGCCACAGTGAAGCTTCTGGAAGCCCTTTCAAAAGCATGATAAGGAACTTACCCGAGGCACATTCCAAAATGTAGTCTTTACCAGGGATGAAATAGGTGACCCCTGCCGCACCCCCCAGTACCTCTTGTTAGCCTGAGAAAGGCCCACAGAGGGAAAGGAAGAAGAAATGGCCGAATTCCACTGGCAGCTCCAGGTTCCTGGCTTATGTCCTGAGTGACCTCAAGCTGGGAGAAGGTTCTGGGATTTTGTACGGCTCCCACCCGGTGTATAGGTGATCGATGGCAGCATGTGCTCTGTGGAGTCGTGCCCGACACGCTTTTGTGCACACTGCCTCTGCGGGAGAGGGGTTTTTTTAAATCTCATTAGAAATGTGTTTCCTTCACACAGCCTGACTGCGGGTTTGTTGCGAATATAAAACTCGGCCTGGAAATGGATCTTTGCCCCTCAGAACCCGTTCAGCCTTGGGCCCAGAAGAACGTTCCGGTGCCCTGTAGGCCAGGGGAGCGGCAACCTTGCCTTGATGCAGTCACTGATGTCCCATGTTCCTGCAGGTGGTGGTTCCCGAGGCAGAGACCAGGGCGGGGCTGACGCTGAAGCCCCAGACGTTTCCTCTCGTGGTGAAGGACAGGCCCGTGATGGACGTGGCCTTTGTGCAGTTTTTGGCATCTGTTTCTGGGAAAGTCTCTTGTTTGGGTAAGTTGTCGATTGATGGCAAGAACAGATGGTTTCAGAGAGGGAGGTGTGTAGAGGTGGGATTTGATGAGCGGCTCCTCCCTGGGCAGCACTGGGGACAGTGGTGGCTCCTGGCGGTGACCTTGGCAAGTCCGTATTGCATCTAATTCTCTGAAAAATTGCCGCAGTGAGTCATCAGAAATGTTTCTCTTGGAGTATTTCTGCTTTAGCTCCTGAAAGAACGTGCGGGTCTTTTTCTCCCTCTCACTCTGAAAGGAAGGTAGAATCAGGCCCAGGTTTCACTCCCAGCTCTGTCACTTACCTGGTGTGGGGCTGTAAGCATTCACGTGTCCAGCCTCAGTTTTTCTTCTGTAAAATGGGAGTATTACTGCTTTCAGAGGATTTTAAAGAAGCTCAGATGTAGTTAGGAAGCAGTGTGGCACAGCTGTTAAGAACATAGACTCTGGAACCATACTACATCGAGTTGAACCTTCACTGGAGCAAGTTTCTTAACCTCTCTGTGCTTTGAGTGCCTTGTATGTGATATGGAGATGATAGTGGTACCTGCCTCACGGAGTTGTTATGAGGCTCTAATGAGTTAGTGTCTGCGTTGCCTTTAGAAGTTCTGGGACACAGCAAGAGTCATGTAAATCTTTTTCTCTTGGCAATATTAAATATGATAAAGGGCTCAGGTCTCTGCCTGCTACAAAGGCGGCATTCAGTAAAGTTTCTTCACCTTTCTCTTTTTCCCTGGGTCCTGTAGGCGCTCCTTAAATATCACTTTTCTTATTTGAGTAAATGATGGAGCCGCTTTGACCCTTGGTGCCTTCCTTGCTGAGCACTGATGACCTGAATGAGGGTCACTTTTTAGAATTAAGTAGCTACATCTTAGCTCTACAGGAGCCCTGCTGGCACTGCCTGTCAGGAGGTGGCAAGCAGCACACCGGGAGGGGTTGGGGCTTGCATGCACTCTGGTTCATTTAAGGCAGTCAAATGAGGCCTTCCCGTCTTGTTTTGCAGACACCTGTGGCGACCTCCTGGTGACCCTGCAGTCCCTCAGCCGCCAGGGCGAGAAGCGGAGCCTCCAGCTCTCTGGCAAGGTCAACTCGATGGCCTTCACGTTCGACAGCGTGCTCCCGGGAAAATACAAAGGTGAGACCTGCAGGTGGCCCTCACTCACTTTCTGTCTTGCCTGATGTTCTGAAACCCAGCTCCCAAATTTCACCCCAACTTTACACCTTTACTTGTTTAACTCTTCTTTGCCACTTGACCTTGAATGTGCATAATTTCACTTTGGGCGATAACGCAGGAGTTGAGGCTCTATGAACCAACTGCCACCTTATCAGGATAGCCCATACACTTCTCATTTGGGAGGGTGCCCTCGTTTGTGCCATTTTATTTCTAAATGCCAGAGAAGGGCATGTGAAATAATGCACTGTGTGTTCTACCACTTAGCAGCTGTGTGACCCTGACAGTCCCTGAGACTCAGTTTTCTCATCTGTAGAAGAGGAATAACAGGCTTTTTGCAGAATGTAAAACTAAATGAAACAGTTTGTAAAGCCCCTTGCCCAGTGTCTGGTAAACATTAGACGCTGGCAAATGTTGGTCCTCATTTCTCCGCCTTTCTCGAGAAGCCAGCCATCGCCGTATTTCCTCTTTTTCAAAACTCAGTTTGGAGTTGCTGGCAGTGAGTAGCTTATAAAGTAGACTGCTTTTTCTGGGGAATTATAAGTTCTATTATATCAGGTGTTGGCAGACTATGACGTGAGGACCAACTGCCTGTTTTGATGAATTAAGTTTTATTCGAATATAACCATGCCTGTTTGTGTATTGTTTGCGGCTGCTTGTATGCTGTAAACAGAGTTGAATAATTAAGACTGTCCTACAGAGTTGAAAATATTTACTCTGTGGCTCGTCACAGAAAAAGTTTGCTGATTCCTGAATACTTATTTGTAGCCTGATCTTTAGACACAATTAAATTTCTTCATGATTTTGTATGGCCATTGGTTTCAGTTTTTTTTTAAGCAAGTACATCTTCCAAGCACTGCTCGCCCGCGCTCTCTCTCTCTCATCTAACTTTTCAATCTATCTATTTATTTGTCTGTCTATAAATGTGTATGTATGTACATGTGTGTCCGTGTGTACATATGAAATATTTATTGACGTATATGTATACCTAATTTTTAAAAAATCAATGAATTTGTTAGAATTTTTTTCTTGTGTATTTAGGGAGGTGGTATGCTCTATGCCCACATATCTCTTTGTGTTGTGTGCTTTTCCAGTAAGCATCACACATGATGATTGGTGCTGGAAGAACAAGAGTCTGGAGGTGGAAGTTCTGGAAGAGGACGTGTCAGCGATTGAGTTCAGGCAAACGGGCTACATGCTGCGATGTTCCCTTTCTCATGCAATCACTCTGGTATGCATGGCCTCTGAGCATCCTCTGTTTTGGAAGGGCACTTGCCTTTTTAAAAGCAAGAAGGACTAGTGTACCAGGGAGATTATAACCATTGTCAAGTCAGAGTTCCTTTTCTGCCCCTAGACTCAGCCACCTCTTATGGAAAGCATCATCCAGAAGCATTTAGGATCCCTCAATGGAAGATGCCTTTATTTGGGAGATTTTTTGGCTCCAGCTTGAATTCTAACATTAGTGATTTGGGGAAGCTGTTGACGGATGTAGTGGTTTTGTATCCCTGAGCAAGGTCATTTAACGTTTCTAAGCCTCAGTTCTCTCCTCTAAAATTGGGATCGTAATACCCACTTCTCAGGATTCTAGTGAGCTTTAAGTAAGGCTCTCATGTATTTAAAATTTCCTTGGCATATAATGCTGCTATTTATTCCTAGATGCAGCTGAGTCAGTTTCTCCAGTATATCTGTTTTGGCGTAGAGGACAGAGCTGTTAGTAGGATCTTCCTCTTTTGTTGATGTGGTCTCTGTGGCCTGATGGATTTCAGGAAATGCAACACCCATGCAGACCTGTATAGGTCCGTTTATGAGTTTTAGCTAAGCTTTGACTTTAAGGAGCTGTAAATGCCATTGTTAGGTGCCAGTCGAGAAACTGAGGCAAGTGGCAATTAAATGACTATTAATGTCAGACACTAGAGGTATTGAAACTGGTGTTTTTAAGGCCAGTTGACCACTCCAGTTACAACTACAAATGCTGAACAAACGTCTTTGTTCCAGATGATAGGTTAATGGTTAATTAATATCCAGTTGACAGTGAGTGATAGGTATTTAGGAAACCATTCCTTCTCTTAAATTCTCCACTGAATTTCTGTTTCCCTTAGAATTACATCGTATTCTTGAACAGTGGCCAACAAGGTCCTACCCTCATTCCCACTTCACCTCCTACTTCTCTCCACCTCCCCACCGGACCTCAACTCACAGGCCTCTCCAGTTCTGCATCGAGCTCATTTCCTCCTCTGGACCTTAGCACATGCTCTTCCCTCTGCCTGGAATGCTGGGTCTTCTCCAGAAATGGGTGTAGTTGTCTTTCCTCTTCATTCAGGCTGCAGCCCAAATGTTCCCTGCGCAGGAGAGGCATGCCCTGAGACCAGCAAGCTAAAGACTCCTCAGCCAGTGATCACTCTTCTATATCTGGCTCCGCTGGCTACTTTCTTCATAGCTCTATTACTTGTCAGCTGAAATCTGCTGGTTTCTTTGTTGACCGCATTGATTTTCTGTCTTCCCACATTAGAATGTAATCCCCCTGAGAACAGGAGCTGTGTCAGCTACCAAAGCCCAGCTCTGGGTCTGTCACATAAGAGGTGCTCAATACGTATTAGTTTACTGAATGAAAAGCATGTTTTTGTTTGAAGTTTTTGAAGGTTTTTAATTTTCCTGTGGCACCCAACTGCTCAAATGATTAATGGGCAAAACAGATGAGTGGTTCAGAAACAGAAATATTATTCATCATCTTGTGTCTCCATCTCCTCCAATAAGTCATTGTATTGGCTTTGGTCCCCTAGGAATTTCATCAGGATGGAAATGGACCTGAGAACGTGGGGATTTATAACCTCTCCAAAGGAGTCAACCGCTTCTGCCTGTCCAAGCCTGGTGAGTCGGACGATTGATGTGCTCTACACCTTGGGGAAATGGAAAGGCACCAGAGGATGGTTTTAGAGGCGTTTGTTTTTCTACCCCGTTCTGTTTCCATCAAGCTAGCAATTTCAGTTGTGGTTCGAGTACTCTTGTTTTTCTCTTTCCTCTGGAGGGAGCAGTGTGTTTACCAAGAGAACGGGGACTGGGGCTTGGCAAATCTCCTGGGGTTGGTTGTGTTGGGTAGAGACCACTGGGCCCTTTCACTTTTATTTATTTATTTTTAAAATTTATTTTAAAATTGCAGTTGACATATAATGTTAGTGTCAGGTGTAACATTGCAATTAGACTCTTTCACCTTAAAAAATATTAGACTATTGTTCACAGATTTCTCCTTAAGAGTGATCTTTTTAAAATAAAAGTTGGGTCATCTCCCACTTTGCTTAAATACTTTGGTGGCTTCTCTCGCTTTTAACCACTTTATTGAGCTGCAATTTGCAGGCCATAAAATTGACCCATTTAAAATGTACAATACATGCAACAACATAGGTGGACCTGGAGGGTGTTATGCTAGGTGAAATAGGTCAGAGACAGACAAATACCATATGACCTCACTTATATGTGAAATCTAATAAAATATATGAACCAACAAAACAAAAATAGGCCCAGAGACACAGAACATTTTGATGATTCCCAGATGGGAGGAGGTTTTGGGGGAGATGGGTGGAAAAGGGAAAGGGAGTAAGAAGTACAAAATAGTTACAGGGATGTGGTGTATAGCGCAGGGAATGGAGTAAATAATACTGTAATAACTATGTATAGTCCCAGGTGGGTACTAGGCTAATTGGGGGGACCACTTCATAAGTTACATAAACGCTGTACACTTGGAACCAGTATACAATACTGAATGCCAACTGTAATTGAAAAATAAATACTCTAAAAAGTCAAATAAAATAAAAAGTAAAATGTACAAGACAGCAATTTTTAGTAAATTTGACAAGTTGTACATATATCACTGTAATCTAGTGTAGAACGTTATCATCACCCCGGTTACAATTAATCTTTGTTCTTAGCTCCAGGCAGCCACTAATCTATTTTTTATCTATATGGATTTGTCTTTTTTTGGACTTTCATATAAATGAAATCATACAGTACTGATAGTTTTTCTGTCAGCATGTTTTTGGAGTTCATGTTTTGAACTTCATGTAGTAGATATTATTAATTTATTCCCTTTTATTACTGAATAGTATTCCATTGAATTTTTATATCATATTTTGTGTTTGCATTCACCACTTGATGGATAATTCTAGTTTTTGGCTATTATGAATGATGTTGCCATGAACATTCGTGTATAATTCTTTGTGTGGACAATCTGTTTTCATTTGGGGGCGGGTAAATACCTAGGAATGGAATTGCTGGATCATAAGATAAATTGGTTTAATTTTTTAAAGAAACCACTAAGTTGTTTTCCACAGAGGCTGTATATACCATTTGACATTACCACCAGCAGTGCACAGGGGTTCCTGTTTTTCCCCATCTTCACCAACATTTGTTATTGTCAGTCTTTTTGACAGTAGCCATGCTGGTGGGTGTGAAGTGTTATCTTATTGTGGTTTTATTTTGCATGTTCCTAATGAATAAATCAGTGACTTCTTTTGCTTCTCAAGATCAATACAAAATCCTTAACCTGACCTTGAGCTCCTGTATCATCCAGCCCTGTCTGCCATTCGCTCCTTTCCAGGCAGTCTGTCCTTCCATGTTTCAGTCAGGATGCCTTTGGCTGCAAGTAACAAAATCTGTACAACAGTGTCATCAGGAAGTAGTGGTTAATTGTCCCCATGGCAGCCTGTGGGTATAGCATGGGTTCAGCAGCTGTAGATGTTGGTGTCTTAGTGATTTTTTTTTTTTGGTTCCTTACCTTGTGTTTTCAAGGCTGACATTGCCCCCAAAAACTTGATATGTGTAAGGAAGGAAGACCAGGAGAGGGATGGGCAAAAGTTTTCCATGCCTTCTCCTCCAGGGAACTTCTTTTATGTCTGATTGGCCAGAACTGTGTCATATGGTAACTTCTAGCTGCAAGGGAGTCTGGGACAGTTGGGTATGCGGCTGAGGCTGGGCACATTGCCACCCTAAACGCAATCCTGTGTCTGATATCATGGAAGGAAGGACAGCAGGTGAGGAAGCAATGAGCACGTCTGGTTCAGATGCTGTTCTCTTCTTAAATGCTCTCCCTCCCCTCACCCCCAACTCTTCCCTGCCTACCTGCCTTCACGCCTGCTCGCCTTCCTACCTGTCTGTTCTAAGTTCAGATATTACTTCCGCAGGGGAGGATGGTCCTCCAGTGGCATTTAGATCCCTGCTGTGCTCACAGTGCTCAGTTTTTTTCGTTTACTGCACTTAGCACAGTTGGTTTGCTTGTGGCTGTCAAATTCTTTTCTCTCTCTTTCACTCTCACTCACTCACTCACTCACTATAGATGGTAAGCCCCATGGCAGCCGGGGTTGTATCTGTTTTGTCCCCTGCTGTATACCAGTACCTAGTACAATACCTGGATTATAGTAGGTGCTCTGTGAATTTTGTCAAATAGACAGACAAAATGAATGGAGAAACCTACTTATTTTTCCTACTGGTCATTGCACTGGGGCTCATCAGTTGACAAAAACAGCAGAGGTCAGGGTTTTACAGGAAGTATGGGCAAAAATGTTGGTTAGTGATTGGTGAACTTAGTGGGAATACCTTGATAGACTTCACTTTGTCCTGAAATAGCCTGTTTAAGTAGAAAATTCTCAGGCTAAGTTGCAGTAGAAGTGTCCTTCTTGTTTGTTCTTGTGTGCACATCTCTTAGCTTGCTTGGTCTGTATGAATTAAACGGCCACAGTGAGTTGTTAAATCATGGAAATGACAGTCCTGAGCTTGGGAATGGGCCGTTAAATGGACTAGGTCATGGTCACAGGGAGAAGTCGTTGTCAGCCAGTGGCAAAGGCCTTGCTGGCCCCGTTGCTGCACATCTGTTGTGTGGTGTTGGTCTCAGGTGAGGCGCTGCCTTTGGATTTCAAATGTTGCAGTTGCTTAGTGTGATAGACGCCCTGCTCTGAAAATTGCTTTTGCTTTCCTGGCTGCAGGCGTGTACAAGGTGACCCCACGCTCCTGCCACCGGTTCGAGCAGGCCTTCTACACCTACGACACGTAAGCTGGGTGTTGCCTGCTCTGTGGTGTTTGTGTGCCTTCGTGGAGAGTGGGCGTGCCTCTCTTCTCTGGTCATTTCTGAGAACAAAGGCATTTTTGTATTTTTTTCTGGAAGAGGTAAGGTTAGGCATGAAAAAGAGTTGCTAGGTAAGGATTTTAGACACTTGGGTAAATTATTGAGGAAATGGAGGGAAGATCTCTTTCTTAAGAATTTCTGTAAACCCAGGATAGAAGGCCGTGGTTTTGACTTGGCTTAAGTAAAATCTTTGTTAAATCTTCCTCCAGCCCAGCACTTTTATATTTTTTGCAAATACTGTGGGTTTCCCTGGGAATTGGAGGCATAAGGTTTTTTAAACACTCGTATATTTTTTAGGAGTTATTTTGACCCAAGCTAAGAGCAGTTTCACGCAGTGTATTGCAGAGTGGGGAGGTTGCCCACAAAGGGTGTGTTTGTGATTGTTTGAGAACGCCTAGGTGCTATCGCTAGTGTTTTCTTTCCACTTCTTTGATTTATAGGTCTTCACCCAGCATCTTGACGTTGACAGCCATTCGCCACCATGTCCTTGGAACTATTACCACTGACAAAATGATGGATGTCACTGTGACTATCAAGTAAGACTAGTGTCCCTGGTGGGCTGAGCGTGGGAGGGGGGTGGACCAGGCCTGGGGGCTCCTCTGATAGACTCTTCAAAAATTATTTTTGATTTCTTGTCTCTTAGTGTACACACAAATGGCCTTCTCTCTCACATACATGACACAGCTGTAAATTTATAACAGCTTTGATCCTCTCCTTTTATGATTTAAGAATTAACCGTGGGTGAGGAAGAGCCCTGTGACAGCTCGTCTCGGTATCTTAAATTTCTGTTTGAACTCTTTACACATCTGCCTTTGCTAGGGAAAAAAAAAATCTCTGATTTATTCATTGTATTTCAAGTGTTTTAGCAAATTTTTAAAAAATTGCTTACTTTTCTTAGACATTTTCTCAAAGGCTTGGGAAATAGAGATGATGGCACCTGATATAAAGAAGGTCACGAGAGAGAAAGGATGTGAAAGGCTGAACCTCACTGAGGGTTGGGTGTATGTTGCCTTTGAGAGGAGTTTTGCAGTGTGGTGAGGTGCATCCGACAGCCTAATTTTCTCGAGAAATGGGAGATTTTTGGCAAAGTGACCATCTTTGTCATATAGAATGGAAATCTGAGTAACTATTTTTGTCCTTACCCTGGCTGAGGTTGCCTTTCTAGCTCTCTCTCCATCTTTCTGTCCACCACCCTATCCATCCTTTTAGAAAACATTTATTGTGAGTCTCCCGTGTGACTACTGGGACGGGTGTAGGCCACAGCTCCTGCTCTCGTGGAACTTAGAGTCTCATGAGGGAGGTGGATGGTAGTTTAGGAATCACACTCAGGACTGTAAAATTACAAGGGTGATAAGTTCTTTGAATTTGACCTCGTTGGGGTTGGGAAGCATTCAGGGGAGGCAGGCTGGTTGGTAGCGGCCAGCCCATGCTAAGCCAGAACCATCTGTTTATAGCAGAGGTCATATCGGTCCTCTCCTGAGAACTCCAGGAGTTTCTGTTCCATGCACAGCGAAACCCAGGGTCCACGCTCAGGTCCACATCTGCGAAGCCCTAGGCGGTGACACCAGCTTCCCCTGGGACCCTTGACCGGTATCACTGCCCTGGGTCCCTTTGCCCAGGCTGCCTTGGTCTCCTTGCCATCCCTTGAGCATGCTGAGTGGCTCTCCCTCCACGACTCCACAGACTCCACACTTGTGGACCCCTGGCCCAACATGCTCCTCACCCAGGAGGCTGCATGCCTGCTTCCTCCCTTCTGTAGGTCTTTGCTCAGGCTCACCTACTCAGAAAGGCCTCGGCCGACCCCCTAAAAATAGCACCCCCATGCCCCCAGCACTCCTTCTGAACGCTATCCTTTTCTTCACTTACCCATCATCTGACATCAGTTTGCTTTCTGTCATCATCTGCCTCTTCCCGCTAGGACATGGATTCTGCAGGGTGGGGAGTGTCACCTGTTGTGTTTATGGCTGTGCCCCAGTGCCTGCTCCCTAGCAAGAGTTGCTCTCCGTAAAGACTGAATGAACGACAGGAGGTGTGGTGTGCAGAGAACTCCATGTCCTCAGGAAATCTGCCAAGTTTTCACCAAGTCATAAAGCCAAGGGTATTTCATTCCAGCCTAGATCTACCATATTTGGCAGCCATCATGCAGAAGTTTAGTCTTTGTTTTTTTTAAAAACTATCAGTTTATTCAAAATGAGAGAAGACTGTGCCACATGGTGGCATCATCGAACGTTTTTGATTTTTCACTTACGATGACCACTTGCAGATGTGTCGGATTCCTGCCAACGACAGGAACAAGTGACCACATCCTCTGGGCGGCTCCTTCCTTTCCTCCAGGTCTTCCATTGACAGTGAACCCGCCTTGGTCTTAGGCCCCCTGAAGTCTGTGCAGGAGCTGCGGAGGGAGCAGCAGCTGGCTGAGATTGAGAGCCGCAGGCAGGAGCGGGAGAACGGCAAAGACGAAGGCGGAGAAGGACGGACCAAGCCTCCTGTCCAGGAGATGGTGGATGAGTTACAAGGCCCCTTTTCTTACGACTTCTCCTACTGGGCCCGGTGAGCTGGCCAGTATTTCTCTTCGCACTGGCCTCTGTTCTGACGCTTTTTCTAATGGAGGGACAAAACCCACCAAACTGAAGTATTTTCGTTATTTCAGGTCCGGAGAGAGAATCACCGTCACACCCTCGTCTAAAGAGCTGCTCTTTTACCCGCCTTCCATGGAAGCCACCATCAGTGGAGGTAGATGTCAACTCAGTGAGCCAGTGGCACACCTTCATAGCTGTCCCGTTACTTGCATTTAAGAATTTATTTCGCATTGTTGTTACCATGGAACCATCTTCGTAAGGCACCTTAAATCCCCTTTGGCACGTAGATGTTACTTTGATGAATGAATGAGTGAGTGAGTGAGTGAATGAAATCAACAAAAGGGACTTTTGCTGTTAGAACTGGGTGATCTTTTTTGGAGAAGGACTTGGTTTTCTTGACATTACCAGGTTGACACCAGAGGTCGGTGAAAAGCAAAACCATCAGCTGCTGAAATGTGAGCATTAATTAGTCTTCCTGTGTCCGAACTGCTCCTGATGTTTGTGTTTTTTTGTTGGGGGTGATGGGAGGGTCTTTTTAGGGCTGAGTGATGGGAAGCGCTTGCTTCAGCAGCATTTGCCTTTTGGTTACCCATAGTTTTTTCTAGCATTATGGGTTCATTAAACCCTGGGCATACGTGTGGGCCATGTTTGGAAGCAGTGTGTGTTGAAGAGCCTGGCTTTCTCACGGGCAGTGTGTTTGGGGTGCTTGTCTGCCTTGGGTCCTCTGGTTGAGTGGCACAGCCTCTTGTTTATTGGAAAGGCGTGTGAGAGCCGAGGGAGAGGGGCCGTGAAAACCCAGCCGAAGCTGTTAGGCTTTCCTGCCAACAGCCTTGACAGTTAAGCAGGGCCTTTCGAGGATGGACAGGCTTGGGCCACTTCTGGTTATCGAGGTTTCTGATGGACTAACCCACCTCGTTTGGAGGCCAGCTTCAAATAGCTCAGTTCCAGGCCCATCTTTAATGGGAAGCCCCCAGCCAGGAAGAAGGCTCCCTTCCCTCTGCAGCTGTCGTATTCTTCTGTTTGCTTCTCTCGTTTTTAGAAAGCTGCCCAGGGAAGCTGATTGAGATCCATGGCAAAGCTGGCTTATTCCTCGAAGGCCAGATCCACCCAGAGTTGGAAGGAGTCGAGATTGTCATCAGTGAAAAGGGGGCGAGTTCACCCCTGATCACAGTCTTTACCGATGACAAAGGTGCCTATAGGTAAGTCCGTGATGAAGAAATACTTGCTCGAGTCCAATTGGGGAGCTTGTTTTCCTTGGGGTAAGTGATGCTTCCACCAGGATTTGGACAAAGCCATCTCTAGCATTTGCTCTCTCCTGTTCAGTGTTGGGCCCCTGCACAGTGACCTGGAATATACTGTGTCCTCACAGAAGGAGGGGTACGTTTTGACTGCAGTGGAAGGGACCATCGGAGACTTTAAGGCTTATGCCTTGGCTGGAGTAAGCTTTGAGGTAACACTACATGTTTTTAAAAAGCATTTTATTGGGTTATGATTGACATACAGTAAACTTCACATAAAGTGTATAATTTGATAGAATATCAGCATAGGTCGGACATATGAAAACATTACCACATTCAGAATAGTGGACACATCTGTCACCCTCCAGAGTTTTTGGTACCCCTGGTATTCCATCCCTCTCATTGATCTGATGCTTTTTGTTCTTATAGATGGTCTTGCATTTTCTAGAGTTTTATAAATGGAATCATATAGGTTGTCCTCTTTTTTTTTATCTCTGGCTTTCAGCGGCATAACTTGGAGGTCTGTTACTTTAGCGTGTTTGTATGCCTTTTGGGAATTGTTTTAAGCTTTCTTCCTTAAAGGACACACATTGTTCCTACGGTGCTGTATGATGTCTTCTTTTTTTCCTCTGTTCTTGGAAAGAAGTATTCTCTGAGATGTGCGGCGTAAGCCTAAAGATGCTTGATTATAAATATTTTCAGTTTGGAGGACAAAGGAAAGGAATGGCAGATTACTTCACATAAAAAATTAAAATTCTGTGTTGGAGAATGTATTTTGTACCACATTGAAAGATGGTCAGACCAAGAGGTAATATTTATACCCCAATTGATAAACAAATTCTAAAGTTGATAAGGAAAAAACCCAGTTGAGAAAAGATGAACAAAGAAAATGAAAAGGCGATTCACAGAAGTAATACACGTGACTAATAAACATAGAAGAAAAGCTCAACTTTGGTAGTGACTGAGAAATGCAAAGAAAGTTACCATCAAAACACTGGGTTTCGGGTTACATTTGCAAAAATTAAGACAATATCCACGTTTTAGAGAGCGTTTATTTTCCCTTGCCTAGATGACTTATGGTTATAGCTGCTTCGGAGTACAATTTGGTGGCATCTTTCTGAATTTAAAGTACATATACCCAGCAATTCTACTTCTAGGAATTGACTAATCAGATTTAGGAGGAGAGAACCTTTCATGTGTCCGCAAACCTTCGGTGGTTTCTCCTTTTCCATCGCAAAGATGGTTTGCTGGCCTCTGCTTTAGAGTACTGGGCAGCTGCCAGACAGTGAGGCAGGATCCGCTGTCAGTGGACTGATGCAGGGATGGCCAGCACATGAGGCTGAGGGAAGAAAGTGTGTGTAGCACGTGGATGCCATCATTTCCCTCCCTCCCCTGTGACATTTCTAAGCTTCGCATCCTGGAAGGGTGCACATCTGTGAACATCAATTATCCTGGGATGAAGAACAGACGCTTCGTTCCCCCAGTGAATAACAACAAAAGAGAAACAACCCGTGAAAATTACCTCTCGACTTGTGAAATGTCTCCTTGGCTAACATGAGTTAACTTCACCCTGGTGTCCCTTTCTCTCTGCCAGATCAAAGCTGAAGATGACCAGCCCCTCCCCGGGGTCCTCTTATCCCTCAGCGGTGGCATGTTTCGTTCCAACCTCTTGACGCAGGACAATGGCATTCTGACGTTCTCAAACCTGGTAAGGTGTCCTGTAACTGAGCTCCTGCCCGTATTCCCCACGAGGGAACAAGGACATGGCGTGTGTGACTTCCACGTTGCTTGCTTGACAATGTGAGAACAGCACACCAGTGTGGAGTGTTTGAAGCTTCTCAGGGGACTAAATGTAATCAGAATGTTGCTCTCACAAGAACTTAATGCTGCCGATTCCTGTTCCCTTCCGCACATACTTCTTGTTTTCTGGTCTCCCACTTGTCACAAAGACAAAGTAATTAATGACACTGGCCACACCAGCTCCTGTCTCAGGCGTCCCTTTGCTTTACCATAGGATCTCTTTTATAATGATGAATCTTGGTTGGCAGTTAGCTTGTCTTTCTTTTGCAAAGCACGCTCCATATAGTGGCGGGTAGCACCAATTTTTTATTCCAGATATAGTCTGAGCCCCTGGCTGGTGAGGGCTCAGGAGGTGCACGTAAATTGTCCATCTTGTCAGTCCCGGGAATAGAGAGACTGTTGTAGGGACATCGTAGATAGGCGGTGCAGTGTATCCAAATGACCACGTGCTATGCAGTCATGCATATCCAAGTTCAGGTCTTCCCTCTGCTGCTTAAACTTGCTGTGTCACCTCAGGCAAGTTACCTGGGCTCTCTGAGCCTCAGTTTCTTCATTTCTAACATTCAAAGATGATTTTTATCTCTGAGTTACTGAGGCGCATGAGAATGACAGCGGCTATTTTCAGAATTGTAATTGCTGTTCCTGTAACTGGGAGAGGTAGAGGTACCATTTCTGTCCGTCTGGGACGCCCTGTAGCCATTGTGGCATAATCCCGGGAGGTCCATTGTGACTTTAGTTGTGTGCTTTTAAGCTACACCTAGATGTGGACGCAGAGGCTCAGTGTGCTTGTCTCTTGGCAGAGTCCTGGCCAGTATTACTTCAAACCCATGATGAAAGAATTCCGGTTCGAGCCATCCTCCCAAATGATTGAGGTGCAGGAGGGGCAGAACCTGAAGATCACCATCACTGGATACCGAACGGCCTACAGGTAGGCAGCCCCAACCCGCGCCCTGCATCCAGGCCGGGGCTGTGCAGTCAAACCCGGGACCCTGTTGTCTGGATACTCAGACCTGCCTTCATACTGCTTTTCTTTGGGAGGGCTGGAAGATAGGATGTGAGGCCCAGAGGTTTTCGACTGCTGCCCTTCTCATATCTCAAAGTGATTTCAGTCACAAAGTTCCTGCTTTGAGATTGGCCTGCGAGAGCTTATGTAGTTGTTAAAAATTTTATTTCTTAGAAAAGTTGGAAACGTGGATTAAATTGTTAAAAGGAGGAAATACATTCACTTGACTAACTTGACTAAAACTTCAAAATGTTGAAAAGAGTATATAATATAAAATTTCGCTTCTGTCCTGTCTCCCAGTTACTTTGGTTTTCCAGTGTTTCTGAATTCTTCCAGAGATGATTTATGTAAATACTAGTGTGTGTGTGTACATTGTATGTATATTAATTTATGTTCAAAGACACACACTTATATATTTGTACATACATACAAAAGCACCTAAGATGGAGATTAATCAGGAGTGGGTTCAGAAAAATGGCCCATTTTCAACCGAATATGTAGCATAAAAGAGAAAGTGATTTGTTTCCATTTTAGTGACTATTTCATTATTTAAAATAAAGCTTAATAAAAGTAAAGTAAAATGGAATAAAATAAAGCTTTGCGTTTTAAAATTATGATTTTCTGACATGTCCCTTAAAATGTATGAGAATAGAAATTGATGATATTCTCCTGGCTGGCTCTAGCTTGGCTCAGTTTGCGGGTGACACAGCTAGACCCGAATTGTGTGGGTCATGGGGCTACAGTTCTCCACTGAGCTGTTTTGCACCGGAAATTGTTGGTAAATGCAGGCCACTTTACCTGAAACCTTTGTGTGCCTCGGAAAACGATGGGAGAGTCATGTTCTGTTTCTCCTCTTGTCACTCCAGTTGCTATGGCACAATTTCTTCTCTGAACGGGGAACCAGAGCAAGGTGTCGCTGTGGAAGCAGTGGGACAGCACGACTGCGCTATTTATGGAGAGGACACTGTGACAGATGAAGAGGGGAAATTCAGATTGCGTGGATTGTTGGTGAGACTCAGAACACATTTCATACTGTGTTCGGAGGTATCTTGTGGTGCCCCCAACACCACTAGGAATGGGCTGGGTGCGAGGGCTGGGGAAGGCAGTAAGGTTCAAGAACCCTCCCAGTTTCTTTATTAACTGACACATTCTACCTTTCATTTAGTTGACACATTGGGTTGGGGTTTTGTGGCAAAATAAAGTTGAAAGCCTGTGGGCTTGCTGCAACTTTTGCCTCACACTGGGTGATATGGCTCAGGCCTGGGACCTCAAACCAGAGTCCTGTGGAGCCAGAGGAGTGTGCGAGCACTGGGGAGTCTGGGTGCATGGCAGGGAGTGGTCGGGACTGCGGTGAACTGCGGAGGGGCGTGGCCCACATAGAGGGCGCGACAAACTGAGGGTAGCCAAGTGTGCCAGTTTTTAAAAGTGGAATCAGCAGTGCAGATTTCCAACTCCTGATTTTTAGTTGTTAACAACTAATTAAAAAAAGAAAATCCTAAACTTCTTCGTGTAAGCCACTCAACTTATTTGTCCTATTGGCTGCAAAATAACATTAGCTCGTAACGTTTGGTTTAGGATTTATGGTGCTTTTTCCTCAGTTTTTATTTGTGCATTCATTCATTTGCTCGTTAATCAGACACTCGGTGTGCACTGAAATGGTCAGAGAGAGAGAGAGTGTGGGATGGATGGCACCTGCTGGACGGGGCCACTTGGATTTGGAGTTGGGTCCCCAGCCTTTCAGGTTCACAAATGGCATATCCTTAGTTGACCGCAGAGACAGTCGTGCATGTCTTGATAGTAGACTGCTGTTTGCCCAAATCACATGAGCAGAGATGCACATCAGTGCATCATTTTGTTGATATACATACACGGGGGTGACACTGTTCTTTCCAAAAGATGAGAATCCTCATGTCAGGTTTCCAGGGCACCCCCAGTCTCAGATGTTGGGTACCTGGAATGCAAGTCAGAAGGTTGCCTGGTGAGCCAGGAGCGGTCAGGCCAAAGGAAGAGGATGACCTTAGGGTCAGGTCCAGCTGGAGGCACATCGACCTGGTGGGCTCTACCTGCCACTCCCCCTCTGTGGAGTGTTCTCATCAGAGCCATCCAGATGACTGACGTTCCCTCCACGCTGTCCTCTGCCCTGCGGGATCCCTGCCCGCTGCTCTCTGCTGTCCACCAGGCTCGCTTTCCTGCTTTGAGGCAGTGCTTGCGCAGGGAACAGGAGGGGCAGCCTGGCAGCCTGGATGTTCTGCCTTGTGCTGGTTGCAGCCAGGGCCCAGGGACAGGTGACAGGTCATTAGCACCAGCTTTTCCATCTCACACTTTTAGTGCAAGCCCAGCCTTTGCACTTTTGTCCTTCTTTGGACACACAAATAAATGCCTTCCTACTCTACTCTGCCTGAGTGGGATCCTTGCTTCTGCCATGTCTTAGCTGGATGAGTTCAGGCAAGTTTTTTATCCTTTCTGTATCTGGTCATCTGTAAAATGAGGATGGGCATGATGTCTGCCTTACGAAATGGCTCTAGTACTTAGTGAGTGAAAACATGTATGACAAACAGTGGTCCCTGGCACAGTGGCTCAGTAAATGGTCTAAAAAGAAGAGCAGCGGCTTCCCAGGGCAGCCCTCAGTGGAACCGTGAGCATGGGGCTTTTGTCTGCGGCTTTCCCATCCTGAGGTGGCGACAGCATGAGAAGGGGCCTGGGCCGTGCCGCTCTAGTTCTGTCTTAGGGGAGCCCCCTTGACCCCTGGCCCCAGTCCAACCCCGTGTTCTTGGCTTACCTCGCTCTCACAGTTGCAGGAATGCCAGTTTTGTGTTACCTCCTGTGCCCCGCCACCAGTGTCTTGCTGGCCCAGGCATGTTCTTCTGAACTCACCACTGTAACATTTTATTTAATTAAATTGAATAGAGTTTTCTCCACCATCTCAGCTGATTTCCATTTGTGCAGATGTTCCCAACACCCTCCTCTTCCTTTTAACAGGTGTTAATTCATTAATGCTTTCAGGAGTTTTTAGAGTCACCTCCTTGTGGCAAGCCACAGGTTCTGGAGGAATAGTGTTAGTCGCTTCTCATCCGGGGTTTGGGATGGGAGTTTGCCAGTCTCCAGAGGACTGTAGGTTGGCAACCCCTTGTTGCAGATTTCCTAAGGATTTGGATCTTGGGTGGCATCATTTGTTCATTTGCGCTTTCTGGGCAGTGTGCTTGTCCAGTCAGGTTGGGTGAGAAGCTACACCACCAGGTGCTGTTGCCAAGGGATGCAGTCAGCCTCAAGTGAGGGGGGTTGGGCCAGTGAGGATGGGAGTGGCTGCCCGGTGGGCTCCTACCTGGTCCAGGCACCCGGGCCAGTGGGCAGTGCCACCACTTCTCAGCTTCTGCGTCTTGTCTCCTTTTCTTCATGTATCGCCCTGAACCCAGTGCTGCCAATCCTAACTGAGCTATAGAGTGAATTAATGTCCATTGGTGATCGTACATTCGATCTCATTTTTTAAAAAAATAATAACTTCTTTGCCGTTGTAAAGGTACCATATGCTCATTATAAAGTAGTTGAAGCAACATGTCCAAAAAGACAAACTTTCGAAAGAGGGAAAAAATATCACCTGGAATTGCCCCATTTAATGCAAAGCGAATGCCATATCTGAGGCTGCTCTGTCTGCAATGGACACGATCACAGTGCACACTATTTTAGGAGACCAGACCTGTATTATCCATGCTTGTTTAAAAATAAACAGTCACATTCTTAGGGCTCTCTCCTCTTGGGTGCATAGACACCTGTGAACCCAGCAGTGCTGCTGGTGATCAGAAATTGGTAGTTCTAAAAGTTTATTTGTTTCATTCATTCATTCATTCATTCATTCATTCATTTAAAAACCCAGCCTAGTATAAATGATCTATTATCTTTTGGGGCAGGGTACAGATATTTTCTTTCAATAAGCGTGTAAGAAAAATAATCCAGAAATTTACAAACAGCGAGTTTATTTATACTAAAGCCTTACTTTTAATCTGAATTATGGCTTGATTTTCAGTCTTGTAGAGATTCTCCTTTGAATGCATTCCTCTCTGTCAGAGCTGCCGCTAGTCCATACAGCAGTATGAAAAACAAACCAAAAACCTCATTCTTTCGAGGCAATTTACCTCTATCTCTTGGAAAATTGTCATCATGTGCTGGCTTTTTAGAAAAAAATACTGTTGTCTGCCAGAATTTGAGTTAATATATGTACATTCTCTATGTGTACAATGTCAAAAGAAAAGTTTTAGAGTGGTGAGTTTTTTGGCAGACATGATATGTGCCTGTAAATTAGAGTAATAGAATAAAAAGTTTAAAGAAGAAGAGTTTTTAAAAAGGAAAAAACCTGAAATCTCGCTTCTCAGACATAAAATTCGTGGTAAGCATTTTGGAGTGTCATTTCAGATATTATTTGATGCACATATACAGAGAGAAAGGAGGGGTGGACAGCAAGGAAAGAAGAATGGTATCAGAATAAGAGCATGTCATGCGTGGAATAAGGAACCATATTTAGTTTCCCTTGGGTAGAAGAAAGTGAATGGGGATCGGAGGAATTTAGAATGTCAGATAAATGTTTCTTCATCAGGGTGCTTTTTAAAAGAACTCTCCAGAAGGTTCATGGGCCCTGCCGATTGGGGACTGAGGTGGGGTCGCAAAGCCCCTAACCTGGTCAAGGCCTGCGGTCAGAACAGGCTCAGATTAGGTTGCATGTGGCGAGCCTTTCTCTGTGTTTGTTTGCAGCCAGGGTGCGTGTACCATGTTCAGCTCAAGGCTGAAGGCAACGATCACATCGAACGGGCCCTCCCCCACCACCGGCTGGTTACGGTAAGGCATGAAATGCCCCTGCAGATTGGGGTGCAGTTGCATCCCTGATCAGAGTCCTGTGGTGCTCCTCTGGCTGATTGCCTTGCATCTGTTGTGGGGGATCTTCAAATCCTAATTAAGGGTCCTCTTAGAACAGTGTCATCTTCCCAAGCAGCATCTTATGTGGGGTTTTTAATGAACAGCACGGCTGTCATGCATCCAGAGAAGGCATTTGAACTGTCGTTTCTCCACTTCCCCCGCAAGCTCTGATCATCATTCGGCAAGTGAAGCATCTTAAGGCACAAGTAGCATTTCCAGTGAAAGGAGTGTGATGACGAGAACGTGGGCTTAGTGCTGTTTCCCTATATTCATTCATGTGACCTTGTTTTTCACATTTGGTGGGTGGAGTCTTGAAATTTCAGATAATATCTTAGCTAATTGATCCCTAAAGAGGCAGCCCTCCAGGTCACAGGAAGTGAAGCTTTTAAAGTGAAGCTTTTCTCCAAGGACTAACTCTCACTTGCTATGCTGGGGAGCTTGGGTGGGACAAAAGGGACTACCTCTTGGTGTCCTTATTAGGTGACATTAAGTTAGGGAGGGACATGGTGAATCATTCAGGACTATTTGGCGTAGCAAGTGGGTTTTGCTGACATCTTCATGGCATCTGGCATTTTAGATGGCTGTGATGGCCACATTTTACCACTTTATATTTTCTTGCCGGGTGACTCATGCCAGGATCACAAGCAGTCGTGTGGGCTGCAGCCTGGCAGGTATGAACGAGTGACAAACAGGAGAGCACACGCTCACCCAGATGGGGCAGACGTGGCTCAGCTCCTGCTGATTGTGGCCAAGCGAAAACATCTTCCTCTTTTTTCAAGGGAAGCTGGAATGTCTGGCTTTTTTTGAATATGAAAAGTTTTAAGTGGTGGCAAGTAGTTAAAACTAAGAAAATAAATGCCGTGCTTGTCAAAATGTCTGTGGGCCAGGGGTAGTCCATCTATGTACTGTCGGTTTGTGACCTTGGACTTGGGCTACTTCTGTAGTGAACTTGGCTCTCTCAGTAGAAGCAGTGAAGTTTGTTATGAAACAGCTTCAGGACATCACAGCTGGAGCAGATCCTCTTCCTGCGTCCTCAGTACCAGCATTCATTCTCTTTCTAGGTCGGGAATAATGACATCGATGATGTAAACATCATAGTTTTCCGGCAGATTAATCAGTTTGATTTAAGTGGCAACGTGATCACTTCCTCCGAGTATCTTCCTACATTATGGGTAAGGCCGGTTTCTTTTTCTTTATTTTTTATTTGTTAGGCGAGGCACCTCACAGATTGCAAAGACTTTGTCAGTTTACAATTCCTAATTTTTTATTTTTTACGTCTACAGCACCTGGTCTTCCCCTAGGTGGTCTCCCATTCACGTACTAACCAGGCCTGACCCTGCTTAGCTTCCGAGATCAGATAGGATTGGGCTTGTTCAGGATAGCATGGCCATAGACAAGGCCAGTTTTTTAAGGTAAACATAATCGTGTACTTTTCAGCTTTGAGGAGAGTTGGAGCAGGATGTCTGGGCCTAGCTTTAGGGTCCTATACGTGGAGATGCTGAAGGTCGAGGTTGAGATTTGAGAAGCTTCGATCCCAGCATGTATCTGGAGGAACGATTGCTGACTGGGTGAGGAATGCCATCCAGTTTCAGATCACCATTTTCCTGGCAATGTATATCCTTAGAAACATTGTAGTAGAAGCCTAATGAATGATCAATACGATCTGGAGTCTAAAACAGAAAGACTACTTTTAGGGAGAGTGCCTCTTAACTGTTTAAATTCTGTCTGGGGTGGAGGTGGTGGGCAGTGGACCAAAACCCAGACAGTCTGGGCTGTCACTTGTCACCGGTGGTTACTCACCTTGCCGCCTTGGGCTGTCACTTCATTCCCATGGTTCTGTCCCTCCCTCTGTAAAACCAGGGAGTTGGACTCAGTGACCTCTTGAGGTCTCTTCAAGCTCTAACAAGACGTCCATGTCAGTGATTAATGCAGAAGTATTGTACAGTGCCCTGCCACTCTTTGGAAGATGTTAATGAATTGCCACAGGAGTGGAATTTTCAGAGGGACTCGGAATCATAAACCGCAGAATATTGGACTTGGGTGAGAACGTGCACTTAGGTTTTAACTCACCTCTGCCCTGCCCTTCAGTTCAGGGGTTGCAAGTATGCTCCCTGTGTGGGCCAGAGAGGTGAGCCCAGAGAGTGAGGAAGGCTGAGTGGGTGCGGGGCACACTGGAGAACCCATGTCCCGTCCAAGGGGAGCAGATAGAAGGTGACGGTGCTACTCCGTTCCCTCTGTTTGCTGCCATGTTGGCATTCTGGCCCAGGGTTAACATCACTTTCCTGTTTTCCCGAGAATCCGGCAGTTAGGGTTTTTCGAACTCACCTGATTTTTAAATGTAGCCAGTGAATTCACATTTACTTAGAACACGTACAGGTTAAAAGAACTCAGAGGTGGCCTCTGATGGGACCCATGGGTTTCTGCCTCCAGTACTTCCTGTGACTTTTGTTTTAGGAAAAGTCTTCCTGACTTGTGTGTTATGTAGAAAGTGTCAGTGTGGGCCCTGGGGAGAGGCGGCTCTGGCACTCTGTTGTGGGGGGTGCAGGATGGATCCCCCGGTGTTAGCATCAGTCAGTGCCATCATGCCGCATCACATGCAGCATGAGAATGGCCAGTATCCCCAGGCCAGAGAGAAAGAACCAGAGACAAGCACTAAACCACTTCTGGAAGCATCCCGGAGAACCAAAGGCAAAATGGGAACGCGTTTCGAGTTTAACAAATACTTACGGAGTTAAGATTACAGCATATGGAGAGGCAGTGCCAGGGAGACGAGACCCTCAGTGACGTGGGTTGAGTCCCAGGCTCCACCATGTATGAATTAGGTGATCTTAGGTGACACAGATTCCCTGAGTGATAATAGTAATAGCCAGGATTGGTGACAGTATATCTAAGGCACTGGTCGCATGCCTGGCATGTTATAGATATGGTAGAAGCTGTTCTTTTTAACATTAGTACCATTTTGAGTGTTAACATAAGTCATCAGAATCTGTGTCACGTCTTGCACTCCGGAGTCGTGGAAGGTTGAGGACTGCATCACGCATGGCCTATTGGAGGACGACTCTCTCACATATCCGTGCTGCATGACCCTTTCTCCGAGAGATCGGCTGTCCCGAGGATGTCCGAGATGAGAGGCTCATCGTGTTTCAGTTCACAAGGCCGTCTGCTTTGTTTTGCTCTCCAGGTAAAGCTCTACAAGAGTGAAAACCTCGACAACCCAGTTCAGACGGTCTCTCTCGGCCAGTCCCTCTTCTTCCACTTCCCGCCACTGCTCAGAGATGGCCAGGTAAGGGCCATGGCGCCGTTCTTGTTTCTGCCTTCGTTTCAGCTTCACTCTTTAGTTTAAGGAAGCACCGTTCTCTCCTTTTCTCCCGAAATCCCACTCTGTAGAAATGGTTGACGTCATCCTCTCTGAATCAAAGGATGTTGGGTTCTGTTAGTGATGATTTTTTTTCTTAATCAGTGTTTTTCCATTTATAAAAATAATACACATTCATGGCAGGAGACTCAGGGAAGAAAATCAGACACAACCCCATCACCCAGAAGTAACCCCTGTTGAGGTGTTGATAGGTACCTTTTGGACTTTTTTCACTGTGTGCACACATATCTGTATAAGTACAAATACATGCAGAAATGTTTATGTGAATAATTCAAAGCTGGGACTCTGTCGTACGTTATTTTGTGAGGCATGCTTTTCAGTGAAGACTGTATCACAAATCTTTTCCCCATCATCAAATCATCGATAACATGATTTTTAATGTTTGCACAACAGTCCATAGCATTGGAAACACCATAATTGATTTAACCAGGTCCCTAATGTCAGACATCATTTACTGATTATAGAATGTTTATTATCAATTCAAACTGAACAGAGCAAACTGTTGTAGTTGACGGGGTGGGAGCGACCTTTGCAAATAATTCGATTCCTCTCTGGAGGGCTTAGCCTGGGGGTGTCAGGAGGTGGCCTGTTTTGCGATGTTCTCTCTCCCGGCTTCTCACCACCTGCCACGGGGATAATACGCTGTGTCCTTTCTCGGCTTAATATGGCTATACAGTAATGAAATACGTCGTGATGGGATTTGGGGGTTCCTCCCCATTTCCGCAGATGCCCTCTGAAATACATGCTTTAGGTAGTTTGGGCTCTGGGGTCAGACCTCACCTGGGTTCCAAGCCTGCTCGGCACCTTGTTGGCTTAGTGACCCTGGACAAGTCACTGTCAAATTCTCCGGGCCTTGCACTCCCCATCTGTAAGTCCGGGTGGTCACCCCAATCTTGTTGGTGGCTGAGAGCAGAGCAGACATTGGCTTGGTACATGGACTCAGCACGCAGGGCCGTGACCATCACTGGGACCTTTCCAGAGATGCTGTGTTCTTACAGCATGCCGGTTAATGAGCCACTGAAGTGTTGTCCTTGCAAAGTCACCCTCGTTTTGGATTGCAAACCGTCTTCCCCAGTTTGATCGTGTACCTCCCTCATCTGTATTGGCTCGTTAGAACTTCTAGTGTTTCATAGAGCCAGGTCCTCAAAGGGCCATAACTGTCGTAGTTGAACATGCTCATAAAAAGTGCCATAGGCCTCGTAAGCTATATCAGAAGACACAGTCTCAGGGACGTTGGGGACACACTGCTGTCACTGACAGAATAGCCCACTGAGGTTTATCACTCTGTAGTTAGCGACTTTGGTTTAGATGTGTAAACTTGGGGATTTCATTAAAAACGTGAAGTCTTTTACATCACAGCCACACGTGAGGTTTTAGTTTTCGTTTGCTTTGCCCAGGCTGCCCTTTATGAAATGACTTCTTGCTTGTGCACAGAATTACGTCGTGCTTCTGGACTCCACGCTCCCCAGGTCCCAGTATGACTATGTTTTGCCTCAAGTGTCTTTCACCGCAGTAGGCTACCATAAGCACATCACCTTGATTTTTAATCCCACGGTAAGGAAAACCCCACGGGGCTGGTGGGAGAAGGTAGAGTCAAACACTCTGTGCCCGAGGCTTGGGTAGAGGGAGGTCAGCTGTTTAAAGGGGCCTCAGCGTGGGCCAATGTAGCATCCTGGGTCCTGCATCCCAGATTTCCCCAGGTGTGTTTCTACTTGCCCCAGCCTGATGCCTTTGTGCCTTTGAGGAGGAAACTGGTGATGAGGGGGGTGGCATTATTTAGTCCAGTGGCTCAGGAGTGACTTTCGGGGAGGAAGGTGGCTACCACTTGGCCACTGCGTCATGATTAGTGGCGCCGTGGCCTCCAGGAGGCACATGATGCCTGACCTGCCCAGACTCCTCGAGCCAGCTGCGCATTTGCAGGACATGTATAGAGGATGCAGCAGCATGGAGTGGATACCACAAAATAAAGGTTGTGGGAAACCAGGTCAGCCATCAGGAACGTGACTTATATAAGAGATTGCAAGAGAAAAATTATCGTAGTGATGATGTTTGTGGATTAAAAGAAATTGACTCAGTTTATCAGCCAGTTGCCATGTGTGGACCTTACTGGATCTCGTATCAGACAAACTAAAAAGAACAGATGTGTGGCCTGTGTTCTGATTGGCCCAGGTGAAAGGAGAGGGCTCTTTTGGAAGAAAATGTGAATGGCACTGGGATGCAAGTAGCAGCTACTCCATCTCGCTAGGCATAATCTTGGGGACTAGCCTATTCATCACCCTAGGACAGTGTGCATCTGGGACTCATAGAATGAGGCTCTTTGCTTCTCGACCACAGGATCTCCCTGCTCCACAGTGCTTAGGGTCCTCGGTGTAGACGGTGGACATTCGGGGGGTGAGGAACACCTTTTGATGGCCGCTGTTTCTGAGTGTCAGAGCAGGAAATGAGTTTGGATAGCAGAGGGCCCATCTGAAAATCTGCCCCAGTTGCCTTGGTTCCTTGCTTTGGAGAGAGAGAGTTTGGGTTGCGTGGGGTCGCCTGGTGTCTGGGGTAACCAGGCTGGAAGGCTGGTGGGTCACGGCTGTGTAATAGTGGGTGGCAGACAAGTGATGGTGCTCTTGGTGTTTGCAGAGGAAACTGCCTGAGCAAGACATCGCGCAGGGTTCCTACATTGCCTTGCCTTTGACGCTGCTTGTCCTGCTGGCTGGCTACAACCACGATAAGGTAGGGACTCCAGGAACCTCTTGCGAAAGCGGATATGTCAGCGTGTGATCCCTCACAGCTGTGAAATGACAGAGAAGAATATCCAGTGTCATTGGAAGGAACCGTGAAGGTCCCGAGTGCAGCCTCTGCTCTCCTGTCAAGGCCATAAATATCGTGCAGCATCTCTCCTGACCCTTAAATCTTGGTTACTCCCCGGGAGCGGTCCCCAGCCTCTCTGGCAGCAGGGACTGGTGACCCTATGAGAATCTAATGCCTGATGATCTGAGGCGGAGCTGAGGTGGTGATGCTGGCGCTGGGGAGCGGCTGCAAATACAGATGAAGCTTCACTCACCCACTGCTCACCTGCTATGCAGCCTGGTTCCTAATAGGTCATTGACTGGTACTGATCCGCAGCCTGGGGTTTAGGGACCCCTGCTCCTAGCGACAGTTGTTCACAGAGAGAGCCAGCCTGTCTCTGCTGAGTCATTAGTATGAGGCCTCCTCACTTGGAGCTGAGGTCCTCCCATTAGCATGTGGTGGCTGGCGACTGGGCTTGAGGAAGGAGGTGAGCTGACAGTGGGGCTCCGGTGTCCATCTAGGCAGAAGTCTCCCAGCCTCCCTCACTCTCTCACCCTCTGCCTTTTTTTCCAGCTCATTCCCTTGCTGTTGCAGTTGACAAGTCGGCTGCAGGGCGTCCGGGCTCTTGGCCAGACAGCGTCTGACAACAGTGGCCCAGAAGATGCGAAGAGGCAAGCCAAGAAACAGAAGACAAGGCGGACGTGAGGAGGAGGGGCAGTGAATCCCACTGGGGACAGGCCACAGCTCGGTGCCCGTTGCCCCTGCACCTGTCCTTCCCTGTACGCGGCCCTCTGGTGCAATGGGACGAATAGACCCTCCTGTCACTCTGCTGAGCACAATTTATTGTCTGAGTTGAAGATAATTTATTTTTATTATTATTATTTTTTGTCAGAGGTATTTAAGCTGTGCCAGTGGTGTGAGAATGTAGTCCTTACTCTTCAGCATTCATTTGAGAGGAATTCTAGCAAGTGTGGGTTTGGGGCCTCTTGTGAAATACCTGTCGGAGTCACGTTCTCCCCTGTCCCTTTGCATCCAAGGGCCCTGCTGGAGACGGCACAATGTGTGTCTGCTGCCAGGGGGGTGTGTGAGGAGGTGAAATCAATAAAGTTACCTGTTCATCTGTGTCGTAGCTCATCTCAGATGTATTCCTTAGGTGACATAATGTCAAGCTCACAGACTGAGATGCCTACAGGGGGGCACGCAGGTCCTGAGTGAAGGGCTGGGACAAGAAAGTCCTCAGCGAAGACTTAGTGATACACAGCAGCTGTTTGTTGGCTTCCGTGGTAGTGACACGGGGGATGGAGGGTGTGCTTGTGGCAAAACAGAACGTCCCCACCCTGTCCCCAGGAGGCGGTTTCTCTAGCGCACTGGGACTGCAGGATGTGTGCTCGTGTTCCTGGAGAAGCCAGAAAGGTAGTGTTTTATGCGTAATCTTCCAAGTTTTAAATATTAGCAACATTCAATTTTTTAAAAAATCTTGCGAGTTTTTGGTCATACAAAATGTGTTTTGGATGGGTAAGGCCTGAAGGCCGCTGGTTTGCACTAGGAATCCTCAGAAATTCTCAGCATTTGAACGGTGTTAAGTCCTTTCCTATAGGGAGTACTCAGTTATGTCCTGTCGAAGGAAGGGACACATCCATCCAACATCTCTTGAGCACCACAGAGGACAGGCACTGGGGGCAAGTATGGAGAGGGATAGAGTAGACGACACTTGTACCTGGTGTCCCCATACTAGGCACGTAATGGGCATTCTGTAAGCAGCGAGTGGCACATGAACAGAAGGTCACAGCGTGTCTGCCTCATCGTTGGGCAGGGCAGGGAGCGGAGGGCCTCCTGGTGGAGGAGGCTCAAGTGGCCTTGGGGGCACTGAGCAGAGGTGCATTTCCATTGGAGGGCTTAAGGATGCTTCCTGGATGTGACGTTCGTTCAGAGTCTGGAAGGGGACTGAGTGGAGAGAGGAGAAACAAGGCAGGAGGTCGTGCAGGGGGTGACAGCAGTGCAGAAGGCAAGCTTGAGGGTTTCTGGCTCTCGGTGGCCACGTGAACGCTTGCTGTGTCCATCTAGTGGCTGCTGGGCTGTTCGCCATTTCACCGGTTTGCTTTTTTCCCGTGGAAGGAAGTAAACTCTTGGAGATCTGGGACAGATGAGATGCATAATCTACTTTTGTGGAATGTGTTCTTACTGTTCTTCCAAGTGGACACGCAGTAACATCCCTTTTAAATGTTAATGGGGCTTTTTATTGACAGGTGTAAAGGTTAAGAGCTTGCGAAAGAGACAACTAAATGTCAGGACGATCCATCCAGTTCCAGAGGCTGCCATTAAGTGGCAGTGTTCCCCCGTCGCTGGCTCCAGGTCACCTGTGGTGTCGCTGGGCCTTGGGCTCTGTTCTGGGAAGAAAGCTGCATGTCTCTCGTCCATTTGGAAGTCGGGCCTGCTCTGTTGTGTCACTTTCTTCATTTGCTGGCAGTCCCAGGACAAGGCTGATCCCCCTGCGAGGTCTAAATGTTAATGACATTCAGGACTTTGATTGGGGCAAAAGTTACATGACAGATTATTTTTTCCCCTGAGAAAATTTTTAATGTCTAAAATGCTTTTCTAAGAACTCTTGTTATTTGCACATTTTTGCTTATTGAAGGGACCGACCAGCATATGCATGTGCAGGTGGGAGGGGCTGACGGCTGCAAGAGAAGGGCAAAGGGAAGAGGCAGTGCCTGTGCCTAACTCTAACAGTCTAATTGTGAGGAAAGAAGGTTCATGATATCGGGTCTAAGTGACTGGTCGCCCTCCTGAGTCCAGAGACCAGCAGCGGGGTGACCAGCCTTCCTTGTGCGGCCACCGTGTGGCGGGCGCAGGGCCGAGCTCTCTTGTGCACAAGCTGTTGGACCATCTCCTTATGAGGTGCATGTCCCTTCAGTCCCGTTTGATAGCTTGGAACCTGAGATGGAATGACCTCGCAGCCACTAAGTGGCAGAGCAGGTCCTAACCACTAGGCGTTATTGCCCCTGCTGTACAAAAGGAGACAATGCAGTTACATGCACGGGTGTCTGGGGATCGTTCAGGGGTTTAGAGAGTGCATGTCGTGTGCAGGAGATGCGGGCATGAGCTGTGATGACGTTAGTAAAGGCAGAGTGACGTGTAGCCATTGTGCAGTGGAGGGTCGGGCCATGGGAAGGATCTTGATGACGGAGGACCTTTCGATGAATTGTTCTATCAGTGTTGTTTCTGCAACCAAAGAGCTAGGTGACTAAACACTTAAATCCAGTCCCTTTAGTAGGCAGGATTGTCCTTAAAAGCTGGATGAGCCTGAAGAGCAGAGATGGGAAGGATTTGGGGGACAAAGTGGGCCTCACACCATCCCATTTTGCAGGCCCAGCCGAAGGAGGGCTTCGATCTCGCAGCACCATGTATCAGGCCTGAGGAGGATGGTGGGCGCACTGCAGTTTCTGGGGCCTGGCCAGACCTGCGCCACCGTATGTCTGTGCCACGGGTAGCTCCTGTGACCTCGTGGTCCTGGGTGGGCAAAACGAGTAGAAGTCAGCTCCACTCCCTATAAAACTTGACAAGGCCTGGTCAAAGTCACCCACCATTTCTGGCTTTTACTTTCCATTCGCAAAATGACCATGATATCATGGCATGCCTAGAGGAGGGAAGAGACTCATGTTCCTGTGGGCCTACTGTGTGCTAGGGCCAGGAGGCGCCTTTCCAGGAAGGTACGATGTGACCCTCTCCCTGTCCCCTTCTCCGTTGGAGCAGGTGTTTATGCTTCCAGATACAGTGGTGGGATTGTGGTCGGATCACGAATATTGTGACTGCGCCCCTTCTGCTGTACCCTACGCCGGGGTTGTTCAAGATGCTGCTGATTTACACGTCCTTTTGGATGAGTGAATTTTTTCACCGTTTCACTCTGGATGAAACAGCAGCCCTTCTTGCAGTCACATTTTGGAATTTGAGGATTTTGTGAAATAGATGACTGCATTGGAACAAGTAGTCCCCAAATCTGTGCAGAATCGGTGCCTCCAGAGACTGATGGCAGCCCCTCCCTGTCTGGTCTCTGCAGGGGAGGCAGCTGGCACGAGGAAGGGAGCAGACAGCTGCGGCATTTCCATCCGTTACTGTTTTTTTGAGCCGAGCGGGAGAGGTGGCAAACAGCTGCTGAGCCATCAGACTCGGGGTGGGCCTCTCTTCATGGGCTGAGGTGGGCAGGAAGATGGAAAAAGAACATTTTGCTGCCTGATGAGAAGACTGCTTCCTTCTCAGTTTCAAGAATGCCTCACCTAAGTGATGATTGATACTCAGTTATGGTGGCAAAGAACTGTTCACGTACGAAGACTAAGACTTGTGTTGGTTGTGTACAGGGTTAGCAAGCTGTGGCCCTCGGGCCGGATCTCTTCTGCGGCCTGTGTCATGGGAACACAGCCACGTCCATTCATTTACAGATCGTCCCTGCCTGTGTTTGCCCTCCAATGGCAGTGGTGAGGAGTTGTGCAAAAACTCTATGACCTACGAAGCTTACAATATTCACACTCTGGCCCATTCTAGAAAAGTTTGCCGGCAACTCGTCTAGTAGGTTCTGTGTTAAAGTTATGATCTTTGCGAGGAGGCATTCATTCAGTCAACAAGTATTAATTAACCCAGCATCTGGCCTTCGCCAGGCACTGCTCTGCGGACTGAGTGTTGAGGACACACAGCCTTGACTCTCCTGACACTTAGTGCTGATGGGGGAGAGGGGGCAGCAGACAAGTAAATGAGAATTTCTTGGATACTTGATAAGTGTTAAAAAAAAAAAGGGATCAGGGCAATGTGGCAGAGGGTGATTGGTGCCAGGGAAGGCTGCTCTGAGGAGGTGACATTTGAGCCAAAGGTCTGGGAGAAGAGCTGCCACGTGGAGGGCACAGTGATTGCGTAGGTTTCTTGAGTTGGAAGAACAGCAAAGAGGCCAAGCAGGGGACACTTCTACCTTCAGAGGATGGTCTCCAAGGAGACAGACAGGACGTGGCCCTTGAGGTGGGGGAGATAAGGGCATAAGCGAGTGATTGTCACAGAGAACGCATGGCTTACAAAATATTTGCTATCCGTCTTGCTCTTTACAGAAAAAGTTTGCCGACCCCTGGATTGGGGACACAAGTCCTGTCATCATCTTTAGCAGGAAGGGCGAGAAATCTCATGTTGGGACAAGTCGGGCTTGTGACAGCAGAGCAGCACACAGCTCGCTTCTTTGGGACTGAAGTGGATCATTAATATTGAATGTTTAGGACCTAATTGCGTCAGAGGATTTGTTTTAATCGCTCCTGCCTCTCGTAGCACGGGTCAGGGCTGCGTGTCTTCATCAGCTTTCCGAGGCTTCAGAGCATATTGATTCTGGGAAACGTACATTTCTCTGAAAAGAGCCTCTCCCAACATGACAGGGGATCACACCTTGCTTGTTTCCTGTCCTTTTCATTCCCCTCTGAACATGATAAAATCAGGATCCCGGCCTCACCCAGGGACCCTCGTGTCTCTTGGAAGCAGGGCTTCTTTTGCTTGTTTTCTTTTTTGATCTCTTTCAAGCCAGTGAGACAGAGTGGAAAAATTTTCCTGGCTCCAGAACCAGAAAGGTCTGAGTGCAGAACTGTTCGTGTCCCTGAACCCTAGGCTGTTTGCAGTAAAATGGACAGGTAATGGGTAATGGTGGCATTACAGGCAGTCACAAGGGTCCCCTGAATGATGCTCGTGGAGCAGCAGCTTCAGGGTTCGATTCACAGCATAAATCTCTTGGCAGAAGTGGGGTTGACATTCAGCTGATCCCCACTGGTGTGGCTGTCCCCGTATTTTACAGCTACCATGGGGTTGATCACAATGTCATTCCGATTGGTCAGGGCCCATGCCATGACAAATGTTCAGTATTTTGAAAGCTGTCAGAATGGGTAGAGATGAATTCTCCCTTTCCATTGGTCTGCACTGATGCAGACACTGCCAGGGTCCTACCCGGATCTCCTTTACCTGGCCAGCGCCCCTTTCCGCTGCCGCTGTGAGTGCTCACAGCTGTCCCCTTCTCCGGAGAATGGCCCTCTCCAGATGGGAGCCACCAGGCCCGGGAGAGGACTTATTTAGCAGTAGGAATTGCTGGCCCCTGCCTTGCAGGGGTGTAGTCTGGGTCCCAGCATTCCCATGGGCTCAGGCGGAGGCCGGATGCTGGAGACCACATTCTCGCTTGGCTCTCTGCCTGCTTCCTGTGGCCCTCACTTCCTTTCTCCTGAGAGCCATCCCTTAGGACCCTCCAGATCCCCATGCTGTCCCTGGCTGTGCTAAGAAACCTGGCTGTCTGTGTCCTCCTGTTACAGCTCTAGCGCTCTCTGCAGTTGCCAGGACAGTGATTGATCCTTGGGGAGCTGGGGGGAAGGGTTTAGGGGGACCATGTGCATGAGGCAGGTGTGGTGGGGTCTGTAGGCAGGGACCCTGTGGGGGATGCCACTCAAGGGTGTTGTCAAATATCTTTATCCCCCTGACACATGCAAAAACGTGGGCTCAGACTCCAGGCGTTGCTCCATGCCCCACTGTGGCCCCGTTGTCTGTTGTGTTGTCAGCAGCAGGTGTCGAGTTTGAAAGGAGGGTATGTGTGTGTGTGAAGTGTGAGCGCAGTTCTCTGTGTATGCATGCATTTGTGGGTAGGTCGTGTGTGTGTGTGTGTGTGTGTGTGTGTGTGTGTGTGTGTGTGTGTGATATTGAGCCTGGAGCCCTGATCATTACCCCTGCTGGCATGCCGCTACCCACCTGCTGCTCTGGTCCCCTCGAGTGATGGCCAGCTTGCACAGGAGGAGGGCCCTGCAAGGCCTTGTTCATCAGGACTGAACCATTTCTATCGTAGTGGGCCTCTGGCCTCCTGGGCATGACTTAGCCTCTGCTGGCTGTGAGTGCCTTCCGGAAATGCCATCTGGAAATGTTTTCAGCCTGGGCACAGCCCACTAACCACTGCCTGCTCATCTGTGTCTTCTCTGTCCAGGAAGACAGGGTAGCCTGACCTGAGTGGGCCCCCGGGATGGGGCCATGACTTGGAGAAGGTTGCTTAGGGGGTCTTCCTGGTTTCGGGACCTGGTTCTGCCACTCAGATGCAGAGGTCATTGGCCAGTGACTGCCCACTGGCTCTATCCTAAGCCTGCTTAGGGGTGAGCTAGCCTCTCCCTGGGTTTGCCCAGGCTGGACCCCCTCTGCCTGGGTGATGGGTTGAGGGAGACATTAATGCTTGGAGCAGTGTCGAATTCATTTGCAGTCCTGTTTGCGAGGGTTAAAAACCCAGCTCGAGCTAGCCTGGGCATGCATGTGCCTCCCGAATCTAAGGAATGGAGGGATGCAGCTGGCTTCAGGGACATGTGGTACTGTTGGCCACGCTGCTTTCTTCATCTTAGGTATTTTCTCATTTGATTCTCAAAACAAACCGATGAGGAAACAGGCTCAGAGCAGTTCAGTACTGGGATCACGTATTAAGCGGTGTCAGTGGGACTTGAAGTCAGGTCTTTCTGACTCTAAAGTGTAAACTCTTAACCGCCAGACATTTTATTGGGGAATTAGTTAGGGGCGGCTAACCTGCTCTAACAAATAGGCCCAGACTGAATGGCACATGCACGGCAATTTATTTCTGACTCATGTTACAGTTAACCATGGTTCTAGGTGAAATGGGGAGAGAGAAGTTTGTATCATGCACAGTCATTTGGGGCCCAGGCTCAGAGAGTCTGCCATCTCCAGCACAGGGCTTCCAAGGTCACCGTAGAGATATGGATGGCATGGTGAAGCATGCATGGTAGGATTTTATGGGCCAGAGCAGGGAATGGCACATCATTTCCATTCCCGTTTCACTCATGGACGCAGGCATGTGGCCCCACCTAGGTGCAAGGACTACTGGGAAGTCTGGTGGTTTGTGTGTCCAGGAGGAAGGAAGGCCCAAATCTGATGAGCAGCCAGTAGTCTCCACCACACGTAGTAGGCATTTCCATGATTTCTTGCTCTCTTCTGGTCCTTGTTCTTAAGTAGTTTTTCTACTCGGAGCCATGGTATGTATTCTCATTTTTATTTGGTTTCTTTCGTTTGTCATAATCCTTTTTCTGTATGGCTCTACTGAGTTTTTGGAATGATCATGGTTATTGGCCGTGTACACCAATTGTCGGACAGTTAGCTTGTTACAGGTTTTTTCAGATAATAAAATGGAAAATGCCTTTATGCAAACAAAAACAAAAACCTCTGCTACTGTTGATTTTTTTTTTTTTAATTCTTAGGAGTGGGAATACCAAGTCTATTGAGTGAACATTTTTATGGCTTTTGACACAAAATCCCTTATTGCTTTCTAAAGGGTTTGTAGCTACCTACTATCATACAGTGTTACCGGCATTGAGTGCTAGAGTTTTTTTAAATTTAGTTGTTGGAAAATGGTTCCTTAGTTTATTATGATAGGCTTGAAAAAGCCTATCAAGTCTCAAGTCTTTGAAGTAGGAAGTGTTTATGCATTTGTATCTAGTCTAATTCATACCTGCTATAATTATAGTCTCTTATTTTGTCTTTGGGGGTAATGAAATCATTTATTCACTTAACAAAAATGTAGAGAGTACCCGTTATGTGCCATGCAGTGGTCTAGGCTCTGGGCATATAGTGAATCAAAAAAAAAAAAAAAAAAGATAAAGTCCTCATTCTCATATTCTAGTAGGAAGAGAGGCATTGGTCAAGTAAACACACAACTACACGGCATCATTCTAGTTAGTGATAAGTGACAAGAGGAAAACAGAGCTGGGTGATGGGATGGGGACTGGTGGCGATTGTAGGTTGTGGGGGATTCAGGGAAGGCCTTTCTGAGAAGGTGCCATTGAACCCTGAGACTCTATGTGATAAGAAGGAGCCAGTCATCTAAAGAACTGAAAGAAGAGGATTCCAGATGGAGGGGACATGCAGAGGGCCCAGGGAAGGAATAAGAATGGGAATGGGGTCAAGGGTCAAGAGGAAGTAGCAAACAGGACAGTATGATGGGAGCGTATTGAGTGTGAGAGAGAACGGTAACAGGAAAGGCAAGTGAAATAGACAGGGACGAGGTCACATATGACTTTGCCATTTGGGAAACAATATTGAGATGTTTTCTAATGTCCCCTGGAAGCCACTGGAGGGCTTTAAGCAGGGGAGGAAAATGATGTGATTGCCATTTCAGAAAAATGAGTGTGGATGCCACAGGGAAAAGGGACGGCGGAGCAGAGTCTGGATGACTTCCCGTAAAAGGCCAGATAGCAAATACCTAAGGCCTTACGCACCATATGGTCTCTATGGCAACTACTCAGCTCTGCCCTTGTGCAGGGGAAAACAGCTCTAGATGGTACCTACAGGAATAGATGCGGCTTTGTGCCAATAAAACTTTATTGACAAAAACCAGGTGCCTGGCTGGATTTGGCCCAAGGGCCATAATTTGCTGATCTCTGTTATAGAGGACTAAGAGCTCAGACAGGGTGACCAGCTGGCTTAGTCCAAAGGAGAAACGAATGGTGGCTTGGACCAGGCCGATGGAAATTGAAGTGCACAGAAACAGATGGATGTGGGATGTGCTTCGCAGGTCGAATGGTTGTAAACAGCTCTGCCCCCGGGAACCCTTCTGTCTTTTAAAGATATCTCTTGGAGAAGTGCCGAATGTCTCACTTTACAGATCTGAGTGGAGCCTCCAGTCAGGTGCTTGGGATGTGGCAACTCCAACCCTGGAGACCAAGTAACTTGTCTGAGTCGTGCAGCTAAGGAGGCGATGAGGTCAGGACTTGACTCTTATCAGTCTGGCCCTGGTGTCCCCATCACAGCCACGATGCTCTACCACCTCCTTGCTCCTGCGAGGACTCTACCTCACTCAGTCCAACCTGCATCTGATGCTCGGGGTTCTCCAGGATGCCTCTGGGGGGTGGAGTGGGGCGTGCATGTGGAGCCTTTGCAGGAATGCTTCCAGCATGAGGCCTCTCCACCTCTCCAAGTCTCCCCTTCTTTCTTGAGACAGCTCCGGATGTTTAACTGTACAAATTAACACGAGTGTGGATTTGGGGGCCAGTCCTACCACTTACTGGCAGTATAACCTTGGGCTTGTCACTTTTATGTCTGAACCTCAGTTTCCTCAACTGTAAGCCAGGGCCAGCAGAGTCCCAGCTCGGGTTGTTGGGGCGGTGGCTAGGTAAGCATCCAGCTGAGGGATTGGCTCATAAAATGGCAGGTGGCTCTTGGTACTAAAAATTCTCCTGTCCATGCACTCTTCCAAGATATCACATCTCCATAACTTCTAGCTCCATCCTGCTAACTTATAATTTTAAAGGATGTGCCTGTGACCTTTGAACATCTGTGTTCTGATCCACGAGGCATCATTTTTAATTGTTAACTTGGTTTGGCTTTATTTCCCAGTTTTCGGTGAGGGCGGAGGAGTCTCTCTCAGGAGGGTTGATGCTCACTCAGAGCAGAGCCTGGTCCTCTGTTCAGCAGCACGTGCGTGGTCACCAGCACACTGCCAGGCACATACGGGCTGAATGAAGGATGAATTTCAATATCTTCCATGCACTGTGAACTCCCATGGGCAGCCCTTCCTAGTACCTGGACCAGTGCCTGCACACAGTAGGTGCTCAGTAAATGTAAGCTGAACTGTTCAGACTACATTCACATTTCCACTTAGGAGATGCTTGTCTGCCTGGGGTCTTAATATAGTGCTGCTTAAGTATGGTTTGGGGACCAGTAACCATGTAATTTGTGGGGCTCAGTGCAAAATGAAATATAGGCTCTCTTGCTAAAAAATGGTCAATAATGTAAAGACGACAGCAGAGCATTAAACCAAGCATGGGGCCCTTCTGAGCACAGGACACCTTGCAGCTGTGCAGGTTGTATACCCATTAGGCTCCCAGCATCATCGCCACCTGAGAAATGCAGACCCTCAGGCCCTGCCCCAAGACCTACTGAGTGAGAATCTCTGGGGCTGGGGTCCAGAAAGCTTCCTGGTGACTCTCATGCACCAGAAAATTTGAGCTCTGTCCTAATCTTTACCTGGGTGGAAGTCATCAAGCCCTGCTTAGTCCTGTTGGAGACAGAACCCTGCACGTGATGCTTCATTGGTCTGACCCAGGCCAGCATTGATCATGTAGTAGCTTCCCTTTTGGTGAGTGGCTTTGACAGAAGGAGCTGGTGGTGAAGTTGGTCTGGGACCAGGCACTTCATCTGCTCCATGTGTCGGATCCAGCGGCTTCTCATCCTTCAAGTGCCCTTCTGCACTGCCGAGACCATCCGTTGCCTTAGACGCAGTGAAATGACTTCTTCACAGGCAGTTGGCTGAATCCTGCCTAGGTCTGGTAACGTGGGCCTCTTTCACAAGCTGATAGGTTGTTGGAAAAGGGGTGAGCTCCCCATCATGGGAGTTGTGCAATTAGAGGCGAGGCTGAATGATCACTGGGCAGGATGTTATTAGGAGGAACCCAGCCTTCAGTGTGGGTCAGAATGGATGATTTTGAAGGTTCCTCTCAATTGGAATATCTCTGTCCCTCTAGCACGAGCTTCTTCTTTCTCTTCCCCGATGTCTATTCACCACCACAATCTTTGCACGGTCCCAGGCTGAGGAGGAATAAGGATGAATAATATCCACCATGGTAGAATGTAAAAACCATGGATTTTGGAGTCATATCTAATTGTGTTGAACTACCCCAGGTGACTTGGCATGTGTGGCAGACACATTAGTTGTCCTCTGGCTTAGTGGTGTGCTGGAGTCGGCTAGTATGAGCTCGCAAGTCAGCTGTTAAATTTTCAGAAAATTTGCACAGATTTTCAGAAATTTTGCAAGCCAGTTGACATCAGGTTGGTAGCTTGCAATTGGCCATAGTGGGAGTATTTATACCACTGACTCAGCAAACGTTACAAATTAAGGCTCCCCTCCCTCCCTCTTCCCTCCCTCCCTCCCTCCCTCCCTCCCTTCCTTTCTTCCCTCTCCCTCCTTCCCCCAACCCGGAGAGCCAGTTGCTAAACATTTACCACCACACCGCTGCTTTGGCCTTGACTGTTTCAGTGTTGGCCAAATTCCACCTGCCAGTATATCTTTAAAACTGCAGAACCCTACTCTGCTCTTGCAGAGGACAGGCTGGAAGTGTCTGGAAATTAATGCTCCTGAGAGTGTCCCTCAACCAGTGACTGGCAGGTGTGTAAGTACCCCGGCCCCTGGCCCCGTGGCTGAAATAATGCTGACTTGAAGCTTCCCCTCACCAGGATTAAGCTCCAGTGGCCCCCAGCCAGAGCTGTCTAGAGACAGAATCGGCTGCTTTCTCTTCCCTCTCATGTCCCTATTTCCTGAACCTCCCAAATCAGCTACTTGAACTTGAATCCTTGCCTCATGTCTGCTTCTCAGGGAGCCCAAGCTAAGACTGCACGTGACTTAACCTGTCTGGGCTTCACTTTCCTAATCTTGAAATGGAGTATTAGGATATTAAATATCGACTCTCAGGCAAGTGTGAAAGTTAAGTTATCCAGTGGAAGTGAAGCTGACTGAGCAGAAATGGATCTATTTGAAGCACCTAGAACAGTGCCTGCGACATGCTCAGAAAACTCTATCCATTGTGCGAAATACACACTGAGCATGCAGCAAATGGCCCATCAGCACCCCTACAGCTGATCCACTTGGTTGCATCCACTTCAGTTACAAGTGACTGAAGCCTAAGTCAAGCATGCTTAAGCAGAACTGGAACGTAGTGTCTTACGGAATGGGAGTTGCTGCATGGGCCTGGGACTAGGCCCTCAGTGACACTGAGATGCGTTATACATCTGTCCAGCTGTCACCTCTGCCGGTGTTAGCATCTCATGGTGAGTTGGCCATATTTAGTCCTGCCATAGAAGAGTTTCTCTCGTGTGGCAGGGAACTTGGAATGAGCGAGGGAAAAAAAAAATTTTTTTGTGGCACGATGCCACTGATAAATGGGGTTTTATTTGACATTGCAGCACAGTCATCCTATCCTTGACTACTGTGGGACTTTTCCCACATTATTTATAACCCTCTCAACTGCCAAAGAAAGTATTAGTGTCTCTGCTTATCAGGTGGGAAAACGGGTTCAAGACGGGTCAAATAGATTTCCTGAGATCACCCAGCTGGTAAGCAACAAATCCAAGATTCAGACCCAGTTCTTACTGGTTGTCAAGGCAGTTTTCCTGCCCTTTCAAGACCTTGGGGGTCTTGAGATGTAATCAGGATTGGGGTTGGGGAGGAAGAAGACAGCAGAACTGACAAATGGGATGATGTGGAAGCAAATGTCCATTGTCAATTTAGGCCACCTCCCACCCAAAGTGCTGCTGTGAAACGTAACAGGTTACACAAGTCCTGTGCGTGGTGTGTTTTCAGATGAGCTGTCCTGGAGCATTGCTAAACACTTTCATTGTATCTTCAAAGACCCCCTTTATATTTCATGCAGGCAGGCAGGGCAGGATGATAACACATGCTAATGCCTCTCCACGGGCGTCCGGGAGGACCATTCTCTTTAGTCCCTCATTAAAGCTGCATGTGTGCTTTTGAAAGAAAGATGTCCAGCATCTGGACCAGATGTCAGAAGGGCCACAGCTGTGAGCCTCTTGCCCCCCATCCTCAACCAACTGGCGTCTTCTCAGTGAGGCTTTCTGGCAAACTTCCCTTGCTCTCAGGATGAAATAAATGCTAGTGTCCCCAGCTTGCCTCCTTTCTCATGAATATGGCTTTTACCCCCTTTTCCATCCCTGTCTCTTTGGCCCCTTAGTAGGGTTCTGCCTCCACCTGCAATCGATTGATTTGACACCAAAGCACTGAAACTATAATACTGTCCCCCTGCCTACATGTGATGTGTGCAGAGTTTGGCACATGACCCTAGCTGGGCCAGTCAGCGTTCTTCCCCAGGGTTTTGGACTTGGAAGCAGAGTGAGTATCAGTCCTTCTCTACAGTGGAGTCTATGAGACATGAGTCTGAGGGCTGTTGAGAGCCTCATCTTTTGCTGTAGGAGGGAAGCCCATCTGCTGTGAAGAGGAAAAAGTTGACAGAGGCAGAGATGAAGAGCGATGAATTCCTGCTGGAATTCAAGCCATCGGTTTCAGTTAGACTCGTCTGCTCTTCTGGTTACTCTTCCTTTGATTATAGTCTAACAGGGATGGATGGGTGCGGCCTGTGGAGCAAGACCAGCACTTCAGATCCTGGTTGTGTGACAGCAGTTTTTGTCTTCGGTAAAATGGGATAAAGTAGAATACTTAACCTCAGGGTGGTTGTGAGGAATAAGAACTACATGCAAAGTGCTTGGAATAGCAGCTGCTTCATAAATGTCTTTTCTTCCTCCTCCTCTCCCTCTTCCGCCTACTAAAAACAGCAACAATAATGTTAATAATGTAATACTACTACTAAATAATTAAATGTTATTTCCCCAGCTTTATTGAGATATAACTGACACGTAACACTGTAAGTCGAAGGCATATAAGGTGTTGATTTTATATGCTTACATATTGTGCAGTGATTAGCACGATATTGTTAGCTAAACACTTCCATCACGTCACGTCACGGTTTCTTTTTTGTGGTGAGAACATTTAACATCTCTCCTAGCAACTTTCAAGTTCATAATATAGTATTATCACCTATAATCATGCTGTATCTTCGATCCCCAGGACATATCCATCTTATAACTGGAAGTTTGACCCACATCTCCCCATTTCCCCTGGGCCCCTGGTAGGCACAATAATATTGTTATACACAATAATAACAGCACTAATCTAACAATCTATAATAAACACTACAAAAACTATCATATCTAATAGATCTCCTAACGATAAGGATTCTTCTATCCCTTGCAACAAAAACCCCAGAGAGACATAGATGAGAGTCCTTCAGGAGGAGTTGGCCAGGGCTGATACGGGAACCAACTCGATCAGCCATTGGGTGGAGCGTCTGCCAATCTATGCTCCACCAACGACCGGAGGGCTGGCTGCCGCCCCTGGGACCGGAAGTGGCTCGGGATTGGGCCTGGAACACAGGAAGAGGCGGGACTTCCTCCCCAGTCGTGTGCAGCCGACGAGGTGGTTTCCCGCCTTTGAGAGGACGTGGCGGTGGCAGCTCACATCGCAGAGCTCAGGAGTTCCCCGGGCGGAACCGGAAACGGGCCCCGGGACCCAGGGAGGGTGGGGGGCGGGGGCGCAGAGAGAGGCAGCGGGAGGAGCAGGCCGCCCCGGGACGGCATGGCTCGGGCGGGAGAGCCGAGGTCCCCTCGCCCGCCCGCGGCTTTCGCGGGTCCGGCCACGTCCACGTGGTGACCCGACGCGCCCCCCCCTCGGGCCGGGCCTGGGAACAGCCCCCAGGGCCGGAGCAGTGGGCGAAGCGGGCCTCCGAGGACAGGCCCCGTTCAGGGGTCTCGCGGCCGTGGCGTCCTTCCCGTGACCCACGACGAAGGCGGGACCGGAGAATGAGACCGGGAGCCTCCCTGCTGGGCCGGGCAGGCCCCGCGAAGAGAAGTGGGGGCGGAGACGAAGGTGGAGCCTGCTCCCCGTAGCCGAACTCCTGTCTGCCTCATCTTTCCTCTCCGGCTGGAGGGCCCTACTCAGCTCTATCAAGTGAAGTCACCGAAAGCCGGCGCACGACCCCAGCGGGCGGGAGAGCGGAGTCCAGGGACGGAGCGGTCCAGCCCGCGGTACCGTTGGGGCTCCCGAAGCCTGTCCCTGCACCCAGCGCCACGCCCTGGACGCTTCCGGTATGAGATGCAGGGAATTCACGTTTGCTCACCTGCGCCCAGGTGCTTCCCACTGCTTTGCCGTGGGGAGAGACCTGGCCCATACCACCTCCCGAGTAAGCAGGCGAGAGCCACACGCCGGCCCTGTGTAGACGCGGGAGCCAATTCGAAGCTTCAAAGGAAAAAGAACATCCCAGGAGTGCAGGCTGTGAGCACGTGCCCTGGAGAATCGCTCTGGACCAAGGAGGAGAGTGGACGGCCCCGCCGTAGTCATCACCCGGAATCCCGAGGCCGGGTGGGGTCAGCAGGGACAGGTACCACCGACTGACAGGACTGGCAGCGGGTACATCAAGGCTCCAGGACGGGTGCGTGTGTTCCCTTGGAGAGGGAAGTATAGTGCAGTCCACGCCTGAAGGGCTCCCCTTGAGGCTGAGGATCCCTCGTTGTTCAGGAGTGCGTTGTTTTATGTAGCGAGGTTCTTGTTGAAAAGATGGCGGAAAAGAGAAGTTAAGAAAACCCCGTTTGTCCATTTTTTTTTTAACCTGCCAATAACTAAGTAAGGTGTTAGGTGAGTACTAGAGTTATCGGGGGATCACTTATACAAATGTCTAACCACTATGCGTATGCCCGAAACTAATAGAATGTTGAATGTCAACCGTAATCGAAAAAAATTTTTTTTAATTTAATTAAAGAAAACCAGGTTTTATTTTCCAGTTGATTTCAGTACTAGCAACGGTTTCATGTGTTGAGCCCCTACAATGTGTTTGTTACTCTGTCTTATGTGGTATTTACACTTCAACCAGAGTTGCCATAGGCAGCTGTCCATACTGGGTGCTGCACAACTCCAGGGGGCCCCATGTGCAGCATAGTTTATGGGAACAGCACCCCTTGGAATTGTGCAATGCACAGCCTTTGCATTACTATGGGCCAGTCCCATTTTCAACAAACTGTAAGGTGATACTACGTCCCCCCCCTTTTTTTTTTTATTTTTTGTAGGTGAAGGAAAAGACAAAGAGAGGGGAGATGACTTGCCCAAGGTAACATAGCTAGTGGATGGGAGAACTCTAACTTGAACACAGGTCAGGTTAACTAGCTTTCCCTTATATCACCTGGCTCTTTGTTAAAATACTCTAAGATGAGTGCAGTTGCTTCTCCCATCTCAGACGTACTTGGAGTGTGGACCAGTGGTCCCATATTATTTGTTGATAATCCCAACTCTTAGCACGGTACCTCTATCCAGTAGGCATTGACAAGTGCTTGCTGAACTGAACTGGCAGTGAACAGTGTGGCAGGCTCCACAAAGGAGTCTGGACAGCGGAAGAATGACTTGGAGAAAAATCGGTGTTTTCTGGTTCCTAGTAGAAATAAATTCAGCAGTATGCCTTGAAGGCGATGCTGAATTTCGGGCTGATTTCTGCACACATCACCAAACCTTGAGAACTTCCTGGGAGCCATCCAGCTGGTGTAGATAGCCAGGCTGGTCTGTTTATCACACTGATGTACCCTTCACTGTCCCTAAAATACTGTCAGGACCCAACAGTGTGTTGAAAGAAAGAATCATACCTTTGTTGAGAAGTGCCTCTTTGAGATGCTTACTGGGGAAGATAGCATATGGGGATTGCAATTTAACCCGAAGATAGGAAAAAATCCGTGTGTAAGACGCTAAAGAGATTTTGCTCTTTCTTTTAGAAATTGGCCTTCAGATGGAGCTATGTTTGGTATGTACATTGTTTTAAGTAAATTTGAATTCAAAGCAAACATTTAAAAGTTAGAAGAGTTTCCATGAAAAACACTGATTTTGAGCTCCTCTTAAAAATCAACGTGGCCCACATTTCTGTAGGGCAGTAATCAGCCGGGGATGAGAAGCAGCTGCCCACTTCAGTTAGCACACAGCCTCTCCAGTTCACCACAATCCCTTCCACTCTCTACTGTGTTATGTCCGGACTGCCTCTCTCATTTTTGTTACTGACTGGGCCTTACAAACATCTGAGTTCAGGAATCTTTATTTTGGAATCTAAGCTGGCAGATCAGCCATTCTTGGTTTTTTTCCAGATTTTTTATTACCAGAAAGGGAGTCATAAAGATTCAAGAGTTTCTCATCTCTTTTTGGAGATGAAAAAACTGAGTTCAAGTAGAGGTTAAATTGCTTACGTGTAGTCACATGGCAGGGCAGTGCTGGTATTAGAGAGAAGAGCGTCTTTCTCCTTGTTGGCCGCGAGTACAGCTTCTGTCCTTTTTGACTTGGTCACCAGGGAACTCAGAGCCGTATTTTCAGATCCAGTTTAGTAACTGACCTTCTGGCCTATGTATCTTTATTCTGCCATCCTGCTCTATTTCTGTCATTACTTCTTCTTCTAATTGTTTTCTCTAGTCCCAGTTTCTAATTTATATCTTATAATTTTGTCATACATATTTCTTGGAATCTACTGTAAGTTCTCTGTGGATCATGATTGCGTAAATAAAATGTAATTAATTTTAAAAGTCCAAGAAGGGCCTGAATCATACCCAACTTCATGCTGGATGAATTGTCATAGACTCAGACTGTGGTTCTGTTCTCAGCAATTTGCCAGATTTTTTTTTTTTTTTTTTTTAGCTTTATGCCAACAAGAATATATTTTGCTTTCCTGGCATGGAAATGGTCCAGGCTGGTGGCTTCAGCCTAGAGTAGCTGCATGTGTGTGTGTGTTTTGCGGGGGGCGAGGGGGTCAGTCTGGTGTCAAGAGGATTTTGGCAGACTCTGTCCTCAGACAGGCCTTACGAATACAGGTGGGGTGAGGGCAGCTTCCCTACCTGCCAGGTGTCTGGGTCTTGGCTGCAGAAAGAATTCCAGGCTCTGCTGACTTTCTGTTCTATCTCCTGCAGTTCCACTGATGTGGCCCTTCCTGCAGACATCTAGAGAGAAACCTCCCACCGAGGCGTTTCTGGCTTGTTTAGTTTTGAACCTGTTCCCTCACATCCCTTCTTTCACCTCACCTCACCCACCAGTCCATGCTCATTTTGTAGTGAAACAGTTGCAAGGCAAAACCAATCTCAAAAAGTCAAAATGGAGGGGTGATTTTTATTTATTTTGGCTGTTTCAGGGTAGGGAAGAGAGCTCTTTCTCTGAACCAGCCAAGGTGCTATGTTCTTAGCCTGAGTGCCTGTTTTTCTTTGATTTCAGAATAACCTCCCTAGAGATGGATTATCAGACTGTGTGCTTGGATCCTGGCTGACTTCTCCAGTTGCATCTCCCTTCCTTCTAGTCCAACTGGCCTCCTTTAACCCTCCTCCCCTCCAACCCCCAGTACAAACCCAATTGTCTCCAGCCTGTCTCCTGTTGCCTGGGCTGCTCTCTGCGCTAGGAAGGCTGTGCCTGCTGGTCTTTGCTTAGCCGAGAACCCTAGGTCTCAGCTAAATGTCCTTTGAGGCCTTCTCTGATGCTGAAGAGGATGATTCTCTCACAGAAACCTTCCCTTCCTGCATTCTTCAGCACTTTTAATACTTTACATACTTGATTTTTTTTTATAAATGTGTTTCTTTCATTGTACTGTAAGTCTGTTTTTTTTTTCCATTATAATTTTCAGGAAGGTGGAATCATGTGTGTCTCGTGTCCTGTTGTATCCCCAAATGCCTAGCATATAGTGGGTGTTCAGTAAAACTTCGTTGAATGAATAGACACTCAATCCCATGATTTGAGTGTTATCGTTGTTGTAATTATTATCACTAACAGCTCTACTTATCAGGAGCTGACTGTGCCAGGCATGGTATCGATTTTTTTTTTATATCTAGCATCTTATTTATATCTAGCATTTTGTTTTATATCTAGCATTCCACAGTGATCCTAGTGGGGTGGATTGTATTATTTCCATTCCTCAGAAAGGGAAACGGAGGGTCAGGGTCACCCAGTTATTGACAGAGCTGGGACTGGAACCAGGTTTTCTAATACTGAAGCTGTGTTCCTTTCACTTGCCACTGTGTGTGTCCCTCTCCTTGCCCTGCTAGGTCTTCGTGCTTGGCATTCGCTGAGGCATGCGAGTCTGCGGGGTGGAAGGGTAGAAGGGACGTGCTTGCCCAGGGTGTGTGTGTGTGGGGGTATCCCCTATAGGTGTCAGCTCAGAGGAAGGCCACGGGGCAGGATGGGCTGGCTGAGAGGTGGGCTGTGGTTGGGTTCACATCAGCGCTCCGAGTCTGCCTGGGCTGCCCTAAGAAAACAGCATGGACTGGGGGGCCTGAACGGCAGACACTGATTGCTCACAATCAGCGGTGGCTTGGAGTCTGAGATCAGGGTGCCAGCGTGGTCATGGTTGGTTCCAGTGAGGGCCCTCCTCCTGGCTTGCAGAGGGCTGCCTTCCCGCTGTGTCCTCACAGGGCTGGGAGAGAGGGAGGGAGATGGAGGGAGAGGGGAGGTGTCTCTTTTTTTATAAGGATGCTGTTCTATCCAATAGGGGTCCTACCTTTATGACCTCATTTAACCTTAATTACCTCCTAAACACCCTTTCTCCACATAGTCACCCTGAGGTTAGGGCTTAGGCATATGAATTTTGCGGGGACACAACTCAGTCCTCAGCAAGTCCCCAGAGGGCTTTGGGAAGCCCAGGCTTTGGGGTCAGACAAACTGACCTTCAAACCCTGCTTGGCTCTTTCCCAGCTGTTGGCCCCTACTTTTCTGAGACTCAGTTTCCTTTTCTTGAAATGGAGATACCATGACCCTCCCCACCTGCTTTACAGGGCACTGAAGGACAAGAGATACAACATATGGGAAGACACAGTTATTTTTATTTGTATTACTTACTGTCATTATCACTATTCCCTAGCAGGCTGACTAACTTTTCTCTTTCCTGCTTTTTTTTTCCCCACCCTTGAGTTGTTTGGAAGTTATTTTTAAAAGTCTTTGAAATGTCCTTTTCTGTATTTGGCAAAAGCAAAATGGAAATTGATAGCGTTGTCACCACTGGCGTCCCCCTCCCTCTGGCTGCCTGGCCGAGGGAACAACTCAAGGAAAACGGTGGAGATTTCTGTGAGGGGGGCTGGTTTGTTATATGAGCGTCTCCTGCAAGACATGACCAGCTCCCTTCAAAAGCACTTTCTCGTTTTTGTGCCTTCCTCTTCTTTCCTGCCAATGTCAGGTCCTCTGCGTCTCTGCTGGATTCAGAAATCCAGGCAGCAGGAGTCGGACGCCTATCTGGCTCTTTCCAACTGAAAAGCCCTCCACTGGCCTCCTTTTGTCTTAGAGGGACATCCAGATTCTTTATGGTGACTGTAGGCCCTGTGTGCCTCCTGTCACTTTCCCCTCCTTCACATACATGACCTTCTCTCTACTCTGCAAAGCCCCACTTTTTTTTTTTTTTCTTTCCCAACCCCAAGGCTTTTGCATAAGCTCTTCTCTGGGCCCGGAACTCAATTCCCCTTTAGTCATGGATGTCCCCTTCATTGGCATCTCAGCTCAAGTGTCACCTTAGAGGCCCATCCCTGACCCCCAGTTGAAAATAAACCCCCTTTGCTTTGCAGTTTTATTTGGAGATTACCTTAATTACGGTTATTAGGGAAAAAATGGGGCAGGTTAAGTTTGAATTTTTCATAAGCATCGAATAATTTTCTAGCATTGCATGGGACACACTTGTACTAAAAATTATTCACTGTATATCTGAATTTCAGATTTAACTGGGTGTCCTGCATTTTATTTGCTAAGTCTGGCAGCTCTGCCCTCAAGAGATACATGTTGAATGAATGAATGTAAACGGCTTAGTTCAGAGCCTGGCGCCACACTGAGTAACCGTTAGCTATTACCTTTATTTCTCATCTGTCGCTTCCCGAGACCACAATCTCCTTGCTCCCTTTTCCCTCCTTAGAGATGGGCTAGAAAATGTTTCCTGCCAGAGGAGCATCACCTGGCTCCTTAGAATGGCATAAAATATTCTCTGCCGCAGCTTTGGAATCCGAGCGCAGTGGTGTTTGGCAGGGAAACGCCGTGAGTTATCACAGAGCATTCCCTCCAGTGCTGGGTCATGCAAATATTTATTGCGAGCATTAAATAATAAATGGAACAGCCTGCCCAATGGTAAATCTGTCATGTTTGGTTTCAGCCAGGAGTTGTGACGGCTCCAGAACTGCTGCCCGTTTACCGCCTCCGCCTGCCCTCCAGAGGGGCAAGGCAGACAGCCCAGCTCTCCAGGGTGGGATCATGGGGCTGACTAGACACCAGGAAGCCAGCAGGGTGGCAGGGGATGCTCAGTCACGCATGGAGACTGGCAAGTAAGACCAGGCTGCAGTCCCGGGACCCAAGCCTGTGAGATGCCAGGCAGGCCTGGACCTGCGCAGTCACGCTGCCGCTGGTCTCGGGAGGCTCTGTCTCATTGTCCACGTCTTGAGTTATCCTGCAATAATATTTCCCTTGATGCTCACGTCAGCTTCACTTTGGCTGACTGGCCAGAACTGGCTGGCTTTCGAAAGTGGAGTCAACATTCTGCCTCCTTTTGTAGGCTGAGCGGTGAGTGATGAGCGAGGAAGGAGACCGTGTGCTGGACACTCAGAGGCAATAATGTTTCTGGAGCCCCTGAAGTGTACCCAGGGCCTTTGGACACAGCCTGTCATTTAGTGTAGAACTCAAATAGATGGGTTCTTGAGCCAGTCGCATCTGAGTTGGAATGCTCTCTCTGCACATACAAGTTGTGTGACCTTGGACAAGCCACTTAACTTCCAGGGCCTCAGTTTCTTGAGCTGTCAGGTGGGGGATGTGATCGTCCCAGGGTTGTTGTGAGCACTAAGTGAGTTCATGTAGGTAAAAGGTTTAGCACAGTGTCTGGGACTTGGCGAGTGTTCACGGAATGCTAGTGCTAATGGTTAACAGTGGTCAGAGAGGAAACGAGCTCGCCCAGATGCACACACAGGCTGCCTCCACCAACTGCACAGGTGTAAGTCACACCCTGGAATATGGGGTGGGGTAGGGAGGGGTCGGTGTTCTGCTCCCATAGTTACTGGTGGAATTAAAGCTTCAACCCGGAATGTTATGGCTCCCAAAATAATGCTTTCCTCTACCCCAGATCTATTCTACCTCCTGTTGGACGGCAGGGAATGTGGCCCCTATGTCTGACCCAGTCCTCATGGTCTGGGATTGGTGGTGTCCTCATGGTGGTGAGGGATGGAGTTGGAACCTAGCATGGGGCTGTGCAGAGTAGGGACACCATGTAGGATGTACTTGGCTTTGAATCACTGAGAACCCAACTGGAAGTGGACCATAATGGCAGTAATTGTTTCACAGGAGGTGGCCTGTGGTTAGTTCTTTCAGTGGCTTAGCTGTGTGCTGGTGAATCCGGTTTCTTTCCACCTGTCTGCTCTTTTGGCCATCCATAGTGGGCGGCTCTTGTCCTGAGGGATGCCCTCTCATGGTCATAAGATGATATAGACAGGGGAGATGAGAGCCTAGCCCTTCTACCTGTCCCTTTTAAAGGTCGCGTTCCCACAAGGCCCCGCTGACTCCCACTTGAATCTCATTGGTCCGTTTGCATCACATGCCCTTTTCTAAACCAATCACTGGCAAAGAAAAAAAGTGACCACGATTGGCTTAGACCTGTGGTTCTCAAAGTGCGGCCCCCAGACCAACATCATCAGCATCCCCTGGGAACTTGTTATAAATACAGGTTCTTGGGCCCCACCCTAGACTTACTGAAGCGGAAATCTGGGGTAGGGCCCACAATCTGTGTGTAGGTAAGCCCTCCAGGTGGACACTGAGTTTGAGAACCTCTGGCTTAAACCAGGCATCTTTTCCTGTCAAAAGCCAGATAGTACATATCTTAGCCTTGCGACCATTACGAACTGTAGCAACTACGCAAACTGCCGTCGTAGTCAGCGACCACAGGTAATATGTAAATGAATGGGCCTATTTATGGAGAGAGAGATGAAATTCATATCATTTTTATGTATTTGGAATGTTATGCTTTTGTTCTTTTCCAACCACTTAAAAGGAGAAAGCCATTTTCAGCTCCTGGGCCATACAGAACCAGGCGCTGGTCTGGGTTTAGCCAGCTGTGGTTCGTCAACCCTGGCTAAGACAGTTGGAGATTCATCTCCTGAAACGGGGGAGGGCCCGGCTTCCCTTGAAACAGAGAGAGCCACATTTCCTTAAGAAAACTGCATCCTCTTTACAAGGAAGAAGGGCCACGTCGCTATTATATGCTCTCCTGCAGCGTTTGTCACAGCAAGCCCCCAAATATCGGCAGGCAGATATTCCTGGGGAGAGCCAGCTCATTCAGGATCTTGCCTTGAAAGCGTAGACTCGGTTTTATTTCTTAGGCAGCTTTTTCATCTTCCCACTGAAGACAGCCTCCATTGTCCCGAAAAGCCTTGACATAATCCATTCTCATACCTGAAACTCCAGCTTCTAATCCCAGGTGCTGTCAGAACCAGGGAGGGGAGCAGTGTATGTGTCCAGCTGTTCCAAGCTTCCTGCTCTTTCTTTGTGATCTTCTAAGGCGTTGTTCCCTACTGTGATTTTGTAGATGGAGCAACTGAGCCACTGAGTATTAAAAAGGTTAGAGGTCCAGAGCCTGGAGCTACACTGAAACTTCCCAATTTCAAGATTTTCTGCCAGTTCTCTGGGCTACTCCCTGCAGGGTCAGCAATCCCACGTGCTGGTTGCTGGCCTCTTGCTTTTTGTAGAAAAGGATAATAATAAAAATACTGATAATGACAACAACAAGAAATAGCCGCCATGTGAATGAGTGCTTGCTTTCTTCCAGGCACCACCTTAAAGCACTTTTTATGTATGATCTCCTTGAACTAATGTCCCCCATAGTACAGGCGAAGCAACTGAGGCACTGCAAGGTGAAGTGACCCAAGGTTACTTCGCTAGTGAGTGAGTGGCTGACCTAAGTTTTGAACCCAGGCTCCAAGCTGGATTGATTGCTAGAAGGAGGCGCAAAACTAAAAAAGACTCGAAATGAATAAACAACAAACTTTACTTCTGTCAGTCTTACCGCTCGCCCTGCCAGAAGACTTTCCGACATGAATATAATGGTTTTATCTTGCTCGTGTTGCTTTCTGCCTGTGTAAATGAGATCTAATACCCATGTTGAAGCTACCTCTACATTTGAGAATCAGCTGTCATCCCCTGTAAACAGGATGAGAGGGAGGAAAGGGGACTGCTGTGCTGTTTTCCTCAGTCGCATGGAGAATAGAGAATTGAAGTTTTTGCAGTTTGGTGTGAGCCCAGTTGAATCGTGTCCCCCCCAAATTCACATGTCGAAGCCCCAGCCTCCCCAGTGTGAGGGTATTTGGAGGTGGGGCCTTTGGGAGGTAATTAGGTTTAGATGAGGTCTTGGAGGTGGGGCCGCCTGGTGGGATTAATGCCATGTAAGAGACCTCGGCTCTCTCTCTGCCATGTGAGGACACAGCACGAAGGTGGCTGCCTGCAAGCCAGGAAGAAAGCTTTCTCCAGAACTTGAGCCTATAGGCACCCTCATCTCGGACTGCCAGTCTCCAGAACTGTCAGAGAATACACCTTGGTGGTTTAAGCCACCCACGTGGGGGTATTTTTTTATGGCAGCCTGAGATGACTAAGAGCGTGGGTGCCTGCCTGGCCTGTCAGGAATATCAGGTCTCTCAGAATAAAGGATGAAAGGTGACAACTCCAAAGCTTCTCGGTTTGGTGCTTTCCGCTGTTACCACTACTAGTCCCTCCAGTGCAGGATGTAGGGGCACTCGTGTGGTGTCCAGAGGGGATGGAGCACATGGGAAGAGCCTTGGGAAGTCACAGTACAAATAACATTGTAGTTAATAACCGTCTTTCTAGCACTTGCTGTATTTGAGGCATGAAGCTCTGGTTTAAGGAAATAGGGAGTATTTTTCTCCTGTAGCAAAATCTCTGGAAGTGGCAGCTTTTCGGTTGCTTTCATGACTCTGGGACTCTGAGTGAGACTCTCCGGGCCTCGCTCAGGTCGTAAGCTGGCTGACGTGGCTCTAACGTCATGTCCTCATCTGACGAGGTCCACAGGCAGGATTGGGAGGCGATGGGGCGTGTGGGGCTTCAGATAGTTTCTTCTTGTGTTAGTTATCCAAATTACTCCAAAATGTAGCAGCTTAAAATAACAAACATTTATTACTTGTGGCCAGGAATTCAGGTTTGGGTTATTTGGGTGGTTATAGCTGAAGGTGTCTCTTGAGATTTCAGTCAGGATGTCGGCTGGGGCCGTTGTCATCTGAAGGCTTGACCAGGGCCGTGGATTTGCTCCAAGACGGATCCCACACATCTCTGGCAAGTTGGTATTAGTTGTCAGCCAGGGGCTTCCACCCTCCACAAGAGTGCTTGAGTGTCTCCACGACAGTTCTGCCAGAGCAAGTGATCCGGGAGAGCTCAAGGAGGAAGCCACAAGGCTGTTCATGTTCTAATCTTGGAAGTCACACATTGTCACTTCTGCTACATCCTATTCATTACAAGCGAGTCGCTAAATTTAGCTCACACCTAAAAGCCTCCACTTGTGATGGGAGGCATGACGAAGAATTTGTGCACATATTTAAAAATCGCCTCACTCTTTATCAACCTCTTATCAGAGAGGAAGTTCTTTCCCAGAGGGGCCTCTCCCTCAGATGCCCCTTATATCGCATTGGCTAGTCCTGGGTGTCACCCTTGCCACCGGCAAGGGACTGAGCCAACCTCCCTGAGATCTGGATCTTTGAACAGAACTGGGGGTTCTGTTAGCAAGAACTGGGATGGGGAAGATGGCGTTTGGTGGCTTTTGATAGTGTCTGCCACAGTACTTGACATATCTGATCAATAGTTTTCTTGAAAACCTTGCAAAAGTATGGATACTGCCCCTAATTTGAAAAAACAGTTCAGAGAAGTGAGTAATTCACCAAGGTCACGCAGCAAATAAGGTGGGAGAACCCAGGCCCATTAGCTCCAAAGCTACACTCCACTGTACTGCCCTGCCCAGCTGAACATTGGCCCTTAACTATAGGAAGGGGGGGTGGGGTGCTTGGGCCTCAGGGGGTGTTTGGAGACATTTTGGTTGTTGCAGTTGAGTGGAGGGTGCTCCTGGCAGCTAGTGGGGAGAGGCCAGGGATGCTGTCCGGTGTCTTGTGATGCACAGGACAGTCCCCGCAGCAAAGAACTATTTGACCCCAAATGTCAGGAATGCCAGGGTGTCCATATTGAGAACCTTATATTAGAACAAGTCCTTTGAGGGCAAGGATCGTGCTGTCTTTGTCACTTCTGAATGCTCTGCACTCAGCCCAGTCCTGGCACATCGTAAGGTGCAGTAAATACTGAGTAAATGACAAACGTGTACACTGAATCCCACAGTCAGCGAGTCACAGGCTTGGAGAGCTGCAGGGTGGCCAGGGTGGAGAGCAGCGCTCCCTTCCCAGTGGACCCATCTGAGCCCCCCGGTCTCCCTGGCTTCAGGAGAACCAGTAGAGATGTGGTTCTGCCTTTGAATTCGGTCCAACTCAGCCTATACCTCCACTTGCAAGAGGGGGCAAACTGATGGGTGGCGGTCAGGGTTGGCCACCTGTTTATTTCTGACGTCATGGAAACAGAGGGGCCGAATAAAGAAACACTTCTCTGAATCTACCCATTCGTAAACGGGCTGACCTCCCAGGAGGAAACACAGTCACTTATTCCTCACTGCCCTTCGGTCCTCGCTCTGCTCTTTGCGGGTGGCTGCTGGTGCTTCAGGGCAGAGGTGGTGATGGTTCTGTCTTGTATCGAACTCCAGCCCCAGCAGACAGAGCCTCAGCATCAGCCGGAGCAGACGGCCTGGGTTCCCTGGAACAGGCTGGACTTGCAGCGATTAACAATTGTCTTTTAATCGACATTTCAGTACCTGTTGGCATCTTCACGGACCTTTCTGTACCATGTCAGGTTATGAGAAAAAGCGAGAGTATGTAACGGCTAGGCAAGACGAATTTTCTTTTTTCCCCTCGAGGTCAGTTTTTAAAGCAGGGATGATCCTTGAGTTTACTCCCTGGGTTGGCACCACCAGCAGAACACGCACCACATCCTGACAAACACTCAGGGCTTCTTATCTCCAGTTGGCAGTTGAAGAAGCTGAGGCTCAGAGAGGTGGTTTTGCCTAAGATCCTATGGACAATAAGTGGGGGGACAGGGATTCGAACCCAGGACTGTCTGCTCACCCCCAACAACCCTGCCGTCTCCAAGTCTCCAGGAGTGGCTGGCTCTAAAGCCCACACTGTCTTCCCTCTGCCGTGCTCTGAGGTGACCCCGACCCCTTCTCCGAAGTCTTGGCTCCTGCCGGAGACTGAATGAATATTCGTGTCCCCTCCAGACTCTCATGTTGAAATCCTAACCCCCACTGTGATGGCTTTTGGGCATGCAGCCTTAGGGAGGTGATGGGGTCGGAACTGGTTTACACAACCACGTCAGAGCTCATAATCCTGAGAACAGCACCGACGGGAGATCTGTCATAAATCGCGGTGGTGAGGAAATGTCACATGCAGCCTCTGAGTTTCCGTGATCTCTCAGCCTTTGAGCCCAGCATCTTCACGTGAACTTGCACCTGACAGAAGTGCTGGCACGGTATTTGCTCACAAAGGAAGGACAGTTAAGACTGCAGGCTAGACTGGAAGCCAGAGCCTCTCTTTAGCATCTTTAGCACATGTCCTGAGAAATGTCACCAATTAATTGGGTTAAATAATGTGATGGAGGTGTTAGCATTGCTATCTCAGCAATCGTGCTGCGATGTGTGTGTATCAAATCAACACATCACACACCTTAAACCTACACAGTGTTATATGTCAATTTTATCTCAATTACAATGTTTTTTCATTTGACCAGGGGAGGGAAGAGTTGAAAAAGGACACTGGCAAAGGCAGATTTGGGGTTCCACTAGGAAGGTGCCCTGCTCTCCAGAAACATGCCTTGCAAATCCCCATCAACTAAATAAAAATGGTCACAGCTTCGTGGCTACAAAGAGGACTTTTCTTTCTATGTGAACTGTTCTTAAAAAGATCCCACGGAAATCCAGAAATATCAGGGGCAGGTCAAATAACTTCTTTTCTTGAAACAGGTAATCAAAGCGCAGGACATGTGAATGACAATAAACTTGTTTCCCATCGATGTCCTTACCCCTGCTTCCTCATTAATGCCTTGGTCTCTTCTCATGGACTCTGTGAGGTCCCCACTCAGGCTTGTTAACGGGAAGTGTGGATGGAAGGGAGAGCTGGCCTGTGGCTCCTCACGGCCTCATTACTGCCTCTTTCCTGTGTTCTGGGACGTCTGAAATCTGGTGGCCGTCATGTGGCCAGCTGGAGGGGAAGCTCAGTTTAGCTCTGCTGAGGGTCTGATTTGTGGAACAGGCTGAGATCAGACAGGGCCCTTGGGGTCCAGGTGGGTGGGGTTCTGGCTCTGTGCTGCTGGTAGTGCCATCTGGCTGTCCTAGAGGGGGCTGAGGGATGTGGTCCCCACCTTGGTAGTGTCTGAGAGAAGAGTTGGCAGAAGGGCTGGGAGCTGGCAGGGGCAGGAGCAGGTGCAGGTGCAGAGTGTGCTGGGGAGGCGTGGCCACTGCTCCCAGAGCTCTCGGGGCCTCAGTCAGGAGACTGTTTGCAGACAGCCCCTGTCTGGTTCCCTCCCCTTCCCCCGCCATCCCCTCACAGCCGTGCTGCGGCCTGAGACTTCCCCAACAGGCAGATGCAGGGACGTGCTGTCAGACTGAGCCTAGATCGGCTGTGTGCACAGGGCTGGGCCGAGCATCCTTCGAGAATGACAAGCAGCTTGTGTCAGCCCGCTCAGGCTGCCACGACCAAGTGCCACAGGCTGGCTCTCTTAAACTGCAGGCACCGATTTCTCCCAGCTCCGGAGGCTGGAGGTACCAGATCAAGGTGCCGGCCGATTCTGTTCCCGGTGAGGATGCTTCCTGATGTGTGGGTGGCCGCCTTCTCGCTGTGTCCTCACGTGGCTGAGAGAGAGAGAGAGGGAGAGAGAGAGAGAGATCTCCATCTCCATCTTCACCTAAGCCCACTCGTCCCACTGTGAGGCCCCACTCTCGTGACCTCATCTAACTCCAGTCTCCGATGGCCTCGTCTCCAAGCGCCATCACAAGAGGGGAGTAGGGCTTCACCATGAGTTTGGGGGAAGGGACATATTCGGTCCATAGCACAGCTGCTTGACTCAGCCCTGGCCGGTGTGCAAGCAGCTGCCAGTCCTGCCAGCAGGCCTAATGCCTTGATAAGATTTGAGGGGAACTCTCCAAATACACCCAGAGAGTGCGGGCCACCCAGAGGTCACTTTATGCAGGCCCGAAGCCAGAGGCCGGGGTCGGAAAGGGGGAGGCAGGAATCTAGGGAGGCTGTCGGGAGAGGCCGGTCTCCAGCATTGCTGTGAGGAATGAGAGGGCCTGGAGGTATGAGGGAGGGCACTGCGGGCAGGAAGGGGAACGAAAGCCAGTGGCCAGGGTTGGAATCCTGGCTCTGCCTCTTCTCCAGCAGTGTGACCTGGGGCAAATCACTGAGTTATCGGAACCTCGGTTGCTTCATCAGTAAAGCGGGGGAAATGGCCTCTATGCCTCATGTGTCTTTCATGAGAGTCTCGGGCGATGATGGATGAGAAAATGCCTGGAAACCAGTAGACATTCAGCCACATCTTCTGAGCATCTGTAATGTGTCCCTGTGCCGATTGCTGGGGGTCCACGGAAGAGTTGGCTGAGGGGCAGATGAATGGGCTTTTGGGCTCATGGCCGGACCCTTGGGCCTCCTCTGACTCTTGCCTTAGCTGGCTAGGCCATGTCCTTCTGTGGTCCATTTGCCTCTCCGGGGACATCTGCTGATCCTCAAGTGGTTGGAGTGATTTTGTGGGTGCCATACCCTCTCTTTCGGGGCCCTGGGAGGCTCTGAGGGGTCTCATCCTCCTTCAGGCTCTTCCATTGGCGTGGGAGAGTGAGGTTTATTACTGTCAGTCTAGCACACTTCTCTGTCTGCCCCAGCCCTCCATCCATCCTTAGGCTTGGGGAATTTCAGGTTTGGAAAGGACTCCCTTTTCTCAGGCAAGGAGACTGAGCCTGAACAGGGGACTATTTCTCAGCACAAATGACTGAATCCCCATTCCCTGGGCAGGTCCTGTGCTAGGGCTTCAGAGTCGAACCAGATTTGTCTCTGTCTCTGTGGGGATCCGGCCTGGCATGACATCTCCTGAACCTCCCGCACTCCTGAGCTGTCTCGCCCACCCTTCCACGGCACCTCGCCCCGAGGCCTCAACTCATCTCCTGGGAGCTCTGAAGCTGGAAAAGGCCTCTCACTCTGCATTTGCCACTGACCAGTCATAAACTGTGGGTGCGACCCAGGGTAAGGCTGTTCCCTTTGGCCAAGAGGGGTTTCTGGGGAGCCTCCAGGAGCCAACACCATTGGCAGCTGGGGAACGATCTGTGCAGCGCGACAGGTGGCCACTACATCCACCGTCCTTCCAAGTCTCTGTCTGTAATGTAGAGTAAACTAGGGGAGGGTTCTGGACTCCTGTGTGCCTAGGACCTGCCCACCCCGACCCCCACTCCACAGCAACCCTGCTCTCCATGTGGCCCTGGTGGCGGCTGCTGTGTTCTTCCGTGTTGACCCCTGGCTAAAGCTGACATGCTCAGAAGTGGACAGGCCCATTGTGATGCCTGTCTGCACGGCCACAGGTGACCAGCCAGGTACAGGCACCTGCACTTAACACGGTGCGATCAGCATTCTTCTGGCGGGCTGAGGCTGTTTCTGTGCGGAATGCTGGTCAGCAGTTCCCTGAGGACGGGAGGCCCACACATGAGTCTTGGGAGCTTTGGTGGTCAGATGTAGCTTGTTTGATGGGTATCGTGTTTCAAAATCCAGTTACAGTCGTTGCATAATTGGGAGATGTTCACGGCACCTGGTCTTTTAGCTTCTCGGTGTATTGAAGTCTGGCAGTGCTGGGCCCTCATTTGCACATGGAAATGGTTGGTGGGTACAAGATGAGAAGCTGCCGGCCCCACCTTTCAAAGGGGCGTGGACTCCAGTTTGTCACAGACCCCGCCATTCTCTTTGGCTTTTCATTTCTTCCTCTTACAGCATTTATGTTACTTGCGTGGATTCCACAGGCATCCTGGTATGTGCTTCCTCCTTTAAACAGATCCCTCAGCTGTATGCTTTTTCTGACCCTGTCAAACTTCAGGATCGCTGCACATTGTGGAGGGGACAAATGAAGTAAAGTCGGTAAGAGCTATAGGAAAGCCTGAAGCTCTCTGAGATCACAAAGCTATACACATGCGAATCATCATCATCATTATTAATAACAAAGGAAGGGACAGGAGACAAGAGAGTCAGCCCCCACTTCACCTGCCCCCCCCCAAGCCTGGAAGGGTATTTGCACCATCGTGATGGCATTTATCATCGACATCGACAGTTATTATTAAACTCTGCCAACTTGCAAATGTGAAATGTTTACCAAATGAACTAAAAGGAACTGGCAGAAATCATATCGAGGCACTGTCTACTTTTAACTGTTCTTCCCATAAATTACTGTGGCATTTCTCCAGGGCCTAGAGTCAACGAAGAAGAAAAGAAATGAGTCCTCTGGCTTGTCGAAGGTGTTACTTGTTATTCCAGCTAATATCCTCTTTGTCCCATTGTCCCCCTTCCCACTGCTGTTGGGGACTCTTAGACCTCGGAGACTGTACACTGCTGGCCATCTCTTCCCTGGACGTGTTTATTAAAAGGAGGCTGAAGTTCCTTTCCTTTTGTGTGTGTCTCTTCCCCAAATCGAAGTGGATTGACTGCAATGCCCCATTTTCAAGCTCAAAGTGCAGGCAGAGGTTTGACAGAGCATCTTGCTGTGATCTGCAGTGGCCTGCGTCCTGAAAACGTGACGGTGTTATATAATTGTGTGTTGGTGGCTCCCTGACCGTCCCTGACTCCCGTGTCGCTGTGGTGTTGTTTAGTGCACATCCAGGACCCACTGTACCCGGGCCCGCCTCCCTCTCTCTGGGTCTCCTCCTGCCTGCGAACCCCTCCCTGCCGTATTTGTGGTGAGCCGCGTGGGTTCACGCCTCCGTGCTGTTCCCCTGTCTGAAATGTTCTTTCCTGCTGTGACTTCCTGCAAACATCTCCTCGTTCCAGACTTTCTTTGATGATTAAGGAGCTTGTAAGATCTGACTCTTATAATTCTGAAAATGTCCTCCTACTTCCCAGGACCCTTGATGGAGCCGCATGGCTCAGGGAAAGGAGAATGGTCTTTGGAGAGAGAACCACGTGGGTTTGAGTGCTGGCCCTGCCACTGACTAGCCATGCCACTTGGGAGAAGTTACCACTTACCTCTCAGAACCTCAGTTTCCTCATCTGTAAAACGGGGACAGTGATGGGACCTGCATCACATTGTGAGGATAAATGTGATAATGTGTACTGAGCATGTAGCATCACAATGCCTGGCATATAAAGGGCGATTAATAGGAACAATTACTATAGTGTATGAGATGGACCCAAAATGGACTGTCCCGGGGCAGACCCTGGAAACCTAATCGAACCCACATCATCACATGCTTTGACTTCTGTGCTTCCCTCCCATTAAAGGCAAGGGCCGAGGCGGATCTAGCTGACTGGAGTTTTTGGCTAATCGAGGGCTTGCTACCCTCCAATAGCCTTGCACTGATTTTAAGATAAAGACCAAAGTTCTCAAAGTCCCTCATGGCCTGGACCCTGCTCAGGTCTCCAGCCTCATATCCCATTTTCCTTCGCTCCCTGGGTTTGGCGCAGGGCCACAGGACCCTTGCGCATGCTGCTCCTTCTGCCTTAATCCATGTCACCTACCCTTTTAACTCCTATCTGTTCTTCAAGCCCAGGCACATCCTCTGGAAGCTTCCACAGGTTCCAGTGTATCAAACCACATCCCTCTCTACAGAGCACTTATTCTGGTTTCTGATTCTATATCCACTGCTACGTTTACTTGATTAAGTCTAATTCCTCCATGGACTGTCCACTCCATGAGGACAAGGATCAAATCTGTGGGTTGCCCACTGGGGCATCCCCAGCACCTCACAGCATCCCCTGCATCTCACAATGCCCCGCAATAGACATTCACAAAATAATTTGTTGAATACTTAGGAAAATAAGTGACTTTCTGTTTTAAGAATGTGTGAGATCATAATGTTTACTTGAAACTGCAAAGTCCCACTCTTGAAGAAAGAAGGGCCAAGAGACAAGGCACTGGAAGAGAGAAAGTAGCATGAGGGAGCTGGGTTGCTCCTGGCACCCAGAGTCTGCGACAGAAGTGAGCAGGTGTAGGATCTTAACTGACTTCCTTCTCACCGTGGTTAGACTGGCTTCTAGCGCAGGGACTGAGTTTTACTTCAGAACAGGGCTGCTGCTGGTGAGGTGGTTTCTTACAGGGTTTAAGGAGAACAGTCCTCGCCTCCTAAGTCCTCTGACCTGCCATCGAAAACACTCCTTAAACAGGCCGAGCATCTGTTATCTCAAGAACAACGCACACTTGTCAAGAAACCAGTTTGGAAAACACACAAAATAAATAGAAAAAGAAAATAAAGCTTAGCCAGCATTTTGCCACCCAGAGATAACCATATTAACATTTTGGTGTCCATGTTTCTGATTTTTAAACAATATTTGTGTTGCTGTGTGTGTTTTATTTACACAGCATTATAACCCGATTTTTTTTTTCAATTTGCAAATGTACCATCCATAGACAGTGTCCAGGAAAGCACTTAGGCTCGGTGTTGTAGTACCACCCTTGTCCCGGGAGGTTTGGGAGTCCCAGGAATGCAGAGCATCTGATAGAGTTGTGAACAGTGGCCTTGGGAAGGGATGACTACGACGAGGTGAGGTGAGAGGCAGGGGTGCCAACAAAGGCACTGACTGATGGCACAGCTCATGTGAGACATCCCCTAGACGTTTACCCAGAGATTTCGGGAGACATGCGTAGGGACCTCAAAAGCAGGGCATTGGAGCTGACAATCTGGAAGGAAGGGTCCCAGAGCCAAGGACTCGTTTATTCACCCACTAAGTGTTTCTCGAGTGGCTGACATGTGCCAGATGCTGAACTAGGTGATGGGGCTTGTAAGGAGCATACACGTGCTCTCATTGGAAACTTACACCACCATCCCATTTGCACGTGTCACGTGCTTGGCACAGAGCAGGAGCTTGATACAGGGCAACCGTAGAGATGAGCGCCTTTTCCAGGATCTCACCTGTGGCTGATGATTTTTCCCACGCTGCCAAATCACCAGAAAGGGCAGAGAGCTTTCCGCCCTTTTTTTTTTTTAATTTATTTTATTTATTTTTTATTTTTGTGACGTGTTGTGTCCATACAAAAGATGGTTGCAATTGGTTTCCTTTAATCCATATGTGTATGATGGAATATGAGCAGTTTAGGGTGCTGATACGTATAGGAAAGCTGGCTCCTCCACCGTGAACTCCAGCTCTGTTACATTATTGAGGAAACTTTCCTCAGAGCTTTGGGGTATGTTATTGCTCCTTCAATCACCTCTTGGTCCTTGGAGGACCAACCGGTAGGCCAACTTTTATTACCTGTTGTTTTTTTAATCACCAGAGGGAAATGATAGCAAGGTATTGGGAAGGGAGACTTCTCTTATGAGATGAAACGAGCCGAGATTGGAAGATGACACTTTTATTTGCTTTATAAGTGGAGTGGATACAGTATGGATGGCATTGTGCATGAGTTGAGAGGCCCTGCAGATCAGCAAACATAAGGCATTCATTCACCCTCCTGCGCAGATGGCCTCCGAAATTGGGCTCTATTGAAGTTAGCTGCTCTCATTTTTCTGCGGCAAGGAGTTTGGAGTTGGAAGGTATACCCATTTCTTGGCCAATCCCAGTTGTATTTGATTCTAGTCAAAACGTGTTTTTAATTCTTTCTGGGATCTGTGAGTTTTTCAAGGGTCTGAGGGTCCACAAACATGTTTGAGACCTAGGGGAAAAAGATATTGGCTCTAAAATGCAGACATAAAACAGCGAAGTTGACATTAGTGAACATTTAAAAAATTTCCTCCAAACTCTGCTACTTTGTCAATATTGCTAATTGTTAAATTTAGTGTTCATAGAGATTTCATTACATCTGAAAACGCTGGTAGATTAGAATTTCCCACTTTCAAGAGCTTTTAAGTATGTAAATTTCCAAGAAATCACATCCAATCAAATTTTAAATAAGTCACTTATTGCCAAATAATTTTAGAAGCAAAATTTAGACATTTCATCAAATTATTTGATGGCAAAAAATCCATTTAACAGGATGGAGGCAGATTTGTAATGCGTTTGACATGCTGTCTGGTGAGGCCTCCAAAAGTAAGTGTGTAGGGTATAGGAAGTTCTTAAAAAGAATTTATTCATCCTCCCTCCTCACTCATTTATGAAATAGATCAGATAGCAGCTATTTCTAATGGTGGCCTTTTTTTTTTTTTTAGCTTTATGGTAGGTTAGGTTATTGGTCAGTAAGTATCCATTCTCCCCCTCTGAACCTCACTGATGCTCAGCAAGGCCACGTGTCTCTGTGGTGGGTATCCTGTACGTCCCCTACTTTGACTGTTTAATTGACCATGAGGCTTTCTTTGGCCAATGGGATGTGAGAGGACCTAACTCCAGCAGATACTTGAAATGTTTTTGTGTGATAAGGCTTGCCCTCTTGTGCTTCTGCCTTCTCCATGAGTACGACGGGCCTCAGTCAGTCACTGGTCCTAGAAAAACAAGGAACACGAGCAGCAGAGTTACCCCAGCATAACCGCAGACCTGCAGTCAGACAGAGTTGCACCAGCCAACCTGCAAAAGCGTGCATGAGAAGTAAAAGGTTGCTGAGAATTCGTGGTGGTTTGTTTCACAGCCTTGTTGTGCCTGTAGCTGACTGATACAAGAGAGCTTCACAGTGGTGCTTATTTATGTCTCTGAAGCCATGATAGTTTATTTTCAACCATAATGCAAGCGTTATAACTCTGAAAACAAGTTCAGCTTCTCTGTATGTGCTCTTTTCTCTGCCTAAAAAGTTTGTCTCCCTGGTCTTCACATGGTTGGCTTGTTTTTTTTTTTTTTTTCCTGTCTTTGGCTCTGGCTTTAAATATTAATTCCTTGGCATGACCTTCTCTGATACATTATTTAAGTTCCATCTGTGGTGGAGCCTGCTGTTTGCGTAGCTGAACATCATCATTCCCCTTTTTTTCCCCTTTGAAATAAACCCCTATTTTTTTTCCTTTTTATTGTAAGACGATCTCAGACTTAGAGAAGAGCTGCAACTGCAGTACAAATAACTCCTTTCTCCCCAAATCATTTGTGAGTCAGTTTCTGCCACCATGCCCATCACCTCCCAATACTTCAGCGTGTATTCCTTACAATAAAGGACCTCCTCTGTAATCACAATAGAACCATCACAATTGGGATATTACGTTGATATGTTACCACCATCCAATCCACAGACCCCATTCAAGGTTCGCTGACTAGTCCAATAGCGCCTTTATAACAGGTCCTATCTAGCATTTTGTCGCCGTGTCTTAGTCTGGAAGCATTCCTCAGTCTCCTTATTACTTTCTTGATACTTTGATACTTTTGACCTTGATACTTTGGAAGAGTACAGGCCATTTATTTTGTATAGGGTCTTGAATTCTGGGGTCGTCTGACATTTTCTCATGATTAGATTCAGGTTATACACCCATCTCAGGCTGCTGGGCCACTGTGTCCTGTCACGGATGCTTACCTCATTTGGCCCCATGTAATGCCTTTAAGATGGTTCCCAAAGTAAGCCCATGGTTTAGGAAGGAGATGATAGAGATCATGGCAATTGGTTGAATGTGGGGTGTAAAGGAGGAGGACTCAAAGATGATGTTCAGATGCCTGGCTTAGGTAACTAGGTGAATGGTGATGATATTCACTGAGAAATGGAGCCCAGACGTAGGAGTAAAATTATTTGGGAAGCAGGATAAACTTACTTTTGGACAAGTTGAGTTTGAGGCGCCCAACAGACATCTGATGTGGTTCTCTAAGGGCACAGGCACTAGAACCAGATTTTAATACCAACACAAGAAGGCGGAGGGGTCCAGTCATGCCTCTGCTTGCTGGTAGGAAGGGAGTCTGGAGGGGAGACCTCAGGCATCTTGTTTCTTCTCAATGCCACCTGTTATTCGTGTGTACTGAGCACTGACCACGTTTCAGATACTGTGGAGACTGAGCTCCAGGGGTGGCAATGGCTGAGGACACTGGTACGAATTACTGGAGTCCTTATTCCAGAGCGGAGCATGGGGGCTAGCCCCTTTTCCAGATTTTTGGCTAGTCCGTCCTTCCTGGGTGCAGGGTGTGGTCCTGATCCCCCCCCCCCCCCAATGAGACCTAACCCCGTCCTCTGTTTTTGGTAAACATGCCTCATCTTAGCCTACCCACAACTTAACTTCGTGGGGAAGGTATCGTCATACCCATTTTACAGGTGGGGAAGCTGAGGCTTAGAGAAGTTGAGCCACCTGAGGTTACGTTGGACCCAAGTAGTCTGACTCAAGAGCCTCGGAGCTCTACCTGCCAGGCTCCTCTGCCTCCTAGCGGCTCATGCCTAGTGAATTTTTACTCCTGGTGGTCTGTCAGCATTTACAAGGAGCTTTCACATCTTGATCTCACTTGGTTCTCATGGTAGCTCTGTGGGGCAGGTAGGACAGGCACCAATATCCCCCATTGGAGAGGAAGGTATCTAAGGACTGGACAGGTATAAGGACATGCCCAAGATGACCCAGCCAACGAGTGACAGAGTCGGATTGGAACTGTGATCTTCTGCGGTCGTACAGAGCACTTCCCCACAGTACTGTCTCACCTCTCCCAGTAGCATCTTTGAGAGACGTGTGTCCTTTACTTAAGCCCTCTTAGCTGCTCAGATGCAAATCATACCATAAGCTGGCATTGTGATGCTCATTAATTTTTAAAAATGCATCTAGGATTTTGGTTTTATTCAGTTTGGTGAGGTCAGAAGATGACTGCTATTGAAACGATAGTTTGTTACTTAACAGTTCCCAAGGGGAGGGGTGGGCCATGCCACGCAGGGCCACCCAGGGAAGCACCAGGGCCATTCAGGAGGCAGAAAGAACAAAGCATGGGCCCGAACATGAGTGTGGTTTTCATGAGTGAGGCAGGGTAGGTGCACTGAATAAGAACAGGATCGGACAGCCTGAATAATCTTGGAGAGCTCTGGGATCTAGACGTGTTCCCAGGTGTCTGGTACCTGGCCCTGGTTTGATTTAGGGCAGAGGGACAATGTCCAGACTGCAGGAGACTCGAAAGGAGGTAGATGGCGATCTGGACTGGGGTTGGTTGGATTGCATATCAAAGGCATATTGGTTACTATTTGCTGTCTCTAGGAATTAGCCAACTGTGTGTGTGTGTGTGTGTGTGTGTGTGTGTGTGTGTGTGTGTGTGTGTGTGGTGGGGGACAGTCCATCCCTGGGTCTAGAAGGCCCCATAATGTGAAAACATAAAATGTAGAAAATGAGACACATGATGAGTACAGTTTCACAGGTGGAAAGCAGAGGCTCAATGGATGAGGGGGTTAGCCTTGGGGGTCGGGGTGTCCACCCTCCTCTCGGCACTGGGGTTGCTGACCCACAACTCAGGCATGGCAGAGGCCCTGTGAATGGTGAGCTGTCTCACAGCGGCTGTCTGGGGGAGCTGGGGTGGGCGTCCAGTAAGTAAATTTCCCAAACTGGAAATTATCAGAAAGAGAGTGAAACTGGAAGGAGTTACAGAGACGTCCAGCATGGGTCTTACAATGAATTGAGTCACTCTTTCCAACTTCAGATTCATGAGTTTAGTGCAAAGAACTTCCAGTCGTCTTAATTGAAATTGACCGGCCCTTTGTGACAGGGTCTCAGGGATGTCAAGAAAACTGTCTTCTCTGGATTGTGCAAGGGATTCAGTGTCATAGTGGACAATCTCAGCCAAGACTTTAAAAAACAGAGAAACTGCAAGAAATCGATCTTCAGTCCTTGGCGTTGTACATTTGGTGAAAACATGCCTGAGACTGCGTTCGTCTCCTGGTCAGTCACTCGCGCTGACACTCTTCGTTCTGCAGGTTGTTCTGGGTGGAGGGAGCAACACAAGCTTTTCCAACCCGAGCAAGCTTGCCATGTCAAGATCTCTGGTGCCCAAAGGGATTGCTGGGGAGAAGGCCCATCACGTTGCATAAGGAACCCAGAGAAGATTCTAGGAGGAAGTAGGTCAGAGAGGTTATAGAGCCTTGTACCCAAAAGCTCGGGCTCTCTTGTCAGACTGCGTAGTTTCAAATCACACTTCTGCTACTTATCTGCATGAGTAACACTTAGCTGTCACTTTTCCATCTATCTATCATCTATCTCTCTATCTCTCTATCTCTCTATCTATCTATCTATCTATCTATCTATCTATCTATCTATCATCTAAAATCTATCTATCATCTATCTATCTATCTATCTCTCTCTCTCTCTCTCTATCTATATGAGAGAGTGTTTATATTTATGGGGCCAGGTGTGGAGTAGGAGCTTAATATAGTCATTAGTTATTACTCCTTCCTGTCCTACCCCTTCTTTATGAGATTTGGAGATCTATTTGGATGGATGGGACTATTTCCCAAAAACGCCTAATGGTAGAGAAGGAAAGCAAAATTCTGGAAATAAAATATGTCAGAGGAGAGAGACCGTCCCAACTGTTGACCCGGCTTATCACTCAGGATTCTGAGGAGAGATTGGGATGGCCCCAGCCTGCGAACAGGACCCTGAGGCAGTAGAGGGCAACACAGGAGGAAAGGGTTGAGCTTTTGCATCTAAGTTCAAAGAGTGGAACCTGGGAGCTAGAGCGCAGAGGAGGATCATTGCGTCCTAGGTAGGAACCAGGTGATGTGGGCATCATCTCAGCGGCGAGCAGACACCCTGAATGTACCCAGCTGGCTTTCGGCAGCAACATCTGCGGCCGCCTCGGGGGTGAGGGCTGATGAAAACGGGGCTGCCCGGGACTGGACCAGCTTCTCGGGTCTCTCTCTGCCTGGAGTTTGGAAATGACCTTTGCATTAACTCAATCTTCAGGATTTTTGTCCCATGGGAACGGAAGTCTAGAGGGAGATCCTGGACTTCTGGCCCCTCTGGGAGCATAGTGGGAAGACATGAAATTACTGGAAAAAAACGAGAGATGCGACTGTTTCCTGGGTTAATGAAACGGGTCGTGCCTGTTACACGCATGGAGCTCACTGCATCCTCGTAATAAATCTTCAAGATTGTGTTATTATCCAAACCCCTTATGGAACCGACTGGGCATTGCAGACACCGACCCCTCCTACACCTGTGACCCCTTCCCCACTACCTCCCGGCTTACCTGGATCCAGCCACACTGGTCTCCATCCCCTTCTGTGAATGAGCCTGGCTCCTTCCTGCCTCAGGGCTTTTGCATTTACAGTTTCCTCTGCCTGGAATGCAGGGCATGCTCATTCTTATCTGGTGGGTCTCACCCTAAATGTAACCCCATCAGAAGGTTTTCCTTTATATCCCTTCCTCCATCCCATCGCCATCCATCCCATCGCCCTCTCTGGCACCTCCAGAATGGTCTTCATGGTTTGCATGGGTAGAGAGAGGCTGTCGCCCCCACTGGAATGTGAGCCCTCTAACAGAGACCTTGCGGGTGTTGCTCAGGATCATGTCCCCAGTGGTGGCCTTGATAGCACCTACTACCTGGTAAGGGCCCCAAGAGATTTGTTGAAAGATTTCAGGATTCCTCATTTCACAAATGAAGTACTGGGGCACAGAGAGGTGAGACAGCTCTGTCACACACAGTTACACAGGGCAGCAGGTGCTCGGTGTTTTACCCCTATCTCCTGACCTTTACCTCTTAAGTGTCCATGGGCCCAGCCAAAGGCATTGGCCTGAGGACTTGCTCTGGTTGTAAGCCTTCTTTGCCCACCCACATGATGGCATGGAGATGCTGGGGGAAGTCACACCACCCCCAGGGGCATCCTTCGATCGATCGGAGCATTGGTGGATGGCTACCCCAGCCCCGTCACCCCGGGGGAGGTGACCGTCAGGCATGCAAGGGCCTGTGGTGTGTATCTCTCCCTAACTCCTTGTCCAGTGACATAGTGCTGGTTGAAATCAGTATTTACACTATGGAAATGGGCAAACGCCACAAATCAGGGCTTTTTCCTTTATTCTGGAGAGTCAGTCATTAAACATTCACCAGCACACGGCCAGATGTGTTCCACACCGACTCCCAGGGTTTCCCGTGAGGGCCAAACTCCAGTTTTCCAAAGTGGTAATTGGCTTGATAATTTGCACAGTGTTGGCTGCCTTCCCTCACCTGTCTCGCTTCCTCTGCCACATTTCATTTACCTCCCAAATAAACTACTCACACTGAATTCTCTTCTCCGGGGAAATCCAAACTAAGGCATTCAATTAAAAAGTGATGGAGCTGGGATTGAAAACCAGACCCTCCAGACGCCAAAGGCACGTGTATTCCACCAGCACCCACCGCCTCCCTTGTCCTGCTTGCCCTTTGCCAGTCGGGGTGGCAGATGTCCTCTGGATGTGGCGGTGCCTCCCAGGAGTGAGACAAATGAGTTATGTTGATGAAATTAGCTGGCAATTAAGAAGTTATCCTTCTTACGTTAAGGGCGGGATTAATTAAGTAAAACACGAGGAAATCTAGTTTGCTCCATAAGTTATTCTTTATTAAAACAAAATTTCGGAACACAGTCATGGTCTCCATAAAATTCGTAGGCACCGAGACGGATTTTGTTGCTCTCTTGTGTAATGACCTGCATCTTGCTTCCTTTTCATGCTCCTTATACCTTCCTGTTTACAGTTTCTAACTCTGTTTAAAGACTGGTTGGAATATTCAAGGGCCTTGCTGGGTGGTTGAACAGGTTTGACACACTGATGGCGTGAGGTACAACCTAAAAGGACCCCTCAGCCCAGGAGAGGAGAGGCCGAAGGCATAGAAAGAGCTTAGGCGCTGGGGACTTTATGTGAGACAGGACACTTTTGTCCACAAGCGACAGAGACTCAGCTCAAACTGGCCTTGATGCTTTGGGAAACCGGAACGTTCAGAGAAGAATTAGCTTCAGGCATGGCTGCATCAGGGGTTGCCTCCGGGGTCCTTCACAAGAATGCAAGTTCAGGGTCTTCTCTTCATGCTGTGTCCCCATCAGACAGACCGCTGCCTGCCTGGCACATCGTAATCATAACTATGGATATTTATGGAGCACTTTGTATGGAGATGGCAGTCTTCTAAGCGACCTGTGTATATTAACTCATTTAATCCTCTCAACCCACTGAAGTAGATAAGTATTAATTTCTCATTTTTCAAAATGGGGAAACTGAGGCACAGAGACGTCTTATAGCTAATCAACAGGGGAGGTGGGATTTGAACCGAGGCCCTCTTGCTCCAGAGCTGTGCTCGTAACTACGATGCTCCGTTAATTCAGTAAATTGTCGTCGATTGAGTGACCAAGTACATAAGGGTATACCTTGCCAGACACACAGTATTCAATGACTAGCAGTGATGACATTAATTTGCACGGCCTGTCTTCTGTGACCCATTAGCTCCGGGTACTGGCATCTTCCATCTTTAGGATTCGGCACATTTTGCCCTGACCAGGGGGATGTCGGAGGGTCAGCATGGGTCGTGCTCAGGGAAATGAGGCTGCAGGTATTTCCAGAATAGATTTTCTTTTGAACGAGGAATTTGGGGATCATGGATAGATAAACCTTAGCCTGGGTTTTGAGAGGTCTTGGCAGAATTATCTGCTGGACCAACAGGGTCTGACAAATGGGAAACATTCTGAAGGAAAACACCCCAAACCCAGACTTTTTAATAAGTCTTCCTGGACAACTATAGGTAAGTTATGTGTCTCCTCTCCCACCTTTGTGATGGGGGGTCAGATAAGGCATCTGGTATTATCCAGATCGGAATAAAGTGCAAGAAGGTGTTTTAAGCCCCAGGTAATCACTCATTCGTGCTTTTCACTGCATATTCCTAGTTCTCTGTCTTCAGGGGACAAGTAGGACCCCCTGCTCCCCACCAAAGCTGGACGTGACCGTGGACTTGCATGGGCTGATGACATCACACAGAAGTGACGGTTGTCGTTTTCAGGTGGAGGCTTTAAGAGCCAGGGTCTGAGCTGCCACACTCTTTTATCTGCTTTAGATGCTGGCGACATTCCAGGTCGCGGCTGCCCTGTGTGCGTGTGAGGTCAGCCCCAGGCAGAGCCTCCTTTGGACCTGGAATGTCGTGTGAGTGGGCAATAAAAGCTTGCCGTTTTAAGTGACTGCAGTTCCATGAGTATTTGTCACTGAAGCGTCGCCTCGCCCATGCTGGACACAAGCAATTACCTACGTGGAAAGTTATTGAGTTCAGAGAGGGTGGAGGTAGAGGAAAGAGCACAGACGTTTGAGGTCCGAGGGACTGAATTACAGCTTCCCACCTCACTGGCTGTGTGACCTCGGGTCACCACTTTAACTTCTCTGAGCCTCGCTCCACATGCTCACCCATGAAATTGGAGCCATGAAATAACTACTTTGGGTATTAAAATAGGACACCTGTGCCAAGGGTGTTGCATAGCAGAGGCTGGTGAATGTCAGCTATTGCTTTTGCTATTAGGTAGCAAAGTGGGGAATACTTTGATGATTAAAAATCTTGTTTCCATCAATTAAGAACAGAGTGGCTTAATTAAATAAACTCTAAGCAAACAGCGGCGAGCTTTAATTCTTCACCCTCCATTGATGCCTGGGGATTCGACAGTTATCTGAAGGCTCCGAGCTTGAGGGCCAAGACGTTCACATACGGACTCCCCTTTGGTTCTTCCCATGAGTGTGATTGTTTTAGGACACCCCCCTAGCCCACTCTCCCAAAATCCATCGAACCCGGAGCTTGATGGCCCCCATCAAGACTTCGCCTCCCACAGAGGCTTTAAGGTGTGGCAGTGGGATGTTAAAATTGAACTCCTCTTGGTATCAGAAAATCTGGTCTGCTCAGAAATATCCTGGATTTCTCTACAGGTGTCATAAAGAATCCATCACTTTGGCAGAACCGGATTCAGGTTTTGTACGGCCTGAAGCTTATACAATTTGGGGGTCTCTCTTTAGGAAAAAGAATACAGAAGTAGGAATATAAAATTAGGCACAAAAGTGGCTTTCTGTTTGGAATGAGAAAAAATAATTTCTGGAGACTTTAGATATTTACCTTCCATCCTTCTGAGATCTCTGTGGGTCATTAATCAGAAATGTGAACCTGGAGGTGCCTTATTCTTGCGCCCTGGCTTTCCTTTCCCTCCTAGAGCCCCCTCCCCACCAAGTCCAGCATGTCAAGGGACCCATTGGTCCTGAAGCCTAAGCTTTATTAGCTTCGTGGTAAATTCGCCTCTGGACAGCTGAGGTTTCCTGAATTTGAGAAGGGAGTGTGTGTATCCAAGTGCATGAGGTCAGGCTGAGTGCACAGGAGCCTAGCTTAGCTTTCTTTTGAGGTGAATTTAAAACTACTCCCTCAGACAACGTTAAACCATTTCCCAAAGTCGTTGTCAAATATTTAGTCCCTACCTTTCCCCCCATCATCTTGCCTGACCCTGACCCCAGGGTGTGTCATCTCGTGCTTCCGAGACACACACACACACACACACACACACACACACACACACACACACACGTGGCTTCTGAGGGGCCAACCCTTGGCAAATCCCCTACCAGTATCGTAGTACAGCTCGTTCATTACAGGATGTGGTCCCCCTTATCTGTGGGTGCTATGTCCAAGACCCCCAGTGGATGCCTGAAACCGCAAGCACCATACCCTGTCCTCTGTGTTTTTCCTATACACACATACCTTTCACTTAAAGGAAGCACTTTATGGCCTCCCTTTGGCATGTCTGAATCGCCAGCATCACTAGCTTGCACTTTGGGGCCATTATTAAGTAAAATAAGGGCTCGTTGAACATGAGCTCTGCAGTATGATGCTGCGACAGTCACTTTGATAACCGTGGATGCGCTGGATGAGGGGACGATTCATGTCACGGGTGAGGAGTGGGAAGGCGTGAGACTTCCTGACGCTTCTCAGAACCATGCATGGTAAGATGTACTAATTGTTTATTTCTGGAATTTTCCATTTAATATTTTCAGACTGTGGTTGACTGCAAGGAACTGAAACTACAGAAAGCTAGAAAGCAGAGCTGCGGATAGAGGGGGAAGGCTCTATCTGACATCCTTCCATTTCGAGGCTGTTTTTTTTTTGTTTCTGTTTCTCCTTTGCCAAGACTGTAGTTAAAATATGATATTAAAAAATTTTCCCCATAGGGATACAGATAGGGTGCCAGGTCACAAGCACTGGGTCTGTATTTGATTTGGAAGTGGCTTCTGACTGTCCCGTGTGGCCTGTCAAAGTGGCATGGTGTGCACACGAAGCGCTTCCTTGGCCAGCATGGAGGGCCTGCAGGATGGGAGTGGGAGACAAACTGGGTCCCCCGATGAATGTGAACCCTGATCAGCGTGGCTGCAGCATCCACGGATTTCGTATTCTAGAAATCTTCGTGTGTGTGTGCACCTACTGTGTGCCAGGGATTGCCGAGTGGTGATGAGTTCCCATGTATATTAGCTTACGAGGGCTGCGTAGCAAATTCCACAGACTGGGTGGCTTAGACAACATAAATCAACTTTTTCACAATTCTGGATGCTGAAAGTCCAAGGTCAAGGGGTTGGCAGGTCTGGTCTCTGAGACGCCTCTCCTTGGCTTGCAGGTGACTGCCTTCTTGCTGTGTCATCACAAGGTCATCCCTCTCTGTGCGTCTGAGCCCCTGCTGTCTCTCTTTGTTCCTAATCTCTTATAAGGACAACAGCCAGGTTGGATTGGAGTCCCACCCTAAGGGCTTCATTTTAATTTCGTTACCTTTTAAGTGTCTTATCTCTGAATACAGCCACATTGGGGGCTAAGGCTTCAACATATGAAATTTGGGAACACACGGTCCATTCCATAGCAATGTGGATGGCTGGTGAGGGCACTGCCCTGCCGCTGACCCTGCTGAGAGCTGGCTGGACTTGACCCAGGCCACCACTCCCTACGCCCTGCGAACGGCCACCTGATTAGTGCTCACCTGATCTCTTCCTTCAGCCCCCAACCGTCTTCCCCAGCACCACGAAAAGAGAGAAAACATCTCTGTCATAATGTGGTGGTGAAGAATGTGGGCTCTGGGTTTACATTTTGACTCTGCGCTGTAGCTGAGTGACCCTGGGCAAGTCGTTTCACTTCACCAAACCTCAGCTGCCCCTTTTGTAAACTGGGAGTTAATCTGAGTCCCTTGCCTCCCACCTTGTGGAGGGGATTCGGCGGGTGGTCATTGGACATAGCACTCACTGAATGCTAGCTGCTATTAATAGGATTATTTTGGTTGCAAAAGACAGAAACTCATTGGAAGTAATTTAGGCCCTGAGAGGGGAATTTATGGATCCCGGGAGCCAAATCCAGGAAGGGCAGGCAAGGGTGCGCCCGAGCAGGAGGAGCATCTGGGACTGTGCAGGAAGCCGTCCCCCGTGCCTCTCACATCTGTTCGCTGTGCTGGTTTTGTTCTTTTCTGTACTTGGCTAGGACCATGGCTCCAGCAGCTTTCCCTGTTTCAAAAGGAAAGAGACCTCCGTAAGTGGTTACAATGGGAAAAATCCCAAGGAAGGACTCTGATTGCTTCAGTTTAGGTCACATGGTCACCCATGTGGCCAGGTGCCGATGCCATAAAGGTTCTTAGAGCAGAGGCTGCCTGACAGATAAAAATAATGGCCGTCTCCTATGTCATCTAAGTGTCCTCTGCACTGTGCTTGGCCCTCGACAGAAATGAAACAATTTCCCCCCTTTCCCTTTCATGCCGAACTTCATGCCCGCTTTTTATTATACGGAAGAGTAATCAAGAAAAGAAAGCCAGCTAGTCTGAGGGACCGGAGTGGTGACGAAGACAGCCCCTTATGGGACATGAGGTAGGAATGGTGGCTTAGGCTGGAACGGGCTCCAGATGAAAGGCCACCTGAAAGGCAAGTCAGGCAGATACATCCCTTCCCGAACAAGACAGATTTCAGGCGGCGATTCACATTTCGGTTTGGAGAGTTACTTGGAAGTAGGTTTTAAGAGGCTTAGGAAGTGTTCATGCCCTCTGACCCATCAAGGTCACTTCTAGAGCATCAAGAACTATGAGAGGTCTGGAATATTACCGTGCACGCGAGCTAGCAAGTTAGCTGCCGGTTTCACAGATGGGGCAGAAGGCACAAGACCCCTGGGTCAGAGACAGAGGACTGCATTGTTCGTGGACAGCAAGGACTGTTTGAGCCAGTCCTCCTGGACCCCCAAGTCCCTCAAGGGTGACATGGAGGTCACCCTTGTCACACAGCGGGTTTGCACACAGCGGGTTTGCCTCGCAGCTGGGGAGTCTCATTCTTTCCATGAAGGGGCTGCCCAACCTTTGCACTGGAGAGAGGCATTATCTGTATAATCCCGGCCAGCAAACAAATCTGCCTTCTGCTCTATTATCTCTGTCTTCCAGTGCTGTTAGCTAGACAAACATCCCTGCAAACACAATCAGGAACAAAAGCCGGCACAAGATGTGCAGAAATGTGACAGATACATGGAGAATTGTCTCCTAATAAAGAGAAGATTTGCTGAGGAAAATATATCTGGAACACGAGCAGAAAGTCATTCAGAAACAACTGAAAGGCTCAACGCCAGGTCCAAGGCTTCAGCAGACTGTTGTTGGAAAAATTCTGCTATTTCTAATTTTCTGAAGACCTTGGGATGGCAAGTGGAAACATTCAACTTAAAATAACAAGTGAAAAGTTCACGCTACAAAATTAAATATGTTTTTGTTAATTATGTAGAATAATCTATTATAGAAAACAATCGGGCAGGAAATTTACTAAAATTTTGATAGTCTTTCTCTGGGCAGTGAGTCTAGGGGCAATTGTTATTTTCTCCTTTTGCATTTTTAATTTTTTTAGCTCTCTGTAATGAATGTATATTACTTTTACAATGGGAAAAAAAAAAGAAATTATTTTTGAAAGTCGTGCCCAGCATTCACCATTTGGCAAAAACAAGAGAAGAAAGCCTGAAATAAGCAGGGAAAAAAAGGTTTCAGTTAAATTAGATGTCCAATTAAGCGATTTGCTTGGCTGCAAAATATCTTTCTGACAGACAATTAGTTCTGGGGAAGTCAAATGTTTCAGCAGTGTGTTCTTTTGGGGCAATTAAAGTAATTCATATTTGATGTGCAGAAATGTTGTAGTGATTGGGAAACTTTTCTGAATGGCAGTCGAAGCTGGCCTAGTTGTGTTTAATTTTTCTTCCTCGAAGTTGTCCTGATTGGAGGAGAAGTAATTTCCTTGACGAGCCAACTAGCTGGGTCTGCCAAGGGGGCTGGTGGATTGTAGGATGGCATTTGTTTTGGGGTTAGTAGAGGGAGTTTTGTTGGTGATAGAATATAAAGTGCAGCAGTAACAAAATTACCCACATTTATTATAATACCGGCAACATCGATTATCATAACAATATAAAAAGTACCAACAACTACCCCACAACGCTGTATTTTGAGTGGTGTATCAGCCAAACTCAGTTACACCCTGCTGTCGTTCCTTGTTCCGTGTAACTTCAAAGCCCACAAAGGGACCTGAACGTCAGGTATGGCTGGATCCAGGTGCTTAAGTGACGTACTTTGGGATCTCTCTGATCTCTAGCTCTCAGTTTTATTTGCTTTCATGTTGATTTCACTCTCAGGCTATTTTCTGGGTCTTCAGTAGCTCCTGCCTCATCTCTTACCTGCTTAGTAACCCCATAGGAAAGAACTTGCCATTACCCAGCATCTTGACAGAAGCCTTGGGGCTTCACACTGAACCATAGGGGTCATGTGTCCATCTCTCGGCCAATTATTGTGCCTGTGGAAGTGGAAGGTGCTGACTGGTCAGTCCTGGTTGTATGGTCACCCTTAGTGCCAGCAGGTGGTGTCAATCCATACAGATGAACGATGAAGGAAGGCTTATTGTCCCAAAGAAATCAGAAATGCTATTTCCAGAAAAGGAGAATAGACGATGATTAGGCAAAGGTAACGGTTATGTCCAGAGTCAGCCTGGAGCATTAGAAAGAAACTACATCGGGATCAGAACAGCTGGTGTCTGTTCCTGGCTCCGGTGAACTCCTCACCCACTCTGGGCCTCAGTTTCCCTATCTGTATTATAAATGGGGCTGGCCCAGAGGTCTGATGCTCAACAGCAAATTTAGTCAGCAGATGTTAATTGGAATTGGTTGATCATGTTGGAAGCTTTGCTGCTGATCTCAATCTAAAGGATAATTTGTTTAGTTGTGATTGTTTTAGTCAAGGGAGAAAGGAAAGAAGGGAAAAGTTTGGGGGAAAGATGGCTAGCATTTGTGGAGTCCCTTAATAGCTGATTTAATTTTCTCATCACTCGGCGTCCCCCACCCCCACCCCGGAGGCCTGTGGTAGCATCTTCACGTAACAGATGAGGAAACCGAGCTGAAGAGATATCTGGCTGTTAGTATATCAAATTCGTGTCTCTTCTCGATATTCATTCAGCAAATACCTACTAAGCTCTCACGATGTGCCAGGTACTATCCTTAGTGCCGATGACACAGGAGTGACCAGACAGACACGTTCCCTGCATTCACGGGGCTCCCATAACAGTTGGGGAGGCAAACAATAAATAAGTAAATATATAAAGATTTCCAAGAGGAGGAAAAACTCTGAATACACCAGCACTGGCAGCCCTGTGACGGATGCTATCAGAAGTGGGCAGTGGGAGTGACATTAAGACACCTAGGAGACTTTGAGCTGAGACCTGAATGACGGGAAGCAAGCAATGGGGTGATGACCTGAAAAGGTGTCCGATCAGAGGGAAGAGCAAGTGCAAAGGCCCTGAGGTGGGAACGAGCCTGGGAGAGGCCGGGCGCTGTGGCTGAAGGAGAGTGAGTGAGGAAGGTGGTAGCAACGGTGCTAGGAGACATAGGAGGTGGCCAGATCACACGGCTCTGGGAGGCTGGGGTTGGGAGTGGCTTATTTATTTCTTTTTTAACAACTTTTGTGGAGGTAGAATGTGTACGGTGTAACTTTCTTCCCCTGTAAGTGTACAGTTCAATGGTTTTTAGTTGTTGCTGTATAAAGTTGTGCAACAATTGCCAAAACCCAGATTTAGAACATTTCCATCACCCGATAGCTCCCCCACATCCATCGGCATCATCATTCCTCTAATCGTGCTTATGCTTAGTCTCTGCGTCCTAAAGCTAATTATTAGAATGAAAGAATGCCTTCTTTTTCTCAAGATTTCTTGAGGTTTAATTGAAATATAACATTATACAAGGTGTTCAGCCTGACGATTGATATGTATTCCGCCAGGGAGCTGCTGATGTCAGTCACTGCAAGAATAAATTCTTCTGATGCGCTGGACAAATCATTCGGTTGGAAGAGGAAGGGTCAGTCTGGGCACTTCAATTGCTAAGTATTTCCTCTGAATTCAGTTTGGACCCCGTGAGCTTTCTTAGGGGTGGATGTTTCTAGCTCTGTTTTACAGATTGTGCAGAGGCGTTTAGTAACCCGCCTAAGATCACAGAGCAGGTGACTGAGAATGCAGGGCTTAAACCTAGTCTGGGCCTCCTGACTTCAAGTCAGTGCTTTCTTCTCCGCATTCAGATGCGATTGGCTGATTTCTGATCACCGTAAATTAACCAGTTGATTCCTGACAGGTTTGTTTTCTGTACCCTTTCTCCACCTCTGGGCACAGCCAGACACTGCCAAGGCTGGCGATGAGAGGTCCAACTGCAGAGTTTGCATGAATTTCTCCAAAAATGTATTCCCCACAGTGTCTATGTGAGAGGTAGGATGCTGGGGAGAAGGAAAGCAGCAGACAGAAACAGGCTATCACGAAAGCTTCAATGTTCTCAAGGAGTTTCCATAGGAAAGTTCAGGTCATCTCTTCTGGGGAAAAGCTCCTTATCTGTAGAACCTGCACTGGAGTTGTTCCAAGGCCATGTGCATGGTCCTCGTTCAGTCAGCAAAGGGGCCAAGTTCATCACTGCATGGAGGCCTCTGGGATTTGAATTCTTTAGGCCACAGTGTCTCCCTGGTGGGAATCCCTCTAGGGGAGGACCCAGGGGTGGGAGCTGGGATGGAATTTGACCCAAATAGCCAGGGTTTGGAGGATATAAGTGCGTGTGAGCTGAGTGTTGGAAGCAGAATATACAAGATGGTGTATAAGTCTAGTTCATATGAGAAATAAAGTCCAATATGGGATGGAACAAGCATGACTTTTATTAGAATGCCTGTGATAGAAAACAGGGAGGGAGCAGAGGAGGCTGGGAGAGCCCTGAGACTGCTCTGCATGTGAAGGAAGGAGAGAAGAAGTCAGGGTGGAATCACCATAGGGGAGCCCTCAAGCCAACTTCAGGGACAGGAGTGTGCCTGCCATGCTCAGCCATCGCAGGGAGCAGCCTGTGGAAGGCTGTGGGCTTCAGAGCACAGCAGCTGGGGGCCTCTGGTCAGTGACACCCCCGGCCACCACATGATGACCCACACATCACAGGCCAGGCAAGAGTTGACTTGGCTCACACAGTATTTATGTTTAAAAATCAGATGCCACCATTTGAAAATCTGTATATTGAACCTGTATTTTCTTCTTTTCTTTAACAAACAGTAGCAGCCTGGCAACTTCCATTTCCACAAATCAACCAGAACGGAGTCCTTGCTGTCTCCTTGGATGAGGCACGTGCTCTCCAGTTGGCCACAGCCCCCCCCAGGCCCTGTCATCCTGTTTCCAGTCTTCTTCATTCATTCATGCCCTGGGCATTTAAGTTTGCAGCCCTTGCTTTAAAGCCATCTGAGAAACTGGAGCTGTGAAAGTCAGGTTTACCCATGGAACTGAATGGCTGAGAGCAGAGCTGGCGATTGGGAGACTTGGCTAGAGGTTGAGCGAACAGGATCAGAGCTACAGAGCTCCCGTGCTTGCTGGAGCCACGGCGAGCCCAGGCAGAGGGCAGAGGAGCCCGTCCATGTGGAGAAACCTCAGTGGAGACGGACATCTGAGCAGCAGACGCCCTGCCCGTGTGGCTCTGCAGTCCAAGGGTCCTGACACGTGTTGAGAGCTGTGCCTTGCCCCATCCCACCTGCTCAGCACATGGGCCGTAGAGATCCGGGTTGTTTTATTTGCCAAGCACCTTTGTGTTTAGGTAATGCTCCCCGCCCCCATGTGGTTCCCCAAGTCCACTGGTCCTGGGGCTCTTTCCTCTGCCACAAAAGCCATGGGCACTGTAGGCTGGGTTCCCCCAGAAGGAGGCCCCGAGATTGGATTTGCATGTAAACGGTTATTTGTAGGGTGACTCCAGATATACATATAACCTCTTATATAATAAATAAGTAAACATTTAAGAACTATGAAAATAAAAAAAACCCATATTTATTTATTTATTTATTTATTTATTATAAGGAACCGGCATCAGGAGTTGGCACACAGTTATGGAGACTGATAAACGCTAAGATCTATATGGCGAGTCAGCAGGCTGGAGGCCCAAGAGGGCCAATGGTGTTGTTCTTGTCTGAGGGCCCGCAGGCTCAAGACCCGGGAAGAGCTGCTGCCTCAGCTCAAGGACAGATATGCAGGTGGAATCCTTTCGTACTCAGGGGAGGGTCGGCTTTTTGGCTCTATTCAGGTCGTCAACTGATTGGCTGGGGCCCACCCGCCTCAGGGAGGACAATCTGTTTCGCTCAGTCTACTGATTGAAATGTTCATCTCACCCTAAAGCATCCTCATGGACATACCCAGAGTGCCATCTGACCAGCTCTCTGGGTAGCCCCTGGCCCAGTCAGTATCAACGTGTAAAAGTAACCTTCCAGGGAGAAAAGAGTTGAGGGAATTTAAGCCAGTACGGAATGTGGTAATGAACAAGCGACTTCTTGGGGCATCTGGGGGGCTCAATCCTTTGGGTGAGATCTGGTCAACAGTCTGGAACGCACGTCAGGGTGTCCCACTGAGTGGTGAGAACACCGAGATATTCATCTTCTGTCTCCCACTGTCCTTGTCTGAGTGATGCTCCCAGAGAGTTTTTCTTCTGGCCCTTCTTGGCTTGGCCCTCAGGGGGCGAGTCTCAGGTGCTTTCAGTGGGATGCCTTCGGCTTCTATGGAGTGAGAGTCCAAGTGGCCCAGGCAGGGCATCGCCAGTGTCTGATCTGCTGTGATGGCAAATGGTACGTGCCTGGTCAACCACGGTTTATCCATTCAGCAGGGTTGACCATGGAGCAGCATGTGGCCTAAGTGGGGTCCAATCAGGCTCTTCCCCCAGGAGTGATTTGTCATGGTTATAGGGAGGATGTGAATATGGAGCTGTGTGCATCTGCTTTTCCTCCTCCGTGTAGACGGAGAGATGGACAATAAGGGTGAGCCAAGACAGAGAAGAGAAATGGAGGGAGAGTGTGTGTCTTGGTGGCAGTGAGTCATTCTTCTAGTCCCTGGGGCTCACCCCTTTCTTTTCGTAAACCGCTTCAGCCAGATAAACCCATGTAGTCCTTCTTTCTTGGTTAATTTAGCTGGAGCTGGGTTTCTGAGGATGCAATCAAGAGCTCTTACAAACAGTGATGGCAGGGCGGAGGGGCCGGGAGCGAGAGGGAGATTGGATTGAGAGAGAGATTGCCCTGGGCCTAAGAGCTTTCTCTACTTATTAGTTCCCAGTGCCTGAGATTTAAGATGCTGGAAGGAAGATGAGTTTATGGTAGAAATTTGTAACCAACCATTAACTAGAATGGCACATCTAAGCCCCTGTGCCTGACAATTGTTAGGCCTTAATAAAGTAGTGATAAAGAAAGAATTTTTAGTTGCAATGCTTAATTAGCCATGCTTTTCCTCCCTGACTTTTAGTTTTATCACTCCAGCTCCTAGGATAGGATTGTATTTTACTCGAGTACAAATTAAGCCCAAACAAGAACTCTCCCCACGTTTCTGCTTCTTCAATTTAAATTTATTCTCTGTAGGGTGACACGAAGTACTACATTAAATGTCACATGTAAGAACGGTGAATTATTAAAAAAGAGAGACTGAAGCAAGTACTTATCATGATCTCTATTCCAAACGCTATGAGAACTTACACGAATTAAAAAAAATAAAGTTAATGTTGTTGTTCGTTGCCTAAAAAAAAAAGTTTTGTCTGAAGTGCCCTATGGACAGGGAATTTAAACTATGCAGTGATGAAAAGTAATAGTAGCCGCTCTTTGTTGAAAAATTGATTGGTACCCTGCTTGCTACATCCTTAGCATTTAATATCTCCAGTCATCCAGGGAAGCTATGAAGGTGTTTGATCTCCGATTTCCATGGGAGGAAATTGTGACTCAGAGAAGACCTCATCCAAGTCACAGAGATAGAAAGGATAGGGCGGGGGGCCGGTTTGCATGAAGACCCCTGGCACTCTCAAAATGCTTGCTTTTCCCACTTGCCATGGGTGTGCTTTGCACGTGCTGCCTCTGGGGGTGGTGGACGGGGTGGGGTCTGTGACGTGTGTTTCGGCACCGGACACTGTGTTGGGGACCACACATACCAGGCACGTGGTAGCACTTCTGTTTAGTGACTTTAAGCATGTCTGACATCTCATGAGACTGGAGGAGGGGGATTTATCTTTCCACTATGTCTGAGCAAAGGATTTATGAGGTAAAGTAATTATATTTGTGTCCTCGTGGAAATCGTATTCTTGCCCCTATAGAAAACAAGGATTCTTTTTTTATCTCTCTCTTGAAATTCAAAATGAAATCTAGAGCCTTGCCGACATCTACCCTTGAATCCTCTTTTGTAACAAAGCAGAGTGTAAATAAGCACATAAGAAGATATTCACCATGTCTCACATTTGAACAGCACTCTACAGTTTAAAAAACATTTGCTCACTACGTTCCTTTTTATCGTCCCACGGACCCATGGAGGTGGACAGGGGAGGTCCCGTAACACTGATTTCATGCTAGGGAAATGCGGTTTGGAGAGGTCGGGGGACTTGCCCCAAGAGACACAGCAGTGAGGTGTCCAAACTGGATTTGCGTGGGGTTCATCTGATGACAGTTCACACTTCTCGAACAGATTTTTGGAGGGTGTCAAGTTCCCTTCAGAGAACAGTTTTTCAGCAGCACTGAACTGTGGTCCTCTGATCTATATGCTAATTCTGGGTACCCCTTATCTCCTAAATAATCCTGCGCAGGGGTGCGGCTGCTCCTGGCCGTGAAATCCTCAGGTGCTCAGGTCTAATGGGCTGTCAGACACAGCTAGAATTGACTCTTCCCCAGTTCGCCCTGATTTCTCTCACCATTTCACATTGGCAGGGCCACCTCGTCCTGCTTCTGCTCATCGTCATCCGTAGTGAAAGCACAGAGTGAGCCACTTAACGGCTTTTCTCGAGTGTTGGAGCCCAGTATGGGCCGATGCAAGAGAATGGGGACATCTGAGTTGAAGAAAGACATTTTCGATTTCCTCCTGTTCTCTCTAGCTTAGGAAGTCGCATGCTGTCTGGAGGGAATATGTCTATTTTATTTTTATATTTACATTTATTTTATTTTATTTTGTTTTATTTTATATTATTTTACATTTTATATTATTTTATATTTTATTTTATTTTGTTTTGTTTTATATTTTATATTTTATTTTATTTTGTTTTGTTTTATATTTTATATTTTATTTTATTATTTTATTTATTTAATTTTTAAATAAAAACAACAAGGATCAGATGAGAGTCTGTTTTTAATGGGAGTAACTAGCCATGCTCCAAAGGTGGACCAGCTGAACCAGAAATCGGTGGCCAGTTGCCGGGGTTCAGGCTGTGGAGGCAGAGAGCTAATGCAGCTTTCTGTCTGACTGCAAAGCATCCTTGTTCATTAAGGAGAATTTGGAATCTAGAGAAATCGTGAAGAACCATGTGAAGTTTATCACTGTCTCATCAGCCATTGAGCTGGTGGGTCAGAGGTCATTACCGTTACAGACATTCGTTGCTTAATGAGAATTAATTTATCAGAAGCCTTTTCCTTGGTGGTGATAATGCTAATATTTATTGAAGGGTCACTCCATGCCGAGTCTGGGCTAAGAGCTTTGCGTAATATGATCTCATGCATATTTTTATTCTCACTATTCTCCAGGGGAAGAAACAGTCTCAGAGAGGTTAAGAGCTTGCCTGAGGTCACACAGCAACTGAGCAAAGGAGCTGGAGTGTGGGTTCAGGCAGTCAGATGCAGAGTCCAGGGTTTTTATCACTTCACCGGCCATGTGATGCTCAGGGATAACGTGATTTGCTTTGGGGTTTCAGGGGGCATGCAAGGGAGAGAAGGAAAAGTACCGAAAGGAGAAGCAGAGAGCAGGGAAACTAAACCCCGTGTGCTGGTCACAAGCCACATAGAAGAAAAAAGAGCAAAGCTGACAGTTTCACGCGAGCACTGCCCACTCCACATAGCCACCTCTGGACCACTGCCTTATTTGGATGCTGCCCCCAAGGCTATGAGCCTGGGCAACCTCTTTGCCTGTCATCTTTAGAACTGCTAGCATATTGGTCCTCTGAGGGCGGGTTGGATTTTTAACAAACAGTTGGCAGTTATTTGTGGTCAGGTTGGGTGAAAGAGGTAGGCGATCAGCTTGTTGCTATGAGTGTTATTGAAATAAAATTTATCTTATAGTAACGAGATTGATTTTCCTGTGCTATTCGGGAGGACAGTTTGCCCAGAGCAGCGATTTTCAAACTTTTAACAAACTACCCTTAAGAGAAGGAATAAATTTAAACGCTGCAGGTGTAGCCCGAAACAGTCTCTCCGGGGTGAGGGCTTCTTTGAAGTTTCATGTTTTATCTTAGGAGATGTGTGAATTCTGCATTCTGCTTGGTGCTACATCGATTTCAAATCGCTTACGGAGTGAAGTCCATTGATGCTGCAGGAAGCTGGTCGTGTTCGTACTGTAGCTTTGTATGTTTCAGGGTTGCAGTGAGGTTCCCCTGGGTTGTAAGGTGCACGTGTTTTAGGATTGATGAAATGTGAAGAAGCATGCGGCTTAGATTCCTAGAAACACAGTCACTCAGTTCAACTCTATTCAGTTCAACCCCACTGAGCGCAAGTCTGTACGGGGTGTCTCTCCATCACCACGCCGAGAGCCATGGGTGTGTTACACAGTCCCAAACTGCGCTCCGGGCTGCTGGTGGTCCCCGATGGCATGTTCCCCCTCTCTCTCTCTCTCTCTCTCTCTCTCCATTCTCTCCCTCCCTTGCAGGAAGCCAGCTGCCATGTTGTGAGAACACTCAGGTACCCTGAGGCAGAGTCCATGTGGCGAGGAAGTGAAGTCAGAAGCTAATAGTGGGGAACTGTGGCCTGCCAACAACCACACGAGTGAAGTCAGAAGCTAATCTTTCAGCCCAAGACAACCCTCAGGTGACTTGTCCTGGCTGACGTCCTCCCTGCAGCCTCGTGAGAGACTGAGCTGGAACCGCCCAGCGATGCTCCTTATCGATTCCAGACCCAGAGGCACTGTAAGATAATCAATGTTTATGGTTTTAAGCAGCGATATTTCGGGCAATTTGTTATACGGAAGTAGATACCTAATTCCTCCCACCCTCAAGAGTTTCTTATTTTGTTCCTAGAATTGATATATGCAAATGCAAGATAATATAAATACGAACTCTTTCTTCCCTCTCTACTCAGAACGTAAGTCTGCTGTGCGTACTGTTCTAAACCTTGCTTTTCTCAATATGATATTTGGGGAGATATCAGCACAGAGAAGTAGAATAGAGAAATCTTTGTCTTTTTTTTAAACAGCCGAAGAGTATTTCATGCCAAGTCTATATTGTGAGTGTTTCATCAGTGCCTTATCAAAGGCATTTCAGTATTTTGATATTACAGTGTTTTTGCGAATAATCTGGTCCATACATGTGCAAGTGCATTTGCAGCATCTGTTTCTAGAGGTAAAACTGCCGGGTCAAAAGGGTACGCACATTTATAATTTGATAGTTAGATTCCCCTCCACAGGGATTGTACCCAGTCACCTTTTCCTACTTATCCTCCCCAAGAACGGAGGGGAGGGCTGGCTGAACTTGAACTGATGCAAAATATGAGATTCTCTGGTTCCAACGAGCTGATGAAATGCACCTCCTAAGAGTTTATTTTATTAGAACTGAGGCCACCTTCCAAACTGTTTTCAAAATTTGGTATTTATAAATGAAATTCGTGTGTTCTCTGATTTTACTGAGGATACAAACTCTGTCAACAACTAACTGTACATGCACACCATGGGAGCAGGAGGGGCGCATGGTCGCTGGGACGTCTTTCCCTGCAAAACCGAGCTGCCTCAACATGACGAATGTTCGAGAGGCGCCGTTCCGGAGGACTCCAGAGGTGTTTTCAACAGTGACAGCGTCATCGGAATAAGCGGGTGCCTCCCCAAGGTGACAGTGTTTTATCACATTTCCTTGTTTATGAGGCCCCATTGATTGGCAGTTAGGTCATTGATTCTGATAACAGCGCTTTGCGGGGAAAAGCGACACGACGTTAAATGCCCGCATTGATTGCAAGATGAATGGGTTTCAGAAACGATGAAATGTGAAAAAGCAAGTAGCTCAGATTCCTGGAAATACAGTCACTCAATTCAACCTGATTTAGTTCAACCCAATTGCGTGCACACCTCTACTGGGTGCCTCTCCCTCACCTCTTTCTTTTTTTCAAATTTCGTACTGGAAGGTAGTGATGAAATCAGTCGAGGTCCGAGGAGAATTGATATAACGGGCAGAATGAGCCTGCACTTGAGTCTGACACTCCTGGGTTCAAAAGCTGGCTTTTACCACGTGGTACCCTGGAGATTTTGGGAAGATTACCTATTTCACTGTTTTTTTATTGTTTTTTTTTTTTTTTTTGAGCCTTGATCTTTTCATCTGGAGGATAAGGATATGAATACCCGTCTCAGAGATCTGTGTTATTTGGGATGCTTGTGGTTGCAAGTGCATCTTGAGTGCCCAGGAGGGATCTGGCAAGAGGATCCTGGGCTGGTTCGTAGAACAAGAAGCCACAGGCAGGCAGGATGGCCCCTGGGCCTTGGTAACGGCTTCTGGGATGGGTACATCTCCTGGATTGTTTTGCATCTCCTGTGTGGAGCAGCATTCCCCAGGAGACAAATGTGGAGTTTCTCATTTTTATCCGTTCAGCGGCAGGAGTGAGATGGATCCAGTTCTCCTGGCCCCAAGGTCCAGAATCCCAAGGAAAGGAACGTTGGCCCCGCTTGGGCGATGCGTTTGGGCGATGCGTTTTTCTCTGCGTCTGGGCACTCTGATCAGGGGAGGAGTGGGCATTTCTTGGAAAAGGGACGATGGGCAGAAAATAGCACAGATCTTCCAACAGAGGATCAAGTGTCCACAACACACCTAGCCCATAGTAAATGCTCCACGAATTTCAGTATGAGCGAGAGCGAGGATAATGAACGCTGATGGCTAACATCCACTGCCTTTTCCCTCCACGTCAGGTGCTGTATCAGGCACATCTCACTGATGCCGCGTTTGCATTCTTACTTAGCACTCGTGAATCTTCCCCCCTCTCCTAGAACCATTTAAAAAGCCACAAGCCGTCACTGACTTCCCGACAGCTCCGTGGACACGGGAAGAAGGGGAGTGTGAGTGTATGTTTCCCGCCCAGAGATGACAGTCTTTGTGTCCTGTGTGTGAAGGGGACACTGTGATGTTGGAGGCTGCTAAACCTTTAAAGGTTCCAGCTACCCCCTCGGAAGTGAAGGGACCACGGCGAATAATAAACGCGTTTGCTGCTTTTGGAGGAAGGGAAGGGAGGCTGCACGTCTGCTGGGGTGGCTTACCCGTGTTGTCCGCCTGGGTCCGCATTTCTAGCATTAATATGACTTCTTGGCTCTCCTGAACCTGAATCTGCTTCGAATTCAGACAGCCCCAAACTTTGGGGCTCTGTAATTACCCTGGGCTTTGGAGAATAGTTTCCCTTATGATGGAAGCTCGTACGGATGGAGGATGTGTGCCAGACTTTGGGGTGAGCCTGCTGCTGGCTGGTGGTGCTGGTGGCAGTGACCGGGTCGGGTAAACTCTCCAAGGAGCTTCGGCCGCCCGAGGCTGGAGATCCCGAGTGAGGGAGATGATCTTGGTCCGTCCTCTGGGTGGTGTCCCGGCTGGATGTTTTGCATTTGCCCCTCTGGACCCACTTTCCACCCACTTCTCGCCCATTTCCAGGAGGCCGAACTCTGTGTACTATGTCACCTGGACCCCCTCACCCTCTGGGGGCTCATTCAGGTTGGCCCATGGAGGACCCTCATAGGATTTTAGCGGTGGGAGGAGAGGGAGGTTGGGCCTTTTCTTCCTCCTGCTCCTCCCAGTTGGGCTGCCATAGGTTGGCTGCCTCTGTCTACGGAAGGTCACCCCAAGGTCTGCAGCCATTCTCCTGGGGTTTCATAACTGTCTCCTCTCCTTTTCCCGCTAGGCCTGCGGCTGGTGGTGACCCTTCACCACTCCCAGTTCCCGGTTACTGCAGCATTCCTCGCTGGCTTCCCTTCATCCTGCGCCCCCTTACTTACCCCTTCATTAAACTCTTCTCCGATGGCCCATCTAAGTGTGCCATATGTTCCCTGCCATGATCCTGATCGATACGACATCCCAGAGAGGGCAGTAGTTCATTTAATGTTCTCGCTCATTTATTCATTCATCAAACCTCCCATAAATACTCTGTCCCGGGACTTGTGCTGGGGCTTTAAAGAGTAAGATGATTTCTTGTCTCTGTCTCTGTTCCCAGCTGTCCAGAACCTCACTGTAAAGAGAAAAGAGACTATTCTGAGGGAAGTGCTGAAGGACCAGCCTAGGAGAAGGGCCCTTAAATGAGGCCACTCCAGAGGGCTATACCGCAGCAACTCCACCAAGGGCACCTGCCAGGGAGGGGCTGTTCTGCAGGCTGTCCCCACGGGGATCCACGGAAACCCATCAGGCCTGCGTTCTCGCTTCATGATTCAGTTCCCAGAGGAAATCATCCGAATGGTAGAGCCCAGTCACGTGCCCAGTCCCACGGAGGGTGACCAACCATCCTGGTTTTCCTGGCCTGCGATGGCTTTAGCACTGAAAGTTTGCTTCCCCACAAAACCTCTCAGTCTGCTGGCTGTGGGAGCAGGGAGAATCTGTCTGTCCCCTTTGTCTTCTGTTTCCCAAGACTGTCCACAGCGGGGGGTTGTAAAGACACTCTAGGCAGAATTTTTAGATTTTTGCAGGAAATCAGTGCGACCAAAAAATAACGAATCAGTTAATTCATGTGTTCAGTACATATTGACTGAGGCAACTATTATGGGCCTGGCTCTGTTGTGGGAATGGGGTATAGACTGGTAAACACCTGTGATCCTGACCTCAGAGAGCTTCCCTAGTGGGACATCATTCATAGTCCAACAAGTAAATGTCTAATTACAAATTATGATAACTGCTGTGAAGAACAAGTACGGGAGCGACGAGAACGTGTAAACCATGGGGTGTCTTGACCTTGGGTGGGGGCTAGTCAGAGATGGCCTTGCTGAGGGAGTGACTGTTAGGTCAAAGCCTGAAGTACGAAGAGGACTTAGCCAAATGAAAGGAAGCTGGGCGGTTGGAAAAGGGGGTGCAGAAAACCAGAGGCTGAATATCAGGGATATTTGCAGTTAACTCTTCCTGAGAAGTCCTCCAGGACCCTCCTCAGTCCAGCTACGACCTGCCACGGAGGCCAGCAAGGACGAATGGTGTTAGGAGCATCCCGTGCAAGGAAATGACTCAGAATCCACATGGATTTATTTGTTGGCAAGTAACAGTGAACTCGAATGGCTTAAGCAGGCATTTGAGGAGTCACTATCTTGGATGAAAAGGAGTCAGGAGGTGGGGTGACTCGAGGGCGGCTGTATTCAGCAGGTCAGTCGTGGTGCCAAAGACCTGGGCTCTCGCTGACTTTCTGCTCTGACGTGTAGAGTGCGGCCTTTGTCTCAGTCTTTTCCTTTGATGGTCACAAGAGGGCTTCCGCAGCCCCACCCGTCACATCTCTGACAGCAGCGTTCAAAGACGAGCAGGGAAAATCATCTCCCTCCTACCTCTTTCCTAACAGCAAGGAGGAACTTGCCCAAAGCTTTCACCCCACTTTCTGTCGCTCTCCTTGGTCAGAACTGGTCACACGCCTGTTCTAAAGCAATCACTGGAAAAGGGAGCTGACAGTACTCTGATTGCTGCAGATCAATCAAGATTTACTCCTTGAGGCTCCGGAGGGGTGTAGCTTCTTCTGAGTCATGTACCTGTTCGAAACCGAAAGATCGGGGTTGCCTTGGCAAAGAGGGAGGGAGAGGCTCTCTCTTAGATACACAATAGTAGCGTCTACCAAAGTGTAGGACCAGCCTGTGGGGCGAGTGAGGGAGTGATGAGGTGGAGGCTGGGACGGTTCCAGAATATGGCATCCTGATGAAGTTGGTGGGACCCAGGAGACTTAAACGTGACCGTCCTAATGTCATGGAGTCCTTTGGTGGCAGAGGGATTGAGACGCCTCAGTCGAGTCATCTTCTCCACAAAAGCTTTCTGCCGAGACCAGGGCCCTTTAGCTGCAGAGAAAACCTCCTGGAGTCAGTGAGCACTCAGGCCTCCGAAATGAGTCAGCGGCAGAGCCGAGGATGGCGCTGTCGTCTGTGAAGCACACGACAGTGTGCAAGGATCCCCGACTCCACAGCTGGGCTTGCCCTCTCCTTTGTAACGGAGCAACTGAGGTCCAGGAAGGTGAAGGGACCTGCCCGAGGGCCCGTAGCTGGAAAGTGGGAGCATCTGAGCTCGAGCCCAGATCTCTCAACCTGAGGTCCTGGCGTTCTGCCTCCCTGCCTTCTAGGTGACTCCGTATTGTCTGCAGGGTGGACCCTCAGGCAGGATGGATTAAAGGCATGAATGAATGCGAAAGAAAAAAGGTTAAGAAAAGTTGCAGAAAGATGAAAACCCAGGTGGACCCAGGAATAAAGCAAAATTATGAAATAGAGACATAGCGCTGTGGAGCAGGACCCGCTGGGTGTATGGCTGTCAGGCGCCTCTGACAACACCACGTACTTACCTTGCGGGTGAACGACTTCATTTCTTGTCCCAGATGCATCACTGATGGGTAATGTTTATGCAGATGGAAAGCCATTTTCCTTACTTTATTTTGTCCTGGGATGCGGCGACTCATTAGATTTTTTTACCTTTTGACTTGACACTATTCTTTGGGGGACTATGATATAGGATGCATCTCGATAAACAATGCTGAAGCGACAGATTTTGACATTAAATGAAATTGCGTTCCATAAAGTGGGAGACAAAGGCTTATAACTCACCGTCGGCTACAGACGTTTCCGTGAAAATTATCTTTCATGCTTTGATCTCCACTGTATCATTTTACTGAGTGGCCTCATGCTCTCCATCAATCAAACCCACTGAAGATGCAGGAGAATCACATTTAAAATCAAATGCAAGTTATAGATTCATCTGCCCAGGAGGAAGAGAAATGTGTCATGAATCCTCATCTCAGTCTTCTGTGATTACAGCTGAATTAGTTTTTGGAAACTCTGGAGGTTGAAGTTTTTCACTTCTCAATTTTCATATTATTATTATTATTATTATTATTATTTATTTTTAATTATTAATTTAAGGGGGCAGTATTAGATCCATTAAAGGCAGACTAAAGTGATTTAGCTGTGAGATCACAGTCTTGCCTTCCATCTCACTGTAGGTTAGGGCTTTTTAATATTCCTCTGATGGAGGTTTTTCATGTAGGAAGGGACATTAAGAAGAAAGATGTTTTCTAAAGAGAAAACATTTAGACAAGGAGAAGAGGGCCTCGCTCACTCATTCCTGTCTGCTTTCTCAGCATATGTTCGAAGTGAGCGGGAGACAGAAAGGGCGTGTTATTCGCTGACCCCATTTCTCTGTCCAGGCACTTGGCACGGGTCACTCCACTTTGACACCCACATATCCGCGTGAGGTGGGTCTTCCGCAGCCTTGTTTTACAGAGGAGGAAACTGAGGTCACGAAGCAGATTCAAGGTCAGCAGAGCTAAGGTGGGGTCCCAGGTCTGTGTTCTTCTGAATATGGAGCTTCTTGAATTTGTTTTTCCCGTTGGTAGCCTTTCCTGTCGCCAGCCTTAGTGCCCGGCATGTCGTAGGCGCTCCAAATCAGTTCAGTGTCCAAACCAGGAGTCGGTAAGCTTTCACTGTAAAGACCCACATGGTAAATATTTTCTGCTTTTTGGGTCATACAGTCTCTATTTATAGCACAAAAGAGGGCATAAGCAATACATGAGCAAACGAGTATGGCTGTATGCCCCTGAAACCTTACTTATGTGCCGTGAAGTTGGCATTTCATGTGATTTTCATGTCACGAAATACTATTCCTCTTTTGACTTTTTTTCTGAGCCATTTAAAATGTAAAAATTATTTTTAGCTTGCCGGCCGTAAGAACATGGCATGGATGCGACCTGCATGCAGACCATAGTTTGCAGACCCTTGGTCTAAACAATAATTACCTTACCTGTCTGTCCCCTACGAGGTAGGTGACAAGACTATATGGTATCTCAAAGTTCTGGTTAGGTGCCTGGCAAAATAAAGAAAAAAAATCCTCCCCAATTCTGCTTGATATTTGAATGGTGGACCAGGCATGCCTATGGATTAGAAACCTATTTAAGATGATCTGAATCTAGAACCTTCTCTAGGCACGAGGTAACCCTATAGACACTGAATGAACATGGAAGTTCTCGGGAATGTGACTGCACTAAAGGGTAGTGATGGGCTTATGAGGATTCAATGACACGATGCATAGAACATGCTTAACACCCAGTGCCTGCCATGCATTACCTACTCAGAGACATCAGCTTTCCTACGGCGATGATCATTTATCAGTAAACAAGATCAGGTGTTAAGCTTCCAAGCTCGTGTTCCTTTCAGTGCTCTCTAAGCTTTTCAATCAAACGAACTCTTCTCTCATTTTTTTGGGGGGTGTGCAACCTAATATCCTTTAGTAAGCTTTCCCAAGCTATTGTATGTGCTCAGGGACATCATACCGCTGACTTCCCGCCTTCTCAGTACCGATCGTGAGTGTAGCTAGCCCAGAAATGCCCATGTCTGCGAGGCGGGCTTTCTTTCCCTGTCCTGTTGGCCTTTCCCAAGGTGGATGCTGGAAAGGAGGAATGATGAAGGAAGTCAGGGCTGGTATGGCCAAGTGCTGTGAACTCACTGGCTTAAATAACAGGTGTGGATCTCTCACAGGCCTAAAGCCTGGGAAGTCCAAGATCAAGGCTCTGGCGGATGTGCTGTCTGGCGAGGACAGTCCTCCCGGTCTGCAGATGGCCATCTTCTGGTTATGTCCTCACACGGCGGAGACAGAAAGAGCTGAGGTCTCCTCCTTTCCTTCTAAAGGCACTGGTCCCATGCTGGGGGCTCCGCCCACATGGCATCACCTGAACCTACTCACCTCTCAGAGCTCCCCAAGTAATTGCATTCAGCTGTGGGAGCAGAACTAACCATCGTTTCCGTCCAGGGAGCACAGTGCCTTATTGATAATAGCAAAGTCAAGAGACCCCGCTTGACCTTAAGAGGGGACTGTGGTCAGGGTTCAGGTTCGTTTCATTCCCGGGTCTACCACTCAGTGGCTCAGAAAGTCACATCACCTCTGGTCCCCAGTTTCCACATCCATAAAACGGATGTAATAATAGTGCCTCTTTATGGCTGGGAGGCTTCCTCTCTAGCTAGCTCAGTCAGGGAAACTGAGGCATGCGGGGGCAAGGAGGGCCGAAGCCTCCTCCTGAAACAGCTTCCTGTTCCCATTGTCACTTGCCACTTACAAGCTCTTTCCGAAGGTGGTAATGATTTTGAATTTTCCTGTCATCGTGATTTGATGTGAGAAACTTGGGATTTCCAAATTGACAGAGAAACCCGATTTTGAAGATGCCGAAAGGCAAACATCTGTGAAACATCGCAGGAACAGTGTCAACATCTGTCCCCATGAAAGGAAATAAATCAGCGAGGCTTTCGATTCACAGCCAGTCAATCTCCGGGGCCAGGATACTTGCAAATTTAAATGTCTGTGGAAGCTATAGAAATAGCTAATTAATTTTTGCATGGTGATCAGATTTTTCATTGTTTTCATTAAAAAATGAAAAAGCTGATTTTTGAGCAGGGCCAAAAAATCAAACAGTACAAAAAATGTATGTGAAAAGGAAGTCTCCTTTTCATCCTAAACACCTAAAGGTAACAAACGTTGCTGGTGTCTCCTCACACCTTCCAGAACTTACTTTCTTTGTACAGAATATATTGTATATACAGCCTCCTCCGAGTTTTAAAAGATGTAAATGACAGCACACCATACACGTTGTTCTGCAGTTTGATTTGTTTACTCAACACTATAGCTTTGTCACATATCTGTACATATAGAGACGCATCATTCTTTTTGATGGCTGTGTAGTATTCCACTGTATGGATACACATATAAAAGATTAATCGGTTCTCTTGTGGTGCGCGTTCAGGATGTTTACTGTCATTTTCTACTATAATCCGTGCTTGCATTTACATCTTGGTGCATGAATGTGTTCATCTGTAGGATAAATGTCTCGACGTGGGATTGTTGGACAAAGAGGATGTGCATTAAAAATATTTTATCTTTTAGTTTAAAAGGAAAGCTTTCTTCTTTATCTTGGAGGGAGCATCACCTTCGAGGAGATCAGACTGGTGGAGCTTAGCGACCATTCACAGAGGCTGTGGTCACCTTGCCCTGCCCCAGCTTCTTCAGGCCAGAGAGACGGAACGATGTCTGTTTATTACATCTTCGGGGCCCTAGACTGTGTCCCTGAGATTCTGTGCTCGGAGGTAAATGAGCTACCACCTATTCGTACTTACCCCAGCCCACAAAGTTCGGTGTGTTTCTTTCTTTATCCTAAACTTCTTTACCCTGCGGTTTCCTTCTTTAATCTAGCTCCATTCCTGCTCCCTTTACTCCAATGCTAGGACACTCAGTCTTGCCAGGTCAAGGTAAACCCAGACCCTTCTGGTTTAAAACCTTGTCTCTCGAGTGAACAGTCAATTCAGGATTCTCCAGTTTTAAATCTTAATTAATTCAAGGGTTCTCTTCACTTTCTCTTCCCTTGTTGGCCTCAGGCTTTGTGCCGGGTACCCAGCCCTCTCTATGCAAGACCACCGAGGCACTCCTGTCCCCAGCCGCCTGGACAGTTGGCCACTGACAGCTCAGAGCTGAGTTGCGCCTCTGGCTGGAGGGAGCTGCCTAGTTCTAGAAAATCCTCCCTCTTTCCCAAGGTATCCATGTCCGATGACTGACTCTTGAGGGTTACACAGGCCTTGTCTCTTGCCTTGATTTGAGATGCCTCTGAAGGGATGTCCCAGATGCAAGGCTCCCCCTGGGATTTCCTCAAGTGTCTGCAGCAGCCGGTCCATGGGTCTACCTGCCCTGCCAGGTGCTAGTCTCACTTCCTTACAGGTGCTGCTCCCCAGTGAACCTCCTGCACGCAGATCTCCACCCCTGCATTTGTCTTCCTGAAGACCCGACCTGTGACAGACTCGTAAATGTCACCTTGGGGCATGAGTGGGGAGGAAGGCCATCCCTCTGGCCTGCTGAGGGACACCTGTCCCCTAGGGCCCCTGGAGAGGGTGTTCCTGCCACCCATGAGGCAGGCCCCACTGGAGCGGGGGGTGTGGAGGCAGGCCCTGGCTCTACCTAATGCACCTTCTTCCAACCTGCTTCCGTCTCTTTACTTTCCTGCCCAGAAGCTAGTGTGTAGCATCTTTCTCACCTGTATATTGTCTTTACGCAGCGAAGCATTGCTCAGCACGTCTGCATTGTTCAAATCCTGCACAAGCCAGAGGAAGGTCTGGCCCTTGGCTGGCTGCTAGGAGATGACCTTGGAACAGTCTGCCTGATAATAGTCTCTGCGTGCCGGGGCCCTGGGGCACGCCAGCCAATCTGTGCGCATCGTGTGATTTATGGGGGATGCCTGTGTGCGTGTGCCTTGGGCTTTGGGCCACGTGGTATCACAGAGACCTCCGGAAAGGCTGGAGGCAGAGTCATTAACATCAGCCACAAGGTGCTCCTCGCCTGCCGCCCAACACTCGATAAAGAGCCTGGGCACAGGCTCGCACGGACCTCTGTTAACACTTTATTGTCGCGCACGTTTACCTGGAGAAGGAGGCACTGTCCCTACGACTCGCTGGGAGCGGCCAGCCTGCAGCGTGGGCCTGGCTGCTTCTGGACCCTTTCCCATTTCCTCAAAAATTGTTTTTCCAGCTTCGCTGAAATATAATGGGCATATCTCATTTTACAAGCTTAACGTGATGGTTTTACGCACAAATCTTGTAAAGTGATTACCAGACAAGGTTAGTTAACACCTCGCTCGCCTCATAATTACTTTGTGTGTGTGTGTTTAAGACTTAACTCTCTTAGCAACTTTTAGGCGTGTAATACAGTATTTTTGTCTGTGGTTACCATGCTACGTGGTAGATTCCCAGGATTTATTCATCTCATCACTGAAAGTTTATATCCTTTGATTGACATCTCCTGTTTCCCCACCTCCAACTCCTGGCAGCTTCTGTTCTGTTCTCATTTTCTCTGAGTTTTGAGTTTTTAGATTCCATATAAAAGTGAAGTCGTAAAGTATTTGTTTTTCCGTCTGACCCCTTTCGCTTAGTACAATGCCCTCAAGTTTCTACTTCGTTGTTGCAAATAACAGGATTTCCTTCTTTTTTATGGCTGAATAATATTCCATCATATAGATATGGACCACATCTTCTATCTCCAGCCATCCTACTGTAAATAACGCTGGAGGTGCAGCTGTCTCTTTGAGATCCTGATTTTATTTCCTCCCCATGGATTCCAGATAACCAGGAGTGGGATTGCTGGGTCATGTGGTAGTTCTGTTTTTAATTTTTTTGGAGAACCTCCGCAGTGTTTTCCATAGAGCCTGCACCAATTTCCCTTCCCACCAACAGTGTAAAGGGTCCCATTTTCTCCGCATCCTCGCCAGCACTTGTCTTTTTGACCATAGCCTTTCCAACAGATATTTCATTGTGGTTTTGACTTATATTTCCCTGATGATTCATGATGTGGATTATCTTTTCATGTCCCTATTGGCCATTTGTATGTCTTCTCTGGAAAAATATCTATTCAGGTCCTCTGCTCTGTTTTGGTTATATATTTTGGTTATATATTTTGGATATTGGCCTCTTATTATATAATATAGTTTGCAAGTATTTTTTTCCCCCATTTTGTAGGTTACCTTCTCATTTTGTTGATTTTTGTTGGTGTCCAAGCCAGCCATCTGCAAAGGCTTGCTCTCATGGCCACTGGGGGTGCATGCAGGAAGCCGGCCACAGGGTGTGGGTGAGACACTGGAGCATCAGGGGTTCCCTTGGTTCATTTGGGGAAACCTGCAAGTGACACATCCCTAGCAACTTGTGGGTAGGTTTCCTGATGGATCCATGACATGGTTAGTAGGATCCGTGTCCCTTTGACACCCTCCAAGAGCCCTGGCCGCTGTGCTCCCCACCCTGAGTCGCACAGCACGCCTGGGTACTCTGGGTCCCTTTGATGGTGGCCTGCATAGCCAGGGAAACAGGGCACTCGCACACTCACTTCCCCAGTGTGAAGAATCGCGGGCAAGAAGGTCTTTCTTGGCGCTGAGCTCTGCTGCCTCGGGGGAGGGCGACACGGATGGAGTGAAACTCTTTCTTCGACTTTCCTCAGTGCATCCGATCTGGGCTATCGTTTTTTCTTCAATGTCATGTGGGAACTTCTCTCACGGAAGCCTGGTCCTCCACAAGGGCTCTTGCCCGTGTGTGATTGTTTAAATTCATGTTCTTTGCGGTAGAAAACCGTGATTTCTCCATATTGATCACTCTATACACCTTTTGCTTTCGCTGATTTTAATCTGTAACCGTAACCACAACCATTCTGGCTTTTCTGAACTGTGCGAGTCCCAGCAAATCAGCATGGCTGAGGATCGTCTCAGGGACCCCGATAATGATGAGTACAGACAGTGATCATCTTTGTTTAGCTTCCCAGTGAGGTAGAGGTCAAGGGAAACAGCGTGGTGTTGAGCAGGACAGCACTGCATAGGTCTAGATAGCATTCTAGGTGTCGCTGATAGAGCTGTGAGCCAAAGGCATTGCCTTCGTGGACCTTAATGCTAGTGGTGAAAATGGACAAAAATCCCCAAACAGAACCAAAAGCCTGCCTGATAAATAAACATTAGCATCTTGGGAAGTGTTGATGGATTTCCGTGAACACGTAAAATACTTCACAGAGTTTGCCCGACCCTGTCTGAGCTAGCTCCTGCTTGGCCCCCAACTCCTCTCTCCCACCACTCTCTGCCCATCGCTCTCAACAACCCAGTTCCTCTAACACATGCCGCTCCTCACCCCAGGGCCTTTGCACATATTGTTATCTCCACATGACTGCTTTCCCTCCTTTATACCTGGATAGCTCCATGTCGTCCTTCTAGTCTTAGCATAAATGTCATGACCTCCGCAAAGCCCTCCTGGGCCTCCCCACTTCTCCCGACCAACTGGATCCAGCATTAAACATTCTCATAGCACCCATCCATCTTTCTGCATAACTTTATCCCAATAATAATAATGTGTTATTTTTCATTTTGGTTTCAGTTATGACCCCGAGCGGTTGGGAATTTGAATGTGTCGATTATCAAAATGAACATGTAGGCCAAGTGTTCCGTTATGGGCCCCACCGGAATTCAGAATCTGGCACTGGATCTCGTCTCCGATTCTGCCAAGTTGCGCTCTTCTCTGTGGGCGTCTGAGTTCTCCATTCTAGACCTGCTGGCAGGAAGCTTTCGAGTGACCAGCCAGCTCCACTGTCTCCGGGGTCACCCCTAAACCACTCGCATCCCCATCTGCTAACTGTCCCGCCTCGTTGCCTGTTGCCCGCCCTCCAGGCCAGCTGACAGGAGAGGTGACGAACTGGAAATGTTCCTGCCGAAGGTAAACGAGAAGGGGATCTCAGCAGGCAGTGAGCTCTGTACCCAACAACTGTTGGCAGTCGGGGCTTCTAATTTTAGGCCCAAGGAGGAAGCGGATGCCTGTGAGGAAGTTGGCCACATGCTTTATCCAGGGCCAACTGGAAGGAAATCTAAAATGCATGTGAGGCTGTGATAGGCCTGAGCTTTCTCTGCGTGTGTGCTGGGGGGTTATTTGTGGAAGTTTGCTCTGTGGCCGCATTGCAGCATGAATCTCGGGTGGCGTAAAAATCCTCTAAAATGACAGCCACAGGAGATCAAGGCAATCGGGGCTTGGACTAAGGGACTGGTCTTTTCTTTCTCGCAGAAGTTAGGTCGCAGGAGGCTGATGTGTCCTTTCTGGCACCGAGGTGTGAGATTCCGCATTGGGAATCCTGGGCTCTCTAAACCCTGTGGGTGTTGAGGTTCTTCTCTTTGCTGATGTGGCATTGGGGTGTGCTTCCTACTGGGGTGACAGGAACATGTTGGGAGTCCCTAATGGACATACTGGTCGCCCTCCCTAAATTTTCCTGTTTGCTTCTTCTATTGATGATGAATCTTGGGTTATTAACCTGATCGTTTTGCAGAAATCCCCTTCTTTCTTCCACTCTGCGGTGCTTGGGGAAAGTCAACATCATCATTTAGCAGCTACGCGAAACTGGGAAAGCGCTTTCATCCTTTTAAACTTTAATTTTGTGTTGCATGCTGCTTTTATTAATCTGACTTGCTCTACTTTTTTCTCCTAGGAAAGCTTTCTTCTTCTTCTAATTCTCCTCCTTTTTACCCTATGGTTCCATGGGGAAACTAATATATTTGTTTTTTATTCATTCACTCACTCATCCATCCATCCATCCATCCATCCATCCATCCATCCATCCATCCATCCATCCATCCCATAATCACTGAACATTTTCCACGTGAAATACCCAATGGTAGATACTGGAGATATAGGGACGAACAAGACAGGCCCAGCCCCAGGAACTGATAGACTTATAAACCAAAATGTGGCAGAGTGTGTGAGGATGGTACTGTAGAGGCAGCAGTAAGGCCCAGAAGTGGTCCCAGAGAAGGAATGAATGCTTTGGAGCAGAGTGAGGTGGGAACCTAAAAGCTTACAGAGGAGGAGGAGACCGTTTGGCTGGGTCTTGAAGGGTGAAGTCGCACTCCACGAACCGGGCCGTTTGTCCAGGGGTTGCGGAAAGTGGAAGAGGACAGTGCCTGCATGCAGGTAACCCACGTTCCCAAAGATGAGGGAGATAGAGTTGAACCAAGTGGCACAGAACAGTATTTTTCTGACTCCACTCTGCCTTTTCTGTGAGAATTCAGCTTCTTTCAACTTGTCTTCATGTAGTCCTGAGCATCCAGGGGGAGCTTTCTGTCTTTGGAGTGTAGCGTCCTCGTGCCTACTCCACCAGGAATACTGTTTCACTCACTGTTTTCTCAGCTGATCCTTTTTTCTCCTCCTCTCCAACCCCCTGTGTTGTTTCTCCTTTAGAAACCTGTACTTCCCTGAGCCCTGGAGGATGCAGAACTCTGTATGTATGGTTGCTTTGACTGTGGCCACGGCCGATTATACCAGGGGCAAGTATGGGGCAAAGCCAGCCATACAGACTCTCTCCCAGGGGTTCGGAGTTGGCAGCCTCTGAGCTTGTCTCCGGTGGGTGAGTGAACCTAGAGGGGATGGAAAAGTGATGATTGCCCAGGCATGCCTGTCCCATGGGCGCCCACAGGAGAGAAAATGGGGGGAAAGGGAGAGAGTGGATAAAACACAGAGACACAGGAAGGACGGGTGAGGCAGTCCTGGCAGGGCAGAGAGGCTGTGTTGGCTCCTGCTCGCTTTCTACCATGAGGCCATGCTGTACGTCTTTGGGTTTTGTGAGGTACCCTGTGTCATGGGTTGAATGGTGTCCCCCTGCCCCAAACATATGTCTAAGCCCTAATCTATGTTTAAACCCTTGGTATTCAGAACGTGGCCATATTTGAAAACGAGGTCGTTGCAGATGTAATCAGGTGAGGTAAGGTTGTGCGGGGGCAGGGCGGTCCCTCAGTCCACCATGACTGGTGTCCTCTACGGAGGGAGTAATCTGGACACAGACACAGAGGAGAGACAAGGCAGAGGCTGGAGCGACTGCCACAAGCCAAGGGATGCCTGGGGCTGCCAGAAATGAGAAGCGACAAGGAAACATTCTCCCCAAGAGGCTTCTGAGGGACGTGGCCCTGCCAACGCCTGGGTTTCGTACCTCTGCCTTTGAGAACCCCGAGAGGACAAGTTTCTGTTGTTTTAAGCCACCCCATCTGTGGCACTTTGCTATGTCAGCCCCAGGAAACCAATACACACGCTATCCTTCTTGAGTGATGGGTTCTGTACCTGATAATGAGATTGTATCAGTCTGAGAATCCGGCTGCCAACTTGGGGCACGTCACAGGATGGAGGAAGGTACTTCACTGCATGAACGTGAGTGAGCAGTCAGCCGGATCCAGGCTGGGCCGCCACCGGCCAGATGGCCTGTGTCCTTCCACAGTTTGTTAGTAAGTAAAGGAGGGGTTGAAGGGAACCTGTAGATTAAAAAGCAACTTAAAAAGACACATCACGAAGGGAAGGGCACTTGGCCTATGTGGTATTTGTTCTGAAAACTTTTAACTCCAGTCTTTTGTGGGAAAAAAAACCCAAAAAACACCAGACAAATTTAGACCGATGGATATTTAGGGTGCTCCCTGAAACGGCCAAGGTCATAACAGAGAAGGAAAGAGACCGAGGAGACTAAGGAGACGTGATGGCCACATGTAGTCGGGCTTTACTGCTTCATATCCAAACCATCATTGCCCAAAGCAATGTCAGTTCACAGCAGGCGACACACGGCATGAGCCTAAGTGTTTGCTGAAGGACACATGGGTAAAGAAGAGTGACACATGAATGCGTGCACATGCACACACACACACACACAAACACACCTGTACACAGTGGAATATTATGCAGCCGTGAAAAGAAATCCTGTCACCTGTAACACATGGATGAACTTGGAGGACATTGCGCGAGTGAAATAAGCCAGACCCAGAAAGGCATATGCTAGCCAATGTCACTCATGTGTGGGATCTAAAAATGTGTCACGCACGGAAAAGGAACAGAGAACAGAGGTCCCCAGGGGCCGAGGGGCGCGGACTTGCTGTTACAAGGTGAATGATTTCTGGGGCTCGGGCGCACGGCACGGCGACTGTAGTTAATAAAGCTGCAGTGTGCAACTGAAATTTGCTACGAGAGTAACACTGAAGTGTTCTCATTACACACACAGATGGCAACTATGTGAGGTGATGGATGTGTTAATTAACTTAATTATGGTAATCATTCCACAGCGAATCCGTATATTAAATTATCACACTGTATACCCTAAATATATGCAACATTATTTTCAATTATGCCTCTATAAAGCTGGAAAAATAAAAAGAAAAAAAATAAATGTAATACGGTATCCTGAATGGGATCCAAGAACAGAAAAAGTAATTAATGAAAAACACTGATAAAATCCGAATCCCGTCTCAGGTTCAGTTAATAATAATGTTGGCTTCTTGGTTTTGACAAATGCACCGCAGTGATACACGATGATAATGCTGGGGCCTGAATGGGAGGCTCTGTGCTATCTTTGCAGATCTGCTGCGAAATAATTTCAAAATAAAGTTCATTCAAAACAAAAAAAAGACATTTCAAGTTAAAAAATGGGGCCAGACTACACTATAGTGTCTAAGGATGCACAAAACTAGAAAGAAACAGAGAGAAGGGATGATAATTAGTGAGGATAACAGTAGAGGGTGGGGAGGGAAGGACACGGAGGGCTCCTGGTGGGGGTGAGGCTGGCAAAATTCAAATTCTCGCCCAACGAGAAGTAGTTGCCAAGAATTTGTCTTATTAGAATTCGGTAAGTTACACATTTGCCCGGCGTGATTTCCAGTATCGTTTTGTTTTCCAGCGAACAGGTTTAGACAGCGGACCCCCGTGACCGTGGCTGGGCCACTCTAGCTCGCCCGTCTGTGCGGCTACGTGAGCGGGACAGCCTCTTAGTTGGCCTGTGACGTGCCCTGGTCCCGTCCATCCCACTGTGGTCCCTGCAGCTGCAGAGATGTTTGTTGAAACCTGCAAAGCCAGCCGTGTGTTGGGTGTCAGGGTGAACCATCAACTGGAGTAATCACACCTTGGTCCTTGCTGACACATTCGTGTGTTTGTTCAGGCATCGGGTGACCTCGTACCTGGGGAACGTGGGGCTTGTCCTTAGCTCCAGGGGTGGCCCAGGATGGCTATTCCCCAGTGCCAGAGGCATATTCTCCTGTCCCGGCTGATAAACTATGGGAAGAACCTTCTAGCAGCTTTAAAGGGGCCCCTGGGAGAAAGGGCCCACCCCTTCCTTTCTGACTTGGGTGTGTGCAAGGGGCTGTGGAGTTTACAGCCCAGCCGCCAGCCTGCGAGAGGGGGCCTCACCACACAGGGAGGGTGGTAGAGCAGGATGGGGGCCTCCGGGCCCCTGGCAGCCCTGTGGAGTGGCTGCGTCCATCGGAGATAAATAACTGAGACTGTGATCTCCAAGCCGTTCACTCAGACGTCGAGGTGGGCTTTGGACGGGCCGAGATGCCTCATGGGCTTGGACCTATTTAGACCTAAAGGGAGGCTTCGACTGACATGCCAGCTGTGTTTGCTCACACACTTGTTCCCCTTCTCCCTGCCCTTGGCCATGAGGCTTTGAGCTCAGGGAAGGCATCTGATTCGCCCTGATTTTCTTCGTCTCGGCGCGGTGCGTGGCACAAAGTCGGGACTCAAGGATTTATTGCCCACACGGATCATACCTTATTCACTTGGAGGAAGGTTTGACCGAGGAGAGAGAGGGACCCAGAGCCTGAAGCCCAAACGGGAAGGCTGGTCTGGAGAAGCGGAGGGCAAGCCTAACGTAGTGTCATCATCATCTTCATCATCTAATCCGACGTGTTCGAGAGAACTGCCCTGATTTGCTCAGCGAACACTGAGCAGGGCCGAGACGAGAGCACCATGTCTCTTGGTTGGTTGCTTGGATCTCTCTCCAACCCGATGCATTTTGCCTTTTCTCTTTTTCTGGATTAAAAGTGTGCAGTGGCCGGATGGACCTCGGCGGCCTCGGACGCCATTCTCGGTCTTCTGGCCACGGCCTCCTCACTTACCTGTGAGTCTCGGGTCCTCTTCTGAAACACGGTGTATCAGGTTTTCTCTCACACACCCAATTGCACTCGGCGTTTATCATCTCAGTTTCTGTAGCTCAGCTATGGGCACAGATTAGCTGGGTCCTCTGCTCACCGTCCTGCCAGGCTGTAATCCAGGTGTGGGCTGGTGCTGTGGTCTCATCAGAGGTGAGACCAGGGAAGGGCCGGAGGCCAAGCCCTGTTAGGCTGTCGGTGGCATGGATTTCCTTGCAGCTGTAGGGCTAAGGCCTTGGGTTCTTGCTGGCTTGTAGCCGGAACCTCTGTCAGCCCCTGGAGGCCTCCCGCCTGACTTGCCATGCGGCCCTCTCTCTCAACGTGGTGGCTTCTTCTTCATGGGCAGTGGGGAGTCTCTCCCACCCGCTAACACAGAGGCTCATGTCATGAGAGGTAACCGAGGAGGTGACTCCCAGCCCTCTTGCCCTATTCTTTTGCTCAGAAGCAAGTCAGCGGTTCTGCCCACTCTAAGGGGGAGGATATTGTGCATGAGGGTCCCCTCAGATGAGGCTCAGGGACCGTGCCTGGCACACACAGCACTCGCCCTGATGGTGCTTGTTGCTCATCAGTATGAACAGGGCTTTGGCAGACCCAGCCCTGAATTCTGTGCGCGTGTCTGTCGAGGACCAGCCCCACCCGTGCGTGCCTCTTTGTGTGAACCTCCTTTACCTCGGAACTCTCCTTGGCCAGGAGAACCCTTTCTAGAATCTGCCAGCAAAAATCACAGCCCCGAGAATTCTGGGCAGCTGCTTCTCAGGCCTCAGGCAAATGATTTTGGCCCGGTCCTGAAACCCGAGTCATTTCAAGGGAATGGTTTTCTCGCCCTGGCTCTTCCAGCAGCAGATGCTCCAGTGGAGGACATGTGTCCACTCTGAGCAAGGTCAAGAGAATCGAATTAATTTCTTTTCGGACCGGAGGCTAGTTTGAAATTGGCTCTTCCGCGATGAAAAGGGAAAGGCTCCCGACGACCCTTCTCTGCCTCCCTCCCAACAGGGTTCCTGCGGTTTAATTGGGGTGGGATTCCTGCAGCTCGGGCCATGCCAGAGACGACTTCTCGAAGCCGGCTGTGGGCGACTCTGCTTAGTCCCGGGGGATTTTCGTGGCCTCGTAGAAGTAGGCGCCCAGGACTGTCGGCAGCACCCAAGGTGGGAGAGGGCAGAAGGGGTAAAAACAAGCCTTGCCTGTACTCGCCCAGCGTGGGCCTGAGATGTGGTCCCTGACTCTCGGCCCCTGATGACGACGGTTTCACCTCTTTTCTGGACAGTGGGCTGGGGCTGGGTGACCACACGCCCCGGTTTGCGGGGACAGCCCCCAATATGCGTGGATTCCTGGCTTTCCCTGTCCCAGAAGTGTTCTGGTTCGGATGATAAACGACACGGTCGCCCTGGTTCAGGGTCTCTCTACCTCAGCACTGTGGGCATTTGGGGTTAGATGACTTTGGTAGTTGGGGGGCTGCTCTGTGCACTGGGGTGTTTAGCAGCACTCGGCCCGGCCCACTAGATTCCCCCAGGTCATTTCCTGGAGAGAAGGGTGGGTTCTCCCTGGCTGAGAACCTAGGCCCTACTACAGGGCCCTGTAGACTCCTCCTCCTGGTGTTACCTGGGGGTACCCAGAGCACTCAGATTCTGGGGGTAATCCTCCGCTTCTCTGTTGATTTTGCTTCTTCAGACTCCATGCCCCTTCGTCTTAGACCAACATCCCATTTTTCTTTGGGGGAACCCCCCTTCTTTATTCTCAGCCTGTGTGGGTGACTCAAGGGCAAGGGGTGTCACCCACCCACGTTGAGCAGATCAGAGAATGCCGCTCCCCTCTCTGTGGTGACTGGTTCAAAACCCCACCTTTAAGTCGGGCTGATGAGTGTCTGTTGCAGGACTTTGGTTTGACGCGTTCTCCTTCTGCTGGGGTGGCGAGGCTGGCCGGATGGAGACCTGGAGCTGCTGGCTTCATCCTCCTCGGGTCGGGCCGAGCGTGAAGCACAGGAGAAGAGAGGTGGAAGAGCAGAGAGCAAGCTGCTCCTTCTGTGGAAGAACCGACGTCCCATGGACCCTGAAGACCCAGCTCACCCACAGCGAGCCGCTTCGCGAAGCCCCTTCGCACCGAGCTTCTGTCAACTAAAAAAGGCCGCGCGTTTTTATGGGGTATTTCTCCGTTCCCTTTCCCAATCGGATTATGTGGCTTTGATGATGCCGATGGTCAGTTTTGTGACGCCCCAGAAACCCTGATTTGCTCTCTTAACCCTCTGTCTTTTCCATCTTTGTTCTCCATCCCTCTCAAGCATGCGTGGAAACATCTACCCCTTCTCCTTATCCCTCTTTACCCCGCGTCTCTCTTTCTCACACTATACTCCTCTCTTAATTATTACCCATGTTTACAAGAGGTTCCCGTAACTTACTGCACACCCAGACAGAAATAATCGCTCTGGGCTAAATATCTAGTTTGCTGACACCTCTGGTACCAGGTTCTACCCTACCTCTTTGATCATAAAGATGATTATTGATGAATATCTGAAAAAATATATATACAAAACCCTAAGAAGCTTCATCCCTAAGCCCACAGCAGATGACGTTTAGATTATTCCTTGTGTGTCTTTTGTAAAACATAGTCTGTATGAATTATACCTACACACTTAAGAAATATAATTTTATAGCATAGGTTATGCCCCATTAAAAGCTGTGAACGTTATTTTTTAATAATTGTAGAAAATTCCATTTCGTGGACACAGAGTAATTTGACAAATGTTCTCCTATCGGTAGACACTTTATTTTTTACCATTTGCAATAATGTGATAGCATCCTGGAGCGTTCGTCTTTGTCCCTATTCTGGATCGCTTCCCGAGAATAAATTCCTCGTTGCAGACTTTCTGGGTCAAAGTCAGCATTTGTAGGGCTCTCGCTATATACTGCCAAATGGCTTTCTGGAAAAAAAAAATCATCCCTGTTTATATTTCCAATAGCAGCACGGGAGGGTCCGATGTCAGAATCATGATTGCAGGGATTGATAGGGGTCCAGCTAGTTAAGGTGTTGCCAACAGGATTTCAACACGTCCAGCACCTCCGCCAATGGTAATATAAACAAAAACGACTGGGAAGCTCAGAGCAGCCTGGCCATTGCATCATGCATTTTACATGTGTTGTCTCATGTAGTCCTTCCAGGAACCTGGAGGTCCGGAGTCCTAATGATCCCCCATTTACAGGTGAGGTCAAGAAGACCCAGCGTGGTCAAGCAACGGGCCTCGTGGTCACCGCCAGGTGACGGCAGAGCCCGGATTTGAACCGGGGGAGTCTGACTCCTGTGAGTGAGTGTTCTTCTTTACTTTTTTAGCGCGACAGAGATGCGGAGTTGAGGGTCCCTCCGCCCAGTGGTTAGCCCCAGCAACCCAACTCTCCTGACTCTCCCAATTCTATGAATTCCCAAGAATCCCCATTAACTGTACTTCTCAGCGGGCCTGCCTCCCTCCCATGTGCTCTCTCCGCAAAATGCCGCCTTCACCCGTTTCCTGGGAAAAGCATCTCTCTAAACACGGGTGGGTGGTTTCTCCTGGTGAGGATGGGGACTTGCCTACTATTTGGCATTTTCTTTTTGGGTGGGAGGCATCAGTGTTTCTCAAAAAGTCACTAACTTGGTGTTCGCTGCCTTTCCCAGGCTTGCAGGGCAAGTGCCTGGCTCCCGAAGCATGCGGCTGGACCAGCAGCATCCGCACCAGCTGGGAGCTGTTTAGAAATACACATTCTCAGGCTTGACCCTCGAATCACTGAGTCAGAATCTCTGAGGGCGGGACCCAGAAGGAAATCTGTGATTTCGCAAACCCTCTGGGTGATTCTGGTGCACGCTATTGCCCTAAACCTTCCTTTTTTTCCCTTTGCAAAATAGCGGTAGTAACGGTCATATCTACCTGTGGGTTACGGGGTCACAGGAGGTAATCTGGCGTCCGTGACCCAGAGCCTGGCATACAATAAGCCCTGAGTAATGGGCCACTGCAGCCGCTGTCACTGAACTTGCCCAGTGTCAATGTGCTGGACCTGTGCGGTCTGTTTTGTTTGTTTGTTTGTTAGGCGAGGGCACCCTTGGTTGACCTCGCAGATTGCAATGACCTTGTCAGTTTACAGTCCCTTATTTTTTTATTTTTTTACACCTATATCACCTGGTCTTCCTAGGTGGTCTCCCATCCAAGTACTAGCAGGCCCGACCCTGCCTAGCTTCCAAGATCAGACGGGATCAGGCTGGTTCGGGGCAGCACGGCCGTAGCCTAGACCTGTGCAGTCTCCATCTGCCCTGCATCCTGCTCTTGCTGGGACAGCCCTTCTCCTGCCTGTGGGTCCGGTGGGGCTCCCAGCATCTTCCCTTCCACCCCCTTTCTCTGCCATGGTGTGACCGAAGCATAGCCAATCAAATGCCTGTCTTCTGGGGATGGCATCTTAAGGAGAGCCTCTCCTGGAAGTACAGTGGTTAGAGCCTGGTCACTCCAGGACACTCCGGCCCCGCCCCGTGCTTCTCGACCTTTTATCTGCTCAAGACTTACCTGAGGATCCTGTTACAAAGCAGACTCCCATTCAGAAGGGCCAGGGCGGGGAGGGTTCTGAGAGTCTGCATTTCTAATAAGCTCCCTGGTGACGGCGACCCCGGTACTGCTGGTTTGTGGACTACACTCGGAGTAGCATCTCCAGAATGATGGTCCTTGTCGTTAGCCTCACGTTAGAAGTACTAGGGCATCTTGGAAAGCAGGACAGATGGCCCCACTCAGGCCAGTGAAATCCCAGTTTCGGAGGGTGGGGTCCCAGTACCTGTAAGACTCATCTGGGTTGAGAACCATCACCGCAGAGAGGTGGTCCAGGTGTTTCTAACAGTGAGATCCTAGGGACCTTCTTCAGTCTGGGTATTCTGTCCTTTCTCTGATGCTATGAGGGCCCCCTTTCAAGTTCATGTTGGTTTTACTTCTCTTGCTTGCAACCAAAGAACCTTAACTTTGGAGTCTCAGAAGGCCAGAATTCAGTCTGGCCTCTCGGATCTTTCTGGGACACTGCGGGTGTCTCTGTGGTAGGGATTCGATTTGGGTGGGAAAGCGCCATAGGGATTTGGAATGTCCCCTCGTCCAGACCCCCACCCCTGGGGCGCCTGCTTCTCTCTAGGCATGCTTTGCTCCGTCCTCAGTCGCAGGTGGCATTCTGTGGGTGACAGACAGCTACACTAGTGTTTTACAAAGCATGCCGGCTGACGGGAGTGTGAACCATCCTGCCGGCCTGTCAGGTGGTGGTAATGAGAAGCAAAGGCCTGCACCAGGCAGGGCCCTCAGCAGCCGGCGTAGGGCCTTCCTCCTGTCCAGGGCAGGGCTTGGACACCTCTGCCACCTGGGCTGCAGGAGGTGAAGCTGATGACACCTTCCCTGTGGAGCTGGTATTCTCCCACTCCAAGCGGACTGGCGTTGACCTGGACCAGCTGACCATGATCTCCTGGAGACAGCGTTGCCAGGGAGACCCAGATGCAAAACAGGTGTCCAGGATGCCTTGGCTGGAGCCCTGCTGGGAGGTCCAGATGCCCGGCTCACATCCCAGCCTCCCTGCTTGGAAGATGTCCCCACTGAAGTCGGGAGTCCCTCACATGGAGCCGCCGCTCACTGACACCGAGCAGTGGAGAAAGGCTTCCGGACCTGCTGCCACACGGCTCCACCTGCCGCCCGGGCCTCCCACCTCTCCACGCATCGGCACAGTTAACGCCTGGCCCAGCACGGGCCGGGGGGCCTCCAGGGCCTGCCCCCCTCCTTATTCCCATCTGCCATGGAATTGCCGGATCCCGCCCTGCCACGAGAAGCTGATCCCCAGGGCCAGACATTCCGGGGACAGAGGAGCAGTCGCAGGATGAGTGTGGCAGGGTGAGGCTGCACGGATCCGAGGCTAAAAAGGGGCCGCAGGTGCTTGGCCTGGGGAGTGGGGTGGGGAGGGAGGACGGCAGGAGAGGTGGAGCGAGAGAGCTCTGCTTTTCGTCTCAAATCCTTTGTATATCTTGTGCTCGTATCGCTTCGGTAAAAAGAAACGTAAAAACCCCCGTAAAAAGCAGAAGTGAAAAGAATTCCTCTACAGCCACGGACACAACAATTAATGCTGTGTGCAAATGTACTAGGTTCTCTCCGTGTCGCCTGATTCACTTCTAATTCTGACGTCAACCTAAGTCGCCAGTGAGACTTGACCTGCTCAGGACTTTCCTGGTTTTAGCACTGAAGGCTCCGTGTCCTTGGAACCTCGTAGTCGTGGGATCCGTCACCCCGCTGCAACCCCCAGAGGAGGCTTTGTAACCACGTGTGTTTCAGGGGGAGGGAAACTGAAGCTCTAAGAGCCTTCTGTAACTCGCGTCCGGCTTACACAGCTGGTTAGTGGTAGTAACAGTAACACGGCTAGTTAGTTGGTGGTAGACACCGTTAGCTGATGGTCAGGTAGTGGTGGACACAGTTAAGCGTCAGCTGAAGGCCCACAGCTAGTTGGTGGTCGACGCAGCTAGTTAAGGGCTGCACTGCTGGTTAGTGGTAGCGCTTTGTTATGCCACAGCAGGTGGAGCTTTAGGGTCACATGTGTCACCCCGTATTCTGTAGGCCTCAGAGTGGCATTGACCGACCCAAGGTCACGCAGTGAATTAGTTTTGTGCTTCCAAGGCACCTCTGAGCTGGAAGTCGGGGGAGGTTGATGCCACACAGGGACCCATTAGGAGGGCTGCCGGCTGGCTTTGAGAAGAGTGCTCCTCGTAGCTCACTCTGAGGAGAACTGGCAGGAGGCTTGGCACGCGGTGGTGTCTGGGGCCAGGGGCCTGTGCCCAGCGCTGTGGATGGGGGGGAGGGTAGAGGGAGGGGGAGGCTGCTTCTCTTTATAATTTATATACACAGCAGCAGCAGACTGGGGAAAAACAACCCAAACAAACTCTCAACGGGCGATTTGGACTTCATCCCAGGGTTGGAAGCGGCTTGCTAAGATAAATAAGATAGAGCCGGTGTACCTGTAAGGTTGAGCGATCGTATCACTGTTGCATTTGAAATATTCATGAGGGCGAGGGAGGTATGAGCAACAGCTCCAGAAACATATTCTGCTTTGAAAAGGCAGAGCTCAAAGGCATGAAAAATGAATCGGGGGAAATTAATGTTGGGGCGGGGGAGAAAGGGTGGGCCGGCCGGGGACAATTATTGCCCAGAAGAGTGAGGGGAGAGACATGGGGGAGACGTCTCAGACTGGGCTGTGATCAGCATTCTGTGTCCTGCCTGGAAGCTTCGAAATGTCAGTCATTTCATCTATCACTTGGAGCCAACACTGGGGCACAAAATGGATGGTTCTGGCAAGAATTAAAAAGCAGGGTGGGGTGTGTGTGGGGTATGAGATGCAGCGGGTGGAGCGGGGCAGGAGAGATGGAGGAAAATCAGCAAAGCGCCTGACTCCTGTGAATTCGGGACGGGTTACTGGGCCCTGTAGACGGACCCGAGGCCGAGAACCGGGAATTTCTAAATCTGGCTCTGCCAAAAACGTCTGTAAGGTTTTGCACATCTCTGAGCCTCAGTTTCTCTCTTCGTAAAGCCCGGGGGTTGGGTTGGCTGCCCTGCTGGGTCACTCCACTGCATCATTTAAAGTCTCGGAGTTTGTGATGCACTTAGCCAAGGGTAGCTGAAGGTGGAGGGTCGCTGGTGTGTATTCACGGGTGATGGGACATGACGCTTTATTTGGGCGGTTGATGGGAGAGCCCCTCGAGACCACACCATGCCGGCGAGCCCAGTGGCACACAGCCCCTTTTAAAGGCAACTCCTAGGAGTGTGGCCTGGAGCAGGTGTCCTGGAGGGGGATCTGGCACGAAAGCAAACGAAACTGCAGATCTGGTGTGGTCCCCATCAGGCAGCGTCAGAATCCCCCGGGAGCTCATTAGAAATAGAAGTTCCGTCTCCGTCCAGACCTTCTGGGCCAGAATCTGCCTTTTAACAAGACCCCTGGGTAAGTCCCGTGCACGTGAAAGTCTGGGTGCTGCTGACCCGAGGCACCACAGCTCCGCTCCAGGATTTACACCCCAGAGAAAGCTTCAGCAAAGGGCGTTGGAGGAGGTGTGTCTGGGGCACGGGGCAATCGGAAGCCATCGAGGTGCCCATCGGAGGGGGAGTGGATCAGTAAAAGGTGGTGGACGCATAAATACTGCTGAGCAGCTGGGTTGGAAGACCAGATCTGATGTTTACACAGCAAGACGGGTAGATCTCAAAGTGCTGAGGCGGAAAACGTGGGGAACAGAATCGGTTCTACGGCAGGGCACGGTTATCGGTGAGAAAGGCTCCCACACGGGCCAACACGGTGAGGGCAGGCACGCCTGTCCATTTCTTCCCCCCACTCTCTACTTGGCACGCAGTAAGCACTCCGTATCTGGTGAGCACAGGCGAGAAAACGTACGCGTTGGAGAGAAAGGACCACATCCAGCACGAGAGGCGTGTGCTCTCTGCCATGTGCTGTGCCAGCAACCGAGGAGCCATTCGCTCCACTTGTCCTACGTGGGGTGACGTGAAAGCCCAGGCTGATGCGAGAGGGATGCCGGCCAGGCCGGGCTCCTTTGCAGAGCTTGCCCCTCTCTAAAGTGGCTTGGCCGCGCCACCTCTGGCCCATCCAAAGTCCCGCTTGCTTGTCTTTTGGCTTTATTTGGTCTTCTGGCAGTGAAGCTCCTCTCTGCTTTATCGCTGAGGCTTCTGTCTGTTTCTGTAGCAACTGACTCTCCGAAGGATCTGATGGCACGCTTATCTGCACGACACCGCCCGGGCCAGTGGTTTTCACCCAGGGACGGTTTTGCCCTCAGGAGACATTGGGCAGTGTCTGGAGACATTGTTGATCGTCCCGACTTGGGGAGGGGGGTGTGCACGTGATACTGGCATCTGGTGAGCCGAGGTCAAGGATGCTGCTGAACATCCGATAACGCATAGGACGGCCCCGGCAGCGGAGAGCGATTGGGTCTAAAGTGTCAGCAGTCTGGGGGTTGAGAGACTGCCCAGGGGGTCGGGGTCAGGTGCTCTATTAGCTCGGCTGTTACAGACGAAGAAACAGGCACACAGAGGGCAAGTGATCCTTCTCCAGCTCCCATAGCCGGTGAGCAGTGGAGACAGGATACAAACCGAGTGAGGCCCTTGCTCCTGACACATGACACATGAATACTTCCCAGAAATGGAAACCTCAGACAAGACGGCAGAGCTTTTCCCTCCTTCACTCAGTTAATGCTACAACCAGGGTGACCATTGTCCCGTTTTGCCCGGCATTGAGTGGTATGCCAGGACGTGGGGCTTTTAGTGCCCAGGCTGGGACAAACGGCCACCCTAGTACTATCCAGACTCTGTAAGCATCTGGGCTTGTGACATTCAATCCACTGAGTTCGTGCTACGTGCCCATCGCTGTTGATATAGGGACCAAACCCCAGCCCCAAGTTCATTTACGATGACTATGTCGTCCACAGTGCTCAAGGACAGCTCTGTCCCTGTTCTGAAAACATTTATCTATTAGGCCCTTGAGTTAAGCCAGCAAGCTTCTGGGTCGATCGGCATTCGTCCCTGGAGGATTTTTGAGGTTTGTTCAAGAAATAGTTCAGTCGGGGATAGAGTGCTGGAGGGAAAAATCCCATGGCTGGATGGCAAGGTCAGAGCGCCCGTCTGACTGATCTTGAGCAAATTCCTTAACCTGTCTGAGCCTCGGTGACCTCATTTGCGAAATGAGTCTGTAATAAGAGCCATGACTATGATAGTTACCTTGTAGCAGGCACTGCGCTGAGCACTTCGCTTGTGAGGTGTCTTACATGCCAGGGGTTACGCGGTTATCTCAGTTCTCACAGCGGGGTGGGGCAGCTCCTTGGGTGACGCGGCTAGCCTAAGGAGCCAGCCTGTCATGGACCGCCAGGATGCGAAGCCAGGCTGTCTTGCGCCAGAGACCACACTTTTACTGCTACGTAGCGTCTCCCGTGGCTGTTCCCGAGATGGAAAAACATGCAATTAGGGCCAAGAAACGGGTTGGCCCCTAGGGTAGCACATTAGCTGGGTTTGCAAAGGCTCGCGTGTTTCTCCACCCTCTAAAATCCCCGAAGCACCCCGGGTTCCCCAGCACCTCCGTGCAGGGTCCCCATCAGCCTCGCTCGCCCCCTGCAGCCGTGTGTGTTTGCTGGGATCGGTGGATCTGAAGTAGGGCTCAGGCCCCAGGAACCTCCTCTTCTAGGCAGAAGCAGAGCGGGCCTGCCTGTCCTCAGCCCTACGGTGAGTCTGGTTCAAGCTGCAAGATTCGCGTGTTTGCTTCCAAAGCACCCGTGGCCCTGTCCACCCGGCGAAGGTCCTGGCTCTGTGGCTGTGGTTTGCCGAGGGGTCCAAGGACTGGGGTCTGCTGGGGCGCAGAGAGGCTGGTTCCCTTTTTGTCCTCAGCTGAGCACCTCCTCCTTGCATGCTAATCATCCTCGGGATAAAAATAGCTACCGTTTGCCAAGCGCTGTCATGTGCCAGGCGTGACATGTGGACGGCTTCCCTTCTCTCCCGGGTCTCCTTACCCTGCTTTACTTTTTATTATTTTTTTTACACAGCTGGTAACGATATCCCCAAAACCTAGAAAAGGGCCTGACAAATTCAGTTATTCGATAAGTATTTGATTACATAAATGAGTGAATAAATGAATGAGTATGTATTGAGCTCTATGCTAAGCCCATTATGTGTATTATTTCCCTTAAATCTCACAATAATCCTATGAGACTGGCACAGGTTCTAGGAGAGGCCAAGTAATTATACAGGCTACGTATCTGGGGGACGTGACCATGGAGATATGTGGCCTAAATGATATGTATATGTCCAATAGGTCCACATATCCGTGTGTCAATGTATCGGTCACCTTCAGCTGTGTAACAAGCAACCTCACAAACACAGGGGGTTATAGCAATAAGCATTGCTTTCTCGTGCATAGATCTCTGGTTTGGCTGGGGGGACTGCGTTAGGCTATCAGCTGCGTTCAGGTCTGATCCCTAATTTCCTTCTGAGGCCCAGACTGGAGAAGCAGTGGTTTCCTGGTTAAAGGTGGCAGCTTCCCGAAGAGTGGGCAGAGACATCTGATGCTTTTTAAGGCCTAAGCTGGAATCTGGTGCCTGTCACTCCTGCCTGTGTTCCGGTGACCAACGCCAACCCCGCATTACCGAGGAAGGGAATTTTATTCCTCTGATGGCGGAAGGAATGGGAGGGGTGACTATTTGCTGAATAATAATGTACGCCAGTGCATCATATTTCCATTACATGCGGATGTATATAAATTTTAATTTTTTGCTCCCATGAACCCAGCTTCCACGAAGAGCTCTATTACGCTCCTCACTTTTATTGGGCATTAATTTGCTTGTTTGAAAAATGCAGCGCATGTGACTGGCTTTCGTTCAGAATAACTTCTGCTATTTATCTGAGTGAAGCTAATAACACACTTGAGCTCCTCCCCCGTGTAACAAAGTGACGGAGACAGGGTCTTGAGCTCTGCAGCCAGATTTCCTGGGTTTCCAGGACTACCTGGGTGACCTTGGAGAAGCTGTTCTGAGCCCCCGTTTTCTTTTCTGTGAAACAAGAATGGAGCAAATACATCCTGCGTAGAGCACTGTGAGGACTGAGAAGATGCTCCTGAAAGTTTAGCATAACACCTGGCTCCGGAAGACACCCAATATTAGCTATTGTTGTTAATATTAATACTATTCCAATACCACAAAAGCAGACAGCATGAATAATGCCTCTCGAGGCTATTCTCCCAGCCTGTCACTTGCTGGTTCCCAGCCTATTTCTCAATTTGATCCTGTTTTTTTCCTTCTGGACTTGGCCTTGGGGTTTGCCCTTCCTGCTTTGACCCAAGACTCCCTCCCTACAGAAATGTTCGGACCCATCTTACTGATTTGTGCCTTCTCGGCTTCCCTGCCTGGCCCCAACCCTTGGAACACAGGGTGGGTGCCAATCTGGTGCTCCCAGGTCATCAGAGCATCACAGGCTGGTTGCGACATTTCCACAAGAGAATAGGTTGTGGGAGAAGCTTCAGATGCCCGCCGACAGCAGCTTGGATGCTCGCGAGTTGGGGGTGGGTGGTGGTCTTTTTCCTTGAAGCTCTCTGGAAACTGTCAGGCCTAGAATCCTTGCAGCTTCGGCAGTCTGTTTGCAGTGGTCTCGAGGAAATCCATTCTGCCTACAAATGCGGTGACCTTTAATTTTTTTCTTTCAGAATATTCCAAGAGGCGCATTGACTCTTCCTGTCAATGTGGAAGGCTCTAATGCCGCCTGGGGCCTTCAGATTGCATTTGCCAATCGCTGACTGCTGTAGCCAATTTGTTCCTGATCTCAAGGTCGATTCTGAATAATTTCAGCTGGGCTAGTCTCTTGCATTGAATAACTTAGAGATGAGCTGTTTAGGTGGTGGCAGGAGGGGCTATGGGGCTATTTTTGTAGACTTCCTTTGATTTTGGTAAAAGAGAAGGCTCTCAGCTCTGCTATTCATGGCCTAGGTGGCCTGGAACAAGAGAGGAGGGAGTGGACACGTACCAAGTACCTGGCATAAAAGCCAGACACCGTGTCAGCTGTATAATCTACCTTGTGAGATGAACCCTATACTTCAGTGACACCCCGCTCAGAAAACAACGGCATGCGCCGGAATTTGCTGCGTCCCCTTCTGTGCTCTCCCTTTTTGGATCGATCAGTCCCTCTAGCTCTGAGATGGCATCTGGTTCGCCTTTGTCTTCCCGGAAGGGGTCCTCTGTGTCTGGCATGGGGTTGGCATCAGAGCTGTTCATTAATCCTGCAGTGCAGACCTAGAAGTGAGCACGGTGCAGTCCGGCGGTCTGACACGTGGCCTCTGGCCTGGGGTTCTGGGTGGTTTATTGTGAGAGAGCCTGGATTCCTGCGAGTTATGTGGCTGCAGGATCTCCAGGGCTCCTCCTTCCAGGCCTGAAGCAGGATTTGGATGGGTGTGGCTCATAGCGGGAGGGAAGGCTCTTGACAGGAGGGAGGGGAGAGAAGGAGGACGGGGAAGGAGAAGGTGTGTGTCCTGCCTCCTCATCCCCCACATTCATATGGTGAATCCCACCCGCCAAGGTTACATTAGGAGATGGGGCCTTTGGGAGGTGATTAGGTCATGAGGATGGAGCCTTGATATGGAGATTTATGCCTTTCTAAAAGGGACCCCAAAGCTCCCTCATATCCTTTCTGCCATGTGAAGACCCAGTGGGAAGGTGCCGTCTGTGAACTGGGAACAGGGCTCTCACTAGACGCGGAGTCTGCTGGTGCCTTGACCTAGGACTTGCGGCCTCCAGAACCATGAGAAATTCATTCCTGTTGTTTATAAGCCCCCCAGTGTGCGATGTCCTATTACAGAGGCCTAAACAGAGTAGGACCCCATGTGTGGAGACGGAAGCACAGTGAGGTGAAGTGCCCTGGCTGAGGTCACATCGCTTGTAAGTGGCAGGGCTAGGATTCTGGTTGAGGCCGTCCAGGCCCACGGCCCCCAAACAAGCGGTCCTTTGGGACAGATTCTTCTGATCACAGGACAGGTTACTTGAGGAACACTCTCAGGTCCTTGCATTCACCGTCTTCTCTCTTATCTCTGTGCCTTTGCATGTTGTATTCTCTGTGCTGAAAACACTCCTTTCCCTTTAGCCTGATGTGCTCTGGTTCACCTTTTGAGGCTGAGCTTAGATTTGGCCTCTTCCAGGAAGTCCTCCAGGTGATCTCCTCCTACTTGTACTTTCCCCAGTCAAAGCATCTGTTAGGATATGTCACGATTGCCTAGTACTTGTCTGTCTCCATGACTAATTTACATCTCCAACGAGATGGAGGTTTCCCCCATCTCATTTATCATGGTTACCCAGCCCCTAGCATTTTAATCTGGCACACAGTAGGTACTCACCAAATTTTTATTTAATAACTGAGCATCTCAGATGTAGAACCGAATTTGTTGGAAGCTTACAAAAGTCATTGTTCGGTTGAATTAAAACTGCATGGATTAAGTTCCTTCTCAGAAGCTTTTATAAGCAGGTCCACGGGCCTGCCTGGCTGGAGTCTGACAGAGCCCACGGACAGAGCCCGCTCCCACAGAACCATCCGCCAGCTTGGAGGACCTGGGAATTAAAACTAAGTTTTAGTGTAGAAGTTGCTAGTTCTTCAGAGACTCTTTTGACATTTTTATGTAATCACCGCTCAGTTCATTTATTTTAAACAATGAATTTATTTCTTTTCTCTATGAAACTAAGAGAATCACTTTGCTAAAAATTTGAGAACCATAGAAAAGGAGAGAAACCCACTCACTAACATTTGATAGATACATTTCTTTAGAGTCTTTCCCTCCCCCATATATATATATATTTTTAAATTAAACATACTTGCAATTGTACTGTGAATATAGTTATGTATCCTGATACTTTTTGTTAGCAAAATGAGACTCTTTCCAGGTTTAATTATATAGCTTTAAAAATAGCCATTGTCACTTTTTCTTTTTTTCTTTCCTTTCTTACATTTTTTTTTTTAATCAAAGTAATATGTACACATAGTAAAAAGTAAAAGAACAGAGGGCTTCTAGTGAAAGCAGCGGTTCCTGGCCCCTTCTCTCCTCTCCTAATTCCTAGAGACAACTGCTTGAAATGTCGTTTCCATTTTCAGGTCTTCTGGTGTTTATCCCTTTAACTCCACGTAAGATGCTTATGCAGCTCTCTCTTGATTTACCAATTTAAGACATCTTCTATTGACTCCCCGCTACAGAAGGTGAGGATTTGGAGTGCTGACATTGTCCCTCCTCCCCTCCTCCTCTCTCCCCACATTTTTTATTTCAAAACAGTGATCCATACACATGGCAAATCATGTCCACGGGATGAAAGGGTCCCTCCTACCCTCGTGCATCAGTCTTCACTTCGCCCATTCCCAGTTTCTTGTGTGTCTGTGTCTGGAGATGATGAGATGGCTGCGGACTTCCTGACACCCCACCGTTGAGAGATGGTGCTCTCTGTCCCCTCTTCTTGGACCCATGCTGGCCTGTGACTGCTTCGACTGGTAGAATGCCATCGAAGTGATGCCATGCTTGTTCTGGCCCAAGACTTGAGTGGTTGGACAGTTTCTGTCTCCAGCCCCTTAGAACTCTTGGTCTTAAATCCTTGGGCCACCGTGTAAGGAGTCCAGGGGCCCTGCTGGATACACATGGGGAGACCCCGAGATGACATGGAGAGGAGGGGTCCAGCTGTTCCCACCAGAGCATCTGCCATTTCACTGAAGCTGTTCGGACCCTGCAGAGCTCCCTGGAACCCGGATGAATGCCACTGGGAGACTCCACTGGACGCCACATGGAACAGAAGCATTTCCTAGCTGGGTCCTGCTCGAATTCCTGACGCCAAAACTTGTGAGACACAATAACCACGGTTGTTTCTTTAAGCTCTTACGTTTTGGGATTAACCAGAGCAGTGTCCTTGCAGAGATACGCCACGAGTCACAGGTTTTGGGAGGGTTTTCTCGGCCTAGCAACAGAGCCTGAGGGAAGGTGTACACACCAACGCTTTGTTGGGCTGGGTGATCCCGAGGAAGGAAGAAGGAGGGAAAGAGGGAAGGGAGGCCAGAGGAGGAGAGAAAGAGAATGCAAGGTGGGGGGAGTCACAGCTTTACAAAAACACAACTCACTGCCCGGGACTACCCCGAGAGGCTCTGCAGGATGACCGCATCTCTGAACTGTCTGTTTTGAGAAAAGGAGAGTCATTTATCGGCCAGCTCCCTCCTGCCTTTTATCGACCACCCTGAACTTCTATTTGATTACCTAGCTCCTCCCAGTAGCAGCTACTGGGGTTCTGGGTTCCCCAGGGGTCTTTGTGGGTGTGAAGGGGTCCAGCCCTTGCTGCCACCCATGGTCGGCTGAGTGGGTATTGATTGGGAATTGTGAATTTTACCCCGTTGGCTGCTGGATATGGCTGTGCCCGGAACTGTCCTTGGTGCTGAGGATCCAGCATGGACGAAACCAAGTTCCCTGCCTTTTTTGATCTTTCAAGACAACAAGTAAGCAATAAGCATAATTCATGTCCGCTGTTATTGTCTCGTTGCACACGCATCTTTTTGAAGACCTGCCCTAAGCAGCTATCACCTTTAGTGGTTGCATAACTTTTGATTGGATGTTTATATCTGTTTGAAGACGCGTTTTCCTATTGATGGTTCGTCAGATCACGTTCCCTAATCAGAACCGTCGAGAAGCTTAGAGACTCAGGATTTGAAGTTCAGCAAACCGAGGCTGAGAGCTCATTCTGAAGTTCGCCGGAGGAACAGGCACTTCTACCCCGGGGATCAAAGGTGGATTTTTTTGCCCCGTGAACTGGAATTGCCCTGGTTTGCACTTTCCTACCAGGTGTGCCCTTGGTCAGTCAGCAAAAGAGAAGGCGGAGGATTTTAGGATGACAAGATGGACCTTAGGCACTTCCTTCCATAAAGTCTCTAGCTCTTTGACTAAGACCCGTACCCCAATGTCTAGTCGGTCACCCAGACCTAAAGTCAAGGTCTTTGATATCTTTTGAGTCTCAACTTTCCCCCTGTTCCTGGGCCGCTGTTTTCATTTGGATTCCTGTCGGCTTTGAGTTAAACCTCTGTCTCCTGTTCCACGGATCTCCAGTAATAATCCCAGTCTCCAGGAGTGATTGTGTTGTTTGCTTTGGAGGATGTGGCAGATACTGTGGGTGCCTTGCCCGCATCCCCTGGTGCTCACCATTCCTACTGGGAACCCCCGTAACAATGCCTGGGTCTTCCTCGGGGGAGCCCCTAGTGGGGCAGCCTGGAAATGTGAGAATCACACACTCAGGAGAGGACACCCCGGCAATTACTAGACGCAGGTCTCCTGCCTTCCTCACCTGCGATGAGCATCCTGTGCTAGCCCCCAGAAGTCCCCAGCGGGACTATACTCCACTGCCCAATTACCTTGTTCAAGGGACTCCAGACTGGCTTCTTCCCCTGTCTCGTCTCACTTCTCCACTGTCGGACCAGTGTTTCCTGGGATCGCTTCCCAGATAAACCGCTGGCCTTCAGCCCTCCTCTTGGGACCTGCTTCTGGGGACACCCACCTAACGCTGAAGAATACGAGGACTCAGGAGGCTATGCCTAATACGGGGGGTCCAGCCTCGTGTTGACAGGTGGTGAAGCATGACTTTGCTGAGCAAGTGACTTTTCGAAGCCTGGACCTGAAGGATGAGTAGGGATTAGCCAAGCTCAGAAAGCCTGGGGAGACCTCAGGGGGAGAATGTCCCAGGCCTAGGGAACAGCACGGGTGAAGGTCCTGGGGCAGGAATGCTGGCCAGAGTGCAGAGGGCGAGGCAGACCGTGTCAGCCACGTAGGTAGGATGTGTGGCCTGAAGATGAACTTGGGTCCCTGCCTTTATATCTCTTTCCCTTCATTTTGTTTCTCTACTATACACTTTTTAAAAACCTCATTATGGTCTGGCTTCATTTAAATGCATCTGAAATGAAATCTCTACCATTAACAGTGTTGTCAAATGCAAAGGCCTTGTTTCTCTTTGGTTCTTTTTCACGGAGCGCTATCTATGAATTTCTGGGGAGGATATGAGGATTTTGATTGTTTTGATTTTTTCTTTTGGTATGACCACATTATGTTAATTTCCCCATTGTCTTAGGGTATGAGAACATAAAAGCAATAACTCATTTATATGAAGACTGAATGTGCTGAGAGGTTGTCATGGAAACCAGGGGGAACCATTCACATTGGCTTGAGTAAATTGAATAACCCCCGTTAAAAGATTGAACACAGAACTTATTTACCCAATTGTGTGGCGTGTGGAAGAGATGAAAAAATCAACATGATAAATGAGATTTTTTTTTTTTTTGCAAGGACGGGGTGAGGATGAAGAGGGTGAGGGAATGCTGGGGATGTGTTACTTTTAACCAGTTATTTGATTTCTTCTTCTAAAGGCTATATTTTTATCCTTGAATGAGAGTGGGCTCGTGAGGTGGTAGGGGAAGGGTCCAAGGGAAATGGTGTGGTAAGCCTGCTCCCAGGAGAGATAAGCTTGGGGTATTGCCAGGGGCCTGAGCTCATTTTCCTGCTTGGAGCACCCTCTGAAGTCTTCGTGGAAGTGATTGAAGGGACATGAACATTTTTAGCATTTTCCCCTTTGTTTTTGACAGGGTTGTTGACGTGTTTCAAGCTGATTTTCAAAACATACTTCTTCTGTTGCTTTTTATTTTATTTTTTTTTAAAGCAAAGTGTCTCACGTCTTCCCACATAAGTCTTTAAAAGAAGGGACGAGGAAAACAGTGATTAAGCAGAGTTGGGGACAGACACAGCCCTCGCTCATGATTGTCATGGTTATGGACCTAGGGGCCTCTAACAGCGGCCGTTCTGAGGGTTGTGTCGGGCCAGCCTGGAGAGAAGGCCCTGGGCCCCAGAAGGACCGGTGGCAGTTCTTCAGGGCCACCCTGGTGTAGCCTCTGTAAGGCCCACTATGAGAGATGCTTTTGAAGGACAGGGGTCCCATCAACAACTGCCACCTCAGATGGCCACAGTCCTACCCCCTCGCTGTATTTCTTGCTTCTCGCAGTCTGCCCCTTGGCCCCTTTGAGAAGCAAAAGGCAAAACAGGATTAATTGTGCAAGAAATTTATTGGAGGGAATGGCTGTGGAAGACAAGGCGGGGGGATGCAGGGGCAGGCAGGGAAGGCCTCATGTCATTGCATGTAGCCATATTTCATCTTCTAATTGTGTAGCCTTTCACAGGTGATGGACATTGGGTTGCTTTCGCTTTATGGCCGCACAGTTTTCCAAGGTGGTTGTACCAGTCCACCAGTAAAGTATGAGAGTTTCAGTTGCCCTACGTCATTTTTGACACTTGATATTGGTGTCCTCCTGACCCAGCATCACCTGCTGAAGACTGTCTTTTCGCACGGCATCACAGTGGTGTCTTCGTCACACATTTTCTGGGATTCCTCTTCTGTTCCATCGTCTACCTTTCTGCCATTTACACTGTCTTTATTTTAGCTTCACGGTGAATATTGATAAGGTGATGGGATAAGTCTGGAGCTTTGTTCTCCTTTAAGATGATCTTGGTGATTTTGGGTTCTTAGCATTTTTGCGTAAATTTGAGAGTTATGTTGTCAATTGCTCCAAAAAAAAAAAAAAAAAAAAATCCCTGCTAGGATTTTGAGGGGAATGCCATTGGTTCTATAGATAAGTGGGAAGAATTTCCATCTTAACAATATTGAGTTCTCCAGTTAGTGATTTCTTCATTACTCGTAGCCATTTATTTTGGTCCGTTTTAATTTCTCTCAACGGTATTTTGTTCTTTTCAATACCTGGCCTGGCTTATCACCTGGGTCTGAGTTTTGGATCCCGTGGTAAGATTAGTGGACGGACACGAGCATCGTGAATCGTAAAGTTACTGTGCCCACTGTTAATGAACACACCCTCCCGTGCCCCTTTAGTTCATGCCGATGGCTCTGAGTTAGGTGATCGGGCCACGTAAAGCCTCTAGGATCTCTTTTGAACGTCCAAGTCACTCTTGATCTATTCCGCACCACTTCTGTGTCCCAGATGACCTTTTCTACTTTGTCTTTCTTCTAGAAAGTTGCCACCTGTTGTTTAAATTCAGTGATCCATGCGTTCATACATTGAAATAGCATTTTTCAAACATCTACTATTGGGTATGGGTTGGTTGCCTACCCAACAGCCATTACCCCTTCTTTGCCGAGAGTTCCCTAATTTTGTTCATGCATCAGTTGCCTGTACTTCGAGACCCCAGGGATGGGTCTCTGCTGGCCTACGCAGGCATACTCATCCTGTTCCCTCTTAGCTGTGACTGGTTTAGCATTGGTCATGTTCTCTCTTCTTGGCAATGAGCTGCAAGGAGCAGGAGGAAAACTAATGCTCTGACATTATTGCATTAACTTGCCTGCCCCACCTAAACCCACATCATTTAAAGTTTGGCTCTCCATTACTTGCAGCCCAAAGTGCCCCAGTCAGTGTCTGATTTGTTTCCCACAGAAACAGACTCTGAGGCAAGGACTGGGGAGGAGATAGTCCGTTAGGACAAAGGGGACAGGCTTGGAAGGGAAGGACACTGATAAAGCATACATTATCAAGTTAGGTAACCACTGTGGGGGTCACAGCGTTAAATCTTTCCGATTAACTCGAAAACGGCATAAAACATGGATTTGCAAACTATGGCCTGTCACCAATCTGGCCTGCCACCTGTTTTTGCTAATAAAGTTTCATTGGGATGCAGTCACGCCGATTCCCTTATATATCGTCCACGGCTGCCTCTGCGCTATAGCAGCAGGGTTGAGTAGCTGTGAGAGGCCCTGTGGCCCACAGAGCCTGAAATATTTACTCTCTGGCCCTCTGCATAGGAAGTCTGCTGGCCTCAGTGTAGAATGTGCTCTCCAAAGTTATCTCAGCTGAGGGGCGAGGGAGCTGGGGTGTTTATTCACCCCTCCAATCAGTCACTGGTTGAGACCTTCCCACTGGGGTGTGTGCATTCCCCAGTGCTTCTGACCTGCCATGTCAACAGGCCACAGTCAGTGGGTTCTGCTTCAAGCAAAGAGATGCAGAGACCGGCCACTGGCAGTTGGGCACGCATGGACCCCAATGGCACCATCTGCCTCTGGCTTCAGTACCCCCCTTTCTATCTCTGTGTCACCCCACATGAGCCCACACCGGAGCCTGGCCCCTTCTCCAGTGCCTACAGGAAACCCACTCACAGGCTGTGGGTTCTTGGGACTCCACTGAAGACCGGGATCTTCAGGATGGGGTGATTTTCTGGCACACGTGGGCTTCTAGATCTTTCTTTTCTTTCCCCTAATTCTGCCTCTCCCCCCATTTCTGTAGGGCTCCCAAACCCTCTCCCTTTTATCACGCAGTTTCCACCTGCAAATTTCCTTTTGCAGAGCTTCTAGGGCCTCAGCAGAGCAAGGGGCTCATCATTGATCATTAAAAAAAAAAAAAAGAAAAAAAGAAGAAAAAAAAAAGAAAGAAAAAAAAAAAAAAGAAAAAAGAAAAAGAGACCCAAAGAAACAAAACAATTTTTTTGTGGTTTTTTTCTTTAGATAAAAACGTGTACTTTATTTGCAATGTCAAGTGCATTCTGTGCTTCTGCCAAGTGCTCTAAGTTTCTTCTTCGGCCTTGCCAGGCAGGTAGAGGACCCACACCGTCAAGTACCTGTAATCCGTTTTGGCATGCTCCATGCCCATTTCAGTTTCTAAAACAGAGGCTGTGAGTTTTATCCCGTGTGACGATAGATCAGGGCAGCACAACATCGTCATGTGGGGTCAACTCCTCGGAAGTTCTGTCCATCTCGCTTTCTGATAGCTAATTAAATATGTGACTAAACGCAGTCTAGAAAGTTCCTCTCATACAAAAGTTCCCAAGAGTTTTCAGGTCTTTGTTTCATAAATAAATAAATAAATAAATAAATGGGGGTAGGGGAGAGTGGAAATAGTTGGAATTTGAGTGAAAACTGATTAATACTAAGAAAGCTGAATCAGATCCAGCAAATTCTGCAAGGTGGATTGTACTTGGAAAATCTTATGGGCAACGCATCCACACTGAGGTCTTGGTTCTCTCTCTCTTACAGGAAATTCCAGGTCAGCCTCATCCCCTACGTGCAGGTGGAGAATTTAGGAAGGTGATTTTGGTTTTATAAAAGCTGTTCTTTTTCATTCCTCTCAAGTAATCTGATTTTTTTCTTAACGCATTTGGAAATAAAAATGCAAAAGTTAGACAATTTAAATGTTTTAAATATTTTAAAATTTATTTCCGTGATTCTCTTAACCTTCTTGGACTACTGTCAGAGTTTAGTCTTCCAATTCATCTTGTGTCTCTGCTGTACATTTTCTACATTTAAAACGAGAGATGACTTTTAACTGGAATTTCCTAGGTTTCGGAGAGAAAAGCCTCTCTCGCTTGCTCATTTCAAGTCAGAGAATCAAAGACATGTCTCGGACAGGCTCTGACGTCAAACTGAGCTATATTGAAAAATACTGGGGTCCAGGAGCCTGCATTTATTTTATTTAAATTTTTTTCCAGCTGAGATAAAATCGACAACATCGTGGAAGTTTAAGGTGTGCAGCGTGGTGACTTGGTACCCACATACCTTGTGAAATGATTACCACGATAAGGTTGCTTAACACAACCATCTCCATCACCAATTTTTTTTTGCGATGTGAACATTTAAGATCTACTCCCGTAGCATCTTTCGAGTGCACGATACAGTATTGTTAATTACGATCACCACGCCGTGCGTCAGACCCAAGGACTTATTCATTTTACAACTAAAAGTTTGTACTATTTGGCCGACATCTCCCCATGTCCACCACCTCCCAGCGCCTGGTGACCATCCCACCCTTTATTTCTACGGGTTTGGCTTTTTTAGATGCTACCTAAGTGTGATATCGTACAGTATCTATCTCTCTGTCTCATTCCACTTTGCATAATGCCTTCAAGTTTCACCCACATTGTAGCAGAAGGCAGATTTTCCTCCTTTTTTTTTTGTGGCTGAATATTAATCCATTGTACATATAATGCCACATTTGCTTTCTCCATCCATCCATCGCTGGCCACTTAGGTTGTTTCCCTGTCTTGGCTACTGTGAATAATGCTGCAGTGAACACGGAGGTGCAGCTATCTCTTTGAAATAGTCATTTTATTCAGGAAGCTGGGTTTAAAATAAGCACCTCAGGCAGGCCTGGCTACATAATTTGCAGGGCCGAGAGCAAAATGAAAATGCGGGGCTCCTTGTTAAAAACTTATTAGGAATTTCAAGACAGCAGCAGCAGAGGGGGGCGTCTAGGCACAAGGCTGCGTGCCTGGGACCATTAAGGTGGCACGCCCGTGGAGCCGGCTCCGACCTCAGGAAATTGCTTTGTGGTGCACGTTCTGGAAAACTCTGCCTCAGGTTCTCCGGCTGTGACATGGTTGCGAATAGAGTGCTTCTAACGGGCATTACGTGCAGCGTTTGGTTTTGTTGCTTATGTGAGTGCAATATGGAAGCTTTTCTGAATGGCGTTTTCCAACTCTTGTGTGTATTTCTGCATTACTAGAGGCAGGTAATTTTGTCCCCCATATTCCCCTCCCCAGGGGACACTTGGTGGTATCTAGAGACATTTTTTTTGTGGTCGCAACTTGGGGTGAGGAGGGGTGGATGCTACTGGGTGGAGCCACGAATGCCACTAAACACCTTACAATGCACAGGACAACCCCCAACCCCCTCCCCCACCCCGACAGTAGAGAATGATCCAGCCCCTCATGCCAGCACAGCTGGGGGTATAGGTCTGTGCTAATATATCCCGAAGTTGTACCCACTCTCTAGATGTGAAATCAGAGGCCCAGAGGGGCTAAGCACTTTTATTTATTATTTCTTTGTAGTAAAAAAAGAAAAAAAAAAAGCCACCCTGTTCCAGGAAGGAACAGTCAGCATAATTTCTAAAGCATAAAATAAAAATAACTAGGAAATCGGTGGAACTGTGCTTTCAAGGACACTCTGTCGACGGAGGACAAATGTCCAGGCCTACGTCGGTCCGGTGAGATGAGCGCTTGTGCAGCGGACCAAGTCAGCACCCTCTTCGTGGTGTCTTCTCTCCTTCCCTGATTATAAAAGGCAAACCCACCTGCTATCATGAAAAATACCTTCTAGAAGCTACCGGGTAATTGGGTGATATTTCTGGATTTGTCTCCCTGTCTAATGTACATCAGTTAAACTTTTGACTCTTCAGTGCTTTCTGGAGAAAGTAATAATCGGAAACTAAATCGACTCGGGTTTTTTTTTTCTTTTCTCCTCCCCCTTTGCCCCGTCTTTGTAAAGATTCATCTTCAGTATCTATGAGCACTGGGTGATTTGCAGAAACCGCAGCCGCTTTATCAATATCAACCTGGCCTCCATTGATCAAATCCTCATTTAGGCGCTTGCTGCCGTCTGCTGGAAAGGGCCCAGGGACAAGGAAGGGAGGGACGAGGCCGCTTCCTTCGGGAGGCCACCTCGCCGAGAAGTTTCTGCTGTCATCTGAGAGGAGCTTGCACGTCGCTGGGCAGCATGGCTAGTCAGAGAAGTGCCGTGGGCGAGTCACCACCAGGAGTGAATCCTGACAGCGGGAAGTGCAAAGGGAGCAGTGCCCGGCCTGTCCAGCTGGGCCCCACTTCCTCTGCGTCTGCGTGTCCCCCTGCGTCTGCCCTTCGTGCGTCTGCGACCGGTCTCTGGCAGGTGCACCTCCAGGTTGTGGGAGGAGTTGTTGATGTGTATTCCGAGGTTTGAAACGTCTGTATAAGTGGCATCGTGCTCTCTTTGTCCTTCTGTGTCCTTGTGTCCGGTTTGTTATTTATTATTTCACCTAGCATAATGCAGGTTCATCCACGGGGTCACAAATGGCAGGGTTTCCTTCTTAAGGGCTGAATAATATTCCATTGTATGCATAGACCACATTTTCTTTATCCATTCGTCCATCTGAGGACATTTAGGGTGCCGGCTATCGTGAACAACGCTGCAGTGAACGTGAGAACACAGCCATCTCTTTGAGCGTTAATTCCTTTGGATAAATACCCAGAATGGATCGTATTGCAGAGCTCCTTTTAGGTTTCTGAGGAACCTCCATACTCTTTTCCACAGCGGACACACCAGTTGACAATCCCACCAATAGTGCATGAGGGTCCCCCTTTCTCCACATCCTCACCGACACTTATCTTTTATTTATTTATTTTTAATACCAGCTGTTCTGATGGGCGTGAGTTGATATTTCATGGTGGTTTTGACTTACATTTCCCTGCTGATTAGTGACATCGAGCATCTTTTCATGTACCTGTTGGCCATTTTGTATGTCGTCTTTGGAGAAATGTCTCTTCAGGTTCTTTGACCATCTGAAAAATTGGATTGTTCGTAGTTTTGCTGTCGAGTTGCATGAGTTCGTTATGTATTTTGGATTACCAGCCCATATCTTGGATTATCAGCTATATGGTTGGCAAATACTTTTTCCCCTGTTCCACAGGTCATCTTTTCATTTTGCTCTTCTTTCCTTTACCGTGCAGAAGGGGTGATGGTCAAGGCGAACACAATTTCAGTTACACAAGACGAAGAGGGTGTGGAGGCCTGCTCTGCAGCGTCGAGCCCACAGCTGACGGTGTTCTGCTGTGCAGTTTGCGGAGCGGGTAGATCTCACGTTAAGTATTCTTACCACACACACACACACAATAACAATGATTGTGCTAAAGGGAGGAGACTTTGGGAGGTGACGCACATGTTTATGGCCTCGATGGCGGCGATGGTCTCATGGGTGTATACTTATCCCCAGACTCGGAATCGTGTACGTTAAATGTGTACAACCTACATGTCAATTAGACCTCAGTCAGATGGTTTAGAGAGAAACGACACGGTGCTTACCATTCACTGGGCAGCCACTCAGTGGTAGACAGGCCAAGGCTGGGAGAGGGGGTCAGAGATGCCGATGGGGACCCCAGTTATCTATCTTCCTGCTCTGCCTGCAGCCTCCATCCTCACGGCTGCAAAATGGCTGCTTGACCTCCAGCTGTCAAGTCAGCAGGCATGGCAGCTGAGGAAGGACAAAGGGCCAGAGGGCGAACGCTATACTTCCCCGTCCTTTCACCCGTCAGCACCATGTCAGGCGGCCGGCCACAGCTGCAAGAGATGCCAGGGAAGGAAGGGTTTCAACTGGATGCATCATCACACTCAGGAAACATCAGGATTTATTAACAAGGAAAACAGAGGAAGTGGGTATGGGGGAGATCGTTCCCACACATCCTTTAGCTCTCGGTTTCAATGCTGCTCAGCGCAGAGTCCCTTCCTGAACCCCCAGGACTGACTTTGGGGTGCACCAGCTTTGTGAGATGTCACGGACAGCACCGAAGTGACGTGAAATTGTGATTAGGTCTACCGACCCCTATTGCTTACTGGACCGTAGGCCCCATGAGCAGGGCCTGGGTCCACTTTGTTCCCGGCGGCGTCCCTGGTACCTCACACGGTTCCAGATGCGCAGCTGATGATCAATGAACGCTTGTTGAATAAATGAAAGGCGCTACTATTTTACCCACTTTACAGTTGACACATTGGGTTTTAGGGAGACAAAATTACTTGTCCAGAGTAACGCTATTTATTCATGAATTCCTTCACTCGGGAGTATTTGTCATGCACTTCCCACATGCCAGGTTCGGTTTCAGACACTTAGGAGACGTCAGTAAGCAAAGCAGATAAATGCCTGCCTTTCGGGGATATCACCCTCCCTTTTTGTTATGAAAAGTTTCAAGCATCCAGCAGATCTGAAGCAGTTTCCTAGGAAATACCCGTATACTGACTGCCCAGACTCTACCACTCCTCGAGGTGCTTATGCTCTAGCCGAAGAAGCAGGAGATAAACTACAAACAAAGCAAATAAGCAAACGACGTAGCTTTGTACAAGTGGCAACTGCTGTGGAGAACACAGAGCAGGTAGAGAGGGCTTTGGGACACGCGGTTGGGGGTGGTGGCAGCCAGGCTAGTTCTCATTCACATGGTGACATTGTGTGAAGACTTAAGGTAAGAGCGAGCCACGTGCGTCTTTGAGGAGAAAACATTTCCAGGGAGAGGGAGTGGCCCGTGCAAAGGGGCTGAGGCGGGAACAGGGAAGATCAAGAGGGAAGTGAGTGGGAAGGAGAGCTGAAGCCGATGAGGTCAGCAGGGGAGGAACAGTTTTTCTGGAAAGATCAGGGGCTCGGTGTTGGAGGTATCCTCCTCGAGCTACTCAGGGGCAGAGCTGAGACTTGGACCTCAGGCCTCCCGACCCTTCCCATTGTGCCACGTCTGCTGTCCAGGTGCCAAGAGGGTCCAGGGCGCAGACCCGCAGGGCTGTTGGGGACTTCAGTTTCGTGTGGACGGACTGTCCGGCGGCCCCTTCGGCTGCAGGCAGAGGTGCTTCAGATGGAGCAGTTTCCTGTGCGACGGTTGTCTTTTTCACAAGTGATAGCAGAGGCCTGCACGGCAGAGGCTCAAAGAACAGCGGCGTGCTTTGGAGTCGGGCAGAGAGCCGGGTTCGAATCCTGGCTCTGCTACTTATTAGTCAAGTCATTTCAGGAGAGCGGTTCAATGTCTCTGAGCCCCACTTCCTTCCTCCGTAAAGAGGAGGCAGGAATAGTATCCCTCCTTTAGGGCGATGGAGGATCCCGAGCTAGTGCACGCGTGTGACTTAGCCTGGTGCTGGGCCAGAGGGACAGCTATAGTGGTGGAACGAGGGACCCCAAAGGAAGCTCCCGAGCAGGTGACCCAGCTCGGATTTCTCCTCCTGAAGACGCCTTTTCTTACCGTCCCAGTCAAGAGGATGCTCCGTCTTGTCCAGGCCCCTTCTGCAGTGCTTGCTAAGACTCAGAGACACCGAGAGTGAGTGAAGCATTTGGCAAGGGCAGGGCAGGGGCCACAGACCGCACAGGGCACGGTGGCAGGGATTACCACACGATGGTGCCATTGAGCCACCGCCGACAGTCGAGGCACCCTGACACCAACACGGTTTCCCTTTGTTTTCGTTTTTTCCCTTGATGAGAAAGTTGTTATTTCCAAACTCTCCCCGAAGGACTAGAACTGTGACTGGCATCCCGTAGTTAACACAGGTGACTTAACATGCCCGTGATAGTTCTCATTACATCGCCTGCACCCCCAGACCCGGGAGACTTGGAAGGAGCCTGTCACCATCCTCCCTCCATGCGAGTAGCTTAGGACTTGCTACAGACACTTGACGTGCAAATACTTCCTCCCCCGCTTTCGGATTATATTTGATATCTTGGATTAGAGTATGACTCCTTCGGGGGCAGGACCTGGGGTCCATGAAAACCCGGGAGAAGCGCTATAAAGTTTTGTTGGACACTGTCACCCTCTCTGGGGTGCGGAACCCATACGGCTCCTTGGAAAGCTAAGAGACCCAACTCTGCAGCGACTCTGCCCCATTTCCACACCAATGGAAAGGAAAGCGACACATGCTTTATGGCCAAGAGACAGTTTTCTCCATTTCTTCCTGGGAATACTACTGACGGTAGCGGGGGAAGTCGTTTGTCTCATTATCTTCCCCCTGGCAGGGTCTGATTGCTCATAGGCCTTCCTTAGCCTCCTCCTCCGGTGATTCAGGGAAGGTATTAGAGGCCCAGCGTGCAGGCGGGGCTGGAGGTGCGAGTTGAGGATGGCAGCTTCACTAAGGAAAACCGGGTGGGCCCGTGTGTCCCGGCTTCAGCTTGTCCCTCACTCCGCGGAGTGGTCCTTGAGTAGATCTGAGCCTGAAAACCTTGAAGTCAAGATGCTCTTTGCAAAACACCACAACGTTATGACACGTTTGACTCAGAATAACCAAATTTTGTAATTGACTGTGTGCGAAGTTGGCTACCACCTTATGTTAGATTCTCATACAGATCAGTAGAAACCGATGCCAAGATTTAAAGAAAAATCAGTGGGAGAAAGACTTGTTTTTTTTTTTTAACAGTTAAAAGTTATTTATTTATTTAAAACAGTTTTAAAATGTTGGGGGTTGACTTGTTCTTCTAGCCACCTATTCATGCACATGTCTATGTACCAGGGTGTTTTAAAATGATTTTTATATTGCTGTTTATTTTAACATATTATACACGTGGTTCAAAATTTGAAAGATACGAAAGAGTGTACAGTAAAAGGCAATTCCCAGTCCCACCTTTGTCCCAGCCACTGTGTCCCCCACAGGAATGACAACCACTGTGTTTTCTTTTAGAAATAGTTTATGCTTGTAAATGGATACTTATCTATTTGTTCATCCATTTGTCCATCATCCATCCATCACCTATCCGTCATCCATCATCCATTCATCCATCCATCATCCATCCATCCACTCATCCGTCCGTCCGTCCATCCATCCATCCATCCATCCATCATCCATCCTCCCTTCCATCCCTCTCTCCATCCATCCATCCATCCATCCATCCATCATCCATCCATCCTCCCATCCATCCATCCATCATCCATCCATCCATGTTTTTTTTCAGGAACAAGGAAAAGGCAGCCACTATTTGATTTTAGATGGCAGACCAACCTTGTTTCTCTGATCTGTTGGAAAAGACATTTGGAACCACCGCCCTTGCTGCTTTGCCAGCCACTGCAAGACCGTGGTGTTGGAATGTTAGCGCTTCGGCAGGGAAGCCTGGGCACCTTAAAACCGGGTAGGTGCAGCTATATGGACTTTATTCAGGTCCAGCCCTCTGGTCCTGTGTTTGGTTCCGTGGGAGCAGGAAACACAATAAATGAGGAAAGAGGAATTAGAAGTGAGAGTGTGAGGTGCCATGGAAGGGGTGATTGTGGCCAAGCTATTTTGGATCCAAATCCCACCCCTGCCCTCATTAGGAGCTGTGTGATGAGTTTATTTAGCTTCTTGGAGCCTCAACTTTCCTATCTGTGAAATGGGGGCGACGACACCAGCCTTTGCAGAGAAAGCCTAGCATCATAGATCTAGCTGGTGCTCATACATGATACTGCTGTTAACATTGTTAAGCACACACGAGTCCCTTGGTTTTCTTTTTTCTTTTTCTTTTTTGCTGGGAACTGAGATCTTTAGGTTGATGATTTAAGACGCAGCATAACAGAATCAGCGGGTTGGCTGCAAAGGTGCACAGTACAGGTGGGCAGACTCTCGGGGTACGGGATGGAAGGGTGGCAGAGCACGTCTGCCAGTTTGAGTGGGGATGGGGGCTGACCTACAAAGCTACGAGAGAAATGGTAAACTCAGTCCTCATTGTGTCAAGAACCCCTGTTCCTGTGCAGCATCCCCACAGCAGCCTTGGAGAGGTCTCCCCAGCCCAGTGCCTCGGGGCCGGGCATTCACACTCTGGCCTTACTGCTCACAGCCTCACTTTCCATCTACCTTCCCGGTTGCATCGGTTGAATCTTTTTCTGGAATGCGCACGTTGCCATTTCACTGACCCCTGGTTATAAGTCCCATCACCTTCAAGATCCAGGTAAAATCCTTAGCACACAAAACCTTTGCTGTGAACTGAATGTTTGTGTTCCTCTCAAATCCACATATTGAAGCCTAATCCTCAGGGCAATAGTACTAGGAGGTGAGGCTGTTAGGAGGTGGTTGGGTCATGAGGGGGAGACTCACGAATGGATGGGATTAGTGTCCTCATAAGGGAGGCCCCAGGGAGCTCCCTCACCCCTTCCCCCATGTGAGCACTCAGCAGGGAGCCGGCCATCTGCGAAACAGGGAGAGGGCCCTTCCCGGGCGCCGGCTATGTTGACAGCTTGAACTTGGACTTCCCAGTCTCTAGAACTGTGAGGAACGGGTAGTTGTTGTGTAGCCCTTTCCTATGGCAGTGCCTCAGTTCTGTCCACTTCTCCGCATGCCCCGAGATCTTGGGGTTTGGTGCCCTGGCACCCACCGTGCCCCCTCCCTGGAATCCTTTTCCTTTTCTTCATCCGACTCCCCCCTGTTCTCACTTGAGGACTCCGCTGAGACACTCCTCCTCCAAAGACTCGATGATTCCTTCTCACCAGGACCTGGGTGGGTCCAGTAGATGCCTCCACAGGCCTCTTTCACGTAGATCCTGGGGAGAGGAAGGATCGGAGGCTGAGAGCCAGGTCTGGGGTTCTTGCAAATCCCTGCGAGTGGGAGGCAAAGCAGAGACGTTTGCTTTTTGAGGCTCTTCTTGTCACACAGCAGCACCCCAGGGTGGCGGGGCCGGGTGGGGGTGGCCAGCAAATGCGGAGAAACCAGTTCCTTCGTCAGGGTTTTCCTGTTCCGGTGGGTAGAGCGTGAACATCCGTTGCATTTGAATATAATTTTAGTTTACGTTTACTTGTTGTTTATTTATGTCTCTGTTGGAATTTTAAAAGAGCGTTTTATACTTGCAGGACCGCTCTGCCCTCCTCCCTGGAGTGTCTCGTTTTGTTTTCAGACCACTCCGTCAAGTTCATTATACAATAAACTTAGACTTAATTATTTCCACCAAACTGTACATGATACACAGTGGAGTTCGTTTGTTTTGTTTTGTTTTTACAATATAGAAACTCTATTTTTTGAATTTTGAAATAATTTGAGATTGTACAGAGAGGTTGCTGTGACAATGCAGACTTCTCCTACTGAACGTTACTGTGGTGCCTTTGTCACAACGGAGACACCAACATTGGAACCTAACTATGGGCTAAATTCCAGGTTTGATTTGGATTTCACCGGTTTTCCTACTGATGTCCTTTCTGTGTCCAGGACCCAATCTGGGGTCCCATGTTGCATCCAGCCTCACGTCTCCTTATTCTCCTCTGGTCTGTGACAGTTTCTCTGTCTTCCCTTTCCCTCCCCGCTACAACCTCAGTAGTTCTGGGGAGCACTAGCCAGGTCTTTGGTAGAATTTGACTTTGTGGTTTTAACCAAGGTCTGGCCGCCCACCCCTCACACCAGGAAGAGCCTCTCCTGAAATTGACCACGGAATTTACCACGGCGTGAACATTCCAGATGAGCCCGCCCCGTTCGATGCTCCAGGGACACAGGAGCGACAGAGATCTCTTGGAGACGGAGATATCCCAAAATCAGGCGCTCCCTCTGGAGGGGATCTTTCCTGGAGGCTCATCCCAGGGTTGGATGAGACTTCGGCCAAGGCCAAGGCGGCAGGAATTGCTCAAAGCAATTCCAGATTTACTTTCCTGCCACGGGAGGCTGAGTTCCAATTCCCAGCCCGTGTGCAGCCCGCTTTACCGAATAATGAGGCACTGGGTTCTTTTTGAGGCAGCTGACCTTTGGAGCAAATTATCCAAGGAAATCTGATTAGCTAGTTCACTGGGTTCCTGCAGAATGGGTCTTGGTGTATTTCTGTTGCAGAAATGTCTGCATAATTGGAGTTCCTGGAGCTCAAAGGGCTTCTTTCTTATTGTTTCTATCTTTTGGGAAAAAAAAAATTTTTTTTTTTAAAAGACCAAACACACAAAACCCAAACCCCCAAAGAATTATTCTTTGACTTATATTCTATGCTTCTGTACATGGTTCAGAGCTGCGTCTGGTTGTGTTTGCGACTTTATTAACCAGGGGAATAGCCCGAACATCATTTAAACAAACAAGCCAAAAAAAAAAAAAATTCATCCCCAAATAGATGATGTGAGCTTAATAGAGATGGCCCCGCCAAAGACCTTAAACAAATAAACTGACTTTAATTCGAGGGAAAGCGTGGGCTGGTAATTACTTAAGGCTGTGTGCCATGCGATGTAACCAGATTCGAAACTCAGTAATTTCATTATTTTAATGGAAGTCTGCATCCCATTCATTAGGCTGACATATGACTAGCCATTAGTAACAGTTCATTTCCAAAGCTATGGCGGATAAAGGGTGATTGGAAATGAGTGAGGACCAGGCCTGGTAGAAGTTGATGGTGCTCAGGAGGGAACTGGTGGGTGGGATTTGTTGAAGGGACATGGAGCACAAGGAGGAAAATCACCACTTTGGACGGAGGCAGCAAACCGTAGAGTCAAAACGTAGGCCTTTGATCCAGAGAGACCTGGGTTCAAATTGCGGGTCTGCCGCGTACGAGCTGTGTGACCTCGGGCAAGTTACATCCCTCCTGTGAGCTTAGTTTCCTCGGCTGTGAAATGGGGATACTGATAGTTCCTTCTTCCTGGAGTTGCTTGAGATGATTCAGTGAGGGCGCGTTACAGGGCCTGGCACGGAGTCAGCATTTAAAATGGTAGCGATGATGCCGACGATGATGCTATTAGTAGGTAAGGACCGTGTTTTAGGGCCCCGAGACTTTGCTGATGAGGAAACTGAGACTGATCAGGGTAAAGGAAGTTGTCCAAGTGTTTTGCCCTGTTCCTCAAATTCCTGATTCCAAATGTGATGCTCCTAAAAGATCTTTTTTTATTGTTTCTTTTTTTGAATAGGCAGTTCATTCACATGATTTGAAAATTTTTTAATAAACAGTATGTCAGGGTTCCCAGTGGCAAATGTCCCTCCTACTCTGACACCCTCTTTTCACAGGCAGCTATTGTTACTTAGTGGTTTCTCCTTGATCTTTGTAGAATTCCCGGTCTATATAAACAAATACAAATGTATATGCACTCCTTTTTTTTTTTTATTGCACGGATGGTTCTGCATCCTGCCTTTTTTATTTACAATATATCTTGATTATCTTTCCAAATTAGTGTAGAGCGAGTTTTTTTCATTCTGGTTTATAATTACGTATTTTTCTATTTATGGAGATATCACGATTTATCGAATCACGCCACTCGTGGCGGACGTTCAGGCTAGTGGCAATCCTCTGCTGTTACAAACCGCATTGCAACGAATGACATTGCACATATGTCATTTTGCACAGGGGTGTGTATACCTATAGGAAAGTAGAACTGCGGAGTCGAAGGATGAGTACGTTTGTAGTGGCTGTTACTCACGACTGTGTGCCCGTGGGCCGGGTGCTTCACCTCTCTGAGCTCAGTCCCCTCACCTGTAAAGTAGAGATGATGACACTGCCGTCACAGGCTGCTGGGAGGATTAAAGGAGTGCATAGGGACAGCAGTGAGCAGGATGCCTGACACATCGTGGGGGCTCGGCTTGTAACTGGGGCTTCTGGGTAACAAAGACGAACGACTCATTGTGGCGTCATGACGGATGTACATGAGGTTACGTAGACTCTGTGATCTCAGTGTGCAGTAGCTCGCTTTTGAGTGTTTGCTATGCAACAGGCACTGTGCTTACTGCTTCCCATGGAACGTTCCAACTCCGTGAAGTCCTCGTTATCCTCGCTTTACTGAGGACATTGAGGTTGGAAAGGTGAGTATGTCATTCAGTGACACACAGCTAGTAAGCGGCAGAGCTTTTATGGGAGCTGAGGCTGCCAGGCCAGAAGGCTCCTCTGATCCCACTTCTTGTCCCCTTGATCCTTGCATGATGATGGGTGAGGAGTTGAAAAGGACATCGCGGGTGGAGAATTTCCTCCACCCAGAGCAGTCAGTTCCCTTCTCAGCTCAGAGTCATCAGGTTCGGCTTCCTTGTCTCCTAGGCAGGGAAAGGTTCAAGGGCATGTCCTGGTCAGCTTCTTCCAAAATGGTGCAAAACTTATGCTGTGTGACGGGTACAATATCAGAAGATTTTTATCCTTACATGAACGTTAGATAACACTGCCCAAACGACTCTTGGCGGAAGGTGCCCAGGATCGGTTCCCTGAAAGCCAGTGTGATCACAAAGCCTAGGTCTTGGGAAAATTTGAATAAGAATCCATTAAAAAGGAAGCGCTGTGTGGGCAGGGATTTTTGTTTTGTTCACTGTTGTAGCGGGTGATTAGAAAAATGCCTGGCATCATAGGAGGCACTGGTGCTAAATGGAGATGTGGATGAATGCACGAATTCAAAAGAAAGAGACTGCTTGCCAGCAGAATCCTAAGAGATTTTACGGTCCTCGTTGTCATAGAAACCAGGCAATATCCTCGCCAGGCAGGACATCAGTGACCCCGCTATGCACACAGTGGGGTAGGAGAGAAAGGGACCACTTTCCCAGTGGGCTCTGTTGATTGGAGGAGCCTCTGATTCCCAGTGAGCTGAGCTCTTGGCCTTTGATGATCCTTGGCATTCACTCACACGTGTGGAAGAATCTGCTTATTTAGACATTTCGGCATGCGATGCCAAATCTCTAAATTCCTAAATTTATTTATCAGCCTGGGGAAGCATATTCCCAGCCATAATTTTATTTACAAAGAACGCTAATCTGGTGTGAAGTCTGAAGGCCTGTTTGTTTAACATGACTCAATTAGCCGGCAAGGAAAGAACAGAGGGAAGTCATTATCCAGATTATGGCCCATTCAGAGCCATTCTGCTTTTTAGATGCTTTCTTCGCAGACAGCCAGAGCAGAGATTCTACCTCGGAAAGTTTTCTGTCCCTGCTGTGTTTACTGCTAATTCTCGTCTAATATTAGACCCCGAATGATTAATAACATTGCATGGCAGCACTCTTATATTTGTCAATTTTTTTCAACCCCAAAGCTTGTAATTATAGATTATTTTAAAATCTGGGAAAGGAAGTCAACCATGAATTATACTCCAATTTATGTACAACCACTTTGATATATTTCTTTGAGTATGTTTTTGTACATAATTTTACATATTTGTAATCCTAGTATGCAATTCCGAGTATTGCGTTTGACACCCATGGTGCATTGCAATTATTCTGACTTGTTATGAAACTTTTAAATATACAGAAAAGAAGATAGAATATTATAATAAAGACCCACATATTCATCACTTAGGATCAACACTAATTTTTGTTATATTTATTTTGTCCATTGTTTTTTTCCCCCTAAAGTGTTGTAAAATAAATCGCATACCTCATGGTATTTAATCCTAAAATAGTGGTTCTCAAAGGAGAGTGGTTTTGACCCGCTCAGAAAATGTGTGTCAATGTCTGGTTGTCATGTGGGGAATGCTCATGTAGTGGGTAGAGCCAGGGGTGCCACCAAAAGTCCTACAATGAGCAGGACAGCCCCGCCATCTCCTAACAATAGAGAATTATTTGGTCCAAAGGTCAGTAGTTCTAAATTATTTGCCATAATTATTAAGAACGCATTTTCTAAAATATAAATTTCCAATTAACCACATATCACTTTCACTTCTAACAAAGTGAAACATACTTTCTTAAAATCATCTAATAACAAGTTCATAATTTCTCAGAATTCCTCTAGAATTCCTTTTACAGATGGTTATAGCAAATATCTTCTGATTTTATTAGCATTCTTTATAGAATCCTATCCTAAATGACTACAAAATAGTGTATTAAATGGATTTGCCAAAATTTATTGCAAGGATCCATTATTTTTGGCATTTTGCTCCCAGGTTTTAGAGAAATATTTATATAAATTTATATAAATAAATATTTATATAAATATTCTTTTCAAACGTTGTGCCTTTTATTTCCTTTACCTACTTGATGTCCTGCTGGGATCATCAGTATGTTAATATTAAACACAGGTGATAGGAGTAGTCATCCTCGTCTTTTTCCTGATTTTGGGAGAAAAAGGCTTAATGTTTTACCATTAATTATGATATTAGCTGTAGGTTTTTCGTAGACATACTTTATCCTATTGAAGATGTTTCCATCTACTTCTAGTTCACTGAGTTTTTATCATGAAGACTGGTAATTTTTGCTCAAATGTGTTTTCTGCATATTTTGAAATTATTGAATGATTTCTCTTTTATTCTGCTGGTGTGATAAATTGCATTGCTTGACTTTCATGTTAAATTAACTTTGCTTTCTTGGAATAAGTCCTAGTGGGTCATGATGTGTTATCCATTTTATACATTACTGGATTCCATTTGCTGATATTTTGTTTAGAATTTTTGTGTCTATGTTTGTGAGATATATTGGCTTGTTACTTTTTTTTCCTTATAATATCTTTGTCTGACTATTAAGGTGATGGTAGTCTTATAGATTAAGCTGGGAGCTGATTCCTCCTCCCTTTTTTTCTAAGTTTGTACAGATATGGTATTTCCCCCTTCAATATTTTTTAGAATTTACTAGTGAACCATATGTACTTGAAATTGGCTTTGTGGGAAGGTTTCTTATTACAAATTCAATTTATTTAATAGATACAAGATTTTTTTTGTTTTGTTTTGTTTTCGGGGTTGATAATTTGTGGTTTCACTTAATATAAGTTGTTGAATTATTGTCATAATGTTTAACATTTTTAATCTTTTAAAATATCTGTAGGCTCTGTAGTAATGTTCTATTTTCATTCTTGATATTAGTAATTTGTTTACTCTTTTCTTGATTATTCTTGACTTTCTATACACGTTTAGTGTTTTCTTTCTTTTACTTTAGGTTTTTCTACTTGTGTTACTTGATGTAGAAAAACAGATAATCAATTTTATAACTTCCTTCTTTAATATAAGTATTTAAAGCCACTAAAATTTCTCTAAGTACTGCTTTAGCTTTATCCCACAATTTTAACATGTTGTATTTTCATTATTATTGAGTCCAAAATATTTTCTGATTTTCTTCATGATTTCTTCTTTAATCTATGTGTTATATAGGGGAATGTTGTTTTAGTTCCCAATACTTGGGTGATTTTCTAGACATCTCACTGTTCATGATTTTTAATTTCATGCTTTTGTGTTTCTCTGTATGATATCATTCTTTAATATCATTAAAGCTTGCTATATGGCTCATAATATGGTACATTTTGCTGAATGTTCCATGTGCACTTGAAAAGATTGTGTTTTCAATGATTGTTTGATGTGGAATCGTGTATACCACGTCAGTTTCGTTGATAAATGTTCAAATATTCTTTATCCTTGCTGAGTGTTTTGTGTACTTGTTCTATCAATCACTAAAAGGTGGTATGCATTCTCCAACTGTAATTGTGGATTTGTGTATTTCTCCTTTTAGTTCTGTCCGTTATTTCTTTATGAGTTTTGGAACTCTGTTGTTAGGTGTGTGTAATATTTTTCATTGTTTTGTCTTCTTGGTGCATTAATTCTTTTATCACGTTGAAATTTTCTTCTTGGTCTCTGGAAATACTCTGTCTTACAGGCTATTTTGTATGATATTCACATAGTCATACTGTATTTCTTAATTTTGGCGTTTTCACAGTATATTTTTTCTATCCTTTAACTTTCTACCTGTCTGTATCTGTGCAATAAAACTGTATTTCTTGAAAACAGCAGATAGTTGGGTCTTGCTTTTTATATTCATTTGCCAATCTCTGTCTTTTGCTGACAGTGTTTAGTTCATTTACATTTAATGTGATTCTTGATGTGGTTAGGTATGTCACTCATTTAGGTATTTGTTTTATATTTATTTTATTCTTCATTTCTTCATTCATTCTTGTCTTCTTTTGAGAAAATTGCACGTCTTTTAATATTACAGTTTATCTCCTCCACAGATAGATTATACCTCCTCTTATAACTTTCTAAGTTGCTATAGAAGTTACAATGTACATCGTCACAGCATACTGTCAAGTAGTATTTACCTCCCTCACGAACAGTGTGAAAACAATACGGCTGTGTGATTACGCTTATGTCAATTCCGTTCTTTGTGGTTTTGCTATCTTCTATTTTATAGTGAAATAGTTGTAAATCTTATAATACATCGTTGTTATTTCTGATCCATGCAGTCAATAGTTATTTTTAAAAACCGAGCAAATGCAGATATAAAAATAAGGACTGTTCCTCTTACAAATACTTAACTTCCTGATGCTCTTTATTCTTTCTTGCAGATTTTGGGCGCCATCTGGTATAATTTCCCTTCAGCCTGAAGAACTTCTTTCAGTAAGTCTCTCAGCTTTTGTCTCTCTGAGAGTATCTTTATTTCATATGTTTGAAGGATATTTTTGCTATATCTAGAGTCCTCTGCTTCCATTTTTTTTCTTTTAGTGCTTTAAATACACAATTGACTTGTTTTCTGGCCTCTGTATTCTAGTTTGTGATAAGAAGTCAGCATCACTTATTTCCCCCTCCTTTAAACAATGTGTTGTTTTGCTAATTTTGCTTTTTAGATTTGTCCTTTATCATTGGTTTCCATGATTTTGGCTGCGATATATTTAGGTGTCATTTTCTGTATGTTTATCTTGGAGTTCACTGAGAGTCTTGGATCTATAGATTGACATCTTCCATTCATTTTGAAATGTTCTCAGTTATTTATTCTTACAGTCATGGACTGCTTAATGACAGGGATCCATTCTGAGAAATCCGTCGTTAGGCGACTGCATCACTGTGTACTCACACAAACCTAAAGGGTACAGCCTACCATGCACTAGGCTTGATAGCGTGGCCTATTGCTCATAGGCTACAAACCTGTATCTCATGTTATTGCCCTAAACCGTAGGCAATTGTAACAGGATGGTACGTATTTGTGTATCTAAACATAGAAAAAATACAGTAAGATTTGGCTATAAAAGGTAAAAAATGCTACACCTGTATAGGGTACTTACCGTGAATGGAAGCTTGTAGGATTGGAAGTTGCTCTGGCTGAGGGAGTGGTGAGTGAATGTGAAGGCTAAGGACATTGCTGTCCACGACTGTGGACTTTATAAACACTGTACACTTAGGCTACACTAAATTTATGAAACAGCACAAGAGAAAGTGATATCATCAAGAGATGCAGTAAAGATGAGATGTATGAGGTTGCCGCCGGTGTTAACACAGCATGCGTTTTATTAAATAAGCAGGAAGAGTACATTCTAAAATAATAATAAAAAGCATATGAAATACACAAACCAGTGACATAGTCGTTTTTTGTCATTATCAAGTATTAGTCCCACACGTAATTGTATGCGCTATACTTGTCTATGAGTGGTGACGCAGTAGGTTTGTTTCCATCAGAATCACCACAGACACGTGAGTGATGCTTTGCACTGTGGTGTTAACGAGGTAAGAGGATTTTTCACCTTCATTATAATCTTATGGGGCCATCCACACCCACGTGGTCTGTCTCTGACTGAAACGTCATTATCCCCATGACCTTAGGTTCTTCTTCTCTGGGACGGCTTCATACCACTTGATACCAAGTCAGACTCACTGATATCATCCCACATGTGTTGTATATTCTGTTCTGATTTTTTTTTTTTGTTATTGTTTCTCTTTGTGATTTGGTCTGGACACTCTACTGATTTTTCCCTTTAGTTCAATGACATTTCTCGTTTTTAAAATTTTTCCAATTTGCTATTAAACTCATTTAACAATAATTCAGGTCTAATGCTATGCTTTTCATTTCTAATTATTCCTTTGGTTTTCATCTAACATTTCTAACATTTCCTGCTGAACACGTCTCTACCAAAATATCTCTATACATGTCTACAATTTCCATTAGATGTTTAAAAGCATTTTTTATCACTGTTAGAGCCCCTGTCTCATGAGTTCAACATCTGGGTTATTTCTGGATCTGTTTCTATAGAACGTTTCCTTTCTTAACTGTGGACCACATTTTTTCCTCTCTTTTTTTCTTTTTTAAAATTTTCTATCTTTCAATGCTTAATTGTGTGCTGGACATTTTGTATAAAAGAACAGTAGAGACTCAAGACAAAAATATTTGCTTCCAGAAAACAGCATGCCCTTTCTTACGCTGGGCCATTAGAGTAGGAACTGAGTTTATCTGGCCTATTGTTGAACTCAGTCTGGATTTTGTTGCAGATTTAGCTTTATTTAGCTTACCGCTGATTTCAAATGTTTTGATGGTGGGATTAGAACTGGTGAGATTCTAGAAAACTGCCTATGATTTAAAGCTGAGCCACCAGCTTTTGGGACTATGAGGGACCTCTTATGCTCTAACCCTGGGATGCCTGCCTGCCTTTGGGTCTCTGGAGAGTTGACCTTCTTCTCTGGTCCCACTCTCCCTGCTTTCTGAACCCTGTAAGACTGACTTTAAACCTGATGTGCTACCCCTGGGTATTGTGAAGGGGACATTTCTACCCCTTATGAAGTCCAGAATGCCCGGGAAGGGGGTTCTCTTAGTTCTCCTCACCCCCCGCCCCCCGGCGTCATTGGGAAGCGTCTCGGCTGCCCTGCCTTTCCGGAACGCATTGGCGGGTCAGTCTCAGCTCTCTTGCCCTGCTTAGCTCTCTCCCCTTATTTCTGAAAACTGCTGCCTTGCGCTCAACATGGAGGCTCCACGTGTTTCATGGGGAACTCTCATTTCTCCTTCTCTCACCCCCGGTTGTGGGCTGCCACTCCGAGCGTGGGTAAAGGCCTGTGAGAAAGTGTTCACAGGTGGGTGGAGACCTGCTCTGGGATGGTGACTCCTTGGGATTCTAATCATCGTGCCAGATGACAAGTGTCTGGCCAGCTTGGGAGGAGTCCGGCTGTGTCCTGCTTATCTCATCAGTGGCGGTGCTTCCTCCTGGAGTTCTGCCAGGGATAAGATTAGTGATGGAGCTCTTCTCTCCTCCAAAATGCTACTTTCTGGGGTTCAATTCGTTTGGGTTTATCTGTGTCCTTTGCTCACTGAAGGCTTTTTAAAAACTGCCTTTCCAGCTTATCTGGCTTTTTGTTATTTGGATGAGAGTGGCACTGTGTGGTGACTTTCTGTTTCTGAACTGGAAGTAGAATGCCAACCAGCTATACTTTGTTTTGGACGTCTGCATTCATAAAGTGTTTTTCAATTTATGATAATTTTCTTCACATAGTTTCTAGAAAGTGGATATTAGGCTAAAATATCTGCAGATTTTCATGTTTCTTAATAGAATGTGGTCCTATTGCTTAAAAAAAAAAAGCAAAAAAGGAAGGCATGCGAATTTTCAGTGAATGAGAATAACTGGCTCCATAGGTTTTGAGTATTATAATTAATTGCATTTTGCTAACTTATTGAACAAAAATATTATCATAAATTTCACACCTTTACTTTCAAATCGTACAGGATCAAAACCGAAAGTTCATTTTTAAAAATGGGACTGACTTCACATGGAGACTAAGCGAACCCATCAAGCATCAGAATTGTTTGAGTAGATAATGGCTCCCGTTTATTGAGTGCTTATTATGAGGAAAAGTGGCAATTTAATCCTTACATCTACCTGTGATTCCATCTTACAGAGGGTCTGTTTCTTATAGAGGAGGGTAAAAGGCTCGGAGGTGGTGGGACAGGATTAAATCCAGGCTGGTCCTCGGTCAACCACACAGCTTTGCTGTGATTTTCCTCATTATCTGACCCCAACCAGTGTTATTTGTATCAGCCACCTGTTGCTACAATAACATTACACAACAAACAACTTCTACACGCAGACACAAAACAATAGTCATTCATTCCCACTGATCTACAGATCAGCTGTGGCCTTTCGGCTTCAAAATTCCCCAGAAGTCATCTCTTCATCATTTATTGAAGAAACCTGTAGTGGAGGCCTCTTGTTTTCCAGGCACTGTTCTGGGCTCTGGGGGGAAACAGCAGTGAATAAACAGAACCAAAACTCTACCCTCATGGCGCTTATATTCTAGTGGGGGTGGGGCTAGAGACAGCAAATGAAAAATCAGTAGAATGCAGAGCATGGAAGATGCGAATTGTTTCTCACGAGACAAATAGAGCAGGGGGAGAAGACAGGGAGGGTTGTCAGAGACAAGGGTCGCTGTTTAAGTGCGTTTTCTCCTATCCCCCCACTTCTCAGCGTGCTGCCAAACCCCAGCATTTCTGTTCATTTTTAAATTGCAGAACTGTTGAGCTACCTTTTTGTTTCATGGTCTTCTTCTAACCATGCCATGGGGAAGAAGAGGGGAGGCTCACATTTCATAACCAAAGCTGCCTATCAAAGCATTTCTCTAAAGAAAATGTATTTAGTCCGAAGAGAAATAATGTCTCTCCCTTCAGGGCAGAAGCAGCTGTAGTCGGTAGTCGTTTTAAATAGCATTTTCTGTCTGTCAGTCAGGATTGCACGCTCTTCTTTATTTAAAGGTGGGGATCAGAGATGGACATGGGTAGGGAACTTACTAAGGAAAGGAGACTGATATTTTGGGGAATCTACACGGTGTTAGGCCTTGCACAAGCAGGTGTGTTCCCAATGATCATGCGTAAATTTTGAATTTACACATCATTATTCTTATTTTCCTAATGAGAAAACAAAGTCACGAGCAGGGGACATAATCTACCTCCAGACACAGGGCCAGTAAGCTGCAGAAGCAGGATTCGAGGGCTGAGCATGCCCTCCTTCTCCCCACCCCCACCCCAGCCAGCCTGCCACCCCTTTGGACTGTGAGGTGTGCTCAGTTTCTAGCCATTGTGGCGAGACCTGGGATGCTAGGTCATCTTGTGGTCGTGGGTCTCTCTCCCGCCTCATGGTCGGTCTGTGTGGTATGGACCCACTGCTGCCTCCAGTTGTGGGAAGAGGCAGGCAGGGCTGGGGGGAGACGAAAGCGTTCCCAGGGCGCCAGGCAAATGAATGAATTCCACGCATCTCGTCTGGTTCCTCACGGGATCATCCATCATGATTTAACAACCTGAAGCCCAGGATAGCTACGGGCATGCTTCCCACTCAAAGACACAAGAGACGGTGTAATTGATGGCTGAGAAACTGACTTGTTTTTCTGTTACTATTATCTATGTCATGCCTATCATGCTATATTATGTGCTAGATTACATAATTTAGACTCCCTTGTGCTCCACTGCCACTGGCTTCAGAGCGGCCTGGGTTTTGATCGTTCTTTTGCGACTAAGGAGAGCAGTCCTCTGGTGTGATGCGAGCGGGTTTGGTTGTGCACACAGCAAACAGGACGCAGAGAAGCTTTGGTTCTGCTCTCGTCCCCAGAGAGCTTAGCCCCCTGTCATTTCACCCATTTATTTTTAGGATTTTTTAATGTAATATTTGAAATACATGTATATAGTTTATAAGGTATAAAGCGTATTAATAAAACGAGGACCCATGAAATCACTGCTTACTTTATCATTGAAAATGGTCCATACTGTGGGATCTGCCTCCCTATTAGTTACCTCTCCCCAGCACCATTTCTTACACAGAAATCTGCTCTCCTGGGTTTGTGTCTATCATTCCGCTGTTTTGTGGTAACGCATTTATCACAAAGGTGTTATTCACTGTACGTGTTTGGTTTTGCTTGCTTTCGAACTTGATAAAAATGGTACCATGCCATACATAGTATCTCGGGATTTGCCTTTCGCTCGGTGTGGTTTCTAAGATTTACCTGTATTTTCTATGCCTCTTTCCTTTCTTTGAAGTTTTTGTTAGTTAGTTTTCACATTCCGGTTTTCTCCCTACTGGTCTGGACTTTTTCAAGCGCTGAAATTTAAAATTACCAAATTTGAAAGTTTAAATTCCCCAAATGCTAATAATTCCAAAACAATGTAAGCCCCTTTTCTCTTTTGCTTTTTCCCTTGCAGTTTTACTGTGTAGACAAAATCCAAGGTCGATAAACATCTTAACTTCTCCTTCCAAACAGAGGGACTTAGTGCTCGGACGCCAGTGTCTTCTTCCTGACTCAGACGTCAGTGTTGTTATCCATCGCGTCTGCTTTTAAAACCCCACAAATTGGAACGTTATGACTAATATTTTATAGAGAGATCAATAAATATAGATTTACCTACAAGTATGAGAGTTTACTTGCTATTTCTTCATGTCCCGGAGAACTGTCCTCTGGGTCATTTTCCATTTTCCGTTCCATTTAGAGTCCCTTTCTTGAAGATCTATCCATAGAGCATCTCTCAGCATTTGTTTGTACAGAATGTCATCATCCCACACTCGTTCTTAGGAGACACGTTTCCCTGGCACCCCGTTATGGAAAAATGGTTGTCTTCTCATAGAACTTTGACGATGCCATTCCAGAGTCTTCCGGCTTCCATTGTTGTGGCTAAGAACTCAGTTGATGATCTAAACGCGGCTTTATTTGAAGGTAATCCGCTTTTTTCCTCTAGGAACTTAGGTGTTTTTTCTATCTTGGATGTTCTGTGGTTTCATTGCACGGTGTCTAGGTCTGGATTTCTTTTTCTTAATCTCGTTTATGTATGTTGTGCCTGTTCTATCTGAAGATTTATAGGTTTTGCCATTTCTGGAAAATTCCCACCCCCTATCACTTGCAATACTGCCTCTCATCTAACCTCTCTGTTCTTTCCTCTAGGGACTCCAATGAAACATGTTACATAGCCTGTTTTCTTCTATCTTCTATCTAGAAACTTCTGTAGAGACTAAACCTCTCTTAGACATGGCGGGTAACCTCACCGTTAGATAGTCAACAGGTTAAACTCTCTTTAAGAGTTTTCACATCCGGATAATCATTTCAGCTATCCATTCAAGTTTTAATTCTCTCTTCTGCTGTAAAAATAATTCTCAATTGAGGTTTTGACTTTCACAATCATATATTTATTCTATTTCTAAATTTTTTTTTTTCAACTATACCCGATCACTTTTGGTACTCTTTGACTACTTTCTTATTCTTGTCATCCCGTATCTAATTTCTTTAAATAAGTATTTAGACATAAGTATTTCAGGTTATGCATCTGGTTGTGTCTGTGTTTCCGTCTTTGAAGTCTGTGGGGGTAAAAGGGTGTCGTTTGTTGTTTCTGCCGATTCTCTCTCAAGGTGGCTTGCTTCCTAGTGAGTTTGATGGCTTTTGGTTGTAAGCCAGTAGAGGTTTTTCTCTTCATCTATTCAAAGCCTGAGGGCCTAAGTGGGAGATTCTTTCCTGCAGAGAAGATTTGCCTCTGCTTCTTTCCAGGAGCTGGGAGGGTAGAGTGCTGTAAACTATAAAGCCTATTGTAAGAGAACCGGCCTAAGGTGGAGGTCTCAGGTTCCCACGCCCTGCCTTGCCACAGTAACTGGCTGGTTGTTGTTTTAACACTAATCACTTACTGTTTCCTTCCCTACCATTCCCCTCCTCCCTCCACTGCCCTGGACGTTCTGCAGACATTATTTTTAACCCTCCAACAACCGCACGACCCACTCCGCTGAGGAGACAAAGGCTCAGCGAGGCCGGGAAGGCTGGAGCCCTCGCCTTGTCCTGCGCCCCACACAGTCTCTGCTCATCGAAGCCCCTCCCTGCCTTCAACACGCACCCCAGAGGTGGCCTCCCCAGAGACCCCATCCACGAGCCACGAAACCCATCCTAGGTTCTTGGGCCGCTCCCTCTGCTCTCCTAAGGCTTACTTTGGACCAGCTGTTAGAGGACTCACCCCATTTCATGGATGAAGCATTTGAGGCCATTTATGCGCGTTTGTGGAGAACAGACAGGGAGTTGCCGTTGTTGAAACGTGCCCCCGATGACCCCTCGAAGCGCCCTCCTCCCTGGGCCTGGCCTGGCCCTCTGGTGCCTCAGCGAAGCCATCACTTGTTCAGAGGTTGCGCCTGGAGGGTCTTTAGCGGGCGGCGTGGGCCCTTCCTGAACCCCTCTGCACTCTCCTAAGTCAGATCTTCCACGTTGTATTGAGCCCTGTTGTTTCCGCATCACATTTAAAGAGATCTTCGGGGAATTTATTTTCACCTCTTTGATTTTTTGACAGAAACAAGCATTTCCACAAGCACCCCAGGAGCAAGCATCGGCACATGTTTCATTTACTTATTTATTCTCCCCAAATTAAATCAGAATCGCTTCACCCTCCCCTTTCTGGCGTGGCCAGGAGCCCTCTGCCACCTTGCTGGAGCTTCTCTCTCCCGTGGGAGACCCACGAACCCCAGGGCTCTGTGTCAAGCCCGCAGCCAGCGTCATAGTCAGTGGTAAAAGGCTGACAGCTTTTCCCCTATGACTAGCGTTCTTGTACAGGTAAGAGGGAGTCCCCACACCTTGTACCCCAAATAGAGGGGTTCTGGTGTTTGCCGGCCTGTGGTTGTCCCTCACTGCCACCTTGGGCGCTGTTGGACACCAGCCCAGCCCCACAGGCCAAGGTCACCTTGTCGCCTGATGATTCTCAGGGCGACACCTCCCCATCAGGTCTGCATTTGACTCTCTGCTCTTGGTACCAAGTTCTCCCTTACCCAGAGCATTCCGTTCCAAGGATTCTCCCCCCTCAGGAGGTCCTGTTCCAGATCAGCTGTGTGTGTCCATCCACCATGGGTCCCCCAAGTCTATGCCTTTTTGAGGGACAGAAGCTTAGGAAGATCAACGTAGGGCCAGGCCATTTTTATTCAAGTCTCGGAAAAGGAAAAAATTAATTGGATTCTTTTCTCTGGACAATAGAGATTTACTGCCTTAAAAAAATTTTTTTTTTAAACAATATGCGGTGAGCGAGGAAGGATTAGATCTTACATCAGCAACAAAGGCAGTCACCCTTTATGGCAGAGAGTGCTACTTATACCCTGGCCACGATGTCCTTTTCATTCTCGTTAGTAACCAAACCTCCCAGGCTTTAGCTGAGTACATGACCATCCAGCTAGAGACGGCATTTCCCAGCTCTTCTCTCGTAACTGAGTTATGGCCAACGGGACGTAAGTGGGAGGGATATGCGCAAGCTCCAGGTATCACCTGAAAGGAAGATGCTTGAATTCCATCTTCCTTCAGGCGGACATTCGCCGGGCTGCTAGTAAGCCTGCTGCAGTCAGCCATGGGATGAGGCTAATGCTCTAGAAGGAAGAATAGTAAGCGGGGACTTGGCCCTGCGGATGGTTGCAAAGGACCGAAGAGCCGTGACTAGTGACCACGGGTCCAATACGTAAAAGGAATAGATCCCTGCCTTATGTGAGCCATCTTGTTTTGGGGTCTGTTGTTCCTTAGCAGCTTGGCCAGTGTCCTCGCGAACATGTGTTCTCCTTACTGAGACTGGAGAACAGATCATCTCTGTCTCCCCAGTGAGCCATCCTCTTTAGGGCAAACGAGGGGGATTTCATGTACCTCCTTCCATAAAGCAGAAACGAGCAAAGCGCTCGTTGAGGGGGATACTTGGCTGCATGTTATTTTGGGATTCTGAAGCCTGTCTACCAAGCGGAGGGGCGAAGAGGCAGGTCGCGTGTCCTGGCGCCATCGTCACGGCTGCACGGAAAGCAGAATCATTTGGATGACAGCCTCGCGCGGCGGGGAGGGCATGGGCTTTGGAGCCGGGCGTTTCGGGGTTCACATCCGGCCAGCAGTCTCTACCACGCAGCTGTATGAGTCACTGCTTCCTCATCGGAGAGGTGGGAATTGCAAAGCATCCTTTAGGTACGCGTAGGAATTAAATGGGATAATATCTTTAACGGTCCTGGCACGGGGCCTGTTGAAAAGTAAGTTTCCCTCTTGCGTCTGGCCTTTTCATCCCTGAACCAGGCTGCCTGTGAGACTCTACACGACTGACCTGCTTTTCACTTCTTCGGCTCCGTCTTGGGCCACCTCTCCCTCGCCCGTGACGCTATGTGACCATCTCAAGTCCATGGCCGGCTTTTCCTTCAGTGCCGTGGCCACTCCAAGTTCTCTCCTGCCTCTGAGTCGTTCCTTTTCCTAGCTGCTCGCAGCCTCCTCTCACCACCACATCTCAGAGAAGCCCTCCCGAGGCCACGGGATCTAGAGTAGTCCCTAGATAGCCCCTAGCATAGCAGCCACCCCAGTGTGTCCGCCTCTGAATACCTGGCCTGTGAATACGCCAGGGTGCACGGCAAGGGGGCGTGCAGAGCGCAGATAGCATCGTGGATGCTGATCGGCTCCAAGTGGGGAGAGTGTCCTGGAATATCTGGGTGGGGCGAATGTTTTCACCGGAGTCCTTAGAGGTCGAAGAGGGCGGCGGAAAAGGGGAGCGAGAGAAGGGGGAGAGACCAGAAGCAGGGTGGGAGAGAGGCCTTTGGGGATGGGTGAAGGCCCCACCAGCCAAGGAAGCAGGTGGCCTGTAGGAGCTACCCAAGGCAGGTGGATGACTCCTCTCCTAGAGTTTCCAGAAGGGACATGGCCCGGCCGACTCCCTGATTTTAACTGCCTGACCTGCATCAGACTTCCAAACGGAGGACCTGGAAGATAAGAAATTCGTGTTGTTTGAAGTTGCTAAGTTTGTGACTCGTTAGAGCAACAGGGGAACCAAAACCTGCCGTGGACCGGCCCGGTCGCTCGTGCTCACTGTCACATCAGCCACCTTCCTTCCGTCCCAACGCTCACCGTGCTCCGTGTTATCTTTTTACCCGTCTGTGCCTTTGAAGACTCCGGTCAAACGCGTGTTTTGTGACGACAGAGAAGTAGTCGATCTCGTCCAGCAACTCCCCTAATAGGGTCAACCTTCATTCGATGAACGAATGCACGAATGACAACATGGACTTCCAGGTCCCGCGTCCCCCATCTGCAGGGCTTCTTGTTTCAACGGGGGCGTTCCGCATTCCCGAGAGCGCACAGGGAGGCAGCGTGGCAGGGGACCCCCGACCAGAGCCGTGAGAAACGCCGACCAGGAACTCCGACTGCTGGCCCCACCGAGGCCTGAAGTTCAACTTCCGTTGGGGAGCAAGGCAGGGAGCGGGGAGGAGATTAAAACCAGCCTATTATTTTATTTTAAAGTGCTTTTTTCCAGCCTGCTTTTACTTAGCTGGACATCTTTAGCGACCATCAGGAGGGCAGCCGAATGTCCCAGACGCTGCCTTTTCCTCAGTAAAACTCTTCCGATTGGGGCACCCCAGGCTCTCGCCACCTGCAGCGGTTCTGCGCATTCACAGCGAGACCCAGCCCTCCGCCGGCGCAGGAGAGTGTGCTTGTTTAATTAGGGCGCTGAGTACAGCCTCATCCGGTGGCAGATGTTGCCATGTGTAATATAATAAATAAAAGTCTTTATAGGACCCAGCAGGCAGTGGAGCCTTCAGTTAGCAGATGGCAAAATATTAAACTGGCAGAGCAATAACTTCGCCGCCGGAATCAGCTGGTCCCTGCCCAGATTTGCTCCGACATGAATCAACTTCATATAGGATGTGTCACTCAGCTGCAGATCCAGGCCCTCACCTGCCCTCCCTTCTTTTCCCCGCGAGCACCAGTCGCTCCTCCGTAGCCCGTTATTAAAGTCGGCTTTCCGGAGGGGGTGGGCCCTTGTAACCCCATTAGCTGGTTGATGAGAGGAGCTGGCTGGGCTGGACCGTGGGGTTCCTTTACGGGGAAGGGAATGCAATAAGCCTGGTGGATGTCCTCCAGCGCCGGCTCCTGCTTGGCTCCCAATGAGCCGGACTGTGCATTACCTAGCCCCTGGGTCCTCATGACACAGGGGCCGATCCCACATGGCTCCAGGAGTCCTCCAGTTTCGGATGGGGCGAGAGGTGGCTGAGCCAGCTCGGGGGGACCCCAGGGACTTGGAGAGAACGGGCCTTTTTGGTCTGAAAAGGGACTGACTGACATCCCGGCAGCTGCTCAGGGGGTAGAGGGAGGGGCACCGGGCTCATTTGCCAAGCACCGGATTATTCCACTCCCTACGTGCCGGCCAGGGCTCTGGTCGTGGGCTTTGCAGGCGCGAGTCCACGCGATCGTCCCTGTAACCCCGCGAGGCAGTGACAACACCCGTTAGCACCCCCATGTGCCAGGCTCTGTCCTGAGAGCTGTGCGTCCCCTAATCCACGTAACCCTCCCAACATTCAACCCGAAACCCATTTCTCACGTGGGACAGCCGAGGCTTCGAGACGTGAGATGATTTGCTCAGGAGATCACAGCCAGGAGACTTCGGGGGCACCCCAACCCTGTCTAAATTCGGAGACGCTCTTCTCAGCCATCGCACCATCCTCGACTCCAGGAGACCTACAAGGAAACTCTGACAGAAGACGGTGAATAAAACAGGGAAAACACTCCCCGGAAGATGGGGTGGAGAACGTGCACGAGGGAGACGCGGCAACGGGCATTTGTGGGCACTTACTGAAATCAGCTCTGACTACCTTCGACAGATATTTAAATAATTTCTTCTTTAATCCTCATAGTGCCCTTTGGGGCTTCTGCTATTCTAATCTGATCTCACTGATGTGAACACTGGGATCAGAAGGACGATCCCACTTGCCCGAGGTCCCACCCCCGGCAAGGACGGGCGCCTGGCTTGAACAGGACCCGTCTCTTGCTTCATTCACCGAACAGTTTTCCAGGAGGCTTCGTGGAGGACGGCTGTGGGGACGTACAGAGTTAGAACAGAAACGAGGGAAGGGCATCCCGGGTGGAGGGGCCGGCATGGGCGGAGGCCGGGCAGGTGTGGGCACGCGTGCAGGCGTGTGAGCGGAGACGGGGGCGTGAGGCCGAGGGGGGCTGAGAGAATTCGGCCTTTTCTTCCCAGGGAAGGGCGGCGAGTGGAAGTTTTCTGAGCCGGTTCTCGCCTGCGGATGGCCCTTCAGGTCCCGCTGTGAGAGTTCCCTCTTCTCCATTACCTTCTGCAGGGAAAGGGACATCCAGGACTGTCCTCGTCACCTGGTCAGGGGTGGGAGGGCGTGGGGAAGCCCCGAGGGTCAGGCTTCAGGAGGCCGCTCGCCCGTTCTCACCCCCGAACTCACGGTGTCTGGGGTCTCCCGGTCTAGTTTTCTCTGTTTTGGGCTTTGCCAGACCACCCGGATCTGTCCCCTTACCTGCTCCCCCAGGACCTAAAGGGACAGACCCTCTGGGTCCTGCGGGCTCCCAGCCTGGACCGCTCCCTTCCAACCTGTCCCGTGACACCTAGGCAAGGCCTGAGCAGGAGTCGTGACTCTGGGAGTTCGAGGCCGGCCCCGCGCTCCCACAGACTTCTAGTTTAGGGAGCCACAGCGTCGTCGGTGTCACAGTGGGCCACCCTGCTCACCCACCTTTTCTGTCACATTCGTCGTCCCTGTTTACGGAACATCCTTTTGTGTTCTGATTGCGGTGGCAGTCCATGTTCATCGCAGAAAAATATCAACAACGAGGTGACAGCCAAAGAAGTGACATCGTTGACCGAGGGTCTAGTTCTGCACACCCCCCATACAGACGAGGACCACGCAGACACACGCACACACACGCACAGACACGCGTGTGCGTGAGCTTGTCTCTGGGAAACGTGTGTGGAATCGAAGCCACGATGGGTATCTAATTTCGCAGCCCAGCTTTCTACCCTCGTAAAATCAGGACCAATTTGTCGAATCCCGTTCGACCTCTTTGTAAAAATGTATAGAAATGGGAAAACCCGTCTGAGTGATTCTGAGGGGGAAACAGCGTCCCATTTCACGAGTCTGATGTGCTTTCTGTTGCGTGAGGTAAACACACGTGGGCAGGAAGGTGCTCACGTTCAAACCCAAAAACATGCCACTTCTCCACCCCCCAAATGTTGACAGAGTCTCTCTCTAGGGCCGGGTTTCATCATCTTCCTGCCACCTTTCTGTCCCGTCCACATTTCCAATAATGGATTTCGAGAATGAGGAGCTTTTGCCCAGTGGCGTGCTATTCCGAGGTAGGGACTCACCGTGGTTTATTTAATTCTTGTCCCATGCAGGGCCTTTGGGCAATTTCTGTGTTTTTACAATTAGACACGATGCTGCATTAAATATGAATCTATGTCTTCAGCAGCTATTTGGGAGTCTAGGGCACGCCGTACATCGTGGTGCGCACATCTGCTCATGTTACGCGACGCCTGTCGTTTTACATCCGGGGACACTGAAGAGCAAAGGCACCCTCACTAAGCTAGAGGGGGGCAGAGGTGGGTCTTTGGGGCTTCATCTTTGCCAGACCACCTCCCCCAAGTCCCCGGTCCCCCTTTGGCAGCCTGGTGGCAAGGCGGGGTGTGCTGGGTCACGTCTCCATTCTCCCCCAGGGGCCATGTAATTGTGTGTTTAACGTGATGAAACGACCGATAAGCGCACGCGTGGCGACGCGATACCCGCGTCCGCAGTGTGACGATTGCCGCACGGAGGCTGCTTCCCACCTCCGCCGCCTCCCGCGGCTACGTTGGTACAGTTGCGGTGGCGACTGGAGTTGCCATTTCGAATGCTAGATCCCCAGAGCTTACCCATCGTACATCCGGAAGCTCGCACCCTTTGACCCCCCCCTCCCCGTGTCCCCTCCCTGCCCCGGTGACCTCTCCGCCGTTGCTGTGAGCTGGCTTGCTTCAGATGGCCCATGCCCGAGACCATGCAGCCTTCGCCTTTCTCCGTCTGCCAAAGCCCTCAGCTTTTGCCCTCGAGGTTCATTCGTGTCGTTGCAAGTGGCCGGATTTCCTGCTTTTTGTGGCTGCCTGACGTGCCGCTGTGTAGACGTCCCGCTTTCTTTACCTGCTCGGCCGTCGCCGGACACCCAGGTGGCTTCCACGTCTCGGCCGCTGTGAGTCAGGCCGCAGTGGACAGGCGGGTGCTGCTGCTGCTGCGTCGAGACGGGATTTCCTCTTCTTTGGCTGCGAACGCAGACGTGGGACGGCTGGGTCACGCGGCAGGCAGTTCCATTTTTAATCTTGGAGGAGCGTCCACGCCGTTTTCCGTGGCGGCTGCACCACTTTATGTTCAATAGCGCCCGAGTATGTCCTTTTCTTTTCCTCCTCGCCGGCTCGTGTCCCTCGCCTTTTTGGTAATGGACCTCACAGTAGGGGAGAGGCGACGGCAGGCAGTACCTGCCTGCCCCCCACCCTACCTCCTGGCGGCCTCCTTTTTGTACGTGCACCAGACGAAGCACGTCAGGGCCTGCACTCTTAAACCGCTAGCACTTTCTCCGCCTGAGAAGGTTGACCGCTGTGCTTCCTTGCGTGCCCATCTTAGGTGTGGCCCTGTGACCTCTGACTGAGATGATTCCTCCTCTCCGGCTCAGCGCCACTTGAGATGACGCGTGTGTAGCCCAGCGCAAATGCCACCTCCTCCCTGACCTTGTCCGGGGGCCCGCAGACAGAGTTCGCAGGGCTCTTTGTGTTGCCTTAGGGCTTTGTTCATGGCCCCATTCGAACCTACGCCACTCCACCTGGGCCATTGCTGTCCCTCCTTGTCTCGTCCCAGAGCTTATTCGCCCTCGCAGGCCGTGAACCGCGTGTTAAGGAGTTCACTGCTGCGTCTATTGCTCCTGTTCCTCAGCCTGGCCTCTTCCCTCCATCCTGACTGCTTCGACCCAAGTCCACGCCGTCCATCACTTCCCGGGAATGCTACACTGGTGTCCTCACAGCGTCCCCTGCTTCTGCTCTCGTGCCCCTTTTCTAGACAACAATGGGAAGGATCATTTGAAATCGCACGTCAGAGCGGCCCTCTAGCCCGACCGGGTCTGTTTCCTGCCAGCCTCCCTGACACCATCCCACAACCTCTCCCCCGACTCACTGAGCTCCGCTCTCGCCGACAAACCTCTGCTTTACTCCGTCGTTCTGTGTGGTGGTTTGGACGACCGCCCGTCCAGCACTCACCCCCTTCTCTCTGCGACTGCGGACGGAGCTCACTTCCTTCCCCCACGATTCTGAGCGTGGCCTCCTGGCTCGCGATGACCGATCGATGGGGTGTGAGTGAGCAGGGGTTCGAAATACGACTCCGTCGCTGGGCTTGCGTTCTCCGCTTCCTCCATGGCCATGGGCACGACATGCCCTGGGCGACCTGCCGCCCCCAGGAGAACGAGAGATGCATGGAACAGACCTGAGCCGAGCTGAGGGCTTGGAGCCAGGCGCTGCCTGGACCAGCCAACCCCCCGCAGGATCATGGTTGCGTGAGCATCTGTCTGTCAGTGCCTGTTGTCCTGAGGCCCTGGTTGCGTGCCACAGAGCACGACCGTGGTGGCCTCGTTGACGAAAACATCCCATTCTACCCTCTTCATAGTCACTGGCTTTTGGAACCCCCACTTTTTCTCATTGGGGCATAGTTTCCGTGAGAAAAGAGACATCTGTCTTGTTCACTCCGTGACACCAGCGCTTTGAACCGAGTAGGTGCCAGGCGAACGTTTACTAAACATAGGCTGACGGGCTACCCCCCGGATGCTCAGCACTGTCCCGGCACCCGATCGATGCTCGCTGAGTGGAACTGGCGAGCCATCCCCATCGGTCTGCGCCGTGTCCTGACGCACAGACCTTTAAACTCAAGTTGGCACACGGGCCCCACAGAGTCGGCGGCGACGTCCCTCTCCCCTTTCCTGCTCTCCCTCCACACCAGAGATCCTCCTTGCGAGGTGACACGCACTGGAAACAGATGATGTGTCAGCTCGGTAATTTAAACCAGGAATCTGCACTTGCTTAAGGATGAACTTGTTTGGAAGAAAAATGAGAAAAAGGCTCGTGACCATCCAACAAGGCTCCGGACAAGTGCATCCATCTCGGTTCCTGGCGGGGCCGGCACACACGATCAAAGGAACCTGCTGAGGTCAGCGGCGGAGAGAAGCCGCACTTCTTATTTTCACAAACACAGTTTGGGGGGCGGTAATCATATCTTTTCGCAAGGGTGACACCACTGTGGGCCCGGCAGAAAAAATGAGCTCTCCCACCTTGCAAAATGAGCAAAGCGGAGATCGATAAATCATGAAATTAGTTGAGACATCATCTATCTTCCGTGGTCTTTCCCCTCATTCCTGCCCCGATCCCTCAGGACACGACTTCATTTACGGCATTTTATCGTTGGGAAGACACATCAAGCTCCGGAGGCTGCTCTCCGTTCGGGGACCAGGGCCAATCCCGGGTGTCATTAATGAGGCCAGACTGGGAGTTTCCACCCAAACTCGGGTCTCCCCAGACTTCCGTAAATGGAGTTTTGGACTTCGCCCGTGTCTGAACTTCATCAAGAAAGGAGCGTCATTGAAATTCGGCCCGCGAGGGAGGGAGGGGGAAGAGGGGGGCCACGTCTGCTCACCGCGAAGACGCGATCCATTTAGGGACCAACCGGGTGATAAGCCAGATGCAGTCCGAGTTGTCGAAAGACGAGCTCACTCTCTGTGTGTGACGGGAGGGAAAGCCAGGGTCTGGAGGACAGAGCGCTTGGAGGCGCGTCGCGGTCACATCCCTGGTGCTAAGGCAAACGCCGAGCAGATGCTTTAGGTTTCTAGAATAATGACGCGTCTTTCATTTGATAGGTGCCCTTAAGGTGGTCTGATTGCCACCTGGAAAGGACCCTAGAATCAGCAGTTATTAGACCGAGGGTCTCGGTTATCAGTTGCTGGATGTTAACCCGCCATGGACTTAGTGGGTCAGGACACTGTCTAAGTCGCCGTATTGCGGTGGTTCTGGCTCGGCTGGCAAACCTGCTGCTCCGTGTGACAGTAGCTGGGGCTGGGGTCACCCGGGAGGTCCACTCAGCTGCGCCCTCCGGGGCGGCTCACTCATGCGCCTGGCGAGTTGGTCGTGGCTCGTGGCCGGGAGCTCAGCTGGCTTTTGCCTCCGCTCTCCTCCGCGTGTTGCCTCCAAGCGGCCTGGGCCTCTCCCAGCATGGCAGCTGGTTTCTAACGGGCAGGGAGTGAACGGCGCCAGGCCACTTACGGCTCAGGGGGCCTGGTGCCTCCCTTCCATCTCACACTCTGTTGCTCGGAGTCATCGCGAGGCCGGCTCGGCCAAAAGCAGCAGGGGCGGGGGGGACTGACCCCCCTTCCCCACTGGAAGGATGGTGCGTGTGGCGGGTGACGTCTTTGAAAATCAGGAACCCACTGGGGTCTGGTGCAAAGGCCCACATGGACCCCTTTTTGTCATGGTCTTTTGTGAACACGACGACTCCTCTTCCTTCTTCCCCGTGCGGGGAATCCGGGCTTGGCTGAGCGAGGACGAAGTTTTCTCTAGGATGGAGAGGGCTCTGGGCACTGAAGCAGGGGTGCTCCGTGGTTTCCCCAAATATGGAACAAAACATGAGCAAGTTTTCATTCTTGACCCCCCCGCCACCCCCCAATACAGTTCCCTCAAGCTCTCCCACCTCGGTACAGGCCTGGACCACCATCTACTCAGCCGCTCGGGTCCTTAAACTTGGGGACATCCTTGTTCTTTTTCTTTCTCCTACATCCCACATCCAGTTCCTCAGCGAATGGCCGAGAGACACCCACAAGCCTTCTCTCTGCTCCTTCCTATCCCCAGGGCCACCCCAGCCATCCAAGCCGCCATCCCACAGCCCTTGGGCTGTTCCAGGAGCCTTTACGTCTGCTTTGCCTCTTGTCCCGTTCACTCTATTCCTCATACAGCAGCAAAAATGACCTTTAGACGAAACAGAATCCCAGTTTCCAACACTCTAGAGGCTACCAGTTATCCTCAGAATTAAACCCAAATCCTTGCCGTGGTCTGAAAGGCCACCCTGACCTGGCCGCTGCGTCCCGCCCTGAGCTCGGCCCCTTGCAGTCACCGTCCTGCCTCAGCTCGCCACGGTCCTTTGCGCCTTAGGGCCTCTGCACCTACCATGTACTCTGAGAGGCTGCGAGCTCTGGGCACGCACCACGGGCAGACCCTGCTCTGACGGAGCTTTCGGAGAGGGAAGGCAGCCAGCAAGTCAACACACGGGTCAATGTCAGGGGACGGTGAGCGTTAGGAGAATGAACAAAGTGGGGTAAGCCGATGGGGAGGCGGGGGACGGGGCGCCTCTGTTTTGAGAGGGCGGTAAGGGAGGGTACCTGGCGGCCCATGGGGCAGAGGAGGGAGCCCTTTCAGAGGCTCCAAGGTGGGCGGGCACCTGCAGGGCATGGACAGGGCGGCTGTAATCAGAAAACAAGCGACAGTAGGTGTCATATAATTATACGTGAGAGCCACGCAGCCGGGGCAGCGCTCAGTCCCCCGGGGGTGTTTCTGTGAAGCGGGGCCTTCCTTTCAGGAAAGACCCTGAGGTGTGTGGGCCCAGAGGACCTGTTTGCTGCCTTGGATGGAGAGGGCCTGACCTCAGCCTTTACGCCCGCGGCCTTCTGGCGGCAGCTCTAGTGCTCGGGGCTCTGCCAACTTGACCCCGGACTCCTGAGAGAGGGCAAAGTGCCAGTCCTGTCCGGGGTGACATCTTGGCGTCCCCGTCGACACTTCTAGAAAGGACAGAAGAAGAAGGACTGCCCGTTCTCATTCTGATCTTTCATTCGTGTCCCGTCGCCCCCAGGAAGTCCCATCGGAAAGCCTGCGGGGCCTGGGCTCAGACCGGCCTGGCTTGGAATCCGCCACGACCTTTACTGCTGCGGGGTTTGGGTGACAGTTGCCAACACCTGGACCAGACGGGGGTCCTTGGCGGTGGTTCTCAGATGTGGGTTGTTTATACCCAGGATCCTGGCTCGTTCCTGTGTGTTTTCAAATTTCATTATGTTTTTGCTCACATGAGACGCTTCATTCCCAACTAAGGTATTGAAAAGTCTCCTCAGAGCGTGGGGCACAAAGGGGGGGCTGGGGAGCTTGCCCCGGCAGGAAGATGCTGTTTGGCGTCGCCTGTACCCGGTGGTAACAGAGGGAAGATGACCTTTGTTGCCCCCGTCCGCCCCTTTCCCTGTTTCATCATGCTTATCCATTCATACACCGTTCAGCATGTCTCACGTATTAAAAAAACAAACCTTTTATTTGAGAATAATGTTAGATCTATGGAAATTTCGTGAAGATGATGCAGAGAATTACCATATTTACCCCTAGTCCTAAGGCTGGCCTCTGACATCACCTTGGCACATTTGTCCAAACCTAGAAACCATCATTGATACGGTACTGTCAGCTAAGGTACAGACTTTATTCACCTTTCACCACTCTTCCCACTAATATCCTTTCTATTTGAGGGGCGGGGCAGGATCTGAGGCAGGATACCACAATGCATTTAGTAGCTTTATTATTATTATTATTAATTTTTAATTCTCTACAGACAGTGTACCTACTGGCTGCATCTGATTGGGCAGACCACTCCCCAGCCCGCCTTCTCTGGTGGCCCCCATTCTTTGTCTCGGTGGAGCCCTATCTTACCACCTCTTCCCTTCTCTGGGCACCCACGTCGCTGAACCGTTTTCGGCTGGTCTATCCTCCCATTCTTTCACTTTGCTAATATAAATACATGCATATTCTCATCTCTTTCCTATACACGACTTACTCTTTTCTAAACCCCATAATTTCATTTAAAAGGTATAACTGGAGACCACTCGCATCGGGGCCATAGCCAGCTCCCTCATTCGTTAGTCTGATTTCATAGGACGTAACCTCAGTTTATTCAGCCATTTCCCTGCTGATGGACATTTGGGTGGTTTCTGTTTATCGGGTATTATAATGCTGCGACGAATCAGTCGTGGTTCTTGTAGGGGAAAAGATGAGGCCGAGAGGGAGAAAATGATATTCATTTGAAAACCCATGAAGAAGGGAACCGAAGTGTTTTATTTATTTTATTTATTTATTTTTTATGGAAACCTGGCCCCTTTAAAACTTACCTTTCCTCTTCCCTAGGGATTACCCCTTCGCCATGGCCTCGACTGGCAGGCAGGCTTTGAAGATGCACCCTTGGAGATAAGCAAGGCTCTCATAGGTTAGGCATCAAGATTCGCACTTGAACTTGCCTTGCAACGGTTGCTGGGGGTAAAGAAAAAAAATCACGCCCTCTCAGGAGATGGACTTTTTAGTCAATAAGGCCTTCGGTGCCAATATTCCCTTGGAATAGTTTATTAGCTCCTCGCAGACCTTGTGGTCGGGCGCAATTACAATCTCCCACAGAGGCCGTGGGCTGTTTGACAGGCTGGGGCTACGGCCTGCACCCCGGGATAGAGGGAGCCCGGGGGATGTCTGCGAGCCGAGGCGGGCGAAGATGAGGGGTGGATGCAGCGGCTGGGTGCAGGGATGCCTCAGGGCCGTGCGGGCGGGCACACCTGGCTTCGCATCCTCACTCCCTTAGTGTTTTAGCTGGAGGCCTTTGGGTGTTGCTTCGCCTCAGTTTCCTCATCTGTTGGACGGTGGCGAGGATCGTTGTGAGACCTACGTGAGCTAAAATACGTAAAGTTAGTTCTTAGCGCGATGTAGGTAGCAAGTGACACAAATGACGGTCCTCGGGGGAGAAATTTCAGCTCCGCAGGGTACAAACCCGGGCCAGTTTGTTTCCTTTCGATCCGGTCACCAAGTGTGTTAGATCTCTCTGCCCCAGCTGGTGGCAGGTCCCTTCACCGTCTGATCACTTTGGGCTATTAAAAACCTCGGCCAGGTCCCGTTTACACCTCTGACTTCAGATCCAATGCCAAGTTCTCTCTCTTTTTAGTGGCAGGGACCCGAAGAGGCGGTGGTGGGTGTGTCGAGGTGGGGAGGGGGCGTGGGAAAGGGGTAGGCGCATCCCTCCCTTAGCTTGGAAGGGCCGAGGCTGTGAGATGGCGTTTCTGACCTCTCTCGGGCGGACACCAGGTCCACCTGTGTTTAAGACTCTTGCATTCCAACCCACAGAAACTCCAACCGACCGGTCTCCTCTCTGAATTCACAGCCAGACGATAGGAGCTCACGTTTATGAAACACCGACGATGTGCTCACTACCTTATCTGCCTTCCCTGTTCAAGCCTCACAGCGCCCCGAGGCTAGGGAAATGTTATTATGTCCAATCCAGGCTCAAAGGGGTCCAGGGGCTCCCTGAGGTCGCACGGCACAGAAGTGGCAGAGCTTCAGGAGAGACCCAGGACGCATCGTCCATGCCCTTAGCCATGCTGCCCCTGAGGGGCTGGGGAGATGTAAGTTTAGACAGGGCTGATCCTTGTAATTTCTGAGCAGTCACGCCAGAGATCCCAGGGTGTCCCCTGACGGCAGGCAGTACGGGAAAGGGCTCTCTGAAGTAGAAGCGTTATGACTGGTTCTTCCCAGCGCTTTGAATCGCGCATGGTCCCAATCCGATGCTGACGGACACCTTCGCATCAAGTATCTTAAGTGCCCGGCCCCGTGGTGGTCCTTCAGGGGGAAATGTGTTCTGTCAGCAAGGAGTCACTACCTAGCTGGTGGGAAAGCTCCACGTGGAACCAGTTGCTCCATCCCAGCCCTGGAAAAGATCGCTTCTACTTGTGTATTTACGTTTGCCGTGCTTTGGCCTCATCCTTCCACTTGGCACTCGGGAGATGTCTTAGCTCGCCAGTGCCGGAACGATGCCACCCGGCAAGCCTTCAGTGGCATGTGACAGCGAACACGTGTGTAGCTCGCCCACTGCAGCACGTCGGGGGAGCTGCCGAGCCGGGCGGGGCTCAGCTGGTGGCTCTGCTGCAGGTTGCGGGTCTGTGGGTTAACCCGAGTCAGCTCGGCTCCCAGATGTCTTACCCTCTTCGGACCGAGGGGGCCTAGCCAGCATCCTTGTGGCGACGGCAGCGGTGCAAGGAAGCACATCCAGCTGCACCAACCCGTCGAAGGCTCCTGCCTGCCTCCTGTTTGCCGCCACCCCGTTGGCCAAAGGAACTCCAGGAGTGCAGAGAAAGTGCCAGGCTCCATGGCAAAGGGAGTGAGGCTGGGGAGGAGAGAACCCAGAGGAAGTTATAAGACGTGTCATGGGAGACCCCCGGGGTGTCGGTGCTGTGGGGAAGGTTGCCTGCTTCACCCCCCGGTGCCCGTCAGGTCTCTGCAGCGGAGGGAACGGTGCTTCTCTGGAGCAGCTGAGTGGCTTTTATAGGACGGATGTCATGAATCCCATCTTTCCTTCTGTGCTGCGGCCAGCAGGAAGCCCAGGTCAGACTTTAAGTCACGTCTACCTCATGGCTAGAACCACCATTTCCGATGGCGTTACCCCATCTTTTCCTTCTACGCCCCCTTGCTCAGTTATTGTATCGTGTCGTGTTGCAAAGGTCTTTGCTAGCAGCTGCGATTCCTTTCGTGCACATGGTGGGTCAAGTGTCCCCTGGGGATGCACAGTCACCCCTGGTTGCAAACCACCGGGCTACGGTCAGTACAACTGAAGGAGTTCGGGAGCCCAGGGATGGCTCGCTAGAGGCAGGGGCACCAGAGTGGGGGCCTGGAGGCCGGTTTCAGGGGCCAAGTGAAGGGGAAGGGGGAGGTCATTTCTGTTACGTGGTGAGAGAGGAACCAGAGATGCAGGCCCTGAAGGTGTGGTCGTGACGACCGCGACACAAAACCCTGGGTGGATTGGATTCGGTAGCTCAGTGCTTCCCATCCTCAGGACGTCTGACAAGGGACACATGTTAAACGTGCAGCTCCCTGGGCCCCACCCCAGGGACTTAAGTCCAGGATGATCAGACATTGTGAGTAATGCTGCTGTGCACATCTGTGTATGGGCTTTACATGGATATATATACACACACACATATTGATGTGTCACGTGGTCAGTTAACCCTTTGAGGAACCGCCGGCTCTGCTTTACGAGGCGCCTGCACCACTTGACATTCCTGCCAGTAGTGCACGAGGGTCCCCAGTACTCCCCATCTTACTGCACCAGCACTTGTTGTCTGTGTGTTTTTATTATTTCCCTTCCAGTGGGTGTGCGGTGGTGTCTCATCGTAGTTCGAATTTGCATTCCTCGCCTGGCTAATGACGCCGGGCATCTTTTCAGGAGCTTGGTGGTGAGCCGGGTGTAAAGCCTCCCCAGGTGATTCCCATGTGCACGCAGAGTTGTGGACAGCAGAGAGGCTCACGGGGGAGTGGGGTTGGGAAAAGCTTCCTGGAGGAAGGGAAGCAGCCGGGAGAGGGAGAGGTTATACTTACCCTGGACCCACCGAGAGCCTCCTGGGAGGCCTGCAGGAGGGAGAAGAACTGGCAAAGATGGGTCCCCATGAGTGGGTCCTGCAGGGGTGGAGTCCAGGGGGGTCTAACGGGAGGGAGAAGGGTCAGCATGTAAAGAGGGGGCTGGGTAGGACGGACGTGGAGAACTGGAATAGGTGGATATTTAGGGATGGGGAGAGGAAACGGAGGGAAGCGTCAGATTTGGGGTTTGTTCTACTTCAGTCGCGGAAACGGGGAATCCAGTTAGGGGAAGAAGGCGGGTCAGATCTGGAGTAGCTTAGAAAGGAGGAGGTGGGGACAGCGTCAGTCCAGGTAGGACCCCTTACCCTCTCTGAGTCCCCCCGACTCGTCTCTATGTTGGGGTGGCAGTTTGCTGTTGCGGGGTGTGCACGGAGGCTGAGTGAGGTAACTGACAAAGCCTGGAAGGCGTATCGACGTGCACTTTGTTCGTGCACCTAATTCATTACCCTGCATCGTTATTCACACGTGGCTCCCTCGCTCCGAGACTGTCCTGTTTATCTTTATCACTGTCCCGTGTATGACCTCAGCGCCTGCAACCCACCCGGGCCGGATTCACAGTTCCCGTCCCTTCCCCTTATTGCCGGTTGAGCCCTCACGGGGAGCCAGGAGTGGGAGGTGTTGGTTGTGTTCTGTTCCCTGCCAACAACCCTCCGGGGACCCCATCTCCCGTTCACAGGTGAACAGAACAAACCCCCAGAAGTTACCCGAATGTAGCTGAACGTGCAGAAGGGAAAAAGGGATACAATTTATCAACTCTGTGTTCTCTGCCGGGTTACGCCGTTTCTCTCAGTCTTCCACACCCAGCAAGAAGGGCACGGTTGTCCCCATTCTGCAGACGAGGAATTAAGTGGCTGGCCTGTCGCTGTCACCTCTGCGGAGACCTGCAGGCCAGGAGGAGGGTGTGCAAGAGCCGCAGTGCCGCCCGCGGCTCCTAGATGGCGCCCGAGGCTCGGCTTCCAGGGCGCACCTGACGCCCTGGCCCACCTCAGGTAAACGGGTTTTAGGCCCCAATTTATCGTTAAGGCAAGCAAGAGATTAAAATATATATATATTTCTTCGGTCTTTCTTTTGTTTTTGTTTCCGTGCTTGAGAAACCAGTCTGTCGCCCCAAGCCCGCAGTTCATCTCTGTAGCTACAGCCGCCTCACGTGCTGGCAGGGCCCTGGGCAGGGGAGACACTTCAAGGGAAAAAATGACGTGAGCGGGCCCCAGCGCAGAGAGCCCCTCTTTGGACCCTTTTATCAAAGTCGCCGCTGTTGGTAGATGTCAGCTAATGCCCCCACCCTGGTAGGCTGGGCCTCTGCCCGCCCCAAGAAAGAAGGAAAGTTGAACGTGGTCACAAGGGGAAGAGGTCTCTTTTGGTGTCTGACCCGTCATCTGTGGCCCGGGAAGATGGATGGTTAAGTCATGGGTCCAGATTCAGGTCTTTCGGTGCAGCTTTGCTCACTCCATTCCTCTCTCTCTCTCTCTCTCTCTCTCTCTCTCTGATTAAAGTTTCAGTGTTTGCTGTGTAGATGGGGGTTTGTGAACACGACGCGTGAAGCGGTTTGGCTGGAAAAAATAGAGTGGCAAGCAGGCGCCTTTCTCTGTGTAAGGGGGCAGTCGGTACTCAGGGGAGAGGTGGTGTTGCCTACGGTAAAAACACTTTCTGGGGCCTGATTTTTAAGAAGTGGGAAATCTGGGTTTTTACGTGACATTTTCTAATGTGTAACAGTTACCAACGAAGTAAAAAAAAAAATAAATAAAGGGTGGGGCCGATAAAATGCCACGCGTGGTCTCTGGCCTAGGGGCATTAGAATGGCCCCTTACCACCCCCGTGTGCGTGCGCACAGGGCACAGGTGCACTGAGGAGGCAGAGGGGTGGTTGGAGCACGCGGGGTTAACCAGGTGCTGGAGGAGAGAGCGGCTGTGTTCCTGGGGAACTAAGCAGAAGTCTCTGGGGGCCTAGGGGGATCATGTAGGAGGATCTAGGGTACTGGGTTTTGGTTTGGTTTGGGCAGCCCCCCCGGGGGAGAAGGTGGTGGGGGCAGCCCGAGGGGAGCAGAGGTTGATGAGGGGGGCTCAGATGGGGGCCCAAGCCTCAGGTCAGCTCAGAAAGGTCTTGCCAGGCTGGACTTTCCTCTGCTGACCCCCATGTTCAAAGGGGAAGCAGGACCGTCCTGAGCAATTCAGCGTCGTGGCGTCTTCATTTCCTATTTTCCTCTTTGTGAGTTTTCTTAAATATTCTTACCCCAAATGTGGGAATTCTCCTCATGCACATGGGGCTCTGGGTCCTGTCCAGGGAGCCTGCAGCCCTGTCGGAGTCCCAGTGCTTAAAAGCTGTGTCACTCCTAGTGGCTTGCGTAGAGGCACGCCCCCTCGGTCTTCGTTTCCCGTCCCACATACGTTCTCCCTGGCTTGGATTTTCAGTTACGTTTCCCATCTTCGTTGTGTTGCTGTCTTCTGCGAAGCTGCCTCAGATCCTTTCTGGAATGAATAAAAATGCTTGTATGGCGGGCGTTTTGGCCGTTGGAGCTGGGGGTCCAGAGCCTTCCCCACTGGCCTGCCCCCCCAGGCCCTGGAGCTCTTGTTGTGGGACAAGGGAAGTTGGGGGTGGGAGTGGGATGGGGTCGGGGGGTGGGTGGAGAGAGCAGGGAGTGGACTAGCATCTGTTTTCCATCAAGCCCTCTGTGCGGGGTCTGAGGTCATTAGAGGGACAGAGACTGGCAGCCGTTTTTCATGCGGGACTCGCGGACATCCTAAGCGAGGGATGGTGGGCAGGAGCTGGCGGAACTCTCAGAGCCTTTCTGTGGCTTCGCAGACAAAGAGAATCGCTTCAGGGCCTGAGTGACAGCCGATGACCCTGGGCTGGCAGGAATGCCATTCCCCCAGGCTCTGCGGGCAAACTTGCTGTTTGTCGTACTCGGGCGACTCAGCAGACTGGAGGCTCTGGGGCATCTGGAATGTTCTATTGGCTAGAAACAGCAGCGAGGTCTCCCTCAGCCTCTTTCTGGGACAACGTGTGCCGGCTCAGACACGAGAGAGCTTGCCGGGCTCCGAGCGTCACACGCAGTCGGACAGGTCACGTCGCACACGGACTCCCCAGGTTGGCTGGAGGTCACCGTGAGGGGGGCTGGTTCCCCCTAAACCATCCTGATAAAGGGAGCGCGTGCCGTTGTCATTCACACATACAAGAGCGCGTGCCCAGCTCGTCAGGTGTCATCACACTGAAACGCGCACGTCTCCGTGGTCCAGCCATCCCGCGTCCCGGACTCTGTCCTCCAGAAACGTCCAGGCGAGTGCGGGGGAACGTGTGTCCAGGGTGTTCACTACGGCGTGATTTATTCTAGTGGGAAAGTGGGAGGAATCAAAATACCCATCAGCAAGGGGGTGGCTCAGTTACAGTATACCCAGACTGTCGTGTGCCACGTGGGTGTTAAAAAGGTGCCATCAGTTTATCTGCGCTAAGGTGGGCATATCTCCCAAACATACCAAGTTTAAATAAACGACGTCTCTCTCTCTCTCTATGAAACTATATGTAATATATACATAATTGTATATACACATGTAGCTATATCTATGATCTATTAATTATATATTATACATTATACATTATATTATATAGTATATATTATATATTTATTATATATTATACATTACATTATACATTATATTATACGTTATATGTTATGTATTATATATTATACATTATATATTATATATTAATCATATATTATACATCATTATATATTATATATTATATATTAATTATATATTGATTACATATCATATATCATATATCATAGGTTATATGTTACTATATATGTATGTAGCTATATACACATATACACATGATATGTATGTGATTCAAGTCCCCCGTATGCATATATATACATTTACATGCATAGATATGTGTATATGTGTATATATATGCATAAATAAGGTCACACACACATACAGTATATATGTGTGTATTTGACCTTATTTAGGCACAAAAAACGCCCTCTTCTCCAAAGGAAAGCATCTGGGTTTGTAGACCGGCTGCGGGTGACACTCGTAGGGAGCCATCGTCTTTGATTAGGGTCATACTCAAAACATTTGACCACCCACGGGGCACGAGCACTGACTCTCCAGAAGGGGTACAGGGGCAGGTTCTGGAGGCCCCTTGCTGTGCCAGGCGTTAACCCTTTAGTCCTTAGATCATGAGGGGTGGGGGTCTGGGAGGTCCCCAGGGTGGCTGCTGACCAACTGGTGTGGAAGGACTTCATGATTTTAACAACTGGTGCCCCCAGAGTGATGCTGCTGGTGAAAGGTCGGCCTCGCTGTGGGTAGTCATATTTTTCAAGTCAGCTGGAAATGTGGTGGCTTCCTGCAGCCTGATTCGTTCGTGAGCGGCCGGCTGTGAAGTGGCTGCACAGACCAGAGGCCCCTGGGAGTTCCTTGGTCCTGAGCTGCGGACTCGCTGTTCTGGGGACTGGATTCCTGCCCCGTGTGACGTGGCTGGCAGGGCCTGCTTATAGAGAACGGACCCGATCCCGCAGAATACCTGGAATAGTTAGTCGTTAGTAACCTGGGCTCGGGTTCCCCGTGGCACAGATCGTTTCTGTGCTGATTGCCACCTGCGTCGTCAGCGCCCTGGGAAGACTGAGCTTTGGGTGCCTCGTGCAGTCCCATTCAGCCAATACTTCTGGTTTTGTCCTCCATACAAAAGCACCCTTGTTTCTTCTTCTTTCTTCCTCCCACAAATATTATAGTCAATCCATTTCACCCCTTTCCTTTGCCCAAACCTCATCTGTTCCTGTAACCGACACGTTTGGAAATGTCAGTGCGTTCCCGGGTGATGGGTGGGGTGGACTGGGGAGGGTGGGGAAGGGGCCGGTGCCACTGGAGGACGCCTCGGCAGGACCAGGCAAACAGGCGGTTGTCTGAGCCCTGGCATGGCCAGGCCCCACCTGTGTCAGATCACGTGCGGCGCTGGGCATGGGCACTGGCTGCGGGGGACAGAAACGCATGCACAAAGCCTCAAAACCGAGGTGCTAAGCTTTCAGCTGTGTAAAAGTTATCACGTAACCCCTGCGGGGGCCGTGTTCACTCCACCCCGCTGTATCCATGGAGCTAGTGTTGTTGGGAGTAGGGGTGGGGTGGGGGTGGGGGGTGGAGCCCTAAAGAGGGAGGGGGACAAGGACAGGGAGAGACTCAGAGCTGGTCTGTTGGGTAAGGCAGGGCCAGAGCAGCCAACAGCGGTCTGCTTCGCCCATTTCAGAACTGAATAACAGTCCTAAAGAGTCGGGGTTTGGACACGTCGTTAGAGATCATTGTTTGGGGAAAGGGACGTCAACGCTGAGGATCTACTTTGTGCTGATAATTTTCTAAATCGCGTTTTTTTTGTTTTTTTTTGTTTTTTAATTTTCACAACAAAACCTCATTCCAGAGAGGAGGAAACGTGGAGACTAAGGGGATTGCTGTGAGGTCACCCAGAAGGTAAATGACAGGGCCATGTTTGGGGCCTTGCTTGTCAGACTCCGAAGCCGTGTGTGTGTGTGTGTGTGTGTGTGTGTGTGTGTGTGTGTGTGTGAGAGAGAGAGAGAGAGACAGAGACAGAGAGACAGACAGAGAGAGACAGACAGAGAGAGACAGAGAGAGACCGAGGGACAGAGGAGAGGGATCTGCGCCTCATTTGCCTCATCCACAGAAAGAAAACAAAAATAACACCTCCTCATAGACGAGTTAAAAGGATTAAATGAGCTCTGCCTGCTGGAGAGTGTTTAGTCAGACTAAGCACTCAGAAATTGTTGGTATTGTCGCTGTTATAATTATCCCCCTGGTATGCCCCAAACATTTACTTTCTGTAATTCCTAGTATCGACACAGTGGCAAAATCTTTATTTCTTTTCTCTTATCTTCAACACATGTATGGCATTGGAAGTAGATCAGAAAGGATTTCTTTTCCTTTTTTAAAATTTTACTTATCAGTTAGAGTTGACATTCAATATTATTTTATATTAGTTTCTGGTGTACGGTGTAGGGCTTAGGCGTTTGTATAGTTCACGACGTGATGCCCCGATTAGTCTAGTCCCGGCCTGGTGCCACACGTGGTTACTACGGTCTTATTGACTCTATTCCCCATGCTGCACTTTACGGCCCGGTGACTGTTGTGTAATTGTCAATCTGCGCTTCTTCACCCCTTCCCCTTTCTCACCCAGCCCTCGGCCCGCTCCCACCTGTCAGCCCTCAGCTTGTTCTCTGTATCTGGGAGTCTGTGCATTTCTGTCCTCAAAGAGATGACCATCTGGATGGGGAGGACAGAGGAAGAGGAAAAAAACAAGTTACAACCTGTGTCAGGCTTCCGCTAGAAGGGATATGTTAGGAGGAGCGCGGAGGGGAGGTCCGGGGAGGGGGCAGCAGGAGAGGCCTGGAGGGGGGAAGATGATAGCCAGGTGTCAGCTCAGCAGCCAAGGGGCGGGAGGAAATCGTGGTACGAATCAGCATACGCAAAGGCAGGGAGGTGAGAAGGGGTCCATGGGGGGGATTGCAAGTAGGTCTTAGGTCCCAAGTGAAGGGGCCTGGTTGAGGCTTGGCCAGAGGTGGGGCCGGGCAGGTGGGCAGGGCTGGATCATGACGGGCCTTCCTGACTCAGGAGCAGGGACTTTACTTTGGAGGTTTTATGAGTCCTTGAACGTTGTAAACAGGCAAGTGGCAGCTTCAGAATCATGACTCTGTTTTGCTCATGGGGACTCCACCGGAGACAGCTGGATTCCAAGAGGAGGCTGCCGCGGTAATTCTGGGGAAGACACTCGGAGCTCTGAATACGAGTCGGAATCAGCCGTGAAGGGAGAAAAAGGGGATGAGAGGGAGCCCTTCAGACCTGGACCCCACAGGAATTAGGGATCATTTGGTTGTAGAGAGTGAGGGAGGGAAGGAGGGAGAGGAAATCTAATCTAGGATGATTCCAATTTGGGTGGTTGGTAGAGCCATCGGTCCCCAATCCTTTTGGCACCAGGGACCGGTGTTCCTGTGAGACTCTCCCTCCTGGTGATCCGAGGAGCAGCTGAGGCGGTGACGCTAGCGCCAGGGAGCGGCTGCAGATACAGAGGAAGCTTCACGGGCTCACCCGCCACTCAGCTCCTGCTGTGCGCCCGGTTCCTGACAGGCCATGGACCGGTGCTAGTCTGTGGCCCGGGGTCGGAGCCACTGACCAAGAAAGGAGGCCATGGGAGAAGCGTGTTTTAAGAGAAAGATGGAAAGCTGAGTTTTAGACACATCGAGTCTCAGGTGTCGTGGGCATGTAAGTGGAGGCAAGCAGGACATCAGATGCCCAGTTCCGTATGCAGAGTCCAGTGATTGGGGATCAACAGAAGATTAATAAGTGTTTGCTGAGGGAGCGAGTAGGTGGCTGAACTCATAACGGGGACGAGATTGCCCAGGAAGAACACGCGTCCAATAGGGTGCAGAGGAAAGGGCCCTGGGCAATACGTATCTTCCCATGACCTCTCCCCACAAATAATGAGTGAAGAGAAGCTCAAACTTCAGGAACCTAAGCACCTCGATCAAGAGAAGCAGATTCAGGGTATGGCGAAGAGTCACTTGCAGGACTGATGTTGACCTATAAAATTTATAGACTGGCTAACCTTTTCCTTCTCAGAATTAATAGCCAACATTTATAGAGTCACGGCTGTGTCCTGGGCCTCGGGTTAAAGACTTCACCTGGATTTCTTCACTCAGCACCCATGACGGGATGGCAGGGAGAGGCCGTTTTATTCCTTTTCTAGAGATGAAGACACCGAGGCCCGGGGACACATTCAAGTCCGGCAGCTGGGGGGCAGTGTGCTTGGAGCAAAGCCCGGTCCGGTTGACTCTGAGCCGAGACTCTTCATCATCACTTTTTTGTCTCCTACATTTCTGCTCGTATAAAATTCAAGACCGAGCATATCAGGGTTTGCAGAAGGCCAGGCTGAGAGGATGCTGATGTTCTGGAGGGACGTGCACGGAGAAGCTGCCGCATGGCTTCTGCGTAGCCTTGGGCTTTGGGTATCCCGGAGCAGCTCCTTCAAGGATCACAAAGAAGAGGGTAGACCAGCACCCTCATGGGTCTGTTTTCCGAGCAGCTTGTTTCCCCCAATTCCCGTCCCTTGCACTGAAAAGAACACAGTCGCCGGAGTCAGGTGGGCACAGCTCTGATTCCTGCTTCTTGCTCTGTGCGTGGATTTAAGCAGCGACATTAACTCCTCAGTTTTTTACCTGGAGAAATGGGGCCAGTCGAGCTTGCTTGGCCATTCCCTTGCTGTGGACATAAAATGGATCAGGTGGCCTGGTCACGGGGCCTGGTACAGTGAAGGCGCCCAGTGTACACGAGGAAACGGAGGGGGTACCCCTAGAGTACTTGTAGCTGGATTCTTATTCCAATGCTTCTAGGGATTTTGATATTTCTATCTAAGAGAAATCTGATATTAAAATGGCCCCCCTGTCTTGTCACTGTGCTGCCAGCGTAGTCAGAAGTCGTTCACGGAACTCAGACGTCATCACCACTTGCAAAGCACGGCTTGTAACTGAGTGCGAGAATCTCGACAGAGCCCGGTATCCATCCTTCCGCGTTACCTATGGTACCGAACCACGGGAGCTGGATTCCAGTTTCAAGGAAGGACATCCCTGCCCCCCAGGGAAAAAACACACACAGATGGTGTCAAGTGGATAAAGCCAGACAGACATTCACAGCCACCCACCGAGGTAGCACGGCACCTGCTGGAACTTATGCTGCCCGTTCGCGAGTCTCGGACATCGTGGGTGCTGGTCCTCCCCCATAGGCCGATGCCCGGGCAGCTCCACAGCTCAAGGGGTGTCACGTGATGGGCGGCTGCGAGACCAAAGTAAGGTCAGCCCATTGCAGGCCGATGCGGGGAGAGTGGGTGCCCCAATGAACTTTTCGGGGCGTTTTGTGATGGAAGCTTAGAATGTCGGTCAAAGGTGCAGAAGGTGCAGGAGGCCCAGAAGTTAGAAATACGGCACACCCCATGACTACGATATAAAAATTAATAAGTCATGGGTCAGAGGAAAGAAATGCAGATTCTCTGTAACAACAGCAACGCCACATAATGCTAAGTGCACACTCCACGCCGGGGCTTGCTCTAGGCTGGGGGCTCACCTAAGTCTGGGAAACTATTCTCACGGGGGAAGTAACAGACAATAAATGAAATAAATAAGCACGGGAGAGTGCATACAAGGAAGTGATCGTGCCAACGTGAAAAATAAAGTAAGGAAAGAGAATAGGGAGAGCGGGGTGGTGGGGGTGGTGCTGTTGTGATCGCAAGCAGGTGGTTATGGAGGGTTTCGGTGAGTGAGTGAGGCTTGAGCCAGACGTGACGTCACATGTTGAGAGGAGCACATCAGGAAGAGGCAACGCCGGGGCATGAGGCTTCCTGGCAGGTTCGAATAAGAGCAAAAAGGCCAAAGCAGCTGCAGTGAACAAAGTTCAAGCAAGGGCCAGGTGGTGGGAGATGAGGTCACCGACAGGACCGATGGTTCCTGGGACTGCAGGCTTGATCCCTGTCCCCCAGCAGGGCTTATGGTCATTATCGTCCTTCGTGTTCCTATTGCCCTTTTCCTTGTTCTAACATTTGCTTGGCACCTTGACAAGGTGCCTGTGGGATCTTCTCCATCCTCATAACGATGCCTTGAGGCAGATGACATGACACCCCTATCGCACATGCAAGAAATTGAGGCTCCGGGAACTCTCCAAGGCCACACAGCTCAGCGGCCGAGGCTCAACACCTTTCCCATCACACCGTCCTGTGTTTGTTTCCAAAGCGACACTCAGTCGTGTTCCACCTTCCAGCTTTTGCTCCTAACGTTTTAAATATGAGCATCCAGGAAGCTCTCGCGGATTCCTGCCGATTGCCTGCGATGCCTCATCTTCCTTCTCACTGGGAACGGTAAAAAATGGAACGGCGGACAGTTTCTCTGGGCCTCCCCGTTACGGATTGCATGTTTGCGTCTCCCTCGAATTCCTATGTTCAGGCCCTAACCCCTGGTGGGATGGTATTAGGGGGTGGGGTCTTTGGGAGGTGATTAGGTTCGGATGAGGTCATGAGGGTGGGACCCTCAGGATGCGATTAGGGTCCTTAGGAGAAGAGGAAGAGACCAGAGCTTCCTCTTTCCACCTTGTGAGGGTACAGCAAGACAGCAGCCATCTGTGCCCCAGGAGGAGGGTCCTCTCCAGAACGTGCCAGGCCGGCCCCCTGGTCTTGGAGGTGCAGCCCCAGAACCGTGAGAAAGGAATTCCGGGTCCGTGCCCCTGTCCATGGTACTTGGTCACAGCAGCCCGTGCGGACTAGGACACCCCCCTTCACTTTGCACGGGATTTCCTTCTAGGGATGTGGCCACAGGCCCTCGTTCAGAGCGCTGAGCCTTCCCCACATGCTTGGAGCTTCTTGGTTGCAAAGTTGTCTTCCGCAACCGAGTTCTCCTGTCAAGAGTGTCCCCTGTCCCTTTCTTTTGAGAGCTTCTTTGTAGTTGTTGGTTTTCGTTTGCCAGCCGTATGCAGAGGCAGGGTCCGTCACGTGCTCATGGCAGCCTGTGGCAGCTTCCTGTCTCCACTTTACCAAAGCTGCCGTGGGGGGACTTTGGGGCTCCATCATCTCTGGTTCTTTCTCCTTCTGGGTGGAGAATCGTAATTTTCTGCCACCTGCAGCGGCTCAGGCCACGTGAGTGGAGGTGAGGCCTGCTACTTCTGGGAGGAGGCATTGCAATACCTGGTGAGACCGCCCCCCCCAGCCCCCTCCAGCGCTTTTTCCCTGCCCAGGCGAGTCCTGGGGGGTGGAGGGTCATGAGTTCCATGAGTACTCGGCCACCACCCAAAGGACCGTGGCCGCCGTCCCAGAAAACTGCCGAGACGCGAAGAAATAACTTCTGTGTCATGATGCTGTGATTTTGGGGTGTGCGTGCTGTTGCTATAGCATCACGTAGGCTACGCTGATCGACACCCCTTTTTCTTCAAGTCCAGTTGGCGAGTCAGGCAGCGCCCTGATGTTTGCTCAGCGTTTTTGCGTGAGGTTCGAACTCCAGGCTCACAGGCAGGACAGACTTGAGTCTCTGACCTTGAGCAAGCGGCTTTGCCTTTCTGCGTTTTGTTTTTTCCTCCTCTAAATCGAAGAGACTTATCATACCCACCTCCTGGGCTTGTTGTGGGAATTAACGTCGTGATACCTGTAAAGGAGGCAGCACACAGTAGGCGTTTGGCGAACTCTCGCTTTCTTTCTCCCTTTCTGGCGCCGTCACGGACTCTAGCATCGCACGCCCGGTTTTTATCTCCCGCGGATCCTACCACCTTCTCATCCACCGGTGTTTCCTCGCTGCCAGGACTTAGTGCCAAGTAACCATTTCCCTTGTCACTCCCTCTGACTTGTGGAAGATGAAATCGTCGGCAGGGCAAGGGGAGGCTTGATCAGACGAGACACCCAGCAGATGTCCAGAGAGTCAGTCCCCGCTGCAGCCCTGTCTGTGCCTGTGCCAGCTTCATAATCGGCATTAGGGAAACACGGTCTGGTTGATTGCTCTGTAATAGACTTTCACAACATTCGCACTTGTTTCCCTTTCTTCTGGTTCTCCAGGATATTTGTTTTCATTTTCAGTTTCTATTCACTTCAATTAGAGGCCTGTTTTGACTCAGACACTGAGGGACACAGAGCTGGATTAAGGCATAGCTCCTGCCTGTGTGCATGTCACGCTGGTGAGGGGAACAGATGTGTTAGCCCAACCAACCAGCCAACCAGCTGGCTGACTGACCGACTGACCAACGAACAAACGAGCCAGCCAACCAAGAGAACAAAACCTCAAACACCATGCCGGCTACAAAAATGTACAGGACACAGAGAAAAGACCAAGGAACTGAGGCCACAGGGTGTAAGAGAGGGGAGGGATGAAAAAGACTTCTTCCAAAAGATCATGTTCAGGAGGGTTTTGATGGGTGAACAGGAGTTCACCGAGTGGATCGTCGGGGAAGAACATTTGGGAAAAGGAACAGCATTTGCAAAGGCGCAGTGACATGCGGCATGAATAGTTCTTGGCGGTGTAAGTGCTTTGGCGTTTAGCAGAGCGTGACGTCCAACGTGGGACGTGCTGGAGGCGAGGGGGAAGGGTCGCCAGGCAGGCCCGGGGGAGAGGACGTAATTTTGAGTTTTGGGGTATTTATTAGAACTGCTTCTGGCCGAGATGTATCCTTCATTGCTTTAGACCAGACACGAATCCCAGTGTCTAAGCTTGTACTTGTTGCCTTGTCTGGTTGTGCTGGGCGTTTAGCCCTCATAGGGCGGGGTGGAGTAGAGGGCTCTGGGAATGTTCTAGAAAGAGCATAGTGCCAGGATCAAAGCCTTGGGCTCAGTCCTGACTGTGTGCTTTTTAGCTCCAACTTCCTGAGCAAGAACCTGAGGTCTCCATGACCTCCGCCTCGAAAGGTGAGAAAATCGTGCCTGCTTCACTGGGTCTCGCGAGGATTAAAATGAAAGAAATGTTTAACACACCCAGCCCCGAACTTGGCGTCCATTGGGTTCTCACTACATTTTCCAGTTGGAAAAATCAGTGATTTGCGTTTGGGCATTGGGTTAAGCCCTTAAAGAAACAATCTCGACGACAGATTTAAAAATGGAAACGTGTTACGATTGATTTAAAAATTGACTTAAAACATGGAAAGTTGTTACCATCGATTTAAAAAAATAAACAGTTAAACTTTTCTTTTTTAGAAAAAGTTCTTGATTGTTTTTCACGGCAAACCTTTCAGTGCCCTCACCGGAGGAAAACAAACTTACAAAAAAAAAAAAAAAAATTAAAACAAACAAAGAGAAACTTGAAACAATATGACATTTCTGTGGTATCGAATCTCCAAGGTCTTACCTCGAGATTATTTTGGTAAATCCATTTACATTTTTCCCCTCGGCTCCCCATCCCCAAATGTCATGTGCTAGAACACACGGCGATTTTGACACCTCCATTGTGATGTTTATTTTAAGCCATCGGTAGAATTTTAAATATCTCAGCAGTGAACTCTGGCCTGTGTGGAAGGCAAACTAATTATTTCCCAAACTGTTCCGCAGAGTGAGCCCCTCTGGCATTTGTTTCCTGACAGCTTCGAAAGGGAACGTGGAGCTGGTGGCTTTGTAAGGAGGGGGACCTGCAGTTGGCCAAGAGCTCAGAAAACTGGGCTTCAAAGTCATCGTGTCCACCCCGAGGAAGCTGGGGTGTGTTCCACACCAGTGGTTTCGGGGGCGACTCAGGCAAAACAGAAGCCGCGGTGATGGGTGGGGGCCGGGCTCGCTGGCACAGCTGTCCAGGCCCGGCTAGCGTCTTCTGCAACCACTGGACGCTCCCAGCCACTCTACGGAGTAGAGAGTTTCACTCCCCTTTTGTAGATGTGGAAACTGAGTCTGGGGGAAGTTAAGGCTCTTGCTCAAGGTCACAGGGTCAGGAAGCCGAGAGCTGTTTTTCTGCCTGACACCGGAGTCTGTGATCCTAACCGCTTGGCTCAGCTGCCTGGGGGGTCTCTGTGCTGCGTGACCTTGGGCAGCTCACCCAACCTGAGTCTCATAGTTTCTTCTTCCATCAGACGTGGATGACAGCATCTACTGTCGACCTCACATTTGTGATGATCGGATACACTGCTTGAGGTGGAAGCCTCTAGAGAAAATAAGTGACAGTAAAAATATTGTGATTAATTGGGTTTTGAGTATTACGACTTCTGCATCTTTCTGTTATGCAATCCCTAGCTCCCATCCTGCCCCTGGCCTGGGTGTCAGTTTCCAGTCATAGATGACCCCCTCTTGGACCATAATATACATCCCTCATCTTTTATTTTATTTTATTTTATTTTATTTTATTTTATTATTTTATTTTATTATTTTATTTTATTTTATTTTATTTTATTTTATTATTTTATTTTATTTTATTTTATTTTATTTTATTTTTTTATTTTATTTTATTTTATTTTATTTTATTTTATTTTATTTTATTATTTTATTTTATTTTATTTTATTTTTTTTTATAATTATTATTTTTTAATCTTTTTTCATCTCCCCATCTCAGGCTTCTGTTTCTTCTCCACAGCGTTCCCGGACTTCTGAAGTTTTCACTGATATTCCCTTTCTTAGAGGTATTCTAAATTTCCTGGTGGAAGTAAGCACTGAGTTTTGGGGAACATAGAAGAGAAACAGCTCGTCAATTTGGGGTTTAATGGAGCTTCCTAGAAGGGGTGACTCTTTAGGAATAGTGAGGATTTGGGTAGAAGGAGCGAGGAGAAGTGAAAAGTATTACAATAAAAAGTACTTGTGTAAAGGCATAGCACGTTCTGGAACCCACAGGTGGCTGTGGTGGCACGTCGGCATTGTTCGTTAAAAACCGGATGAGTATGTTTTTTCATTTTGTCTCCTCAACTAGACTGTTAGTCCCAGGAGAGCAAAGATTGCCCCTTAATCCCACCCACTCTTAGCGCCCGACCTGGGGACAGGTACGGAGCCGGGCCCGGGAAAGGCTCGGGTGAACACTCCCAGGCTAATGAGCTGGATTCTATTGAGCGAAGTGGGCGGCACAGCAGCCCGGAGAGGCCGTGGCCTTTGGAGCCACAGAGACGTTGTGCAAGTCGCTTGTCCTCTCTGAGCCTCAGTTTGTTCACCTGTAACGCGGAGGCCACTCCTCCCTGAACTGCCGTGAGAATGAGACGAGGCACGATACTCGCGAAGGGAGGGACAGAGCACCCTCGGGTGCTGTCGGTTCTTGACGTTGTGCTGACTCCTGTGAACTCATCTTAAGCGCTCCACGGAGGCTCCGATTCCGTTGATGGTGAGTTATCTACGCAGAGCGTCGCCACAACTGGCCACAGCTCGGGTTGGCTCAGCCCTGCTGCCCCCGCGGGAGAAGGGGCTTTCCCGTCTCCCGTCCTGGAGATGGGAGTTTGCTTCCTTCTTACCTAAGAAGGAGGAGAACGTGTGGATTCCAGAAGCATTTAGCTTCCCAACGCTCCCATCTTCCACAGTTGGTGAGGTCATTATAGGCTCCTAGGACCTCGGAGGTGTCCAGGCTCGATGCAGCCCCTGTTACCTGCAGCCCTCGACCATCCCCTCGACCTTTCACCCCTTGCCTGCTACAGCGTGTGCCCCACAAGTGCAGGGATCTTTGCTTTGTTTGAACCCCCAACGCCTAGTGCTGGGTGCAGAGTAGGGGCTCCATCATTTCGTTGGAAGAATGAATGCGCAGACCCCTCCCCACCTTTCCCTCTCGTTTGCCTCCCAGATGGAGTTGGCCAGATGACGCCTTGTCCCGTCCGATCACTGCCTTCCTCACCCCGCATGTGTCTGTTTTTGCTCTAATAGCCATAGCCCGGCGGGTGCTACATCGCCAGGGCACCCAGGAGTGGAGTTCTGTGACATCCAAGTGTCCAGGGAGGTCCCGTTCCTTGCCGGCTTTATAGGGCCAAACTCGACCTGAGTTCTTGGTGTCGCACCTGCAAGAACGTACGTGCTCCGCGGTGTCCGGTCAGCTCGCTCCCAACGCCCTGCTGACCGTGCGTGTGCCTTCGAGCGGTGACTTGACACCCTCTCGAGCTACTACCCCAACTAGATGGATTCCTCTCCCTCCAACGAAAGACGAGTGCAACTTTTCAGTGACCGTCATCCATGGTCCCAGGAGCAGAATCCCTTCCCCCTCCCCAAACCCGAGACACCACGTCAGGTCGCAGGGCACCAAGCGCCTGCTCAGTGCACGGGGTGTTCGTTGTTCCCCTCTCTGTGTTCAGAGGCGTCATGCTTGTTCTCGGATACACAGGCCCATCCGTGAAACGAAGCCACCTGTCCAAGCGTGCTGGTGTGCTGAACGCTCTCTCATGAGTGTTTCAAGGGAAAATTGAAAAGACTCCTCTCGAAGCTCCATTTTCATTATGATTTGTTTATTCAGCACGATGTGGCATTTCCCTGAAAGGAATATTACAATTTAAAAGCCCAAAGGCGGGTCAGCATCGCCACGATAAAAACAATAATTGGCCACAAAAGCATTTCGGATGGACGAGTGGGCGCAGCCCATCCGCCTGAGTTTTGCTCTTAATGACCTCCCTGTCGTCCCTCATCCTAGAGAGCCGACTCATTTCTAGCTGGACGTCAGTTTACAGCATGAAGCTGGTGATCAGACACAGCTTTCCTCAAAGCAACGGCATCAGGAGAAATGTCTCCGAGGGGTGAAGCTGACTGTGCCGGAGCCTGAAGGAGCGGGGGCTTCAGGGATGCGGTGTGGACTCCTCCGCCTTCTTTCTGTTTTCATTTTACAGCCAACGAGGCCGTGAACGCGAGAGAGATGCCTCGGTTACCTTGCTTTCAAATAGCCTAGCAAACGTATAATTTCTCATCGATCGGTTTTCCATCGAAGGCAAGGTCTGCGGCTAAAAGAACATCGACTGCTGAACATCCTCAAATAAAGAACGTAGACGAGGGAAGATGTTTAAATTTTTAAAAGGGAGGAAAGGGCGTAATCGATGGCCCCGCATCTGCCGCTTAGAAGAGCGGGGCTGGAACTGAGATCTAAGTTGTTCTTGATCCGATTGACTTTCATTTAATCCGATATTTAAAAAGAAAAAAAATCTGAAACAGACTGGCAGGCCGCGCAAAGCAGAGCCCATGGGAAGATGTTTCGGATGCCGTGGGAAGTAAGGAGACGTGGGCCTGAGAGGGGTTGGGGACGTCAGGTGGGAAATCACCTGATGGCCGCCGGTGTGTGGTCATGGCTCTTTTTGGTTACGAGCACTAGAAACTGGTTTTAAACTGGGAGGAACCAGTGGTCCTCAAATGAACGTGACTTTGCCCCCGGGGGAACATTAGGAAATGTCGGGGGACGTGTTTAGTTGTCACAACTGTGGGGAGAGGATGGCTATTGACGTCTAGTGGGCAGAGGCTGCTAAACACCCTACGATCAGCAGGACGGCCTCCTCCCAGCCAGAAAGGCCAGCAGTGCTGAGGTCGAGAACTTCCGGTGGAAGAAAAGTGGGATTTATTGTCCCAGAACCGAAAATCCAGGATGAATCTAGGAGGACCCAGATGTTCAAACAGTGTCGCTAGAAGCGTCTTTCTCTCCCGGGCCAGCTACTTTTCTGTAAGCTCCGTTCTTTTTGGGAGGTTTCCCCTCTAACGGTCGCCCCATGGGCTTCAGCAGGTCAAGGCTGGCGGGGAAGCGGGGGAAGGACGGTGCTGGATTGGCCCCATGTGAACCACTGCGACTGAGAGGGCGGCAAAGTGTTTCTCCAAAAGGAGAAGTGGGGAAAGTGTTTCTGGAATACGGGACGAGAGATGCTGAGCAGCCAAACGACCGATGTCCACTGCATTGGGTGTCTGGGAAATTCAGAGCGGGGTGGTATGGGGGATCCTAAGACCCCTCTCATCCATCCCTCACCTCCTCCCTCACCCAAGCTAAGTTATCTTTAATACTCCTGCGATGGCCTTTCCCCTTCTCTCTCCATCTTCCCTAATACTCATGTTACCTACCAGTAGACTTACTTACGTGCACAGCCACGCGTTCCCCTCGACCGAAGCAGCAGAGGTCGCATGTCTGTGTCTTCAACACCTTGCGTAAGGTCTTCGAAGCATCCAGTACCTTAAAATAAAACCCTAAGAGGGCTGAAAAGTCGATTTGGCCCTTTTAGACTATTGATCGTTCATCAATCACGTGTTTATTGAGCAGCTCCTACCTGCCTGACCCTGTGTCAAGCCCTGGAGACGCAGCCAGAACCTGAGCAGGCACGTGTGGGCCTGTAACCTCTGAGGGTGGAGGTGGGTACCAGCCCCTGGATGAGTGATCAGAAGGTCCACGAGCTTTGGAAACCAGGGCAAGGGTCCACCTTAGAGTGGAAATCCGTGGAAGGGATACCCGAGGGGGTGATCTGGAAGGCGAGGGAGAACTAGTTTTGTGAAAAGGGGGCGGAAGGGCATTGTGCACAGAGGGAACAGCCTGTGAAAGCCTCGCCGTGGTGGCGGGGCACGCGGTCGTGGTTATCATAACCCACCTGCAAGCCGGGGCTGCGTGTCTGATTTACGGAAGGGTGGGGTGGCCTCAGCCCTTCACCGCGACGAAAGTCTCCTCGGCAGCGGTTGTTTAACCTCGAGGACCAGAAACTCAGTCGAAGGCAGTGCAGTGACTAGGGATTTGTATCGTCGGGACACAGAAGGGTCTCGGGGAATCCAGCGCGACGGCTGGACCTCATGGGACTGGAATGCTGTTAGCCACCTGCCCTCTCCACCGGGCTCCCTGGGGCCTGGCTCTGCGCACCTGCTCCGTCCCCTTCCCCAGAGGTGCGCGTCTGCCGTCAGGATCTGCGGTTTTGCTCTTGATTACTTCCCACTTGCCCGAGGCTCTGACTCCTCCTCCCGATGACCTTGTAACTGCAGCTTCCAACCTCTGTCCCCCTTTCACGTTTCCTTTGCCAGGCTCAGGGGGCAGTAGGTGTCCAGTCAGCGGTGGCCAGGTGAGGGCCGTCGTGTGGGTGCCTCTGCTGTGTGTAGGCCGGAGCGGGTCTCTGAGAAGGAAAGTGGGTGGGGAAGAACCGATGGGCCTCTCTGGAGTGGCGTGGCTAGACCCAAAGGATCGTGTGACGGCGGCGTCGATGGTGGGACGCACGGGGCCAGCCTGCTTCTCATAACTTTGTACTCGTCGGCTCACTAAACACTCACAGCCACCCAAGGATGGGTTCGTAGTATTCTCTGTGACCGAAGAGACAGCTAGGGTGCAGAAAGGTGACAAACGCTGCTTCCGGCGCTATTGTCGTGAAATGCCAGTGGCCTGCCACGTCTGGATTTCAACCTCGGGGGAGAGCACGACCCCCCGGATCACCCCGCTCTCCCCCAGTTCTCCTCCTCGCTCAGCATTCTGCAGCCGTGCTGTTACCCTCTGGTCCCTCAGCCACACGGCCCTCGCACCTGCCGTTTCACCTGCCGTGCTCCTGTCGCCTCCTCTTCACCTGGTTAGCTGTCATCATTCTTCAGGCCTTGGCTCAGACATCATTCCCTCAGCAAGGTCCTCCCTGGCTCCTCGAACAGGATCGGTTTCAGCCGACGTCTTCTGGCTCATAGCACCCTGTTCTTTCCTCCTGGATTTTACCAGAATGTGTAATTTATAAGTTTTGTCCTATCATCCTGCCTTTGGCTCTCTCAAAGGCGGGACTCGCGTCTGCCTGGCATCGAGCAGGGTCCCAGTGAATACTGGTTAAGTCGGATAAAGGAAACGTGATTAGACAGGGGGAGGGTCCTTTGATAATCTTGTTTACGGAGAATAAACCGTTCAGCTGCCGTCTAAAGCGGTCCCGTATTTCTGTGGCGGTGGAGGAACGCCTGAAATGGGGACAGGCCTGGTGTATGACAGGATGGCTGGCTTGCAGATGCCCGCGTCGACCCCTCGCATGAGTGAGCCAGGTCCGTTTTCTGCTCCCAGGTCTCTTCCTTCTGTTATTTTAGGATCCCGGCTGTGACTCAGGTCGTGCAAGTCAGAGGCACCGCCCGTGCGTCTTGGATTCAGAGCCGAGTTAGAGGAGAGAGAGACACAGTGCCGTCAGCCTTGCTGTGCAGACCGCTGCGGGGTCGGGGTGGGGTGGGGGGTCCCACGGGTTGGGGTGAGTGGCGGGGGCATCCCGCAGCCATCATCAGCTTGTGGACTTGGCGACCCCTTGTAGCGGCGGTGGCAGTCTCTCCTGATCGCCGTGGGGGCTGGGAGGTTTTGGAGGCAGGGAGGTCCAGCTCCGCGACACCGTCCGTTGGTTTCCTAAGTCACCGTACACCGGGTCGTTCATTTCTTTCCGCTTAAAGCAGCCAGAGCGGCTTCTGCTGTCTGCGTCGGACCTCGGCCCAAACACCAGGCTTCCTGGGCCTGGCCCCTCGCCCCGTGTCACAGGCGGGCACCTGAGCTCCAAGGGTTGGAGTCGAAGTGCCTTGACTCAGGTTTCGGGGCACATAAGTGGTGGAGAGCTTGAGACCTGACCGATGCCCTCCATCCGTCTCCTTCCCGTGCCACCTCCCGGGTCTCCTCCTTGGGCCCCCTTTTCTCTTTCTTTCCTCTAATATTCTTCCCCCACGACACCTTTTATTCCAACAAGACAGGGCCCCACAGTCAAGTTTATTCCAAGGCCTTAGGGACGCGACGGAACCCTTCCTGGGCATCCCTGCACCCTCCAGAGGACGGTGGGGACCGTGACGTGCCGAACCCTAAGGCACAGCTCACAGACGACTCCCAGGCACCAGGGCAGCCACCTGAGGAGGAGGAGGAGGAGGGGGCAGGGACGAAAGCTGGGAGGGAGGGCCTGGAAGGAAGGTCAGGGCAAATTCCTGGGCTTCTCATCTCCGAACTGTCTTGCCTGCTTTCCCCGAGGCCGGGGTCAGTCTCCCCAGTTTGCTGGCAGGGGCCTGCCCCAGGGGCCGGCTGCCCCTAGCTTTGGCTTGGGCTTTTAAGCCAGCGGCGCGCAGCCCCGATCCTGGCCGGCTCCCAGAGCCCTCCCGTCAGCGTTTCGACGTGCCAGCTAATTCCTTCCTATAGATTCGCCCGGCTTTATTTGGAGCAATGGTATCGAGGGTATTTTTCTTCACAGACATTATAATTACTAATTGTTTTGAAGGGTAATCGCGGTTAAACGACTTCTTTTTTTCTTCTCCTGGAGGAGAGGACAGTTTCCAAGACTGATTATTTCACAATTGAAACTCCACGTCTCCCAGAGGCAGGTTCTTACGGCGGTCGGTGGAAGCACAGGCCTCTCTTTTTGTTTTTTCTTTTTTTTTCCATCACACGTTCCGGCGCGGACACACACGGAAACCGTCTCCTCGGGAAGAGCAGCAGCGAGACAAAGCCGCCGCCGAGCATGTGACAGCCTCGTCAAGAGTCGCCGGGCTCTCTGGCTCAGGGAAGGGATGATAAATGCTCCCGAGATACTATTTCAGTCAATTAATTAGTTAATGTTTAAAGATGGAAAGTGTCACAGAGATGGAGAACAGTGATTCTCTTAATTAAAAGAGACTTAAACTACGAAAAAAGAAAGAAGAACGAGGAGGCGGTGCAGGTTTCGCTTTCGGAGCACAATTCCTCCTGGACTCTGGAGTCGGCCGCGGAGCTGGGCGTGCCGCGTTGTCAGGTCGCCCGCGTGAAGTCCTCCCTCTGGGTGACGCAGCGCCAGGACAGCACGTGCCGAGGTCCCTGACCGTCTTCTTGCCAGTGGCAATCGGCAGCCCTGGGTGTGTCTCCGGGGCTCTGAAGCCGGTCCGAGCAAGCTCCTAAACGGGTCACGCTCAGAAACGACGGGAAGGTGGGGGTGCGGCACACGGGCCACCGCGTCCGGTAGCCTCGAGGTTAAAGATCCGGAAAGCAACCCTCAGTCTTGGTGAGGCTTTCGAGCTGGGGACGAGAAGGGGAGCGAAGGGTGGGGAGCTCGGGTGACTAGTAACTGAGGTGAATTTGATGGTGTGAGCAACGGTGTTCACGAAAGGGGAAGGTCCCAGGAACACGGCCACCGAGGGGGCTTCGTCCCACGACTGTGTGCCGTTGGCTTCATGGCCGAGGGCAGGCAGCCCACGTCCCCCACGGTGTTCCTCACGTCCGCCCACTCCTACCATCCCGGACAGACGCCCGCATCAGCCATCCCGCCGCTCGGACCTCCGTCGCCTGCCGGGGGTGTCCCAGAGCAAGGGGTGCGGGAGAGAGGCACAGACGCCACGGATCCTGGACGTCCCACGCGGTGCAGGCGTGTGACAAAGCAGCAGTGTTTGACTGGAAAGACACGTCCCTGGGATGACAGACTCACGGCTGTGGGCTGACAAAAGGCGTTTTCTCTCCTGTCACAGCCGCTCCGACGTCTTTCATCACCAGGAGTTGGAAAACAACTGATTAGAGCATAATCTCCTGTCTTCCCACTCAGCGTCTCGCCGCGACGGGGAAGTCAGGCTTCGGAGCGGAGATCGCGCTGTGGTCCACGTGCTGGCTGTCACCAGCTGTGTCGGCCCGCGGGGAACCTCAGCCTCCTCATCTGGGAACGGGGGCCATAGCCGCATTTATTGGGGCGGAGTGGGGAGGAAGTTAGGTGTTCATTCGTTCCACAGATATTTCCGGAGCTCCTGTGGCACGACCGGCCTGTCTCGGCCTGTGGGTCTCACAGTTGAAAGAGGGAACGTTCTTCGCTTCTATTCTCATGGGGGTGGCGGGCGGGGGGCGGACAGTAATTGAGTAAATTAACTAAACGTGGCCATGGCCTAGGAGAACAATCCGGTGAAGGAACATCCTGGAGAATGGCTGGGCGTGGAAGGCCCTCTCCGAGATGACACTGAGTTGACAAAGGAGGGTGACCAGGAGTGGGCCGCGCACACATCTGGAGGAGAGTGGGGCCAGCAGAGGCGATGACGGCCAGGCGCAGACGTCCTCGGCTCCAGAAAGTGGAAGGGGCCAGCATGGCCGTGGCATCGTGAGTGTCGCGAAGGCCCTGGCAGGGACGTCGTCAGAAGGTCGGGGGTGGGGCCGACCGTGTCGGCCTCCAAAGCCGCGATCAGCAGCAAAAAACACACTCCCAACCCAGCACCCGACACAGAGGCCGCGCTCGACAGTCCGTTTCTCTTCTTCACAAGTCTTTCTTCGTGACGTGCGGTTGCATTTCGGTCAAGGTATCAAAGCCCCATTCTGGCTTCTCCCTTCCTTCCCTAGAGTTAAAAGGATCTCTCAGCTTAGTGACAAGGAAGGCTTGGACCGGTGCGGGGTGGGGTGGGGTGGGGTGCCCGGTGGGACTTCCACGTGCCTCCAAAGGGAGGGGGACAAGAATCCAAACTGCTTAGGAGACTCTGAGCAACCATCGAGGCGATGGAGAAACGAGATGCTGATTTCGTGAGCGCGGATTTAGACACCTGTGAGAGTCTCTGCCGGGCTAATTAGGCTACGGCCCTACTCAGGGGGGCAGGACTTGGGGCATCTGGACCGCTCAGAACCCCAGAACACACACTGCCCCTGTCTTCTAGAAGGACAAAGTCAAGGAAGATGAGTGGTAGCAAAGCAATTTAAAAATAAAGATCCCACACAGCGACCGTAGCTATGGAGTCAGTCTAATTTCTGACCCATTTTTAGCCCCAGAACCCCTGATTTTCAGGTCTGTAGGATGCTCACCTCTGCCAGAGAGGCTCCACCTTCTCGGGGGAATTTCTATGCAGCGGGCAGTCAGGTGGGCTAACCCATCGATTCTTTCCCCAGTAACAAGGGAGGAAGGAAATGGCATTTTCCGTTGTATTCCTCAGCTAACCAGAAAACAACCAAACCAAACCGACCAACCAACCCCGAATGACAAAACCGATGTGGGCCGAGTCCCTGTTCCTTGGGTTTTTGCTGAGGTCGGCAGACAAAGGCCGAGCAGCTTCCTTCCTAGCGTGGCGCGAAGGAGGGCCGCGTGGCGCTGTCATTTTGTCATTAGGACCCAAAGAAGAAATCACATCAATCAGAGATAATTTCCCCGGGCTTCCCAGAGGGCTACGAGAGGAAGGGCGAACTCCCCGCTGCTCGGAAGTGGCAGCGAGTGACCGTCCGACAGCTGAATCGAACAGATGGGAGGACGTGTCGACGTGGAATGGATATGCACCCCGCGGCCGGCAGAGGGGACGCGTGGAGGGGACATCGCGCGGACTCCGAAGGCCTGCTCTCCCCTTGACTGGCATCTGGAGGATGGCACATGCGCAGAGAGACGTTCGGCTGGAATCTCACGGCGGAAACAGTTAACCACTACATAAATGACTCCAGTAGACACTCGTCGGGAAGCGACTGTATCCCAGACACTGCGCAGGAGTGTCAAGGGAAATAATCAGGCCTTTTCCCTCCCGAAGACCTGTCCTCAGCGTGATGAGAGGGGGCGGTGGAGGGGGAGAGGCAAACGACCTACGTCGGTGGTCAAATTCAAGGTGATGAGGACAATGACGGGGCGGGGGGGACGCAGCGGTTCTGGCCTGGGGATTTCGAGATGGCCTTCGGGAGACCGAGTTTTGTATAATTCTAGATTATATTATATGTTTTCTTAAGTTGAGATCCTACTAGTTGAGATCCTATCGTGACAGGGAGAAGCATCCGGAAATCCATCATCCTAAAGCGACTCGCATTCACCACCTCACAGTCTGTGGGGGTCAGGAGTCCGGCTGCGGGCGGGCTTGCTGGGGCCTCTCGTCGCGGCTTCGCACCGAGCTGCAGTCGCCCGCTGGCCTGGGAAGACTCGAGTGGGGAAGTATCCATTTCTGAGCTCGCTTCGTGGCGTTAAGAGAGAGTCTGCCTGCAAGACGCACGTCACAGCCTCTTCCAACCTGATCGTGGAGGTGACACCCATCACCCTTAGGCGTAGACGCAAGTCACCCTCGAGGTGGGGGATTGCACCAGAGCGTGGACACAAGGAGATGGCCGTCGCTGGACACTGTGTCAGAGGCTGTTCCTCCTGGACCCCTGGAACGAAGACTCGCTTCGCACTGATCTGTCGGCAGGTGTTTCCGGGAAACGCACGAGCAAGTGTGCGTGGTGACAAGCAGAGCCCTGCAGCGGAGAACTTGGGCTCAGGCTGCGGGAGCGATCCCGAGACAGCACGTTTTGCGATTGTCCCCGTCATCCCTTGGCTAAGGGCTGCTTTTTGAGGGGACAGAAGTTCCCAGGAACTTGTGGAGAAAGTGGGTTCCGACAGCCTGAGGCTGTTGAGAGGGAAAGCACACGGGGGGGTCAGAGGGGAACCGGGGGACGTGGCAGCATCTGCTACTTATGTTCATTATTAAAGACTGAACATATAGGGAAGTGTAAAGGCACAGAGACTCCTGCAGGAGTAACTGCCACTAGAAGCAAAATGGAAAGCTCGGGAGGGAATCCGGGAGGAGGTGGGGAGGAGCGAGGCAGGCGGAGGAAAGGTGAGGCAGGGCCGGGTGGAGGGGAGCGGGCCCAGCTCCCCACAGCCACACCGAGGAGCTTGGAAACAAAGGTTCCAAGGGAAGCGTGGGGTGGGCGTCCACGGCCACGAGGCGGCTTCTCCGGCCTGTGCGTGGGTGAAACGTTTTTGAGTCGATATTGAGAAATGGCAGACTCTCTCTCTATATATATAAAAAAAAATCTGAATTTCCTGGTGTTTTTGAAAGCTTGGAAGAGGTCACGGTACCGAGTCTGCATCCCGGCTGCAAACGGAGCTGGACCCGCGACAGCGCTCGGTTCCTGAGTCGGGGCGCGCACCTGCGGTTTCCTCTCCCGGCACTTTGCACTGTGGCCCTCTCGGTCTCCGAGACTGGGACGTCTGAGCTGAGTGTGACAGGGGAGTCGGGGAAGGTGAGGCTGGCAAAGAGCTCCATCAGTCAGGGCCTCCAACGTCACACGGCAGGCCCAGGCGCGCGTCCCCCTGGGGTGCCATCGAAGGTTTCAAGCGGCAGGGTGACCTGGTGAGCGTCCTGCTTTAGAAGGGAGCCCGCATCGCTTGACCCCCACGGACACATCAGGTCCGGCCTGGGGACCAGCTCCCACGGAGGTCCGACTCTTAAAATGGATCTCAGATGTTCAGGATTAGGCTAATTATGGTTCTTGTTCACGACACACTCCACACTCCTCTAAGAATAAATCTGTTTTTTTTTTTTTTACTTCAGTTGATTAAATATTTAATAATCTAATAAACGCCCTTGCACCTGTCATCCAGCCCAGGTGTCGTAGCTTGAACACTTCCTCGCATCTCCTTCTGCCTCACCTGTTACTGGGATTCTGCTCGTCCATCCCCCATTCTCCATCCGAGCCACGTGGGGAAGGTTAGACGGGCTGGGAAACCGTCTCGTCCGGCTCTTTTTAAAGGATCTTTCTATGCAGCCGTGGGACATTCACCACGTCAGCGCGCGGCCAGTCCTGGTTGTTGCCAGGTTGGCCCGGCGCTCCGATTCTGGCTGCGCGGTGTGCGCCCTGCCTTCCGTCCACCTCGAATCTGGGAGACGTCATCTTCAGTCACCTCGTACTGAGCTGCGGGGGACACCGAGATGGTACGGCCACGTGTTCTGCCCCTAGCAGAGTTTACAGTTTAGCGGGGGGAGATCAGAGAAAGGCACAAATAATCAGGACCCAATGTCAAGAGTGCCATGGACTCTAAGAGAGGGGCAGGCAGGGCATTCTTGGGATGCGGTGAGGGAGGCAGAGATTGATTCCAGGTTTTGGAAAAGCCTCACGGAGGCGGTGGCATTTGGGCTGTGCCTCGATGGGGGGCGGAGAGGAGAGGACGGCCTTGCAGGTCTGGGGGAGAGGATAGGATGGTGCTCCCTCCAGGCAGGGGGAACAGCATGGAGGTGGGGGCGACGGGGCCGGTCACGCCCAGGGGTATGACTACGGCCATAGAATCTCACTGCCCGGGAGTCTAGGTGTGGAAGTCAAAGGTAGAGGGCACTGCCGGGGGGCCGCGGCCACCGCTTTCAGGGTGTAAACTGCTCACCGGCCAGTCTTCAGCTTTCCTCGTCCTTCTTCATCCATCTCCTCCCGTCGGGAGGCTTCTCCACTCCTCCAGTCTGGCCTCGCATGGGTTTCCCTCCGTCGTAGGCCTTCACTCTGTCCTGACTCGTCCTGGCTCTCATAACTGTGTGTTTATGTTTTGGTCCCTTCAGTAAAGACCCCGAGCAGCCGAGGGCTGGAATCGTGACTTCGGTCCCATCGTGTCATCAACACCTAGCGTGAGGCCTGGCATAGGGTAGGAATCACGCATGTAGGAGTCAAGTGCACGGGTGCTTCCTGCTCCGGTCCTAGTACTGTCTGTCCGTGTCCTTCGTTAGCCTGCCCTCTAGACTCAGAATGTGTGTTTCGTTTCCTTGAGCTGTCACTCAAGGTCGCGACTTTGCTCTAGTCCAGAGCGTGTCTTCATTTCGCGCATTCCCTTTTGATTCCCGTCCCAGCTCCCATAACCGGTCTGTCCTACAAAGAGACGATCTGGACAAACCCCATGGATTCAGCCAGCCTGGCCCGCGTGGAGCCCCGATTTTTCAATTCGACAGTTATTCGTTGAGTGAGTGTCTGCCGGATGCCGGGGGCCCACGGAGAGGGCGGCCCAGTCGTGCCCCTTGGGTGACCCAAGCTTGGCTGCATCCCTGGAGCCCCCCAGGAAAACTAGGAGGCCGGAGCACATGGCAGGTTCCCACGGAGCAGCGAGGTCTGATGTGTCCACCAGATTAATTCGTCCCGCGCCACAATGTGATGAGTGTTTGGGGCCCTCAAGCGAGTCCTGATGGCCGCTATCTCTTCCCCTGATCGCTGGGAATCTATCTGGGCTCTTTCGGGGGGAACGGGAGGTTGTAATTCTGAAGTGGAACAGAAAGAAATGTAATTGGATCAATGGGCCGTTAACGATGCTATTGAACAGCTCTCCGCCGGGGCTGCGTCTGGATGGGGCTGGCCACGGAGGGCCTGGCCCCGCTGCGTGAGGGGCCGCCTCTGGCACGAAGCCGCCTGCGGACTGTAAAGTGTTTTGCACGCACGATCTCTCATAATTTGTTCTCCTCCTCCTCCTCGGCCAGAGATGGAGTTGTAGGGTGTCCAGGCCGTCTTGCCGGGCATTCGGCTGTGCGTCTGGGGATGGAAAGAAAAATCCACGCGGGCATCGTGCTTTCCAGGGTGGTCGTGAGCATCACACCACCTTGCGTTGGTCGTTGCGTGGTTTCCGATGAGGGAGAGATGAGAGCGAAGTGCGTGCCTCTCCCCGGGGTAAATCACGGTGCGTCTTCCCCGTGGCCCAGCGTGTGTCTGAGAGGCAGAGAGAAGGAGAGCTCTGTCGGGTGACGTGGAGGGCTTTCTGCAGGGAACCGGCGTGTATCATACGACCCCATTTCTACAGACCAGACGGTGACTGCACTCGTTTACGTCTGAGTGTCTGCCTGGAATTACACGAGGATGGAGAGCGTACAGAAGCTCACAGGCTGGGCTGTTCACGTTGGGATTTCAGGCAGGACAGGTCACGGGGCAGGGCGGGGCGAGGGGGCAGGGCCAGCCAGCAGAAAATGGCAAGGCAATGAAAGGACATTCTCTCTCTCTCTCTCTCTCTCTCTCTCTCTCTCTCTCTCTCATGCACATCCACGCACAGCACGAGTTGGTTACTTTTATGCATGTGTAAGGCAAATAATTGAAAAAAAAAAAAGATAAAGGGACCTAGTGACGTTATTTTTATTCATGTAGCACGTATTAGTGACAGATTCTGGACCAGGCCCTGTGCTTGGTGTGGGCGATACAGAGATGAGACCCAGGACCCATCCTTTAGGAAGTGCTTCATCATCTAGGAAGGTGGAACCCAAACTGGGGTGATTTTGATCCTGGCTGCCCATCAGCATCGCCGCAGGACTTTTACCAAAATACGGACGCCCGGGGCCACGCCTCAGACCATCGAAACCCGAATCCAGAGTCTGGGCACCTGGATTTTATTTTATTTTATTTTATTTAATTTTAATTTAATTTAATTTAATTTTATTTTTTTATTTATTTCTTTTCTTTTCTTTTTTCTTTTCTTTTCTTTTCTTTTCTTTTCTTTTCTTTTCTTTTCTTTTCTTTTCTTTTCTTTTCTTTTCTTTTCTTTAATGGGCGCCTGGATTTTAAAGCGTCTCCCCTAGTGTGAGGGTCGAGCATCACTGTCTTAGAACCTAAATTCTAATACCTTAAGATGCAGTATCCTAGGCCACAATACCTACTAGTAACTCTCGGTCAGCCTTTCGTGAAGCTTTCATTTCTTTAACAAAATGCAAAAGCAAAAGCAAAAATGCTGGGGCAGTCAGGCTTGGCCCTGTGGAGGTGGCCCCCAAAAGCCTGTCGCTCCCAGGCGGCTGAGTTACGGGGGGACCAGGGAGGATGCTAAAGGATGGATGGAGACTAAGCAGGGTGTGGTCTGACCTCACGGCCCTCCTACCCCCGCACCCCGTGGGCTCCGTGTCCCTGCCATCTGCAGAAGGTCCCCCTTTTTTTCTTTTTTCTTTTGGCTGGATAGCATCCACACAAAAGCATCACCCCCTTGGCCTGCTCTTACCTGGCAGAAGCAGCGAGGATTCTGGAATTAATGGGGAACCCTCCCTCCTCTGAGACGCGGGCACTTCCTAATGAATTGTTTTCCCACTTAAAAACACACACTCGTGTCGCTTAAGGAGACTCAACAGGTGAAGCCCAGTGATTAAGGACGCCTGCGAGAAGAGGGAGCAGAAGCCACAGCTGGTCCTCTGTAACAGAGCCGTTCATCGGCCCACCTGCGCAGGAAAGGTGGCCACCGCTCAGTCTGCGAGCCCGGAGGCTGAGCCACCACCTCCTCAGGGCTCTGCATCCTGCACCCTGTGTGTCAGGGGAGGGATGGTGCAGAGCGGGGCAGCGCCCAGGCCAGGGGGCGCCTGGGATGCAAAATGAGACTCGCACTCACCCTGTAGGGTGGCATTTCAAAGCGGGAAGCCAGAGTCTGCAGGCCCTAGAGGTTTAGGCTCAAACTCCCTCCCCCCATAGCACTTCTTTGGGGTTTTATTGGTCAAGGCCAATCACGTGGCCACCTCAGACCCAAGAAGGCAGAGGCATAAGCTCGGCGCATTAATGGGAAGGACAGCCCTGTCACATCACAAAGGGGAGTCCACTTAGGGGCGGGGAGGGGGGTTTGTGGCCCACTCCAGGGACCACCGTCATTCTGCTTTGACACAAGCACGATTGAGACTGATCACTGTCACGTCCTGGTCCCAAAAGCAGCCCTCGCAGTGACATAAAGCGGATAGAAGTGTGAAGAATGCGACCCTGCCGGCATGGACTTATTTTTGTGACTGATGACGACGGGGCAGTGGGAGACGCAGCACGTACAAAATCCCCCGAGACTCTCAAGCGCCCCTAATTCGCATTTTCCATGTTTGTATCAAACGTCGATCTTCCCATTGTCCTCGCTGCTTCTTTGGACTCACCTTGTACGTACATCCCGAGATGTCTGTGACAGCCCGGTTGGTCCCTCACTCCTACCTATCCCCGTGTCCCTGTGGGACACGTCCCCACGATCCCTTCTTGTTCCTACGTTATGATCCACAAGGGCCACAGATCTCTGGTTGTCCGCGGCCTGGGCAGGCCCTCCTCGGTGACCGTCCATTGGTTTCTCCTAGCGATGTCCAGGCCACATTGGGCTTCTCCAACCCAAATCTCGCACACCTCCAAACACGTACGTCGCGCGTCCTCTGAGCGACGCCTGTCGACATTCGACCACCTTCTGCGATTTGCCATTGTCCTGAAATTTCTGTCTTTCTGCGGGGAGCCAGGTCTGTCTACCTAAAACGTGCTATCGAACTTGAACACCCTCATGCCTTTTAGATCTTTATTCAGAAATGGCTTTCTCAGTGAGTCCTTTCCTGACCCTGTATCCAAAATTAGAGCTCTCCCCAGCCAGTCCCAAGGCCCTCGTTTTACTTATTTTTTTCTTACCATTCTGTGTGTTATGCTTATTTGTTCATAGTCTGTCTCTCCCCTTCCAGAATGTAAGCTCCATGGAGCTGGGGGACGGGGAGGGGTTGACTGGGTTCCTGTTATATCCTTAGCACCTAGAACAGTGGCTCATAGTTAACTCAAGAAATTCTGATTAAATGAATGGATCAATTGCTTTTCTCTATTTCTATTAAACTATATGTCTCTATCTCTATCCTGTCTATATCTGCCAATCTCCATTCACGCATCCGTGCATCCACTCGTCTCCTCATCCATCCATCCATCCATCCGTCCACCCACTCACCCACCCATCCATCCATCCATCCATCCACCCACCCACCCACCCACCCACTCCCCTACTCATTCCTCCATCTGCCTAGTCAGCCTGCCTGGTTGACCCAGTCGTGGGGCTTCAATAATGATCAGGAGAACTGAGGACTCGGAGCTGATCAACTAACACCAGACTTTCTGTGGCTTCGCCGGCTCCTGTCCTCGCTGAGTGTCTGTCTCGGAGGTGAGGGGCGAGTCTGTGGTTACCACGAAGGCAGTTCTTCCGCCGGACAGAGCCCAGGGCCTACTGTATCCGAGAGGTACCACTAGGGAGCGAAAGCTGTTTCATGCCTGAGACTTTAAAAGACGGAAACTGTGCGCATTAGAGGATTTCTGCTTTTAATCCGAGATGCTTTGGAGCTGGGGGGGGCGGTTGTAGGGTCAGCGCAGGAAGGCGAGAATCGTTCCATCTGTATATTTGTGCGTTGTCTTCTGCCCCTGGACACGTCTTCATTTTTAACGTTTGCCAAGGGGTTTTGTGGTGACGTTCCATTGTCATACAGGGAGGCCAAAGTGAGAGAAAAATACATAAATTCGTTTGCCAAGGGCGGTGCTGGTTTAATGGAAGAAAAGGCAGAGGCGTCCACTCTATCCGCCTGTCCCCGGTGGCCACAGTCTGCCTCCTGGGGCAGAGATGGGAGCCGCCTCGGACTTTTCCCCGCTGTGGCCGCAGCCCCGAGCAGAGTCACAGCAGGATGCCCAGGGCTGTACCTGGTCAAACCTTCCTTCCATTTGCCTCATACCCGCGTCGGTTTTATTTTCCTCTCCCTTTTGGACTCACATCAACACCGGTCTGTGCAAAGACTCCAGGGCAAGGAACAGTGAGCAGGGCAGGGCCCACGGCGGTCGTTTCTAGAGGGGCCTGCTGTGGGGCTCGACTGTTGACTGACTCGGGGGCCTGAGCTTCTGGATCGTTCCCTGAGGTGGACGAGCCCCACGCCTCACTTCCATTCATTTGCGTTCACTCTTCTGAGGAAGCCACCGTCTTGCGCTGAACGTATATATTTTTTGTTTGTTCTCGCCGCGTGTGTCTCGCGCGCCTATAGATAATCTCGATTTTCCGCAGCTTTACCCAGGCGCACTTGACATATTATACCGCGTCAGCTACGGGAGGACGCATGGATCTGCGACACTGACACGTTGCAAGACGATGACGACCAGAGCATTATCTCTCCCCTCCGTCACGTCGCAGAATGACCGTCTCTTCTTTGTGGGGAGAACGTTTAAGATCGACTCCCTTAGCAACTCCCAGGTACGTCATTCAGTTTTACTCCCCATCCTACACATCAGATCCCGAGGACGCGCTCGTCTTATTTCTCACGTGGCTCTCCATTAACTGGGGTATAGGGTTCTCAATCAATATCGTATTCCATATTTGAGATGATCATCAGTGCAGTCGCGCCTCTTTTGTTCTGATCTATTGATCTGTGCATTTTAACACGTGATAGATCACGTAACCCCTGCCAGCACTGGACGTTTTCCTCATCCCGAAGGACTTTTTCATGTTACCCCTTTGCAGTCACGCCCTGTCCCCACCCATAGCCCCTAGAGGCCACTGGTCTGTCGCCCTCACTGAAATTTTGTCTTTTCCAGAAAGTCATCTCAGTGGGATCATGTACCGTGTGGGACGTTCTGAGACTGGCTTCTTTCGCTCGCGACAATGCCTCTGAGATCCACCCAGGCCCTTGCCTGCGTCCGCCGTTTGTTTCTTTCCACTGCTGCCTGGTGTTTTACGGTGGGGAGGTGTGTGTACCCATGCACTCACTGACGGACGTTTGGATGGCCTCCAGTTTGGGGTGATGATGAATACAGCTGCCATCAACATTTGTGTGCACGGGTTTTGGTGCGAACCCACGTTTTCATCTCTTTCGGGTCCTCAGGAGGGGAATTCCTGGGCCGGCTTCTACGTGTAGGTGTCACTTCATCAGACACGGCGGCCCTGTCTGACCCAGAGGCTGAGCCGAGTGGCATTCCCGTCAGCGACGTGGGAGAAGTGCTGACTGCTCCTCGTGTTTGCCAGTGCAGAGGCTTGTCGGGTGAATCTCTGTCTTTCCAGAGAGCCCCCTCCAGGTTTTATTTTTAGTTGAGGTGTCATTAACATAAAGAGCACACATTTCACATGTCTGGCTGGATTTTTTTCAGCATATGTATAGGCCCCGGCATAATCACCACTGAGATTAAGATAAAGAGTAGTGCCAGCACTGCAGAAAGTTCCCCGTAAGCCCTCGAAGGCTATTGTCCCCAAAGGGAACGACCTCTAAAACTAGTCCCAGGAACGTCATTGAATGAATCACACTGCGGGTGCTCTTTGTGTCTGTCTTCCTTGGCTGAGCATTACGTCTGCGAGGTCATCCTCTTGCATAAGTTGTAGTTTTTCCATCTTCATGGCTGCGTAGTATTCCATCGTACGGAGTTACCTCCATTTATGAACACCCGGCGGTTGCCAGTTTGGGGCTTCACGGATGCAGCTGCTGCGAGCACACTCGTTCCTGTGCTTTGGTGACGTACCCGTTTCTCTGGGTGTCCTTCCAGGAATGGAATTGCGGGGTCCGAGTTTTTACATTTGGCTTGAGTACACGCTGCCAAACAGTTTTCTACAGGGCTCTGTCAGTGTTCTCTCCTAACGTGTACACTTCAAAAAAACGTCGGTGTATGAGGAATTGTACTGATTAATGGCCTCGTGTTGGTGTTTACACCCTCCCCTGCCTCCCTCTCATAGCTTCGAGGTCCATCTCTAATGGTGCATGTCTAAAATGTCACTTCTAGTACCGCATGGTGTTCGCTCATCATCCTCTCTTGCTTGCCTAGCCCCTACCCCCCAATCATGGACATGCTCACTGCCTTCCACTTCCTAAAACTGCAGATGATCTTAAACAGTGACAGGTTGCTTGGGCCTCACCAGCGTCCGCTCCCACCAGCCATGCATGAAGTTCCCTATGTCCCGTGTCCTGCCAATCCTTGTCCTTTTGGAACTCTGTCAGCATACTGGGCGTGAAGTATCTCATCGACGTTTTGATTTGCATTTCTTCGCATGCGAAGGCATTTTAGCACCTCTTTACATGCGGTGAATGTTTACTGTCTGAATCAGCTTCCCTTAATCGGAGTTTCCGCCTCAGCGCTGTCGGCTTTTGGGCAGGACGGTATTTTTAGGGAGCGGCGGTCCTGGCCACGGGAGGATCTCTAGCGACGTCTCTGGCCTCTGTCCACTAGATGCCAGCACTGCCCTCCCCCTGGTGTGATAGCCGGAAAGGTCTCGAGGCACGGCCTCATGTCCTTGGGAGGCAAAACGGCCCCCAGGCGAGCGAGAATCAGTGTCGTGAAGCGACCGGAGTGAGGCAGACTCTAATTAAAGAGAAATATCCGATGCTGTATATATAGGCCACGGAGCTTCGCCCTGAGGGTCCGTGGGGTCAGAGGAGGGTGAAAACGTGGGTTACGGGAACATGGAATCGTTATCTTCCCTGACCTAACTGGATCCCGGCGGCATCGAGACCTGGAGTTGTTGTCCCCCACAGTTTACTTATCTCCCCGTCGCCCATTGATGTTTGTCTCAGAGATGCTCAGCCCGAGAACCCGGCAAACCTTGTCAGCAGTGACCCCCAGGGATCCTGGTGTAGGGGACGGAGAAGGCTGGGTCGGTGGGAGATATCAGGGTGAGCAGGCCGTGGCAGAACCCGCGTGTGGTCGAGGGGAAATGAGAAGGCTGTGGGTGGGGGAGCAGTGCCCTTCGTCAGAGCTGGCGAGGGACCCCAGAGTCTGAAGCTGCGTGGGCCAGGAGCAGACTGGGTGAGGACCCCGGAACCGGGCAGGAGCAGCGGCTTCGTGGCTCTTGGGGGCCTGGGGGCTGGCTTTTGAGAACGTCTGCTATCCCACGGGCCTTCTTTTCTCCCCCCTGAACCCCACAAGGTTGTTCCTGCCTCAGGGCCTTGGTGCATGACATTCCTTCTGCCTCCAGTGTTCTTCCTTTTGTGCCCAAGGTAGCCAGCCAGCTCCTCTCATCACTTAGGACTTGGCTCACATAGCACCACGGACCACCCTGTCATTAACTTCCACTTTCCCGGCCCTGAGAACGGTGTTGGATGGGTGAGAAAACAGATTCAGAGAGCTCGAGAGACTTTCTCAAGGTCACGCAGCCATGAGATGGAAGAGCTGGGATTGGACGTCAGAGCTGTCCTCAGGGTCACGGTCCTGTCATTACACTGACCTTACGCTTCCTCGGTGAATTGGGATGACAGCTCTTGTCCCAATGAGCAAAACCTCGAGTCTGGCAGGGCCCCAGACACTGGGTACAGTGGGGAGGAGGAAGGCGAGGGTCATGGCGTCACAGACGCGCAGTCAAGTCGGATGGGCTTACCCTGCAGGAAGACAGCACCACAGGGCGTAACGAGGGCTGCCACAGGAGGCGAGCCTGACGGGTAGGAGTTGGCCAGACTTGACGAGTGGGGTGATGGAGCGGACCGTCCTGGGAAGGAGACATTGCACACGAGAACCTGATGACTCGGAGGAGAAGGAAGAAGTCCTAGGTCACCGGGGGAATTAGGTAGAGGGAGAGGGACTGTTCGGGGTGGCGGGGATGGGGGTCCAGGCGTCAACTCGAGGGACAGAGAACTCAGTCTTTATCCCAAGGGCACCAATCTGCATCAGTGACTCAGGGGGGACACTGGAGACATTTAAGGTTAGAGTTTTCCCCCCAGTTTTTAAAACATTTATTTATTTTAATTAGTCTCAAGCAGATCATACATTGGTTAGACATCTCTACAGTTCATTAACACAATGCCTCCAATCACACCCTCCCTCCCTCCTCTCCCCTTCCACGAGCCAACACGTCAGTGCTGACTGCATCCCCCGTGCCATGCTCCCATCCCGTGAGCATCCATCAGCTACTCATTTGCACTTCTTTATCCCTTCATCTCTTTCCCCCATTCCCCAAACCCCACTCCCTTCTGTCCATCACCAAATCGTCCACTATATCTGTGAGTCTGTTTTTGATTAGTTTTTCTTTTTATTCTTTGGAATCTGCATATTAGTGAAATCACAGTGTTTATCCTTCTCTGTCTGACCTAAATACCTTCTAGGTCCATCAGACCAATATCTTTTCCATCCCCTTCCTTTTAGTCTATCTGTGTCTTTTAATCTGAAGTGAGTCTCTCTCGTAGGCAGCATGAAGGGGTCTTGTTTTCGTGTCCATCCATCCTCTCCGTCTTTCGGTTGGAGCACTTAATTCTTTTCCATTTGATAGGAATTATTGATAGGAACGTAGTGGTTACCATTCTTTGTTCCTGTTTTTCCTTCTTAAAGAAGTTCCTCCCACATCTCCTGTAACACGGGCTTGGTGGTGGTAAATTCCTTCAGCTTACTTTTGTCTGGGAAGCTCTTCATCTGTCCCTCAGCTCTAAACGATGGCTTTGCTGGACAAGGTATTCTTGGTTGCAGATCCTGGGTCTTCATCACGTCGAATATTTTGTCCCAGGCCCTTCTGTCCTGCATCGTTTCTGTTGAGAAGTCAGCTGCCCGCCTTACGGGTGCTCCCTGGTAGGTAACTGCCTGCTTTTCTCCTGCCGCTTTTAAGGCTCTTTCTTTGTCTTTAACCTTTGGCATCTTAACTATGACGTGTCTTGGTGTGGGCCTCTTGGATCCCTGGCTTTTGGGATTCTCTGGGGTTTTATGTCCATTTCCTTCACCAGGTTAGGGACGTTTTCCATCATTATTTCTCCAAACAGCTGTTCCACCTCTTGATTTTCTTCAATTATACCTATCAGACGAATATTTGGAACCTTAATAGTGTCCCATAAGCTCCTTAAGTTATTTTTATAGTCTCGGCACCTTTTTTCTGGCCATTCTGATTGAGTGTCCTTGGCTTTCCCATCTCCTAGATAGGTCGTGTGATCTTTTATTTGTTTTGTTTATTCCATTTAGTATACTTCTCATCTCAGGTTCTGTTTTATAATTTCTGGTTCCCTTTTATAATTTCCATTTCCATTGTTATGTTTTTTATCTCTTTGGTGAAGTTCTCACTGAATGTATCTACACTCCGCAAAAGTTCACTAGCATCTTTATAACCAGGGTTGGGAACCCTGCTCCTGTTAGATGACTTGACTCCATTACGTCTGCATCTCTGTTCTCTTCTCTCATGTGGTTTCTGCTTCTTTGTCTTCCCATTTTGGCTGCCTTTCCGTGTCTGTTTCTATGTGCTAAGCAAAGCTCCTACATCTCCTGGTCTTATTAGTGGATTTGTGAAGTAGGTGTCCAGGGCCGCAGTCCTGAGAGGGGTTCAGCTGCAGGCCAAACCTAGCCCCAGCCTCTACCCTTCTGGGGCCACCTGGTAAGATCAGCAAGTGATCCACAGATGCCGTGCTTATAAGGTGCCTCAAAAGGCCACACCAGAAACCGAGGCCAGCCGCGACCAGCATGAGTGTAGTTGCTGCTCAGCAAGGGCCACCTGACTAAGCGGGGACGCACCTGGATGTGGTTTGGGTGGGGCCACGAGTTGGGGGAGGTGGGGTTTCAGGGACTCCTCTGGGCAGAGCGACCTCTATTATCTAGTTTGGTGACGTCTCAGCTATGGAGGCGCCCTGTCCGGCACACTGGTGGCGGGGAGGGCTCAGCGGGCAATAGGGGATACCAACGGCGCTTCTGTATCCAGCGAGTCTTGCCCGGGCCCTCACTCCGACAATGTCTCCCTGCAAGTCCCCGGTGCCCCTGCATGCAGCCGAATGGGCCCTGGTGCTCAGAGTGAGCAGGTCTGTCACCGCAAGAGTCCACTCGCAGATGTGGCCCCTTTAAGAGGCGTCTGCCACTGTCACAGCCTGCGTCTCACACAGCCGCTCAGGATGGGGCAGCCCCGCGTCCTCGCCCCGTCCTACCTTCTGCTGTTGCAGGGTGAGTTCTTCGAGTCTCCCTAGTCGTATGGATTGTTCATCTAGATCAGGCGATATTTTCTTGCTGTTCGCCCCTTATTTCGCCAGAAGGATGGAAAGAGCCTCTATCATCTACGCCATTTTTTCCTTCCTCTCAAGGTTAGAGTTGTTGTAAGGGGACCTTATTTGACGTGTTAACCCAAGCACCCAGCACAGGCTTTGGTGGAGTGTGTTAGCCAGGTAGCCACGCTAGGCCAGCCACGGGAGTGGAGCTAATTAACTATCCACTTAATCAATCAGTCGATCAAATAACGAACCAATCAATGAATTAATTAGGTACTGAGGGCCTGATATATACCAGACGAACGGTATTCCAGGTGAATGCAAAAGCAAATCCCTGCCGTCAGAGGTCTCGCGCATCACTGCGGGGAGGAGAGAGTGCATGGCTAGGTAAATGCATGCTGTTAGGTGGTGCGGTCTATGGGAGAGGGGAAGGCAGGGGAGGGGCAGAGCGGAGAGGGGCTGGCAGAATTAAATAGGGTGAGAGGGACGTTCTCACCGAGAAGGTGACATTTCAGCAAAGTCCAAAGGGAAGCTGAGCGGAGAGCAGGCATGCATGGCTTTGAAGCCTCCTTGATGTGGTGTGAGAAGCACAGGGAGGCTGGGGGGGCTGGAGTGTTACCACCCAGGGGTGAGTCTTAGGAGATGAGGTCAGACGGAAAGGAGACGAGCCCGCCTCTCTGCAGCTTAAAGGGGAGCAGCACCCCCAGAGCTCGCGGGAACGTGCGCCAGGGTCGTCCAGGCCGAGGAACGTCCGCCGGAGCAGGTGGTACCGGCTGGCTGGTGATAATTGCACACCTCCAGCTCGCGTTCCCAGCCAGGGTGGCGCGCCTCAGATGACGTCTTCGATTTCATACGAGCTTGATGTCCCACATGCTTGAGAATGCAGCTTGATTTAACAGCTGAATCTATAAATTGACCTTCCAGTTGGGGGGTTTCTTTGCATCTTTCCATTGGATCTAAAGAGGAGGAATCGGTGCCCAGAGGGGTAGACGCTGTTAGACCTCAAGGACTTTTGCATCGAGACAGATGGATGGCCCCACAGGGACTCCGTCGACTTGGGCACGCCTTAGGAGAAGCCCTAACTCTTCTGGGGTAGCCCTCTCCCTTGCAGTAAACACTACAAACATATAGGGGGACAGAGGAACCCAAAGAACTTTAAAGGAGGCAAAGCAGTAACGTGGAACCTTAATTCTTGAATATTCCATTGTTTTTTTTTTTTTTTGCTTCAAAAATTAAAAGGAACAGGAGGTTAGGAGACGATCCCTCCAGGTTTGGCCATTGGATCGTTCAAAGTGTATTTATCAGATGACGACCATGCACCGGGCACTGTTTTGGGCTTTGGGGATGCGACGATGAACTCAGCAGACAAAATGCTCGACCTTGTATGATTTACATTCTAGTGGGGTGATGGGAAAGAGAGACGATTAAAACCCAAAATATATTACATGTGAGATGGCGAAGAATGCTCTAAAGAAACATAAAACAGGGCCAGGGCCCGTTGGGAGCGGTGGGGTTTCAATCTAAAACTGGGTGGTCGACTTTTTTGTTGTTATAAAGGAAATTATTGGGAAAACTGACGAGATATGGATAAGGTTTGGGGATTAGATAATGGTATTAAGTCAACATACACTTTCTGACCTTACGTCCTTGTTTCTAAGAACATGACTTTGGTCTTAGGAAATAGACACCGAAATGTTTAAAGGTAAAGGAATCTTATGACCTCAACTTGCGCTCAGATGGTTCAGAAAAAGGTACGGTTTGAGTTGGGGCTCCTGTCAGTGGCAACGAGAAGACCCCCTAACCACTACACGTAAAAATCAAAACAGAAAACCTCAGAATGCAGCCGAATGGGAAACCTCTCATTTTTTGAAAGGCCCTTGGCTTTTTGGTTTTTGGCACATGATTCAAGGATTTGTGCCTTTCTGACCAGAGCCTTGCCATTTTCTGCCATTCTTTGGTGTTTGTTTTTCAATCACGAGTCCCCTCCTATAGGTGTTGTAAGGTTTTAAAAATCTAAACAGATCCTTAGCTTGGACCCACGATTTCTTTCACTAAAATTTTTTTTTGTGATCAAAATATTTCATTTTGCCACATATCTAAATTTAGAAATACAGAAAAATGGGAGGAAAAAAAAATCGCAAGAAAACGAAATCAGTTTAATAGTTTCCCCCCACATTCTTTCCCAGCTTTTCTGACCCTGGCATGGATTACGGGATGACGCTCTATCATTAGTTGGACATGTTGCTTCAAACTGTTTTTGCAAAGTTAATGCATGCGTATGACGCACGACTTAAAGGATGACCGCACGCCCTGCTGCACCTTGAATTTCCCCCTTCCCGGTGCGGATTGCAAAGCGTTCCCTGTCCGGGCGAAGACAGTCACCCCGTTCTCCTGTTTCATGGGTGTCCCAGGGAGAATCCAGGCGAACCTTTTGCTGGACACGAAGTTTGTTTCCAGGGTGTGTGCCGTTACAAACCAGCGCCGCACCTCTGGGTGCGTGGAGTCTTTGTGCTGGTTCCTTTTTCTTTTCTGAAAGGAGGAACACGGTCTGATGACAGGAACGTCGAAAGCCGTTGATGCCATCGGGAACTCACCTTTCCGAGGCGTGAGTGCATTTGCTGCTCCCTTGAGTGGCAAATTAAAGTGCTGTGCGTGTGATTTTTATTATTTATTTATTTATTTTTTAGTGTTCAGCACTAAGATCAGCACCTGGCACATAGCAAGTGCTTAATATGCTAGGTATTATTCCTGCCGCTGTTATTATTTTCCCCTCGTCACCCTTTTCTCTCCCGTGAGTATCATGGGAGAACATACTGTCAGTTTTCCACTTCTGCAAACCTCCCTTGCCAAGCCTGTGGACTGTCTGTGATCTTGGAAACATAATTTTTTTCTCTGAATTTTAGGAAACATTTCTCTCCCTTCTCAGGGAATAACAGGGGACATAATTCTGAAAAAGAAGAAGGAAATGGTGATGCCTCCCTTGGGGAGGCTGAAATCTAAAATACGACTTTCTCCCAGGCTTTTGATTACTTCCCATTTTTTAGGGCCCAGTCATGTCCTTAGCACAGAACCTGGTTCGTAGTAGGTACTTAATATTTGAATGAGTGAATGAATGAATGAGTGAATGATTGTTGGGGTCTTTGATCAACGTCTCCGCTAGTCAACTGTAAGCTCGGTTAAGGAACGGGATCATCTTATCTTCTTTCTTTCTGACCAAAAACATGTGTTGAGCATTTGTTAAATAACTGAACGTGTAAATCCGGGTACCTGCATTGCTCCTAACCTACTTAAAAAACGCTTCCCATATTGTAACTCAAACAGTCCCAAACTCGGCGGCCTCTTCGGCATCGTCACCCGCGATTCTTTTAAAAAGGTCTAACAGATCCCCGGGGACCGCGTCCTGTCCCTGGACTAGGATCTCTAGGGGTGGGGTCTTCTTCCTTCCGTAGCAGGCAGACCTCCCCTGCTGACTGATGTAGCTAGCTAGCCATCCTAACAGAAGATCGGGGACCAGTGCTTGGGGTATTTCCTTTCCCCATTAGTCTGTTACAATTCTTATTCCTGAAGCCGCCTCTTGGCTGCTCTGTGGGTGATCTTATCTAGGAGAGTACACACTATTTCCTGCTGATAAGCCACCCTGCCTCTCCAGCAGCCTCCCCCCCTCCCCCACCAGCCTTAATCCTATTAATAAACCTGTCCCCTGGCCTCTGAGAATGTGCCCTTTAGATCTTGCCTGTTAAGGCTGCGGCAAGGAGCTTTTCCTAGCAGCCTCCTACAACTCAGTTTTATTACAAACTTCTGCTCTCTTTCGGAGAAACAGACTCGATGCTCCTGATTTCAGTCACCGGGCTCGTGCTGACCAGATGGCGCATCCAGTGTTTTTATGGGGCTCTCCCAGTTCCACCGTCTGGTGGAGGGAGCAGGCCAGGAAGGCCTTTACTTTAGGCCGCGCCCTTTTCTGTGCAGACAGTGTGCTGGCCTTGTACAGGCATCCGCATCCCTAAGGGGGTATTGTTATTCCACTTTTCAGGTGAGGAAACCGAGGTCAGAGAGATGATGTAAATGACTCAAGGACAGGGCTTACTTAGCAAGACCCCGAAGGAACGTCAGGATTTAAGCCCAGGCCTATAAGATTCCAGAATCCCAGCTTGGAGCCATGGCAGGGCTCAGAATGTGCAGGTCCCAAGGGGCCTGGGCAAGGGCTCTGGGCCGGGGAGACTGAGTGGATGAGCCAGGAGGGGTCCCTGGGCGCGGGAGGGGGGGTGTCCCATGGTTAAAACCTAGAAAGGGCCTCCTGAGACCTTGCCTTGGGAAGGAAGGAACAGTTGGAAGCACTTGGGCAGCAGGTCAGCAGGCTGCCCCAGGTCATAAATTGTCACCAGCTAAGCCTGCCGTTTAACCCAATCACGCGACAAACATTTATGGCATTTCCTTCCCTGTGCCGGAAGGGCCCAGAGGCTGGGAAAACAAGGCAGAAAAGGTCCCCGCGATTTCAGAGCGTCTGTGATACCATATTAATAATCATTAAAATCAAGGCAACCAAGAGTCATTGAGCACTCAAGTGCTAGGCACTGTTTTAACGACTTTCCATGCATTAATACATTCGGCTTAACGACTACCCTCTGAGGCAAGTCGTGCGATGATTGTCTCTGTTTTACGGCCGTCCCACGAGAGGCCCTACAGGGAAGGGGACCTGGACGACTGTTGGCTTCCACAGTCCCTAATCTGACCCACTGGCCTCCGTTTCCTCCCCTTTGGCCACAGGCCATTTTCCTGAAGTTCCTTCCTCCGTGGCTTTTGATGACTTCCAGTTTCATTTACTGTGTTTTGTGCTCCTAATTGTCCCCACAGGCATTTCTTAAAGAGGCTGCTTTTGCGATGTAAAGCGTTTAATTGGCCTCTGTGGCAAAAAGGCCGGCACCTGCATTTTGTAGAATGGCATCTGTATGCAGATTGCCAGCCCGCCTCCGGGTGGGCCTGCTGCGCGACTGCAGGCCCGCCTGGAGACCCACTCCTGGCTTCGGCGCCACCTTCCCCCTGCTGCCGCGACCTCACATCGATCTGGCATCTGTTGAATTGCTCCGTTCAGCATGACTCATTTTTCTTTATTTTCCTCCTCCGCGTCCAGCCCGGCGTGGTTGACTAAGACACACGAGGCAAGGGACCTGCCCTCGAGACGTCGACCGTTTAGCTGTTGAGACAGCATATACCCAAGCCGGAGCCCTGAGAATATCACGGCAAAGCATAATTAAGTGCGAAATTATGCAGTCGGAAGCGCCAGATGCCATCTAGGTTCAGAGAAGGGGAAACCGTGGCGTGGATTTTGTGCAGGAGGGAGATAAATGAGGCTTGGAAAGACGCGTACAGGTGGACAGAACCAGGGAGGTCGTTCCAGGCAGACGACCTGCAAGGGTGACGGCTCGACCTCTGGAAATCAGGGAGGGGGTTAGATTCCCTGGGGCACGGCGCTGTGGTGATGTGCGGTGACCGGTGAAGTCTGTTTGCTACAAACTCCTCCCCATCCCAATAGCAGCTCTTCAGGTGTCCTGGAGGTGCGAAGCGCCACTTAAATTCTCCCTCTCGATTCTTGAAACACTCGTCCCATTTTCCAGATGAGGAAAAAGGCTCAGAGGGGCTGAGCTGCCTTTCCTCGGTTGCAGATAACAGAAGGCACTCAAGCCAGCCTAAGCAGAAAGGATTTCATTGCAGGCCACAGCGGATCCCGCAGCCTCTCTTGAAAGGCTGGAGGCCGGGCCTGCCAGGACCCCACCCTTGGGGCTGGGCTTTAAAGTGACACCTTTGCTGTCCCTGGCCGTGGGCACCAAGCTCCTGTTACTGAGTCTGAACATCCTTCTCCTGTCCTAAGAGCGGCCCACCACTGCCACGAGGGCCAGAATCTGGAAAGGTGGAGGCTGCCTGCCTCCCGCTCCCTGGCACGGCTGCCTTCTGAAACGCCGGTTCACGCAGGCACACCTGACTCGCAGAGGACGGGACAAGCAGGCCTTCTGGCTTCTCCCGTGGGGAGGCAGGACTTGAGAGGGGAAGCGCCCCTGCCATAGAGAAGCCACTGTCCCCCACCCCTGGCTCTCCTGGTTCTCAGGCCTTCGCACCCTCCCTGGCTACATATCCGTCTCCTGCGGGTTCTGCTTCTCTGGAGAACCCTAAAACACCATTCACCTCCTGCAGGTGGCTGCGGCTTGGCCGACCTGGGCTAGGTGTGCGCCCACGCCGTGGGTCGGTCCAGGCCTATCCGTGTCTCTCGTCCTCCTCGGACCAGCAGCTACTTGAGACACGTCCTTTGCAGGTTGAAAGGCGGGAGCCCGAGAGGGTGAGCCCAACCGCACGAGGACACTTCAAGCTTTTGCTCATGTTGACATCTGCTGCCATCGCAGTGGCCGTAGCGGGGCACACAGCCACGCCTCAAACCGATGGGGCTGGGGGGCGTCCCCTGCCCGCAGGAAGAAGGACAGAGGAACGGGGACCCCACAACGCACCTCGCGGGCGTGGCGAGGGCGCCACAGACCTGTGTGGCCGTCCGTACTCTCGGGAGCCGTTACTCTGGATTAGCTCAGCCTGGGTTCCGGCGCTCTGACCTCTGACCTGTGTCCGCATTCGCTTAAACCTCTCCCCTGTGACCCAGTCTCAGACCTGTTCCCTCGGTTTCCTCTTCCTCCCGCGGCTACTTGTGCAGCTGTGTGCATAAGCAGCCCCGCTCTGCCACTGCCTGGTGTCACCGCCCTCCTGGGACACGAGTCGGAGCACGCTAGCCTGGACACGGTGGGTGCCGGGGGCTTGGATTCACTCTGGCCCAGGTTCATTGAAACTTCCCCTTCAGCCTCTGACTCTCCTTGTTGCTTATCTTAAGTCCCTGCGTCTTTCCAGGTTCTGGTCACCCGGGAAACCTTTTTAAACGCCCCTCCCACCCCTGGAGTCTCTTCTCAGCATTGTCGTTCTCGTCCCCACTCAGATCGGGGGACACTGCGGTCGGATGACTCGCCGTTTCCACTCCCTGACACGGACACGCGGACGAGGCGATCCACAGATGCTCAGGAAATGCTCGTCGATATGGAGGGTTCTTACGAAATTGTTTATATTTCGCATCTGTTGGGGACTGAGGTGACCGTTTAACAACAATGCAGCGTGACAGTTAGACTCGCAGGCCCGAGGGCAGCGGCCGTTGGCCTTGGCCGCGCGTTGCCCACATCGGGTACGTGATGGAAGGACTGATGCCTGCGCCCTGCACCCAAGGATTCGCACGTAAGTGACACGGCCAGGCCGGGGCATCAGCTTCCCACGTGACTCTCACGTGCGGTCCAGGTTGGGTCGTACCACGTCCGAGTAGGTCGGATTGTATTTTTAAACCGTGGCTCTGCACTTACCAGCCACAGCCCGGTTAACGGCCTCAGCCCGTGAGAGCCGCACGCCCTCACCTGCGAAATGAGACGGATAATATGTACCCTGTTGGGTCGTGCGAATTGGAACAAAATAGCCAGATAACAAGTACTAGGGAAGCATCGTTATATTCCTTTAAAGCGGAGTTTCGTTTAATTTAAAAGAGGTGGGTTCACTGATGGGAACTAGGGCAGCGTGGACCACGAGGGGATAAAAGCACGTTGGGTCCGACGCCTCCCGTCAGCTCCTGGTGGATCGCCGTTAGCTCTTGCCTCTTTTTCATATCGCACATATTTTTATTTTGCTTCGAAGCAGGGTCGGCGTCAGCGTGAACCACAATTGACGCCCCGCTTTTCTTCACCCGGCGTTGATGGCAGCGAGCCCGTGACCACGATTTCAAACCCGCTCAGTAAGGTTTCGGAATTGTGGCTGTCTCACAAGGGTGAGGTGGGTCCCATGGCTCGAGGGCCGCACTTCCTTGATGACAGCTGGGTTTCTGAAGACGCCCGCTTTGCATGCGGGAGCACCGCTTGGGGTGGGCCCACGCCCCCGAGCGGGCCTTTTGTCTGGACCATCCTGCTGCTCTGTGCATCCCGGGGCAGAGGCGGTGCCATCTCTACGAGGGATTCAACGTTGTTATGGGGGTGACAGCATCTGCTCTCTGTTGGGACAGTGCAGGGATGTCTGCCTTTTCCCCGCCGTTCTGTCGGCGGCCGGGTTCCTCTTCTATGTCCCTGGGCTCAGGCCTTCGTTTTCAGTCACAAAGACACTGTCCAGACTCAGGGCGGAGACAGGAGCAGCCCTGTGTCCCGCCCATGGCTCTCACCCACAAACCGAGCCCTTCTGGAGTCTCGGGCAGTTTGAAAGGCGGCACGAGGCACGAGGACGACGGGTCTGTGGGCTCTAGCAGTTTTGATTTCGAATCCGAGATGTGCCACTGACCTGACGATCAACCCATCGGTGGCTCAGCTACCACTCTGAGCCTCGGTCTCCTCGTCTTTAAAAGGGGAACTGTATAAGCCACCTTGTGGGGTTGTCTGAAGGTTGACAACAGGCGCCTTAATCCATTCGAAAGCATTGGTGGAGGGCCTGCCACGCGTCACGCACCGTGTCCGGGGTGGGGATGTGGTCAACAAGCCAGAAGGCTCACGGCCGCCTGGGATTCGCAGTCTAGTGAGGAAACGCCACCCCGCGAGGTCCAGGTTCGGATGCGGAGTCCCCGACACTCGGAATGGAACCGAACACGGACTTGGGGGGTTGTAGAAGGGCCAAGCGCAGACTGAGCTGGTGTGGTGGATCAGCTCTCTAACTGCAGAGAAATTCTGGGTGAAATATAGCAAGAGGAAGGAAGTGGCGCTGAGCATGGAGAAAAGGAAGGAGGGTGTCAACAGCTGGAATCGGGAAGAGCGTAAAGGCTAGAGCGAGGAGCAGGAGCTGCATCCGGGCGACCCGGGTCCCTCCTGCGAGCAGAGTTCCTGGCTTCACGCAGAACTTACCCGTCAGTGAAATGGGGACCCGGACTCTCCACCTCTGGCCATGGGGCGTGGCAAGCAAGCGAGCTCTGCCGGGGTTGCTGGTGGCACAGGTGTCCTCTGAGGCAAGCGAGAACCCCCCGGGGCCCTGTGTGTGGGTGCGGGTTCTGACTTTGCCACCTCCTGCTCCATGGCATGCATACACACCGGCGGGGATGCACCTAAGACACCCCGGGGAGCACGTTCCCATCCCGGGGCCTTTGGACTGGCCGCTTCCCCACTGGGGGGGGCACCCCATTCCCCCTCGTGGTCGTTGTAACTCTCAACGTGCCTCACACAACAGCGTCTCGCTTGGCTCGAGTGTCCCTTTCCCAGCGAGGCTGTCTCTGACCGGCAAGGTCAGCCCGGAGGTCCAGTTACGGCTTCCAGACTCACTCCGTGGGACGAGCACAGCTTAACCCCCATGCGACCGTGTGCTCCAGGGCTGCCTCCCTCCTGGACAGTCAGATCCTGCGAGTGGGCACCTCGCGCCTCCGTCTTTTCAACTACATGTGACAAGTCCCAGCGCCGGGCCTGGCGCACAGTCAGTGCGCAGAAAGGGACTCGAGTGAGTGAGCGAGTGAATGAGTGAATGAATGAATCCGTCCACCACGCTGATCTTCTACCAACCCCAGCTGGAACTGAAACGATTCGTTTGTCCGTGTCCCTGTGCTTTCGTCACTGCAGGACGAAACCATCCAGCTGGTTTGGGGCCACAGCGGTGGTGCTCAGACTTCGGTGCCCATCAGCCTCGCCAGGAGGGCTTGGGGACGCACTGGCAGCTGGGCTGCCACCCCCCGACTTTCAGATTCAGAAGGGCCGGGCCAGGGCCCAAGAGCCTGCATTGCTAGCAAGTTCCCAGGGGAGGCCGATGCTGCTGGTCCACGGGCCGCACCTGGCGATCCGTCGATGCGCAGCGTCGTTGTTTTGGTTTGTTTCGTTTTAAAGCCAGGCCTAGAAAATACGATACTGAGGAGGACACAACTGTGGCCGCACGTCTCAAAAACAGCATCAATGAGCGAAGGACGCCATCGGGGCCTGATGGTGCCGCACGACCTTCCCGGAAGGGTGGGCCTCCTGTTTTCCTGTAAGTGGGGGAGAAAGGGACAGGGCTGCTGGGTTCCCACCCTGGTGGGGGACCCCCTCCACCCCGCAGGTGCCAGGCCCCATGGTGCTTATCTTAATTTGACCCAGTTTGCTATTCCGTGAAGCGGGATGAACTGTAGGACCAGCTCCTCAGGGTCATGGAAGACAAAAGGGGATAATACTTTGTCCTTTCAACAGTGCCTGGCTTGCAACCCCTACTCCCCAGATGTGAGCTCTTTCCATCGGGGAGGAAAGAAGTTGGTCCCCGACTTACGAGGGTTCAACTTACAATTTTTCAACTTGACGATCGGGCAAAAGTGATCCCCATAATAAAGGACGCGAGCTACTCAGCACTATGATACAGGGGGCCTCGCGCTGGATGATTCTGCCCGACCGCGGCTCGTGTCGGCATCCTGAGCGAGTGTGAGCCAGGCCAGGCTGCGCTGCACCTTAGCTGCACCTTGATGCATCCTCGACTCACATTTTCAGCAGATGATGGGTGTATTGGGCTGTGACCCCATGGGAAGTCCAGGGGCTTCTCATTAATCGGATGCGTTAGGAACCTCGTTTGGGTTTTTCATGCACGTTGTCTCGTTTAAGGGTCTCGGCAATGTCGTGTACTAGGTCTCATGGGCTCCATTGTGTCAACTGTTGTTTTGGTGGCTCCTTTAAGCCGGCCCAGCCACAGCAGGAGCTGGGTCCGTCCTGTTGGCCTAGAGGCATCTCATCTTCCTATCCATCTTCCTTTCTTCTCCCTTGTGCAGCCCCCGCTCGGCGGCCCACCTCCAGCGGCCCGGAGGCTGCGGCTCAGAGGCTGTGGCTCTGTCCCTCCTCGTGCACACCGAAGGCGAGACGGACACGGAGCAATTTCAAAGGCTCCTCGGTCAGGGAGGCGTCATTGTCCATCACGTGTCGTGAGTGACAGACTCCTGGGCCTCGCCTGCCTGACAACGAAGACGCTCCCCGTGGGAGCCAGCAGCTGGTGATGGCCTAGATTTCGGCCTCTGAAGTCGGCTCACCAGCAGCTGCCGGACGTGCAAAGGAAGCGCGTCCCTGGCTCCTGTCCACGCGTGGGACCTGGCTTTGGTCTCCCTTTCCCAAGTGGAGCCAAGTGGGTGTCTGCTGAAATGGCAGCTCTGACGGACAGGTTTCAAGCGGCCGAGGGTCCTGTTCTCGCCTGGTCTGGACAAAATGCGTTCAAAGGTGTCACTAGAGAAGCCGGCTGCTTGGACCTGTGTTGGCTCTGCTGCTCCTAGCTGTGTGGCCTCCAGTGAGTCGCCTGCACGCTCTGGGGTCTCAGGGACACCCTGGACGGTGGGGTCACCCCTGCCTGGCAGATGGGCGGACGCCTTTCTTTGACCGAGGGCTTCTATCCGCACAGCCCAGGCACCCTGCCTCGGGCTGTGAATTGTGGGCCCTCGAGAGCTGCTGGAGTCTTAGGTCGCATTTATTTAATGTTTAAAACACATACCAGCTTGTGTGGAGCCCCTGCGGATGCCGCTCACAGCTGCGCGCGGTCCTCGGTGTCGAGTTCAGAATGGGTGACGAGGCTGTGTGAGCTTCGGTTTGCCCAGAAGCAGACTAATGAGGTCGTGGACGTGAAAACTAGTCATTTATTTGGAAGCATCTCAGGAAACACCCACACAGGGGCATGGAAGTGAGCCAGGGGAGGGAAAACAACCAGTCGAGGGTCACTGTCAAGCACATGAGTTAGCATTTGGGGCAGTTGGAGAGTGACCTTGCTATAGGGAGCTCAGGGAGGGGGCAGAACATACTTCAGAGTCGTCCTCTTCCCTGCCCCGCTCAACATGAGGGTATTTATCCTCCAGCCCTCCTCAGTCGTTGAGTGGGGCCCTCTGAAGGCAAGGAGCACAGATTCGGTGACGCTTTCAGCCTGCTGAGGGTGGGCCAGAGTGGGACCCAGGCCCGGAGAAGGCCGTCAGGCCAAGCAGTGCCCGTGCTGGCATCCGGAGGCCGGGCGTCCTGCTTTGGAGAAGGGCGGGAGTGTGGCACCAGCAGCACCCACTGTGCCCTCCGCAGTCTGGCTCAGCTTCGCCTAAGCTTTATCTCGACCGCATGCACCTGTGTGTGCGCACACACATGCACACACATGCACACCCAAGTCCCCAACCCTCCCCCCCACACCCACGTCCCCAATCACTCACAACCCACAGCTCCCTCCCAGGCACCCTCCCCCACTACACAACCCACAACACTCACCCGTGCAGCCTACGACACACACGGCATCCCCCGCAACCTACAATGCTGTGCCCTGTTTTGCAGCTTCAGAACGTGAGGCTGACAGGGCTTATGACCCACCTGAGGCTGGACCCTCACTCTCCCGTCTCTTGGGACCAGACCCGGGACCTTCTCACGGCTGCTCGGGCACCTTTTCCACTTGGCCCGTGAGGACACATGAAGATTCACTTGAAGTGCTCACCTCACAGAGCTTCACGGTTCGTTCATGAAAAAAAAAATATTTTTAAGTAGAAAACCAATATAAGCTTTTTCCCCCCTTAAATATATTTGGAAGGGCCTTTAAAACAAGTTAAAAAAAAAATGATTGCATTTCGGTTTTTAACGGAAGCAGAATTTCTGGCCTCAGTTTTTCTCATCCGTGAAGTGGACGCGTTGGGGTAGGCCAGACGTCTGCCCTGAGTTCTGTGCCGCCTCACCGAAGAGCTCTCGGGGATCTGGGACTCTGGAAATCTATGGGGAAAAAAATACATGTATGCACATGTTTTTCTTCCTGGGAAGAGCGTCTGTAACTTTTTCAGATTATTATAACTTTTTGACCTCAAAACTTTTCTTGATCACTGCGCGAGGTATTTCTTAGGCGGGCTCTTCCGGAGGAATTGTGTTAAAATCTTTACAACACGTCAGCATAAACGTGCGGACCCACGCTTATTTTCCAAGGCTTGATGCTCCGTGGACGCAGGTCGAGGAAACACGTGAAGAGCCTTTCAGTATCTACATCCCCGAGCCAGTCATCCCACCGTGGGGCCTGCAACATGGGAGAATGAAGGATTTTGGAAATCCCCACCACAGAAGAAAGCGTTATAGAAACCTGAAGGTCACCTTGGGGGCTCCCTAACGCTATTTGATAAAACCCGACATCTCTTACTGATGACCGGAATCTGAAAATGCATTTTTTTTCCTCTAAAACACAGCCCTCCCAAATCTGTGCCAACCCCACAGCCAGCCAGTATGATGCCTGCGGACACACAGAGACGTGGAAGTCCGTTGGCTAGGGGAAGAAACTGCTTTCTCCGTCATTATTTACAAGTGCCTTGGATTAATCGCTCGTCAGGGCAATTATAGAAGAAGAGGATAAATATTGGAAAGAGCGTGGCAAAATAGTCATGACGTGGAATGACAGACGTATCCACGGTGAATACCTCGTAGAATCAGCTGAAACTATTAGCAGCAATAAGAGGATTCAGTAGTTTGGCTGAAAGTCACCTTTTTCTTACCAACAGCAAATATAATAATAATAATCTTATTATTATAAGATTTAATAAAATATATCATAAAATATGATAATTTTAAACGATTTCATCGAGGGGGTCACCAGCACCACAAACCACCTCCCAACAGGTCATTAATATGCAATAATTAATATTGGGATACGTTTATAAAATGAACATTGTGAAAACCACAAGGCGTGTTCTTGAGTGGGGTACCCCAAACTTTAAGCCGATTCCTGCCACGCTATAAATTGAACACGAATCTGTAAAGGTAACACGTGTTTACGCGACAAAAACGATCCTAAATTCCAGCCGCATGAGCAACTACGTGAGGACACGGAGTTCCACGGCGGACGTGGCGCCTGCCTTCTTATCTACTTTACATTTCCTATAATAGGCTTTTTTTTTTTAACACCCAAATGGCACCTATTATTTTAAAAATCATGGAAAATAGGAAGGGAGTGGGCATTTTGGGCGGTCATACTGAGTTCCCGGCGGCTCCGTGCTTTTAGCAGCATGGGGACCCCTGTGCGGCCGAGCCACGTCTCAGGTATCACTCGAGCATTTCCAGAAATCGTCCATCCCCTCCTTACAGGCTGATGCCGTCTGTGATGCATCTAAAATAGGTCCTATTTACACGGAGGGGGTCCTCCGAGGCTCAGCCACCTACCCGCCTCACTCCCGCTTCCCCTACAAATTTACCCAAGCGTTGCACACGGGGAATAAGCCCTGTCTCTGGGTTTGGCCACCGCAACCAGACCGTGGCTCTGTGGGTTTTGAGGCAGGGGCGGTGGGAGACATTGGTGGGCTTTGTCTCCTGCCTCCCCCTAGGGATGGCGTCGAGTCCCATGACGTAAGGAGGGACACAGGAATGCAGTGACCCAAGCGAGTGACACCAGCTTTTAGGACCGGGGGAGGCTGCCTGGCATCTACCGATCAGACAAACAGTCGCCGAATCGCAAACGTGACCACGTTCTCAGATGCCCAGACCCTCTGGCAGGCACTGCCCCGTGGCATTCATTCAGCGCCGTCCGCACACCTACTGTGGGTGGGCCACGGTGCGGTGCGGTTTGCCGCTTATTTACTGTCCTTTCCCCTCACTAAAATGCAGACGCCACGCAGGCAGGGACCTTCTCCGTCTTGTTCACTACAGGGCAAGGCGACGGTTCTCTGGTGAAGGTCCGCATGACTCACGAGGGGATATAAGTGACGTTTGCAGGGGGTTTCTGAGGAGGCCTCGCCGAGGAGGTGGTGCCTTACAGGAAGAGTGAGCATCTGCTAGATGGATCAGGTACAGGAGGGGGTTCCTGGAGCTGCTGCGGAATGAATTCTGTCCCCCCCGGATTCAGATGTCGAAGCCCGAACCCCCAGGCGCTCTGAATGTGACTGATTTTGGAGATGGGGTCTTTACAAAAAGCAAGTTTAAGTGAGGATGTAGGGTGGGCCCTAAACCGATGGGGCTGGTGACCTTATAGGAAGAGGAGGTCAGGCACCGGCACACACCGGGAGGACCGTGGGAAGATGCAGGGAGAAAACGGCCATCTGCAAGCCGAGGAGAGGGTCCGCGGGAGGAGGCCTTGATCTTGGACTTCCAGCCCCCAGGGTTTGGGCAGCCCTGGCAGACAAACACGAGGGAGTAGCACGTGCCACGGGGTGGAGGTGGGAGGGGACACGGCTTCTTGGGGAGCCCCCAGTCTTTTGCTGTAACTACAGGAAATAATTCGAGGAAGAGGACTGGCTGGGAAGGAAAGGAAGAAGGACGGGGGCTGTCACACTCACTCGGCTCACGGGAACGGAGCAGGCTGGCGTGGGCACTAGGGAGTGCTGGAACCGTGGTGCCCCAGACACAGGCCCCGCCCGATGGGGACGGATGCCCTTTGGGTCTGGCCGGTCGATGCCATGTGGAGATGGGGTCCGAGTGTCGTCAGGGTTCCCTGCTTTTCCGGCTATGTCAAGAAACTGACTTTTTATGTCCGATTCTTAAAAGTTGGCAGTTGAGTCAACGTTTTACACTCCGTGTGGGCCCCAGAAGGTGCACCTGCCAGGGGAAGCCTGCAGGCTGCCCGCGCGTCCTCCGTACACGAGCCAAGGACTGATGCCTAAAGGACGCCGCATGTTTGCCAAGGAATTTCACCGCGTCCTGTCTGGCAGGGGCGACAGTTGGTGCCTCTCGACTCGGAGAAGTGGCTTGAACTCACGCTGGGGTGGTTTAGGGCAGAGCGTGGCGGGTTTTTTCTTAAAGGGCCTGAGAGGAGTTATTTTCTGCTGATGGGCCTGGCTGTGTTCCAGCAAACGCTGCTACGAGAAGAGACGACAGGCCTGGCTCGGCCCCTCGCCCGTGGCTTGCTGATCCGGGTTTAGAGGGCTGGAGACTCACCTGGGGAGGGGGGACAAGTTCAGAGGCCAGGCTAGGTGAGGGGTGAACTGAGTGAGGCCACGGCGCAGAGAAGGGGAGCATGGGGGAGACTCAGGAGCTGTTTCGCAGGCGGCGTTGTCGGGACTTGCTGATTGCTGAGTCACTGAGGGTGACAGGAAGAAGGACCGCACGTAAGGCCGGGCTCCTGTCTCGATGAAAACCTCCGTTTGGACCCCTCGAGTGCCCTCGCCCTCCTAAACCAGCCCATCCCACTTCGGGGTCACCCTGATGAATCCCTTCTTCCCGTGGACCCTGACCTAAAGGTCCTGCTTAGATCCCAGGTGTTTCTAGAATCGTCCTGCCTTCCCCCTACGGCTCAGATGGAGAACGTCACTGCCCCGAGCGGAGGCAACCATCACGTTACTACGAAGCCCCCGGCTCCTGGTCCCATGCAAAGGGCTCTGCAAGCAGTCAGATGCGGGGTCAGAGGGTGCTGGGATGCGGGATGCCGACGACCAGGGCTCCAGGACAGGGTGGAAGACACGTGCTAAGTGGCGCTCCTATCGGAGGCGGCACGGCGGGGCCCCAAGTGCCTGCGCCAGGCCCCAGGGCGGCCTGCAAAGCCAGGAAGCCGCCTCCCTGTGCCCTGCGTGAGCCCTGGCGCCTCTGCAGGACGCTGGGGTGCATGGGGCTCTCTCTCTCTCTCTCTTTCTCTTTCTCTTTTCTCTGCCAGAGCCCGCAGATGCCTTGGGGGCAGGAGACGGGGAGGTGAGGAGGGTGAGCACCCGGACCTGTCGCAGAGCTGATGAATTCTGCCCGCAGGTCGACAGTGTCTGCTGCAGCCGCTGCTGAGGGGTGTGTGCAGCGTGGTCCGCAGGCACCTAACGGGGAGAGGAGGAGGAGGAGGTCTGTGTCCTGCGTGCAGGGCCGCGTTGCCGCCGACGTCAAAGGAAGTGGCCCTGGAGGGTGGGAAGGCCTCATGTGGGGTCAGGCTGTCTTCATTTTGAGACTCACCAAGCCTGGTCCTGTGGCCAAGGGTGCGCGAGCCCCTGAACGTTGCAGGGGGCTGAGGAGGAGGATCTGGACAGTGGGAGGAAGGAGACCCCTCACTGGATTCTGTGCCCGCAACCGGACCGGTCCCGTCCACACGTATTTTCTCTCTGACTCCCGAACGCTGGGTATTACTGGGGACGTGGCGGAATTAATTTCGAGTGTTAATCGTGCTCTTGGCTTCGCCTTCGTCTGCGCTGCCTTTGTTTCCTCTCCTACCTGATCGTCTCACATTGAAAGGATTTTTGTTTGTGTTTGGGAGCGGATCGGGTCGGTCTGGGGTGTGTGGGTCTGACACTCACAGTCGGCGTTGGGTGGCTGCTGACTTTGGAGGGGGAAGCCTTCCTCACCGAGAAGAGTCCGGGCACTGCGGCTGACGTGGGAAGGTCAGGATGCTCTAGGGCACCTGTGTTGCGCGTGCGTCTCGGCCCCCCTCCCCGCCGAGTCTGGGATCGTGGAGAATGGAGGTTCTTCGTACAAGCTGAAGCGGGGATGGCGTGAGCAGTGATGCCCGGGCGGTGCGGCTGTTGGGGGGTGGCCGTGTGACAGCACAGCGAACCGCAGCTGATTCTGACCCAGTGACCCCAGGAGGAGCGGCACCATTCAGCCCCCCTGGGGTTCTAGGCGAGGCAGTTTCATCATCAGGGATAATCAGCATTTCCTCTCCTTCTCAGCAAAGCTGAGCACCGACATGCCATCCCACACCGACGGCCTCATCTTCTTCCAACCAGCCCCTGCTGATTCTGAGCTCGTGTCTCGGGCACCGACAGACACATCTCACGGGGTCTCCTGGGGGACTAGCTGGCCGGAGAGCTGGGGGGCGCATACCTAAACCCAGAGGCTTGAAACAGCTCAAGGGGTCACCTGTGGCGCTGGAGGCCTCGTGGTGGACGCGGCAGGCTGTGGGGTTGTGGGGCTTGCAGGCGAGCTCGACTTTAGGTACCAGGTGCACGCGGCACAGTGTGGTCGAGCTGGGCAGGTGGAGCAACACATCGGCTCTGCCCTGGGCGTGCCCTGTGCCCCAGGACCTCGGAGCTCCTCGCAGCAAAGGGGTGGAGTGGGTTCCTCTGCCCCTGAACTTGGCTTTGGCCCATGTGGACTCCTTTGGCCCGTAGGCCTAAGGGACAGTCACGGAGTGCCAGTTCCCAGCCCGGGCCGTACGGGGCCCCGTGCGTTCCTGCCTGCTGTCTTGCGTCTCTGCCATCGCCATGAGGAGCACATGGGAGCCAGAGGAGGATGGGATGCCCACGCGCGGAGCCAGCTACCCCAGCCAGCCCCGCTGAGCCTCCATCAGCCGGACTGCCGATGCGTGTCCCTCCTGACGCTCACCGCCGGCCTTCTGTGCAGGTGACACAGCAGTCAGTGGGCGGTGGCCCTAGGTAGCTGACAGAGGGGTGAAGGGCTGGCGTGGCGTTGCCCAGTCCCGAAAGGGTGTACTTGCTGCTACATCCCGTGGGCACACGTTTGGGACTCTTTGGGGCAGGCTCTGTTACCTCCTCATAAAAGCTTCCCCAGAGAGAATGAGTGATCGTCTCCTCCAGGCCACGCACGTTGGCGGCCGAATCGGGCCTCTCAGCGAGAGCCCCCCTCACCTCCAGGCCAGACTCCGTGGCACCCCAGACCCTCCTGCTCCCGATGGTCACGCGGAGCACAGTCCGGAGGCCGGGAGCCCGTTCCCTGGAGAGCCGGCGAGCTCCGAGGTTCAGCAGACACCAGCGCCCGGCCCTCACCGAGGTGGATGTGGCCGTTTGCCGTGACATTTAGCAGCCTCTCCGTCAAATCCACGGCTGGAGAGGACCCCGATGCTTCCAGTAGGAGGGAAAGAGGAGCGGTGTTCTGCTGCTTTACGAGGTCACCTGCCTACGACCCGCCGAAGGGGATCGCGCGAGTGTGGGCTCTGCGGCCGATCTGGCTGGCGATGTGCCCCGGCCGCACCCCTCGGCTTCCCGCGGGTGGTCCTGAGGGGTGGCAGGGGCAGGGGCGGGAGATTGTCGTCTGCAGTTCTGTCGTTCGGGGGGCTTCCATGGTGAGCGATCGACGAGGAACAGCAGGGAGAGGGTCTGGGGGGAAAATGACAGGCTTGGCGCCAGGGTGCAGGGATCTCCTCGTTGCCCTTCTTCCCTTTTCACTGCTCGGCCCTGCGTTCCTGCGGTCTGTCATTCTGGTGGGTGCCCTGAGGATCACCCGGCAGGTGATGGTTGCACCTCTGAAGCACGGGCCCGTCGGGGTCCTCTGGGGGGCCATTTCCTTCACCGGCCTTTGCGTAAGTCCCCTCTTCCCTGTGCGGTCACGTGACCCTTACAGGTTCAGACGAAAGAGTTCCTCATTCCGCTTCTCTCTGGACCCTGGTTCTTGGTCCCCATCTCATCAACGTCTTTGAAGCCGTCGCCCACACACGTTTTGGACCAGCTCTTCCAACGTGCCCGCCATGCACCTGCCGTGGGGGTTCGGCCATGCAGGTCACTCTTCCACCCCCGGTCCCACCTGCTCGGTCCCTTCTCATCCTTCAGGCCCCAGGCCAAGTGTCCTTCTTTGGAGACCATGCCCTTCCTCTCCCGTCGAAACCAGATCCCCGCTGCTTCTCTCTCCCATAGCACACTGCTCCTTTTGGTTCGAATTTCCACGACAACAGGACGGAATGTGCCGACGGGGGGTGAAGTGAATTAAAATAAGGAGAAACTGTTAGGTTAAGCGATAGGCGTGGTGTCGTGTCCTGTAAACAAGAGCAGCATCGTCTCGTGGTTTAGGAGTGTGGGGTCCAGGCGGCCCAAGTCCAGATTCAAACACCGTTGCGTGACGACCTGTGTGACATCGGGCAGACCGCTTCACCTCTTTGCGTCTCGACCTCCTGACTTGTCCGGCGGGGAAGGGGATAATGGTTCCTGCCACTGAGGTTATGTGGAAGTTCAGTGAGTCTGTCCATGAAGCGTGTAGCTCAGCACCTGGCACCTCTCAAGCGTTCGCCTACAGTGATGATCGTCAGGGAGCTGATTAAAGCGGAAAGAGATCCTATTTGCCTGGGACTATTGCGTCTGCTCCGTTTTGTTATTACGCGCAGCAGTATCGAACCGGCAGACGTAGGCCGACGTCCCCTGAGCAGCAAGGCTCGCCCCGTCTGTGTCGGAGAGGTACCTGGGGACCGGGGCGCGATGAAGAGGCAGGGACGTTCTGACGTGTTTCACAACGACAAGAAAGAGAACATCACTGAGACGTTTCCCGAGAGGACGACGGTGGAGACAGCAAGGGGTGGGTTGACTTTCCCAGGCGAGGACTCTCGGGCGCTGGTGCCGCCTGTGGTTCCTTCCGTGGGTGGTGTCGCGGCCGGCACATGAAAAAGGAACGTCTGCGAATTCCCGCTGACCCCTGGAGGACATCCTTGTGTGAGTGACGACGGCGGTCATGCCAGCGGCTTTTGTGAGCCCGGGTCGCTAACCAGTGTGACGTTCTTTTTTTATTTCACCTTGGTTATTCCTTTCTTGCCAGAGATACCTGAAAAGTGTTGTCCCATCTGGGAAGATTATGAATGGACCCTCCTGGAGTGGTGAGCAGGGTCCCCCCGTGCACTTCTATAGAAGTAAACTCTGCGCCTGGAGGCAGGGGTCCCCGGGGAGTCAAACGTGGGAGCAGAGAGTCCAGGAAGAGGGGAGGCTACGGTCAAAGCCCCCAGAGTAGGCACGACCATGGCAGTGAAGGGTCTGAAGACCAGAACAGTAGGCCAAGCAGGTGTTGGGGTCACGCGGAGACGAGGCTGGGCAGCAAGGCCCAGAGCGGCCGCAGGCTAGCTGGAGGGGGCCCCTCACACGCGTCTCCTGGATTTAAATCTGGGGGCGGGACAGGGACTCACTCACTCTTTGCACAAGGTGGAACCATGTCCTACAATAACCGAATGTCACCAGGCCCCTGATTGGCACCTAAGCCATCGTTCCCTAGTAAATTGCCGGGGCCGCTGCATCTGGCCTTATGGTGGAAATGCTCGTTTTGGGGTTAAATATGCCTGCGGACAGTTTGTGCTTTCATCTGACATTGCGACCGTTGAATACGAAATGTGCCCAGTGACCCCGTGACGAAAGGACCCAAATTTAAGAGAGAGAGAGAGAGAGAGAGAGAGAGAGAGAGAGAGAGAGAGAGAGAGTGTGTGTGGGGGTGTGCGCACACATGCGTGATGGGGATGTGGGCGGGGAGCCCGGGAGGCAGGGGTGGCTCGGAGAATGTGACTCCCCAGAGCTAAAGAAGGTGAGACTAATCCCCAGTCTCAGCTCTACAGCCTGGGAAGCCTCTCGAGTCTCCAGCGGCGAGGAATCAGTGAACACGGAGGAGCCGGAGGGCTCTCTCGCCTCCTGGCTGCTACGCAGAGTCGCTGCGGTGTCACCTGAGCACTTGCCAGTCAGACCCGCAGAGCATCCGTGCCCGTCCCAGACCCACCGAGGCAGGATCTGCGCTCGCCCAGGCCTCCAGGCGACCCGCGTGCATCGTGTCCCTCAAGGCCACGATGAGGTGGGAGACGCAGCAAAAGTCTGTTTGAATCGGACGGCGCACGTGACGAGGGCTTGCCTGCGTGGGGTGGGCAGACTCGGACCTCAATCCCGGTCCCCTCCCTGGCTCGGGAGGATCCTTCGGCCTCCCCATCCTCGCAGGCCGTATCTCGGTGATGCTTCAATGACACCGTGCAAGGACAGCATCTGGCACAGACCTGTAGTACGGAAATGGCGCTCTTGCCCCGAGACACTGACGCTTGTCCTTTCTGGATAGGCGAGCCATTCGGAGCCGCTCAGGGACAAAGGCTGACGAAAAGGTATTGAGCACTTCCTTTCTGTGTGCCAGGCATCCATCCGCCCCTCTGAAAGTCGTCCTCCTAAAGGGTTTTCCCCTGGGCCAGGCTGCCTGGCGCAAAGCCTGATACGAGCCACAAGGGCAGGTTATAGGACCTCTCTGCCTCAGTATCCCCACCTGTCACACGGGGATAGTAACACTGTCGATTCCTTGGTGAGGATGATACGAGCAAACCGTACGTGTTCGGTGTTTATTGAAGAGTCTGGTGCACACTGAGTGTGAGTGAACACCAGTTGGGATGAACACACTTACGGGATCCCCGCTGCGCCCCCTGGGGTGGGGGTGGGGGTGTGAAAACGGCCCGGCCCATTAGCATGGCTGATAAAAGGTAGAGTCGGGCTGTGAATCCTCGTCTCCTGGCCTCAGAAACCAAGTACCTCACCGACCCAGAGCTCTGTTCCCCCAACGCTCAGGAGCGTCGCCCCACAGCCAGACCGGCTGCCCCCGGCGGATGCTCTCGGCTTCCTTCCTTCCCGTTGGAAAGACAGAGCCAGCGGCAGACACCGACGTGCCAGCCCCGGGACGCGGACGTGCAGCCTCTGCAGCCTCTGGCGCCGACCTCGAACGCGTCGCCTCTGAAACCTTCTTCTGCTCACCACCTGTCCAGGGCGATCTGGAAACGAGTGTGCGCAGAGGCGCGTGCTGGCGGCTCCCCGACACGGTTCCTTCCCTGAGATACACAGCGACAGCCGCACGGATGCAGCGGGACAGGACTTAGTGATGGGCCAGCCCGGCCCCAGCCGAGCCTGTCTTCCAGGCTTGCGGCAGACGGAAGGGAATGCGGAATTTGGGCAGATAATTATCTTTCCACGGGTTTATTATTATTTTTTTTTAAATGAAGGGACTTGTAGTGGCCACCAGAACAAAAGGAACATTTTTAAAGGAAAATGTCAGATTCAAGCAGATAAAGGGAAAGCAGGAGTCTCGGCCCCCGTGTAGCTTCTCAGATTCCGGCCCTGTCTCTGCGTCTTACCCGCTAAGCCACCTTGGGGGGTGCTACTTCCCCTCCCCGACCCCCCACTTTCCTCATCGCAGCAGCACTACATCCTGACGGTTCTGGGAGGATGAAACGAGATGCACGCCCGGCGAGCTTAGGGCAAACCCGGGGTGCAGCCGGTGCCCAGCGAGCGTCGACTCTCACCGACCGTCGCGGCGCTGGCTCTGCGACCTGGGGTGAGCTCCTTCCTTTTGTTGGTGCTTCGCCTTCGATTCGAATCCTTCTCGGCTGCCACAGTGGAGGATAAAGTGTGCATCGCGACGGTCCGATAGACGTATACACCGCAAACAAACCCCCCCATCGAATTGACGCCTCCGTCGCCTCGCTTATTTTACTTTTTCGTGCGCGTGAGACCGTGTACGTTCTTCTCTCCCGGTGAGTTTGAATTCCCCTGCGCCACGTGATCAACTGCAGTCCCCCGTGATACACCCCTCCTCAGCGTGTACCCTTTCACCACCCTCTCTCCACTTCCCCCGCCTCCCAAGTTCTGGCAATCACTTTCCTATTCCCTATTTCTATGAGTCTGATTTTTATTTTTCAGGTTCCACATATGAGTCCAAGCTCATCCATTTTGTTGCAAACGACAGGATTTTTTTTTTTTTTTTTAGGGCAAGGTGATATTCCGTCGTCTGTACGTATGATATTTGCTTTATCCGGTTGTCCCCTGACAGATGCTTACATTGTTCCGCACCTTGGCTGTCATGGGCCATGCTGCGACGAACAGGGGAGCGAAGACATCCCTCCGCGATGCTGAGTTCGTTTCCTTCGGATCACATTCGCAGAAGCGCGTTTGCTGGGCCGTAGGGTGGGTCTGTCTTTCACTTTCTGGGGAACCTCCGCACTGTTTCCCGTTGTGGCCGCCCCTGTTTGCCTTCCCACTATGGGGTCCGAGGGTTCCCCTGTCTCCACAACCTCGCCGACGCGTGTTCTTCCTCGTCTTTTCGGTAACCGCCGTTGGAACAGGTGCGAGGTAACGTCTCGTTGGGGTTTGGATCAGTGACGTCGAGCGCCTTTGCATGCACTCGTTGTTGGCCTTACTTTGTAAAAGGCGAGTAAAGGTTATCTTTCAGGTTCCTTCTCAGTCAGCCGCGTTGCATGTTTTTCTTCTCAGTTTGCTTTGTCTGTGTCCCCCCATGAACAGGGGAAAGACTCTATCCGAATGGAATCCACCTCTGTGTCAGTCTGTCTGTATCTATCTATCTATCTATCTATCTATCTATCTATCTATCTATCTAATCACTTGTATATCAATCATCTACCAACCATCTCTCCAACGCCCATTTCATAAAGACTCAAGGAATAATGGGACACAGTTTGAAAACATTTTTACCCTTTGACTCCAAGCAGAGTGTACACTTGCCGTTTCGGTGGATACCGAGTTTGCGGGCAAAACGCTCTCTTCCTAACTTGTGAGAACCTTTGCCAGCACGTTAGCGATCTTGACCTTGGTTTAGTTGCCGGATATTTCCTGGGCGTCCGACTTTCTCTCCCCCTGTCTTTCCATTTGTTGACGGTTGGAAAGGAGTCGCCGAGTCTAATCAGACCCAACTTACTACCAGACGGCATCACGAATTGTCTAAAGGCTAGCTCCCCCCCGCCCCACCCTTAGACCAACATCTTGCAATGAAACGTTGATTAGGAACACTTTTAAGTTAGGCGTATCGCCTAAAATATTTTAGTGGATTTTGAGGAAATTTATTCTGAAAGAAGAAGTAATCGAGAGATGCAACTCCTAGGAATAGTGGTATCACGAATGTCATGATGCTCCTCGGGAGGGAGAGCGGGAGGGAAGGAGAGAGAGAGGCCGGAGAGAGCGAGGGGGAAATTCGAGCCCTAGAGTCTGTCTTTACAAATGACAGTAACTGCTCCCTGCGCGTGGAAACCGCTCTACAGCGAGCGAAGCTCTCTCACTCACGCTCTCCGGGTCCATCTTCACAGCCCCTTTATGGGGAAGAAACGATTTTCCCATCACACAGGTGGAGAAGCTGAGGCTGGTGCCCGTCCAGGGACACTTCAGCTCAGCAGAAGAGCCAGGGCACCCGCCCGCACCCGTTTTCCAGACTCCACGGCCAGTGCTCTTTAAACAGCGAACCCCGTGGGCGGTGTGCGCCTCGTGCTCCTCACCCCACACTCTCCCCCCAGCTCTGGCCTCGGGTGGACGTGGATTAGCTGGTGGACAGGACATCCACGTTCACTGAGAAGCGCCCGGGAGAGCACACCCTTACAGCTAATTTTCAGAAAGCTGGAACAGATTTTATCCTAAAACTCCGCAGGGGAAAAGAGATCTTCTTCGGATTCAGAGAGCACTCCAGGATGTCTGCGGCCTGAGCATCTTGTGCTTTGAGAGCATCGCGGCTCTTTTTAAAATTCCAAGGAGCCTCTCCGCTCCTTCTGGGTGCCCGGGTGGCTCGTCTTCTGAGCCAGCAGGTGTTTGCTGAACTTGACGCCACGCTCAGGGTCAACCCTCCTGTCTGGCGCAGGGGAAGCCTCGTCGCGTTCTTCGTGCCCCCTCGCGTTTTTCCGGTTTCCTGCCGTGGTGGCGTGTGTATCCGTCTAGGGCAGCGCGACCTATTCATTGATTGATGGGCTAATTCAGTCAGATGTATTAAGCAGCGGGTTTACAACTAAAAGCTCACAGATAATCTCCTGTGGCCTGCGCGCTGGTGGGCGGGAGATCGGAGATGCTGAGAGCGTCAGTTTGGTGAAGCCGGCCCCTCTGGGACCCTGTCCAGGACTCTCCAGCCCACAGGCTCCTCTGCCTCCTCTCGGAGAGGTAGGAAGGAGGAAAAGAGAGGGGGGAGGGGCGGGAAGGAGCTGGAGGAGGAGGAGGAAGGACACGTGCAGGGCAGGGGTGTGGAGCATCTTCTTCTCAGGTCCCTCCAAAGGCCTCCTCCTCCTCCTCCTCCTGGCGGGCGTCCCGCTTTGCATTCACGGCAGGTCTGTTGACAGGCCTTTCTGTGCGGAGAGGAGGTAATTTTTATGCAGCGTTTCTCTCCTCGCCGTGCGAGGGCGGTCCGAGGTGGACGGATATATGTTGTGGAAGTGAGTGTGCTCATCGCTTTAACCGCCAGCCGGGGAGTCCATTTCCCGAACAAAACCGCCTCTGTCCCCCGTTCCCACTCCTCGCTTTTCTTGGCAAGGCTCCCGTTCAGTCTGTTCCTTTGGTTAGTCTGTCGGTCTGGGATAAAGGCCATAGAGAGGATGTAAGAGATTTTGAATTCTGTTTCTTCAAAGGAAAGGAATGTGAAGCGTAAGTGTTAGCCTTTGGGAGAAATGCAGAGAAGTGACTGACTGTGCCTGCCGTCCGTCGTTGTCACCCAAGGCCAGTGTCCAGTGGGGCCAAGACTCAGCGGGGCGGTGGGGTCGACCGAGGCCAAATAAGAAAGACGAGAGGCAGCAGAGGAGGCGTCTGGATACTTTTCTGATAATTTGTTTTTTCTGTTTAATTACATAAAGTCCATTTCTGTGAATACAGTTTGGAATCTAATACAGGAGGGGGTCTACCTAGAGCTACAGGACAGACTCGAGCATCAGGCTGCTCGGGTTCGAATCCAGGATCCGCCACTTACATGCTGTGGGCATTTTAGACTCCTTTGTAAGCTTCTGCTGACCCATCTGTAAAGTGGGGATTATAGCAGGGTCCACCTCCCAAAGTTTCAGGTGAATTCAGTGAAATAAACGTCTAGAATGGAGTTGGTCACAGAGCGAGCGTTTATTTAATAAACCCTCGTTGTCACCGTGACCAGGTTTGGAATCGTAGCGGGGGAAGTAAGACTTTTCTCAGACCCTTTGCGTCCAGCCTGTTTACTTGGTGTCTAGATTATTTATTGTCTATTTCCCTCCAGCAGGACTTTATGCGGAAAGGGGACCTCGTCTGGTCCCCTGACCTAACCCAAAAGCCTGGCACAGAGAAGGAGCTCCGCAAATTAGCGTTAGTGGACGAGCGGATGGGAAAAGACGAGTCTCTCTCCTTCACTCTGCTGTTGGAGTCTGGAGTGGGAGAGGCTCAACGTCCAGATGAAAAGCAGAATCCGGGCTAACGAGCGTTAGTGAACAGAGGACAGCTCCCCCTCTTCCTTCCTCGTCTTCTTTCTTCTCGCCACATCCGCCTTCTTCACGCTTGGCCCATCATCCCTTCCTCCCTCCGTCTTCTTCATCACACTCTGTGCGACGCATGCTCAGCAGATCTGTCATCGGGGCCTGGAGTTCGCTGAGCGAAGGGACAAACCGACGTGAGAAATCTCACACTTAGGGACGAGTCTTCTTCCTAAGCTGGCCAAAAGGGCCTGGTCTACTCTCGGGAATAGGATTCATGCAAATGAGGCTGTTGTCATAACGACGAGGAACACTGATCCTCAGACAGACCTGCTTTTCGGCCTTTCTGCTACTTTCAGCTTAGCATGGGTGCTGCTGGGGATTCCTCTCTCCTCCTCGATGCCTCGGCGTCCTCATCCGCAAAGTCGGGATGCTGGGGGTCCCCACCCTCCCAGGGACGCTGTGAGCGTAAAATGTGCTGACGCAGCTCCGTGTGGTCCCGGGTCCTGTGGGGCGACTGATGCGCTCAGAGGGGGGGCCGTCCTAGCATCCTCCTCGTCCGTGTCCTCTGACGCCTTTCCCAGGACCAGGGGACGTGTTTGTACTTCTGAGGGCCGGATGCATCTTGGGGAGGTCGTTTCGGATGGTTATAGAGGGCTACGCATTTTTTGGATGCCTTCTTTTCCCCCCACTCCAGGCAATCATTTTAGCTAGTCTAATTTGTGTTGCCTCTTTTCTGTGATTTGCCCCCGATTTTTGACATAAGGGAGTTTTCTTATCCAGTTAAAAGGACCTCTGACCTCAGGCTTTGCTGGCAGCAAAATGGCATGCTTATCTGTATTAGTCAATAGGAATCCTCAGTTTTGGGGGGAAATCTGACGATTCCCTTGTTCACACCCAAGAACAAGGGTAAGCCATGAGTGAAAACCGTTAGGGGTCACAGAACACAGGCTTACTTATCTCTGTGGTCAAGGGCAGACCCGGCATCCTACAAGGCCCTGGTGATAATGGGGATCTGGCTGTGCTCCTGGCTGGGACTTCACCTTTCACGCGATTCTCTTCGCTCTCTTCTCTCTGCTTTTCCCAGCCCCTCTTATGTTTTTGTTTTTACTTCCCCGATGACATCGTACGTTTTATACGGGGCATTCGTGCATTCTCTTCCCTCTCCCTCGAATGATTCACCCTCCTTTTCTCCCTTCAGTTCGCTAACTTCTGTGCATCCTTAAGATGTCATCCTAAAACCACGTGCTCCCAGCTTTCTTTTGGAACTGGGAGAAGGGCATCAACTCGCACCAAACATGTTTTTAAAAAGGCAAGGAGTGAGTTAGACGGAGATGAAAATGTCACCTTTGTGAAGCTGGAAGTGCTGATATTGGGCAATACGGCCCATTTCTGGTGGTAAGTGAGATTCTTAATACTAAACCCAGAATTAACTCCCAGGCACCCCTACAGTTGTGGGTCTGCCTCGGTAAAACTCAAGCACGAAGTGACAACAAAACCAGAGCTAACAAAGGAAACAACAAGGAAGATGGACAATCGGAATCTGAAATGTTTGCGTATCAAAGGACCCTATTGACAAAGCGAAAAGGCCACCCATGGAATGGGAGAAAGTATTTGCAGGCCATATGTCTGATGAGGGGCTCGTATCCAGAAAATATAAAGAATTCCTATAGTATAACAACGAACAAACAACTTGGTTAAAAAATGGGCAAAGGACTTGAGCAGCCATTTCTCCAAAGAAGATAAACGAGGGGGCAACGTGAACATGGCAAGATGCTCAACCTCACTCATCACGAGGGGCATGTAAATCAAACCTCAGTGAGATGACACTTGATGCCCGTTAGGATGGCCATTGCCAATAAATAAGTGCCGGCGAGGTTATAGAGCGATTGGCACTCTCGCGCACTGCTGGTGGCGTGTAACATGGTTCAGCCATTAGGGAGAACAGTATGGAAATGCCTCGAAAAACTCAAAATACGTAGAATTGCCACACGGCCCCGCAGTTCCTCTTCTGCATGTGGACCCAAAAGAATTGGGAGCAGGGATGGGAACAGGTATTTGCACACCTGTGCTCAGAGCAGCCTCGTTCACGACGGCCGAAAGGGGGAAGCAAGGCAAGTGTCCGTGGACGGATAAGTGGATGAGGAAAATGCTGTCTGGACGCGCGATGGCATCTCCCTCAGCCTTGAAAAGGAAGGGGGAAAAAGAAAAAAGGGAATTCTGACACATGCTGCAGCTCGGATGAAGCTTGAGGACGTTGTGACGAGTGACATAAGCCGTCACAGAAGGACAGATACTGAGCGCGTCCACCTACGTGAGGTAACTAGAGAAGTCAAACTCACGAGGAAAGGAGGTAGAACGGCAGGTGCCAGCGTCTATGGGGATGGAAGGTCAGAATTATTTAATGGGGGCGAGTTTCAGTTTGGGAAGATGAAACAAGTCCTGGAGACGGACAATGGTGGCGGCTGCACAACAGCGTGAACGCACTTAATGCCGCTGAATTAGATGCTTAAAACAGTGAAAATGGTAAATTTTATATTATGTATTTTTTGCAAAAAAGAAAAACTTAAGCAATAAGGGAGCGAGTAGAGCAGGTGTTTCTGTAGTGGATGACTCCTAGGGGGAAGAAGGAGAAGAAACCTGTCTCCAACACCATCCCGAAGCCAAGATTTACTCAGTTTCCCCCATTTTACCTTTACATGGGACCCCCAATTTTTCCTGCATGACTCTCATCTCAGATTATCAGTGTACTTCCGTTTATGTAATCCTTTCATACATATCCCCAGGGTTAGCTTGAACCCCATGAAATTGCCATTCACGTGAGTAAAAAGAGGTTGAATCTTGGCAATCTCGTATGGTTCAGTATTCCATAGAGACGAAGCCCTGCAAGGTTGAGTCTGGTTTAGGTCATGCTGCGTCAGGGCCTGGCACAGAGCCTGACGTCATGTAGGTATCTGTGTCCTTATAAGGATAAGTGACCATCTCCGGAGTGAATGGGACTGAAAAGACAGACAGCTTTAACCCTTTAAAAAGAGAAACACAGTGAAATGCCTAACGTGGAGTACTAACGTCATACTCTTTAATGATCAGGTATTACTTAGGATTCTGGATCTCTTTACTCGGATGCCTTGAAAAGTAGAAAGCGACAGGACGCATACGCAGGAAAGGCTGTTGTAGTGAATGTATAATAAAAATCCATTTGTGATGACCAGCGTGCTTTAGGGAATAAACGTTCATCGAATCAAACAAGCACGGGGCTGACCTTCGCGTCCTCCGGCGTCCGGCTGGATATGAAGTCTCGGGCCAGGATCCGCACTGGGAATTCTGCGGCGCCCCAGCCCCACACGCTTCCCCCACGTCTCTCTCTGCCTTCTCTCCTCCTTTTCATCTGGACCCTGGGTCACCTCTTGTCCCATTCGATTTCAGTCGAGCTGAGTTCTTAAAAGCAATATCTGGAGCTTCGAGCTATCAGGGAAGGAGCCGGCCTCCCCGACCCTCCGTCGCAGGTCACAGCGGCGCACAGATAAAATTTCCCGCGTCCGCATCCGTCCCCTCTCATCTGCAGGCAGAAGTGATTCCTGGAAGTGGAATTTCGTTTTCACAAAAGCACTTTTCCTGCAGTCTGTGCAGGGGACCCGATTTCCGAGGCGAGGGTTAAGCGGGCCGATGCAGACGGAGATCTGAGAACAGAGCCTGGAACACAATTAGGAGCGATATGAATGGTTATGAATGGCATCATCATGAATATTTTGATTACTAGTGATACAGTAACCATCGCTTGCACCTTTCGGTGCGAGTGAAGTCTCTCAGAAAGGATGCCTAGGACATCAGAGGCAACCAGAGAAAAGACAAGACAGCCCACTGAAGTTGCAGACATCGTTTTATTTTTTAGAATTCATTCTAAAATGGAAGAGGCAGGGAGCGATTCTGAATCTCAACGACAGGAAAAGGTGTAGAAAAGGGAGGGCGAGAGCAGCTTGGTTAGGGCATCGCTGGGCCATGTACGAGAGGTCGGCGAGGCGCGCCGTGCCTCTCGCGCCTCAAAGCTATTCATGTTGCTTTTTTAAAAAAAACGGACTCAATCTTAAATAGAACGGGGGGAAGTGGCACCGAATTCCCATTAAAATGGGCAAAATGAGAAAATTCTGGGCAGGTGCGTTGGAGCAAAGCTGCTGAAGAGAAAGCGTGGCGCTTGACATTCAGCGGGCCTGCGACGAAAGGCTGCGAGGTGAATGGGTTGCATCGGAGCAATTAGCAGTTGGAACCGGGGAGCCCAGAGGTCATGGGCGAAAGTGGACACAAGCCATGGCTGACAGAGATGTTCCCGCCTAGAAAACGAGAGGGCGCAGGGCTGTCAGGTCCAGCTCGAAGATCCTGAGACGTCAGAGGGGATGTGGCCTCAGTGGGATGCGTGGAAACCCCTGGAGATAAAGCAGAGAAGTTGGCCGTCTGCGGAGCCATGTCCTGCATCACCGTGGAGAGACTGAACGATGCTCGGAGCTGCATGACGCATGGCTGGAACCTTCTAGAGAATGACAGGGGCAAATGACATGGAAAAAGATAATGAGCCTTTCCTATGGGCCAGGCAGTGTGGCAAGTTTTCCAGACAACCCCATGGCCCGGGTACCGCTATCTGACGTCTTCTGTGGCAGCAGAATCCTAAGATGACCCCATGATCTCTTCTCATTGGAGTGGTTTCTGGGATGTTCCCTTCCCCTTTACCGTGACTCGCTTTCAGCCAATGATAGGCTACGGCAAAAGCGATGGCTGGGGCGTCACTTCCTTGAGTAAGCTGGCTTATGTGGCAAGGGCGGTGGCATGCCTCTCCTTTAATTACGTCGCTATCGATGCATTTGTAAATATGCTGACACTTATGTGTAAGACTCGGTCTCATCCCCCTGCCATCCTAGAAGAAGCAAGCCACCACGAGCTCTGCGGGCACAAGGAAATACGTTCTGCCGAGGAAAGGAGTGCGCTCCGAAGCTGACTCTTCTCCTCCACTCGAACCTCTGGCTGAGCACGTGGCTCAGCTGCACCTCGAGTGCAGCCCGCTGAGACCCCGAGCAGAGGTTGCCAGCCAAGCCACGTGCAGACCCCTGACCCGCGGGAACTGTGAGATAAGGAATGGATGTGTTTTTACGTGGCGAAGGACACGGCGATTTGTTTCCCGACAATCAAAAACGAGGGCGTCTTTTGTCAATGAACTAGGTTTTGTGATTCAGATAACCTGGCGGTCTCCGAACGGGGCCAGACCTGAGGGGGATAAATAAAAAGGTGAGTCGAGGCCCTCTCCTGGTATGGAGCTGCCTACCTAGGCCCCCAAAGTCTCTGCTTGTCCCGTGATGCCCCTGAGACGTTCTGAGCTGCTCATCCTGGAGTTCGCTGTCCCGTGGCGCTCTGTTCTTCGCCACCACACACCTGTCACACGGCAGACCACTGGCTTGCTTGTCCGTTGCTCCCACCGGAGTATAGGCTTAGTGAGGGCAGGGACTGACCTAGCGTCTGCAGCATCTAGCTCAGCGCACGGCACAATAAATACTGTTAAATGAAAAGTGAAAAATGAACATGCGACTGGACCACTGACTGACTGCACGCCATCAGTTGAGGAATCGTGGCCTCAGGACTAAGAGTGAGGAAGCCGAGAGACAAGTGACCCGCCCAAGATATCACGACCAGAAAGTCGCATAGCCTGGGGGTCTGCAATCTACAGCTCCCCAGGCACACCCAGCCCATCACCCATTTTTATATCAACCACGCGGCAACCAAGAGCTTTACATTTCTAAATGGTTGGAAAAACCAAAAAAAACGAAAAAATTATTTTACAACGTGTGAAAATCAGAGAAGATCCAAATTGCTGCGCCCAGAAATAAAGTGTTATTGGCACGCAGCCATGCTCATCTGCATAAGCCACCTATGGCCTGGCGGCTGCTTTCCCGCCACAGCAGCGGAGGTCAGGAGGTCAGGGGTCGTGACAAAGGCCCTGTGGCCGGCAGAGCCTGAAACGTGCACCACCGAGCGTGCTGTAGAACATGTCGCTCCCGGATTCAGGCCTCATGGATTCAAATCCCGGTTCATTTCTCTGCTCTGTAATCTGGGAAGGTGGCTTGACCTTTTCTGTTTTCTCATCCGGGAAACAGGAGATGACACAGTACCCAACTCTCAGCGTTGCGGCGAGAATCGCTCACAACGCACGTGACAGTCTGAAACACAAAAGAAGCTCCCAGTACATGTCAGTTGTCACAGCCGTCCCCCGACCTTGCCATCCATATCCAATGCATGCTGCGAAAAGTTATTCCGTAGGAGAAACGTTTGTTAACAGACGTGGGTAGCTGGTGTTTCTGGATACGTTTTCATTATTATAAGTGAGATTCTGGTGACAAGAATGGGTAAACTGTATGCCCACTAAGCCACCATCCTCTGCTGGTCCCTGCCAAGTGGGACCATACATTTCCTAGGCTTATTTGTGTGCGCGCGTGTGTTTCCATAATACATGGTGCCTTCGGTGGACGAACCTTCTCTTGGTAAAATGACAAAATTTGAAAGCCTCGGGACCAGACAACATTGGGAACTTGGACTCACAGATGGCACTAGGTTCCGGTCTCCACTATGTGGTTGCGAGAGCCAACTTTTATGTGGCCCTCCAGGGAGAGAGGAGGGAGGGGATCAGGTGGGAGTGCCTATGAAGAGTTAAAATCTTCCCCCCGCCCCACAAGCCCTCATGGTACCTGAAATTCTCCTATTGGATACTCATCACTTGAGTTCTCAAGTCATTTTAGTCTTTCAAAATATTCTAGCACCTCATGGAGGTCAAGTATATTGTCGATCCATGTTCCCAGGGACACCTGAGCAGGACTGTGTGTGGAGATGTTGTCATGCTAGCGGGTGGTCCAGGGAAGGGTCGATGTCGCAGCAGAAGAGACGAATCCTCCCCAGGGATTCCACCCCTTTTCCTCTCCACGAGGGCCCGGTGACGGTTGCATTTTCAGAGGAAAATAACGAAAGGCAAATAGGAGTGTTTACTAGTGGCATCTGAGAGCTCTGCCTGGAGTAGGTGTCATTGTCCAGTCCTCTGCCACCCGTCCCCGAAGAGCTTGATCGGCTTCCCCAAATCTAGTATGAATAAGAATAATCTGTAGAGCAGGTGAAAAAGGACGCTTTCTAGACCCCAATCCTAGAGACTCTGGTTCTGGAGGTCCGGGGCAGGTGCTTTTCTTCCTTTAGAAGCACGCCAGGCGATTCTGCTGGAGGTGGTCTCACGAGGGGACTTTGAGAAAGTTTGCCCTAGGTGTGTGGCTGACCTTCAAACTCTGTTGGTTCAACCATGCATTGATAATGATCAAAATCTGGATTTTCGCTAGTAGTGTTCCTTTGCTGTGATTGGTGGTCCCAAAGGTGACCCAGTCCCCCCCAGAGGTGAGAATCCATCGTCCATCATCATGGAAACAATTAGCCTCAGGGTCCTCCCAGGCCAGAGCGTCAGAAACCAAGCCATCGGGGCTTCTGGCCCGATAAATGTGCAGTCAGTGGCCTACATACAAGTCCAGCCACTTGTTCATGCTGTAGGTGCCTCTTTTGGTCTTTGGAAATGACAGCGACGGCCACCTGGTCCCTCTGCTATTCTCCACCGAGGTCCCAAGAAGGAGAGGTGTGCCGAAGCCGTGACCGCTGGCTTCCGTGAAGAACCGCATCCATCCGAGGGCCAGACTCCCATCGGGGGCTGAGACCATAAGCGATCGCGCCTGTCCACGTCAAAATCAAAGGTGCCTTGGCCCTAGGCAGAGGGACATTGTAAATCCTGCCGAGAACCCGAGACGCTGGTTAAACTCATTATTTGCTGTTCAAGACTCTCTCCTTGCACTTTTCATCCTTTGTTAAATTTATAAGCTCTAAATCCTCAGCCCAGATCCAAGCCTTTAGGGAAGGAGCAGCGAGGAGCTTTAGAATTTATCCCTTCCCCGGGGATGCGAATGGTGAATAGACTTGGGTAATACGTTCTTAATTGTCACCATAAATCAACACCACACAATATGTTAAGCGAGCCCACGGAAGTCGCCTTGTGGGGAGCGTTTCCATGTCGTGGAGATGGCTGCAACTTTGATGAGACAAGGGGCCCGGCTCTGGGGTTGTGACCCAGTAAACATATGGATTCATTCCCTGAAGACCTGCCGTGCTCCTGACCCCGGGAGAAAGTCCCCTGCTGGCTGAGGGAAGAGGCTCCTCATGCTGAACGTTCAAGTTCGAACTTACCAAGGACGTTCTTGCCCCTGGGCTGTCTTGTTTCATGAAAATATTTTGTGCCTTAAGAATTGTTCCTTTGGATGTGTTTGGGAATAGGTCAGCTCGCTTATGCCTTCTTTGAGAGTTTCCCCAAGGATGCTCCATCACTTTTTCTTGCTCACATGACCTGTGTTTCCTTTCTAAATCATTCATTCATTCATCACACATTCGCTGAATCCCTACTATGTGCACTGTCCTTGGCATGACGCTGTCTGAGCAGAGAACAAGACAGAAGAGAACCCTTACAGGGCTTATATTCCACTTCGTTTTGGAAGGAAGACTGTCAGGTTCTATGAGGAAAATAACAAAATTGCTCTTTAAATTGAAAGAGGCCCTTTTGGGTTTGGTGGGAACGACGTCTTATCTGAAGAGTTCAAAGCTGAAAAAAGAAGCAGCCAGCCGTAATCTAGGGGAAAAGCATACAGGTCAAGGAAAACTAAGGAGAGGGAAGGAAGAATGAGGTCGGCATGGTGGATCCACAGGACAAAGGCAAAGCGGGCTGCGGTGTGGGTAAGACAGACGGTGCAGAGAGGTGAGGCTGGAGAGAGGGCAGGGGTCAGCTCGCAGAAGGCCTGGCGGTGGACTTCATTCTGCGCATGAAAGGAAGCCCTGTGGGGTTTTTGTTGTTGTTGTTATGATGTAATTTTAATTTGAAGACCGGTTTATTCTGCAGAGCATGGCCTGTAGCAGGTCAAGCATGGAAGCTGGAGGTCAGTGAGACCTCTCCAACAAGAGGTGACCGCCAGGATGAGAGGGATGGAGGGGGGATGGATGGAGGGAGGATGATGACCTGATGAGGCGGAGGGCCGTGCAATTGGAGGATGAGGGAATGACAGGGATCGAGTGACGTTTTCGTGTTGAGCTGAGCCTCTGGGGTGCCATTTACTGAAATGGGAGAGACGTAGTTTGTTTTCACTTGGAGGTGTTTTGGGGGCGGATAGGAACTCAGCGGTTCTGTTTGGGCCTTGTTGAATTCGAGGTGACCAGAAGACACTGAAGTCGGGCTGTTGGTGCTGCAGGTCATATATGTGAGCCCCGAACTGAAGGGGCAGGTGAGAATGAAAACATTATGGGTGACCTGAAAGGAAATGATGGCTCAGTTGGCACTGACTTTTTATTCGTGCAGGTGATCAGCGGAGTCTTCACCTGGCAGGGGCTTTGAGCAAATGAGCGAATAGAGCCTGGGAGGCTCTATCATGTGGCTAGTCTCTCCCTTGTATTCTTTCATAGTGTTTTCTCTGTGCAAACTGCTAATTCATGTTCATTCAACAAATAGTTCTTGAGCACTTAACTATGCACCGGTCACTATGCTAAGCTCTGTATATAACCCATATGTATCTCAAATATAATAATATATATAATATATAACATATATAATATATAAATATATTATATAAATAATTTAATATAAATAAGTATTTATATTATATTTATATATATAAAAATTATATATTTATATATTATATATTTATGTATAATATTTATAATATTTATAATATATAGCATATAAGTAAATATATATAGATATTATATATATTATTTATAATATATAAATATAAATATATAAAAATATATTTCTTTTTATATATTTATATATTATATAGTATATATTTATATTTACATATATAAATATATAATATATAAATATATAATATATAAATATATGTAAATAAATATATAATAAACATAAATATAAATATTTATACATATAAATAAATATAAATATTATATATAAATATATAATATTACATAAGTAAATATAAATATTATTTATATATATAAACATAAATATCAGGTCAAGATGGCAGGGACACTTTTAAGTATATATGCTCTGTCGACTAAGTTGTAGTTGTTTTAGGGAGTAGTTTTACAGCATGCAAAAGGGCGAGATTTGGATCCCAACCCTCAAACATGCTAGTCCTGTGTTTTTAAAGTTAATTTTCTTTTTAGAGTTTTATAATAAATGTGATTTTTTTCCCTGTATAGTTCTGTGAACTCTAACACAGGTGGACATTCACATACCCACCTCAATCAGGACACAAAACAGTTCCGTCACCCCCGACAACCCTCCTGGCCTCCCCTTTGTTACTCCTACTGCCCCCCACCTCCCGCCTGACCTGGTGGGAAAGGGCTGGGAGTTGTGTTAAGTTATTTCCCAGTTCTCGTCCAGGTTTCAGACTCTCCCATCTGTGATCCCTGGGGTTTGGTTCATGTGGAAAAGGCCCCCAAAGATGCATAACTTGAATGAGAGAAAGAAATACGAGAAGCTGAACTTAGACAGGGAAGTATGTTGACGGGGACGATGCTGGCTTGAGAGAGAGGGGAGAGAGGATGACTGAACCCAGGCGCGGCTTGCCTCGAACATATGACTGCTCTGAGAGGAGGGTTGCACGTCCTCCCTGGGCTCACTCAGAGAAGCAGGGACGAGGAACAGGTTGCCAGCGCGTGGAGAGGCGAAGCCATCTGTACATGCTTAAAGGTAACGGGCAGCCTGACGAGGATGACACCCCAAGGTGACTGGAGAATTTCTACCCTCCCTGTGAAGCGAGCTCTGGAAATGCGAAAGGAGTTCCGTTTTAGAGCAAGACAAAGAATAACTTCGGAGGGAGAACATAGCTCCTTGTTGCTGATGATGGGTGTGCTGAGACAGGAAGCCGTTGTAAGGTTGTTGGGTAAACTTTGAGGCTCCTGGCTGCATGGAGTTACGAATGGATCTTTCCACGGATACCCAAAGCAGAGAGAGGGGAGGAAGAAAGCATGAGAGTCCCCACCAGGGATGCCTGTGGTGCCGAGCAGGCCACACCGAGACCTTGGGTATGAAGTCGGCATTTTACCTTTTTTCTTCCCGGGCTCCTTTCTCTGAATTATATGGCGCACTAAACCCTTAATTAAACACCAACAGCTTTCGGGATCCACGATGCATCATTGGATACGTGGAGGAGCTGATTAAAGGGGGGCCCTGTCTCCCTGCTTTCATCGTACCCAGTCACCTGTGCCTCCTTTCGGCATGTGTTTCCAAGTCAGGGATTTGCCCGTAAAATGATCTCGCACGAGCCCAGCGTGCGGGGTTTCATTTCCTCTCAGGCAATTATCTGTGAGTCATTGGAGAAGCCATTACAGCAGAATAAATAACTGAACATCAATTAAACGATGTTGGCGTCACACTTGGGCTGAAGAGAGATGCTTGTGTCACGTCCTTAAGCTCTAAGCGTGCGTGGCATCCTCTCCCTGTGGTTGTCCGTCTCCTTCGGGTGGCATGGAGTTCCCACGGTCGCGCATCCTCTTTTTACAGGTGACGTGCAGACCCCGACAAGGACGGACCACCTGCTGCAACGTGATAGAAGTTGGCAGGAAGGTCAGGTGTCACCAGGAGAGTTTTAACTGTCTGACAAGAGGCCTCGCAGGTGGCCTTTAGTTTGGGGATAGGGTTATCACGGTCCAGGACCTCTCAGGCTCCACGACTTTCTGCCTCAGCGCAGGAGAGTAGGAGATTTTCTCAGGTATCGGAGAGAAAGCTCGGTTCAAGCAAGCTGGCATGAATGCAGAAAACACCCCAATACCAACGTAGCCACTTACCATGAAGAAATATGGCAGCCTGGAGCGAGGGTCTGTCATTTAGTCGTGTGGATAGAGCCCTGCATTGCTCTAGGGGGTGCCCTTCACGTCGGGGTTCTTGCCAAGGGCACGCTTCTGTCTCCCAGACAGAGCCTTGTAACCAAGGAGGCAAGTCGCCCTCGGTTTTGCAAATGAAGAAACACACGCCAAGATAAACTGGCGACCGGCCTCAGAAACGCATTAATCGAGTGGCCGAGCTTGGGCCCCAACGCTGGTCGTCTGGTCCCTAGTCTGGCGCTACCTCTCGCTGCATGTCGGCTGTTTGGGTCACAGACCAGATGACGCTATGGAACATTCCTGAAATGAAGGAATTTTAGAAAGAGGAGGAGCCAAGGTTCAGAGATGGGCAGGGGTGCGCGTGGGGAGCGAGGTGGGTGTGATTGTAAAAGGGCCACACGAGGAATACTTAACACACACACACACACACACACACAAAATAGATAAAAATGGGGAAGTCTGGGGCAGATCAATGGATTTTATCACTGTCGGTGTCCTGATTATAGGATGATCGTCCCTCTATCCACGGGGGGTTGCTTCCAGGACCCGCCTCCTCCCCCGTGGACACCGAAATCCCCAGGTGCTCAGGTCCTGGTATCAGTGGTGTCGTCTTTGCACGTAGCCTGCGTCTGCATCTCGGCTACAGCGGGCTGTCCCTGCACGTCTCTTCCTTTGCGTGGATTCAGCCTAGAACGCAGCCCACGGCATATTCGGGTTGGATCTCTCTGGGGTTTTATTTCCCGTGTATTTTCAACCCACAGTGGGTTGAGTCAGTGGGTACAGAATCCATGGATGAGGAGGGCCATCCGTATACTACCGATTTGTGAAATGGGGCCTTTGGGAAAAACTGGGCAAAGTAAACGTGGCGACTCTTGTATGGTTTCTTACAACTGCACGTGAATCCACAATTATCTCAGTAAGGTTTCAGTTAAAAAATAAATGGTCTAGGGTTCAGCGCGGCACCAGAGTTAAACCCCAATCGCTCTGCTTTTCTGATGTTTGGAGCGTTGATTTAAAAATTCCTTACACACCTGCAAACTTTTTATTATGAAACTTTTCAAACAGAAAAGGAGGAAAGACAGAAAAAAAAGTAGGAAAGTAGAAAAAACGAATGCCCACAGGTAGGCACCACCCAGCACTCGTTCAGCATTTTGCCATAGCTTACTCGCTCGTTTTAAAGGAACTGCAGCCACGCAACGTTTTCCCTCTAAAGATGCACATCTGCGTTTCCAAAGAATCAGGTCGTCTTCCTACATATAACCCCAAGACCCTCATCGCACCGAACGGAATTGACGGTAACATCATCTGACGTCATCTGATGAGTTGGTCCGTATTCAGGTTTCTCTAATCGTCGCAGATTGTTATTTGAGAACTTTTTCTCACAGAGCCGGGATCCGGGGGTGCATGATGGCTTGCATTTGGTTTTCACGATGCTCAGGATCCCGCACAGCGACTGCCCCTCCTTGGATGTTGACGGCACCATCTTCACAACCCACGGACAGCCTGGCTGGCGATGGCTCTGGTTCCGCCAGCCGCGCCCCAAAAGGTGTCTTGAAAAGGCCTCCCTCGGGGCCTCTTACTCAAAGCAGCTCATCTTTGTTGGTCGCTGTTCACCTTCCCACTACCTGATCTCCTTGGGTCCTCTCGGCGACGTCAACACCCCGGTGTCTTCAGTTGCAAACCCGAGATATTGTCCGCTTGCTTTCATTCGCGATGAGGACTAGTGGAGACTTCTCGTTACCCGCGCTTCGCAGATGGAGGAAAGTGAACTGTTAGGGGGGTCGGGTGACTCTCCCAAGGTCACCGTTCGCGGCAGAACCAGGCCCGCGGGCTCCGTCCTCTTTCTGCTGAGCCATTGCCAAGGACCACACCCACCGGGGTGGGGTGGGGTGCCAGGCCGCCGCACGCTGAGTGCCACCCAGCGGGTTCCCGGAGCCAGACTGCCTTCCACGCCATGTGGCAGTTCATGCCACCAGAAGCAGAACCCGGGTTTACCCAACACAACCAGGGGGCTGGAGGGCTGGGCCCCGTCCCCGTCTCTGCTCCGACCCACCGTTTCCGTGGGGGCCGCTCGTGCCCCACCCACCTCCCTTCAGCACCCACCATTCTCGTGGGGGCTAGCCGACCTTTCAGCCGCTGTCGCCGGCGTCTCTCTGCTCGAAGGCTCTCTGTGGTCGCCGGACCCCGCTTTGTCCATGCTCATGGGGGGTGGGGAGGACTGGCAACTGGACACTCCCAGGAGCAGCCGCCGACATACGATGGCGGACGGACAGTTGGGGACCGATACGCAGGCCTTGGGTGACTCCAGAGTGCGTGTTCTGCACCGGGCCCAGGGTGGCCCAGTGTGGCCTGCAGTCCCAGCGTGTCTGATGACACCCCCTTTGCAGCGCTGCCTTCCCTGTCTCGCTCTCTTCACCCCGCTCCTCCCAACAAATCACTTGACTCGGATCCTTACCTCGGGGTTTACTTCCCGAGGAACCCGCGTGAAGACACTTGCCTAGCCCTTCAGCCGGCACCACCGGGAGATGCGGCTTCCGTTTCTCCGGTGCACACGATCACGTCGCCTTGCCCAGAAAACGGTTTGGGATAAACAATAAAAAAGAGAGGAAGACTGGGAACGTGGGAGGAAAGGTTTTCTCCCAACCGACCCGGAGAGTTCGCCGCGGTCTCGTCTTGGCTGGACAGAGAAGGAGATCCCTAAGGGTCGGAAGCCCGTGAACGACTTTTCACCGTGTCCAGTTAAGAGAGGCCTACACACCCCCGAGCCTCTGTTCTGTTTGGGGACCTTCGTGAGTACTCTATTCTTTTATTTCTTTCTTTTCTTAGAGGAAAAGCCGGCATGGAACTCTGCTTTTAATGAACAGCACGTAGTTAAACTAATATTGGTTCATTAGGCAGAGTGAGGACGTTTACAGCGGCGGCTTTCTCGGGGAGGAAGGACAGGCCTGATCTCATGCGGCTCAGGGGAGGCAAGACGGGGCACCCCGGACCCCAGAGCAGGGTTTGTACAACAGTCGCCTCCCCCGCTCAGGGTCGCTTTGCTTCCTAGCGGAAAAGAGCAAGTGATGGATGAGGCCGGGCATTAGGTGGCATCGCTGCCCGGAGAGCTTGGGACGACGCGTGTCCCGCTCCGCTTTGTCTTTCCCGGGCGGGCGCTGGTTGGGGTTCACCGGGTGTCAGATGACGTGTCCTGGATGTGCAGACGTCCCCTCTCCCCGCCGCCTGGGGCGGTTTACCGGGCCCATCTGAGCAGAGAGGCCACAGTTGGGATTTCCGGCTCCGTCAAGGGGGACCCATTTGATAATCACGACGCCCAGGCGGAGCTACACGGAGGGGAAGTCAAGGGAGGAACGAGACACGTGACGGTCAAGGGGGTTGTCCTGCCTTTCGCAAGTCACGCGGGGTCGTGGGTGGCACCCCGGCTTTGGCGGGCACGGCCGCATCTCCTGCCCATCGCTTTATCGGCTCTGCGCGTCCGGAATGTTGCAGTCGGGCCTTTTCAGCATATGTTCTGGAATTTGGGATTAATTTTGTATTTGCCGAACATTGGCAAAGGTGGCACAGATCATCCCCGCGTACCCCTCACCCAGACTCCGCTGCGGTGGCCACGTGGGCACCCGCTGTGAGCCGAGCCCCAGACCTCGTTCCGAGGGCATGGGCTTCCCCACTGGCCTTTCCCACCGGTTTCCCCTTCTGCCCCCAGATCCAGTCTGCGAGGCCACACGACCTGGAGTCGTCATTCTCCACGGTCTCCTCTGGGCCGTGACAGTTTCTCAGTCCTTTCTTTTTCTTCTTTTTTCATGACCTTGAGCGTTCTGAGGACAGGTCAGGGGGGTTGTAGACTGTCCCTCAGTGTGGGCTTCTCCGGATGCGATCGGCGTTAAGGATTTGGGCGAGGATGTGACAGAGCAGAGTGGCCCTCGTCTTCCATCACGTCATCCACACGCCTTGTCACCGATGAAGCTAACCTGGTCACCGACGTCTGGGTGTTACCGTCTTACTTTCCATTTTCAAGGCGGGGGTTACCTGGGGGGAATGCTTTGGGGGGGCAGGAGGGTCTCCGAATGGAACCAAAGCAACAGCACATTGTTGAAGAGGGTGGGGACAGCACCTCCGAGGCGATGGCGCCGCTGTCAGCGGTTGGACGACTGGACGAGGACATGCCGTAACCACCACTTTCCAGCACCGGACAAAGGCGGCGCAGGACCCTGAATGCTTACGGACGCCTCCGTCATCCTCGAAAACCGGAGACACCCAGCTGTCTTTCAGCGTGGGACTGGGTAACTGATGGATTCACACGACGGAATACTCCTTGGCCACAAAAAGGGCTAAACTGCCAGTGCGTGGACAGCGTGGGCGGACCGCAGAGTATCACTCCGAGTGAGAGAAGGTAGGCTCCACGGAGCTCGTCGTGTCTGATGCCAGCCAGTCCTGGTAAACCCTGGGACGGGCAAGCCGTAGCGACAGGGAGGGCGGACCACGCCGGGGCCCGAGGGCCCTCTTTTGGGTTTCGATTTGGTTGGGATGGTGGATGCATGGGTGTAGGCATTAGTTGAAACTCGTCCAGCTGGACACGTTTAATTATACGTAAATTCTCCCTCCACGACTGATGCAGACAGTGAAAAGGAAAATAAGTAAAGACAGGGTCAGTGAAGCCGCTGTAAGCCCGAGGTTTGAAGCGAGAAGAGGAGATGGCAGCACGACAGGGAGCGAGGTCCGTGCGCGGGAAGGTCACAGGCCGGAGGGAAAGAGGTGGAGGAGCGAGAGGTCACGGGGAGCTCAGGCCAGGAATGTGAACCTGGGGACAGGGCCGTGGCCTAGAGGTGCGGCCACCCCCGTATTCCTTCCCAGTCCCGCCCGGGTCTCGCCTCGCTCCTCTCTCTCTCGCAGCAGCGCTCCCTATGAAATTATTCCGTCTCCCCGAATATGTTCGGACTCCATTTCTCCATGATCGTTTGCTCAAATGCTTTTTCTGGGGACCGACTCAAAGACGTAAATTCCCGGAGATGGAGACGAGACAGCCGGGTGTCGACTTCGTTTCATTTATTCAGCGAACACGCCGATTTCGACGGGCGTAGGAAAGAAGAGGTTATTTTAGAACACGGCTCCCCCCCACCCCTTCATGATGCTCCCTCAGCATGAAGCAGTCTCACTTGGGCTTGTACGTGTGTCGTGGCACCTGTGTCGCCATCATTCCCCGAGTCACCCGGACGGTGGGTGATGCTAGGCAGGTGGCCGCGCGGCAGATGCGGCAGGGCGCGCTGGAGAGTACGTCCCCGCCTCTGAACTTCATGGGCCCCATCCTAAGAGGACCCTTCCAGGAAGCCCTCCCTGCCTGCCCAGCGCCTTATGCCAGGTGGATCGCGTTCAGCTGGGGCCACCCACACAGCCTGGGAAGCCTGAAGCTCGCTCGGCAGCTGTTCCTAGGATTGACTTGTGAGTCTCCATCAAAAGTCAAGGTCCGTGGGACGAGCCCAGGGCTCTTCGGTGTCTTGTTACCTTACAAATAACCACCTGAGCTTGGCTTTCCGGAAGCTGAACTCAGAAGAGGCGGAGGAGGCGTCCCCTTCCCGAAGAAGCTATTAGACGACGGACAGCAGCAGAACAAACTAACCTTTTACATTTTTTGAATTTTTAAATCGTAATTGACGTTCGCTGTGATTTTATTCTGGTTTCAGGTATGCAGCATAGTGGTTAGGCACTTAGAAAACTTACTGAATGCGCAACGATCTCGCTTAGACGTGGAATCTAAAGGACAAAACAAACATGACGGACGCAGAGATGCGGAGAACACACTGATGGTGGCCAGAGGTCAGGGGGCCGGGTGAAAAAGCGGGGAAGAGGTTAAAACGTGCACATCGGGAGTTACAAAATAGTCACGGAGATGGGAAATGCGGAATAAACTAGTTTTTAAAAAGCCCTCCGGATTTGTGTGGTTTTTGTTCCAAAGAAGCCTGATTCGGGGGCCTGGAACCAGTTAGCCGTATAGTGGATTCCAGAGAGTGGTCAATGTGGGACGAGCAAACATATGCAGCTCTGACGAGGATGCAGACCTACACGTGCTCTTCTGGACGGTCTGAGTTCTATCTCAGTGGCTAACATCTCTGATTTTAGCATTCATTCATGGGTCCCTGCGTTGACGCGTAAACGCCGTGCCCTAGACCGTCTGTTAGGGCCTGGGGTTGACCTACTGACAGGGCAGCCTCAGGACCCCTCGTGAGACTCCTGGACAAATGGACCCGATGACCCCAGAACACATCAGAGTACTCCATGCTCGGATGTCCCTGCTCCCGCTGCCAGGGAGCACGTTCCTCTGACCCTTCCCCCTGCATCTGCCTGGCAAACTCCTCTTCATCCTTCAAAACCCCAGCCCGTGCAGTAACGTGCCTGTCGCTCCTCCCAGGCCCCGACAATGAACTCCTCCTCCCTGCTCTGTGCTGTGCGGTACCTTGTGCTTCTATGTTTCTTTTTTAATTATTATTATTGTCTTGAATTGCACTTGTTTAGTTTGTGTCTCCCTCTTTTCTAGTCGACTAGGGGTATCTTTGGGGAGAAAGTGTGTATTTTGCCCCTTCTGTATCGCAAAGCCTGGCACTTGGCAAGCACTCGGACGATGTTGTAGCGTGGGATTCTGAGCAAATTCAGCCTCTGGGCGCTAACCCTGGAAGCCGTTTCTAAGAGCCGAAGCGTCACCTAGGTGACTGGAAACTCTACCTGTTATTTAATTTCCTGTGACCCCTCCAGAGTCGTTAGCAGTCCCGTAAGCCCGTTGTCCTTTGCTCCCCATGACCGAGGCGCTGGCCAAACCAATCCCTTCTCCACAGCCATTACCTACCCTGTGAGCATTTCTGGAGAATTTGCTGCTTTTGCCACCTCCTCGTGGCTGTAAAATATCCTCATTTTATTCCCCCAGCACCCCAGTGGGCCTGTCGTTTCCCTCCGAGGCCGAGAGAAGTGGAGCCACTCTGTCCGGGCTGTGCCCTTAGCAAGTAGCAAGTGGTAGGCGAAAGCTGGGTTTTCTGATCCCAAACCTAAACCTTCAGCACGCGGAGGCCCCCTGGTCTGTGTGCCCAGCCCTGCGCCGTGTGTTACGGAGGAGGTGGGGAAGGTAAGACTCGTTTCCTAGAGGGAAAAATGGTCACGTTTCACGCCCAGGGCCACTGTGACGTCCACAGAACCCTGAGAAGGAGCGAAGCAGCCCCTGACCACTGGGAGCGGGCCTGCCGCCTGCAGGTCGTCCTCGGTGCTCTCCTGTCGAAGATCAATAATTTCACGAGTGACCGACATCAGATGAGGCCACTCTGTGGCTCTAAGGGAGCGAGACAAGCAGGAAAGGAGGCTAAGGTCGAAACCGCAAAAAACGGCCATGCGTCCCCGTTCCTGCCTTGCGGGGTGGGGCCACTTCTGCTTCTTGGTCAGTTGTAGCTTTGGCTCTACTGCGTTCCTCCTGATCTCTAGACAGGCTTCACGAAGGTCCCCAAGCGCAGAGTTATCCTCCCTTCTTGACACATCCAACCCCGAGCCACGCCCTGGCTCCGTGAGACACGACGCCAGCCTGGGTCCCTGCTAACTGTCTCCCTGAGGTGCCTCAGGGTGCTCCACGGTGTGCGGGGTGGGTCCACAGGCCCAGCCTCGCTTGTCAGAAGCGTGTCCCCCTGGTCTTTGACTGGTGGGCATCTACGAGTGGAAGAGGACTTGGTCGAGCAGGTTCAGGAGACGCCAGGTGAATGACCCAGGGGGTCGTGGGTCAGAGGCTGCCACAGCAGACCCTCGCAAGTCTTCGGATTCCGGTTTCCCCTCTGGCTCTCACGTCTTCCTTTCTGGAAGAAGCCGAGCCCCTCTTGCTCCTCCTTCTTCCCATGAGTCCCGGGGCCTTGTCATAGAGCCAGGGTTCTCAACCTTGTCCCCACTCTGGACCCCTGCAGATACCCGGGCCCCACCTGGAGACGGCCTGATTTAGTTGGTGTCGGCTGTTGCTCGGGCGTCAGGAAGGTTTTTACGTTCCCAGGTGAGGCCAACGGGCAGGTGAATTTGAGAATCACTGGTAAAACGTGGTTGTGTGTGTGTGTGTGTGTCGCGGTGGGTCGTGCCTCTGCGTGTGACGCTGCACTCCCCTTGCAGCCCTGTGGCGGGGGGGATCAGGGCATCGGATGGCTGCGGGGCCAGTCGCACTCGGATTTTATCATGGAGAAGCCGGCCAGACGGTGTCTTCACCATCCTCCCTGGCAGCTGGGGGGGGGGCGATGCTAGTCGGGGAGCTAACTGGGTGGGGTGAAAAGCCGCAGGGAGCAAAGCAGGGCCTCCATTCAGGGAGAGCCTCTGACAGCCCGGCATCCTGGCTGTCAGGTACCAGTTTGGGGAGGATGCCCTCGCGGTTCCTGTCCAGGTTCAGTGACGGGGCAGGAGGGCGCCGGGAAGAGATGGAGAGCGGGATCCTTCCACCTTGAATCACTCATCCCCCGGTTCCTTTCCCCTAAGGCGGGGATCCGCAGACTTTGGAAGGCATCAGCGTCGCCCGAAGACCTTGGGCAAACTCGGCTTTCTGGGCCCCACTCTTGGAGTGTCGGATCCTGTGCGTCTGGGGAGAGGCGTGAGAACGCGCCTTTTTAGCAAGGTCCAGGGGCTGCTGGTTTGGGGACCACACTTGGAGAGTCACCGGCTTGGACCCGTGGTTCTCAGGTTGCCCAGTGGCTGCTCACGGGACCCACCTGGCAAGGTTAAAAAAAAAACCCACCCGTTCCTAGTCCTTATTTTGGACCACTTTCATCAGAATCTCTGGGGGAGGTGTGAGAGGGCACATTTCTGGCAGGTCTATTTTAGGTTTTCATCTGTTTTTTTGGGGGGTGGGGTGGGGTGGGGTGAGAGGAAGAGGGTGGGTAGGGAGCATACAGAGTTCGAATAGCGTGGGTCTTCTAGAACTTCCCAGTTCAGAACACTCATGTCCACACGCATGACCAAGATTTTAAACCTTTTGTCCTTTAGCCATCAGGAAAAATAAAATATCAGTGATGAAAAGGGGATGGACCCCTCTACCGTCTGCCCCTTGGCTCTGCCACCCCAAACGCCCTGGCCTCAGGGACAGTACGGTTTCGCCCTGAGAGGTCGGTCGGATGTGGTTCGTGTCATCATGACATCCTGGCCGCCAGCGTCCAGACCTCTGTTATCTTTATTTAGCCGGTTGATCCCGTACCAAATGTGTTCATCACGAGGCTTTGATGATCCTGGTTGTTAGGAAAAGGGACGGCTGCGAGGGGCAGGTGCGATCTTATGTCTCTCACTGTACCGAGGGCCTCCTTTCAATGAAAGCGTCCCCTCACCGTAGTCCTTCAGCCAACCCTGAATGCCTGTGACGGACCAGATGGCGGGCGGAGGGGTGGCCTGCAAGCAAGACTGTGTCCTAGCTGGGGCGGCCGTGTCCCACGGCCCTGCGGTGATGGAAACGTTCTATGTCGGCACCGTCCGCTGTCCAAGGCGATGACCACGCGTCCCAGGCAGCTCTTACCAGGCACCTGAAACGTAGCGGATGAGACTGAGAAACGGATTTTCTAAACAATTTAATTTCATTTAGAGTTAAATCGCAATGCTGTTTAAAGGGGCGGCCGGACCTGGCAAGGCCGGACCGATGGGTGAGGATGGCCTATCATCTAGATATGCGATGACGATTTTTATTTTAGGCTTTGAAGGAAGAACAAGCGCTTTGGGAGCATGCATCGGAGGCGTGGGGGAAGGGAAAGGCTTCCTCGAAGCAACGACGTTTGTGATCTTTCAGTGCTGCCTGGAAGTTAAGGAGTTTTAAGGGGGCCTCAAACCTGTCCGCGTTAGGCATCACGTCCCTGACATCGTCCTGGCTTTCTTCCCCCCCTGGGCACTGCCACCACCCCCTTGCTTACTCCTTAGCCCCAGAAAAGCATCCCTGCGCAAAGGAACCCATAAGAGGAACCCCGAGTCCACCCGCCCAAACGCATCATCGCCATATCCAGGGAAGGGAAAATTAAGTTTTTTACCGTGAGTTTTATTATTTGTCGGTTATCGTGTTATGTGTGCCAGGCGTGTCCTGGTTTTTAACCGGCCACAGTGTGAACGTTTCCCCACGTCTTTAGAGATTGTTATTGATCGCACTTTTGATGGCTGTTGTCATTTTTCCATCTGGTGGCCACACAGCATCCCGTGTTTTGTCAATTTCCTGCCTTTGGCATTCGGACACCGTTTTTATGGCATCGCGGTTGTAGACAGTGCTGCGCTGAACATCCTGGAGCGGAAATCGGCGTCTGCGTTTCTGGTTGTTTGCTCAGGGGAGGCGTTTGACCGAAGATGAGGGTGATTTTCGAGTCAAAAGTCATGCCTTTTTATTCGAAAGTTTTTACTACATCGTGGAAAACCACTTTCTAGAGAGTTTGTATCAATTCACAATCCTTCAGCGCCGGATGAGGATCCTGGCGTGTCCTGCGTTTGGATCACGTCTGCGTGTGCCTGTGGAGACGTTAGCGCCACCATTCGTAGAGGCCGCAGGAAGCTCGGGGGCGGCGATGCGCTGTGAGCATCCTCTGTCGGATGCTTTTCATGCCGGGTTCTCCCCGGTCCGGCCAAGTGGAGCGCCTCCATCGAACCGCGGGTCCATCCGGCCCTCCAGAGCGGTTCTGTCGACTCGCCACATCTACAGGCGGCCTTTCTTAGGCACGTCCTGGCCTCTCATGATGCTGTAGGAAGCGGGGCCTCCTTGGGGCAAAACCCAGCCCAGACTGGCAACACAGGTCTTTGGCCAGGACAAAAAATATCTCCACCTGATGCTTGATGCAACGAAAGAGCACTAGAACAGGAGTCCGAAGATGTGGGGTGTTTGTTTGTTTCTGTCATCCTGTGTCCCTTGTATACCAGTCAGAATTTTTTGGTCACAAGAGACAGAAACCTAACTCATATACTTAACAAGGAAAAAAGATAATTGATTGTTTCGTGTAAGTGAAGATATGGGGAGAATTTAGTTTCAGGTACGGCTGGATCCAGGGGTTTCTGATCATTCCACGGCCTCGATCTTGCTGTCTCATACCCGGTTCTGCATGTCCCTCTGCCAGCTCAGCTATCAGAAGACTGTGCTCTTGCAGCAGATCACACAGCAGGCTCTCAGTACCCAGCACGGGGGCCAAGACGTCGTGGCTCACGGACCCAATTCGGCCTGCTCTGAATGAAAATTCACTTGGAACACGGCCACGCTCCGTCACACGTGTGGGGGCCCGGTGGCTGCTTGTTGGCGAGCAGCCGAGTCGTGCAGTGAGAGACGATCGGCAGCTCGCAGAGCCGGAAACAGTTACTGTCTGGCCCTTTCCAGAGAGTGCATGCCGGCCCCTGCCCTGGGAGAAAGCTACCGATCCCCAGTCTCACCGGTTCCCTGTGCTTGGTCAGTTATCACGGCCCCGGCCACCCCTTCATTCTGGGTCCCACTTCTTGGATCCAGGGTCCTGTTCTTTGGACTTTCTAACTCCCTAATTAAGACGAGTCAGTCTAAGCTATTTTCCTTGGTTTTCTTTATCCTTGGACAGGGGAAGTGTGGCCCTGTCCCCACTTCTGGGCGTGCTCCCCCACTCCTGCCAGTCAAGGGGAGGTCATGGGTGGCCCCCGTGGGCCCCGGTTGTCCTCCCCTGCGTCCTGGGGCAGAGCCAGCTCCAAAGGCAGCGTGTCTGCAGGCGTCACGGTGCTTTTCGTTCGCGAGCTCTGAGTTCCTGAAAAGCGGTCTGCGGTGTCAGTCTTTGAATCTGACACATGGCTTTGGGGGTTCCTTCTGTCAGCGATCCCCTTGTGAATCAGAGAAGAGGAAAATTTCAGATTATTATTGAAGTGAAGTTTAACAGGAAAAAAGAGATAAATAGGCGTTCGGTGTGTGAGTGTGTGTGTGGGTTCTCTGAACACAACTGTCCTCCAATCTCATTCTCCTTCCCCTAGGAGTTCCCCAATCCTACCCCTAACCTTCACCCTCGTCCTAACCTTAACCCTCCCCTGGTCCTACCCTTCACTCTGACTCTACCCCTGACATTACCCTAATCCAATCCAATCCAATCCTAATCCAATCCCAACCCACTTTAACATTAGCCTTCGCCCTCATCCTAACCCTTCACCCTAAACTCGAACTCTAAGTTTAAATCTAAGTCTTAGCCCTAACATTAATCCCCGAAGAAATCTCGGACTTTGGGTCTGATAACCATTGCCTCAGAACAACCTCATGAACCATGCCGCTCAGTGGGATTTTCTGGGGTTTCTGCCCTGAATGAGGTTAGGTCGGAAGCTCCACCGAAGAGGAGGAGCGAGAAGAGCTATTTTTCCAGCCTTATAAGGAGCGCATTGATCACCGGACAGGCTCAGTGTAGCCAGGGCGCTCTCAGGTAAATAATTATTGTAAGCATGTTCCCTTTATATCAAGATAAAGACACCATTTCTGCCCATTTCCAGACCATTCGTAGAGCCGTCACGTTGGGGAGCAGCGTCCCTTAGTGTCTGGGGCCAGGTTAGAGGAGAAGTTGGTTCCCCTGCATCCCAGTTGATGCTGTTAGGACGTCTTGGCTACATCGACGATTCTTTGACATCCTGGGTCAAAAAAATCCATGTAAATGGAAACTGTAGCAAAGGAAAGAATACGTTTGAGAAGACAGAGGGAAGGCGAGACAAGGGTGGGAGGGCGGGAAAGGTCCCAGCCACGAACCTCCTGCCGTAGTCTGATCTGGTCACTCCCCCGCTTTAACCTCCTCAATGGCTGCCCAGCTCCTTGCTGTTTCATTTTTATCACTTTTCTGTAACGTCCCAGGCTTCCTCATGCTCCTGTGCTCTATCCAGGCTGTTCTCTTTCTGGATAGGTCCTGTCTGTCCACCAGGAGCCTGCTGAGGTATCGCCCTCCACCCCCAACCCCACGTTCCCCCTCCGCGCCCCATGCCAGTACTCCTCCCTTCATCCAGCTCGCATCCCCCGGGCTCTGCTCTGAGCCAGGCGCTGTGCTCGGTGGTGAAGAGGAGCAGTCAGTTCACCGTCTCCATCCCAGTAGTCGTGGAGATAGATGAATCGCCAGGAAACGGCCCGAGCGTGTAGCGATGGGGGAGACTGGAAGGCTGGGGGCTCCTGGACGAGGGGTGGGCCGGGCGGTGAGTGGGGCGATGGATATCCCGGGAGGCATGTCCGTGGGTGGGCCGGGCGGTGTCCCTCGCGTCCGGAATTGGTTGTCTCTTCTGGGTGGAGGGACAGAGCACCTTCGGGTCGGGTCCGTGGGACCCAGTCACCTCTGCGCTGTCGTTGCTGCTTCACACCCGTCGCCTCACACCAGCCACGAAACTCCCTTCGCACACGATTGTGCCCATTTGACAGGTGACACACACCTGGGTCTCAAAGAGACGCGGCAACTTGCCCAGCGTCATGAGACGGTCTCCACGGCCAACCCTGTCTCTTCTTCGAAACTAAGATTCGTCTCACAGGCCCCAGAGGGGTCAGTGTGTGTTCAGGAATTCAGGCAGCCGCGCGGCCGAGCTCCTTCGCCCTGTTACCTGGAGCCTGTCGTGCATCGGCAGAGGCTTAGGCTTCTCATTCCCTGCAGAAGCTGTTCTGTTTTTGAGTACCCGTTGCATTTCTGTCTGTGATGATTATTTCTAAAGCGAAATTTAGAGTTGAGCCGTTTCAGATGATTCCAGAGGCTGCTTTCCCGGCACCGCGCTTCCTTGGGGATTGTGCCAAACCTAAGTCCCGCGGTGCCAGGCCCGCGGTACCTACCTCTCCAGCCTGCCTCATGTGACCCCCAAAAGCTCTACGGTGCCCGACGGCCACAGCTCCCTCCAGGAACCCAGCTGAATTGGGGGCATCCTCTCCCAGCTCCACCCCTTTCCCTTCCTCGGCCACCACCAGCCCTTCTTAGGAGACCTCGTGATGTGGTAGAAAGACAGACGCTTCACTAGGCCCTGGCACTCCCTGGCTGCCTGACTTGGGGTGATTTACCTCCGTGGTCCCGGATTTCCTCTTTCTGCTCCCGTGAAATAGGAACGGCCCGAATTACCCCATCGCTATTTCATGGGATTTAAATGAGAATCCATGCAAACCGTGCGACGTGTGTTAGATATCAGTAAACGTTGCCATTAACTCGTCAAGGGGAACTCCTCCTTTCTTCTCTTTTCCCTGCAACGACCTTGCCCGACGGCCAGTTGAAACCCTTAACATCCAGGAGACGGAGAGGTGAGGCCGATGCATCTGAAATCATTCAGTCCGCGGCACGTTAAGCAGAGGCTCCTTTGCCAAGCCAGCCAGCGTGGCTGGGACTCATTCTCCTCGTTCTCTGAACATCCAGACGTCAGCTCCTCACTTAGGCTACTCTCTAAGTCCTCCCCGCCCCCGGCCCAAATAAAAATCGACTCAGGCTGCAAGAGCACTAAGAAGCCAAGCAGGATTTACTGAAGATGCTGGAAGGGGAGGCTGAGGAGTGAGTGGGTCTCACGTCACTCACCGCAAGCCATCGGAAAAACCCGTAGGTCCCTTACTATTGCCATATCAGCCCGTGTTCTCCTTCCCCGACGCCCAGCGTGGTGCCCCGATCCCCTCATCCCTGTCATCAGAGCCATTCTGCTCTGCCCCACACTTGCAAATTCAGCTCACACGGCGCCTGGCACAATAAAGGAACCCAAGGGTGCCCGTGATCCCCGTCTATTCACCATTATTTGCACTTCGGTGTTTCATCTGTGGGGCCTCGTGCGTGCATGACTGTTGGGGCCTCGTGCGCTGCTCCTAACGGTTAATCACAGATTCCCCTAAACAAACCCCGTGTTTGGTCTCTCATGAGCAGTCGTCGTACCAGGGGATAAGGGAGTAAAATCTCGCTCCCCCTCGTTCCGTGTAAAATGACAGGACTGGCGGATTCCACACACTTCCATCGCTGTCGTCTGCTCATACTCAGTAAACTACGGGCTTGGGTCCTGTAGGGGAAGAGAAAGCTCACGGTGGTTTTAAATTTGTTTAAATGTGAGATTCAGAATCGGACCCTCCACGCGCGGGTGTGATCTTGTTAGAATCGGAGCTCGGTATCCATCATCTCCACGTAGCGGCCTGGCCATTCCCGTGCCGTGTGGGCGCATGCAAGCGGTCTTCAGGACTCAGCCCTCGACCTCATTCATATTTGCCTTTCCTCCCTGATCCATTTCATGGCTGCTCCCTGGTTAATTAGCCAATTAATTCATTAATTGCGCACGCGGTTGTAGGGCCCCATCTATGTGCTAAACACTGTGTTAAATATAGGAAATACGGGAAAGAAAGGTAGATGCAGCCCCTGCCTTACAATCATGTGTGTTCATGCGTGTGTGTGCGTGTACGCGTGTGTGTGCATTAATCAAACGGTCACACAAAGAGAATAAGGACAAACTTGTGGCATGTGCAGCGAGGGAAATGCCTATGCCGGGGAACCTATCCGATCGGTGGAGGGATCAGCTCGGAGTTTTCTAACCTTCTTGCCGCCACCTTTGTTTTGAACCTGACCCTGCTCTCTCTCTGGAATTAGATTTTCTGTGCTTTGAGGAGGACACAGCAGACTCATTATGTGTGCTGGAGGTAGGACAGAAGGACACGTCGTGACTAGATGGGTGCCAATGATGGCAAGTTCGGGAGGCTGATACTAAAGGAAGCTCTCACCTGGCCCGCAGGTAACCAGGGAAGGCTTCCTAGAGGAGGTGCTACCGGGTCATTTTGGGGCTAGACAAACAAAACGGGGAAGGAGAGGTGCCCCAGGGCAGGGTGGTCCAGGTTTGGGTGGGGGACACCACAGGAACAAGTTCAGGGGGGAGAGACAGTCATGGTAAGGGCGTGTGTGTGTGTAGAGGGGGCGTGCAGAGGGGACGCAATGAGGCTGAGACAGAAGCGTCAGCTGGAGCCACAGACTCAGCCATCCCAGACCCTCGCCTGCTTCGCTCCGGCCGTCTCTTTAAACACTTATTTGTGGCGTTGGCTTCCCCTGGCTCCTTGTCCAAACACCTCTCCCCGCCCGTTTCACCAGGTGATCTGTCCCTTCTCCGACGACGGGAGCTTCTTGAGAGAGAAAGAGAGAGAGACTGCTGGCCGGCCGCGGCCAGAAATGCTCCGGGTGGGGAGACGGTGGCGGAGGCGTAAATCACCCCAGAAATATTGAACTGCGCGAGGCAGCCAGCAATAATATGCCAGTTGATTCCACTCGCGCCGGAGGTTTATATATGTTACTGTCACTTTTATACTGTTCTCCACCCCTGGTAATTTTCTCTCCATCTAATTTTTAGTTCCCAAGGGTCTCCCAAGGTTAAAAGTGCCGGGAAACCGACGACTGTTCTTCGGCCAGCGGAGAGTAAATTAAATTAACCGGGGCTGGTGGGCCGCTCGGGGCAGAACTATCTATATGTAAATAGGCGCAAGCCCCTGAAGGCCTGGCTGCGATTATGAGCATTATGGGTCGTTCCTTCCAGATGTTGACCATAACAGGGGGGGTCACGAAGGAAACTCTAACGGGGGGAGGGATTTCTACCAGGTCTCTCGTCCCCAGTGCCGTTCTGCAGCTCGAGGACCCCGAGTCCATGCGACACCTCTCCCGGCAGCAGATCGGGAGGGTGAAGCCACGCTTGGTCCCAGACTGACAGCGGAAGCAGAGGCGGCAGGCTTACACCCCGCCGCCTGGGCCTTGGTGGGCATCTCGCCGGGCCCTGGCCAACCCGAGCAGTCAGACCTGGCTTCTTGCTCCCTGGAGGGTCCGCATCAGTCGCCTCTATAAAAGACCGGGACAAGAAGAGACCCCTCTGCCACGATTGGGCTTTCCTAGTGCCTTGAGGATCTCGTTGGAGGGACATTGAGAGGTCCAAGGGGCCCTCCCGCCATGTGCGGTGGCATCACGTTGTGGAAAGTGTAAAATAGGCGCATAGGCCCGGCTGGAGTCCTTGGGTTGGCCTTTCGATGATGTGGGGGTTACAGAGGCTATTCCTTCAGATCAGCAAGCCCCAGGGCTTCGGTCCACCCCCTCTGTCCCCTCCTCCTCCTCCTCCTCCTCCTTCCTTCTTCTTCCTTTCTCCTCCTCCTCCTCCTCCTCCCCTTCCTCCCTTTTTTCTCCTCCTCCCCTCCTCTTTTTCTCCTCCTCCCCCTCCTCCTCCTTCCTTCTTCTTCCTTCCTCCTCCTCCTCCTCCTCCTCCTCCCCTTCCTCCTTTTTTTCTCCTCCTCCCCTCCTCTTTTTCTCCTCCTCCCCCTCCTCCTCCTTCCTTCTTCTTCCTTCTTCTTCCTCCTCCTCCTCCCCCTCCTCCTCCCCCTCTTCCTCCTCCTCCTCCTCTCCTTCTTCCTCCTCCTCCTCCTCCTCCTCCTCCTCCTCCTCCTCCTCCTCCTCCAGTGCTGAAGGACTCAACTCTAGCACTCCCCTTTAAGCTACTGCCCCTCGCACCATCCTTTCCTCCACGCCATCGAACGAGTTCTGGGCTGCCTTCATCACGTAGAGCCTGTTTTCGTGCTCTTGAGCCCACCTGAACGACACATCAAATCGAACCCCAAGATCCTGGCAGGTGTACCCCTGACCTGGGTGTTGCCCTATTAATGCCTCGGCTTACATCACGATAGCCAAACGGTTTATCGACTTCTCCGACGGATCCGGAGGTGTCCTAGGCTTGTTACAGAAGCAGGACTTTGGAGGACTGGCCGAACTTGCTCAGTCCATCTCCCCCACGAGGGAGTCTCGAAGTCGACCCCTGGGGATTTAAGAACCACATCCTCTTGGCCCCTGTAGGACTACCTTCCCTTACATTTCCCTTAGACACCGTTCTTGGTTTTCACCAAAGGCTGAACCACTGCATCAGGAAACACGGTCGTGTCCCTGTTGTCGGGAATCCTGTCCCTCTTGTGTCCCTGCGGTGCAGTCCGCATGGAGAAGTTTTAGACTTAAGTCCAGGTCCTTGTGTACCATCCAGCCGGAGGAGTGCGTGGAAGCTGACATCCAGGTGGCGTTTCCTTGCTGTGCTGTTTCCCTTGGCTGTGTTTTCCTGGAGGAGGAGAGGCCTTCTTCCCTGCCCAAAGGCACGGTCCGCTGGCCTGCACCCACCTACAGGGCTGCAGGCATGAAGACACTATGTGCTCAGTAAGAGCAGCCCACCCATGGGAGGGGGTTGCCAGTTCTCCCAGAGATACCTTCTGGGGTGGCACCAGTACTTGCTCAGGGCCCGGAAAATGTCTCTTTTTCTCTGGGGAGCCATATAAGTGACTAGTTTCCCTTTACACCTCGGCTGTCAGGCGCCTCAGCGTCCAATGGCTTCTTTGGAATAAATATGTAGGGCCTTGAAGTCCAAGTCTCTGTATTTTTTTTTTTTACCCACCCGTGTCCTGCCATCCGCATTCTGGTTTTCCCTTCCCGTCTTACCCAATCGGTATCCTCTATGTCCTTTGGCATAAATGAAAAGCGTAAATCGTAGTCTGGAGAAAGGCAGTGAGCGGCGGAACGATGGATCAGGTTCTCTCCGGGACAGGAAGTCTCACTGCACGTGGGAAACGCCTTTATTCTCCTTCCACGAGTTCCCTGCAGCTTCGTCTTCTTCCAGGCACCTGGAGAGAAGAAATGAAGCGGTCCTCCTTATGCCCCGTGGCTTGGCCGTTGTATGACCACCAGGCCCGAATACGATCAGTCTCATGACAAACTAAGGGGGCGAAGATGTTGTTAAACTCACGAAACACCGGGTTTGTCGGAGGAACCTCTTTTCCCACAGGCACCGTGAAATTATTTCAGAAAAAGGATAAAGGCTGGCGAGGAGGGTCCTTTGGTCCTCGTCTGACCCGAGAGAGCACCCTTCCTCGACCTGACCGCCTCCTCCCTTCGCTGGAACGGCTAAAAACTAAACAAAACAAAACAAAACACCAAAAAAAAAAAAAAAAAGCAAAAACAAATACAGAAAAAGGGAAAATTCCCCAAAGCAACATTTCTGCCAAAACGGCTTTAAGCACCGAGTCGATATCACTTAATTGTAGGTCCCTCTGCACACACCAGACACACCAGCCAGACCCCCGTGCACACGACCCTGTTCGCAGAGGCCGTTTTAGGCGTGTTGATGTCTGAGCTAGAGAAATCGGTGCAGATGAACCGCGGCCACGTCCTCCTCTCGGGAGCCCGCGTGTCAGGCGGCAGGGTTCACGAATGAGCCTTTTGGAGAGTTCAGTCCTAATCGCGTAGGCTTACGATTCCCACCCTGTAATTTGCGCATTAGAGATCTTGAACAAAGATCACGATCCTGGAAGGCATTCAATTAAAAAAAAAGAGAGAGAAATGCTCCCCCAGAATGGCATCTATTAGCTCCGACTTCTGATGGATGTTTCATGAGCCTGGGGCGATGAGTCGGGCACCGCACAGAAGAGAAGCACGCATCCCCATTTTGGAGCATTAAATCGGGATTTTCGACGAGAACCTATTTTGGGGCCGCTATTAGGGGAGCATCGGCTTGTGCCCACATCCAGTTATTAATCTGCGAAATGTTTTCTCTCTGGTGTGTTATGTTCTTTCCAAGTCGGCTGCACTTAACCGTCACCGACTAAGTGGGTTATTAACTGGGAGCGAGAAATGAATCAATCAAGTGTATTCGCGGGCTCGGGCTGCAGCATTGTTCTTTGACTTTATTATTTAGGCATTAAATGCCACGCGACGCCGGACAGAATTGTCAATACAGGGGGGCCTGATCTGTGGGGGACGGGCGCCTTTGGGCAGTCACGGTGTCGGGTCTGCAGGCCCACCAGGAAGGCAGGCTGCCGGAGAACACCGTCCCCACGGCTTCTGCAGTCACCCTTCTATGGGATCCCAATCCCGAGCAGTGAGACCTTGGGTGAGTTACCTCGCCTCCCCGCACCCCGGTTTCCCCATCTAAAACCGGGCTGAATGAGGACAACAGTGTCGCCTTCTTTGGAGTTTCCGCAGAAGCAGACGCCGAGGCAAGGATTTGGGCGAGAATGAATAATCGAGAACGCGGGGAAGTGATGCTCACTCAGGCCGAGGAAGTGGGATTCGGTCCGCCGCCCCCTATAAACGGGGACTACACGCCTCAGGGTTCGGCTTCTTGGTGCCTGGAAAGGTGGCTCCTTTTCGTTCTGACAGTGGAAGGAGAGAGGGAGTCGCACATGGCTCCTTGGCTCAAAAAAGATGCTTTCGACTAGGACTTTCTAACCTTTCTGACCCAAGGAACTGTGTGTTTGAATCCAATGCTGACGGGGTGGTCTGCTATGGAACCTGGAAGCACACACAGCGGGCGGTCCCCAAAGGCGCCCCCGCCACCCAGAGCACAGGCCGAAAGCCACTGCCGAGGCCTCACTTCCCAAAGGAGAGGCGATGCGGGCGATGTGATGGCGTAAGCAGGTGGTTTGATCGTCCCCCCTCTCAAGGTTTTACATGTTCAAGAACGCTTTCCCGGGTTCAGATCGGGGCCGACGGGATTAGACCCCCCGGGGCGGGGGCCTGGAAGCTTGCAGCTTGAACACGTGTCCTGGAGGGTGGCCGTCTGGCGAGTGGGGGTCCGGGCGTCCTCACTCCTCGCCTGAAACGTCCCATCCACCCCTCCGTTCGTGCGCTCAGTCGTCTGCTCGTCTATCTAACGATTCAACACGGGGTCTGGGACGCGTCAGGCGCTGCCATGGCTACCAGGAAGGCAAGGAAAAACGGCGCGTGGTCCCTAAGCTTCAGGGGCCCAGAGGCAGGTCTGGAAATGGACGAGGACGCGTGGCAAGATGAGGCAGGGGGACGACCGAGGACATCCGTGCACACTGACTGCTCCCTCATCTGCCCCATTTAACCTCTGGTCGCCAGTTCTTCCTACGTGGCTATTTCAAGTGAAAAAGAGGCCATTTAGCTCTGTCCCTGCCCGTTCCCTCTTAGGGGTAGCCCTGTCCCTCTGATGGTTAAAAGGGTTTTGAAGGGACGACGCCCTGGCCCGGTTCGCCTGGAATCCGGATCAGCGAGACCGAGGTGACTCATGTGCAGGGAGCTGCGTGCCCGTTTGTTTTAAGACTTTCCAGGGGGCACGAGGGGCTCGTTTATAACGCGATAAGGACGTCAAGGCAGGACGCCCGGGCAGCCGTCTGGGCTTACGAAGCACTTCCTGTTTTTCTGTTTTCCGCTTAAAAAGCTCCTTATCGAGGTGTAAAATACATGCAGAAAAGCACATTTACGTAAGCGAGCGGCTCGACTGAGTTTTCACCAACTGAACCTACCTGTTGATCGATCGCCCGGATCCAGAAATCAAACGTTTTTCGCCAAAGCATGTTTAGATTTCAGGACCAGAGAGTGGCATTAAGGTTCCTTGGAGGTCCCTCCCGTCAGTGCCCCACGTCAGGCACGGACGGAACCCCACTTCCGTCAGGACACCCCGACACTGAATAATACACAGAAAGTCGGCTCCCTGCGGCCTCGTGGTCGGGCCTGTGACGCCCCCTGAATCTCGCATCTCCTGTCCTGTCCGCCTCGGCCCACCTGCTGCGCTCGACCTTCTCAGGTGGCATTCAAGTGTCTCGGGTTCGTTCTTTCACTGACCAAGGACCTGACCGCCTTCTCGGCGCCGCCTCCTTACCCTCCTTGACCTGTGACGTGCAGGTGTCCGTGCCTCACCTTCCTCCGCTTCGAGGTCACCAGAAGCGTCACAAAGAACCTTAGAGTTTTAGGCCTGGGAAGAAGGCCTGGGTGGAGAATGGGTCGCACGAAGGACGGGGTTTTCAGATGATCATCATGATTGTCCTTGGAGGGAGGCAAGTCCAAGACTGCCTGGTGTGCCCAGGGGTAGGGAGCGCTTTCGTGGTTTCTCCGTTTTTTCTGAGATTTGTATGTCCTATAAGGGGGAGGGGGCACGGGGCACAGTGGCCTGGCGGTGAAGAGCAGGGGCCCCGGAGTCTGCCGGGTCTGGGTTCGAATTCTTCCCCTGATTCCTGCCAGGCGTGTGAACGTGGCAAGCGGACCCCTCTGCGACTGCACTTTTCCCTCCGTAAAATGGATTTCATCAAAGGGATGCACGGGACGTGTTGGGCAGCGTTTTTGTCACCTCCGGGAGGATGCGCATGCTTGAAGGGACGATAATCGCCGTGAGGGCCAGATGAAGGTTGCTGGCACGGTTTGCCCTCGTGACTACGGTCGTGATCGCTCTTGCCATTTGGCGGGCGGCGACACGGAGACCTGCACTGAGCGACTGGCCCGAGGTCACAGGACAACGACCGGACGCCTCGGACTCCCGAGCCAGCGCTCCTCACACTTAGCACGGTTCCCCCGTTAGGCGCAGCCGGGCCCCTTTCCCAGCCCATCTGGTCACCGGCGGTGGCTCCAGTGCAGCGGGGGGGCTTCTGGCAGCCCGAGACGGGAGACGGGCAGCCCTCGGTGCCGGCATCATTTACTCGTGTGACCTCCAAGCCCGGCTGTCCCGGCCGCCTCGGCTTCCGGAGGAGCAGCATTAAGGAGTTAATGGGGCTTGGCGGAGGCGCTGGGCCATCTGTTCTTAATTACCCCGAGGGCCCGGGGCCGGGGGCGACGGGCACTGCCAGCGTGATGGAGCCGGCTGCCCCTCCCTCTCAGCCGCCTGGCCTCGTCCTTCCCGCAACCGCGGATGCCGAGTCCCTCCCTTACCTCGCCCGCGGCTCCCGCCTCGGAGTCCGAGGCCCAGACGCCGTGTCCAGGGAGCCCGCGTGAGCAGGGCAGAGGTGGGGAGCAGGCGAAGTGGGGTGTCTTAGCTCCCGTCGTCCGGATGCAGAGCCCGAGGCGGGATTCTGAAGCGGGTGATTTATGAGGGGCAAGGTCTCCGGAGGAAGGGGACGGAGGGAGGTGGGACAGGACGAAGGGATAGGGCGAGGGTGGAGGCCTGGGGCACGCGGGTCCCTCGGGAGCTCCGGAGCCTGAATCACAGCGCAGAGCTGGTCCCACCTTGAGGCAAGCGGGGGGTGGGGGACGCCGTTCTCAGGAGAGGGGGACGAGCAGGTGCCCACCGGCCACTGGGGAAGGGCGGCCCCCACCACGGGGGACCCAGGAAGAGGGTGGGGGGTACAGGGCGGACCCTTGGGAAAGGATCTCCTTTGTCGTCTGCTTTTCCCCACCTCGCGAGAGAGTGGGTCACGCCCCTCACCCTGTGTTGGGTGCGGGGTTGGACCCCTGGCCTTTCCTGGGACCCTTCACGAGGCACCGTGGTGGAGCAGAAAGCAGGAGGTCCGGTGGCACAGCATTCGCGTGCGAACTCGGTCTCCTGGGTGCTGCGTGGCCTCGGCCAGTTCCTCATCCCCCCGACACTTGGATTTCTCACTCGTTACGTCTCCAAGGTCACGATGCTGGGGAGATGAAAGGGGACAACGCTTTGAGCCAAGGTCATGTGCACGATGGGCCTGTCTGGTGTTCCGGCGCGTGGCAGATGTTTGAAAATCATTTTTTCAAAAATCAGCTTTTCTCTATGATATGTTGATTTTCAGTCACCCTGGCCTGGACTGTGGACCATTCTGTCTATCTCTGGCCTCGGCCACAGCCCCTGGCCCTTTAGGTTAAGGTTAAGGTAAGGTTTCTGCTGAGGCGCTGGCGGCCCCGGGCTCAGGCGTCAGAGAGACGTGGGTTCCGAGCCCCGCCGCGTCGTCTGCAGGCTCTGCACTTCACCTTTCCGCCCCTGAGTCTTCCTCCGTCAAGCGGAGCCACGAACGTGTTCCTTTCAGTTTCCCTGGGCCGACTGGATCAGAGGAGGCCCTTCTGCCAGGACCGACCCCGTAGTGAGGGGAGCCAATGTCAAGTTAACGTCGTGGATGACACCGAGGAAGGCCCTGGAGTCTTCACGGACGTTTGAAGAAGACGCTCAGAACTTCTCAGGGATTCTAGAAAGTTCACTCGACAAAGCCCGGGATCCCTGTGGTGTCTGACGGACGCTGTGTTTGGAGCGTTGGTAAGGAGGGTGCCAGGGCCCTCGGCCTGGGTGCCAGCTCGACTGCGAGCTCGCTGCAGAGGTCCTGATACACCCTGGCCCCTACCTACCCTGGAGGGGCGCGCAGAAGGGCCACGAGGGCAGGGACCCGGCCCGTCTTTGTTCAGGGTCTTTTCTCCTGGCCTCGCACGGTGCCCGGAGCATCTACCTACGTGGTGGGCGGATACTGGTCGGGGAAGGAAGGAAGGATTCCATCCCGGCTCTGTCACGCGTCGGCGTTGCGAACTCTGGAAGGTCACTTAGCCTTCGCGATCCTGGCATCTTTCCCATTTGTGGAACAGGGGTCTCCATCGTTCCTTGCAGGGTCACTGTGGGATTTATTCTGATAATGTGAACATCGCCGGCGTTTAGTCGGCAGCTAACGAAGATCTCTTGCTTTGGACAGAGGAGAAAGGGATAGAGGAGAGGGGCCTGGGCCTGAGGAGAGGGGCCTGGGCCTGAGGAGAGGGGACCAGCCTGTGTAAGTATTTCTTTCCCTAAGAAGGATTAAGGGGGTGGGGGAGGAAGCTTATAGGTGGCATCAGTGAGGGAAGGAGACTCCAGTGAGGAGTGGCCCCCAAACGAGGAGCTGGGGATAAACAAAGGGAGGGGGAGGGAGGGATAAACGAGGAGCAGGCAGCCCCCACTGTCTTCAAACGGCACGAAGCATCCCCCAATATTGGAGCAGCGGCCGTGGTTTTTAATTCCCCGGCCGACAAAGGTTCCCGGGCAGAGCGGTCTTCGGCGCACAGCGATGTTTGGCAATGTTTTTAGTAATTGGGTTAAGAGAATTTATTAGAGTCCTGACGGGATGTGTTTCCATAATTGCCAGGCCTGGGATATTAGCCTTTGCGCCCTGCATGCAAATCGCTCCCCGATGGGCCGGCGCCTCAGAGGGGGATGTGGCTCTGAATACGCTGCTCGTTGTCGCCGTGAGACAAGTTCCAGGAGGTGGGACCGGGGGTGTCACCTACGGGACCGAAGGTGGCACCTACGTGGGGGTTTATTTTAAATGGCACTCGGCAGCTCCCCGGGCAGCGAGCGACATGCCGGGGGCTTGTTTGGTCCTCGGGGCCACCCGCTGTGGGCGGGGGACTGAACCACTCTTGTTTCTATTAAAGATGGAAGGAGGCCCGAGCGCCGATGGAAGGCGGGGAGGGTGGGCGCGGGCCCCCTGAGGTCACGAGCAGCACCAGAGACACGTAGTTCATGGCCAAGGCACGTGTTCCGTGCTGAGCTTGTTTGGGGAGGGAGGGGAGACGGTCTAACCCTATTTAAGAGCAATAACCAGCAGAAGCATTAACAGAGGCATTGAGAGGATGCGCCAGGGGCAGGGAGGGAGGGTCGGACAGTGTTCACAGTCCAGGTTGAAAGGGGATGAGCCTCCCAAGGTTGCTTTGGTGTCTCTGGCATGAGCGCAGCGTCGCGACCAAGAGCTCACGTGTTCCAGAGGCTCTGCGTGGTGGGGGGCCGCCGCGGTAGTGGGGTTGTGTGTGCCAGACCGGATGGAGTCCCAGCGCGTGACGCGTGTCTCACGCGTGTCATCCTCACCGCGGCCCGGCCGGGGGAGGCGTGAGTATCCCCACGGAGAAGCTGAGAGATGGCAGGTGCTGGCTGGGGCCTCCCTTTCGTAAGCAGAGGAGCCGGGCTCCGAGCTGAGGCCTGGGAAGCCTGAGCTCCCTCACCGAACCGCCGGGCCAGGCTGCAGCCACCGTTCACTCAACCTTTATTGCGTTTGGGGCAGCAAGGCCATTACTCCGTGCATTGGCCCGTTTAGCCGTTTAAATGCCCTTGAAGCTGAGCGTCCGTGCCGTTTGGAAGACGAGGGGCCGAGGCGCAGGGTCTGCAGGTCTCTGATGTGTGGGGAGGTGGGGGTGACGGTGATTCAGATGGGCGTGGAGGGGCCTGTCGCGTGCGAGGGGCAGACGAAATTAAGGGAAAGCTGCAGACCTAGAAAAACCCCTACAGCCCGCGTTTCCTCGTTCTGAAATGGCGGTGACAATGGAAAGGGTTTCAGAGGTACCGAGTGCTCCTGCGTCGGGTATTCGCATCCCTTCTTTGGAATAATAATAACTGGGATTTCCTGAGTACTTAAACGCAAAAAAGGCCGTGACAACTGGTCGCTGCTGTCTGGAAGGTAGTCCAACCTGCATCTTCAAAGAGCAAAAGACCCTTTGATCCATATATTCTCAGTACAGACCAGAAATTAGGGCGCAACATGCAACGGTGGTCCCCAGAGAAAGAGAGAGCCGAGCATGCTCCGGGGTCATTGCGAAGTCCCCAGATCCTGACTGTCGCTCTTCCACTGCTCGGCCTCTCGGGGCTGCCGGGGGGTAGGTGTATTTAACAGGGGACAGTGGAAAAGGTAGGCCGGAATGGGATCCCTGTGTCCACGTCGAGTGCTGACCTCTCCCTCAATCCCCACAGCTGAGCGAAGTAGGGAAAAGGGAGACGAGGATGCCCACGGGACAGGCGAGCGGCGAGGCTGAAGGAGGGCAACGGGCTCCCTCGTGACCACAGCGTGGCCAAGGGGTAGAACGGAGGCTCCGCTTGGAGTCGTCTGAGTCTGGGTGCCCTGAACTTCTTCCCGTTCTCTCTCAAGAATCCCGGTGGAGGGGGGGCGTGGGTCCTAAATGGTAGCCGAGGCGTTGAAATTGTCACTCTTCCATCACCGCCCCCACGGTCGCCATCGCCACGACGGAAGTGACCATCAAGGTCAAGGTCCCTTTGCGAGGCGTCCTGCCCCAGATGCGCTCCCACGTGCGTCGGGAAGCCGTGCGCCGCTCTCCTCCGTGTCCCCGGGTGACAAGGGGGCGTCTGCATGAGAAACGCCCGTACCTCTTCCCCAGAAGTCACCCAACGGACAGCAAATCACGAAGAGAACATTTATTTTTATTTTTTTTGCTGTGTAATTAATGGAAATTGACCCTTTTTAAGCCTCCTCGGGGAAATTTGCCGTGTCCAATGGATTTGTGGATGGGGCTCGGGCGGGAGGGCGTCGGGAGCGCGGCAGAGAGAGGGGGTGCTCTCTCGTTGGCCGGCGGGGCGGCCGCAGGCTGGATTTGCAGTCACGTCTCGTCTCGGGCTGGCTTTGATCTCTGATGGCAGTGTTCACTCTATTCTCTTCCCTCGGTTTCACTCTGGCATTTTAGAACGGCCTTTGGAGAGAGCCTCGCTAATCATTTTGCCGGAAGTTTAATTAAACCTCGGCACAGAGGGATCTGCTGTCTTGGGGGAGCGGCTGCCAGACGTGAGTCAGATCGCGGGGAAAAGGAGGGGGCAGAGCAGATATTGGCGGGCACAGGGGACGGGTTTCCATATGAGGACACGGGCCGTCCCGACGTCCCAGTCCTCCTGTTCGAACCGTGCTCGGCTTTCGGAGAGGACTCCGAGTCCGCTGTAATTTTACACTCAGAGCCCGACGGGTCGTGATCACTCACCAACTGCTTTGATTTAGCTGAACTCCGAGACCCTCGTGGTCGATGGACAAGGTCGCCCGCCTTCCGGGAGCTCAGGGTCTTGGGGGTGGGGAGGAGTTCGGAGAGAGGCGCGGGGTGCGATGGATGGACGGGAAGCCAGATGTCCAAGGTCAGCGGGCGTGGTGCTGGGAACGGGGAAATTCTGGGAAAAATGGGGGAAAAAAAGGGATGAAGTAGATTCGATGCGCGACGTGGAATACGATCCCTAAGATCTGTTTGAGATGACAAAAAGCAAAGGACCCAACCAGTGTAGACATGGGAGGGCGGCTTTCTCCTAAAAGGCCGGATGGTAGCGACCCGAGGCTCGCTCGGAGGGCCGTGTGGTCCCTGCCCTTGCCGTGGTGAAGCAGCCACAGGCCCTACGTGATGCATGAAGGGCCGGCGTGGCCTCCAACCACTTTCTTTGTGCAAACTGGAATTCGCGTTTCAAAACCTTTTCCGCGTGTCACAACGTACTCTCCTTCTTCCCTCCCGCCCCATCCCCAACCCATTTAGAAATGGAAAAATGATTCCCGGCGTGCTGGCCATGCAGAAACCGGGGGCAGGTCGGATCTGGCCCGTGGTCCACCTGGGGTCAGGGCAAGAGGGGGGCTCTGAGGACACCGAGAGAGACGTTGCCACAAGAGGCGAGCGGCCCGGATGAGAAGTGGGTCCCGGTACGACACCCCAAACGTGAAGAGAGACCTGTGGTCCCTTAGGGAGAGACCAGGAACGGACCAGCGCCGGTTCCAGAAACATCCGGAGGGCTCTCTCGTAGCCCCGAGGCTTCCTGTTCCGACGTCTCCTAGGATACACACGCTTTTTCTTTTTCCTGTCCCCGTGGGACACCCTGTCGAGGGGAGAGCCAGCCCCGGGATAGGGTTCGAGCTTCCGATTCGATGGGACGTTCATCTTGGTGTCCGACCCAACTCGAGACCGTTTTAGATGCGGTTATCCGCGTCGGGCGGGTTCCGTGTTTTTCACCCTGCCCAGGGGGAGGGGCTCTGAGCAAGCTGAAGTCAGGGGCTATGAAATGTGCTGCCATTTTAAAAAGACTTTTTTTTGGGGGGGGGACGGGGTGGGAAGGTTAGGGGAGCAGTTTTAGGTTCACAGCAACGTTGAGAGGACGGTACAGAGATGGCCCCTCTGTCCCCGGTCCCCACACACGCACGGCCTCCCCCGTCATCAGCGTCCCCACCGGAGGGGCACGTTTGTTATCGTGGGTAAACGACACGGACGCATCGCAGTCGCCCGAAGTCCCTCGTCTACATCCCGGTTCGCTTGTCCGGATGGACCACGGGCCGTTTGTCCTTTCACCGCCCGAAGCATATCTCGGTGGCAACTGTGGGTTTTTGCGCAGTCCTAAGATTTAACTCCTTCGGGTGAATGCTGAGGAGAGAGAGTGCTGGGTCACGTGGTAAGAGGACGTTCGGTTTTCCGAGAAACCGCCGGACTGTCCTCCAGGGCGGCCGGCCGCGCCCTTCTGCGTTCCCACCAGTGACCAGTGACGAGCGTTCCTCCCGGTGGCTTCACCCCCTTGCCGGCATCGGGGCGCGTCAGGGCGCCGGATTTCGGTCCTTCCAATGGGCATGCGGTGGCATCTCGTCGTGGCTCGAATTCGCGTTTCCCTGATGACATGTGACGTGGGGCATCTCGCCATGTGCCTCTTCGCCGTCTGCGTGTCTTCTTCGGGGCCACGTCTCTTTAGGGTTTTGTCTCATTTATTAAAACAAGCAAAGGTGGTCTGTTTTCCATCGAGTTGTACGTGTTCTTCATGTGTCCTGAATTACAGTCCCTCCGATGCGGTTTTCTGTTTTTTGGGTTTTTTTTTTGGCAAATATTTCTCCCGGCCGTGGCTTGGCTTCTCATTCTCTCGTCTGCCTCAGAGCAGAAGTTTTTCATTTTCACCGGGTCCAGCTTATCCGTTGTTCCTTTCACGGATCGTGACCTCTTTGGTGTTGTATCTCAACAGGGATTTTCAGACCCAAGGTCATCTAGGCGTTCTCCTACGTCACCTTCTGGGAGTCTTATAATGTCGCGTTGCGCATGTATGCCTGTGACCCAGATATAAAAATTAATGTGAGTTGGTTTTTGCGAAAGGCGAAAGGTCTGTGTTTAGGTTGATTTTTTTTTTTTTGCACGTCCAGTTTTTTCGGCTCCCTTTGTTGAAGGGACTGGATTTTGCGACCCTGCTTTGCTTCTGTCCCTTTGTCACAGATCCCACAGACGGTACATGGTGCATTTTTTACCCGCAAAGTGTACTGGGTGAAGTTGAATCCTCCCGCAGGTTCTGTTTACATGTGCATCCCACGTCTCGAGAAATATAAATAAGGTTGTTTGGGGGCGGACCCGGGGCCCAGGAGGTGAGTGGGACTGCCTGTTTCCTTCTTTCTGTTCCACTTCTAGGGGATGGCTATAGTCGGGCAAGGGGTGGTGACCGTCTCTTACGACAACGACGTGGTTTGAAGCTTAGAACTGATTCTGTTTGAGACGGGCGGAGGCAGGGCAGCGAACCGGGTGCGTCTGTGTGGTTAAGCAGATTGCCCGGTCCCTAGTCTGGAAGGAAGGAGGTCGGCATGGGTGAGGCTGGGAGCAGAAGCTTGGTTAGGACGCTGTCGGCATGATGCAGGGGAGAGGAAGCGGGGTCAGGCCTGTGGCCAGAGGAAGCGGGGTCAGGCCTGTGGCCGCAGCAGCGGCATTGAGGAGGATTTGGGAGACGATGGCGAATAAGCTCAGATCCTGGAAGACAGAAAAGGGGTCACAGACACGGAGAGGGCATTACAGGAGCCGGACCCGGGAAGAGACAAGGTAGCCCCAGAGCAGCGCCCGGCTCTCTCATGGTCGGGCGCGTTGCCCACCTCCTACCTTGAAAGTAGCTTAAACCTTCACTGCGTCTTCTGAAAATGCTAGAAAGGGATTGTGTACATAAAGGACAACAGAACGATTCAGTCGGTCTCTCTTCCCCCCTCTGTACGTCCCTCACTCCCCTGCTTTCCTGTATTTCCTCTCTCCATCTCTCCCCGCATCACCATGCACCCAGTAGCCCCAGTCGCTCGGTTATTCCTTCCGACCTGCCCCAGCCCTTCTCTTCCAGAGCCTGGTTCTTGTCAGCTCTTCTCCTCCTCCATGCCCCCCGCCCCGGAACCTTCTGGAGCTGTGCCCCCTCTGAGGGGTTATTCCAGCCTCCTCGCCCTTCTCGGGCTCTGCCTGGCTCAGCGATCAGGAGAGCAGGCTGTGGGTTGGCATCCTGGCCCCACAGCTGACCCGTTATGCAGGTGACTCTCTAAGGCCCCACGTCCTCCTGTGTGAAACGGGGAGGGATGACGGCGCCCCTTTCCCTGGGCCGTTGTGAGGACTCGGTGAGATAATACCAGTCGTGTTCAGCGCCAGGCGCGGCATCCGGCAAGCTGAGTGAGTGGGAGCGAAAGGAACAGTGGTCAGTGCCGCCCCGAGAAACACAAGAAGCACCCAGGGTCAGCCAGCGGCTGCTGGAGCCAAACGGAAACACAGGCCGAGACCTCCAGAACGAAATCAAACAAACACAAATCTTCAGACAGGACAGAAGGCGCGTCCTGCGGAGCCCAGAAAGGCCCCGCGTCTGTAAGCATTTACGTGCGTCTGTAGTTGTTCACGTGTCAGGCGTCCTCAGAGCCCCCTCTCTGTGTTAGCTGTCGCTGCGTGACAAGTGACCCTGGACTTAGCAGCCTCAAACGACGCGGTTTCTGTGGGCGAGGAGTCCGGGCGGGGCTGGGCTGGACCCTCAGCCTCAGGGTGTCCCGCAGGCTGCATCGGGGTGTCAGCTGGGGCCTTACCTCCAGGCCACGCAGTGTTTTTTGGGGGGATTCGGTTCCCACGGGACTGGATCGAGAGTCTGGTTCCCTCCCTGCTGGCCGTCGGCCGGAGACGAGAGCATCCTCTCTTCCTCGCAGCGCGCCTCTCTCCATCAGAGCACGCCCGTGAGAAGAGCCAGAGAGAACGACAGCGAGCGGGAAACTGTGACTTTATGTAACCTAAGGACGGGGGTGACATCTCATCCCCTTTGCCGTGTCCTGTTCTTTCAAAGAGAACCTCTCGGTCTGGCCCACACACAGGGGAGGAGGCCGTTGGGGACCACGTCGGGGGCTGCCCGCCACACCCTCCCAATCCTTCCTCCTGTGTCCTGTCCCCTGATCCCGGCTGTGCTTCAGGACTACATCCCCCTGCGCCCCGGGTCCCACGGCACCCATCACTCTTTGAATACTCGCGTCAGCTTTCACGATTCTCCCGGGTGCCTAAGGCAAACCTACCTCCTTCCATCGGTTTCAATCCAACCTCGAGATCCGGCCAGTGCACGGTCCGCTGCAGGGAGAGGTGGGGACTCTGGTGCTTCTGGTAACCGCTCGGTGTCCTGCCTTCCTATTCTGAAAAAAACAAAACAAAAAACCAAAAAATAAAACCCCTGAGGGAATCGACATCGAGTCGGCTAATTGGAAGGCCCTTGCATGTTTCTGGAATATACTGCAGTGGCGAGAGGCATAGATTATAGCCGATGTGTGTGCAGTGACTGCTGATCATCGTTACCGGTCGTTACCCCTGTGTGACGAGGTTGCTCGTGAGGGGAGGCCATGGACTCGTCTTCTCCGAGCATTCCAATAAGGAAAGAAACGACCGCTGGAGCCCATTTCTAATAATGCTCGTTGAAATGCCTTCCCCTCGGAATAATAGACGAGTCCAAACGAGAGTGAAACGGGTCTTTTTGCACATGGCGAACCGTCTAGAGGCGCGTGGCCGCCAGGGCTGGTGTGGCGGCTCAGAACCTGTATCGTTGTCTGCCCCTCACACCCACAAAGTGGCTGCCGTGCTCCGAACATCGCGTCTACACTCAAGTCAGGAAGGAGGAGGCAGGGATGGTCCCGGCTGCCGCTGCGGCTCTGACCGGGAGAGCAAAAACATACTTCGGACTCTGTCCCCTGTCCCCTTCTTCAAATCGTGGCTTGATACCTCGTCCGCGAGGGTCACGCCTGGCTGTAGGGGGGTCCAGGAAAGTGCGTCTTTGTTCGACTTTTCTCTGCTGCGATAGTGGAGAGCGGCGAGACAGAAAGGAGTGTCGCCGTGGCTGTTTGGTCCAACAGCCGCGCCTGCCACAGACGTTGTTCCAAGCCACGTGCATCATAATATATACATTCGAGTCCTAAAAGTAGTGATGGCAGATGATTCTAGAATAACACCAGGGTGTCAGGACTCGACTGCGTCTGACGACTGCCCAGAGCCTGACCTCTTTCAGTCGCGACACGCTTTCGCTCTTTCCTGCGCGGCTTCGCTGAGTGGCTCCTGCACGTCCGGTCCTGTGTCCCCAGCAGGGACTCGGGAGGTCCTACGCGTGACGTGACCTCGTCTCGCACCAGCGGGGAGGGATGGAGACCCCGTTGCAAGGATTAAGGGAGGTCACGTTTGTCGGTGCTCACCCAGCACGCGCTTCTCACGGCACCATCAGCCGGATCGATCGACGGTCTCCACTTTTTAGCGTAGGTGTCGCATGTTTCAGCTTTTGCCATCTTTATCTTTAAAAACAGCTTTTTTAGAAAGGTGCCATTTGCAAATGGTCCAATCCACCTCTTCTAGGCGTGCGGCTTCGTGCGCGGTGAATCTAGAGTGTGCGACCCGGACTGTTTTGTGACCCTAAGAAGGCCCCTCGTGCTCCTTGGTGGGCCGTCCCCATCCCCAGCTCTGAGTGGCCGTCACCTGTGTCCTGTCCTCACGGATTTAGCTTTTCGGACACGCCCCGTGCCATCGCTCACGACGTGGTCTTGCGCATCTAGCCTCCCTCATGTAGCACAGTGTTTTCTGAGGTTCCTCGACGCCGTGACACATGGCAGGGCTCCTGCCGACGCGTAGTCCACCGTATGGGCAGGCCACGTTTCCTTCATCGCTTCGCCAGGCCACGGACCTCTGGGCCCTTTCCGCACGTGGTAAATTTACGTTTTCACACCTTGAGGACCCGCTGATCTGTTTTCCAAAGCGGCTGCACCGAGACGCATCTCACAGAGAGCGATGTCTGGGGGGGGTGCGGCGGGGCGGGGGGTCCCATTTCCGATTCCGTGTTGCTGCTGAAGGTGGCTCAGAACAGTAAACACCCAACGCGGGTCTCACGCGGCCCGCCCTCCCCGCCCCCCCGACTCAGCCTCTGCGGTGCGGCTTTGCATCCCCGAGTGCAGCCTCATTTCTCGGCTTTTGTACAAGAGAAACGATACCTTTTTATACAGTCGCTGGGGGGATGACGCGGACGACGGGCCCGGCGTCGGTGCTGCAGCCATTTCCGCGTCCGCTCTCACGTCTGTGAGTGAATCTGGTGTGTACCTGTCGGTCGGTTGCTTTGGAAGAATTATTTGAGCCGTGGAAAAGCAGGAAAAGAAAAACCCTGAATATTCGGATTCAGTAATTGAGTACGGCTCGCCTCCTGTGGGGGCTGACTCGGTACCAGCTTCCAGTCTTGAGGACATAAAGGGTGTCTCGTCCCCGAGCTGATTCCTCCTGTCCCCCAGGCACGTGCTGGGGGTGTTTTCTGCCTTTCGGACTCTGGGGTCGGGCGGCCCCTGGGTGCCATGGGCTGTTCCCCTGGGGGTGGTTGTCCCAGGCCGGCTCCCAGGTGGTACCCAGGAAGCATCTGCTTTTCACGGTCTCCACTCATCAGTGACCCGGGGTTGACACCCCCCTCCCCGCCATCACTCGGGAAATGCCATTGTACCCGATGCCGAAGCCATTTCTGTGCGACACGATCGTCAGAGAGCGATTGTGCCGCAGCTTCGGAAACACGAAACGCGTCTGCCCCCGACGAGACGCAGAACAGCGCGCGGCTCCGGTCCCCGAACGCGGCACGTCACGTGCGCTCGCCGAAGCACGCGGCTTTCCCTTAAAGCAGGCAAACCAGGAAAGCTGTCACTCACAAGCCAAGAAGGTTGCTCCTATAATAAAGGGGTTTCTGTCTTCAGGACACCCAGAGACTTCCACCTTTGGTGCAAACGCACGAGAGCCGGCGCCCAGGTCCAGGCCCTGCTGGGGAGGCAGAGCTGGGGACCGACACGGCGACCCACCACGCGGCCTTGATCCTGTATCCACCACGAGCCCGTGGCAGATGTGTCCACCCATCCCCCAGAGTGGGTCCAATCGCCCTCAGCTCACCTCCTGGCGCCCCGGAGCTGCCATCTGTATTTTAAATAAGCTCGGCCGTGATCGGTATGGGGTGGGGGGTGGTCACGCATCCCTTTGGAGGTGCTGCCTCGGAGCCCTGCTTCTCACTGCTGCCCACGGGCCCGCCTCGTCGGGAGCTCGCCAGGGCCACAGCTGGGACCGCCCGAGGCTGGATCCGCATCCCTCCAGCTGTGGCCCCAGGTTGTTCGTAGGCGCGTCGAGTTCGGAAAACACCGTCTCAAAGCAGCGGTGGTCCTCGCAGGCAGAGCTGCCTCTTTTGGCCTCATCCAGGAACCTGTGGGGAAGGCACATTCTCGGGCCCCACACTGACCGACCGGATCAGAAGCGATGGGCAGGGCCAGCCGTCCGGATGTGAGCAAGCCCTCCAGGGGAGGCCGATGCACGCTCACACCGGAGAAGCTCTGACTCAGAGAAGATTTTTTTTTCCTAACAGGCCGCTTTCTCTTCAGGCGCGCCAGCCCGCACCTGACACTCACACCTGCGCACGTGGACATTCACTCATGGGCCTGGCCTTGGCGTGACCGTGTCAGAGAAGCTCGTGTACGTCCCCCTGGCCCTGAACGGGTTGGGGCCCCATGATTCGGAGTTAAAGGATCGGGTATCACGGACTGGTTCCAGCTCAGCAAACGCTGGCTCCACTGGTTTCTCTCTCCCAACCAGGATGGTCCGTGACCAGCCGCCTTCGGTCCCCCTAGAGCGTTCTCATATAGGCCCCTGTCCTGCTGAGCTCCTCCCGGTCCCTGCTCCTGGGGCTGTCTGAGCCACGGGATGAGGCCGCCCGCCCGCCCTGGCGTGGCGGGGATGCTGGCGGCAGGCTGGGGGCCACCCCGACGTCGCGCGACCTGCCTCCCGTCCCTGGGCCTGCGTTCGCGGGGCGGATCTCATTTACCCAAAGGGAATCCTGCCGTCGCCTCTCCTCCCCGGCAGATCTTTTGTGAATCCCAAAAGGCTGACTAGACGCGCACGTGCTTTGGAAAGTGGGAGCCGCTCTGCACACACTCGGGATCACGCGTGTGGTGAACGAGACGTGGGCCGGGACGGGAGGAAGCCTTAGAGCCGCGTGTGTCGAGGGGAGGGAATTTAAAGACGAATGACCTCCGTTTCGCTTCCGGCGTCGACCTGGCCATGTTTTCTCCCACAAAGTTTAGGCCTGACATTCCCTCCACTCATTTAATCGAAATCGTCTGTATTTAAGATGTACAACGTGATGTTTTGATATCCACACACATAGGGAAATGGCTACTGCGGTCAAGCTAATCGACGTCTCCATCTCCCATAACTTCCATTTCTTTCGTACGAGGCGAAGCTCCTGCCATCTATCCCTCCGCAGCGTACGATTACCTATAGTCAGCCACGAGGCTCTGGAGCTTATTCATCCTTTACTGCGACTTTCTCCTCCTCGACCACCATCTCCCGATCTCTCCCCGTTGGCGGAGGTCGCTGAGAACATGTGACCGCCCCGTGACTCGGGGGCTCCCCGCCCTGGCTCCCCGTCCTGGGGACGTCTGTTCCGCCCACCGTTCTCATGGCCAGAGCTGTTTCAAGGACGCGGCCTCGAGGGAGGAAGGTGTCATCGTCGAGACCATCTGGGCGGCACACGTGACTCTGAGCCCAGTGAGGGCTTCCAGGTGCAGGTGCGAGGTTCTGGCGGGCCGGTAGACAGGTCCACGTGCCTTGTGGCCGCCTCAGACCAGCCTCGCGTGTAAGCTCCCCGGCTTGTAAACCTGCCACCTACCAGCCCGGAGGGGCCCGCCTCTTCCTTCGGTCTCTCCTTGTCCTCGGGGGCCAGGGGCCGGTTCCTGAGCCAGCACTCCCACCCCCCATTAACCACCATGTCACTCTGCTTCTATGGGTTCACACTTTGAGATCCCACACGTTAGTGAGATCACGCAGTGTTTGCCTTTCTGTGTCTGGTTTAGTTCATTTAGCCTGATGTCCTCCATTCGTGTTGTTGCGAGTGATAGAATTTCCTTCCCTTTTCAAGGCTGACTAATATTCCATTGTGCGTATGTTTGCCATGGTTTCTTTATCTAGTCATCCACCCATGGACCCTTAGGATGCCTCCATCTTTGGTTATTGTGAATGATCCTGCAGCGCGGGGTACCTATACCTGCTGGAGGGACTGGTTTTCTTTGGATAGAAACCCCAGAGAAGGACTGGTTGGAGCGTATGGTAGTTTCAGTTTTAATTTTGTCTTAGTGGGAGCTTCCCCGAAGCAGAGGCCGGGACAGGAATCTCGGGGCCGGAACATGTTTGGTGGTAACTTCTGGACACCCTTTGGAGGAGGGGAGCTGGGATGCGAGACACAGAAGAGAGAGTGGCCAGTGAGAGGTGCGTCCCCAAGCAGGCGCAGCTGGAGGCAGGTGGAGCGAGCTTGACCCCACTGGGGAGCTCCGGGAGCATCTCCCGCGTGTTTGTGGGCGCCTTTGGTTGGTCGCTGCTGTTGGAGCACACAAGTTCCCTGGCTCTGCTGTTCTGCTTTATGCGAGGAGAGCGGGTCCCGCGGCCTGACAGACAGAGAGGTGCGAACGCCGACAGCCGACGTCAGGCCTACGTGCATCGGAGGTGCAAGGCCGGGGCCTGTGGGCAAGGCACACGTCCCTGAGTGATCTGCGATACGGGGCTCCCGGGAGACTAAGGACGACCTCAGGTAACCGCGGCTGGAAGGGGCTGAGTGTCTCCCCACACCTTTGCCACGCGGACCTGGCTGTGCACCAGAATCGCCCAGGGCATCTCTGCGATGAGGTGCACAGGCTCCACCACGGCCTTACCACGTCAGAGGCTCCTGCGTAAGGACTTGGGACCCGAACTTAAGGTAAGCCCTCGAGGTCATTCTGATGCACACCCGCGCTGGAGAACCACTCTTTGAGGCTCCGGGCATCAGGGATGACGGGGGTGGGAGGTAGCTACTGTCGCGCTCCCACATGGCATCCGCGGCAGACATCTCTCATCCATCACAGCCCTTTCTCCACCTTGGCCCACGCATGGCCTCCGGATCCTTCTCGAGACCAGGAAGCCGCTTCCACTTAATCAGGGCGAAGAGCTGAGAGCCTCGAGGGGGGACACTGGGAGCCATCTGTCTCTCGAATTGGCTCTTTTCACCTCAGGCTTGGATAAAGGAGACAGAAAGTGGCTCTGGTTATGGATCAAGGAAAACTAGGATGGGTCGAAATTAGGATGCGGGTCCAGGGGCATCTTGGGGATGACCGGAGGGACCGGCACAGCCTTGCTGCGGGGAGGGGTGGGCAGCAGGGAGAGCAGCTGCTGAACTGGGGTGGGGGGCACCTCAGGTTTTCATGTCGAGATTCTGGCTGCCTCGCAGGAAGCTCTGGCTGCTTTTCTGGCCTGAAAGTTTTGCGTTCTCCCCCATTCAGGCGTTGAAGCCTCCGCCTCCAATGAGATGGTATTAGGAGGTGGGGCTTTTGAGAAGTAATTAGGTTCAGATGAGGTCATGAGGGTGGAGCCCCCACCATGGGGTTAGCACCCTTAGAAGAAGAGGAAAGGACACCAGAGCTTAGCCCAGACCTGGGAGAAATGCCCGTCGTTTAAGCCACTCGGGCTATGGTGTTTGGTTATGGCAGCCCGACGAATGGCTGACGGGTCATTAGTGACCGAGAAGGGGGTGCAGATGGTGGGCTCAGGTATCCCCCTTTGTGAACCCCTGCCTTGTAGCCAGAAAGCAGGGGTGACGGCGGGATTGTCCTAGATGGAGAGATTCTCAATAACAGCGTCCATCTCCCCCCTCCCCCCCGCATTTTACAGAAGAAACTCCTTCCCGGGGAAGTGGTGTGACTCGCGCTAGGTCACAGAGCCTTCGGCGGCAGGGCCGAGGTGTGTATGCCTTTCCAACATCTAGCTCGGCGCCCTTCCCGCCCCTTTCTGGGGTGCTCAGAGCATCTCCAGAACCTTCCACTGCATTTTGGGTCTCCAACACCCCTGGCACAGTATGTCCCCCGACAGCCTGGGGGTGGACGTCGTCGGCTAATCACATCACAGTCTCCTGGGGAAGGTTTCCGGGGAGATTAGGAAAGGGATCGAACGGGGCGAGGTGGTCTCCATCGGGACTGAAAACACAACATGCCGAGTGGGAAAGTAAAGCCGGGTCTCTGGGGAGAGGAAAGAGGGAGAGAAGGACCCGGCTCCTCTTATCTTCCCGCCACACGTGAACTTTGCCGTCAGAGCTTCAGTTTCGGATCAGCTCAGCGTGTCTTCTCTCAGCCTTGGACGCAGCATCGATCATTCCTTCCACGGTGCTGTGGGGGCATCTTCCTCCCCCACCCCGACTGCCTTTCCTTCCTCCCCCTTTATTCGCCGGTGTTGACGGTACATGCAGAGCAGGCTGGTTTCAAACACTACATCTTCTTAATAACTCTGTCTTCCAGGAGAGGAGGCAAGGGGTGCCCGTCCACGCTTGGGTGGGTTGCCAAGAAAAAAAAAAAAAAACCCGCGCTGCTTGTCGAGCCTCTCCTCCGTCACGGGGAGCCTTTGACAAAGAAAAATGGGCCTCGCGTCTGGTGCTCCCATCCGGCCCGTCACGAATGCGGGATTGCAGTCGCGGCGGGTGGGGGCTGGCTTCTGCGGGAGCCTCGACGACAGCACCGTGGGCCTCGCCGAAGCCTGTGTCATAGCTTTTTGAATTTGGTTGGTTGGTTTGTTAATGTTCTTGAGAAATTACAATTTTTAATCCAACATCTTATCCTCCCCAGGCTGAGGAGTGACCAAAAAAAAAAAAAAAAAAGGATCCTTTCCCAGTTTCTGTGACGGATTCTGAAAGCAGAATATTCTAGAACGGTAAAGGGCATGTGCAATTCAGTTTTGTGTGCTCTGGGACGGCGGTTTTCATGCTTGGTCTAATTGATTAGGTGAGATGGAAAGGCTTCAAGAGCTAATTCACTTCCATATTGGAAACCCTTTATTGCTTGGATGACCATTTTGGAAAACCGGGGACAACTAATGGCCATTCTCAGATTTTTCTTTTTCTTTTCTTCTTCTTCTTCTTCTTCTTCTTCTTCTTCTTCTTCTTCTTCTTCTTCTTCTTCTTCTTCTTCTTCTTCTTCTTCTTCTTCTTCTTCTTCTTCTTCTCCTCCTCCTCCTCCTCCTCCTCCTCCTCCTCCTCCTCCTCCTCCTCCTCCTACTCCTACTCCTCCTCCTCCTCCTCCTCCTCCTCCTCCTCCTCCTCCTCCTCCTCCTCCTCTTCTTCCTCCTTTCTTCCTCTTCCTCTTCCTCTTCCTCTGCTGCTGCTGGAAGAATACAGTGTCCAGAAACAGGATGGAAGAGGAAAAAGGGCTTGGGATGGAAGCACCAATGACATCATTTGTTTTCCTGTCTTTTTATCGGGTGACTGTTCAATAGCCACAGATTATTTGATGTCCACGAAGCCGGTCCACGTTTTCTCATGAGAGATTTCAAGCATCTTTGAGATCTCAGTAGCCCTGGCATCCGTGCTTTACAGAGGAAAACCTCCAGAGGCCAAGTGACATGTCCAAGGTCACACAGCTGGCTGCTGGCTGAGTTGTGAATTCGACTCAGCTCTTCTGAACCTTTTTACTGAAAATACCAGCATCTTTCTTTCTTTCTTTCTTTCTTTCTTTCTTTCTTTCTTTCTTTCTTTCTTTCTCTCTCTCTCTCTCTCTCTCTCTCTCTCTCTCTCTCTCTCTTCCTCTTTCTAGTGGTGGATATAAATCTAATGAATAGGTTTTGCAGGTAACCGATGTTTATGAAAAAATCGTCGGAACTGGCCCATCAGCTAAGGAAAGAGAGGAAATGACCAGCATTTCTCGAGAAAACCAGGTTGGGCCATGGATATCCTCTGTGCGGGTCACTGGGGACCCCGGAGCCCAGCCACATCTGTCTGCCCAGCCTTGCACCCTGGGGTGAAACGCGGCTCCCAGGAGGAGGGCACCGCTTTGCTCTAGTTCACAAAAGCACTTGTCAAGTGGCGGGAGGGAGGTGGCAGCCGCTTTTAATTTGCGCGGAGATGCCATAGGGGCGCTTGGCGACCTGGCTCGGTACGAACTTCAGTGCAAATGCCGTGGCCCGGAATGCTCAGAGCTCTGTTTAGTGATGAAGATCAAGCTTATGCTGAGCAGGGCCACGCCTTTGCAGAGTTAGGAAATTGGTTGCTTTCTAAAGATGGATTTAGGCTGAGTGATAATTGAAACTTATTATTTGCTCATGGGGAATGGGTGCGCCTTTTCCTAGAGGTTTGTTTCCAGGTGACCCGGGGCACGGAATCCTCCTGGGAATGAGTGTGGTCGGCGTGCCCCCTACCTCGGGCTGGAGAAGGAACTCTGAACGCGAGTGAGACGGGCCTTGCCGTAGCCCTTCTGGGGTCGTGAATAACCCAGACTTCTAGGACTGCCCTGTAGATATTTCAAATGCCTCGTCTGGACCTGGGAAGCGGGAGCCTGCGGGGTGGTTGGAGAGGGGATTTCTTCTGGAAAAAAGGGTGTGTGTTCCTGTGGTCATGTCCCAGGCTGGGAGAGGGGCTTCTTTTGCATCGGCGACTGGGAAGGCTAGGAACCTCAGGTTTAAGGTTTCCACCGGAGAGGAGATAATTCTAGGGTTTCTTTCGGAGAAGAAAACCTGAAGTCCCTAACTCTTTGGTAAAGATTTATTAAATGTTATGGCCTGGGCTTGGTCCTGCTTGGAGGCGAGGTTGACAGAGGCGCTTCTCTCTGAGCGAAGAGAATAGAGTTGGTACAGAGACGACAGAATGAAGGCGATCAGGTGCGTCCCTCTAGAATCTGTTTTCCAAGCTCTCTGACCCTCTACGGAGGGACAGTCTGCAGAAGGCCTCCTGCCCAAGTGTCCGCTTTCATGCTGACCCAATAGAGAGCATCATGATGTTGGAGAGGGCTCGGTCTGGTTCCAAAACTAGTTCCGTGACTTCTAAGCAAGTAATTAACCTTCTGAGTCTCAATTTCCTTCTCTGAAACCTCACAGATTGGGGGTGAGGATCACCTTTGAGAAAGGAACCGGGTGCCATGCTCGTCGAGGTGCTCAAAAAAAAAAAAAAAAAAAAAAACTTAGCTCCATCCTTTTCACAAAAGGGAGGTCTTTCAAGATCAAAAGCAAGGGTTCCCGGGGTTACTTCAATCACGCTGAAAAGGCAGCATGCCGACTCCATCCAGACCAGGGGTCAGCAGAGGTTTTCTGTAAAGCGTCGGAGAGAAATATTTCCTGCTCTGGGGTCATACAGTCTTTGCTGCACCCACGCGGCTCCGCCTGCTAGCACGCAGACAGCCAGAGGGGATGCATAGGCGAACGGGCACATCCATGTCCCAGTCAAACTTTATTTACAAAACCAAGGGGTGGGTGTGGTTTGAAAAGCTTTAAAGTCTGGGTAGCACCGTCCCAAAACCTCTGTGTAGGTTCGTAAGCTTTGTCCACCTTCCCACCCCCCTCTGGGTGAGTCGTTTTCGTTCTCTGTCCTTCTCTTTACGGGCAGTGCGTAGAGTCACTTCTCAGTAAACGTGGGTGCTGCAGACGCACCTCATTTTCAAATAAAAACGACCAAGAGAACAGAGAAAATAAATGGCAAAACCCAAACACACACGCAGCACAGGGGATGCGGAGCGGGCCTCGTGTGTCCTTCCCCCAGCTGCCCCCTCCAGCACCCATCACCGACCCATTCTGCCCTCTCGGAAATCAACTGGCTTTGAAATGACGCCTTCAGCACGTTTCTGATTCTTTTGCCCTACTTTCCCACGCCCGTCGTGGGCGTTAGAAAGTCTCCAGATGAGGTGTCACCGCTCAAAGTCAGAAATTAATTAATTAACCAGTGGCCAGGCACGGGCAGCGCCCGGACTGCTTATCAGCCAGCCTCAAAAAGCTTTGCTAATTAGAAGGAAGTCAGGGTGGAACCGGGCAGATCAGAGAGCCCGGTCCCTCTCCTTTGGAATGCCTATCACGGGGGTCCTGGAATTCTCATACATTCCCCCATTTTAATGGTTTCACGGAGAGCACAGTGTGCAAGGAGGGATTTATCCGGTATATCCTCTGTCCTTCAATGGAAACGATGTCGGTGCATCTTTGCGGACACGACCCACACGGCAGGTTCTGTGCACAAGTTGCTAACTTTTCCCAGGTGCGACGACATCTCTGCACGTTCAGCCTTTACTCTGGAAAACGTTAGCGCGACACGTCCCTTTGAGTCCACGTAGGGCTGAGCATATGGCCCGATGGACATTTTTTTTTTTAGGTTAATAAAGTTTTATTTCGTTATCAGTGACAACGCTTCTTAAAATGACTTTAATTGAGGCGTAATTTACATCCCAAAAAATCCACCTAATTTAGGTGTACGATTGAACGATTTTTAAATAAATGTATTGCGTGTGCGACCGTCGCTACAATCCAGTTTTAAAACCTTTTCATCGCTTTTATAAAACCCCTCAGTCCCATTAGAGCTCATCCCTGATCCCATCCCCAACCCCTGACAACCACTAATCTACTCTGCCCCTGTACATTTACCTTTTTGGGGAATTTCATGTAAGTGAAATTACACAGTGTCAGGTCTTTTGTGCCTGCTTTCTTTCGCTGAGCCCGTTGTGTTCATGGTTCGTCCATGGAGCAGCAGGTATCCGTGTTTTGCCCCTTTTTATTGCTGGGTCCCAGTTCACCGTATGACTGTATCCCATTGTGTTTATTCATGCACCAGTCTGATCAACTTCTGGGTGGTTTCCAGGCTGGGGCTGTTGTAAATAACGTTGCTATGACCTTTCACAGGCGGATGTATGTGGGGTTGTTGGGTTACGCTGTCATATGACCTTTTAAAGAAATTGCTAAACTTTCCTCCCAAACTCCATTTTACATTTCCATCAGAAAAGCATGAGGCCTCCCGGTATTCCAGCGCCGGTTATTGTATCTTATTATTATTTTTTAAGTTAATTTATTTAAATTAGTTTCAGCTATAGAGTACATTGGTTAAACATCTATATAGTTCATAAAATGATCCCCAATTGCTCCCTCCCTCCCCTGGCCCTCAACTTAGCCATCATATCACTGCTGACTGCATTCCCCAAGCCGTGGTCCCCATCCCGTGACCAACTACCTACTGCTACGCTGTACTTCTTTAACCCTTCGTCTCATCCTCCCAACGCCCCATCGCTTTCCCTTGTGTCCATCACCAAACTGCCCACTATATTCGTAAGTCTCTTTGATGAGTGTGTTCTTTTTGTTCCTTAGATTCCACGTGTAAGTGAAAGCAGTGTATGGCATGTCTTTGGATATCATCGTTGTTCCAGTGCATGTGACAAGGTAGTTTATTGTGGGTTCAGTGTGCATGTCTCTAATGGCCTGATAGCTCCTTAGCTGCCTAGAAGGATCTATACCAGTACCTCCCGCTGTGCGTTCGGAAGGCCACCAAGCCTCTAAGTCGCCTCACAAGGGACAGGGTTCCCTGGGCTATACGTCGGGGAAATTCTACAAATTATTTCTACCTCTATGCACAGTACGGAGAGCTCTAGCAGATTCTGCAGTGGAGCATCCAGCCTGCATTTATGTATCTCAGCACTTCCTAGATGTATTTGAGAATGGAAATTTTGTTACCATGTCGACTGTAGGTTTGGGGATGTGCTAGCGTCCATGCATGCCTCAGACCCGTCTCGCTGGCCAGTGTCTCCCAGGCCGAGATCCTTGTCCTGAAGGAAGCTGGCTGACTCAGGAGGGGACCAGGAGCCCCTTTATCTTCCCGGAGTTCTGTTTATTTCCCCTTATCACTCCTGGTCTATTCCACCAGGGCTGCGTTTCTGCAAAATGTGGACTTCGGGATGCGCCGTGGGAAGACCTGGCTTGTGTCATAAAATGGGAGATTTTCTCCAGGCTTTGGCACGTTTTGGTAAATGAGTGAGGTGAGCTGGATGATGACAGGCAGGCATGTCACAGCTTTCATGGGACTCATGAGTATCAAGAAATGGCTCAAGTTGGTGGCCCCCCCAAAATATGTCCACCCAGACCCGTGCATGTGACTTTATTTGAAGAAAGGGTCTTTGGAGATGTAATCAAGTTAAGGATGCTGAGGTGGAATCATCCTGGGTCAGGACAGGCCCTAAATCCAATGACCTGCGTCCTTGTGAGAGGTAGAAGAGGAACGGACACAGAGAAAAGAGAAGACAGGGGTGAGGATGGAGGCAGTTATGTTGCCACAAGGCAAGGGATGCCAGACTCCTCGGAAACTGGGAGAAGCAAAGAAGGATTCCTCCCGGGAGACTCTAGAAGGCGTGTGGCCTGGTGACACTTTAGACTCCTAGCTTCCAGGATACATTTTGGTTTTAAGCCTCCTTGATGTGTCAAGGCAGTCCTAGGAAACAAATACAGACCCGACACGCAAGGAGCGTTCTGAGGGGATATTTGATGGGGTGGGGAGTTAGGTCTTTCCCTCCATCCTGCACTGGGTACTGAACCAGGGTGGAGAAACAGGTGACACTGGACAGATCTGAAATCTCAGAGGTCAACATGTACCCTAACTATCTAGCAGAAGAAAACAGAGGAAGGGCCACAGAGGAAAGAGGCAAGGGCAGGGACAGGAGGATGAAGGAGAAGGAAGACGAGACGGGAGAGAATCGTTCAGCTTATCCTTGGGACCCGAGAGTCAGTCTTCTGGAGGCTGGAGCCTCTTAGTCACGTGGACCGAGGAGCAGAAGGTCCGAGAACTGATGCCCTGTTGGGGAACTGGCACATACTGGGACCACTGGGACACACTGAGCTGGGGCTTCCTTGGGCGGACTCTGCAGACGGACGAAGACTGACTTTTCGTCCCACCTTTCAAAGCCTGGCTGATGGCTTCTCTCTACGGAAGAGGAAGAGGTGGCGGTGGCATTGTGGGGTGAGAGAGTGTGTACGTGTGGGATGAAGGTGGTCACTGTTGTCCCCATGGTAAAGCTATCATGTTCTGTTCTTGTAGATTCTCGATTGTGGCTCTGAGAGACGCTTAGGCATCAGCCTACGGATGGCTAATTAGGGAAGAATCACAGGTCCACCTGCAGGGTCATGTGATTTCCACGCAGTACCTCCTATGTCCCCCTACCATACCCCTGAGGTGGGTGTTATTAGCATCCCCCCTTTCTTTAGATGACAAAACGGGGCCTCAGAGAGATTTGATGGCTTGCCCAAGGTCCCATAGCTAAGAAATAAGGGAGGGAAGACTAGAACCTGGGCCTGATCCCCAGCGTACAACCACCCTAGGCTGTGGGACCAAAATCCCCCAGGCCCTGTGGGATGAAGGAGGGCGGGTCCACCCTAGCTCCAGCATTTCTCATTCCAGACGAGAAGAAAGTCGCCGATAACAGAGCATTTTTATGGCTGTCATGCTGAGTAACCTTGGCGCCTTGACGTGCTTGTGGACATAGATGCTGGCCGCATGGGGATGCTCCTTGGCCTGATTATAATTGAGGAGCAGTCGGCGAGGAAGTTCAGCCCTGAAATCCAGCCCTGGCTGCGAGAATAACTGAGTGATTGTGGGGAAGTCGCTGAAGCTCTCTGAGCCTTGGCCCCCTTATTGGCAAAAGAAAATAATTCCCTCATATCTAACTTGGGGAGACGTTCTGAGTTAAACAGCTCTCTCTCTCTCTCTCTCTCTCTCTCTCTCTCTCTCTCTCGTAGACAGTGAAGAAATGATAGATCTTACTGTAACCCTTTATGATTATTTTTATTATAGCTTCAGCAGGCTTATGGATGAATATTTGTCCCCCAGCAGTTTCTTTAACTGAAATGTCTGGCCCAAACAAATGCTCCACATTATTTAAAGGAGAAAGTAAGTTTTTTTTTTTTTTGGGGGGGGCTGGAGGGCTTGCTAGTTTAAAACATTAGCACAATTTTAAAAATCTGGCCGAGCAAATCGAAAATGGACTAAACGTTTGCAGCCGCATGGATGCAATCAACAACCCCGCATGCCTCAAAATAGGTGAATTTATCGATGACTGGTAAGCATGCCTGGGCACACAAATCGCCCATTACAGCGGCTTCCCTATCTCAGAGACCCCCACGGCTCCAGGTGGCAGGGCCCTGCTCCCATTTCAGGACTGCAGAGGGGATGAGGGAAGCGGAACAGGGAAGCGGGTCAGGCTCTCTGGCAGGTGTGGCAGGCATCCAGTTGCCCATAAGTCAGCGCGTGTTAGCGAGGGGGACGGGTGGCATTTGAAATAATAAGCGAGCCCTCTCTGAGCAGGCGCTCCTCCTAACCTTTCGGAAAATTACACTGACCTGCCTCTTAGCCAGGGGTGTTGATCAAAAGGAGAGGCGACGGCACCCGCAGAGGCCGTGGGGAGAGGCATTTGCAGCTGAAGGCTTGATGTATGGGAGGGCCCGGCGACCTCAGGGCTCAAGGAGAGCTGCTGGAATTGGTTTCTGTTCAGACTTACAGTTTGAGAAAGGCCTAGAGTGGAGGGAGCAGACTCAGACATCTTTTTTTCCTATCACTGGAATTTTCATAAACAAAAAGGACTTGATCGCCTGGAAGGCGAATGCTCTGTTACCTCGGTGGCCGCCACCTGGCTCCAGCCAACTGTGGAGTGTGGGAATGTAGACCTCATGTTGCATGGTATCCACTTGCATTTATTTGTATTTTCTTCAATTTCCTTCCTCATTGTCTGATAATTTTTTGAGTATAGGTCTTTTGCCTCCTTGGTTAAATTTATTTCTAGGATTTAATTAATTTATCTTTTTTTGGATACAATTATAAATGGGATTGTTTTCTTAATTTCTCTTTCTGACACTTCATTATTGGTGAATAAAAGTGCAACTGATTTCTGAATATTAATTTTTTTATCCCGCAACATTACTGAATTTATCAGTCCTAATAGTTTTTCGGTGGAACGTTAGGGTTTTCTATAGTACTGTCATGTCATCTGCAAATGACAGTTTGACTTCTTCCTTTACAGTTTGGATGTCTTTTGTCTTTTTCTTGCCTGATTGCTGTGGTTGGGCACTGCTTGTACTGGACCTGGAGGTGCATGGGAGAGGCCATGGTACAAACCGAGCCTGGCTGCCACTGGTACTGGGCCTTGGGCAGCTCAGCAAAAGGCTCAGGGCACCCTAAGGCCTGCTGGCGGCCTGTAAGGCTCGGCCACTGAAAGAGCCTCAGGTGGCAAGCCAGTTGGGTGAGGCGGAGTCTCAGGGAGTCACCAGGCTAGGGTGAGAGGGGCTCACCAAGTTAATGCAGATTGAGATTTGGCGCCAATGCTGAGCCTCTGGCCATTCAGCAAAAGGCCCAGAGCACACCGAGGCCAGCCTCTACCCACCTGGGGCCTGCAGGCCCCCCAGAGTTGTCTAAGAAAGACTGCAGCACAGGCTGGGTCTGGCGGCCTGTGTCCCAAAGGGCCTCCATCTGTGCGTGAATTGGTTGGGGCAGGTTTCCAGGGAGTCACCAGGGTGGAGCACGCAGATCTTACCAGGCCAACGCAGATTCCCGATTCTCAGCCGCCACATGTGGGTGCGTGGCCAGCCCATTTCACGTCTCTGCCCTTCCTACCGGTCTCATCGTGGCTTCTTCTTTATATCCTTAGTTATAGGACTTCCGTTCATCGAGTCTTCTGATGGTTGTCCAGGTCGATTGTTCTGTAATTTAGTTGTCATTTAAATGTGGTCATGGGAGGGGGCAAGCACCATGTTGACCTACTCCACCATCTTGCCCCTGATCGTCACATGGTCACCTTTCAAACGTCACATGGTCACCTTTAAAAACTTTTTAAATAAAATAGAAAATGTCAGAATGTATCACCTGCTATGTGGTGGCCACTATTATGGGTCAACTTGACTGGGCTGAGGGGTGCCCAGACAGCTGGTAGAACCTTTTTTCTAGGTGTGTCTAGGAGGGTGGTTCCAGAAGAGGCTAGCATATGAACCAGCAGACTAAGGGGAGAAGGTGGTCTTCGTCATGTAAATGGGCACCATCCAGTCCACCAGGGGCCCAAATAGAACAAAAGGGCGGAGCAGGGTGAATTCACTCTTCTCTGAGAGAGCTGAGGCACCCGTCTTCTCCTGCCCTTGACATCAGTACTCCTGGTTCTCAGACGTTCAGGCTCTGATGAGGATTTGCACCATCGGCTCCTCTAATTCTCAAGCACTTAGACTTGGACTGAAATACACCACCGTCTTCTCTGGTTCTCCAGCTTGCAGACAGCAAATTGTAGGACTTCTTGGTCTCCATAATGACATGAGCCAATTTCTATAATAAATCCTCTCTTCTGTCTGTCTGTCTCCCATTGGTTGTGTTTCTTTGGAGAACTCTGACTAACACATGCAAAACCCAAATATTTAAAGCGCATCAGAGTAGAGTTGCAGGGGTGGAAGCCAGTAGAAGTCCATCTTATTTAACCTCCCCATTTCTCCCCTGGTAATCTCAGAGAAAAATGTGAAAACCTTGGGTCTAGGGAATGTTAAGGGCTGTTTCCCTTGATCATATTGTGGTTGGAACTCACGGATGCTGCCGATTCTCCACTGAGAAGTACAGCCTTGTGAGGAGCATGGAAAACCACCTTGCTGAGGCCAGATGTTTGGTGAGGGTCAAGAGGGCTCTTTCAGCCCCACAGGAGCGGAATTCGAACACGGAGCCCATCCAGGTGAGCAGACCCTAGAGATGGCTCACGGCATCCAAAGACACAAAAGGCCATTTAAAACATCATTTTATTTATGGCAAACTTGAGACATAGAGACGTGCCTGTTCATGCTGCCGATCGGGGCAACCCTTTCTCTGTATCACCCGTGGTCAGGAATCCGAAGGCTGTGGGATGGAACTCAAGGACCAAAGGAACTGGATTCTCTCAGCTGGTATTGCTTTCTGGTGCTAGGGGCTGTGAGTGAGAGAGGGACAGTCAGCTGCCCCATTGCTCGACCATTGTCTGGCTGGAGCCGCTTCTCCCTTGAATGGGGTGAGACCGTAGCCTTTTTGAGGTGTAATTTCTGTCCCCTTATTTTACAAAAGAGGAAATGTGATCTCAGAGAGGTCCAGTGTCTGGACAAAGAGACCTGAGTGATGTCAGAAGCAATTTCCCCCTACCTCTCCTCTCTCAGCAGCAATCGGCAGAATGCTTTATGCAGCCTCCTCATTGCAGATGGGCCTTCTCCCTGGGGTTGAACGTGTGGATGCCGATGGGTTCCACTTTTTCTCATCATACGGTTTTAACTGCCTAGAGAGATGATTTTGATTTCACTTCTCCCGATTCCTAAATTCCTAAAGAAGGGAGCTCATGGGCCCCGCTGAAACAAGGTGCTCACCCCTGGCCGGTCAAATGGGGTCGTACGGTACAGAGCCACAGAAGCTCCCCTGGGAGCCACGTGGGGGAGTGGGGGGCAGTTCCACAAATAGGGATGGGGCTCGGATGATAGTGCCAGGTGGGGGACAGGGAGCAGATAATTCCCCTAAGTGCCTATTAGCATTCCTAGTGCCTTACTGCTTCAAAATCAGCCATGGGACCACGTTCGTTCATGAATCCCTTCATTCACTCAAACATCATTTAATGACCACCTAGAGGGTGACTGATACGTTGTAACATTTTTCTTGATTCCAAAACATTAAGTCAAATTAGAATAAGGACAGAGACTAAGGAGGGATGTGATGATGCTAAACAGAAAAAAAAAAAAAAGGTACATTTTTCTCTAAGCACCTCGTGTGCTCTGTTGTAGCTGTTTATCTGTCTCCCGTTTCCAGGCTGGCTATTCCATCAGGGCCGAACTTCCATCCTCTGGATTCTCACAATACCCTCGCAGAGTCCCTAAGATACAGTGGAGTGCGAAGGGTAGGGTGGAGGGGTTAAGAGCGCCGGTTCTGAAGACAGACACAGTCGATGCAAATCTCAGCTTCGCCACGTCCTAGCTCCCCGGCCTGGGGAGAGTCATTCCCTTCTCTGTGCTCGTGTGTTCATCTGTGAAATGGGGATTTTGACCGTTCCTGCCTCATACGGGGAGCAATATTTCACAGGGATTACACGAGTTAATACGTGTCAAATACTTAGGATAACGCCGCGATTCTCAGCAGGACCACGCTATTCTTTGAAGGAAGAATCCTGACTTGGGGGCCTGTTTGGCTTTGGGGCTAATGCGGATCACTTCTCTTTCCCTTCCAGGTGTGACAAGATATGACACTTAAAATGCTTTCCGAGCTCATAGCGTCACACAGAATGCATTTTTCTGGGCCGTCCCTTCACCTGGAGGGCAAGAGGCAATGAAGCCATCAAACTCCAAATAAAAGTGGCGATAGAATTTTCCTTTCCTCCGCGAAGAACCTCTCAGCTGTGGCATTCCGTGCGGTTTCTGCAGAGGGGGTATTGATGAGGTGCCATACTTCATTAGGTTCAGCATTCTACTCGGTGAACAAAGAGAAAGAAAGCTCTGCGAACGCGCCTGGGGGACCCGCTCTGTTATCCCAGGGGAGAGAGTATCCAGGTAGAAATCCCACCTGTGGATAGAGTTGGGCTGTAGCCACGAGGGAGGCTTCAGCTTGGCCTGACGTTAGAGACCCCGGTTTCTGCACCAGTCGGTGGACCCCGGGACCACTCCTGGAAATGAACCCGCCATCGAGCGTGGATTCCAGCATAGTGTTTTTCAAACCCGAACCTGTCTATCAGTAACCTAGGGATCTTGTGAAGATTCCGATTCCGATTTGGCAGATCTGGGGTAGAGTCTGGGGTTCTGATTGGGCAGATCTGGGGCAGAGTCTGGGATTTTTCTTTTCTAACGCCTTCCCAGGTGAGGGTGAAGCTGATCCGGGGACCACACTTTGAGTAGCGAGGATGTAGCTTATCCCCGCACCTACCTGTCCTACTCACATCTGTTCACTTATCCGGGCATTGCTCTCTCGGATTAACTACATTGCAGGGCTTGACTATTTCCTTGGTTTCCTATACAGATATTCAACAAACGTGCATTGAGCATTAAATCCATTCCTAAATCGTTATAACACATGAATTCGTTCCAAACCACTGTTTCCCAGCCTTGGCACTGCTGACATTTTGGGTGGAATAATTCTTTGTTTGGAGAGGGGGGACTGTCTGGAGCATTACGGGATGTTGTTTAGTGACATCCCTGACCTCTGCCCACTAGATGTCACCAGCATCCCCTCCCCCAAGTTGTGACAACCAAGAATGGCTCCAGAGGTTCGCCCTGGGAGGCAAAATTGCCTCCCATTTTGGAGAACCCTTGGGTCAACTCAAACGTGGTGATTGGCGACAATGGAAGCTACCAGCACGTTGTGTATATGCTTGCTCAGGCATAGTGTCGAACGTGTAAAGTGCTTTCCTGTGTATGACCTTGTCTGAGCCCTGCCAGGACATAGTTTCCCGGACGAAGGGGCCGACGTTTCATGGTGCAGCTGAGACTTGAGCTCAGGTCTTCTGGGACCATGCCTTGACCTTGGCCCACCACGCCACCTGCCGTCTCTGTGCTTATCGTTGGCTGAGAGGAGCCGCCGGGCGGACTTGGTTCTGTGTTTTTCTCTTTCAGATTATACTAACATGGTGATAATTATAATATTTCTCCGTGCGTTTGGAGAGGTGGAAGTGCTCTGTGGACCTAGAGAGAGCGTTCTGGTGCCACTGCTAGCTCTTTTAACTGTGCCTTGGCGCATTCGAGCTGCTCTAATAAAATGCCACCGACTGGGGAGCTGCTCAACAACAGGAATTGGTTTCTCACAGTTCTCGGGGCCCGGGAAGTGCAAGGTCAGGCAGGTTTGGTGTCTGGAGTGGACCCCCTTTCTGGTCCATAGATGGCCGTCTTCTCTCTGTGTGCTGACATGTGGAAGGGGCCAGGGAGCTCTCCGGGCTCTGTCATATAAGAGCATGAATCCCATTCCCGAAGGCTGCCCCCTCATGAGCTAATTAATCACCGGTCTCTTCGCTTCCCTTCTAGAATTCTGGCTGACGGGCTCCCGTACCAAGCTCGTGGTCCCATTTTGTTGACAGCTGCCCAGCCATCCCAAACGCATGCAAAGTGGAGCCTCTGGTTAAACCTTGAATAAAAACATGGCTTAGGCTGAGTAGAGCCTCCAGCTCTTGCTTCTCGGAATTGAAGACACCTGATTTGTAGGCCAGGCCTGACTTGAGTTATGCTTCCAGTTATAGGGCCTGGGATGAGGCCCGTAGGCCCATGGGACGCAGAAGATAGAAGGAGAGGGCCGTCTGGGATGCGTTCAAAGAAGAAGTAGTGCACAGTAGGTCCCACCTCCGAGACACCCTACCCCTGCCCTTCGGTGAACCCCGATCCAGCAGGTGTTGCAGTCTGGCCCATTGCATCAGGCCTTTCTTCCTTCCTTTGGGAGGACCGAGGTGTGGAGAGAGAATTGGCCTCGTCCTCCCCACAGAGAGGAGCATTTTTCTCTTTTCTATGAGCCAAAGGGGAAATGTAGGATAAGGAGAAGGCTCTGCCCTTCACATTCACCTTGGTTTTCAGGAGCGAGCAAGGTGACCTCATTTTCCCTTTACCCAAGTCAGTTTTCATCCCTTCGGCCTCTTGTTACCATTCACGCAGTCGATCATTTAATTGTTTCATCCAGGTAAGTGCTTCACCAGGCGGCTCGTGGGGATGAAAACTGCTCCTCCTTGGACCCCTCTGCTTCCAGCCATGATCCCCGTCCACCGCTCAGAGCAGTGCCATAAGCCAGAGTGGGGCTCATGGCGGACCTGGGACAGGCTTTTGGACGAGTTTTAATTTAGAGTCCCCGTCGAGAGCCCCTTGTGTAAAATGCTCACGTAGAATACGTGTTTTTAATGCCGTCCCATTTTTTTTGCACGTTTCTCTGCCTCTTGCTGTTTTTCAGTGAGCGGTACCTGGTAAATAATTTTAATGGTATTCTGAAAGACGGCAGGAAGCTATTTGAGGTTTTGGAACACGGGGGTATGTTTTGTTCTCTAAAAGATGATTCCAGCCCCAGTCCAACAGCATCTGTAATGAAGCATTCCCAGACCCCAGCCTCCTAAGCCCGCTGAGACCTCCAGTTCTGTTTCTTACAACATCCGAGGATTTCTAGGCCCCAGTACTGAGCACCCCCCCTCCCCCCAATATTCTCATACCCAGACTGTGTTTCTGCCACCCAGCCGTCCCCACCCCAAAGCTCCCCCGCTCCGGTTCTCTCTGTGCTTGCTCGTAATTCCTATATCTGAGGAACTGGCTTCCTTTCAACTCTCCTTCTTTGAAGTCCTGGGCCTTTAAATTATTTTCACTCCGTTCGTTCTCAAGGAAAATTCCTAACGGTTGTTTTCACGAGCATGAGTAACAGAGAGCTTGTGCATGCCGCTGTGGTCTCCGTGGATGAGCGAATTTAGAGTTTGAAAGAATCTCAGGGGTCAGACAGGATGATTGCCCCACCAGGGGCAAGAATTCACTTCTAGGACTGTTTAATGGCCGTCCAGTTGTCACTTCTAGGGACTGGGAATTCACTCCCTCTGCGGCCAGTGTATTTATCATTGGACAGCTTTGACTGTCAGACGTTTTCTTCTGTTTTGCCTTCTTTTAAAGGGTTACTCTTCTCAGTCTCTAACTTACACTCCTAGAATCGGATTCCCATTTTACTTCTTAGTACCTAATAGTGATTTCCCCAAATCACATTGACTGTTCGGCTCAGTTTTTAATTGTTATATTTTTATGGAGGCATAATTGACATATGCCAGCCAGTTTGTATCGAAAGCATCAAATCTGATGAGTCTCGACTTATCTCTAAACCCGTGAAACCATCATCCCAATAAAAATAGTGAATATCGATCACCCACCCAAATTCCCTCGTGCCGCTTTGTAGTCTCTCTTTCCTACTCCTCCCCATTCCCTCTCCTAGGAAGCCCTGACCTGCTTTCTGTCCCTAGAGATTACTTTGCATTTTCTAGAATTTCTAGAATTTTCTAGAATGCACTCCTGTTGTCTGGTTACCTGGCATGCATCATGGCTTTGAGGTTCACCCATGTTGTTTTCTGTATCAATAATTCATTGCTTTTTATTGCCGAGCAGTACTCTGCTGTAGAGATGGACCTCAGCGTGTTTATCTATTCGCTTGTTTAAGAATATCTGGTTGTTTCCAGTTTGGAGCTGTTCCAAATAAAGCTTCTATGAATGTTTGTGTAAAAAAATCTGTATAAAAGCATGCTTTCGTTTCTCCTGGATAAACACTCAGGACTGGAATGGCTGAGTCGCATAGTAGGGATACGTGTACCTTTTTAAGAAGCTGCTGCCTTGTCTTCCGTGCAGTTTCCCCATGAGGGACATACGAGGGTTCCAGCGCCTCGTCGGCCTCCGCCACCTCCCTGGGTATGGTTAGTCCTTTTATTTTTCAGCTCTGCTTATTTCCGATCTCGTGATCGTAGGCTGTGTTGGACCTATCTTTATTTCCTCAAAGCCCTGTGACGATCTGGCCCCCGTGTTTGATGGTTCGAAACGGCTCGATTATACTGAACGATCTCTGCAACAGAAATTACTGTGAGCCCATGCTTGCCAAGCCTTCGGATACTCAGGATACGCGGATGAAGACACCTGGGCATTCTCTAGCAAACAGTTCTGAGACTTAAGACGTGGGTCGAAATGGAGCAGAAGGTGGGGTGTAGACAAGGTGATGCGTTCTGGCACACAATTGGTCGACTCGTGCTTGGATCTAGGGCACAGGCAGCAAGAAGCAAGCGGAGGCCGGTCCCTCATGTGCCCTGCTACAGGGCTGGCGACTGAGGAAGTCTGAGGGATGGTCCATGGTGATCGGATCAGCACGTGATAAAGTTCGCTCTGACGGTGTAAATGCAAAAGTCGTGTCTCCCGAGATGCAGGCCCAGCCACACATCTCTCCGCTGACTTACCTTTCGCTTTGGATTCCTGGGGGTGGAGTCGGAGCCTTCCTCGCTGTGTAGGATTTGGCACATCTCTGACTCGAAAAGTCAAAATGGTGTGAACTGTGCTTGGGCCCCAGCTGCCGCGTTCTGTGGGGAGGACTGTGGTTTTCAAGGTATCGATGCCGAAAGGGTAGGGGCGTCCTTGTAGAAACGGTCTTTGGCCGTCTTACCTGCCAGAGACCTGCAGGGATGCCATTCCTGGGGTGTCCACGTGGCCAGATACTGACAGAAGCCACCTGGATAAGGAGAGGCAAAGCGAGGGCCCAGACTTTGGTCTCCCATCTCTGTGTCTGTGCAGGGTCAACAGGTACTGGGACACGCTGGTACAGTTGCCCCATGATGAAAGCGTGAAAAGCCTTCCACGCTGGATGGCATTTAGCAGCTTCTCTGTGCACCCCAGTTTCTGGGGCTCCCCGGCTGCACATGTGGCGTCTCGGGACCCCGCTCAAAGGCAGCACCTGGCATCCTTCCCGATCGCTCAGTACCTCGACCCCCATCGCTATTATGGTTATTAAATGTTTTTAATGTTTATCCTTTTCGAAACGCGCAGATAGGCCACCTGAGGGAAGCTGGTGCCTGTCTGATCTAGTACGTGCTAGAGGTGGTACTTAAGGGTTTAGAAACTAAAACGCACTGCACCCTCCCTGTAAATCAACGTAAACATTTCACCAATGAACCAGCGGTTCCTGAAGGGAAACCGGGAAGAATCACTCAAGCAAATCCAAAGGAGCACTCCAGCGATGGGTTTTACTTTGCAGAAATGGAAGAGATTCTGTGTCGACTTCCGTGTCAGTGGAGCATTTTCTCAGAGCAGAAGCTAGTTTCTTTCATCCCGAGGACCCGTTGTTGTGCAGCCGCAGTTAAAGTAAAAAAAAATTTTTTTCTTTTTGGTTCACTTCCACATAATTTTTATCCCATTTGATTTTTAGACACCGAAATTGCCCATAATTGTGTCTGCGTCCTCTCTCTATGGTAATATGGACAATGAGAGTGGATTATTCTCCACCCCCTCCCCACGCCCCTGGTCATTTGTTGATGCCTTTTTCTCGTCGTAAGGATGTGAAAACATAAGGCAATTTCACCAATTACTGGTAATGTTATTCAGATATTTAATTTATTTTCTGCATGCATAATCAGCCCTAAATACGTTTTAGCTAATGGAGATGACAAGGGTGTCACATAATCTGAGCCCAAACAAATTCAAAATAACGTTAAGAAGGAAATACAAAACCATGGGAAGAAAAGGCAGAAGGAACTCCATCTGTCTTTAGTGTCCCTCGTGCCAGATCTTCCCATGCGGCCCAGGTCCTTTGGGTTCCTCTGTGTCGATTGAGGTCATATAAAATGATGAAAGGGCCTAGCAAGTGGCATGTGGCATAGTGGGTGCTTAGCACATAGTTGTTTTCTTTCTCGCTCCAAAAACCTAGTTGCCTGTGAACTTGGTGTTTGCTATGCATGGAAGATTTGCCCCTCTCACCCCACGTTTCATACGGCACAGCCCGACGCCCAGCATCAAGGTTTTAGGGGCTGGAGCCTGGGGGTAGGTGATTAGGTTGGAGGGTAGAGCGCTCAGGGATATGATTCGTGCCCTTTTAAGGGGAGACATGGAAGAGACGACTTCACTCTCAGCCACGTGAGGATATAAAGCAAATAAAGCCTCCTGCAGACCAGGTAGAGGGCTCTCCCAGGCCCCCAGATCTGCGGGCACCGTAATCTTAGATTTCCCCTCATCAGAACTGTGAGTAAATAAGTGTTTGCTGTTGAAGCCCCTTCCCCCCGTCTATGGTATTTTTATTGTAACCGACTGCTCTAGGACAGTGTTGTTAGATCTGAGTCTGTTCAAACTCCTCCCTTTGTCCACCAGCACCAGGGGGCAAGCCACTGGGCTCAGAAAGAAGGTTCTGGGCCAATTGCAGGGGGTATTGAAATTAGAGTCAGGATCTGAGTCAAGAGAGAAAGGAAAGTACAAAAGCAGAGCTTCCTCCCTCCCACGCCCCAGGCAGTGCCCCCGGAAACAGAACTAAGTCCGCTGGGACCCCGTCTGACCTGGGCCGCAGGTTCTGAGCGCCTGCCTGCTACAGATTCCAGGGGAGGTCCCTGTTCCACGCTGGCTTCTTGAGCGTGCACAGCCCTGGCAGGAGCAGGAGGATTTCTTCTGCTCTCTGAACCCCCCCATTGTCTGGATGCGGATCCTGCCAGGAAGAAACTCACTTCGTAGCTAATCTGTCTTTAACACCTGTTAATCTCCATTTCTGTCAAAGAGACTGTAGAGCCCTGTTCCTGGGTGTCTTCCAGCTGGGGTGGCACCGGGGAACAGCGGGCAACCCAACCTCAAATCTGGTCGTGTTTCTATTTTTGTAAGTCCAGGAAGACCCGCCGGCTGGTTTAAAATCACCTTGCCCGGAGGAGAGCGTGTGAGTGAATGAAGAGCACGTGGCTCCATCTAAGGGGCTTGTCACTTTGCTGCTCCTGGGCCTTCTTCCTGGTTCAGCAGATTATCTGGGGGTCCCCATAGCACTAGGGGCTGAATCTGGAGGTCTTTTGCTTGCCTTACGATAGGAGAAGAGGGTTGCATTTATTTCCAGGAATAAGGAAAAACATAAGCATCTGAGACTTTGGGGAGGAGGTCTAGGGTCACTGGGCAGTGACAGGGGTGGGTGGAGGGATTTTCAAATATCCCGGGAGCATTTTCCTTGCTTCCCCTAGCAGAAATGCAGCAGCACCCCTCCGTGGGCTCCCCCTCGGCTGCTGCCTCCTTTGCCATTTGCTCTTTCTCCCCCACGCTCGGGCAGGGGACCTTTGATGTCTGTCCCTGACTTTGGAAATAGATTCGTGTGTTTTAGGCCTGCCGAACAATCGTGTGCCTGAGGGATGTTAAATGAGAATCCGGGGCTGCAGAGTGACACCCTCATCACGCAGAACCCCCAAATAAGCAGTCTCTGCGTCCCTTGACAGTCTCGTTCAAGAAAAGCGGTTTACAATCTGGCTGCGCTTTGCAATAGCTACGCCCCTTGGCGCCACAGCTGGTCATTTGTTTGCTGTCTCCCAAATCGGGGGGTGGGAGGTGGGGTGGCTGAGGGTGTGAGCGGCTGAAGAGAGCACCCATTTATAATTTTGGTGTGGCTCGGGCCACTGGGACTGATGCTAAATCTAGTGACCCGTACAGACAGACCTGAAACCAGGAGGTCCCAAGTAGGGCCATTTAACAGGTTGAAGTACTCCCTGGTCCCCACGAGACTTACGGCTCACGGAATTAATAAAAGAGGAATGTGAAGCTACAGCAGGACATTTTCTGAGCCAGAGTCCGAACCTAGGTCCGTCTGACATCAAAGCTGGTGTGGGCAGGCTCAGTGGTGCAGTTGTGACTGTGCGGTCCCCAAATCGTGAACGAGGCGGTGCTGGGATTTGGACACAACCCGTGACCTCGTGGGCGTCTGGCCCATCCCATCGCACGTCAGTTGTGATGGCTCCGTGAGGCGGCCATTGTTTCAAAGCGCTGACGTGCGAATGTGCATGCTCATGCATCGTGTCTCAAAATCGTAATTTTCCAAGCACCGTGCTCTTCTGCAGGGGAGAAGTCCGGTCCTGACCTAGACATCTGGAGTCGACGATCTTCTTGCGTTCCCCGAGAAGCAGTAACACCCAGGAAAATACACCATCTGAGGTGTTCAGTGAGTTTTGACAATTGTGTCCCCCCGTGTAACGACCACTCTGGACGACACAGATCTTCCTTGCTCTTCCCAGAGACCCTTTGGCTCCTTTCCAGTCGGTTCCTTCCCTCCCCCACCACTGCCCACGACCGCTGCCTGCCTTCCATCCCCTCGGGTTAGCTTCATCCGTGTATGGATTTTGTGCGTGGGGTCACTCTTGTGGTTTGGGGTCATCCGTGTCTGGCTTCTGTTACTTAAGATACTGTTTTTTCTGAGGTTCGTGTGTGTCGTTGTGTGCATTCGAAGTTCATTCTTCTTGATGCCGAGGAGCAATAGATCCACTTTAAGGATTCAGCATTCTCCGACGGGTGGATATTGATTTCGTTTCCACTTTGGGGCAGTTGTCGATATGGCTAAGCACATTCTGTTCAAGGCTGCGGTGAACATGTTTGCCTTTCTTTCGGGCAAACCTCTGAGAGGAAGACAAGGGCCAGAGGGTACGTATGAGTTTCACTTTTCTAAGACACTGCCACGCAGGCCTCCAAACCGGCAGTCACGTTTGCACACTCACCCCGGCGAAGTGTGAGAGTCCCCGTTCTTCCACAGCCTCGTCGGCAGTTGGTGTTGTCGTTCTTTAATTTTAAAAAAATTTTAACCGTTCTTGTGGGGGCCCAGTGCTATTTGACAATAGTCTTTATACTTTCCTGATGACTAATGATACTGTGTCATTTTCCAAATGCTTGTTGGCTACGTGTGTATCTTTTGGGAAGCATCTATTCAAGAATTTTGTGAATTTAAAAAATTTTTAAATACTCATTTTAAAAATTATTTATTTATGGTTTTCATCTAGTCTGGATCCAAGTTCTTTGTCTTATGTAGATGGTGTAAATCTGTTTCCCCGTCTGTGCCATGCCCATTCATTGTCTCAATGGTGTCTTTTGATGAGAAGGAAATCTTAATTTTGAGGAAGTCTAATTTTTCAAAATTTGATTTTTAGGATTTTTGTTCTTTGTGTTCTGTTATACACACACACAGATATATATATATATATATATATATATAACACCTTCATCCACCCAAGGTCATGAGAATATTTTATTTTTCCCAGAAATGGTGGGATTCTGCTTTTTATGTCTGAGTACATGGTTTATCTTGAGTAATTTTGTATAGATGGAGAAAAGGGGTCAAGGTTCACTTCGTTTCCGATGTAGAATTCAGTTGTTTTAACAATAATTGTTACAAAGATACTTTTACCGCATAAAGTTGACTTTTCTGAAAAACCAACACGTGGGTTTATTTTTACCTACTCTGCTCTCTTCCACTGATGTAGTTTTCTATCCCACTACCAAGCTGTCACGGTCACCGTAGCTTTAGACTAAGACTTGACACCAGAGCGTGTTAGTTTCCCATCTTTGTTCATCTTTCCCGGTATTGTTTTGGTTAGTCTAGATCTGCAGTGCTGCCATCCAAATCGTAGAACTCTCTGGTGTTTGCGTAATAAGGAGCCGGCGGGAATTTTGTTAGGGATCGTGTCAGCTTGGTATACATGCTGCACGTTCACTTTTGGATAGCAACCAGTTCTCCCAGTTTGGTCGATTTCTTTGTACGCGCTACATCTACAGTGTAGTCTGAAGATCATTCGAATTTTATCCCTTTTCCCATATTTACACGTTTTATTGACTGTTACTGTACCGGTTATCGTTTCCAGTGCAATGCTGAATGCAGGTGGTGAGAGCAAACACGACTGCCTTGTTTTCAATCTGGGAGAAGAGGATTAACATGAAGTATGATAACGGATCTGATGGTATCTGTAGATATTTCGTAGATTTGCTTTATCAGCTCGAGAAAGGTATTTTTTTTAAATTTCTGGTTTGCTGTGTGTTTTTTATTTTTAAATCAAAAAAGGGTATCGATTCTGCACCTATTGGGATGATTATCTAATTTTTCTCTTTTCTTTCACTAAAGTGGGATCGCATAATAATTAAATTTTTGAATGTTAAATCGATTTTATATTGGTAGGACAAATCCTACCTAGTTACGATGTGTTAGCTTTTAAAAAATGTATGACTGCATTCTTTTCGCTAAGGCCTTGTCGAGGATTTTTGCGTCTCTTTGTAAAGTATTTTGGTCTGCGATTTTCTTTTCTGTAATTATCTTTGCCGAGTGTCAATGTCAGTGTTACCCAGGCTCCTTAAAATGAGTTGAGACGTGCCTTATCCTCTGTTTTCTGAAAGGGTTATGGAGAACTGATACAATTTTTTTTTTTAAGTGTCGTGTGATTCCCTGGTGACAGCACTTAGGCCTGAAGGTTTCCTTGTGGGAAAGTGGTTTTATTATTTATTTATTTATTTATTTTAATACTATCAACTCAATTTCTTTAATACATAGAAGGAAATATTAGGCTTTTAAATTTTTTTATATCAGTTTTGATCATTTGTCTTTCTCAAGGAATCTGTTCATTTTATTTAAGTTTTTGAATTCGACCCAAAGGTGTTCCCGATGCTCCCTTACTTTCCTCTTAACGTCTGCGTGATCTGCAGCGACGCTCCTCTTTGCATTCCTCTTCTTGGTGATTTATAGTTTCTCTTCTTTTTCTTTCAATCTTGGGTAGGGATTTATCAATTTCATTAATCTGTTAAAGCACCAGCTTGCGACACTTTATTTTCTGTAGTGTTTTCCTGTTTTTTACTTTGTTAACTTTTGCTCTTTGTGATTTTTCTCTCTTATGCTTACTTTGTTCTTTTTTAGTTTGTTGATGTGTGTGTGTGTGTGTGTGTGTGTGTGTGTGTGAACGAGCGTGTGTTCAGCTTTTGGGTATCGCTTTTTGGTATACTTCTGATTCTCTGGGTCAGAGCCACTTTGTCTCACAACTTTCTACGTCTGAACTGGAAGGGAACCCACTGACGTTCTTCTAGGTACTAAAATGTCCAGGGGAATTTGAAATACGGAAAAGATCGATAATGCTGCCTCGGCCAATGTGGTGCACTGATCACAACAGTGGTTTTGATTCGCCATCCCTCCCTGTGTCCACAGCCTTTGCGATATGGCTTTGTAGCTCCTTTCATAAATAGGTAGAGTCATTTCCCTTCCCCCTGAGTCTGGGCTCCCCTTGTAAGCTACTTTGGCCAACAGCACGTGGTGGAAGTGACAGCGTGTCCGCACGGAGACTAGACCCCTACAGGCCTTGCTCCTTCTGCTTCTTCACCTGGATCTCTGTCTCGCTGCCACGACCTAGCCTGATGGATGGAGAGGGCCACAGGGCTCAGTCACAACCTCTTCTCCAGCCAACAGCAGAGCAGCCACAAGACACGTAGCGTTATCCTTGACCAGCCAACTCCCGGGGGCTTTGCCAGCCGACCCCAGACGCACGATGAGGTCACCCAAGCATCACCAAGATGGGTAGAACGCCCCTGCCCACCCTCAGACTCACGAGCAATAATAAGCGCGTATTGTTCTGAATCATCGAGCACTGGGGAACTTGCTATTCAGGAGTAGGTGACTGGAGCAACTGGGGCACCTGCTTCTGTTTCCTTCCCGCCAACCAAGGTTGAAGTTATCCTCCACGATAAGGAGGAGGCGAATTTTGCATAGTCCCAGCTAACTCTTTCAGAAGCATCCACGGTCATTGGCATGAGATAGGGGAAAAAAACAGAATTGCTTTTCCCCCAACAGCCTGCGCGTTAGAATTGCTCTGGGGAGAAAAGGTTTTTATTTGGAAAAATACAGTCAGAGCCTTCTTATCTGATACAATTAGAACTGGAAGTCGGATGGTTCATTAGCAGGAGAATTCGAGGTGCCTTTTAGCCACGAGCTGTCGGCTTTCAGTGGAGACGACTCTGTTTTGCAGAGGAAATGGAGATGGTTGCTTATTTGGATAAAAGGGATTTCGTGGAAGTTGAAGTGGGAACATTGCTTCCGCAGCGCATGGTTCCCCCGTTTATGGAAAGAGAGGGTCTGGGTGGATATCCTAAGAGGAAGAGAAGGAATCGTTATTGTTATGTATACAAGTCTGTCTTCCAAATCCCAGATGTGGAAAGAATGGCCCTTATTCATTCATTAATGCAGAAGACGCCACTGTAGTTTTCCAAATGAACAAGGAATTGTCGAGCCTCCTCTTGGGAGCTTGATGAAATGAGAAACTTGGCCATTTCACCCACTGTATCCCAGTAAATCGGTACCTGGCACAAGTTAGGTACCATCCGCGGGGTGAACTTAGGAGTAGAAGGAAACGGCTATCATTTGATCGAAACAGGGTAAAAATTCATAATTTCGACCTGGCGGCTGAGTTTCCTGCTGCTGTTAGGAAAGGAGCTTCGTGTAGACCGCTCGCTCGTGTTTGGAGGGTGATGAGGTGATATGGCACAGTTAGAACCCAGCCAGTGAAGGACCAGAGAGGAACAGAAAACCGGGGGCTGGGGGACAAAGGAGAGAGGAGATGGGGCTGAGCTGGGTGGGGCAGGAGAATCCTGTTGGCAGGCAGAGCAAGTGAAGGGCTTTTCAGACAGCCAGGCGCTTTCTGCTGTGATGTGATGTGCTGTAAGTAGGATCCTCTTCCTCATCCCAAAGTCTTCTAGTAAAAGTCTGCTGCACGTACAGCCTGACTTTGGGGTTTGGGGGTGCGGGGGCCTTACCTGGTAGCTGTGCAGACATGGGCAGCGTGTTTATCCACGCACCGAATGATCTTCCCCGAATCGTGGGGCTCTGAAACCCTCCAGTGATGGCGACCACCCTGTCCCACTCCTCAGGAATCTCTACAGAGAAGGGGGTCAGGGCTGAGCGTTTCCCCAGCATCTGGGCTGTGGCTCAAGCTCATTTCATTTGAATTGCACAGGAGCGGGTGACTCAGGGAAGCCCATCATAAGACAGCGTGAGTGTCATTTTAATTATATAAGAAAACAGACCTCTAAGGAGGCTGGAAGTTGATGGGTGCGGGATGCTAGGGATAAGCACGGGACTTTCTACCTTCAAGGCCTGCTTCTCCCTAATACAGCTGGGCAAGGCCTAGGGAGACACTGCGCAGCCTTTTCTGCGTTAACTTGCACCCGAAATCCATTTTGTGGCTTTAAGCATGTGTTTAACAGCTGCACATATTCGTGTTTTTTTTCTTTTTCGGGTTGGAGATGGCAGTTATAGCACTCTTCGTTGATAAAGTCTGTGCAAACATAGTTTTCTTTGATCTCTCCCGTACTGAGATTTGGATAATAGAGATTTCCAAAGAATGGTTTCTCAGCTTGTTTTGAGCAACCTCACACGATTTTAATACTTTTACCGTTACAGGACTTTCTCCTCGCCCACCTGAGTTGACACCCAAGCTTCTCATGATGAGCGTATCGGGGCATCCGTCTAGCGCTAGCTGCTCAGTCACTCTGGGGAGAGATGAGTGGGAGCCACGGCTGCTTCGGGCACCTTTCCAAGAGGTTTAGGCATTGAAGGGGTTTACAGGTCTGCAGCATGGACATCCGAACAGAGCTGGGGCCCTGGGGTGAAAATACGCCCTGCTCCCTTAGCCCCACCCTCGGCATGTGTCTCTTGAGGTAGGTGACCGCCTACATCCGGGTGTTTTCTCACGGAGGAAGCAAGGGGATGCTTGGGGCAAACCACACTTTTCTTCCTGCCCCCCAAGACTGTGCCTTTAAGATGGAGGCTCAGGCACCTGGAAGAGAATCCTGAGCTTCTGTTCATCGAGAGGCGGTAGAGCTCTCAAACCTTAGGGTTCCGCACACTGGGGTTCAAATTCTGGTTTCCTGGCTCATGCCCCCCACTTGTTAAACCTCTCCAAGCTTCACCTTCCACATTTATAAAAAGAGCCCAGTCACACATGCATTTATCAAGGGGCTGTTTTTCTTAAAAACAAAAAACGATACTATTGCTTGTTTTCCGTTCTGGAGATTCTGATTGAATTGGTTTGGGCTGCTGTTTGGAATTTAGAAAATATTTCCAAGTGATGATAATGTGCAGGAGAATGGAGGGGGAGAGGGAGGGGAATGCAAGCCGCCTGTCGACTGTGGGTCTTTTAGGGCAAGTTCCTCAGCCTCCCTCTTCTTCAGTTTTTTCATCTGTGAAATGGGGGCAATAATCGTCCCTACTTCACGGGGTTCTCGTCGGTACTAAGTTAACAGCCTTGCGCTTGGAAGAGCCTGTGGCACACAGACTAGGCTAGTTACGTGTCTGTTATCACTGTTAATGATTAAAAGCATAAATGGAGCGCACGTTCTTTCTCACTAGCTTGGTGTACAGAGCGGGATCCCATTTCTTGTCTTTGCCAAGCGTCTTATTGCCAAGAGTCAGACATGCATTCACAGAAGTGCAGCACCCATAAGCGGCCTCTATCAAGTTTCTGATAAATGGAATCGTGCCACGTGTGCCCTTCTGGTTCTGGCTTCTTCGGTCATCCGTGATTCTGTGTCTGGTAGAGGCTTGCTCATTCCGTTGCTGTGTCACACACGTCGTACGACGCTGTCACCGTGGGCTTATTTACTCATCGTACTGCTGAATAATTGAGTGGGCTCCAGCCTGGGGCTCTTGTGACTGACGCTTCTATGGATATTCTTTCACACATTCACAGGAGGGACACAGGTACTCGTTTCTGTTGGGAATATGTCTGGGAGTGGATTCAGGGCTCAGAGAGTGGGCACGCCACTTCTCCAGCGGCCCCCCGGCTTCCACTGCCATCAGCAGCGCGTGAGTGCCGATTTGCTGGCCTTTATTATTGTCGCTCTAATGTGACTTATTCTGGTGGCTGCTTCGTTGTTGTGAGTTGCCCTTTCCTCATAAATGGCAATGCGGACCGTCTTTTCCTAAGCTTATGGCCACTGGATATTCTTTTAAGGGCCTGTTCGGTTCCTTCGCCCAATAAAAACACTGTTAGTTGTCTTTCTCTTATTTATATTGATTTATAGTTCTTTGTATATCTGATTATGAGTCCTTTGCTACACATTTGAATCTCCTTCCACGATCTAACTTACCTTCTGAAATGATGCTCTTTGAGCTGAATGTTTAAATTTTAATGAAATACAATTTATCTGTTTCGTCTTCCTTTACTATTTTTTTGTTTTTGTTTTTTAAAGTTTTTTTAAACTAGGGTAACACAAATATTCTCCTGTGTTATTTTCTATATATTTTTTGTTTTCTTTATACACCTCAGTCTACAATCTGTTGGAATTAGTTTTGTACGTGGTATGCAGTAGTAAAGGCTTATTTTCCCACATAGGTGTGAAATTGATCTAGCATTAATGATTTCTTATGATGTTGATTGTTCCCGTGAATGAGGTTACCGTGTATGAGGGCATGTTTCTGAACTCTCGCTTGAAGTCCCATTGATCTCTTTATTTATTATCACACAAAACTGCGTCTTGTTAAAAACTAGCTTTAAAGTAAATCTTGAAGTTTCGTAGTGTAAGTCTGTCAAGTCGGCTCTTCTTTGCTATTCTAGTTCCTTTTCATTTTTATATTTTAGGACCAACTTATCGATCTACCCCCAAATTCTGCTAGCAATTTAGTTGGAATTATGTTAAATCTATAGATAATTTCTTGGATTTTTTTTTTTAACAACTACAGCACCTGGCCTTTCCAGGTGGTCTCTCATCCAGGTACTGACCAGGCCCGACCCTGCTTAGCTTCCGAGATCAAATGAGATTGGGCACGTTCGGGGTGGCCTGGCTGCAGACTGGAAAACCAACATCTTTAAGATAGTGAGTCTTTTAATTCATGAACATGGTATATTCTTCTATGTATTTAGATCTTCTTGAATTTCCCTCAGTAATATTCGGTAATTTTCCTCGTAGAGGCCTTACATGTTTTTTTCCTACCATTGAGTCCTAGGTATTTGCTATTTTCTGGTATCATCTGAAGTTAGAGATATCCAAAGAATTTTCATTTTCTGATTTTTTGTTACTAGTGTGAAGAAATATTGTTGTTTGGCGCCTCAACTTTGTATCCAGTGTTGTTACTAAAAATCACTTATTAATTCTGATATTTGTTTGAAGATTCTTTTGAATTTTCTGTGTATACGGTCATGCTGCCTGAGATAACGATAGCTTTGTTTCTTCCTTTACGAACCTTATCTTTTGTTTTCCCTTTACACTGCACTGGACCAGACCTCTCATGCTGACTGCTAGTCTCCTTGTCCGGTTCCATCTTCAGAGAGGAAGTTGTCAGTGTTTTGCCAATAAATACGTTTCTTTTGCAGTGCTGGTAGATACACTGCATCAATTTAAGAAATTTCCCTTTCATTCTTAATTTCTTAAAGTTTTTATAAAAATTATGAATGGTTCTCCAACTGCATCAAATGCTTTTTCTGTATTTATTGAGATACTGATTTTTTTGACATATTAATGTGTTTAATTACACCAATATAATTTTGAATTATAAACAAACGATGCTTTTCTGGAATAAATTCAATGTGTGTGTGTACATGTGTATGTGTGTGTGCACACGTGTGTGAAAGCTTTTAAATTGTGTGTTAAAGTTTTTGACAGATGTAAGATTATTCATGTTTGTTAATCCCTAAGCTAGTTTGGTAAATTGTTTTTTATGGGATTCCTTCGCTTTATAACAATTTTCAAATTTGCTGGCTTAAAGTTTTAAATATATCCTCTTAGAATCCTTTTAATGTTTGTAGAATCATGAGTAATTTTCCCTTTCTTATTCCTAATGTCAGTAATTAGATTTTCTCCCCTTTTCCCTTTGATCAGTCATGCTTGGCATTTATTAATTTCATTTGCCCTTTTAAAGAATCAATTTTTGGCTTTGCTGATGTTTTTCTTTTATGCCTGCCTGCTTTCTATTTCATTAATTCCTTCTATTATTGCTGTTATCGTTGTTATTTTGGGAAGAATTTTATTTCCTGTTCTTTTTCTAGCTTCTTGATGCCAGTGCTTAGATAACTTGATTTTCATCCTCTTTTTTTAGCAGATGCACTTAACACTACCAATGTCTAAGAGTGTTTTAGCTCTGAGATGTCCCTTTCTGGGACATCCCCGAAGGGCAGTGGCAAAGGGCAGAGCTCAGAGCAGGGCACGTGGTTGTTCACTTTGTTTGGAACGAAAAATGGCTGGGCATGTAATTATTTACCGAGTCACAGGATGTGGCCAATGGCTTAGCTGGTCAGGGACTTAGAAGAAACATTAGAAATTCGGTGACGAGGAAATCGGGGGAAGAGGTATGTGGACAGGCCTCTCTGTCCTATGTAAATGCTAACCAAAGGGTGACCTCAGCAGAGGAGGATGCCAGTAACCAAGCAGGTAGGCTGACCTGCTTGTGCACAGGGGTCAGCCTCTTTCCCGAGCCACCCTGCCATCACCCAGTGGGCTCATGCACAAAGTGGCGGGGATGGAGGTCGCGCAGGTGCTCAGCAGGGCCGACCTGCGTAAGGCCACTGCTGTGTGCCCGACCTGCCAGCAGAGACCAGCACTGAGCCCCCAGTGCGGCACATCCTCTAGGACGATCAGCTTGCTACTTGGTGGCAGGTGGATTACATTGGGCCCCTTCCGTGGTGGGAGGGGCGGTGTTTTGTTCTTACTGGAATCGACACTCCCTCTGGCTCTGATCTTGCCAAAACCTCCACTCATGAACTTGCAGACGTCCCATTCACCATCGTGGCACTGCACACAGCTTCGCTCGAAGCAAGGAATTGACTTCGTCGTGAATGAAACAAAGCAAGGGATGATCTTACCGTGCTCCCTACCGGCCCGAAGCAGCTGGCTTGATAGAACAGGGCAATGACCTTTTGAAGACTCAGTTACAGAGTCAGCTCGGTGGCGGTACCTTGCAGGGCTGGGACGGGACTCTCCAGAAGGCTGTGTATGCTCTGAACCTGCTCTAAGGCCTAAAGGGTTTTGCCTTGCTAGTTTTGACACTTTCTAGGAACCCATCACCCCTTTCTTCTTTCCAGTTTCTCCCTTTTAGAAGGGGAATGTCTATCGTATGCCGGTCCCACCACCACATTTTGGGTGCACGTCCTTGTCTGGCCTCACAGGTTCGCTGCTGGAGAATAAGTTTGCCTCCGGATGAATCATACTGACGGGCTCACTCACACTTGACTTAGACGATACTTAGATGGGACTTGGGACCTAAGGCTGTAGGGCTGATGTTGGAATGAGTTAAGACCTTCGGGATTGTTGAGATGAAATGAATGTCCATTCATGAAAGGAGGATATGAATTTGAGGGGGTCAGGGCGCAATGTTATGGACTGAATTATGCCCCCCCCCAATCCATACGTTGAAGTACCGACCTCTAGTGTGATTGTGTTTGGAGACTGGGCCTTCATGGAGGAAACTAGAGTTGTAAGTGACCTTAGAAGGAAAAGAAGGGACAGCAGAGAGCTCTCTCTCCCCCTCCCCACCCTTTCCATGCACTCCCCTTCTCTCCCCCCTTCCCCTCTCCTCTCCTCTCTTTCCTCCCCTCTCTCAATCCCTGCCTTCTTACATGCAACAAAGAAAGACCTTGTGAAGATGTAATGAGAAGGCAGTGTGGTCTGTAAGCCAGGGAGGGAGGTCTCCCCGGGGAACAGAATCAGCCGAAACCTTGATCCTGGACTTCTGAACTCTGGGACTGTAAGACAATGTATTTCTGTTGTTTGAGTGACACAGTTACGGCAACCCAAGCAGACCAAAGCAAGCTCTATTCCGCAAGTTTAGAGATGTCATATTTTGATTATCAGTCACTTAAATATATTTCTCATTTTTCTTATGAATTTTCTTTGATGTGATATATAGTGAGTATTCTGCTTCATTTCTAATTATTTGGGGATTTTCTAATTATCTTTCTGTTATAGGTTTTTAGCTCAGCTTTATTGTTGTCAGAGAACATATTCTGTATGTTTTTGTTAAGACTTGATTTTTTTAGGCTATTGTTGTAAATTTCCCATGTGTACTTGAAAAATATGTTTTAAAATATGAGGTTGCTGGGTGTAATGATTTAGACATGCCAATAATGTCACATTGGCTGAGGATGTTTTTCAAAATGTCTTATCTATACTTATTTAAGTTTTTTGGTCATTTTTCAATCCATTTACTAAGGAAGATAGGGCTTGTTTAGTTCTCTTGTTTTTGTCACCTTTTTCTTCACATATTTTCAGACTAGGTTATTAGGTAGCTACAAATTTATGTTTCTGGTGGAGCAACCCTTCCATCATTACGAAGCATTCTTCTGTGTCTCTAATATGCTTTCTGTAAAGCGTTCTTAGTCTGATATATTATTACAGTCACACTGACTTTGGTGCATCTTTGGTCAGCTTTTTAACCCTTTCATTTCCACCTTTTCTGTTTCTTTATATGCAAGGTCTTCTCTTATAAGCAGCATGTACTTGGTTCTTTTGATTCAGGCTGACAATCCCTTTTTGAATTGGTGTATTTAGTCCATTTACATTAAGTAGTAACTATCGATGTATTAACATTTAAAAACATCATTATTTTTTGTTTAATTTGCTTATGTTTTCCTGGATTAATCAATAATTTATTGATTATTTCATTTTACGCCCCCTCTTTTATTTATTTATTTATTTTTTTAGCATGTTAGTATATCTTCTCTTTGAGGGCTTTCTAGAGAAATACTGCAACTTATTATGTAGCTTTGCTCCTTTTATTTTAAGCAAACAGCCAAACTGTTTTATAATTTGCCTCCTCCACTACTCTCCCCCCATACTTATACTCCATTTTGTACTATGTTGGAATATAGATTTACCTCATTCTTGCCTAACGTTTACACAACATTAATCGATTAACCTTAGCTTTTATTCTATCCCTACATACTAGGAGAGGCAAGCACGTTTCTTTCCCAAATCTAGCAACTTCATGACTATAAGGAACATGGGACTCCACCACCCAACCCTGGTTGAGAATTTGAAATTTCAGGGTTAAGAATAAAGCAATATAAAAGGCAGTGCAACGTAATGGGAGGGAATACTAGATTCGAGGTCAAGAGATATTTGCATTGATTCTCTAGGTTTACACTCCTACTGGTTCCCATACCCAAAGGGTGACCTTGAACTTGAGTTACTAAGGATGTAGTTTCATACTATGTACAGAGAGGAGAGTCTGTTTACCTTACTGCACTTCTACAAGTACTGAATTTATAAGTCTGGGGCATATGAGTAGAATCTGAGGAGCAGGGAAAATACCCAGACCAGGCTTGGCTTCATTTGCAGAGCTATTTGGCTAGGCCTAAATATTATTACTGTAATAAAGCTTGATTCTTGGGGCCAGAGACTTCCATTTGAGCTATTATTCTAAGTATCTGGACGACACTGGACTCTGTCTGAGCCTTAATTTCCTCATCTGTAAAATTTCAACAGCAATACCCTTCTCGAAGGGCCGTCATACAGATAAAAATGAAAGAGGATCCACGGGAGTGTTTTGTAAACTCTAAATTGCAATGTAGATTTAAGGTATCTGTAACTACCCACTGTATCCATGCCACAGAGAGAATAGGAACACACTTGGTGAACGATCTTGAATATTTTTTTTTGGTGCTGGGTAGTATAACTTCACAGGAAATCTTACCAGAAGTTAGAGAAATATAATAAATGTGTCGATTTTCAGAATTCATGCATTCTATTAGAATACTCACTCCAAGAGGCTCTTTAGTGATTTGGGGGAGGTCTTGAGATTCTTAGAATGAATGAGGTATTTTCCCATACTTTACTCTTTCACCTTGCAAAACATGAACAAGTACAGCCATTCCTGCTTTGAAGTGAGATTGGGGATTTAGACAGATTCTAAAAAAGCTTTGTTAGCATTAAGAAGGAGGAGGAGAAGGAGAAAGAGGAAAAGAACGGAACAGCAACAGCAACAATAGCGGCGTTTGGGTGCTTATTAGATGTCAGGCATTTGCTTGAACAACTTTACATGGACTCACTCAATTCCCACAGCTCTTTGGAAGGAACTATTGTCTTTCCCTTAACGGTGAGGAAACCCAAGCACTGAGAGGTTGGGTTGACCAAATGCTCATGGTCGAACGTGGTAGGGCGAGCGTTTAAGGGCACGTAGATTAAGTTAGAGCATGTGCTCTCGGACACAGGATTACTTGACTTTGATTGAATCTAAGTATCAATATAAACAAGGATATATTATAAAAGCCTGGAATCGCTCACTGAAATCAAGAGTAGGAAAGTAGATGAGTTCGGAGAAAAATTTTCTTTCTTTAAAAGAGGAACTAGAAGAGGAGCCGTTAAATTAGTCAGTTAACGTGGCTGCTTCTCTTTCTCGTTTCCTTCAACTCCACTGTTTTTGGTCTGTTCTCACCCTTTTGTCTCTCTTACTCCGTAAACTAACTTTCTCAACCTCTGCAGCAGTGTAATAGAAAATGGCTGGTCACATCCGTGGGTTGTTTTGTTTCTTTTTTAACCACTCTTGGAGGCTGACTTGTGGCCACAATCCCAATTTCAAATACCTGAGAGAGACTTGCTTGGTCCAGCTTGGTGCCTTGTCATTGTCAATTGCTCTGAAGGATGGGATGGAGATGGAAGATCACAATATCATTAACTATCCTTGAAATTTAACCCTTTGTGAAGACAGGGGCTGGTCCAAGAGAAGGGAGTCTTGGTTCATGGCTGACCCCACAAGATATCCATTCAGTAGGCATGTAGCGACAGATATTTTTTTTTTTTAAATTCACGTATTGCACATCACATTCTATGAATTTTAATGGATGTGTAGATTCATACAACCACTGTCATAATCAGGATATAGAATAGCCAAAATCAAACAAACAAACAAAACCTCTCTCCAGCTGTCTCTATGCCATCACACCCCATTATAAGTACGATGAAGGATTTCCTGAGTGATCCCTGGGCATGTCCAGGTAGAGGTTCTTGTCTAAGCCGAGGCTCAAATTTTTTCCCATCGTCGTGGCATCGGTATATATCAGCACACTCGCACGTGTGTTCTCCAAATTTTAGCTCACCCCCAGCATGATTCAAATGTAGGGCCAGCAGTCTGACTGGTTATCTCGATGTTTAGGAATTAATTTTGCAGTTAGTATTTGTCATGTGCCTTTAAGGTGCTTGATAATGTGCAAAAAATCTGTGTAACTAACGGACGAAAATTTCTGTCCTCCTCTCGCTTTCATTATAGAAGAATCACGGTCTCGTATGGAGATGGCATATGACAAATGTCAAGTCACACAGGAGCTGGAGTTCCCACGTAGCTGCTCTATTACTGATGGGTCTCGGGCCCTCTTCCTCGGGGGCTCAGGTCTAGGCATCATGTTCAGTCCTTTTACATCTCGAGGTGGATCCTCCACGCTGCGCTCAGTTCCTTGGCTTACGATAAAGAAAAATTGTTCCGGACCTGGTTTAGACAGAAGTTTTTTCGTGATATAATTCACTGCCTCCTCCTAGGAAGAATATTAAGATGTGTGATAAAATGCTTAAACAGTCTTACATTAAACTTTAATGAGATTAAGACTTCTGGGAAACTACCCATCCACTTAGCCAACTGTCAGTCAACTACCTAACGCTCCCAGTATCCAGTCTGACTGTGATGACCTCATTTTCTTCTTCCCATGAAATGTCTCTTCCAAGGTCAGGCAAGGTCTCTTCTTTTCCCACAAGTTTGTCATGAAAATGTTGATCTATGCTCATAATGAAATTACCTAACGGGATATTTTAAACTTAAATAAAAATCTGCTTATTCTCAGGGCTTCTGTCAGAAATAAAAGAGACGTAGTATGTGTTATGGTTATGAAAGATGTTACCTTTGGGGGAAACTGCATGAAAGGCGTACGGGAGTTCTGTCTGTATTATTTCTTACATCCGCATGTCTGTGAATCTATAATTATCTCAGAATCAAAAGTTAGGGAAAAGAGGCACCATCTTTGCTTTCTCTGCTCTTCCTCGCCCATTTCCTCTGCTTCTGTGGCATTTTCCTTAGCTGTCCACAGAGTCCCTTCCATTCTCCACCAGGGCCTCTCCTCCTTCTAGACTCCCCCTACCCCTTCCCATCTCTATGGTACCCTCCTATATCACTCTCTGCTGTGTTTGTATTACCCCGTTATGAAGCTCCATTGCCATAAAACATGAAAGTTGTGCTTTGTGCTTCTTTGCTTTTTCCATACAGGAGGTGCTCATGAAATGTTTATTGGATTAAATGAAATTTTAAATACTTAACACCTTTGATATCTGTTCAGAGAACTGCACCTCTAAGCTAAGGAGGTGGGCCTGGCGAATCTTTTAATGGATTTATCTTTTCGTAGATTAAAAGATCTCCGCTATTACTCTGCTCATACTTCAGGATTTTGTTCTTTTGTTGTTTCAATCTCTTAGAAAAATTTTTAAGGGAGTCAAAATATATGTTGTACACTGCATATTTAAATATATCGTGATTTCTATTCCGAAAACAAAATTCCATTAGACAGAACCAATCATTGGATGATAATCTCAGGGTATTAGAGAGGTTCTGTGCAAAAGAACAGTAATTAAAGTAAATAAATGGGTAAAAAAAAAAAACCACGCCCCCTGGTTTTGTCTAATTTGCAGCCAGGTTTGAGGCCCGCTGACCTGGAGTTTGATTTCCAAAGTCTTCCTCACGCCCCAGGATGCTCGAGGGAGAACGCGCACCTCCTAAATGCGACTGACCTCGGTGAGAGTTTCATCTGGAAGTGGGTGCGGGGGTGTCTCACAGAGGGATGGGTAGTTTCAGAACCTCTCCTGGGGACTTCCGTGTGCCCCTCAAAGGAGGCCCTCGTTTCCTCTCTGCCCACATCCCCCACTGCTCTCAGAGTTTCTGGAACACGTATTTCCCCCACAAGAGGCGTCATGGTACAGACTCTGAATCAGGGCCCGGGTTAGATCCTGTCTCCACTCCTCAGCAGCAGAGTCCGTCTATTACCGCAGTTCACTCTGCCTCGGTTTCTTCATTTGTGATATATGGTGTTTAGAAAACCCCTCTCTTAGGATTCTCGTCAGGAGTAACTAACAATTTGCAGGAAGGACTTAGACTATGGGCCTCTGGCAGGTAGGCCACACATGTAAGCTGCGACCTTCCTTTCTTCCTCCTCCTCACTGTTATTTTTCCGGGTGTGCGGAGTGCTGTGCGGTAGCGTTTAATCAGGATGCCTCAACTTTTGCCCTCACAGGGTTCACTGAGGGAAGCGGGCAGTAATCCCAGCACATCGCTATTGCACATCAATATCCATCGACTTCGGTACCTAAAGATGGAACGAAAAGCTTAGTCCTCAAAGCACCACCGTATCCGATCCAGTCATGATCCTCGCCGTGGCCGTGATGGAAGCATCTCACCTTAGGCAGCTCATTCCTGCAGGGCTCTAAAGCATTCAGCTCTGCAGGGTGTCTCTGGCCCTCGCCAGAGAAGGCGGCTGATGCAGACTTTCAGCCTTCCCCAGTCTGGGCTTGGCCAGCAGGCCCAGATTCCCCATCGAGTCCCCTCTCGTTGGGGACCTTGCTGTCACCTGTACTCTCTGTCCTCTATCAGCGTGACACACCGTACTGTGATGCCGCTGCACCTCGTCCCCAGCAAAGTGCCTGGGAGTGCTGGGGCGTGATCAGTTGGCACATGCATCGAAGCTGTGGTTCCCTCCAGCGAGGCGAGGGGCGGGAGGACATTCGGAGCGCCGTGGGGTCGACGCCCAGAAGGTTTCATTCTCCGTAAGCCTGGCACCGTGTTACATTTTGCAGAGCTCCGTGCCTCTGTGCCGTCAGCTTGGGTTTTTCTATCTGAATTTACTGAGAGTTTAGAATCACAGAAGGGGATTAACATAAATTTCAACCTCTGTTTCTGCCTGTTGTGACTTTTCATCACTTTTCTTTCTTCTTTTTTAAAAATCCTCATTCCAACTAGTTGACTTTGAAGCCTGACTCTGCCGCTCAGTCGGTGGCCCTGAGTCGGTGGCCTCGGTTGCCTTCTCTGTAAAGTGAGCATCATGACAGCATCTATTTTAGAGAGTTGCTATAGGACTCGATGAATTAACAAATATGAATATAAGTGCTATGAATAGCTGCCGGCCCATCATCAGCATTCCGTAACTGTTAGCCGTTGCTCTTATTTTATTCCAAATATGATTATTAGCTAGATCTTTGTAATTACTTTCAGGGAAAGGTGGCAGGAACTAGCATTTGTTGAGCCAAGCACTGTGAGTCCCTTTCGCCCAAAGCCTTTCTCAGCTCCATTTTCCAGAGGAGGAGAGTGAACCTTGGAGGTGTCCAGTAACGACTTCGAAGTCAGAACCACCCGAAATAAGGAATAAAATGAGCTTGACCTCGCCCGTGCCTGACTTCACAAGTCCATTGCGTTGCCTCTTTGCAGTGTTCGCCATGAAAATACCGTTCTGGGCCCTCGCTGAAAAAGGTTGAAAGCGCTTTCAGCACACTGCACATGCCCGCATTTCTTTTCCCAGTATCACTGCAGCCGGGCCTAACCATAATATCCTGTTCAGCGTCGATTACACCGATTTTAATTGTCTCACTGAACGCAGCTCCAAGAGGGCAGCTGTAGGACAGTTATTGGAAGTTTCCCCAGCGTCAAAGTTTCCATCAAAAAACGAAATTTCTCTACGCGTCGTAAATCACAGAGATGCATCCGTCAGCTCTGTATTCAATGTCCAAGTCCTGCGGGTGTCACCTCCTCAGTGCCGTCTGAATCTCCTTCCTCCCTGGCCTAGCCAGCTCCTTCGTCACAGCGAGGCCAGAGGGGTCTTTCAAACGTGCTCAGCTGCTGTCACACCCACTGCCTGGGACCCTTCAGTGGCTCCCCACTGCCCTCAGAGCAGAGCCGAATCCCAGCCGTGGCCCCGCCCACATGTCCCCGCGTTCCGGAGTGTTCCAGGCAAGTGACAGCATCTCTCGCTATTGGTCCTGCCTTGGAGCCTTGGCATATGCCCTGTTCTTTGCCTGGAACACATTTCCGCTTTCTACCCCGCTTCTTACCTAGTTCTTACCCGTCGGTGTCCAGCCCAGACGCTAGCTAGCTCTTCATTTCTCTGATCCTATGCCAAGCGCTACACAGAAGCTCTCCTTTGAAGCGCTTGTCACGCTGGGAATTGAATGTTTAATTGTCTGATGCTTTGTTTGAGCTCTCAGCAGCATGGAAACCCTTCAAGATGGACATTATGTCTTTTCTGTTCTCTGCTGAGTATATTCTCATTCCCTTATCGAGTATCTCTTGGATAAATACGTGTGGGGTGAATAAATAAACTCAAGAGGCCGAGTGATTTTTTTTTTCTCCCCTGAAAAAGGCCGTGATGTGACAGATAAGCTTTCCTCTCTTAAGTCAAAGCAGGATTCCAGAAGTGTCTACTATTTAAGCCGGCTTCATCTTATGACCACATCCATTTGGGGGGTGGGGGTGGGGGAAGGCCCCTTCCGTCATGCCGTGCGACTTACTTAGTCACGAAATGTGGCCATCATTACCCAGGTCTAGAGAGCAGAGTTATGTGCAGTGGCCTTTTCAGATGAATCTCTGCTTCGGGCCAGCTTCTCCAATACGATTATCTTGCTTTTAATATGTACGCAATCGGCCTCTAACAAATTGCTTTAATAATGGCTGTCTCCTGCAGAACCAACCTCCACAGGAAGCATTTGTCCTTGGCCAGCGTAATGGAATAGACCCACGCCACGATCGGAAGAGCTAGACACAGGGCGGTATCGGCCGTCCTCATCTTCCCAGAGTTTGCCTTTGTTGAATCCTTGTCTCGTCTTAGGTGATAAAAGTCATTTTTCTTGCATCCCATTTCTCGAGCCATCTGGCAGTACCCCTGGCCTCCAAAATACATAAGCACCACGAGCTCATTCATCGCCCCCTACAACCTTTCCCATCCCCACTGCTGCAGTCACACTTGGGTGCCCCGGCTGCTGAGAGCAGATTCATCAATGACTGTAAGTAGGGGCGCTAATGTCCACATCACTCACCCCACAGTGACGGTTGAAACACGCCGTGAGCTTGGGAGTCATCATTCTGGGTGGATGCTCGGTGGAATTAACTCATGCTTCTTTGTCATTTCTGGCCAAATTTCAAAAGAGAGGTTTTAAGTAGATCTGGTGAGCGAAAAACAAAGGCCGGTGTGAAAAGTTCTAACGGGGCAGTATCACCCAACACTTGCAAAACTCAGGAATCAGGAGGGAAAAGTGAGAACCAGGAATTTTTTAAAAATCTAAATGCAAAACCAGTACCTGCTCCCCGAATCCCTGATATTTAGAGGGTCGTGACGCAGAGATGCTCTAACATACCGATTCCTTCAAGGACAGCATCCAGAGCAGACGACGTCAGCCCAAGTCCAGTCTATGGAGAAAGGGTCATGAACGCGCCTTCTCAGAGGGAGGTGGGGGTATCTGAGAGTCGCCATCCATGCCCAGGGTAGGAAGCAGCAAGAACGACAACATCGTGCTTATTGAGTGCTTATTCGGCACCGGGAATTAACTGCATTTTCTGTCATCCCACTCAATCCTCAAATAACCCAAGAAATAGTTCCCGTTATTAACCTTATTTTATAGAAGAAGAGTCTGACGCTCTGAATGGCTCAGTAACTTTCCCACGGACACGTTCTAAGGAGAGATAAAGACGATTTTTTCATCCATGTTTGCCAAAGCCCAAGCCCAAGCTGGTAAGCACTCCTCTGTGCCTTCACTTCATAAAGGTGGCAGATAGTAAATCCACCCCGTCGAGTTGGGCGAGGACCACTCTGTGACCTCCCGAATCCCCTCTTTCTAAGCAAACCCACAGCTGGGGGATGAAAGAACCGCCTTCCCCAGAGTCATTTCCCGCTCCCTGGCAGCTGGAAGACGCTGAGCCAGAGGGATAGTTGGCGGTACCCAGAGCCGAACACCTCCAGGGGTCCCAGTGAGTGTTAATCATGACGAGGGAGGCTTCCTCCCTCAGGAAGTCCGGGCCAGAGTTCCTGAACCGTACCAAAGGGGAAAGGCAAACAGCCTCCCTCGCGGAACTGCTCACTTACAAGAGGTCCCTTTTTTCCTTGCTTAACGCTGTTGGAGATTATGCAAAGCTCCTTCTCCAAGAGGCTTCTAATAAAACAAATCAGCTGTTTCCATCTAATGGGATTGGTTTTAAAAATACGATGGCAATGAGTCGGCGTGGCCTCGGACCCTCCGAGAGCAAACTCGCCATTAGCAAAACCGCTGGGAGAGAAGGAAGCCCGGGCTGCTCCACATTAAATTAACCACCAGAGGGGCTGCACACGAGTTCAGGCAGAGTGCAATGCCAGATGCAAAGCTAAATAATTCAAATCCGTGGGCCCCCGATGAAAATCAGGTTTCTTCACTTGAGCCTCCTTCGCAGAGTGCAAGGGTGCACACCACGATCATGTTTTGGGAAAGTATTTTCATACCTTTGATCGCGAAAGCATTTGTTTAAGGTGAAATTGGTAGGAGCTGCAATGGGAAAATACTGTGGTCTTTTACGAGTGATGATGCATCACACGGGATCTGAGGCGGCGTCCGTACAGGTGACAGACAAGCGACCCTGAACTGGCTAATCCGTAAAGAGAATTTATTGGAGGACGAACCTGAGCAGGCCTGGCTTGATCAACCGTCCTGTATAATCCGATCCTGGGCTGAAGTCATCTAATCAAAACCAATCTCTCGCCATCTCTTTGTTGTTGACCCTGTGTCCGGCAGAAAAAGAAAAATGTGTGACCTCGTGGGGGGCTTTTTAAAGTCCCGAGATAGATAGTGAGTCGTTGGTTCCGATTGTGCCATGTGCCCCAACGGCCGGAAGGATGTGATGGGCTGACTTGTAGCACACGCCCTCCTCTGCCTCTAGAACTCTCTGAGGGCTGTGGACCGAGCGAGGGGGAAGGAGTCGACCCCTGGAAAAAAATCAGGGTGCCATTTCCAGAAGAGAAGAGAATGGGTACGAGTATGAGGTGGTGGAAATCAACTAAAGAACAACAAAAAAACCCCCCAGAAATTAGAACCAACAGGGAAAGAGAAGGTTCTGCTTATCAATAATGTGAAGTTTGGGTCCGAAGAGACCGTCAGAGATGGAGGCCTTCACTCAGCCGTGTTTGGAGGAGGCAGGTTGGAAATCGTAAGGAATACCCATGCAAAAATGTGTTAGAACTAATAAGCGAGCCTGGCAAGGTTGCGGGACAAAAGAACAATACACAGAGATCAATCGTATCCACAAACACTGGCACTGACCAATCCAAAAATCATCTAATTCAAGAATTACACTTGCAGAAGCATCCGAAAAAGAATCAACTACGTAGGAACAAATTTAACCAAGGAAGCATCAGACTTGCACGCCGAAAAGTAAACATCGTGGAAAGAAGTGAAGAAGCTCTGGATACATGGAAATTGGCTTCATGCTCGTGACTTGGGAGACTTAATCCTGATATTAAGATTTAATACAGCAACATGGCAGAATTCCTCGGATTGATCTACAGATTCAGTATTTTATTCCCTCTCGGAACCCCAGCTGCCTTTTTTGCATAGTTTGAGAAGCTGCTCTGAAAATTCACACGGAAATGCAAAATGCAAAAGACCCAGAAGAGCCCAAATGTTCTTAAAATAAATAAATAAATAAATAAAAAGGAACAAAGGTTAGGACTCAGGCTTCCTTATTCCTAACTTAACGCAAACTATAGGAATCAAGGAACTGTGGTCTTGGCATAAAAATAGGCATTCTGATCAGTGGAAGATAACTAAGAGTCCAGAAATAACTTCTTGAATTTTCTGTAGTCGCCAAGATCATTCAATGGGGGGAAAAACAGTCTTTTCAACAAATGATGCTGGGACTACAGGATATCTGTGTACAAAAGAAGGAAGTTGGATTCCTCCCTGACATCATTTACGGAATTTGACTGAAAAAAATCATGACTCTAAATTTAAGAGCTAAAGCTATGAAACTCCGACAACAAGGCAGAGAAGCGAGTCTTCGTGACCTCGTGTTAGGCGACAGCCTCTTAGATAGGGCCCCAAGAGCGTAAGAAAAGAAAGACTAGATTAGACAGCATCAAAATTAAAACCTTTTGTGCTATCGAGAAAGTGAAAAGACGACTCCCAGAAGGGGAGGCGGTACTTACTATATTTGTCAACAATATATATCCGATAAGGGGTTTGTGTCCAGACCTGACGGAGAACTCCTACAACTCAACAACAAAAAGGCAAATAATCCAATTTAAAGACGAGCCGAGAATGCGACGCTTCTCCAGTGAAGATGCGCAGATGTTCTGTAAGCACGTGGAAAGAGGCTCAGCATCCCAAGTTCTCAGGGAAATCCACATCCAAAGCACCGTTTCCCTAGGATGCTGTCATACAAATACGGACAGTATCAAGTGCCGGCTGGGATGTGGAGAGACAGACGTCTCGTTCTGCTCATGGGAATGCGAAATGACGCGGTCGTTGCAGAAAGCCATTTGGCATTTCCTCCGAAGTTAAACAGAATTTTACCACGTGACCCAGAAACCCCATTCCTAGGTATACACCCAGAGACATCGAAAAGACGTATCCCCACAAAACCCGCACCTGAATGTTTGCGGCCTATTATCCACGACAGCAAAAAAAAGTGGGACCGAATGTCCACCCACTGATGAATGAGCGCCTAACGTGTGGCGTATCCATACAACGGAACATTGGCCCCCAAAAGGCCGCGTTTCAACACGGATGAACGTGAACACATGATGCCATGTGGAAGGAATCAGACACGAAAGGCCACATGTTGTCGGATTCCACTGATACGGCATCTCTAGAATAGGAAAATTAATAGAGATAGCCAATGATTCGTGGTGGCCAGGGGCTGGGGTGGCGGGGAGGAGAGACGACTGCTGATGGAAGTAGGGCTTCTTTGGGGGGTGATGGAAATATTCTGGGATTAGCTATTGGGGGATGGTTGTGTGATTCCGTGACTATGCTAAAAGCTACTGAATTGTGTACTTTAACAGAGCGGGTTGTCTCGTAGGTGAATTCTACGTCGGTAAAGCTGTTATAAGGGTACACCTGGAGGAGTATCTGATTCGGGCACGTGCTCCTTGTCGACGGGGCTGTGTTCTTAGAGGTGCGTTGTTGGGCGACTTCGTCGTGCCAGCGTCGTGGAACGAAGTTAAACCGGATGGCAGGGCCTAGTTCTAACTGCACGCGTTGCACGCATCTGCGCGTGGCAGCGCGGTGGGTTCGTTGGTGCAAGCATCACCCACCGGCACGTGAGCTCCGATGTGACAACAGCGACCGCGTCAGTGGGCGATCAGCAGTTTCCAGCTTCGTTATAGTCTTAGGGCGCCCCCATCGTATGTGTGCGACCCCGTGCTGATGGGTTCCAGCGAGGTTTGCAGTTTGGAGTCAAACCTCATCTTCGCTTCTGAAGCTCAGTAACATCGTCTGTAAAATGGGGTGGGGGGAGAAATCATATCAATGTTGATAGGGCCTTTGTGAGGGTTCAATGAGGGGGTGTCTACCTAGTTCTCAGGACAGGAAAAATGACCCCCTCCCCCCACTAAAATGGGGCCCCGTAAGAAAGCAAAGCAGGATTTTGAATGGAATAGGCGAAGGAAAGGTCGCTGTTTTCAGAAGTGAGAGATGGAGAAGCGCCGAGTCTTTCTGGGGACACGTGGCTCCCAGCCTTGGGGGTGTCACAGGTGGCAGAGCTAAGGGAGCAGTTGCGTTCTCCTGCTGGTCCCCAGGCCCCTTGTCTCTGTTTTCGTCTGCAGTCAGGACCATCATAGGGTCGGCAGGAAGGAAGGACAATTTCCCAAGCGTGGTGTGGCCTCTGATCACTGGCTCAAGGGTCGAGGCCACCAGGTGAACCCACAGCCTCAGACCTGCCTTCCTGCTCTTGTTCCCCTTCCACTCCCCAGGAAAGACAGCTTCCTTGCATCGCTCACGGGGGAGAAACCAAACGCTGCCTCGTGTCCCTCGGTCTCCATGCTCCACTCGGCTCAGGTAAAGCTCAGACCTGGCCTGTGGGCTTCAGAGATGAGGACATTCAGAGGCAGGAGAAGAAAGACCGCCGGGTCCGGGCGATCGGGCTCCAGGGCCGTGTCTTTAAAGCGGGGTTTATGTGACGTCTGCCACAGTCCCCATCGATTCTGAAATGTACCACCAAGTTAATGACAGCTTGCGGGGAGGGCACGGGCGAGGAGGAGAAATGCCATCAAGCCGTAGACCGTGTTCTTTTGCTCACCCCAAATGGCTTCACTTTGTTCTTCACATTTTATTCCGTCTTCTTTCCAAATCATAATTGATTCCGAGTCGAGCCCCTTCCCGGCGTGAACGCTGAAGCTCTCCTGCAGGATGGCGATGTGCAGACATCCCCGCCGAGCCATCTTCCCCCGCCGCCCTTTATCACGGCTGCCTGACCCCTTTCGTGTCCTCGGGGTTGGGAGTATCATTTTGAGTCGGACTGGAGGATGTTAGGTTCTCGTCTACGCTTGCTGTTCGGTCAGACTTGCGATCCTTTAATTGACTTCGAGGCTGAAGAAGGTAAAGGGCTTCTCTGGAAAATCACGGGAAGCCTCGACATCCACAGATGCCCAGCACCGCCCTCCCCACCCCCGCCCCTGACCGACTAGTCCTTCATGGCCCATGAAGCCATTAACACCACCCTCTCCCGGCTTTGGAAATCTCATGATTTAGGGTGTCGGGGTATCGGGCTTAGTTAGCGCGTGCTCAGTGACAGCAAGGCAAAGCTTACTCATCTTCATATGGAGTCTTTCTTTTTTCTTCTTTTTCTTTTTTGCTTTCGGGAGCATCTTTGTGCGTCCATTGGGAAATTCTGCATTTAGTGATAGAAGCCAAACAGGCCAAACGGTCCCTCTTCCCCACCACCCGGCCCCCAGCATTTAGTTAGATCACACAGCCTTCCTCGGCCGGAAGGTCAGCCCTGTGACTTTGAATCTTGAGGGTCAGGGAATGGGAACCTCCAGCATCCAGGGGCAGTGGCAGCCCTGGAATCGCAGTGGGCCCTGCGCTGGGCCTCCCGTGGCGGCTGCATCGGCGAGAGCCTCCTCCTCTGGCGTGATCTTCGATGGGCTTCGGGTGGCCGAGTCTCAGGGCTTTGCTTATTTTCGGAGTCACATGGGGGAGTACCAGGGTTGGGCAGGAGGCAGAGGGGCCGAGGGGAAGATGACGGCCAGAGCCTTTATTGTGTGTTCTCTTGGAGGGAGCTGGTGGATCAGGGTAAGCGGGCTGAGTGAGTTCGAGTGATGGGAGCAGGCTCTGGGGTGTTGGGGCTGCCCCTAGTGTCGGGCGCCTGGCCCAGGGACGATGAGGCAGGTGGATTTTGACCCAGAGTGGGCAGTTAGGGCCATGGGTTCTGATTAGTTGGTTTGCGTATGGGAGGGACAGTCTCTGCAGGATCAGCAAGGCCCCAAGATACCAAAGCACCAGGTTCAGCGACTAGAAAAAGTGGTTAGATCACAGTACTGTTGGCACCTGAGCACCTTGACCGCGCAACTTCGATTTTAAAGCTTTCCGAATTGAGAATGTTAAACGAGGAAAGTGGAAAAGCACGCGTCTTACCCCCGAGACCATAGGGAAGGGGTCAGGCACTACTCTAAGCACGTCGTTCACCTCTCCTTAGTGAGTCCTCGCAAGAACCCCACGGAGCAGCCCTTGATTTGATTTTAAATGTATTCACGAGGAAAATGAGCTGCAGAGGTTAATGAGCCTCTGTTCCAAGGCCAGGCACGCAGAGGAAAGGCCAGGACTTGAACTCCGACCTTCATGACTCCGGAGCTGTGCTTCTGGCTGCCAGGCTCACAGCCTCTGCCTTGTGCTCTTCTATGGGGGTGTGAGTTTGGTGGGCCAGGAGCCGGTGGCAGGGCTAAGGAGAGAGTCCGGACACCAGAGGAGAGTAAAAGTTTGGGGCATTGATGCAACTGTCAGCTCCTTGGGCCCGACTTCACAGAAGAGGCAGCCCCTGTTTTATTTTCCGTGAAAAACTTCTAACAAAGCAAACGTAGAGAGGATTCTAGGATGAAGCCCACGTGGCCATCACTGTTGTCACAGGGTCAGTCTCGTTTCCCCTTTACTCTCGCTCACTCTCAGAGTGACCCCAGCCCGGGGCTCTCTCACTCGCAACACCGATGTCCAGTGTCCTGGGACTCCCGTCCTACTCAGCAAACCAAGGGGACTGGCCACCTCCTCTTGGGCTACGTCGAAGTATTATTTTTAAGATGACGTGTCACGTTATCCACAAATATTGAACAATGTCTCTCCCATACATAAGGACTTCTCAACACATAACTACAGGGCCAACATCACACGTCCAAAAAGTTCCTAATGTCATCAAGTATCCAGTTACCGCCCAGCGTTTCCCAGCTATCGTTTGCGTGCACGTAACAGCATTGAGTTTCTTGAATTCGAGTCTATGTAAGGTTTCCATCCTGCCTTAGGTTGGCATCCTCCCTGAGTCTCTTAATAAAAAGTTCTGCTCGCTTCTCTCTCCATTTATCGGTTTACGATGTCTGATTTGTGTTTCCGGTCGAGTCGCTGACATTCTGGATTTTGCGGATGTCCCCCTGCAATATCACATGACGTGTTCCCCCACCCCCTATACCGTAAATCGGTAGTTAGATGTGGCTTCAATGTTTGGAGGGAGAGAGGAATGGTATTTCGTACATCCCAGTGCCTTACGCCAAGATGCATTTCGATGCTGACGGGCTCTTTCTGAGGTTTACCCGTGGGTGCGGGTGGTATCAGCCTGATCCACCCATTATGAAGTCCTGCTTCAGCTTGTCACCCAGTCATTTTAGCACCCACTTGATGTCATTGCCTGGATCCATCATTTTTCTAGGGGCACAAAGTGGCGATATCCTAAGTCATTCCTTCCTTCACTATTAGCTGAGCTGTTTTTAGAAGAAAAACTTCCCATCATCCACTCTCTGATTACCCCAAAGTTGGGTTTATGCAAGAAAACCAGGTTAGACTTCTTATGTCTTCACTTTATCATTTGTTTCCTGGGAAATGAATTGGCATCCTATCCTAACATCCCAGCATCCCCTAGGAGTTGTTAAAATTGATGTTTCTATTTTTTTTTAAGTAATATTTTTTGAACTCACTGATTTTACCATATTTAATTATTTTGATTCCTTACGTATAGTCTTCTTTTGGAAGTTAAAACTGAACCACATTTGGCCAACAGGAATATCGTCTTGGGGCCCCTCTGGTATCTTTCCTACCTGACCCCAGAGATATTTTATATCTCTTTTGCCTTGTGGTACAGTAAGGGGTTGTGGGCTCATTTTTTTTATATTTCCTGGCCCAGACAAGGAATTGACCATGTCTCCAAAAATCCCTAGTACCTTTTAGTGGGAAATAGTGTTGAGAAACCACGATCTGGGTTGTGTCATTGTTTTTCAGACTTTTACATACACAGAACTAGGAAATGAATATTTTTAAAAGAGAAACTACATCACGTTCAACTACCGATACCTCCCAAGGTCAAGGGGGTTACGCCCAAGTTTTCTGATTCTGCACCGAGGTACCGTGTTCCCATGGCAAAATCTTCAACCCCTGTGACACCAACGTGATTAGTCCCTCGCTCTATCCTTCAACAGTCCCAAATAACAAAATCAACGTTATAACTAAAAATATGATTTCTGAAAACAACTTGTGATTTCTCTGCAGTTGCTTTTGACCTTAGTCATTATCCTCAGCAGGGACATGCAGGCAAATTACTGTATTTTAAAGTGGTTTAACCTAATTTCCTAGCGTTAAGCCACCAACTTGGAAAGTGGTTTAGTTTATTTATTTCGTCGTGCCTTATTCTAGATTTTGAGGGATCACTTTTCAAATGATTGATTTAATTTTATTTTTTAATGGTGTGAAATATTTACTTGCTTAAAAAGTAATATATTTGGAACAGATTGTGTTCAGAGAAATTAGGTTCCATCCCTCCCCCCTCCAAATGTTTCTCACCACTTCTATGAACACATTTTTATTGTTTTGTGTTAAGCCTTGTTTATTTTCCTATTGTTTTTCTTATATATAAGTAAATAAGTATTTTTTTTTCCCCACCTGTTCCCTTTCTTAGGTAAAAAGTAGCATGTTATAACCATTCTGATGCATGTTATTTGCTTACTTAAGAATACATCCTGGAGATCACACCTTCTTACTTTATTGAAATGCATGCAGGGAATTCTCATCACTTGTGATTATTTTTCATAAAGTTGCCATAAACACCGAATTAGCAAATTCTCAATCATTGCTCGTAGGGGAAATACATCTATTCCCGTGAGCCTCTGGCCTCAAGATTTCCATCCTCCAGTCCATACGTAACCTTGTCTTTCATGTACTTCTCTTCAAAGATGCCTTATAAAGCACGTATTGATAATTCATTAATATTGAACTCAGACACTATACCACATGCCCGAACGAAGCTTATCGAACGTAACACACTTTTTTTTTCCCGTCAGGCACATCACAGCTTTTTTTTTGCTTGGGACCTCTTGATAGAACTTCAGAATTATGCTTGGGGCTATTTTAGGCAGTCAAATCACCATCAAAAAGCACAAAAAGCACAGAAACATGGTACTAAATGTTAGGTAAAGGACGTTTAAAGTTGACGGTTTGAGACCTGGAGCAAGAGGGCAGACAGTAGCTTTGTCTGGCCTCAGCTGGAAGCATGCACATCAGACAACTCAATTTTTTTGCTGTTCTGCACACGGGTGTGTCTGGGAATGATCCCAGAAGAGCCCTCAATACTCACTTTGGGTTACAAATAAATTTTAGCTAGTAGGCAAATTTACAACTAGAGAATGATAAACAGCAAGGAGCAACTGTATTCCTCATTTCCCTTCTTCAGAGCTGCATAGTACTTCGCTGTGCAGCCATTTCATACGTTTTTCAACTGCTCCCCTATCAGTGGACACTCGGGTGCTTTTCAGTCTTTTCTATTACAGATAATGGCACGATAAAAAAGCTTGTGCATTTGTGCGTTCAAGTTTTTGACAGCTTCTCCTTGGCGTGGAGTCCTTGCAGTGGGATTGCTAGTCAAAGGATAAATGCAGAGGTAGTTTTTGGTAAGAATTAAGAATTTCCTCTCCTTCAGGTTGTCCCTACCATTCTGCATTCTCACCAGAATGCATGACAGATTCTGTTTCTTCACAGCCTCACAACCAAATACGTTGTCCATCTTTGGGATATTTGCCAGTCTGTCAGTGGAGGCTTAATTTGCATCTCTCTTATTATCAACGATATTGAGAATATTTGCATGTTGCTGTGGGGCATTCGTACTTCTGTAATTTTTGTGTGACCGCTCTTGTGGGAGGAAGCTTCTTATTGGCAATAAAGAAATAGTGTAAAATACTGTCAGCGTGGGTTTTTCTCATAAGGAGGCTGAGGAAGGAAGAACACAAGCAGTGGGCAGGCTGCCTGGAGCCAAGCACATGGGGTCTTTAATAGAAAATGTATTTCTACCTATGAGACACGTTTGGCATGAAGGAAGGCGGCAGGCAGGCTTTTAGCCCGTGGTCTGGAGCTTAAAGGCCTAACTTCATATTTATAGTCATGATACGGGAAATGTGGCAATGGAGACTCGACAAGGAAACCATCAGACCTAAGAAAAAGGGAGCAAATAAAAGCCTTGCCGAGTGGAACGGTTCAGTAGGCTGGAGAGAGGAGACTGCTGAATCACTGCATAGTTGAGCACTAGCTCCGAAATCCTGTAACAACGAGACCCCTTTCTTCCATTTAGTAGCTGTATGATCTTGCCAGGGTTTTACCATGTCCCCGAACCTCATTTTCCGACTCTCGTAAACCACAGATGGGATCTCCTAGAGTTTCTGTGAGGAGTAAATGAGATTTTTGCTTAAAAGACCTTGAACTGTGCCTGGCATTTACTAAGAGAATGAAAGTGGCCGCTGCCACTCTGACACGGAGGGATGTCCCTGCCTTCATCAGGAGGCACCTAAGAACAGAGGTAGGGCCAGGAATGAAGGTGGGAGACGGCTCCCACCCCATGGGTCGTGCTTCGAGAAACAGAAGACAGCTCGTGACACTCTGTAGAGGAGGAACTTTACGTAGCTTCTTCAAGGGCACCATTGATATTTTCTTTAACATCTCTGTTGGATTTGAGGTCTTTCCCAGCAGATTCAGGAATCTCTATTAGAATACTTTGATGTGGCTCTGGATCCATCAATCTTCCCTCATTTTAATCCACGTTTATTTATTTGTTTTTGGTGGTGATGGCCTCTCTTCCCACCTTCCCTGACTCCAAAAAAAGAGATGTGAGCCAGCTCTGAGTGAGGTCATGCTTAGATCTTCTTATTTGTCACAGCAACTAGTTCAGGGGATGGGTGTGTGGCCAGGGAAGCACAAGGCCCCCAGGGAGATTCTCACTCTTTGCATAAGGATTTTGAGACCGAAAGGATCTAAGTTCTGAAGACATTACAGTTGTCTTGGGCCAAGATAGAGGAACTCATTTAAAAAAAAAAAAAAGAAAAGAAAAGAAGAAGCCACCACGTGGTGAATCAAGTTGCAGTTTAAAGAGAGAGGAATTAGATATTATTCACACGATTTTAGCCCCTGTTCGTGCCAGGCCTGCAGCTGGTCCGGCCCTGAAATGTTCAGTGACGTGAGTGGATAAATCCCTTTTGTTGCCTCGGGCATGTGGAGAAGGGTTTGCACCACACCGAAGGGGTATGAACTGACAGAGTGAGTGGCCAGCGCTTGGTTAGCATCCCACACCGTTAGTCCACGGTTTAACCACAGAGCACTTTTCCCACGTACCGGGCCGCTGCTTATCACACTAGAAATTCAAAGCATCTTCAAGCCCTTAATCTCCAGACACTGAAAGGCTGGGAAACAAGCGCAGGACAGCTCTTGTATACTAAATTTTCATCTAATCAATTCCATTTTGAGAGGCGGCAGGTGTAGCATTTCAGTCCAGGCTCTCCACACGCTGACATCCTCTCCCGTCTCTGACCCGGCTCCAGCCTGGCAGCACTTGCGTGGCCCTATCGAGAGACTGTGATTAAGGGAGAATTCGTATGGATTATTTTCAAGTCAACAAAAGAATTTTCGTGTTATTTATTCACAGGGCCTAGCGTGCGATATAATTTCGCCGATTTGAAGAGCCTGGCTCCCTGATCTCGTTCGGGAGAGCTGAAGGCTATTGCTGCTGCTCACCCCAGGATGGAGCTCCCTCTGGAAAGCTCACACCTCGGTGCTGGAGACCAGGTCAGTTGAGAAAGCAGAGAGACCCCTGCTTCCCAGGCTTATAAAGCGTAAGGAAGCAGTGTGTTCTGAATCCCCAGCGAGCGTATAACTTCTGGGATGCAGTAAAGCTGAGCATTCAGCTGGTGCATCCCCTGTCAGGACGCAACCTGGAATCCCTTGCCTAAGGCACATGCAAGAAGCCACACTGGGAACGGTCCAGGAGATGTCCCCGAATGGGCCTAAGATTATACACTAAGAACATGCATGCGTCCTGGGGCTCTTTCGGCCCAGAATTTTGGCTCGGGCTACTGCCCCAGAACGTACGTCATGAGGATGTGTGGTTATGTGCATGACAATCACAGAGTGGCAGAACTGATTTTTTAAAATGATCTCAGAAGTCTCAAAGTTACCAACTATTTTTTTTATATCTTTTAAATCTTTTAATATTTTTTATTGTATCTAAGCTTATAGTAAAGGGTTGGTATTTATATTCTTATATGCTTATTAAAAATGCTGAAAAAAATATTAAAAATATTAAAAGTACCAAGGAGAAATAATCGTACCGAGAGAGTCTTTTTTTTTATTTTGATGACATGTCCTTGAAGAGCGCTTGCTTGGCACATAGATTGATGTCGGTTGTTGTACAAAGACCAGCGGAAACTGTTTACATTGTTCCACATATGGCTTAAATCCTCTTAACATTGAACGCATTTCCGTGGCATAAAAAGGATTCCAGTGCAGTATTTTCAGTGACAGGGTGATAATTTTCAATTATACGAATGTACCGAAATTTACCTAAACCCCCTACTATGTGATATTTAGGGTTTCTCTCTCTCTCTCCTCCTCCCTCCTTTCCTTCGCTGTTGTTTCTTCCCCTTCTCCTCTTCCTCCTCTTTCTCCTCCTACTCTTTCTTCTCCATCTTTTTCCTTCTCTCTATTTTGTTATTTAAATGTGGTATTATAAAGAGTACTCTGCTCAGCATCTTATAGAAACAACCTTCGCACATGTCTATTATGGTTCCCCAGGATGAATGCTTCGAAGTGATATCTCTGGGTCAGGGACTACAACATTCTGTCTAACCCATATTGCCAAATTGCCCTCCAGGAACCTTCCAGTATTTTATACTCCCACCAAGCAGCAAATAAAGAACAGTTCCTGTTTCTACACACTCCTACAGAAACGACATACATTTTTAGTTAGCCATTTCCACGTTCTCCAGGAGTGTCTTGTTTTCAGGTGCTGTCATCCTTAGATGCCAAAGGATCCATGCCATTTCTACCCGTGGTGGAAAGGACTGCGTCGGCGTCATCGCTCGTTAGAGAGAGACCTGGTTTTGCAATCACAGGGCCTGTGGTCCTGTCTTCTGAGGGAAGCAAGGGTTTCGTTCTCTCTTGCTTCATAACAAAACACCCCAAAACTCAGCGATGCAAAGGGGTGACCGTTGCATCACGTGCTGTGGTTCTGCGGGCTGACTGAGCTCAGCTGGGCGGCTCTTCTGTTCGACCTGGTATTGACCGAGACAGAAATGATCCGAGGGCTTGACGGGGCAGGAACAATCAGATGGCCTGTTCGTCCGGCTGGCAGTCGCTGCCAACCTTCAGCTGGGAGCACAGCTAAGAGCCAGTGTCTCATGGCCTCTCCATGTAACTTGGGTTTTCCAGAACATGCTGTCTGCGATTCATGGAGCAGGACATGGAAGCTGCCAGTTATTTTAAAGCCTGAGTTTGGAAGCCCAGAGTGTCACTTCTGCCACATTTAAAAAAAATTTAATTAATTTTATTGGGCTAATACAATTATATAAATTTCAGGAGGGTCAGTTTACATTATCATTTGACATCTGTTTATGCTGTCGTGTGTTTACCACCCAAAGTCCAGTTTCCTTCAGCTGCCATATATTTGATCCCCTTTACCCACTTCACTCTCCCCCTAAACCCTATATTTGATCCCCTTTACCTTGTCTACCTCCTCCCTCCTCCTCTACCCCACTAGTAACCACTAGTCTATAATCCTCTGGTAACCACTAGTCCATTGTCCATGGCCCCGAGTCTCTGTTTGTCCTGCTCATCCATTGCTTTTAGGTTTATATCCCACATATAAATGATATCACGTGTTTTTTAATTTTTTCTGTCTGGCTTATTTCACTAAGCATGATTATCTCGAAGTTCATCCATGTTGTCGCAAATGGCAGTATTTCCTCTCTTCTTATGGCTGAGTAATAGTCCATTGTATATATGGACCACAGCTTCTTTAGACAGTCATCTATTGTAGGACACTTCGGTTGCTTCCATGTCCTGGCCACTGTGACTAATGCTGCTATGGACATCGGTGTGCAGATATCTTTTCAGATATGAGTTTTCAAGTCTTTGGGGTAAATACCCAGTAGAGGGATTGCTGGATCATATGGTAGATCGATTCTTAGTTTTTTGAGGAACCTCCACACTGTTTTCCATGGTGGCTGTTCCAATTTGCAGTCCCACCAGCAGTGTGTGAGGGTTCCTTGTTCTCTGCATCCTCTCCAACACTTGTTATTACTTGTCCTGTTGATTATAGCTATTCTAAGAGGTGTGAGATGGGATCTCATTGTGGTATTGACTTGCATTTCCCTAATAGCTAGTGATGTTGAGCATCCTTTCATATGTTTGTTGGCCATTTGTATGTCCTCTAGGGAGAAGTGTCTGTTCAGGTCTCTGCCCATTTTTTGATTGGATTGTTTTCTTTTTATTGAGTCGTATGAGTTCTTTGTATATTTTGGATATTAGATTCTAATGGGAGGTATCGTTCGCAAATATATTTTCCCATTCAGATGGTTGTCTCTTTACCTCGCTGACAATTTCTTTTGCCGAGCAGAGCTTTTTAGTGTGATGCAGTCCCATTCATTTATTTTAGCTTTTACTTCCCTTGCTTTTGAGGTCAAATTCATAAAATCCTCTTTAAGTCCAAGGTCCTTCGGTTTAGTTCCTATGTTTTCTTCTGTGCAGTTTATTGTTTTGGGTCTTATATTGAGGCCCTTAATCCATTTTGAGTTAATTTTGGTGTGTGGTGACAGACAACAGTCTTGTTTCACTTTTTTTTTTTTGTCAGTGGCTTTCCAGTCTTCCCAGCACCATTTATTGAAGAGGCTTTCCTTTCTCCACTGTATGTTTTTGGCTTCTTTGTTGAAAATTGTTTTCCCATATACATATAGGTTTACTTCTGGACTCTCAATTCTATTCCACTGGTCTGTGTGTCTGTTTTGCTGCCAAGACCATGCCATTTTGATTACTGTTGCTTTGTACTGTAATTTGAAGTCGGGCAGAGTGATGACTCCAGCCTCACTTTTTCCCCACTTAGGCTACTTCCAAACCATTTTTATTGATCAAAGTCACAGAGCTAGCCAAGATTTGAGGACTGGGGAAATATGCCCCACCTTTTCATGTGACAGGCGACATGTGTGTTCAGTGGGGAGGGATTGTTGGGGGCCACCTTTGGAGACTAGTTAATGAAGGCAGAAAGAAGAAACTGAAGGAATATCGACTTTGGAGTCAGGTGGCTTTGGATTTTGGTCTTGGCCAGGACACCACTGTGTTACTTTGGGCATGGTACTCAACTTCTCTGAGTTTTAGTTGGTAAATCTGAGAAACAGGGATAAGAAAATCAGTTTGCAATCATGTCAGGGAAAGTCATATGTATGTGTATGTTGATATATACAGTCGTCCGTCACTTAGCAGTGGGGACGTGTCCTGAGAAATGCGTCATTAGGTGATTTTATCGTGCACTCACACCAACCTGGATGGTGTAACCCACTGCACTCCTAGGCTGTCTCTTCCAGGCTATAAACCCTCACGGCATGTACAGCCAAAGCAGTTTACTTGTGATGTCGAAAGAAAAGGCTGGACCTGACTACGACGCTGAATTTACTGCTCGCGCTGGGTGGTTTAAATGATTTGAGAATCGTATTCATTCCACAATGCGAAAGTGGGTGGTGAGTCTGCGCATGCTGATGTGGAGGCAGCTGAAACGCCAGATAAGATGCTGGAGGAAAATTACTTGCCGGTATTGGCTTGGCCTCCTTATAGATGAAAGTTTTCTTTTCAGGGGTTGGCTTCTAGGACAGGGAGGTTTCATCTGTACTGAATACGACCTCACTAGGTGATAGGAATGTTTCAGCTCCGTTCTAATCTTATAGGACCAGTGTTGCGGTTGTGGCCCATTGCTGATTGAAATGCTATGTGGTGCTTGACAGTGTGCAAATGTGTATATGCACACATAAATATATATATGTATCTACACATATATTTACATCTCTATCTCTGGATATATCTAAATCTTATGTGTAGCAAGCGCTATACATAGTGTCAGTGCAAGTTATCGTTACAATCCTGGCTTTCCCAATTTCTAGCCCTGTGGCCCAGGAAAGTCACTTAGTCTCTGATGCCTCTCCTGCAAAATGGGAAGAAATGAAAACCGTTTAAAGGTTTTTAAAAGGTTAAATAAAATAATGTAGATAAGTATCCTTGGTTGCCTCTTGGCCCTGTTCTAAAGATCTCATTTCTTTCAGGGGATGTGGAAACCAAAAGCAGACATACAATGTCTTGTTAAATATAATTTATGGGGATTCTTAGCTGATAATAGCAGACCTTCATTTTTCTTGACGGAAAGCTATAATTTCCTCATCTCTTCTATCAGGACACGTAGAGGATTCAGACAATTTGATTTTTTTGTTTATTTTAGAAATAAACTTACACATAGACACCATGGTATAGCAGGGTGGAGGGAATCAAAATCTTACCATCTGCCATCACACATCATTCTAGAGAAGGTATGATTGCTTTCCGATCTACAGCAAAAGTCTGCTGCATGCAGATGTCTTCCAGAGGCGTATTTCCTTTCTACATGGGGGAAAGAGAGGTGGTGAACTCAGATTATATAGATAGATAGATAGATGGATAGATAGATAGATAGATAGATAGTCCTGTGTTTCATACTTGAGGTGATGTTAATGTAGATAAATTATATATAATATAAATATATATTAATATATTTTATATTTATAAATATAAAATATATAAATATAAATATAAATAAATATAAATATATAGCCAGTCCATCTGAGAAGAGAAAAGGATTCCTGAGAAAAGTATGGGCTTTGGAAATGGTGGAACACTTATTCCAGCTAATTTCATCTAGATCTAAGGATGCTGGAGTAGCCCTAAATACTGTGTGTTATTCTAGAAAATGAGGCCATTGTGAATTAGCAACTCAGAGAGAGACTTTGTCAAGGTAACACACTCTGGTTTTTTTCCCTTTGTCACTCTCATGCAGAATCACTCACTGAAAAACCAACAAATAACAACAACCACAACAAAAACAGGAGACTTCCCGTTAAACACTGGAGACTGAACACATCCATTTATCTGCGTTCCTCCCCAGAGACAAACACTTAAACGGCACTGGAGGGATAAAAGGGTATTAATAGAGTGAGAAACTTGGATGCGATAAGGAAGCGAGAACGAGAGAGGAGGCAATAATGGATAAGATGTGTCAGCCAAGCTCTGAGTGGAGGAAGGTGAACTGATGAACGTAAACTGAAGTAGCAGAGGGAAGAAAACTAAAATCTAAGGACTTGTCGAGAAGGGATATAAATCAGGGGATCTGGGTCACAGAACCTCCGGAGGTTTCAGTAACTGGAGGCCCCAGCTACCTCAGAGTGCACGAGCAAAGGGTGTACTGATGACAGGGGCGAGTGCTGGCAGACCCCCAGGTAACCCACCCCATTCTGCAAAACCAGACACAGAGTGGGCAGGAAAGACTTGGAGAAACTGAATCAGGTTGGTTCTTTATTCAGAAATATCAAGCACAGGGAACAATGAGCATGTGAAGCATGGAGCGAGAAGGATTAAATGGAAGTCGGTAGGCTGCCCAGCTCTCTTGCTCTGGGCTCCTGGAAGGCTCGCAGCCGGGATTATACCTCAAGATAGAAGATTGGAAGAACCTTCTGAAAGACACAGAAAGGACATAATAATAATAATAATAATAATAATAATAATAATAATAAACAACTACAGAGACTAACACTTAGGATTATACCAATAAAATGGCTTGATTCTTGAGAGTGAAAATTTTCTGTGAATTTCAGTTAATGAGTCCTAATTCCCCTAACCAATGTGTGTGTGTGTGTATCCCTCACTCAAATAATGTATGAGAAAGGGTTGTCAGCCACTAGAGAAAAGTCTTCAACATGAGAAAAAAACTAAACCACACGAAAGCATTTAAATGAGATTTGAGGAAAAACAAAGGCCGTGCAGGAATCAGAAGAAAACTGAAAATAAATGCATGGGGAAGACCCTCACAGAAATTAGAACAAATATTTCATTTGTGTGGCAAGAGAAGGGTGCTATAAAAAATGAACTGCAGGAGAACAAGAGACAACTCTTAGAAATTAAAAAAAAAGGGAGCTCAGACAGACTCTCAAAAGCATGGTTGAAAGAGAAAATTCAGGTAATTTCCCAGAAGGTAGAAATAAATTCACAGGGATGAAATTAGAGAAGAGTTAAGAAAATTAGAGGAACCGTTTAGAAGTTGTATATATAACTACCAGAAATTGCAGAGAGACGAAACATAAAATGGCAGGGAGGAAATTATAAAAGGACGAATGCTATCAAATCTTCCCCAAATGAAAGACATGAAGCTCCAGGCTACAGAGATTTACTGAGAATCCAGTAAAATAAAAGTTAAAACTCATTGTAAGGCAGACCATTTAAAAATCGCAGAAGGCCGAGGAGGCAGAGATACCCCTAAAAACTCGAAGGGAATAATAACATCACATGGAAAGGATTAAGATATGGAATTGACATTGGGCTTCTCAACAGACATACTTCTAGCTAGAAGACAATAGATCCATGTTCTCAAAATTATACCTAGGATTTGTATACCTCACTCAACAGTGAGGATGTACTAAACACGATTGTCCGACATGCGAGGACTGAAAACTTTACCCGAGAAAGCTTTTGAATGATGTGGCTTTCTAAGGAAAACGAAAAGAAAAGAAAAGAAAAAAGAAAAGAAAGGAAAGGAAAGGAAAGGAAAGGAAAGGAAAGGAAAGGAAAGGAAAGGAAAGGAAAGGAAAGGAAAGGAAAGGAAAGAAAAAAGAAAAGAAAGGAAAGGAAAGGAAAGGAAAGGAAAGGAAAAGAAAAGAAAAGAAAAGAAAAGAAAAGAAAAGAAAAGAAAAGAAAAGAAAAAAGAAAAGAAAAAAGAAAAGAAAGAAAAGCACAGAAAGAAAAATTTTAAACAGGAGAATATGGAAGCATGAAAATGGGATTCAGAAGAGCAGAGAGGTTAAAGAAAGTCCCAGAAAGATGGGAAGGTGATGAGGAGAGGAAGGACGTGGGTGATGTAGGATGACAACTTGTAGCAGATCTGGAGAGCAACAGGTCCGTGTGGAAGATGACGCAGGGGTCACGGAGGGGTACCCCGTAGATAAAGGCCTGATAGCTTACTCTTGGGCTTTGTCACATGCCAGTTTGTTTGGCGTTCTGGTGGAGATCTCTGGGAAGAATTCTTGGTAAGTGCCTAGAAAATCAGCCAAAGGGGGGAAAGTCAGTGGCTTCCAGAAAAACTAAACTCGTAGGAGGAAGGAATGGTACCACTGTATTCTCCTTGGCTCATGCTGATTGTTGATTTAACAAAAAAGTGCTGTATTACAGAAATGACCAGAAGTGGGTGTAGTGGGGGGAGGAAGAGGGAAGGGGTGAGGGAGGGAGTGAGAGAGAGAAGAGGAGGAAGGGGGAAGTGAAGGGAAGAGAAGGGAAAGAAGGGAGTGGAAGGGGTAGAGAGGGGAGGAAAAGGCCGGGCAGGAAAGAGAAGGACAAAGAAGATTCCATCTGCCAGTACCATCAACAGGAGGTTAAAATGGACAAATTAAGAAACAACAGCCTAAGCCAGTTATTGAGAAACACGGAGGCAAAAAACCCACCAGGGATGGCTGAACGTTCAAAGTTGTCTGCTCCGAGCAGCAGCAGTCAGTGGTGGGCCGGGGCGAGGCAGGGGACTGCGCTTTTGTCCTTACTCTGGTTAATACCAGGCTCTTTGAACTATAAACACGCAGTCCTTTGATAGCAGGAAACATTACAATTTTAAAAGACCTCTCGGAACCGGATCTGGCCACCGGCCTTCGAAGGTGAAACTCTGGTGAGACCTGTCACCATTCGGCATCTGCGTTCAACAGCGAATTGCCAAACACTAGTTTTGTGCCTGATTCTCGGTTACATTTATTGTCTCAGGTCAGCTTCCAACCCGTGTTTCCAGGTGGGTAGGCACTTTTATCCTCATTTTTCAGATGCTGAGACTCTGGGCGTTAAGTGACCCTATAAGCAAATCTCAGGGCAAAGCTTCACACACACACTCGTCTGACCTCACAGTCCTGCTCTTCCTATCAGCCCAAGCCGCGTCTCTGTCGTTGGCTTTTATTTATGCTCCTCACTCACCCTAGAATATCAGCATTTTAAATCCAGGAATCTTGCAAATCATCGGGTTCAAAACATTTCACGGTAGGTAAATGGCGGTTCTGTCACTCGACCGGAGAGACGTGGTTATTCACAGCTGACCCAGCCCAGGCTCTGCAAACACGATACTGCCAAATTTTAGGGCCAAGTCAGGAAATCAGGACTCCTCCAGGGAACAGAAATCACAGCTCTCTATTTATGTGTCCCCGAGAATAAACACAGCTGACCCTTTCGACAAGACAGAGAAGTGAGATTCCAACGATGGGAAATTTCTAGGACTGGGCAACTCCAGCCAGGGGCTTGTGTTCTGAGAACTGCATTGAGCACCCCACGTTACATCCTGGAGACGTCCCCGTGATCTTCACGAAGGGACACGAAGTGACTTCAGGGAGCTCCCTGGGGATGAGGCTGTCTAGGGAAAGAGCCGCCTGCTCTTCCCGTAGGGGTTTTAGGGCACAGGTCAACAAAATGCCACCCCCATTTCATCATCCTGGAGCAGAAGAGGCCCAAAGTGCAGCAACTGAAAAAAAAAAAAATCCAATGTTCATTGAACTTCCACCAAGAGCCAGGAACTGTACTTAGAACTTTCCATTTATTCTCTGGTTTTGTGTTTGGAGCGACCCTGTAAGACAGAGCCCGTCATAATTCCCATTTGACAGATCAGAAAACTGAAGACCAGTGACGTTCGACTCTTCAGAAGGGTCGGGGCTTGGACGAAGCCCGGATCACTTGATACCAGGCCTCCTGCTCGTCACCACTGTGCTATCCAGTCAATTCCATTTTCTATCAATCACCTAAGACACCTCTTGGAAACAGAATTCAGTAAACTGGACTCCACTCTGCTCAGGTGTGACCTTTACCTGGAGCATCTTTGGTCCCTGGACAGCCTGACCTTCAACATATTACCTTCATTTTCAGTCTGATTATTTCCCATTAATTCTTGGAGACCAGCTTTCACCTCACCTTCCCTGAGGCTCTTCCTCACACCCGTCAGCCTGGCCGGGGTAGAAGCCCCATCCCCTTAGTCACCATCTCTTGTGCCGTGAGGGCTAGAATAAGCATGAAACATCGTTACAAACTGCGGCAGTCTGCATAATGTCCCACTTTCCCCCAAAAAGCTCGAGTCCCCATCACTGAGACCTGTGGATACGTCCCTCCACATAGCAAAGGGACTTTGTAGATGTTGAGATGGGAAGAGCCTCCTGGCTTATCAAGTTGGGCCCACTATAATCACAAGGTTTTTGCACGAGGGTCCGAGCCAGTGAAAAAAAAGGAGATGTAGGGATGAAAGCAGCGGTAGGGCTGACCTGCTTTGAAGACGGAGAAAAACTCCATGAGCCAAGGAGTGCGGATGGCCTCTCGAAGCTGGAAGAGGCCGGGAACGGATTCCCCCCACAGCCTGCAGCACGAACGCCGCCCTGCCGACGTCTCAGTTCTAGGACTTTTAACCCCCAGAGCTGTCAGATAATAAATATGCGTCATTTTAAGGGACTAAGTGTATGGTAATTCGCTGTGGAAGCAATAAGAAACTCATACACAGCTCTAGGGCTCAGCTAGGGCCTGACACATTGTAGGAATTTAATAAGTAAATTATTAAGCAACGTAATGCCATCTCTGGGTCTCTCTATCCCACACACAACCCTCCACAGGTAAAAGTTTATGAGTGAACAGTAAAAAATAAATAAATAAATAAATAAAAATAAAAACAAAAATAACGGCGAAAGGACATTGCTCTGGAAATCTGTAGCAGAAATTGTACTGTGAGAGCCGATCCACACTGGAGTGAGCAGCTTCTGCAGGAGCAAATTCTGTAGATTTATTCTGTGACTTGGAAAAACTCCTTTCCTTTCTCCGGGCCTGTTTTCTCCTCTGTTCAAAGGAGGCAAACGTTCGTTCCGTCGTCGCCCTGACAATGAAATTCATCAAGACAGATGATGCTGTTCAGCCAGAGTGCTCGGAAGACAAGGCGCCGGAAAAAGACCGGGGAGCATCGTCGTTGCATTAATAATAAACATTTAAGAAATAAATCCGCGATTTCAAAAACAGAGCAAGCGTGACCCCTGGAGTCACCTGTCACTTAGGGCAGGTTGTGCTCTCTCGCCAAACTAAAATGCTCAGTGCTTTTAATAGCTTCGCACTTTAATGCTCTGTAACTTAAGAAATCAAGCACAGAGCTTTAGGATTAAATATTAAAATATTAAATATTAAATTAGACAGCAGAAATCCATCACGGACTTGAACCTGCCTGGTTTACCTCAGGGCCTCCAGGTGCTTTAAGAAACCTAAACGCTGTTTATATTCACTGAGGTCATTTCTTTTTTTTTTTCTTTCTTTCTTTTTTTTTTTTTTCAGCTAGACACACAGGCACCGTATACATCTTTTTATTGATCAGTCTCAAAGATTGAATGAAACAGACCAAATACTAGCATCTGCCCTTGACATTGCCAGTCTAGCATGATGAAGGCAGAGGTCACGTTTGAGAGACACGGCTAATTATTCTGGGTGAGAGAGTGGGGTGTGCTTCATCTCCTTGGTCCCTGCCTGTTTTTTTCTTCACTCCTCACGACGGCGGCTTCACAAAGCCTGAGCTGCAACCCCGAGTCTGGTCTTTGGGCACATTTTGTCTGCCACAGCGGTCTAACACCCTCTGGGTGTCATCACTGTGCAAACTGTAGCACCTAGAAAAGGCCCCGAGATCCTGTTTACTTGACTGCTGAAGTCCGAGGTTTCTCTACCCGAGTGAGGCGACTTTGAAGTTTATCCTCTCTCTCTCCGCCTCCCTGTCTGAATGTCAGACCCTTGTTCAGAGAGACTCAAAGCCTTCTGCTGTTCCAAATCCATTTCTGGGGAGTGAGAAATGCTAGTCATTTATAATTCATTCTCTGGGTAAAGCATATGCCTTGGTGAAAAGGCAGAGAGACCTAGCTTCACTGTGCAGCTGGGTGAACTGTAGCACCAGTTATTTCACCTTTGAAACTATTTCCTCAGCTGTTTAAGGGAACGGGAGGATTCAATGCGATCATGTTCACAGGGCCGGTACCATCCACCAGGTTTGGAGGTGTAAATTGAGTCCCCTTTCCTTTAGTCATCCAACTAACGTAACCTCAACCCTGATGCCGGCCTGGTGGTACCTCCCTGAGCACGTGGGGAAGGTGTGTATAGTGAGAGGACGAAGGGAAAGGTGTCTCTCTCTACTGTGACGCTCAACTACACTTTTCCAGGCTGTCCCAAGGCCGAGTTTTAAGTTACAGGTCTTCAGTTTACACACACACATGCATAGTCAGTAATTCAAATGCAGCTGTAGTGCTAAGGGGATGGGACACCTGCAATTTCCAGGCCCAGCCGCAATCTGTGTGCAGAATCAGCTCCTGCGACTGTCGAGATCTTGGTATTGAGCCAAGAGAACTGACCAGGTTTCCCCTTTATTTCACAGTGAGTCTTGGGGGACCTTTTATATCTGTTCGTGTTCACTGGTTATTCAGGGCCATCTTTGCCGTTGGAGATAGCAACTCGAAACGATGAGGGGTCAGTCCTTGTGGGAGAGTGGCCTATGGAAATTTGCCTATATCTCTCTCCAATAACCATGGAATTCCTTATCCCAAAGAGTCGTAGGATGCAGTGACATTTGTTAAATCATAATCTTGTCCTGGTAACACATATGAAACATGGCACCGTGGCAGGTGCTTCGCGTCCTCCTTACGTCCCTTGGGACACATTTATAATTAGCGTCTCCACTTCTCCACCATGTCCTCATTCCTATAAGCTCAAACCTACACCACCTCCTCTGTGGGATTTCCCTAGATACTCCAGATCCCAGTGTCCTGTTCTAAATTCTTTAATTAATGAATTTTCCCATCTTGACCTCCCTGTAATGCATCTTTACCTATTGCCTCAGAGCGCTGGAGCTACGCGAGCAACAATAACAAAAAGTAACAGCATTAAATAAACACACAGTAATTTTTGCCTGTTAGTCTTTGGACCAGGCCCTTTACCGATGTCGCTCATTAGCAGGGATCGACTGAGCAAATACACAAGCATCTGGTGCTGTGCTGGGTGCTGAAGTTGTGGCACTGAGATGCGCCTGCTTCCCGCATTCTTGGACCATATGGCCTTGATCGGCCATGGGAGGTTATAGATTGTGGCCTGCTTCTTCATGGCTCATGAACTAAGAATGTTTTATTTTATTATTTTATTTTATTTATTATTATTATTATTATTATTATTATTTTTCATTTTTTAAAGTGTAAATGAAGAAGAGTGAGAGAGAGAACAGGAAACAGAGACCTCACGTGGCCCACTGAGCCTCATATATTCACTCTCTGGCCCTCTACAGAAAAAGTCTGCTGACCCCTGGTGATCTCACTTCATTTTTCCAGCTCTCCCGCAGACAGATGTTTCATTATGTGCATTTTACTTACAAGGAAACTGAGGTCCAAAGAGGTGAGCTGTCTTGTCCAAGATGATGCAGCCACTGCTTTTCTGAGCTCGCGGTTCGAATTAGAACGTGTTCGGTTTATCTGGGGCCAATGCCTGTGCGCTCGTTCTAGATTTGGAGGGAGAGACGAGTGTTCGAATCTCAGCTCTGGAAACCCCTTATCTCCCTGCCACCAGGTTTTTTTTTCCTGAAATACTTTTAATCCACCAGAGGGGATTACAACTGTCGGCCAAGTGAACAACGGTGAAACATTTAATTTACAGGTTTTATACTGGGAGGGTATAAAACCTAGCTATACCCCTAAAAAGTCTTGCTTATTGTCTTGGACGGGTCATTGGCATTGTTTCTTGTTGTTCTAGCTTGTGCTTTGTAGTAAAGAGGGCAGAGAGTCTAAGACAGCCAGGGCGACAGGGGACTAATTCCTAGTGCTGACCCATGAGCCCTCTGCCCCCGCCTTCAGGATACTCCAAACGGATAGCAACTCAGCTGTCGGTCTTTACTCTGATCCCAAATTCACACTGCTTAATAGAAACTGTGTTTTGTGACTTTTCAAGGTGACGCAGATGGCTCACAGGAAGATACTTCTCCATCTGTATGTCTGAGCCCCTTACCCAAACCTGGCCCCTTCTCCTGTCTAGGTCGAGCGAGTCTGGATCGGACAGTTTAAAACGTACTTTGGAAAGTGAGAGGTTTGCTGTTGAATGGGAGCAAAGATTTGCATTTCCAAATCTTCTGGGGGACAGTGGCTCTCTGTCTGGGCTGTGTACTGGAGGCATCGGAGGAGCTTTAAAAAAATGCCAAAGCTTGGGCCTTCTGCCCCGAGGTTCAAATATAATTCATCTGAATGAGCAAACAATTTAAAAACCCCACTGGGTATCCAGGTAAGCACATTCAAGGAGACGGTGCACATAGGCCAAGGGGCATAGTAAGGTATCTAATTCTGGATTACTCCATTTAAGATGGAATCTAACTCTTATGGATTTTTGTAAAAAATGTCACATGTGGGATGTTTTAAATATTTGATCTTTCAATTTACAAAGGTTAAGGATTTATGGATTCTCCCAAAGGAGAAGTACTGTGTGACACATGCTTTGCTATTTTTTTTTTTTTAGCTCATTTTGAGACACCCAGACGAAAACCGAGGGCAGGCGACCGTAGGCGACTTCCTTTCCACATCGTTTGTAATGATTTACGGAGCTCCCCAGTTGCAGTCTTGTTTAAGGCTTTTTTTAACCATATTTTTGGATCAACATTTCATATCATTGTGTTACAATATAGATTTTGTTATTGACGAACCCTGTCTGTCCATTTTGCTTTCCGAGTTCAAATTTCGTTTTATTAAATCGCAGTCAGCAGCGTTTCGGTAACTCCGCAGTCTTTGGGGAAAAGAATGCCTTGCTTTTGCCACGAAATAATGTCTGTAGTAGCAGGAAAGGCAACGTTGGCGGGCTTCACGCTGCGTCTTGTAGAACACATTCCCAGCTTGGGATGAAGGGTTGCTGGAGGCTGGGGCCGAGCGAGATAGATGATGTGGGGAAATGGCTTTTTTTCCGGGGAGGTGGGTACCAAAACCCCCCCATGATGCCCCTGCAACATCATCTCTAATTATGTGACCCTTGTCATCGGAAGAAAACAAAGGAAAAAATGGGCCTGCACATCCGATCGTGTGATTCCATTAGAGTGAGGAGGTGGGTCTAGGGCTTCTTCAGTCATGACGAATGGTTCTAGTGTCGACCTTTGGGTTTGTGTAAGCAGGCCTGCTCAGATACCCCGCAGAGGAGGGTATGCTGATTCTGCGGAGGCACTGATATCATTAAGGGAACGGCCTATTTTTAGAAAGAGCGTCCCCAAGGTGGCTTGTGACCGGTGCACACCGAAAAGGCACGGCTTTAAGCTGATCGTGGAATCCTGGTCTCCTGTAGAAAGAGAACAAATTGATATGGACGTGATTTTTTTCTGCAGAGGGCGTTGTTCTTAATTCGATTCATCCAACACCGACTGGGCATTTCCTGTGTCCCCGGTGTGGAGTTGGGTCCTAGGGGCAGGGGATGGGTTGACAGTCGTGGCCCTCGGCCTGCTCACAGCCTGGCAGGGAAGAAATCTGGGAATGAGGGATTGCAATGCAGTGTGTGAGGAGGAGGCCGTGGGCAAGGTGCATGGGGAGCTCACAGGCAAGCGATGGTTGTCTCTGCTTAGGGTAAAGGGGTGCTTGGTCGGGGATAGTTTGGTTTGTGACCCAGAGCCACACTCGAAAGAGGTCAAGTGGGAAGCGAAGCCGTTGCAGAGACACAGAGGGAATCCCCTCAAGGAATCTGTGGCGCAGTCACGACCTGGGGTCCCAGGGTCCCTGGCTTTTTGGCATCAGGTTGTTCCTAAACCATAAAGTAACTGGGTCCGAAGTGGTTTACACCCACTCACCTGTCCGTGCACCAACTTGGAAGCTGTTAACACTATGAGGTCTGGAGCGACCTCATTCTGGCAAGTCCAGGGCTGAGGAGACTCTTTATTTTTTGTCGTTCGGTGATGACGGGGCCCAGCAGTGGCTCCCCCAGGAACCAGTAAAATGGGCTAAATCTCAAGCAGTCGGAGAAAGATTAGAAGCTCTGGTTTTGTTCACAGCACAGCATAGATCGCACTGTGTGTGCCATGGTGGATTTAGTTAGCTGTCCGTTGAGCATCTATTTTGTTAAAAAAAAACAAAAACACTGCAAGGAGTCCAGGGCAAACAATACGGAGACTATCATATTCTCTTAGACGCTGGTATGAAAGTTCACTTAAGCAGAGTGTGGGAATTGTTTGGAAGAAAAACTTTGACGGATGGTCCAAGAAGGAGGGAAGAGGAGGTGTCACAAGTCGGGGGGCGGGCTCTTTCGGAAATTAGGAGAGAGAAGCAGTGTCCAGACAGCATCGGAGAGAGGACTCTGGTTAAACGAAAGCTCACAGAGAGAGATTAGGTCGTTGAACGTGACGCACAATATAAAGTCTTGTTGATTTACCCCACGGAGTCTTCAGTGACTCTTACATTATTCACTAATGGACTTATAAGAGGAAATCTTCTTCGGGGTCCTTTAAAAGGACGTGATAGGGTAGCTCATATCTAGAGGGTACCGAGTATGGAAAAATGCATGGACCCGGTTCTCAAGGTGTTCGTAGTGCGTAGGTCAATGTTATCGGCCTAAAAAGGGTGATTTGGGGTCTGTCTGTCAATGTTATAACTTAACCGAAGTATCTAAACAACACACCACTTGATTATGGGATCGTCATAGGATCATCGGAACACAAAAGAATCCACTAAATACCTGCTTCGAAATATGCACTGTTTTAACATTGGAGCACGAAGTGCGAAGGTGCAGAGCCCTTTCTCCCCAGAGACTCACAATCTGTTGGTGCAGACGTCCTCTGAGTATGTAAAACTATCAGACACACAATAAATCGAGACGATGCCACAATGGAACTTCCGTAAGGAAAGAACCTTCGACACACGTGGACACCTTCCAAGGGCGGCAGGAATTCTGAACCAAGAAGCTGACCTCCGAGGGCCCCTGACGTCGGACGATTCTGGACGTTCCCGACAGCATCACTAGTACCGATACCACTGGGGAGAGGTTTAATTTTGCCAGAGACCTTCTGCCCACCAAGAGGAGCGAGGAATCGATCGAACCTGAGCGTGTGAACACCGGCAGGCCCCAGATGGAAGCTCATCTTCCCTCGGGTGGGTGCCCTGGGAAACCCACGCACAGCCTCCTCTAACTAGACCGTCGGACGCTTGGCAGGAGCACCTTGGCCCCAGCTTTTCAATGACCAAGTCACTTGCATCTTCAGTCTGAGCTCAGACGCTAACCATTTAGGAAAGGCTTCGTTGACCCCTGATTTAAGGTCCGGCCTTGCCCTGCCCACCTCCCTGCGTGAACTCACTGTTCATCTCCTCCTTAGCCAGCACTCGGCGCAACCTGAAGTCGTCTCGGGTGTTATGAGGTTGTCTGCTTGCCCCCACGGACTCCTCAGTGCATTTTACATTACTCACCAGTGCAGTTATGAGAATAAACTCTCTTCAGGGTCCCTTAGGGGGAGACCAGGCCGCTCCGATCCGGACTACCCGAGTGTGGGAAAAGTTCTCAAGCTGCTTGCAACGCGCAGCTCCTCACCCCTTTGCAGGGCAAGAGCAAGCGCCGTGACGGCCTCGCACACGGTACAGGCCAGCCTCGCTGCACCTTTTTTGCGGATTAGAGAAATTTGCGCTCTCTAAATGGATGGGTGAGAAGGTGCCACACTGTCTCGTCATATGGGTTCACAGCTTGGCGAGTGGATTCTAACCCCTCGCTTCCCTTCTGCGTCCAAAAACTTCAAAAGCCTAGGTGGCAGTCATGCTTGTCCGATGCTATTCGGGGTCACCCGTGGTACCTCGTGGGTAGTCATCAATGTCTCGTGAGCGAACGAGGCACCCCGCAGTCTGCACAGCAGAGCACAAAGAAGCCCTTGGGAGTTCTGAGTGAGACCCGGCTCCGTTCCCGCACAGGCCAGGTAGGGTCAGCAGAGGCTCCCGGCTGCAACACGACAGCCCTTCAATAGCTCAGCGACCAAGCAAGGATGACCTCTGGGACCTTCTGATATTTCACGAATGCACCCACCTCAGGGGCTCTTATTCCAGCACTACCGGCAGCCTTGCTCTTGCCCACGGCCTTGACAGCCCCGTGTGCATCCAAGCTTTCCAACCGAGCGTCCCTAACCAGAGGTCCTGTCGTCGCCGACAAAGCCCGTCTCCAGCCTTTTCAAAACGGCAGAACCAAAGTCTCACCAGTGACTCTGGCCCGTGCGAGGAGCCGCAGCGACAGAGCTGCCTCTGATGGAGTCACGAGGGAACTTTGCCAAGGAAAGGAAAACCCACTTCCCACAATCAAACCTGCAAAGGAGAGCCCGGGGTGGGCAGTCGTTCCCTGCGGAATTCGCCTTTGTTTCTCCCCGTTGGCTGCTGCTTCTAAGCATAGGCCTCGTGCCCAACGGAAACGGGGGACAGTTTCGGGAGGGCTTCTGTGTTTGCAGCCGAGGCAGAGAAGCTGACATGCAAGGGAGCTTGACAAGGCGGCCTGTTTCCAACGAACTCGTCCTTGGGACGGCAATGATCGTAAGCACGGACCTGGGCCCCACTCCCAGACATGCAGACGCCGCTGCCATAACGGACACCCGGCCAGGATAACTACGTTCTGGGGGCTGGGAGGCAGTCACGGGGCTATAAGTGAATTTCTGGGATTTTTTAGGCTTCCACCTGGGGCCTCCTCCTGGAAGCCTTCCTGGATTTGATAAGTGTCCTCCCTCTGTGTCGCCCCACGGAGCCCTGGGAGTTCCTGAATTATTAAATTTATTGCATTGCATTGTAGTGATCGGTTTAGATGTCCAGACTGGAGGTATTTTATCTGACTGAAAAAGAAGAAACATCTTTGCAGTCACATACTTAGCCTATCGTCTGGGATAAAATGACATCTCGGTAAGTTCTTAATGAAATAGTCAATGGACTCCTCTCTCCACGGCCGCTTATTGAACTAATGCTGCTCGTGGTCCCTTTGCCACATGCACACTTGGACAGCACACAAGAAATGAGACGCCCTGTAATTACAGCGGCGGCTCGTCACGAGTCGGGCACCCTGCTAATTGCTTTACAAATAGTCTTTCTCTCATACCTTAAAGCCACCCTGTGTGATTTCCATTTTATCCATCGGACTGATGAACCGGCGCTCCCCCAAAGCCACATGTCAGAGCGAGGATTCGAAGCGATCTCCAAATGCCCTGATCATCATCCTATCGTAGGTGGCCGCTCTGACCCTAAGACACAGGTGCTGTGATGGGGGCGGGGGAGGGACCCCAAAGTACAGTGCGCTTGAAGCGTCAGGAAGCCAGGGCGTGCCACACCGTAGAAATGGGGAGACGGCAATTGGCGGAGCAGGAGTCCTCTGAGGACTGGACGAATCATGGGGAGGCTTACCGAGGGTCTAGGAACCAGACTTGGAATCTGAATGGAGGAGAGACTGCAGAGTAGGGAGTTCTGACTCTGCTCCTCGGAAAGCCTTTCCGGGTGAACTTTTGTGATTTGCCTTTTGGGCCTTCCCACCCCTATCTGTCAAAGAGGCTCCATAATGCTCCTGGTGTCCATTAAGACCACTTTCGTATGCAAATTACAGAAGCATCTAGAGGGCAAAGGGCAATCACAGAGCTCTGTCTGAGGAGAAACTGGGTCAGAAATAAGGATGCGGATGCGTCCCCAGGTTCGTTCAGCAGCTCAGTGGTGTTCCCGGGGACCCAGGCTCTGTCCACACATCCCATTATACCGTCCTCCACTGTCGGTGTCTCATCCTCAGGTATGGACAGTGGCTGCCGCAGCACCAGTCATCACACCCACAAGCCTTGAGTCATGAGGTGGGTAAGTGCTGAGGACCTAATGGGCAGCATTAATAATAATAGTTAACAATGCTGTAGCGTGGACTTGAAATTTGCAGAGAGGAAATCTGAAGTGTTCTCCTTGCTCGCGCGCACACACGCACACACAACGGGTAACTGCGAGGTGGTGCATGGGTTAACAGACCCGCTCGTGGTAATCATTTCGCAGAGCACACAGATATCAAATCAGCACATCATACGCGCTAAATAGATGCAGTTTTATTTCTCGATTATGGCTTAATAAGACTGATAACAATAATAGTTCACACCGAATGATACCTACAGAGGGCCGACTCTGCACAAGCATCGCACCATGCTGAGCACTTCGCCTGCGTCCCCATCTCATCCTCCCCAAAGCCAGGAGCCCTGCTTTGCTGCTGCTCCAGTGGTTGAGCGTCTCTAAGCCTCGGTTCCCTCATCTGCAAAACGAAGGAAACGCACCTACCGTGTCGGGCTGTGTGGGGCGTGAATGAGCTCATCCTCACCGAGGGCCGATAGGAGCGCCTCGTGTATGATCGATCGACGCTGCGTAAATGGGAGCCATACCAGGGCCCCCCCGCTTCCAGCTAGGTCAGCGGAAGCTCAGGGCTCCCCTCAGTCACGGTTCTAGCGGGAGCAACACTGGGGTCCGCATACGGCTGGTCTTGACCGCGGCTGTAGGCCGTGTCCTGAGTTGTGTCACCTTCGACAGGCCGTACACATCGGGACCCTGTGCCCGATGATGCTCGCCCTGCTCGGGGCGCATACTGTCCCTCACCTGGGGCAGGCTGTCAGCCCAGTGACAGAGAAGACAGAAATCCAGGGGCCTTAGCTGGCCTCCAGCCTGGCCAGAGCCCCTCGCAGCCAAGGACAGAAGTCTTTACTGGGATGAGCCGCCCCTCAGAGCTGGGGCTTGGGGCGGGGGAGAGGTTCAAATAGGGGATCAGTCACGCTAAATTAGTGTAATGAGGCCCCCCTGCAGGGTCTGCCTCAAGCCCTCCTCTCATTACCCCCCCACGATGTGGCATTTAGCCCCCCAATGGGACCGCCCTCCCTAACTGTCAACCTGTTCCCGCGGTTCCCCAACCCCCAGGACGAGAACGAGACGCCGGGGCCGCGAGACGCCCGGTGTTTTCACGTGCATTTTAATAAATAAGCGAACGTTCTCTGGCTCCCGGCACAGAAGTGTCTAAACAGTGTTCGGGAGAGACCTATCCATCCGCCTTCCTGAGATGCGCCGAGCTCCCCCCTTCCCCCGCGCCCGCGGTTGCTATAGCAACCCCAAACCAGGAGTGGTAGCTGCGAAGTTTAAAAAAATATGACTTTTTTTTTTCCCTCCCCAGCCAGTCATGCTCCCCTCTCAAGAGACCGGAAACTTTGACTGAATTCCAAGCGACGGGGGGATTTTTTCTTTCTCTCTCTCCCCAGCCATAGTCTGACTCGGACTCTATAGCAACTGAAATTAGACTATACATCATCTTAATGGCGCTTTTCAGAGAATCTTTACCAGATCAATTCGGATCGTACAAGGTGGCAAGCTCCTGGGCCCAGGCGCTAAGCGTGGCTGTGGCCGAGATGCGTGGCGAGGAAGGACAGGCCTGGGCGGGTGCTGTCGGCCTTCATCTCTTCGAAGACGGGCCCCAAACTCCCGCCGCGGCTTCCTTGCCTCCGCACAGTCTGCTTTCCAGCCGCCATCTGCAGTCGCTTCCCCACGAGCTTCCTCAGACTCCCCAGAAAGGGCAGAGCCCCCCAGTCTCTGGGCATTTCCAGCACGTCATGGGGGCCTGAGACGGCCTCGCCGAGGGGTCAGGAATCCGGGCGACTCCCCCAACGGGAGGTCTGATCTAGTCACGCGGAGTGGCTGTTCGAGTTTGGAAAGCAACGGGTCTTCTTTAAGCCTCAGTTTCCCCGTCGGTGAAATGGGAAGAACGATGCTATCTGTCAGGGTGTCAGGATGGAAGAAATCACAGGAAATGCCCAAGGAACGCCCGCCATTGTTTCAAAAACGTGGGGCGTACGAGCTTAACAGGCGTTGAGGCGAAGCGGCGTTCGTGGCGCAAACCTCTGAATTTCTCTGCAAGTTTAGGGAAATTGTCTGCTCGACACCGGGTGACAAGAAACAAAGAAATATAGAGTCGAAATGGCCATGGACGAGGCGTTCGCTTCCTCGGAGATGATGCTGACGGCGTACCAGGGTGCAGGCGCTGTGCCAGATGCTCAGATCACAGAGGTGACCAAGGCGGGTGAGGTCCCGGTCCCCGTGGGGACGATCCCGTGGGGGACACAGAAGAATACACTCAGAGACCTAAGACACGGTGGGGGAACGATTCCCTGAGCGGCAGGCAAAGTGCTTTAGGAGCACAGACAAGGGGCGACGCACTCAGGCTGCGGGGGACAGATCTGTCCAAGCTGAGCCTCGAAGGACGAGCGAGGAAGAGGGCCAGTAGGCAGAGGGGGACGGGGCCGGCAGGCTGATGCTGATGCCGTGGCAGGTGGACCGGTGTGCAGAACCTCAAAGAACGCCTGACTTCCCCTCCCGGCCCTGCCCACATATGGCTGAACTGTCACGGTTCCGTTCTACCCCGTCAACGTTGACTCTGGTCCCTTCCAGGCTCGGTGCTAGGCGCAGGGCGTCGAGTGGGATGGACGGCAGGTCATATGCGATTCACCGGCCTGTGATTTGCTGATCCCGACACTAGAGCATAAACCATTGAGGTCAACTCCAGGAGGCAAGAGGGCTGGCTCTCGTGTCCCCAACTCCGTCAGCCATCGGCCGTGGGATGCCTCTGGGTAGAGGAGCTGAGCTAAAGGCCCGGACCAGCCACATCCTCTCTCTCTGCACCTGGCCCCCTGCCCCGTACACACCGACTTGTCTGTCTGGTGAGTCGTGTCAGCCAAACGCCTCGTACCCAGAGATCCTTTTCACCGGGTGCAGTCAAGATTCCGACTGAGGTTAAGGAGGAGGTGACCACCAAGTTCCTGGTCCTCAGACCAGCTCTCTCTAGAGTCCAGCACTGGAGGATGGGGCGCTGATCCAGCTCACGGCGACACCACGCCCTTTGCTTCCATGGGGCTGTCCTGTCTCCTGGAGGAACGCCGCCGCCGAGAGGACAAAACTGGAGACACCAAGGGGCCCCCTGTCACCAAGACAGCGGTGCGCGGGGGAACTACTGAGAGAGCCTTCCGAGCAGGCCACTCGCCTTTCTGGGAGGCCGCTCGGTCCTTTTTCTTTCTTGTTCTCTCCATCCCCGTGACTGCGAAAGGTGATGCACCGTCCTCTGCAGGGAAGGAATGGGGCGATCTCCCACGGAGGCTGCGGGCACCCCACCGATGGGTTTAAATTAGCAGCAATCACCTCCCCTCGGCAGAGGGTGTCTGCTCGCGGGAGGCCACCCCGGCTTCGCTTCCGTTTTGGGAGCTGCCAGCCCACGGACAGCTTCTTGGAGGAGAGAACTCTTTTCGCTGGAAAGTATTTAAAAACAAGCTGCCAGGGAGACCACCCACACGCTGCCCCAGCCCGCCGCGACGCAAACCGCGGGTTGCTCGACCTCGTGAAGGCTTCATCGGCACGACCTCCTCCCCACCAAAGGGGAAGACTTGAACTTCAGGGGGCCTTTGAGTGTGGATCGGGTCGAGGCAGCTTCCAGATAAGGGGCCAAGTCCCATGGCTTCTCCTCTTGCTGCTGATCCCAGCGGAGGCCTTAATAAACCACCGCGGCCTCTCTCCGGGGGAGCAGGTGCTCACGGCGCAGGCCACACAGGCCTTGGGGGGCCCTCGCTGTCCGTGCCTCTTCCGTGTATCACACACGGGCTTTGTTCTGGGGACTCGGCCATCGAATGCCATCTCGAATCTGTCTAAGTTTCCACCGTGTTCAAGAGATAAGAGTGAGGACTTTTCCGGAACCAGTTCTGTGCTAGACCCTGTGCTGAGAGCATCCCCCTCACTGCAGGGGAAATCTCGGCGTAAATTGCAGGTGAGAAAGCAGAATCCTACAGGGGGGCAGGGGCTTGCTCAGGGCCGCATAACGAGTGAGGGGAAGAGGAACGATGGGAGCCCAACTTTCCTCTGCCTACACGGGTTATTTCATTCCGTCACATCGTGTCCGGTCAGGGGTCCTCAGTGAGGGAGACTTGAGTCTAGTGGGCAGAGGCCAGGGATGCTGCTCAGGGCAGCCCCTCACGGAGAAGCATCCAGGCCCGGGTGTCGGCCGTGCCGAGGCCGAGGAGGCCACACGTTGGCTGAGACGTTCTCGGCTAGTGCTCGTCGGCCACCTCTCTCGTGTCGAGTTACGTAAAGGTGTTTCAGGCGTTACTATGGGCCAGTGAGCCACCCACAGGGCACACCGGTTCCCTGTCCCTGGTCTCTCTCCTGCCCTGCCTTATGGGATGGGGCCTGGGAAACACTGTCCCTCTCCCAAGTCTCATCGCTGCGTCCTCGTGTGTCCGTATCCACGTGTAAACCAGAGCAGGGAGGGCACAGGGAGGCTGGCCACTACCCCAGGTCGCCCATGATGTGCGGGGGAAGCCGGATCCACACCCCGCTCTTCCGATGCCGAATCCAGAGGGAGCGCGGCCCCACCTGCCACAGCGACTCGGGTGTTCGGAGACTTCATTCGAAAGCTCGTGACACGCCTCCCCCCCTTCTTGTCTCAGTGCCCCGCAGCGTGGTTATCACCCCGGCGACCTCCGCTCCACAGTCACACCCCACGGGGAGCAGGGGCGTTTTACGGATGGAGACTCGGTGGGGTTAAGGACTTGCGGGAGCTCACACAGCAGCTCGAAATCCAGGCCCGTCAGACCCTCCTGCTGCGGCGCATCCGGGGTTTCTGGTCCGTGGCCTTACAGACACTCGGGGCGGGATAATCCTCTGTCATGGGACCTGCCCCGTGCACTGTGGGATGCTTAGCAGCATCCCTGGCCACTGCCCAGCGGATGCCAGAGCATCCTCTGTCCCACATATGTCTCCAGATGCTGCCTAACGGCCCCCGCGGGGAAGAACTATCCCCGGCTGAGCATCACTGGTCCAGACTGTGAGGCCGACGGCCTTGTCCTTCTCATGCCCAGGGACCAGGATTCTCCTGCTTCTGGGGTTAGGCACCCAGCGTCCTGGGATGCGCCCGCCCACGTGTGCTGTTCCTTATCCCCCCTCCTCCCCGCCCCCATCATCTTTTCGCAGACGCGTTCGTGCCGGTGGTTTAACGACACGCGGGAGCCGCGAGTCCCATGACTCACGCCTGCCTCTCACCATCCGTGTCTTTAAACAGCTCATCTTCCTCGAGGATTTCCTCACCTTCGGGTCCTCGGTGGACCCCACCGCTCGCCCCCGGACCTTCTTCCTGTTCCTTGGGCATCCCCCCCTCGTCTTAGTTCCAGGTCTGAGCATTGGGGGACCCCTCCCTGCAGCGCCCGCTCCCTGGACTCTCTGGCTAAACGGCCCCCTGCAGACAGGTCGCACCCGTGTGACGGAGCCCCCTCTGCTGCCCCCACCCCCCGTCCCCCCCACTTAGGCTGCTCTAGGGCCCTTGCCGTCGACCACAGAGCACCTGCTTGCTTGTTGGTGACCTGCCCGCCCACCCCACTCACAACTGGGGTTCCCCCTTCGCCGGGGCAGAGGCCTCCCCTGCCTTCCTGGCCTTTGCATCCTTCGTACCCGGAACAGCACCGGTTTGGGGTGAAAATTCAGAAATGTACGTGTCGGACAAGCCCGTCCCGTCAGCCGAGCAGTACCCGAGGAATTACGGGTAAGTGAAGCCCAGGAGTCCCTGCCTGGCCCTCCCCGCCGTCCGGTTCCCATCCAGCTCTCAAGAAGCGGCGTAATATATTCCGATTTTTTTTTTTTTTGATTGAACTGTCAGCATGATTTATGTCAGAGCATCTTCTTTCCTCTCCCTTTGTAAATAATGGGGCGACCGCGGAGCTTTTGGCGAACATTTGTCTTGCTAATTTGCCTCCGGGTGGGGGTGGGGGGGTGGAGGGTGGAATTTTTTTTTACCCCCTTATCACGGGTGCGAAGGAGGTTTTTTTTTTTTCTTCCTGCATGACACGGGGACTCGGAAAAAAAAAAAATCAAGGTTACACGGTGCGTCGGCTCCTCGCTGTTTTACAACCGGGCTCAGGCTCATTTCCCAACGTGCGCATAATTCACATCGGAAATCACCTCCTTGAAAACCATCAAATGAATGGTATTCTCGCTGCGCTCGCTACCCAGCCGTGGGGACGACAGGGCCCCCAGGCTGCCGCTGGAGAAATTCTGCGTCAGAGTCAGTGGCGCAGAGTCCCCTTGGCGTTTCTCTTCCGAGAGGCCCGGGTGGCTTCGATACAGACCCTTCTGGAATGGATGGATGGATGGATGGATGGATGGGGACCCCTGAGTCTTGAACGTGGCGTGTAGAGCACAGCGGATGCTTTCTTGAATTGCTGTCCTTTTTTGCTGGGTTCTCGGAGATAACGCCGTGGGGATGGGAAGCGTCCGTGATGGCTCGTGGGCGCGTTAGGGTCTCTGGCTACATCGCGTGTGACGGGGACGTCCGGGAGTGCGACACACACGCCACGTGGGAAGGGCGCAGCGCCTCCTCTCCCCCCTTTCCCCGCGCCCACCTCTCTCTCACCCACCGCAATCGTCAGGTTCAGCCCTTAAATACTGTCGTTGTTCGAATCTGGTCCCTTGCTCCGTTTCGGGCTCCGCTTCCCCGTCGCGAGCCTGGGGGGATGCTATCTCTGCGTCTGGAAGGGTCTGAGGAGCTTTTCAAATGCTCCAGTGCCCAGACGTGCTTCTAGTGTCCGGGCGAAGTGGTCCGGGGTGGGGACTCCTTCTCCGCATGCACGCAGCATCGCACACGCCGTGTACTCCGGCGGGGTCGGCCGCGGGTCATTTCCGAGAGCAGCACGGCTTCTCACACCTCGGGGACCTGGCACACGTCCTCGTACATCTGGAATCCCCTTCCCTTCTCCCCAAATCCGAATGCGGGGGCTTACTGATCTCCCGACACTGGTGTTAGGGCTTTGGTTCCTCTGAGACGTCCCTCCTGAGTTTCCCTCCGTCCCCCGTGCTCTCACGTCTTGTCGCGTGGTTGAGGTCATGGCCGTCATGTCACATTTGTGTCCGTCTTCCCTGTGGGACCCTGACGGCCTTGAAGGCAAGGACCACACTTTACCCATCTCCACGATCCCAGTCCTAAAGGCCGAGCAGAGAAAACAGTTCATGCTCAGCAAAGGCGTTAGGACGGAACGTGTCCCCAAGGACAGTCCCAGGGGGTACGCCCACGTCTTTCCTTCCTTTAACTGAAATTAATTATTGAGGCCCAGAGAGTGATCGTCACACAGGAGCATCCACCGAGCACCTCACTCTGTTCCGGGCTCTTTGCTCAGGCCTTTGTGCCCAGGGACCCGTTGAACTCTCAGGGCAATGCCGCTAAACTGTCACTGCTTTCATTCCCATTTTACGGCTATAAAGTACGGCTTTGGAAAACTCGTGGAAGCAACAAAACAAAACAAAATAAAACAAAAAACCCCCAGAAAACTAAAAAAAACAAAAGGTTGGAAGGATGAGAATGTAAGCCAGGCGGGGCTTTTATTTCCAAAGCGCATCCGCACTCGCGGTCACACCTGTCTGCCGCCTTCCCTCCGTGGCCCTGTCGCAGTTCTTCTTGCAAAGAATACTGCTCAGAGGCTGCTGACGGGTTGTCTGTGCGACGTGAATCAGTTGTTCGCTGTGTCGTGCCCTCCCTCCTCTGGCCGAGCCTCGCGGACCAGTCTGGACATGCTTCGCATGGCGAATCGACCGTCCCGTTAGCGATGATGACGTGGCGACGCGCCGTTGGTGGCCAGGGCGTCATCGCGGGGAGGACGGCATCGCTTACGGTGGCCGAACGGTCCGGCAGGCTCAGAGCGTTGCGAACACGCGAAGTCGCAGGCCTCGGGGTGGTGGCGGCGGGTGGGAGAGCGGCAGGGGTGTCAGGGCCCCTGGCGTCTCGGCCTCGCTACGCCGCCCACGAGCTGCGCGGCTTTGGACTGGTCATTTCGCTCCTGGGGACTTCGGGTCGTGCGGAGATCCAATGGAGAGATCCGATTCTGGCGTGTGAAGGAGAGAGACGCTCACAGTGAGGGCTGTGGGTTCGAGAAGGGCGCGAGGCTGATTCATCCCTGTTGCCCCCACGGGAACGCCAGACCCCAACGTGTGCCATTGAGTCAGGGTGGGCCGGGCCGTGCGTAGCGGACCGACCCAGAACGTGAGTGGTTCGGCAGCAGGACAGTGGCGTCCGCGTCACGCCTGCGGGTTCCTCAGCGGGTTCGGCAAGCCTCCAGGGCTGTGTCCCAGCCGGTCACTCAGACGCGCAAGCTGCTCCGGTCGTGGCCACGAGGGAACAGGCTCCCGGAGCGTCTTGCACCTGCCGGCTCCCCCAGGCTTCAGTGACACGGATGATGTCCGCCCACATTCCACCGGAAGGGACACGGCTCTGCCTGATCTCAGACGGCTGGGCAATGGGGGGGACACCCAAGGCCATGGCGCGAGCTGGGAGTGGTGGTTCCAATCCAGGGAACGTGGCAGCCTCGGACCCTTTGCACCCACAGGGTGAAGAGGAAAGGAGCGTGCACTAAGCACCTGCTCCGTGCCGAGACCTCTGCACGCATCATGCTCCGTTTGTCCTCCTTCGGCCCGTCCGCTGTCCTCATTCTCCACGTGAGGACGTTAATTCGCAGGGAGGCGGTGTGAATGCAGAGACCCGGACACTTCCCGACCCGGAGTTCCGTCCAGCCCAGGTGCCTGACCTCACAGCCCGAGCCTCTCACTCCCCGCCACCACGTCTGCGTGTCGTTGTAGGAATCCCCTGGCCTCTGTGATCGCCGGGCCCCGCGTCTCTGACACTCTGCACCTCTCTCACGCCCCTAAGTGACATCCCTTTCAGGAACGAAGCGCAAGACAAAACCGATTTCCTCGGTCAGGTGAGAGCTCACCGACCTCGACTGCAAGCCTCAGGATCCAACCTTGTAGTATACTTTGTGCGGAGATTTAGTTTTTTTTTTTCCCCATAGATTGTCCCATTGACTCGGAGGACTGCCTCATCAGACTTCCTCGAGATGCCCTGTACAACGAGAAGAGGGGGAAAGGAGAGAGCCACAGCCAGGACGCGTCCACCTCAGGGCGGCCCTCCGTGGGTTAAAATCCAAGGCGGGAGGCGGGGGGAGACGTGTGACTTTCCAACATCATAGAGAGATGAGATGGTCCGTCTGGGTCCCTGGGTTCCTGAGCCTGCTTTTCAGAGCGGGCCATGGCGCCCAAGGGGCTTAGAGGAGAATCGATCTCGAGGAGAAGGTGTCGTAGCCGATCCGATGCCGCGGACATCTCCAGGGGTGGCGGGAAGCCTGGGACGTGGCACTACGGTGGTCCCTGGTCACTCTCCGTAGCGCGGCCCCCAGTGGAGGGGTGGGAACGGAGATCCAATTTCGGGGGGTGAGGACTTGGAGGTGGCGGGCGTGGCATCCGCCGTCGAGGAATCTGGCAGTGCGGGGCGCGGAGAAGGACGTGCTCATTAAATCTGTTGATTGAGCGCTTTTTTGGGTTTAGTTCTTAGTTACCTCCTGCCCATTAATCCCATCGCTACTCGGGGAGCAGGAGTCGGTGTGGTCCCTGGCTAGTCGAGGCGGTGACTGACGAAGGTCAATCTACCGAAAAAACCCCATATGTCTCGCCGCGTCTGCAGGGAGGATGGCGCCACCGTCCCTCGCTGTTTTGGAGGATGCAGGCCGCAGCTTTAAACCATGAGCACGGATAATTAAACGCGGGCTCTGAGAGATCAGGATCCGTTCTTCTGTTTCTCGTTAGCGCGTCCTGGCTGAGAGCCGGGCCTGTGCAGCTCCGTGGTGCCGTGGGGCGGCCACGTCTCCCTGGCCGTGTGATCTGGCCCCTCCGCGCCGTGCTTGACTCGTCGGTCACAACCGGGTGGCGTGCAGGGACCTTGGGAGAACGGGATGGGTTAATATGCAGGAAAGGGTTCGGGGGATACCCGGCGTGCAGCAGGGGCTCAGTGCAATGTTAGCGACTTTCTACACGTTTACTGAACGCCTGCTGTGGGCCACCGTGGTTGGGGGCACGGGGGGTATAAGTGTGGGCAAGGTCAATAGGACCCTCGTCTTCAGAGAGCCCTCGGAGCTCACTGTCCATGTCACAGAGAAGAAAACAGGACATTTCAGCACATTGTCACACACGCTGAGGTGGTGGGGGCAGGGCAGGCTGCTCCGGGGCCTATGGGGGCACCTAAGGTAGAGCTGCAGGTATGGAGAAGGAGGCGTGTGCCCGGGGAAGAGGGAGGAGCCTGCATCCACCCTTGTCTCTCCCCAGTTCCTTTCCTGCCCTTCCGCTGGGCTGAGATTTTAAAAACGTGATTTGAATCCGCTGTGAAACTTGGCTGATGTCCCATCCCCCCTGGGGTAAAGGCGAACGACCTTAGTTAGCCTGGCCCTCGGGCTCCCGCTGCGGCCTTCCGCCTTCCGCGCTGGTCTCTTCTCTCACCGGCCCTGTCTGCGCTCTGGGGGATTCTGGCCATTTTGTTTCTCAGACGTGCCCCGCTTCTGTGGTCACATGTCTCCTCCCTTCGCACCGTCTGGGCTAAGTCAGTCTCCCCGCGTCCATCGTCGTATTTCAGACGACTGGGATGTCCCCGGTGGTCTCCGGGGCCCGGAGAGAACGCCCCGTCGTAGTCTCCATGCCCTTGTCGGCCTTGGCACGTGGCCGATTAGATGTGTCCGTGTGTGATTCTGACCACTGGTGTCCACCTGCCCCCGTGGACAGACTCGGATCTCGGTTGTTCCGAGGCTCTCCACCTCCGGCACTTAGCACCTGCAGGGTGGGCGCTCAACACGTATTTGCAGAGCGAATGAAGACGGCTCCCTGTCGGTGAGCACGCTCCAAACCTGCGTACCCAACCCTCTCAAGGCCCACCGGAGCTCATCACTGACCGCACGGTCGACATCCGTGTCCGCCTTCACGGTGGCAGGAGTGAGAGGCCTAGACGGTCCCTCTGGCCTCGCCAAGGGGGCTTAGGGACTCAAGAAGGCCACGCGCTGCAGCTTCTGTGAAGGACGCAGCACGGATGCGGAGAGCAGGGTGGGTGAACGGTGTCCGGGGTCACTAAGCCCCCACTTTAAACATGTAGGCCCTTGTCCTGGGCACTGAACTGGGAGGAGAGAGTGGAGCATCAGGGACATTCGGCGACGGGAAGCCGAAACGGTAAGAGCGGGCTGTGATTCTGCTTCCGGAATCCCCTGGAATAATCCGAATGGCTGGGGGAGTCCCAGGGGAGAGAGCAAAGACCCTGGCGTCACACGGCTGGGCTTCACTCACTCTGGCCAGGTGCAGGGCTTGGGGGGATGCCTTAGCTGTCTCCGCGTGCCTCAGTTTACACGTCTGAAGCATGCAGACCGTGTCATTTACTCCCATGGCTGTTGCAAGGAGTAGAGAGAATATAGGCGAGTGGCTCTCACAGGGCAGGCCCTGATAGGCGCTCAATGAATGATGGCTCGTGCCTGTTCTCCTCCTCCTCATCATCAGTCATTGACCCGGCTTCAGGAACCTGCCAACATAAAAAACAAAACAAAACAAACAAACAAACAAAAAACGTGGAAATGATTATTGCACGAAAAAACCGTTGATAAAATTGAGAAGTCTGTTCGCGGGGCCACCCCTGTGCTAAGTCTCGGAGTCACAACAGTGGAAGAGAAACAAGAATTCTGAAAACCTGGGGCGGAGGGGTAGAGACGTTTTATTTGTTTCTCAACACACTTTTTCGATTGAAAGAGCAATTGGGGAATTATCGCTATAAAAACTTGAAAAAGGAGGAGGAGGAGGAGTTACCGGGAGACTCAGGGCTTCAGAAACAGCCGTTGTAAACATGTTGGTGTTTTCTTTTTTTCCTTCCGTCCTTCGTCTACGCTAATTATTTCCACTTACACCCGTGACAGAGTATATATTTCTTTGCTGTGGATAACGCTTCGAGTAAGTAATTTTTAATGACGGCATAATGTTCTGCAGGAGGGATGGATTCACGGAACCCGTCCACCTATCATTTTATATTTGCGCGGAAAGGTTTTTCCATCTGTACTTGGCAATGTTTCCTTGAGATTAAGTCTCAGAGCTGAAGTATCTGGGTAAATAAAATTACAGAGACTTTTAAGGCTCTCGAAACCTCCCGCTCGACTGTCTTTTAGCAATTTTAAGCCGGTCCCACCGACGTTTTAGGAAACCTTTCTTAGGATGCTCCTTTAAAAACAGAGAAGATTGAAAACTCCGCCAAGAAGATCCAAAGTTAAAGCCCTATTAATCATCCCGGCTTCGCTTGGAATGCTAAATATTAATGCCCCTCTTTAGTATGTGTGGCATGTGATATACAATTCATCTGGATATAAATAGTCCAGATTGTGACATTACATTATTCATGATGAATCAACTGTCCACGCTCTGCGCAGCGCCCCGCTCGGAGATGCAGCAGCCTGGCTAATTAATCAGCAGGTAGAAAACGGATCGCAGGCTCCGGGAAGGGGGCGTGAGCGGGGCTAATGTTTATTGAACATTTATTATGTGCCAGGTGCTTTATATAAATCATCTCGCTTAATGAACAGCCCTCCAGGTCGGTGATTGATGCGCCTCAGAGTCTTCTCCCACCTTCCCTTTTGCACCCAGGCTGCAAGCGCCCCTCCCGCCTCCGCCCCGTGTGTTCACGAGGAACTTCCACGCCTGAGCTCTCAGGTACGGGGTCAGGACAGCCACGTGACCGAAGGGCATCATTCGCCCTTGCAGAATCAGGAAGGTGAGATAAGGACGATGAGAAAATGAAGAGCTTGGGAGGAAAGAGACAGGTCACGTGATGGTCACCAAGGTAGAAATTCTAGTTTCGAGAAACTTTTTTTTTTTTTTTCCCCTCAGCTCTGGCAAATCGAAGGATTTTTTCCCTGTGCCACCAGGGAACCCTCTGCTGGATGTGAGAAGGGGCGTAAGGGAGTCTGAACGGGCCAATTACTCTTTCGAAAACGCTTAATTAGAGTCTTCAGAAAGCTGTAAAGATGCACTGGTTTTGCTTCCCAAATGCCGGCGTCTACAATTCTCGGTAATTCACCAGGTGGATTGTAGACCATTGGCCTTCAGTCACAGGTGAAGGCATAGAGGACTGTGGGATTTTACGCCACTCGGCGGAAGACGGGCTGCTGCATTTGAAATAGGTCACATACGAGGTATTTGTCGATTCGTTTATAGCCAGGAGGCAGGCCCTGATGCTGAATGACAGGGCCCGGATGTTGTGGGAGGCACAGGGACTCAGTTCTCACTCGCTTTGGAGTGAGAACGTGTCCTCAGCTCACCATCCCTAACGTGAGACATACGCTTTTGACTCTGCTCTGACAACCGTCCCAACTCCCTTCAGCTCTGAGAAGGGGAATAGAGGATGGATGTGCCCCTGACCCTTTGGGGACCCCATCATCTGCACGTCTTGAATTGGGAGGGACAGAGCAGATCTCAGCGACAGCTGAGTCTACGGGAGCCCAGCATCAGGACTAGGCCGAAAACAACAGGGTCGGGTCCTCCTCCGGGCGTCTGCCATTGCAGCCAGCCCCTGGAAGGCTGGAGGGAATCCCAGATTTCACTGGTCCGGGTAGAAACGCGTCTCTGTTTCCTCGTGCGCTGCTGTGGCGGCCGTGAGCGATGCTGAAGAACTGTCAAAGCATGGGCAAAGCAGACATGGGACAGGCTCCGGCGTCCTGAATTCTCAGAGACGGAGCCTCTGAGCTTGGGCCGTCTTCCCTCCGACCGGTGGGCTGGAGCATCACCGACCTGCGGATGTCGAGCAGCTTGCTAAAAGCTGCGACGTTTCCCTTTCTGTTGCTATTGCTACTGCTACGATTGCTGCGACTGCTACTCCAGTTACTCTCATTATTCCCGTTACTGTTATGTTCCCATTCCTAATCCGAGTGATAGGCCCAGGTCAAATCCTGGCTGCCCCTGACTCTCTCGGGTTTGCAATTTTTGTCAAACCTCTTTTCTTTTGTGTTTTCTTATCCGAAAAGCGAAATAACAGCGCCTGCTGTGCCTGCCAGACAGAGGTGAGGGGTTCGGAGAGAGCGAGGTTGAAGGCCTCTGAAAACCACGTAGCGCTGCGTAACGTAAAGGGATATTGTTACCGTTTAATTGATCACCCAGGTGAGAAGCACTCGCAGTGGGTAATGGCAAAATGAGCAATGTGTGCATTATAACCCGAAACTCTGAATTTCTGGCCCGTGAATTTCTCTCCGAGAAACAAGTCACGGATCAATTGCAGCCCAATAAGAACCAAAAGACCAGTCAACTCCGTCATTTATCTTGAGTCTCTCCAAGTTCTAAATCAATATTTTATGAGATGCTCGCGGAGCTAAGTATGTGAGCCTCATGGCAAAGCAGGGCTCCCGCTTCAGGTTGCCCATCGCTCTAAGGAACATCCCCAGAGGTCTGTCCATCTGAGCGATGCTTTATTATCTTTCTGTTAATAAAAAAATAATAAAAACAAGCCAGACATAGCGTTCACGCTTAACATGTCTCAAGTGAGGATTGGGTAGACTCCTACCAAGTCGTCCGAGGGTGGGGAGCCTGTTTACCCCTGCAGATATATTTATATGCTTATCTTTTCTTTGAAAGCAAATACTATTGAATACAACTGTTTCCGCCTTTTCTTTCCTTGGCTTCTGGGAAACAGCAAACGCAACACTCCCGTGGCATCGGGGCATCTCAGAGTCCTGGGAAGAGCTCGGGTGCTCTCTTCCAGATTTATCGCCAATGGTGGTTTTTTTATTTTATTTTTTTAAATTTATTTATTTATTTATTTATTTATTTATTTATTTATTTATTTATTTATTTGTATTGTGTTAGGTTTGAACACTCAAGGTGTTCAGGGAACAAACCAGCCTGCGGGAGTTGCTGGAGGTGATGCTGTCAATAAGTTGGGGGTATTCCACTCGTTTATTTACTTTCTTAAAATTTCGGTAAGACCCTTAGATTTAATTACGGTGCTCAGGAATATCTAGCACAGTGTTTTTTTTCTTTTTTTAAAAAAAACCTCTAGCATCAGAGAGTCTGGTAGAGAAACGAACTTTGAAGATCATCCTTCATCGCATGTTAACTTGGCTGGGCTTCGAAATCACACGCACCAGCTTTCGGAGGCTGGCTTTCCCGTAGAATAGCTGTGTGTGTGACCTTAGGGCAATTGCTAAAAGTGTTGGAGGCTTCGTTTCCTGTCTGTAGAACAGAGACAGTGGCTCCTAAATCACATGGTTGTTTACAAGAATAATGACAATTCATAGGAGCTGGCACACAGAAGCTGCACAAATCGTGGTAGGTGCTATATTTAAATGTGAGGCAACGGGTGATGCAGTCCCGGAATTTAAAAGATCATGGATGTTCAATGGATTATTGGATTAAAATATAAATACTCGGTTGTGAAGGTCGCATATATCTGCCTACTTTAAAGCCTTAACGAGTTCACGTGCTTTGATTTTTCAGTTATTTGATGGGTCAGAAGCAAGCCAGGGGGGCTTTGGGTCCTTCAACTGAGAGACGAAGCGGGAAACAAAGTTTAAAAAGAGCTTGACTGGGGACAGGAAGGACGCTGGTGACCATTTTATCTGCCACAGGTATTTGATTCAAAGCTTTATCTTCCTAACGCTGTCTTATGATAGTTTCAACACTCGGAAAGTTGAATGTTGCAGGGAACACACATGTACCCAACTGCTAGCTCCTAGAATTCTACCTTACTCTATTTGCTTTATTGTGTATCCATCCATCAGCTCTTTATCCTCCCTCCTTTCCTCCCTCCTTTCCTTCCTCCCTTCCTTCCTTCCTTCCTTCCTTCCTTCTTACATTTCTGATGCAATTTAAAGTAAGCTGTAGTCCGCATCCATATCATTAGAATTTAATTTTTATTTACAATTATTTTTCCTTATAAAACTTACGTACAGTGAAATGCACGAGTCTTCAGCGTAGCTTTAAATGAACTTTTATCGTTAAATACACCTGTATAACCCAAATACCTATAAGACGTAGGACATTACGGTCACCCCAGAAAGTTCATCACTTCTCTGTTTATCCTCTCTCCCTTCTCCTCCAGGAGCAATAACTATTCTGATCTTTTTTATTTTTCCCCACCGGAGCCTAGCTTTGCCTCTTCTGATTTCATATAAATGGAATCATGTATTATATCCTCTTTTGTATTTGCCTCACCCCATTGGCATGACGTCTATGAGATTCATCTACCTCGCTGCGCGTATCAGTAGCTTCCTTTGCTTACGGCGTGGCACTCCGCGGAATGAAGATGCTGTCGTTGGTTCGGGGGTTCTCCTGTCGACAAACAGCCGTGCCGGCTTTGGGCCACTCTACACAGACTGACTGCTGACACTAACGTGCAAGTGTTTTTCAAACATACGCTTCGTTTCTCCTAGATAAGCACCGCCTAGGAGTAGAACTGCTGGTGTGGTTGCGTGCTTAGTTCTGGAGCAAGTATGTGGCAATGGGAGGAAATTTAACTCTGGGTGGTGGACGCGCAATATACATGCGACGTAGTCTCGAGTTGTGCACTTGCAAGCGATTTGATTAACCGATGTCATTCCACTAATTTTAAGTAAAAAAATAATAATAAAGAAAAAAAAAGAATTCTAGTTCCTCTACGTCCTCGCCAACGCACGGCGTTTTAGTCTCTTTATCAGCAGCCATTCCGTTGGTGTATAGTGGCATCTCATTGGGATTTGAAGATATAATTTTATTTTTCCCACATTTAATATTCTTGGAGATGCATCTTGCAATCCACGTCAGCGTTTAAGTTGGTTTGCTGCCTTTAATTCTCCTCCCTCCCCCCTAGACGGAGTCCCATTAAATCCATCAATCATTCTTGTTGCAATCAAGAGCATCCTTTTATTTATTTATTTATTTATTCATTCATTCATTCATTCATTCATTCATTTATTTATTGTTTATTTATTTATTTATTTTTGAGGAAATCCCAGGCTTAAAATACTGCTGCTACGAGCTCCAACACGGGGAACCATATCTGTGGTGTTCGGGACAGTATGCCAGGGGCCTCGGACAGCGCCTGATGGATGATGCGTGAATGAACTAATGAATGAATGAACGGTCAGCCCTTGCATGAGGCCACTTTGCATCACCCGGGCTTCAGACTAAGCCTGAAAAACTGAGAATAGAGGCATGGTCTCTATTACACCCTCCCCTCCCCCTCCGGAGGCCTTCTTTTCTAATTATTCTGTGCGACTCAGACACCCAAAAAGCATGTATGACGAATCCCCAAACAAATCTGTCGGAAGGTCAAGAGGCCCTGGGTTGATGGGAAGAAGGGATGTTGGAAACCCACGTCCAAGTTTCTGGGAGCCAGTCAGTCCGTACTTGGAAATGCTCAAAAGGGCAGGAAACTAATCACTTGGTTTTGATCCATTAGCTCAGCTGTAATGTAGCAGAGCTAATGCAGTCGTCGGCAGCAGGCAGCTTCTCTGGCAAGAAAAAAAAAAAAAAGAAGAAGAAAAAAAGAAAAAAAGAAAAAAGAGCTTTTTCACGTTTGCAATGAAAATTAAACGTGGAAGTAATTCCCTGCTGCTTTTTGGAATATTACTGTGCTATTAACTAGGCTAAGATCATTAACAAGTAGCGACGTGAGGCTGCGTGCATCATTATTTTAAGAGTCTGCGTGAAAATGACCTGTCGGTCTTTTCTGCTTCTCGCCTCACCCCTGGCACTGCTGGGGAGGGTCGTGAACGTGTACGTTCACAGTAAAGTTACGGCTTTGGCCTTGGGAGAGGGAATCTGGGCTGTTGGTCAACAGACCGACAGCCCTCCTAGTACGTCTTATTGATTTTTTTTTTTATCAAGTTTTTCTTAGTTACAAAATTAAGAGTGGCTCTCGCAAACGGAATTGCTCAGAAAATGGGTGGGACGTTCACCATAGGCTTGCAAGAAGTAGACTTTTCTCGTTGCTCTTTTCTGAGAAGAAAGAAAGAAAGAAAAGGAAGGAAGGAAGGAAGGAAGGAAGGAAGGAAGGAAGGAAGGAAAGAGAGAGAGAGAGAGAGAGAGAGAGAGAGAGAGAGAGAGAGAGAAAGAAAGAAAGAAAGAAAGAAAGAAAGAAAGAAAGAAAGAAAGAAAGAAAGAAAGAAAGAAAGAAAGAAAAATCATCCGTGGCAAATTACATGGACCTTGTCACCATCACCGGGGACTTTTTACTTTTTTGTTGAGGTTATGGCTTCTAAAGTCCCGTGGCAGTGTAAGTTAAGACAGACACTCTGCCCCACAGAGGCTTAGGAAATCCTACCGGCCACACGGCCTAGCCCAAAAGGCAGAACATCCGCATGGGAGGGGGTTTTGATTCTGAGGAAAAGGCTTCCATAAAGAAATGATGAGTTCAGATGATGAGTCCTCCCCTTTCCTGCTCCTCCCCGCACGCTACGCGAACTACGCCGGTGATAATTAGCGTGGCGGTGGCGGGGCCATAATCAGGAGGGATGTTGATAGTGTCCAGAGAGGTGCCACCTATGCCCAGCATAAATATATGCGACAGGCGGAGGGAAAGCAGAAGGTCTCCCTCCATCGGTCCCAGGCCCCTGACTCGTTTAAACCTCACAGGCCTTCCCACTCCGTTATCTCCTTAGGAAAGAGAAAAGAGGCAAACAAAATGCTCTCTAACGGTGAATGGACACAGGAGCCAAACCCGAAAGCTTCCTCCTCCTTTCAGGCTCACACCCAAATCTACATTTAGACCTCCATGTAAATTTCAGGGCCGGCACCTAACAGGCTGTGGTTCCTTAAACGTTTGTTTCCTCCGACGACAAAGGCAAATGTTTTCTTTGAGGACATTTCGACAAATGGGACGGCTCTGCGATGCCATCTATCAGCAGCCATCCTTAGCATTTCGCTGTGTTCATTTTCAGGTTCTCCGCCCCCCAACACGCCCTCTGGGTAATTCACAGGATTATGATGCTGTGTTATGTCCCGTTTCCCACCTGCTCTTTTTTTTTCCTAACGTGCTTGCATGCGGATGTTCCCACGCCGTGAATTTTTTTTCGTGGAACCTAAAAGGTCTTTTGAACTAAACACTGTAATTGGGGAGTTCTTGCATCGTCATATTTGCACACACAACAAAACAGCGTGAGATTGGGTTGGGGTTTCAGTCACACTCCGATGGGGAATCCTTAGCACTCACGCAAAAACCGCACTGGTGACCTTTAGGGTTTATCAGAGAGCGTGACCTTTAACCTGTCCCGAAAGGTAACCAGAAAAATAAAAATCTGTCATAGACACATCGCCGATAGAGTTCTTCACCGAGACGAAACTGGATTTCCAAGTCAGGGGATGGATGCTTTGGACCGGACGGGAAGTGGCTTCCTGGTGGGGGGAGGGGGGCTTGGAAGGGACAGCACAGGGCCCAGTGGTCCTCTGTGGACCGCTGAGCCCAGAGGGGCCTGAGACAGAGAGCAGGAGCCCACGACTTGGCCTTGGAGTCTGCGGCCGGGTGCAAGCAAGCAGGGAGGGACAGGATGGCTGAGCAGGACCGTCAGCTGCTCCCCGAGACAATCAACGTCAATTTAAGTCTCTGAGACGGATGCTGTGGTGAAATGTCACCTGCTTTGGCGTCGGGAAGATGGGAGTCCGATTTCCGATTCTACAGGTACGAGCTGTGTGCACCTGGGCAAGATCTTAACCTGTCCGAGCCCCACTTTTCCCGTGGATAAAATAGGGGGGACGACTACGGCGCCTTCACGTGATTGTTGGGGGAACTAAATGGACAGCGTGTGCGAAGCTCTTAGTAAATGCCGTCGGCGAATGGCACCTGTTGCTGTTCTCTGTGATTGGGATCGTCACTGTCTTCCTCAAGTTCACCCGACGGGGGAGGCAGCTGAGCCGTGTTAGATGCAGCGGTTAGAGCCTAGGAACCAGCCTTCGGTCGAAACGCAGCTCTGGCATGTGCCACCAGCGTGTGTCCTTATCTCTCAGCGTCTCTGAAGGTCCGTTTATTTTTTTATCGAAATTTCAGGTAAAGAGGAGTGTCCTGCTATGATGTTGTATTCTGTGGGGAAAAGGAAGCGAGGCCTTTCATTTACTCTTTACGTCGCAGCATCAGGAAGGGATCTGATGGGCACGCCAGGGACAGGGCTGTAAACACGGCGGGCGCCTCTGCCCTCGGGAGAAGCGTCATCGCACTAGCAGGGGTGCAGGTCGTCGAGTGTGTCTACCTTTCTGCATTATCTGTTAAAAGGTTCCATTCTGACGAGCCGTGTAACTTCTCCGAGGCTGTGCTTGGCCTTCTACCCAGAAGGGGGGCACGTTGAAGGGGGCCGTGCGTGTTATTCACAAGCAGTTAGGGCGTCCTAGTGGGGGGATCGGAAGGGGGCAGGACAGGGCCCAGTGGGGGCACCGAGGAAGAAGGCCTGAACCCCAGAATTAGGTTATTGGAAGGATTTCCTAGGGTAAGTGACACGAACACGGTGAACACCTTACATCCTTTTCCCACGGAGCTGTTCACGGCCTCAGCTGAGCATGGGGCCTCCATCGCCAACACGGGTTTTCCTGGGCACTGACTACGCTGGAATCTGGTTTTCCGGAATATTCTTTTTCATGATCCTACATCATCTCCAGATCAAGTGTCACTCTCTCAAGAACAAAACCAGGAGAGAGAAAAGACTTGTCTAAACCCTCGGCCCGGGGAGGAAGAATGGCTGCGTCACAAGGTGGAGTAGATATTTCAAATGAAATATGCATGGTGCAGGAAATAGGATCCGTGCTTAATAAAACGATCGCGCCACCCCCTCTCCGCTTCCCCACACATTATGCCCCTGTCACCTGCCCCGTGCGAACGCTCAAACGCAGAATTGATGTTCAGTGTTAATAATCCATTTCCAATTTCCAGGTGGGAAAATACAGCTTTCCCCCGTCTGAGAGGACCACCTGTCTTTCGTCATTAACGTCTGGTCAGCAGAGGCCAGGATGATTTACATGGACCATCAATCCCCGGGCAAGCTGCCGCTCTGGGCCGGGGCCAGACCCTTTGGGGAAAGGCTTCATTTGTCACGGGGGACTCAGCCGGGTTCTCCCGCTGATTTATGTGGAAGGGAAGCAGAGAGGGCCCCGTGGAGGTTCTTGGGGCCCCGGAGGGGCAGTAATAGTGAACAGAGTACCTGGAGGACCGGCCGTCCGAGCCAGAGGGCGGGATGGCACGTCTGGTCACTGGTTCAGTGCCTCTGAGCGTCCAGCTCAGCCAATCCGTGTGGCCAGCAGCCCACCGCCTGTCTCCACGTGGTCCCCTCACGGGCACAGGAGACTCCGTGGTCCCCACACCGGATGCTTTCCCCTCACGTGCGTCTTTCATCCGGCATCTCCCTTCTCTTCTACTTGCTTTGTCAGGCCGGAGACCTGGGAGTCTCCGATGGCCCCCTGCTCGCCGCCCTCTGCACCCAAATAACTATAGCTCGTTTCAGGTGCTTCTGCCCCCAGGAGCTCATAAGGTCCCCACGAAAGCCTGAGAGGCAGGTGGAGCAGGATCTTCACTCTTTTTTTTGTTTAAACATAAGAAATTAAGAAGCTCGCCCATCATTGCGCTGGGAATTAGCCACTGTCAGGAGGTAGGAGTCTGGAGCGTCTAATCAACGAGCCTGAGCTCTTCGCAGTGCTCCGCGTCGGGTCAGGAAACCGTTTCCTTCTTTCTCCCCCGCTCCTTTTCTTTTCCACCCTACAAAGCTTTCTGGGTCCTCAGGCTCTCCCGCGGGGAGGCATCGTCCCCTCCCGCAGAGAGAACAACCCTGAGACGAGGTTCATTCACCTGTCTCCATCGAAGCTGACCCCGCCGGTGTCCCTCCGTTCTCTTCGAATCTTTTGTGAATCGGTTTTGGTTAATGGGGTCATTTAACGAAGACAAGCCGACCGCGATCCAGTGCCACTAACCTCCCCCCAGCACCATTTTCAAAGTGACGCGTGCCCACGCCTCCGACTTCTTGCCTCCAGGTGTTGGCGTGCCCATCCCGCCCCCGGGGAGAACGATGCTCGTAAGAGGATGGTCGGGGAGAGCGGTGCTGGAGAGTGAGATGCAGACACAGCTGACACACGGGGAATATCAGCGATTTCACGTTGACTTTTGAGGGGAAAGCACAAAACGCTGACATTTCCAGGGGTCACCATGTCCCTTTGTCAGGACGCAGCCCGCTGGGCCCAGGGGTGGGATGGTGGTCGCCGAGCGACCTCCGGGCCTTGCACTTTCGGATGCCTTTGCTGTGCGATGTGCATCCTTGCACAGAACTGCATTCGAGCTGCACGAACACCTGTTTCGTGGGACGTTGAGGAGGATGCAGAACGCGATTCAGAGCCGTCAGGGAACGTGCTCCAGAGCACGCAGCGGGGCCATGGCGAGACGAGGGCCAGAAGTGTAGATGCACCGTGTCGGGGGGAATATCAGAGTTCGGGGCATCAGAGGAAGAGGTTCCAAAGGGGGATGGTGAGGCTGAGACTCAAGGACAGACCCAGACACGCCCGGTTCTTAATGCGATCGCCCCACACGTGAGCGGTGAGGTCTTGGGGCGAACGGATGACTCCATCTCTCCGACTCCGCTGCTGATCCGTAAAACTGGGAATGCGGCACCGACACGCCGCCTCCCTTTTAACCTCGCTTGTGCATAAGGACCCCCACTCGGTGGAGCCATGACAACGCCTGCGCACGGCGGAGGGCCACGCAGATGTCGGGGGACGAAAGCATGACCGGAGGCTCTGCGCCCCTTCCGTGGAGCAGCTTGCGTTTGCAGGCACTTGGCAGCCGTGGGAGCGAGGATCCGATACAAAGGCCCCTCGACGACCTTGACCTGGCGTCTGTTTGAGTTCTCTGGCTGCAAGGAGCAGGATTCGAGTCCAAGCACAACGGCAGTCGATGGGGAAATGCGGGGGATGCGTTCAGGGCTGTTTGAGAGTTGAATGGGAAGAGGCGACGGTGAGGTGGGGAGGGGGTGGCCGTAAGTTAACGGAGCTGGCGGATCGGTGACTTCTCAGCGTGTCTGACGTCCTGGGCACCCGTATTTCCACTCTCCTCTCAACACGACTCAAGAATTGTTATTTATTTATTTATTTATTTATTTATTTATTTATTTATTTATTTATTTATTTTTGGTCTCCAGCCTGGGCCAGGAATGGTTTTGTTCCCATTCTTACCTGGGAATAAGCACGAAATGAATTCTTTAGTCACCCCTTTCAGCCTTAATGTCCCTTTGCGGATGAGCGTACCGAGTTGGGAATGTTTCTGCGGAAAATGTTCTTCGCTGTGACATAGTCGATCTCCCCCGGGGGCTGTGAGCCCCTGAGTCCTTGTGAGGACCGACTGGCCCTAGGAGTGTCCGGCCCTTTCTCTATGGAGGCCCCTAAATGGACTGACCAGGCCCGTTAGTTCTGAGATTTCTGTCCCCACCATAGATTTCTTTCTATGAGTTTTCGAGTCCTTCTTTTTGTGAAGGAGCTGGTCAGCCCTTAGAGGGTCTACACCCCAACTGCCCGCTTGGATTGGGTTAGTAATGAGAATGTCTGAGACCTTCCGCCTCTGAGTGGACCTTCTCAGTGAAACCAACACCTGAGACCGGACGCGGCTAGCATCCCCGAAGCCTCGGCCTCCGGTCTCCTGAATGGAGTGTTGGGCCTTCGACTCGCATGATTCACGTTTCCCGGAGCCCTCACACCCCAAAGAGAGGCGTCTGTCTCCAGACACAAAATTGCCCCAACTTTGGCGAAGGGCCCTTGTTTCGTGAAGACCGTCAGTCACCTACCTCGGACGAGCTCTGCTGCAGAGGGAGTTGTAGGAGGGGGACTCCGAGACGAAGCTCACTCGTGGGCATTTCTTCCCTCCTTGGAACCCTCCGTGAAGCCACGTGTGCTGGAGCCGCTCCGTGGAGGGGTCTGGGGCTGTGTCCTGTGGGCCTCCTCTCCTTGGCACCTGCGTCTCTGCTGACGTCTGCTCTTTAATGATTTCGGCTGGAATTAATGTGTTTTGGCTCCATCGCTGCTGTTATTTCCTGTTGTCTAACTTGGGAGGAACCAATGAGCTGACCCATCTGTGCTGATGAAGCGAGAACATACAACCCGGTTGGCCCGGGACATGGTGGCGTACATGGATCCGCGATGCCTTGGGCGGGGATCCTTCGGGAGTGATCTAATAGGAGAATTTATACTAAAAGCTCTCGGGGAGGCTGGCGGCATTTTTATCCCCTAAGCCTTTAAAGTGACCAGATGTACCCCAGCCCTGATTGTCTGCGGGTCACCAAAGTGAGCCCAAAACACCAGCAGATGTAAAAGTTCAAGGCCTTTCCTTTACGTCCAGACAAACCTTAAAGTCCCTCGGAAATTCCCCGGGGTGGTCCTCGGGTGGGGGAGCGGTGTCTGTTATGGGTGCCAAGCAGCCCGGGTCTTGGATCCCGGTTCCCCTTTTAACCCAGAGATATTCTGGGGTTTGTGTTTTGTTTTGTTTTAATCTGTGTTAAATATAGAGTCCCAGATGCCATATTTAGGGAGATCGTTATGTCAGATTTGGAGACACAAGAAACAGACGAGCTGACTTAGGCAAAACAGGAATTTAGTGAAGAGGAACGAGGGGACACGGAGGAGGACATGGGAGCTGGACCGGCAGGCGGCAGGAGGCTAGCACCTGGGACAGCTCCGGGATCGCGGTCCCAGGAACCCATGGACCTGCTCTCTTCAGGGCTCCAGTGGTTTGGGGGTTTTGTGTTAGGAAGCGGCTTTGGGATGTGAGTCCACGTTCCCAGGAGCCAGAGTCTGACTGATGGGCTTCGAGCAGAAGTGTGACTGGGTCAGGCAGGTAGGGTCATCCTTCAGCATTTTCTTTATTTTTTTTTAATTAAGGTAATATACTGAGCGCAGTGCTGAGACTGTATCGGAAGCTGCCACATGACGCAGGGCCTTGAGCTGCATGACCAAGGGTCAAATTAGGGCACCATCTCTGTGTGTGTGTGTGTGTGTGTGTGTGTGCTCATTTTCTGGCAACAAACGGGTAAATCTCTGTCACCCTTCCCCATCACCCCATCCGACTCCAAGTTCACCTGCAGCCCTCTTTGCCGGTAGCAGGTGGTAGTGAAGCTTCTCTGTAGCTTGGATCAGGCCTCCACACTCCACCCGGAGAGACCAGAAACACCTCGACCGACATTCCCACCGAGACAGTGTGAAAGGAGTGATTCGCTGAAGGCAGGTCGAGATGATATGGCCGAAGAATGTACGTGACTATGGATGCCGGATGGGGACGGCAACACAGATGTCATGCCCAAAGGGCTTCCTGCTGAGAAGAAGCTCACGGACACCTGCTCTGAATCTTCACGTTCAGTATCCCGGGCAAACCCATCGTCTCAAAGGCCAGTGGTTCTCAGAGTGTGGGCCCCGGACCACCAGCAGCACCTGGGACCCTGTGAGACTGCAGCTTCCCAGGCCGCGCCCAGACCTCCCGGACCAGACACTCCGGCGGTGGGACCAGCAGGCCGGGTTTTAATGAGCCTCCACGTGAAGCCACACACGCTGACCTTCGAGCATCACTGACCTAGTCGGTCACTCAGAACGTTGAGGGAACGATCAGAGGTCACTCCCCGACTTCTGGCGTTTGGTCCTGCACTCCCGGCTCCACAAGGGAGTTGAAACTCCCTCCGAACCTCACGTGCACTCACAGGCTCAGTTTTCCTGCAGGATTGCCGCGTGGAGCTTACCCCACCGGTCCCAGAAATCCCGTTATCTCAGGTAGACGGGATGATGTCGTATCCCAGTTCCATTTTTATTTTCTCAGCAAAGAGAACTAGCGACCCATGCTTGGGGATTCGGAGGTGTTCAGGAGTTACCCTGGCGGGGTGAGTCTGCGGAGACCTGCTAGGTCACGAGGCTGAACGGCAGAGAATGCTAAGTGTGCTCCTCCCTGCTGAATTTCTCGGGACTTTTCACAAACCAGAGAGAATCGAGAATCTCCAGCAAGAGGACAGAGTAGGACGCGTCACCCAAATGCACGCGACCAGGGAACACATTCTAGGAGCGTATTCGGACTTAGACGATGTTCCTAGACACCGGCTGTGACCCTGTCCTCAATTCCCTTCCCCGTGGAAGCAGCTGGGAGTTTTTCCGATGATCACGTTTCTGAAATATTTAACGGTGTCAGCGGAATGTGACTCGGTGGTGGAAATGAAGCCGTCCATCACGCCTGTGCAGCGCTCGCATCGCAAGCGAACGAGCGAGTTCGCTGCCCCGGGAGTCAGGAAATCGGAGTTCACGTGCTGGGTCGTGCCTCAGTTTCCCCAATTGCGGGGATTCGGAGATGAGGCTGTTGGAGAACAGCTCAACGGCTCCGTGCGGTTCTGACCCTCCAGGAACGTTAAAATTCAGAGAGAGGCTGTCGCGTTTGGTGGCATCCCACCTGTAGCAATTTATCTTTGACATTCGGCTCTCCTTTTTCATTTTTATCTTTTTTGACCGTGACGATTTGACACTTGGAGTGCTTTAGAACCTTCCAGGACCGTCTCAGCCTCTTTTCAGCTCACATGCAAAACTCTCTGGACATCTTTAATGGCCTGTTTCTATTCAGGGCAAAAGGAAGGAGAATTTAGACTGCAGAGCTCTGAGCTGAAGTCCCCGGAGATCGCATCACCCGGTGTTCTCGTTCCAGAATAAACTTCGGTCGGTCGGAGCGTGTCTCCTGGCTGCCAACGGGGAATGTGTCTGAAGAGTCGCTCGACCAAACGGGCGGTTTGAGCTGGGTCCGTCTGACGGGACCCGACCTGCAGTGGCTGCCCCGTGCGGGGTCCCCGTCCCACTTTGGGAAACACGACCGACTGTTTGCCTTCTCAGAGCCGACCGGGCTCGTGGGACGGTCCCTGCTGAGAAGTCACCTTGGCCTAACGTGGTAGCTCCCTGCTGAGTGCAGGCTGTGCAGAGACGAGACTGTCGGGTCGGGTAGATCCGGATTCAAATCCTGCCTCCGCGTCTATAAGCCGAGTTACCTTGATGGCGCTGAGATTGTCTTTGCAGGCTCTGGTGGCTGGGAAATCAGTGTTCTGGAATTCTAAATGCTAAGGGTAAGGTTTTTTGTTTTTTCTCCATGAAGACAGAAAAATGGACATTGCTTCCCCTGCCCCGCCCCACCAATGCCTCTGGTGAGGGTGTGGCCTTGCCAATACTGAGTTTGGGCTTCAGAACCAGGAAAATTATTATTATTTTTTAAACAAATGGTCTTAAATGGAAGTGCATCGTTCGTCAGTGAAAGTCACTTTGCAATTCTGATGTGCACCTTGAGCGTATCCAGATCAGAGACTAGCGAGAGCGGGGCTTTCCAAACCTGGTGCATGTGAGTGTGCGCCTCGCGGAGCCGCTGGGGCCAGGCTGAGACGGGTGGCGGCGGCCCTTCCTGTGTATGGCCACCTTGAGTCCAGGAGGTTTTTGAATCCTCAGCCAAATAAAATAGTTACGTCCAGAAAGAAGGAGGGAGAAAAAGAGGGAGAGAAGGAGAGATAAATAGAGATAGAGATAGGCACACAGAGAGAGAGAGAGAGAGAGAGTGATCTTCACAAACCCACAGTCCACCCCCAATGCTCAGCGTGCGCGTGGGAACATGAATTCACATTGTGACCCACCGGTAACTAGGGCCCTGTGCGGCCCGGTCTGACATAATGTCTCATTTTATCGGAACATATAATTGAAAAGAAATCAAAGCTTCATTCAAATTCATGAGAACGTGACAAAGAAGGAAATAAATTCCGGTTGCCTTCCTATTTCCTATGACTCCTCTCTCTACTTCTGTCGCCGTCTCTTCCACGGACAGGTAAGGACGATTCCTCAGGAGTCACCGCGCCCATGTCTCTGCACTGGCCCCAGGCGCTTCTCGCTGCCTCGCCCGGGAAGCTCTTCCGCTTGCCCACTCTCTGCTGTCGTGTGTTCAAAGCTGAGAGTGTACGTATCGAATAAACCTCTCTTATTAGCATCGTTTGTATTTTGCCTGTATTAGTCAGGGTTCTGTTTATTTGGCAGAATCCAAATGGTGTTAAATAGACAACATAGATGTGGGGGGAGAGAGGGAGAGGGAAAGGAAGAGGGAGAAGGAGAGGGAGAGAGGGAGGCAGGGAAGGAGAGAAGGAGGGAGAGAGGGAGGCAGTGGCTTCTAAGGCATCAGCTCACACCATTAAGGAGGCTGAGAAGTCCAAGATTTGCAGTTGGCAGGCTGGAGACCCAGGAGAGCCAACGGCATGAGTTCTGGTCCAAAAGCCAGCAGGCTCGGGATCCAAAAAGAGCCCATTTCCGTTCAAGTCCACAGGCCAGAAAAACAACAACAACAACAAAAAACCCAGTGTTTCCGCTCCACAGTCAGGCAGGACGCCTTCCCCCTTCCTCTAAGGAGGGTCAGCCTTTTTGTTCTAGTCAGGCCTTCACCAGGAGTAGGGGGGTTACCCACAGGACAAAGGGCAACCTGCTTCGCTCCATCCGTCTACCAAGTCAAATGCGGATCTCGTCCAGAAACACCCCCACCACGGAGGCACCTCGACCTGTGACCAAATGTTTGGTCGCCCCGCGTGGCCCAGTCGAGTCGACACATAAAATCACCCATCGCACCGACCAGTAAACCAACTCTCAGGAGCTAGAGCAAGACTCCCCCCTAACGTGCGGGGAGTGGGGAGGAGACTGGCTAATTGAACATTCCTTCGCTCAGTCCCGAGGCCTCGGTGACCTTGCGAGAACATTCTGAGGATCAGAGATGCTGTATGCAGAGGCGCTAGCGCAGGGCCCGGGACAGGGGCTCGACGGAAGGGAAGTCCCTTTTGGTTATTCTTGGCTTCTCGTAGATTTGTCTAGATGCTCTTCTGCTGGGTGTGAGACGAAAATACGTAAAGCCAGAGAAAAAGATCCGCTCCCCGACGTCCTCCTGCAGGTGGCCCTGCGGATGAGTGAGTGTTAAAGCAGTTTAATGCATTCGGTTGGCAAATAATGGATTAGCCGACACTGCAGCAGGAGGCCCCGTGGATACGCACGGAAACGAGCCGGAGCTTTTCCCTGGAGGAACCACTTTCTAATAGAAAAGACAGGCTGGTAAACAGATTTTTTAAATTTTTAAATGGGAAAAGTGCTAATTAGAGAGCGGATGCGAAGAGTGCCCAGGGCACAGAGGACGGGGCGGTGGCAAAATCCGCCCACGACAAGAGGAGGCGGCTTTGATCTGGGTTTCCAGGGATGAGTGTTTTCTGTGCGAAGGAAAGAGAAGAACAACATTTATTTATCGTTGGCCTCTTCCGTGTTAGGTCCTGCCATGTCTTCCCAATTTCCATGCCTGCAAACTTTCATGCATTTTATCCCTAAGAAGACCCCCGGGAAATAGATACGAACATCCTCGTGTTGCAGATGGAGACGCCGAGGCTCGGGGAGGTTAAGCGACTTGCCCAGGTTTACGCAGCAGGGAGGAGTGGAGCCTGGATTTCAGCCGAGGCTTTTCTGACTCAGTTCCCCTGGAGGAGAAGGGCAGCATAGACATGGAGCTGTGAGCGCGTCTGGGCGCACTGTGAGGAGAAGAGAAGCACACGGCCGAGGGTCCCGTTACAGGAAAGTCGCTCCCTTTTGGGATTGGTGGCCTGGAAAGAGAAGTGAATCGGGAGACGACGCACGACGGGTGGATGGGGAATGGGACACAGATGGAGTGGGTTGGCAGGAGGGGTAGGGAGCGCCGAGGGTGACCTGCCCCTCCGCACACAAAGGCACGAGTGAAGGTCAAGCTCACGAGGACGTGCCACTAGGAGGGTGGCTCGTGCGGACGTCATTTTGAGCCCTCGCTCTGCCCGTCGCCAAGTAGTCAGCTCTCTAAGCCTCAGTTTCCCCAACTGAGAAGTCTGGGTAATCATAACATCCAACTCCAGGGACCGTGGACGAGGAAAATGAGACAATGCCCGGGAATGGCTTCGCAACGTGCCCGACATATATTAATTCGCCCAGTAAATGCCATCGTTATCATTGCGGTTCCTCATTGCCTTGGCAGGATGCAGGCCCGTCCCTCCGGTGCACCCGATCTGGGGGACGAGTCGTCGCGCATTCTTGATATTCTTCTGCGTGTGTGTTCTCTGTCATCGCGTGCCTTAGCCACAGCCGGGCTTTCCCAGGGCCCCTCGTCACGTGGCTGCTGGTCTCGCGGGCCGTTTGCGTTTGTTCTGCCAGCGGGCAAGGCCTGGCTCTGCTCCGTGATTGTGGTCGTGACTCATCTGCGAGACGGATGAGAGCAAATCTGTGTTCGTCCACCCCTGGAAGGCAGGTGGGGGCGAACGGAGTCGCCATGATCGCGTGCGGCAGCTCTTCGCCTGGGCACGAGGCGGAAGATGCTTGGGGGACCTCCGCGACCGCACGGGACACGCTCCCCGGAGCGCATCGACTGGCCCGGCCGTGGGTGTCCCGTGTCGGTATCGTGCTCAGCGCTGCGCCCACGGACTTGCACATCTTGATCGGGCCCCTGACCGTGTGCTTGTGCTCTTTCGTGGTTTCCTTAAATTCTCTGACCTCAGTCTCCCCACCTGCAAAACCGGGATAATATTCTATTTATTTTAAGGGAGTTGTGAGTATTCAAGTAAAATAACGTGATTAAAGCATCCAACGTGGAGTCGATTTTCAAAAAATGGAAGAAGCGCTTAAAGTTGCTTCGGGCATTCGTCCGCTGGACTTTAAATCCCAAAGGCCAGGACCCGTTAAGATCTGTGTATCTGCAGGGTCTGTCACATAGTAGGCACCCATGGGTGTGCTTGTTCAATGAATAACCAACCAAGGAAGGTGGACAGCGTCTTCCTCCGGTTTACAGAGAAGAACATGAAATTCGAAGGGATTAAGTAGATCATCCAAGGCTACACAATTACCAAGGGATTGGAGCTTGATTCTTAGGAGGCTCCAGACCACGCTCTTTCCTCCGAAACTCGAGTCTCGGTTCTGCCAGATCCTAATTACGATGAGAGTTTCATGTCTTCATCTCCTTCAACTCCGCTTCCTTAAAAGGATGTGGATCAGGGTGGCATCTCCCGGACACCTGTCACGAGTCGGGGACCGTGCTCGATATGTTACGTGTCACCTTATTTCACTTGCGAGATCCCTTTGTTTGAGGAAAGGTCCATATGACCGGCAGCCCCTGAAGGCAGCCGAGGCCCAAATACGTGGCGTCGTCGTGTCACAAAGCGAGTGAGCGGCAGGATGCCAAGCCTGGCTTGTGGAGGACCAGATTGATTGTTTTTTATTTTTAATTTCTTCCACATCCTCGCATTTATTGAGCTCTGGGCTCCGCATGGGTAGGACCTTCGGGATGGAGGATTTTGGGCAGGCAGACCTGTTGTAAGAGCTCAGAATCAGCATCCACGGAGGGTGTCCTCGAGATGTGCTGGTTTCTCCCACTCGCCTGCCGCCAGGACAGGGCCCGACTCCGTTCACACGCTGGGCGATGCGCGTGTCCTGAGGCAGAGTTCCTTATTTAGACATCAGGTGCACACACCAGATTTCAGTTACCGACACAAGTACA